>CM069313.1:11760000-13010000 GCA_035609425.1 Epinephelus awoara
ACATACAGTGGTATGTAAGGTACGGTATGGGAGTATATACCTGCTATGAAAAATGTAATCAGGTGCAAGGTAAACAAGGTTAAGATCTTTCTTGAGATGCTACATTCAGCAGAATTGTAAACTGTGTTGTGTGCAGAAAAAGAGGCTGTGCTACTACTGTTAAATACTAACTGGTGTCAAACCTCAATACATTTTTGGTACAAAGCGAAATGTATTCCTGACACTGAATATCAAAACTGTAAATAAAAAAAGGTGGTATCGTAAGGCTGAAATTTGAAGTTTTGTCTTCTTATTCGTTAAATAAAGCAAGTACCAACATTTCAAATGTAAATTACTATTTTTCTCAATGTATGTTTCCCAAAGAAACCTACTGAAACAAAGTGTTTTTTTGGAATTCATATTCAAATTTGTGTATCAGATATCCCAAAATTAGAAACAATGAGCAGCCCTAGTGGCAAGCAAGCTCCACATGATTGCAAATCTTCTATTTGTACCTTCTTAAAATTAACATGCGGCTGAACCACACATTGCTGTTAGAGAGACCTTTATGCCCTGGCTTACAGCTGAAAAGGTCAGACAGGGGGCAATGTCAAAAGAAACGACTCACCACAAAATCAAAAATACATATTCACCCTCTTACCAGTGGTGCTATTTATCAATCTAGATTGTTTTGGTGTGAGTTGCCAAGTTCTGGAAACATCAGCCAAAAAAGAGTCTGCATTTTCTCAGATAAAAGGAACTACATGACACTTGGCTTGTGGTGTTCAAAGCCCCCCCCCAAAAATTATTTGTGTAACTCAACAGCAACGTCTCTTTCCAGAAATCATGACCCAGCTACTCAAGATAATACAGACCTTGTTGTGAGCAGTTTCAAGTTGGAAATATTTGAGCTAGCTAATGTTACAGCTCAGCTGAGAAGAATGCCATTAATGTTTACACCTCAAGCACAAGCCTAGACTCCATTAGTAGATGCACAGTTCCTTCTGCGCAGGTGAAGTTCAATAGAAAATATATAGTTCTTCCATGAAAGTGCTCACAACAAGGTCTGTGGGTTATCTTATGTAACCAGGTCATGATTTCTGGAAATCTGTCTAGATTGATAAATAGCACTATAGGGAAGAGAAAATATATGTTTTTATTTTTTTATTTTTGGGTGAGCTGTAGCTAAAACTAAATAAAAGAAAATGCCAGTGTTACATTTAAATATGTTAAATGAAACCAAGAGACTCGCTAAAAAATTGCAAAGAAATAGATGTTTGAGCTATGAACTGTCAAAAAGTAGCGAAAATTGCTCATCCTAATTTTTTAAAGGCCAAGTTGTCAACAGCAATTAATAGTCTACGGAAGATGTTATATTTTTTTAAGTAATTTTCCTTGAAAAATTACAAATAACTAATCCATTAGCAGCTAAAAATGTCAGTCCGACATTTAAGTTTATGGTGTATCTGAATCTATAATGTTCATGTTAGTGTCATAAAGATAAACTCACAAATTAATAATACTAGTTATTATGAACCTATAATCCTGCCTGTAGTCATTGATTTGTTTTTAATAAAATGTGCTGGAGCATAAAGACAAAACTAACTTGTCCAAAAACCTAATAGTTGCAGTGTATGTGTAGAGAGCAGAGGACAAGAGGACTGATCCCACCAAAAGCTGCATGGAGAGATATGGCAGCTCTTCTGTTGTTTGTTAAGCATGATATGAATATGAAGTGTGTACATTTTTGTGATGTTTTGAATTTTTACCTTGGACCCGCAGTCCTACAAAGAGTAAATTAAATGTTTTATTTACAGGAGACACACAATTTAAAAATGAGCTTGAGGATGCTGCTGATAAGGTCTGTCCCTTTGCTGTGTAAAGCACAAAATAAATAGAGTTTCTGTCTTTCCTGAGGACGATTTTGAATGCTTCCATTTTCTAAAATAACTGCAGTATTTTTTTCGTCAGCTGTGGTTAGTGGCTCTATCCTGTGGCAAATGGAGAAATAAGCTGTAAAGAGATAGTTTGATTGATTGCGAAGATAAAGACAGGCATAAAACAACTTGATTACTGCCCTGCACAAAATGAGCATTAACCGGCTCTGTGAAGTACTTGGCAGGTGAGACGAATATGCCCTTCATTACAGGAGCAAGACAGATGAAATCATTCATGTTTTCATCTCACGATCTAAACCGTTTCTCTGTCCATACCTCACTAGCTTTCTAGATAAAGATTATACTAAATTGAGCCTCAAGGGGGTTATTCTCCTCTCACCATGTATGTTCCCAGTTTCATTGCTCCTTTATAACGGCTTGTATCCCCGTCCTTTCATTCACCTCGTCGATCAATTCAGCTACCTTCCTGACATCTCTCCTATTCCATCCATCTTGCCCCTGTCAACCTGGGAGCTAATAACAGTCAAAGCTGTCCACTTTCTCCCACTTCATCTCTCTTTTCCAAGCTTAACAGATCTCAATCCATGATTTCTGCATTTACCACTCCATCTGTCACCATCTCTCATCCGATCTATCTCATCCTGCAACACAAACATCAGTGTTGTCCAAACAGTCCTTAATTTCTTATGGGAAAATTCCTGCTGGTTGCTATCATACTTGGCTGGAGAAATTTAAAACACCAACACTCTACACTGAAATCCAGGTCAGTGATTATTAAAATAAAAAAGATATGCTAACATTTGCGAATTAACACATAGGCTAACATAAAAAACAGCTGAGGCTGATGGGATGTTGAAAGGATCATATTGTGAGTGTAAGTTGTCGAGCAAAAATACCAAATAGTGCATATTTTTTAACTAACATTTTACAGACTTGTTTCATGATTCAATGAGCTTGTATGACATTCAAAGTGAATTTATGATTCAGAGCTTTTCTGCAGGTCTCTAGCTAGTAGCTTAGGGTGCTAACAGTGTGAACAGTGCTAACAACACAACGGTGCTGACAGAGATTACTGTGTTAACTGAGAGGAACCAGAGGGTGGGCACTACACTTTCTTGACAACAATACCCACAAATTAGCGGTAACTGCCATAGAAGCACAGTGCAGAGCTGCAGCAATAAGCTAGCTAGTAGGATACACAAACAGGACTCACATGCGCTAACATGCACCAGTGGCCAGACCATCTATCACAACGTCAGCCAGAGAAGCTCAGACTACTAAACAAACTGAGCTAGCATGACTTCACTCTTTGCTCAGGACATCATCACTCACTTATATCTTTACAAAGGAATTAGCTGTTTCCTGATAAATTAATGCTTATCAGTGCATGAATTATAAGTTGCAGCCTTGACATAACATGACGGCAAGAATCTAGCATCAGTCAAAATGGAAATAATAGTTGTTTCACAACTACAATAATATATTCCTATCAGAAATAGCTACTTATACATGTGCATATATCACAGTATGTCTTAGACTATTTACTAAGGATTTGCAGCCATTTTTAGGTGCTTAATAGTCAAACCGCATTTGTCCCTGTTTGCTTAAGGACAACACTAACACACTGCTGGGCTGAGGAAAATTGACACCACTGAAAATTGCATGTTTGGGCTCATACAATATGTATTTAAGATGGTCCTGTTTAGAGACGCAAATGCATGTACGAGAGGGGGGAACTGAAGTGTATACAATATGCCTTTGTGTCTGATGTATCATTACCTTTTGACCACTGCAATCTACATCTGGGGAAATCACTTATAAAAATCTGCAGCATTGTTTTAGCAAACAGAGGAAGACTATAAGACATACAGACAGAGAATGGGAGAGAAATGGTATGACAGCAGACAACATGAGAGAACCACTTATTTGATCAGCGTAATTAGACTATGTCAAATCCAGTTCAAGTTTTGGTAAATTTAGTTTATGTTTGCCTTCTTACTTGTTTCGGTTGTACCCGTAAGACCTATAGGTTCTAATGAAATACAAGCCACTTGTAATGACTTGATATATATGCTGAAGATGATTGTTAGGCTCATGTACCTGTCACTGTAAGCAACATGGTCATAACAAACATTACACGAAGGCCAAAGAGCAAAACCTCCTATATGAAAAATGCAATTTTATATTTATATTGAATGCTATTTGTTAAGGATACCAAGTACAAAATACACTGTTTTTGAGTATATTACTATACTAGTCCATACCCATTGAGTACAGCATACCATACCATGACTTAGTCATACCAAAAATTAGAAAAAAAAACAACATTCGGCCAGAGGGGGAGCCACAACCATCGGTCGCATTTTAGCCATTTTTTAAGCATTGTTCTGTTGTTATAGCGCCACCCAGTTGCCAATTAGAGTTAAATTTCTCCAGTCACCTTGAGTGACTTCAGTTTTAGTAAGTTTTCCAACTTTTGCCAAGAGGGAACTTTAGATATTGGTCCCTAGATTATGTTCACCGAGTTTCATGCAGATCGGTCAAACTTCCTAGGAAAAGATCGATTTTAAGTGTTTTTCAAAAAATTCAAAATGGTGGAAAATCTATATAACCGTAAGTGATGGGTTCTTGAGGCAAATTTGTTCCTCATGAGGAGAGGCATCTCTGTGCAAAGTTTCATGTCTCAACGACATACCGGGCATGAGATATGCCCATTCAAAGTTTGCAATTTCAGTCGGTCGCAATAGCGCCCCCCTTTGGCCAATTGATGTAATATTGCTTCATTCGCATCCTCCCATGACCCTCTACCACTGTGCCAAATTTCACATGGATTGACCAAGTCAGTGAGGAGAAAAACGTGGAACAGACACACACACAGACACACAGAGTTTTCGTCATTATATAGTAAAGATAAGATTATGTGTTAACAATACAGACTAGGTATTAGTGCCTCGCAAAGTGCATACAGGAAGTATTTCCTCCACTTTCCCTGGATCATTTTGCAGACAGGAGTTTTGCGCTTTGGCCAAGGGCATTGTCAAGGTGTCTGTGGGCTGTTCCATCACCTGGAATGCTGCATCTGATGTAAGCCACCTGTAAGTCTGTTGCTGTGATATCTTTGTAAAAATCCTACAACTGGAGAAAACAGGGCTCTAGAAATCTGCCTGGACTGACTGTTCTTCATTTTAGCATTCTGTACACCTCAGTGCTGCCTGCTATCAGCCTTTAGTCATTTTTTACCCCACCAGAAACCCTCCAGGCAGTAAAAAAAAATGCAAGAAATGAAAACATGCAATGTTACTTCACAGTAGGCCTCTGTTCATCACCATCCCACATCTCTCTTTATTCCAGTAAAAATGAAGAAGCTAAGTTGGCCTACAGCTCTATTAATAATTTCCCCCTTTCATATGACCTCCCTTTTGCCTAATGAGCACATGTTTGCAGTTGCAAATTTCTTCCCTTGAACTAATATTACAAGTTAAGCAGCAAAAACACTTTTCACATAACCCAGCATTGGATCTTATTTATTAGCATATTATGCAAATCAGTTGCGCTGCAGCTCATTTGTAGTCGTAGTAAATCCCTGCTAAACCGAACAACTGCAAGGATGCTATTTTTTTTGCCCCTGATGGTAATTTGCAGCAGGCCATGTATATATTCCCAATGTATTGTACATTGCTTTGACCATTTATCATAACATTAACTGGTTATCCGACTTTACAGAAGATAACAGTTTTGGGGGTTTTTCTTAAAGGAAATTCCCTTTGTGCACCAACACTGCGAAATATGATGGACACACACAACATGAATCATGCTGTTTGGATTTTTGGAGCCTATCTTGGTGGAAAACAAATAAAGTATTAACATTTTTGTGACTTGCCAGGTGAATTAAAAAGCAGCATTTCCTCATTATAGTAACAGAGAATGTAATTCTCTCTGCATTACATTTCCCTAAAATGTATTCGCCATTTCAAATTAGTTGTATATAAATGTAATTTCTTAAAGACGGGACTGTTAAGACCTATAACAAACCTGTAACATAACGAACCACACAGAAGAGCAGAAACACAATGTACTTGGCAACGAGCAACCAAAAAACATTCGTTATCAAATCCACAGTGGTTTTTACCAAGCACAACACAGCAGAGAGAAATGAAGTTGCCAGTCTCAACTGAGCCTTGGGAGACGTCCAATATTTTGAATCAACATTTGCTGAAAACCAATCAAACTGTGGAGGCATCAAAGCTTTGACTGTCTCTCCATTCCAAAGAAGACACAAGAGTATTGCACAATCCGAGTAACATTAACAGGTTGTTCTCTCATACTAAAAAAAACCTGAGGAAGAAGTAATCACCTGTGGCCTCTGAGGCACAGATCAAATAGTACATGGTTATGTTGACAGTCGAGGGAAAACAAGAACCGCTGCATGTTGAAAAGCTTTCAACTAATCCTCATTCAGGAGAAAGCTTGACATTGTGATTCTACAGCGCTATGAAGCAGATTCATCAAAGCCCACAATCTAATATTTTTCATCACTCCCAATATCACTGAAGAAATCTGCAATATTTCAAGTACAAATGGAATATTGACACAGAGTAGTACAATATGAGGAGCTTTAATGCCAACCACGAATGCTATTTTTTACCATGATTCCACTGTCAGAAAAAAATTAAACCCATTACAAAACTGCTTCAGTAAAAGTTAAATAACAACTTTGTCAAGGTGACCAGTCTCTGCCAGCATTATCTAAATGCTGCAGAACCATAAATTTCAGACCTGCAGGTCAAAAAAGAATATACTTATGTCATTATGTGCCATTACTTGCCATCAGTTAGAATCCATGTGCTAGTGTTTCCGCAGTTAAACTGCCAAAATGAGCACAAGCAAAGGCTTTTCCTGGGAAGATCACACAGAAGTACTTGTAAGTCAAATACATTTGCATATAAGCATTCAGCTGAAAACCATCACTGAATTCTATGTGAGGACAACAGTAGAAAAGCTTTTGAGTTAATTGAAAATGAAAAAGTTACAATGTGCTAGCAATAGATGACACAAACTATTCCCGAGACCCTTGAGGCATAATTTCTAATTTAGAAGTGCTTGTTGTAAGAACACACAGTTAGCTGACCAAATAAAACTGGAGGGAATGAGCGCTGAGTGGGATTCAGGTGGGAGAGAGAAATTGAATTTGTTGACGAGACATAAAAGGAAGCATACCTTTACAGTTGCAACACATTATGGAAGTGTGTACTTTCATCAATTAATTTATTTGTTACATGAAATGATTAAATATGATATTTCTAAGGAAAGCATGCTTTTAGTTAACTTAAAATCTGCATTCATTTCTCAAATTATGGAGCAGCTGAATCCATCGGTAATACCTCTAATTCACAGCAGTGGGAAACACATTAAAATAAATCTTCGTTAAAATTAGGTTAATTTATCAATTTCAAATACCTATAAGTATAAACATATGTAAGCTAAAGCTATGCTAGTGCTCCTGTGAGGCTGTGCTTTAGGACAGCAATGCTTTCAACTTAACGCTAAAATTTAGAATGCTAAATGCTCAAGGTGCAAACACTAGTATGCAGATGTTAAACTGGTATAAGAGTAAACCAAAGTGCCATCATCAACTAAATTGAAATTTAGTTGATGACGGCACATAAGGTTGTTACAATGAATCCAAATGGGAACATGAATGAATATCTAATGGCAATCATTCTAATAGGACCACCAACGTCATGAGGATACATCCTCTGGAAACCATGAATGTTTGTACAAAAACGTCTGCCAGTCTAAATAGTAGATGTTGACATATTTTACTTGATAAGAGAAAACTTTGACCTGTTATTGCAGTATAGGAAAGGTCAGAGGATCACTTTGCTCGTCACAATTCATCTTCTAGGGACCACGAATGTCTGTACAAAATTTCATGGCAATCCATCCTATAGGCCTAGTTGTTGATCACCCCGAACCAAAAATGTAAAATGAAAACTCAGAAGATCACCAAAGTATTTAAGATACATCCTCTGGCAACCACAAATGTCTGTACAAAGGTTTGTGCCAATCCATCCTGTAGAAGTTAAGATATTTTATTGGATAAGTGAGAATGTTGACCTGTTGTTGCACCAGAGGAAAACCCAGGGGATCGTAGTCAGAGTTCATCCTCTGGGGACCATAAATGTCTGTACAGAGTTTCATAGCAGTCCATTCCATAGTTATTGAGATATTTCAGACTGACAGACCGATATGGCCATTCTGAGGCTAAAATGTATAACACAATGCCCAGTTTAACATTCTTATAATTTCACACATTCAAGTCAAGTACAGTCCTGCCAAAAAGCAAACGTCTTCTCTGGTGTACCCAGGGATTATGTCCCTCTGAAGGGCATGTCCAGATGAGTGCTAGTGGGGGGATAGAGGGAGATGGTCTTTCATTCTTTTTCTTGTAAAGATTTTCTCAGACAGTCATTCTTCACCCAAAGACTCCCTTCTCTAACCTTTAGGGTGCCAGTTGCCAGCTAACCTTTATATTCAGGTATAAAGGTGCTAACACTGAGAGTAAAGATTTACTCTACAGGCAGCAAAGATGAACAGAGATTACTGAGCAAATGTCACAAGAAGAGAGGCAAAAGTCTAACAGCCAAGATAGCAGCCCCATTCTCACAACACTGTGCTCTTGCTGGCGGGGATACAAATCAAAGTTAAACATGGCGAATCTATCTCTGAATATTAATTTGATTCAGTTGCAGCATGTAAGGCTGCAGGGCTGGTTTGGTATGCTGTGAAATGCACACAGCCTGCAGCTCTCCATCGTCCACGTATAAAGTAATGCCCCGCAACTGATTTAAAGTGGTGAGACAATGTCTGAGCGTAATGACAGAGACAGTGTTTACATTATTTCCGTCACTTTTGTTGGTTTTCTTTTTCCTTACACTAACAGTGGATACTGCAAGGAATGATTATTACTCCATTAGTTTGATTTGCACTCAGCCATGTAAAGAAATACACATATCCTGCTTATTCATGCAGGAGTAATACAAATATTTTCTGCCCATATGTTGAAATCCCATAGTTTGACTTCACAGTTACTGAACTGATACTGTACTGTTGGTCTCAACAGAGATCTGTTTGGAGGGTTGCGAGATTACATCTTTTGTACTTTCATTAACCAGATAAAGCCAAAATTCAGTACTGAATTGCTCACCAACTCCGGGGATAATAAATCATCCATCTTCACATAGGAGTTGAACTTTTATCTTGTAGAAAATTGGCTTTATGAAAGAAATACAGAAAAGAAAAGCAGAGACTGAGCAGTAAATGTAATTCTCTGTGAATCTCTGGCCCCATGATTTATATCCATCCATCCAACCCTTCATGTAAAACATGCTGCACCTATATGAAAACCAGAGACTTACTCTCAACAACCTTCCTGTGTACATATTCTCTAACAGTCATTTAACAGTGACTGGACAATTTCATCACCTTGTCACAGTAACACAGACACTTGTGATGGAGAGGTGGAAGGACGGCTTGGGAAAAAATGTTCATTTAGAATTTTATATATCGACCCTGAGGATGAGCAGAACCTTGATAATTAAGTAAGGCCTTGTAAGATTGTCTTCATTCCAATTCTTCTTTTCTTTTTTTTTAAAGATATTTTTTGGGGCATTTTTAGCCTTTATTTGACAGGACAGACAAGTGTGAAAGGGGAAGAGAGAGAGGGAGTGACATGCAGCAAAGGGCCACAGGCTGGAGTCGAACCCGAGCCACTACGGCAACAGCCTAGTACATGTGGAGCCTGCTCTACCACGAAGCCATCGACGCCCCCATTCCAATTCTTCTTGAAAAGCCTCACCGTTACACTTGAAAACTGTTAATACCTTGTACATAACAGAACATGAATATACAACTGTTTTTCTCGCATGCCTTCAAGGTGAACGATGAATCCAAAAATAGTCATTTTACTTTCCTGATGACAATAGTTACTAGTTTACCACTGCCTCAATCTGTAGTTTTCTTGTGTTATTGTGTAACCCTAAAAAACACCAAAGTTACACAATAACTTAATCTAGCTGATTGAGGCAGTGGTAGACCAGCAGCTCGTTCAGTAAGTAAAATTACTGGTTTTGTCAATGGATTTTGGCTTTGTAGAAAACATAGATAAGTTTTACTCTTAGTTTAGTTCCATGTCAGAAAGGGCTGTCTCTTTGGGAAGTACTAAGTATATAGCTGGATAAATGAGACTTGGATTATGCTGCACAAGTTGTGTGTGAGTCTGTAAACAGATGTTTTGATATGCTTTTGCAATCACCTGTGACTTCTTCAAGAATTTATTTCAGTTCCTGAATTCTTGGTTCAACGCAGGCCTCTAAAAACAACAAAATTTTCCTCACAAATGCAACACAACACAGGGTGAGTGACTCATATATAAATGGTCATTTGGGGGTGAAGTATTCCTGTAATGTAATGGCTCATTTGCTTCTTGTAAAAGCAGAGATAACTCAGTGACATGCCATTAAAAAAACTAGCTTTTCATTATTACTCTCCAGTTACATCAGAGTATTTAGATTCTGTGTGCATAAAAACCACACACCACTCTTGTCAAGTATTCCTGACAGGTACTGTCTATCCCTCAGGATGCTCATGCTCACATGCAACACACGTCTGGCAGCAGCATGGCAATAGAGTTAATGCCCATGTGGACGAATGCCCAGACCTCTGCTACAGCTTCTTCAGGCTCATTTACAACCATTGTGCATGGAATGCTGAAAATCACAAGAGCTGTTTTGAGATGGTGGGCTGAATTCTGTGAAATATAACACCCCAAGAAAATCCCACACGGTGTAATTACATAAAATGCTGTTTATTAGCCTCTCTTTGACACTGGAGTGTAAGCCTCTGTGCATTATGCATGCCATGTGTTTTGCTTCAGCAAATGGATTGCATTTATATAAAAAGAAAAATCTCCACCATCTCCAGTGTCTCCATATGGGTGGGCAGACAACCAGGTGGAGCCAGTGAATGACATGCATGATGAGTGCTTACGGTAGAAAGCAGGAGAAAGTTTTTAAGTACTGAGTGACTTTCTGTGAAATAAATGGGCTGCCATATTCAGATTCCTCATCCATTCCTCAACACATCAACAGGCCACTCGAAAGTTAACTGTATTATTCTTGGCAGCCACATTTCTTCAGTCTCAACGGTGAAAGTAAATTGCTTTATTTCTTGCTGAGAAAGCTGCTGTTTTCTTCTAAAGATTTAAGACTTTAGATTAATATGTGTTTACAACAACAGTAGTATATAATGCATTCAGAGAATCAGAGTGTAGCCTATGATTAAAACAGTAAATCATGTGTATTAACCCATCAAACAAGGACAGCATAAAAAACTGCTTCATACAATCCACTCAAGGATGTGGATGATTTATGACACTTAAAATTGTAGGTCCAAAACATGCTGACAGACTGAGAGGTGTTGACAATACAGCGTTTCACAACTTAAAACAAATGTGGGCCAAGGATGTAAAGTTGGGGGACCAATAGTTCCTTCTCTACTTGCTCAGACGACGCCCATCTTCGAACTCAACCTTTACTTTGATCTCAACTGCACATCTGTAAGGTTTCGTAACTACATCTTGCACAGTAGTGATGTCATCACACTGACAAAATACTCAAAACCACTTCTGGGATAGTTCCCGCTATGATGAAGTGCTGCATGATCTTTATTTGCAGGCCACCACAGAAGAGGGTTGCCAGGGTTCCTTCGACAAAAAGCCAATGGGATTTTTCCACTGGGTAAAGCAGCAGCTCTACTTCGAGCTCCCTCCAGATGTTTGAGCTCCTTACCATATCTCTAAGGCTGAGCCCAGCCACCCCACGGAGGAAACTCATTTCTGCCACTTGTATCCGGGATCCCTTTCTCTCAGTCACTACTCAAAGCTCATAACCATAGGTGAGGGTTGGGACATAGATAGTCACACTCTAGGCTACCCGCACTCATAAACAAGACCCAAAGTTACTTGAACTCCCTCACTTGAGGCAATAACTCTCACCCAACCCGGAGGGGGCAATCCACCGGTTTCCAGCAGAGAACCATGGCCTCAGACTTGGAGGTGCTGACTCCAGGGTTTTTTTTGGACCTAATTGTATTGCGGAGTTTTGCACAGCGGCGACTGGATCTTTGCGCTCAAACCACAAAAAAATGTGGTGGCACAACAGTCTCCTTCAGTACATTATTCTATGCTTTCTTTTGATTTTCACATTGGCTAGTCATCCTGTTTAATTTGTCTTCTGATTAAATCTGAACCGTTGAAACAAGTTGTAGGAAGCCTCTGCAACTAATTGGTTGCTAGCAGACACTCTGTGCTGCAATAAAATGGTTAATCAGCAATGCCGTGCACTGTAGAGCCGATGCGCTGCTGGTTCTGCCGGCCTTAATAGAATATAATGTCTATAGCCTTACTGCTGTGTACAGCCTTTATAGACTGAGCTGAGTAGTGATGCGCGGGTCGACCCGTAACCCGCGGGACCCGCAAATGGACCTGTGAGTCGGGCAGCAGTGATCGTCTGTTAAATTGGTCTGTAAATGATATTTTGACATTATTATAATCTATTAATCTATAATCTATTACTGATGCGTGGAGCAGGTGACAGTCTGCGGCCGTTTTCAAAACACACTTGTGTCACTCACTCCAAAAGAAACTTGTTGAAACTTTCAAAAATAATTTATTGTACAAAACGGGGGAAACAAACGTTGACAAAAACGGTTCCATAATTCATATTAAATTCAAAAGATAATGAAAAAACAGCTACAAGTTAGAGGGAATAGTGATAAAGTGGTAAAACTTGGCATTGATCCACAGCCTCAGACGGATGCTCAAGCGTGCCGTGCGCACAAATTCAGTTGGTAGGCGATACTATATTTTCACATTTTTAACAATGCAATTTAAAAGTTTTGGTTTTTATTGATAACTTACATTTACCAACAACAAAAGACTACATTTAGCACCAAAAAAAAAAAAAAAAAAAAAAAAAAAAAAAAATATATATATATATATATATATATATATATATATATATATATATACATATATATGTATATATATATACATATATATATATATACATATATATGTAGATATATATGTATACATATATATACATATATATATATATATATATATACATATACAGTCATGGAAAAAATTATTAGACCACCCTTGTTTTCTTCAATATCTTGTTAATTTTAATGCCTGGCTCAACTAAAGGTACATTTGTTTGGACAATTATAATGATAAAAACAAAAATAGCTCATGAGAGTTTAATTTAAGAACTAAGAACTATTCATTTTCCATGGTTTTCTTGATAATAACCAAAATTACTTAAATTCTTACATCAATAGCTATGGCATTGTACCGCCAAAAACACTACTTTTAAGCATTCCATGTTTTCTTTTCTGTTTGCTTTAAACACATGATACACACAAGAGTTAATACTTGATTGCATAACCATTGTTTTTGATGACTGCAGCCATGCGTCTTGGCTGCTCTCCACCAGCTTCTGACATTGTTCTGCTGTCACAGCAGCCCATTCCTGTTGGACAAATTCAAACAAATTTTCTTTGTTTTTGGGCTTGTGGCTCTCCATTTTGAGTTTGATGATTTTCCACAGGTTTTCAATTGGATTAAGATCTGGTGATTGAGCAGGCCAAGGCATGGTGCGAATGTTGTGGTTCTCCATCCAGGCTTTAACTGACCTTTCCGTGTGGCAAGGGGCATTGTCTTGTTGGAAAATCCAGTCATTCGAGGCAGGAAAGAGTTTTCCAGCTGATGAAAGAAGATTGTTAAGGGTAGTCCTGTACATGACCTGGTTCATTCGGCCTTCACACAATTGCATTTGCCCTGTTCCACTCAGGCTGAAACAACCCCAGATCATGACTGATCCACCCCCATGTTTTACTGTAGGGGCAAGACAGTCTGGGTTGTAAGCTTCTCCAGGCTTCCTCCTAACCAGTAAGTTGGCTGGAGTGGGCATCAATTCAAAATTGGATTCATCACTGAAGGGAACCTTAGCCCAATCATCAACAGTCCAATCCTTGTGGTCTCAAGCAAAGAGTAACCGGGCCTTCCTCTGCCTTTCATTGATGAAGGGCTTCTTGCGTGCTCTGTGTGACTTCAAACCAGCTTCAACAAGTCGGTTTCGAACTGTCCTTGCCGAACAAGTCACATTTCTCGACAGTGCCCACTCATTTTTAAGGTCCCTGGAGGTCTGACGACGATTCCTGACACAGGAACGGATGAGTGCACGGTCATCTCGTGGGGTAGAAAGACGTTTCCTGCCACGGCCAGGTAGCAATTTGGTAGTGCCATGTTCAGCTTGTTTTTTTTTGTTGTAATGAACGGCTGTCTTGGAGATCTTCAGTTTTTTCGCTACCTGTCTCTCACTCATGCCAATTTCCAGCAGTGCCAAGATGGCTGCCTTTGTGGCTTCACATAATTCTTTTGTTTTAGGCATTATGTGAGAGCTGACAACTTCTGAGTTGTGCTACGGCTTGAATGTAAGCAGGAAACCACTCTAGGCCTTTGCATGTGCAGTGCTGCTTGTGACATGAAATGGCCTCTTGTATACCCTGGGAATCAATTAAGCTTAAGAATGTCAAATGGGCCATAAAGTATTATGTGACCAGCTGCATTTTTCGTTGTGTTCATTGTATTATACGTTTAGTGGTACCAGATATTAGAATGAACAAGAAATTGAAGACAACAAGGGTGGTCTAATAATTTTTTCCATGACTGTATATACATATATATACATATATATATATATATATATATATATATATATATATACACACATATATATATATATACACATAAATATATATATATATATATATATATATATATATATATATATATACATATATAAAGTAATTAAAAAAACGAATATCGAATACCAAATTGTCATAACGAATACCTACCCACAGAAACGAATATTCGAATATCCAAATATTTGGGTACAGCCCTACTTTTTTAAGACACACAAAGGCTTCAAAATTTAAGAGTGGGGTATTCATTGTAGTATTTAATGTCATAGAACAAAATGTAAAAGTCTCTTAAACTGGTGTTGACCACGGACCATATGACAGGCATCTAACCAAAAATCCATTCAAAATGCTAAAGAGTGCTAAAATGCTAACTCATTTCCAGGGTTTAGGACTCAATCCTGTATCACTCTATAGGTGTCACCAGGACCACATTTCGCCAAGATGACAAACATACACAGAGACTCTAGAGGTGAGAACAATAACTGTTGCTGCAGCATTATCACAGCTTGTAAATATAAAATATTTTCTGTGTCCTGGAATTGTGCTTGCATTACCAGGTGTGTTTCTGCTTATGCTCAGGAAAAAACAGATCACTGATCTCTAACTACATACAAAATCTATATACAAAATCAGCTGCATTGCTTTTTCTAACAATCACCAGAAAAGGAGACACTTACAGTAACACAACTCATTGGCATTGGGTAATACTTTTTGAAATTCTCTGGCAACAGTTTGTCCCAGTGCAGCAGGTAGTTTGACGTTACCGCACAGCAGTAAAACCAATGAATATTGTTTGTACATGATTGTAATTGGTGAAAGACAGCTGGAGCCGCCTTCATAAAGTGTCTGTGGAGGAATTACTGCTGTGTTATATCAACTGAGCCCTGACTAGGCAAACTTTATTTAAAATATTCCCGGAAAATAACTGAAATAAACTGAAAATGCAGCAACAGCGAGTGACGTTAATGGGCAACATTTAAGCCCAGTCCTCTAACATTTCCCAGATCCAAGAAAAATCCAAAAAAGAACAGCGTCACCACTTAAAACATGCAGAGAGAGGGGGGGACTGAAAGGAGTAGAAGCAGAGATACACAGAGAGATTAAAAAAAGGAAAGAAATGATCATCAACTGTCGCTATTATTTGCCAACAATCACAGCTGAGAGGCGCTGTGTTCTGGGACAGCATGATATGATTTCCTGCTGTGACAAAGACTGTAAGGCATGTCTCTGTGTGTGTATCCATCTGCAGCTGAATCTGTGTGTGTGTTGGATTCAGGGTGTGTGAGTTAGGGGGACAGCAGTTGTAAAGGATGGGACCAGGATGGCATCTGAATCACATGAGATGCAAAAAGAGTGACACATGCAGGTCATGAAACACCCACCAACACCAACACACACACACACACACACACACCATGTATTTTTCATGTCAGACTTTAAAGCACAGTGCAGGACCTGAGCCTGGCTGTTCTGCAGGGAAAAATGTACTTTGTGGCAGAGGTTCAAGTACACACTGTGCTGCTGTGTGAACACATAATGCGTAAAACATGACATAACTGTGTTAATACATTTACATGTGCAGTTAATATTCTAATGTAGCGTGTAGCAAGTGCATCACACCAGCCGTGTCTCTGCGGTGAGCTGAGATAAAGTCTACTGTTTCTATTTCACTGTGTAGGCTTTATCAAGTCTGCATATACATGACAGAGAAGACAATTAGGTGTCTCACTTTTTAACCCACTGTTCATCTTATTAACAATTACTCTGAATGTGTACATTCAAATCTCTCTCTGCGAAGGCAATACCTCAAAATGTTTACCTGCAGTATTATTTCACTGATGAATTCTGTCTATTCTATCCAATAAGCCATTTCAACAGGGTCTTAAAACTATTTCTAATGCAAGTATGTGTAAAAAGTCTCCCTTCTGAAAATATTCTATCCAGTTTTTTGTTGTTTGTTTTTTCCCCCAGTGGCGTAGTTAAGCAAATGTACATGATATGATAACTGTCAACTTTCAAATCATGGTATACCTTGAAACCGGTATACTGCCACAACCCTAGTCCAAATGAACTTGAATACAGCATGTTAAATTGTTATGACAAGTCAGTGTCTTCATCAGTTTTAACCACTTAATTTCAAATTGTAAGAAATGTAGTAATATTTATCTTACTTGTGAGGACTGCATAAATAATCAAAAAAAATCATGTTGTCAAGCATTTTGTCAAGCTAATAGAGTGCCACAGAGTTTCTGTAGGATGACACAGAGTTTAGCTCACACTGGTTCCCTCGTCAGCAATGGGAGTGTTTTCAAAACACCCCCATTGCTGACAGAAAGTTGGACTACTTCTATCCCATTTTCACACGTAACTTAGCCTGTCCCCCCGCCACAGGAAATAATGGATTAATCCTGGAAAGCTGTTGATGTGCACTTTTCTCCTTATGAAAGTAACATGGCGATTATTCAACTAATGAGAATTTGGTCAGACAAGAGCATAGCGACCAAATAATCGACTAGTCGACTAGGAGACTACAGTCCTACAATTTAGCAAACTTAGTGCTGACATTAGAAAATACATGGTTCTTTAATAAACAGTTCAAAGTGCAACTGGTTTAACTTAATGTCCCAGGTTATATTTTGGTAAGAAACATTCCATCAAAGATCTTAAGATTCGTGCAAATATTTGCATAAATCTTAGAAACCATCAGCAGATTTGCTACTTCCCTTCAAGACCCCGGGTCACTATTTGATGAATTTGACAACTCTGGCATGCTGTTTTGTTTACACCATTGAATATATTTTTTTTCAAAATTGGCTATTAGCTCAGAATCACACCTGACTGGCTTCTACTCTAAATCAAAGGCAGCTGAGGCTCATGGGTACTGTACTATTTAGACCTAATTCAGAGAAGAACAGAGATCTCAGAGACAACAATAAATGGTAATTGTTGGCCATAACATAAAGTATATTGTTAAAAATATACTATGCACGATTCTAACAAAAAATTTATAAACTCATACTGAAATAATCCCTCTCAATCATCACTCACAACCTACTCTAGGTGTGTGGCGGTGTATTCTGCCTGGGGTTTCTTATTTTTCTCCTTATTTTTTTGTGTTCAGGGCATTTATGTGTGTGTACGCCCACAGCACTCAGGTGAGGGTGGTGCTTTATAAAAAGGTAAAAACCAGTTGCCAGACCATGAGTGGCAGGCATCCAAGAGACATAGCACAACAGAAAATGCAGATATAGCAAGGTGAAACGCCAAACAAGAGTGAATCTGGGGTTGACTTTTACTTTCGCTGTTTATAAACAGTGACCAACAATTGTGCATAGTATACCAATAAATTATCATTATTATTATTATTATTATTATTATTATTATTATTATTATTATTATTATTATTTTTATTTTTATTATTATTACTAGTGTCTTTTATGTTGAGGCTCAGTGACAATATTAATAAAAGAAACATTTGATATGTAGATTTATATTCAGGAAAATCTCATGGAAGCAGCTGCTCCTCAAACTCCCAAGGACAAACTCAGAAGTGGGGTCAACCTCATCTCCTAATTAAATTAATGAGTTAGCCATTTCTTGCTCATAGTCACTCTGATGTTTTCTACATCCTTCCTCAGGTGAGACTCCTGGACATTTGAGACCAAGGTTAAAAGCTTGTCAGACTGCCAATTGCGGTATACTGCATGTGTGTAATTGCTCTGTAAAAGGAAAAAATAAAATTATTAAGTAAAAGAGCAGAAAAAGAATGGTTTGAAAAATGATAAAAAGGTATTTCTCCTTCTGCTGACCAAGACTCAGAAGTGGGAAAAAATCACCATCACTTAATACTGTGTAACATTCCATCCATCAGTACCTGCCTCCATCCTTTAAACTGGCTCCTACTATCTGTATGACCTTCTTTTACTCTCCATCTGCGGCTAAAAAGCAATCCCAAGGCTGATCAGGACATTCTTCTTTGAAAACGACATAAAGGGAGAACCGATCTACTTCCCTCCTCTAGCCATCTCCACTCAACTCCCTAAGGTTATTATTTTCTCAGAACCTGATATCATTGAATAGTTGAATTTGTCCAATATAAAAGCAAAATGGAGCAGTAATCTCGTCACTTGGCAAAGTCAGGTCTCAGAGGCACAACATCAGTGAGCGCGGAGGACTGCAGTTTACTGTCGGCATTCAACAAGCATAAAATTGCATCAGTTGGCCACCTTCAGCAGCAGCACTAGTCCCTCTCCATCCATATATTCTGTATTCGTACTGCAGATAGTCACTTTTTTTTCCAGGTACACAGCAAAATCAATAGAAGCACTTTGTTATTTTAATTCTTGCATTGAGTTCCTCTACATTTGATGTCTAAAAAGTCTCAAAAGTCGATCTCAACCAAACACTTACGGTAACAGAAACCAAACTTGAGCCAAGGAAGTGCAATCAAACAACTAAACAGAAAAAGATGTCAATTTACACATTCGGCTTTGCCACCAGATACGAATAACTTCGACTACATAACAGATTATTACAGCCAAAAACCAACATTTAATATGCAAGGAACAGAATGAAAAATTAAGCTTCTTATTAAAATGAATTACTGTAAAAGCATATTATGCCAACAAGGGGCTGCAAAATTGGAGAGACTGGCAATTTGTATCAAATATTCATCATGTTGAGTGGCTAAATTCATCAAAAATATATTTCAGAAGGATATGCTCCTCACTTAATTGGAAAGAAGCATATGTGCGACAGAAACACATCTCTGCTCTTCTCTCCTATTTCACTGGAATGCATAAGAGCAACAGCACAGCCAGGGATGTATTGAAAAGCTGTTAAGACCAAAGTACAGATAATTGCGATAACGGCTGACTAAGATTGGATCTATATTTTCTGCTGTTCTCTCTCTCAAGGAAGCGTAGGCCATCTCTCATCATGTGGCATTGGTCTTATCACCTCACTTATCACTAATCACGATAAGGAATCACAATTAAAGTTCTGACATGATTTAAAAAAACATCAATTTCACACAGGTATGTCGGCTATTTATGAGGCTGCCAATGTGCAGGAGGGACCAGTTCAATGAAAATGAATGTTATCCTTTGAAATGCTAAGAACTGTAAAATCAAATGAATAATTAAAGATGGCATAGTTTGCTCAATGAACACATTTAAAGACTGAAGAGCAGAAAGAGGTATGTGTGAATTGCAAACTGAGTACATACAGGGAGATTAAAATATAGGCCACAGAAATAACATATAGGAATTTTGAAAATTGGCGCAGTTACTCATATAGGGAGAAGTTTTCCATCTCATGTATTACCACCTTTACTCCAAAAGCCTATGTGATTAAAAATACCATCATGAAATACTGGCATCTTACTATATCTTACTATATAATGACGAAAACTCTGTCTGTGTCTGTGGGTGTGTCCTTGTGTCTGTTCCGCGTTTTTTTTCCTGACTGAATTGGTCAATTCATGCCAAATTTGGCACAGTGGTAGAGGGTCATGGGAGGATGCAAGTGAAGCAGTTGGCCAAAGGGGGGGCGCTATAGCAACAGACTGAAATTGCAAACCTTGAATGGGCATATCTCATGCCCCGTATGTCGTAGAGACATGAAACTTTGCACAGAGATGCCCTCCATTATTGACCCCATCAAACAAAATGAGGGCGCTAGAGAGCTAATTTCTTATCTAGGCCCAGGGCACAGTCAAACGTGAGTGAAGACAGGCAAGTGAAAGTTGCCTGCCGAAGTGATCTTCACGCTGATTGGGGGCTGTGCTGGATGTGACGCACATGGAACGCTAGCTTGCTGATAAATACATCGAACAATTCTGTTATTATGTTATTTTCCATTTTCATCTTTTCTGCCAGCCAGGCAGTAGCTCTGATGTAGGACAGTGTATATTTTTCACTGCCAATATCATACATTATCAGCTGGTTAGACATGGCAACAATCAATGTCTCCCACACACATACTTCTTTGCTCTTAGCTGAGGCTGCGACATCACCGGTCAAATTCACCAAGTTGAACTCCAAGAGATGCAAAGATGTGAATTTGCTTTGCCATCGAAAGCTATTAAAGCTCCCTGAATGGAAGTAAACTGGAGGCAAATATTCCCCAGTGGTAATTTCTGCCCATGTGTGACCGTACCCTGTGGCTATGGGTCCACAAAAGCATTTTTCGGCTGACAATGCCAGGCACTCCTCCGAATTGGAGGCGCCAGAACACTTTGGAGGCACAGCAATTATTTCAGCTGAGACGCTTTAATTACATCCAGCTGTAATGATATGGAATATCAGCACAAGGCTCTAGATGATGCTCAGGCTGAAGCATGTAGAGAAAGGACGGACCCACCAGTCTATGTAGCCAGCAGTATTCATTTCTCCTCAAATGTTGTTGCTTAGCACTCATACATGATGTGACGGTCTGTCTTTGTGGTATTTGTCCTGCCCCTCCTCCAGCTGGGTATAGAGTAAGTGACAAGCACAGCCTTTTCCTCCCAATTGAACACTTTTCAAATCTAGCACCAGAGAAAAATGCCAAAAGTGCAGCTCTCAGCACAAAATCGCTCATTGCCTCGTCATGCTGCTAGCGTTTGTAACCTAAGATACAAACGTGGGCTCCCGAGTCCCAAAAAAACCAAAACACTTTGGCGGACAGACAATGCCACCAAGTTAAGTATTGGTTGAAATGTAAGAAGAATTTCAGTGGACCACAATTTTCTTTGGTTGATTACAACCCTACACTGTACTTCAGCTTTTCAGCTGGAACATTTATTTCAGAAGTTCACTGCCCCATAGCTTCAATAAAACCAAGCCTTGGCAACACTAACTGACAATAACTCTGTAAATGTTTTGATAGTGTTGGCAGTATGCTCTCTGTGTATCTGTCTGCTATGTGTCAATAATAATTTGCAAACACATTAGCCAAATTAACTTTAGAAGGTTAAAACATATGTCAGTGTTTTGTTTACAGCTTGTTGTGCTGCCACCAAGGGGTAAAAATAAAATCAATTAATGCAAGAGAGAACCTTGCTGTTATCTAAAATCAAATGATTATTGCACACTCTTTACTTCTCACCTAACACAATGTGTGTAGATGTCCATCCTATTATTTCTCTCCTGTATGAACTCGTGATAAGTTTAATAGCTATGCAGCTCTCCTAAATCCCAGAAGAGCTACATTACAAGATAACTTTCATAGATTAAAAAAAGCTAAAAGAGTTATCATAATATATTTTAATAGATGTCACATTGAGACTTCACACCTCTGTGCCAGTTCAGATTTGCAACTGATTCCCTACTCTGAGACACTTGATACATATTGGCCATGAACTGTGTCCCCCTCAGGAAATCAAGAAATGTAATTGTAAGAGTCAGACAGTGGGGTTTAGGGGGTGGATTTTCTATCTGTCGCATAATACCTCTTTAGACATGATAAGGCCAAGAATTCCTTCAGGGGAACAATTATTGCAAACTTTTATGAATTAAAGTGGCATCTGGAAGTGTTAGGCTTTGTCTGTCTCTGGAAGAAACTCAGCTGCCACAGCGAAAACGTCTAAAAACCCATCACATCGTAGCATCCTCCTACCTGTGCTTTACGTGAGTGTGTGTGTTTGTATGCGTGTGTGTAGGAGGTTCAGTTCAGAGGAAATCCTACTCACCCCAGCTGCAAAGCCTAAACTTCCATCCAAGATGCGCTTCTGAAAAGGGCAGACAAGAGGACAGATTGTACGAGTCAGTCAAATCAATATCCTCAAACCCTTCAGTAAACCTCTTACTGTTGACTTAACTGGCAAAAATGCAACATGTCCCGAGGGACAGAGGTTCAGAGATAACAAAAAACTCAATCTACCAGCAATATCATTCTGTCAACAGAGGGGTTTCAAGTGATGTACTGTAACACACTCTCGAGCAGATATTTTGGAAATCCTCAGCTCCTGGCGCCAGCAGCTAAATGGCTGAAATCATTTAAAAACAATGGAAACTGATTATTTTATCACTGATATATCTGATCAATTTTATATTAGATGTTTCGCCTGACTCACGTCTGATGGAGAAGGTACTTCTGTTTTAATCACAATATATAAACAATGTACATTTTTCAGCTTCAAGCAGGGGTCATTCTGTTGACGAAAACTATGACAGACATTTTTCGTCAACTACCTTTTTCCCATGACAAAATCAAGACGATGACAACCTAAAATAATTGATAAATTAAATAAAATTAATTGATAATTAAAACAAAGATGAAATCTACGCTTCATTTTCGTTGACGAGATGAGACATGACAAAAATGTTTGTGGTTGACGAGCACACATTGAGAGCCGTGCTTGTAATTATCTTCAAACGCTGCATGAGCAATAGGCTGGCAAACTCCAGCAAATAGTCTGCACCAGGATGTTTTGCTAACCAGCAAAAACACTCACACCGGAGCAGCGTCAACTGTTGGTGCCAGTTGTGAGCTGTAATTCAGCAGTAGATAATCAGCCATGTGCGTCTGACTGGTGGACCTGCTGGATGGATTTGTGGAGTTTGTTAGTTACAGCAGTGGCTGTTAGCAGCTTCGCTTGTTAGCCGCTGAATGGCAGCAGAGCAGCCAGACACCGGCCACCAGACTTTACAGCTGGTCCCTGTGGGACTCCACTGAGATCCAGACTGTCTCAGGAAGGTTTATAGGTTGATGCTGTTTGACAGGCAGGTAGAAGGCTCAGAAATCTGTGAGTGTAGCTGTGCTGTGAGTAAACAGTCTGAACTCAGATCAGTTTTCTCTGACAGAGATCAAAGTTTAGCTTTATCAACAACTCTGTGAGAGGACAAGAGTTTAAACCTCCAGACTTTGGTGTTGCAGAAACAATTCAGGCTTTAGTTAAGTTATTTTTCTGCTGTTTAACAGTGAGGTGGATAAGTCAGAGATTACAATGAACCTGGGTTCAAATCCTAGCTGTCTCAGATTAATTATTTGTAATTATTTTTAAGACCATATATAGGGAGCTGCTGAGCTTTTCAAATGATGGTCAGAAGTTTTTCCTTTTAAATCACCACTTAAACCTGTCAAAAACTGCTGGAGAAATGACAGCTTGTATGTGTTCAGAAATTATTCGTATTTGTAGAAAATTTGTCTAAAATGTTTGTACAACCTGTCACCCTGATTCTAATTTCTGATACATTAATTAGCCTAAAAGGGTTAGTTTAAAGATAAAAAAAGATGTACAGAAAACATACTCACAAAAAATAATGACTAAAATGTCATTCATCTTCATCAACTAAAACTAGACTAAAACTATGAAGGATAAAACAAGTAAGTAGTAAGAAGTAGCACTGGAGCCATAGGCATCAAACCAGGCCAGGGGGAAATTATTTTTGAGCCACTTAAATCTGCTCACTCAGCCTCAGTCCTTTACAGTATGGTTGCAGATGCTCAGTGTGGGAAGCTTGAAAATGTAAGACTAATTTGGCAAAAAGATCTAAATTGTAACATTAAGGTACATGCATGGAAAGACATAGTTTAAAATACAGCATGGTTCATTAAGGACGTCACATTATAAGATCATTCATAGGTGCAATTAGTGTTAGAACTCTAACTTAGTGACAGGTACCTTCTCAAACTCATTGTGGGAATGTTCTTTGGTTTTTCCTTTCTTTAAAGAGGTTATTGGGAAATTGGTTGAATGGCTTCAAAAATCCATACCAGAATCCCCCACCTTTGAATTTGGTTAGCATTTACAGGCTTCATTTCTATAGCTAGAATTATTCTTTGCCACTGTAAGAGTCTGACTCGACGAGAATTACTGACTGGCTGATAATGCTTCCTTTGAATTGATGACAGCTAAATGATAGCAAAGGGACATTTTTACAAAGATCTTTTGGGGGTCTGGGATAATTTTTTTTAATTATATTAAAGATGAAAATCTACTTCTATGTATTTGTATTTTTTTAATCCAGTTCTATTGTTTATACTTAAGTATTTGTTTGTTTTTTCTTTATATGACATTTGACTAAACCCAAAATTTGTGGGCTGCATAGACATTGTATAGCACGAAGAGCACCCACATTAAAAGAAAAATATGTTTATTTTTTGCTAACCAAGAGTGAAATGAGAGGACTGAATCACTCTCATGTCTGTCCATTAAATATATTGTTATAGCCAGGAGACAGTGGTCTTGTCTTGGATTAGGTTAGATTAAAAGCAGGAGGAAATAGCAATCATCGCTTTATCTGAAGATAACAAAGTCCACCTACCAGCACCTCTGGAGCTCACTTATCAACATGTTAGACCTCATGTGTTTAATCCACGACAAAAAAAAGTGTAAAAAAAATATTTTTGTTTGTAAAAATTAAGCAACATACAATGCTAAGCTAAGCTAACCAGCTGCTGGCTCCAACTACACACTTATCAAACAGATGTGGGGCGTGGTATCTTCACATCTAACTCTTGCCAGGACAGTGGCTAAGCACATTTACCGGAATGTTTACTCAAGCTCTGCATGTCAATGGGTGTTTAAATTCATACAATACCTGCCGGCTGGAGAAGACAAACACCAGAGCTGCTCCGGCAGCAGTCAGACCCCAGGTGAACAGAGTCCCCAGCAGGGCCTGGGTCACAGGGGTGTAGCCTTCCAGCATGGTGCCAGACCTGGACAAAATACACACAAACATACGCTCAAACTAATCCCACGGCACATTCACATTACATTGATGATGTGGCAGATGATATCTTGTTCTAATCTTTTCATAAAGACTTTGAGAACTGGGAGAATACAAAATGGGTGGACTGACATATTCAAGTAATTGCACCGCCTTTAAATACTCCAACAAGACTTAAGTAAATATTATTCCCATCTTGGAGCGAGTATTTCTGATAGATGTTGACATGTGAAAGCAAGAAGTTTATAAACGTGATGTCCAAGTATAGACAAGAACGACAAGAGAACTAACAACAGATCCCACATCAGAGGTAAATGTGGTTAGGCTGACTCATCTAAAATGTGTGCCTTTAAGTCCTGGCATTACAAGACTGACACACACCTGCTGTGTTTGCTTCAGCACACAGCTGAACAAGTGAGTCAAATCCTGTTTGTTCAGGAATTAAATATCCTGGAATTTCCATTTGCAGCCATGTAGCCAAACCTGCTAAGGTTAGCACCATTACTTCTCAAATACAAGATAATACAGGAAAAAAAATACAATGTACAGTAGGTGCTGCCAGTAATAATTAGAACATAATTTTTGAGGAGATTTTCTCCACATTGTGTTTGTTTTGGGGTAATTCCAGGGATGGGTGTGGTTTCATCTACAGTATGTTACTTGCTGGAAAAAGTGGCCTCTGTGATCACAATTGACTATCACAGGATAATTAAATTTTAAAAAGCATTATCGGCATGCACATGCTGAAAAAAAGTATTACCAAATTAAAATATTAAATGTTAAATTATAGTGTAACAGTGGCACTCAGCATCAGCAACCGTGACTTTCTGGTCGTACCAGACCAAGTGAGACCATAGTGGCAAAAAAAACTCCAAGTATTGAAATGAGAAAGTTTCACTCCTATAGCTTATGAAGTTTCTCTTTAAAGGAATACTCCACCTACAGAACAACCATTTGGAAATCACATAGTCATGCTGTGTAACCTTGAATTGGTGTGGAAATCTTTGTTTCCTCACATGCCTAAACGGACAAAGGGGAACACACTGACTTATTGATTGACTGGGGACTACCTGTAACAACAGCAAAAACATCATGTGAACATCATGTCAAAACATCTGCTCACAAACTCTCACACAACTTTCCGTGAAGGCATGCGAGAAAAACAATGTATTCGTTACAAATTCAAGGTAACACAACATGACTAATTGATATAAATGGCCATTTTGTGGATGAAGTGCTCATTCAAAGTAGCTCTAGATGGCAACTTTCACATTTATATTCAATAAGCATGTGTTGTGGTTGCTGGAAATATTTACCAACATGAGCTGTACAAACTGCTTTCATGTAATCACTGAATGAGATTTTCATGGGCACATAAATAAAAAAAACATGCAATGGGAATATTTACCACACAGTAGCATTGGAAGCTGTTTATATAATGTATTGACGACTGACAACTTCATACGGTACAAATATGACTTACAAATATTGATATTCATCTCAGAAGTGTGGAATGAATTTTGAATGAAGATTTAAATGCATGTGTGTGTGTGTGTGTGTGTGTGTGTGTGTGTGTGTGTGTGTGTGTGTGTGTGTGTGTTTAATGCTGTCAAAGTAGGCTGTATACACGTCTTTAATGTGTCGTCATAAACACTGCTGTGTGGTATAATTGGTCTCCCTGTAACTGAGTAACAAACACAAACACAGACATACAGTATATACTGTACACAGAAGGAAACTGACGTGACTAACCTAGAAATGAAAGCCAGCCGGCTAACTTTAAATGCTTGCTCACCTTATATTATAAAGTAACGCTGTTATATTTCACTCAAACTCTATTCGCAGTAATATAAAACAACGTGCATTCATTCGGCTGAGTTTAATTTTACGTTAGTTTACGTTATCGGTCATTTTTAGCGTTAGTTTCTGGTTTACTCACTTGTTTCCAGTGGCACCTCGACTTCTATGTATTTACTTCCTACTTCCCGGTACACGTGTCTATGACAGGAGAAGCCCCGCCTCCCCGCGCAGCCTATTGGTCAATCCCTTTGACAGCTATAGCAGCAGTGGAGGGACTTAATTCATTAAAAACACATACAATGAGAAACATCACAGTTGTTTGGAAAGCTGAGGAAGTTGGGGGGCTGCAGTTTCATATATTTATACACTGCTCTCCCACAGGTCTGAGAGGAGTGCTGCCTTCAAAGATGCATGTGTGTGCGTGGATTGAGCAGTGCTGGATTGTTACCAGCTACATTTAGCCTGCAAGTGCTGTGCCTGAGTACAAATTTGATCTTCCATGTGATGGCACTACAATTCAGAAAATATTGTCCTGTACTGTATATAAAAGATAAATTAAGCTCCACCTCAACCAACAATAATGTCAAAATGCTGCTTTGACATTCATAAATCCATATTACTTTCTCAATGCAATAGAATTGCAAGCAGTGCAAGACCTGGGCGAGCTCTCCCCCCAAGTATCTCTTATATGTGTTGTATTCACATTGTAAACATAAATAATGAGAAATCAATGCAAACAAAAATGTAGCTGATAAGCAATATGAATACATACTGAAAGGAATATAGTATGTGCACCTGAGATGCACCACAAAGCGCCACAGGAAGTCATCCCTGCTGGTTGCCATCAACCTGCAAAACTCCTCCCTCAGAGTGTCAGCCGCTCTGAGTGAGTAGACTGGCATTTGGACTTTATTAACCTACTGCTGTTGTAATTCATAATTATGTATTGGGTGCAATGATTCAACTGCTGTAATATTCTGTGCAATTATTCAACCATGCAATATTTTTCACCTCTTAAATGTATGTATTAATTCGCCATACAATGCACATAACTGTTTATTTCTTATGTTTACTCTAATTCTATTGTTGTTTTATTCTATTGATGTATATATTGCAGTTGAATTTTTACACTTACAGTCTCAGCACAGTGATGATACATATTTTATTTTGATATTTTCATTTTTTCTTAGGTTCTAGTGTACATATATAATGCATATTTCATTTTTTATTTTAATGCACATTTAATTTATATTTTATTTTATTGCTTTATATTTACATACTTTTATTTCCTACTCTTTTTCTAACTTTTTATAACTATCCTATTAATTGTTATCATCTATTCTCTACATTTAAGCAACTGTAACGAATCATTATTGCCCCTCGGCGAAGTTTTTCTGACTGATTCTGATTCACACTTGTAAATTTTGTCTTCTTCTATTTTCTTTTTTTGTAGTAGTAGCAGTTGTAGTTGTAGTCTGTTCTTGGTGGCTCTTGCCTTTCATTTTCTCTTATTCTGTTGCCCTTCACATACACTCATTCAACCATACCCATCAGTGCTCTTTGTGCATGTTCTGACTGCAGTGATCACTGAAAGAACACATTAAGGTGATTTGCATTGCCAGGACTTGAGGTGATACCCTCGGCGGCCGCCTATGTCGCCTATAGGAAATTCCACCGCTGAACACAGGGTCACTGAGTACTTACATACTTTAAGTTCATGTTGTCAATAATAGCGAGTGCTTTTACTTGAGCAGGTCTTACAATGAACTAGTAATGACATATTTTTTACAGTTTACTAGAAATTGAGGTGTTTTTTTTTTACTGTGGTAGTATCAGTTTTACATCAGTAAAATACTTCACCACAGTTTTGTGTGTGTGTGTGTGTGTGTGTGTGTGTGTGTGTGTGTGTGTGTGTGTGTGTGTGTGTGTGTGTGTGCGCGCGCGCGCACATGTGGACTTTTTGCTGGCTTCTGACAAGGAACAGATTGTGGGGATGTTTCTTTGGAATTTTCTCTCCCCAGTGGAAGTTTCCAGGATTGCTGCTCTCACTCATTTTTCGGGGGTAATTCCCAGGCATGCTGACCTTTAACCCGAAGACTGGTCATCAGTAACTGATACAACTTTGCCACAAAGCACTAGATTTCCTGTTTGCAACACCTTCTATTCATAATTTTTTGCATAATCATCAACTTCAGTGTTTCCTGTAAAGCACTGTAGCAAAAACTCGGTACACTGATGGTTATGTGAATTAATATCAGCATCACAATTCACCATCTAAACACTGATAACACATTGTTGTGAGCTCTGTATCATACCAGCCACATTTGGCAGATGAGAAGATACTGTTGAAAGTTTCCTTTCATCTTCTCATCATAAATCAAGATGCAGCATATGTTATGTATCCATCGCATTGTGATTGCTCAGAGGATTAGCTGGTCTTTCTGCCTTTTCTTCAATAGATGTCTGCCTTTTCAGGATTATTGAAAAGCAGTGCATGACGGTGGCTCAGGAAAGCAGCCCACATCCTCTGATTATGAGGAAGAGACTGATGTTTACCTCTGATGTGTGAGACTCTTGCTGTTTTATGCTAATATAACTTCAAAACGCCTGCCTTGGAAATATCCCAGTGTGACATCACACTGCATATTTTTGGGCAGTTTTGCATCATAATAACAGGAATACATCGCCAAAGAAAAATCACCCACAGAGTTATACTGCCTTTTGCCTTTTTTTATGGCATTAATGTTAATATGCCAAACACAATAATAAGACGTGGAGTTTCAAGATTTCTTCTGTGAAAGATTCCTCTCACTTCCAAGTATGCTGAAAGCATTTGGTGCCGCATGCCATTCCATATGGAACATCTTTTACTGAACATGCCTTCTTGTGAAACATTTTTCTCAAAGCTACGATAACACTGATTCACATTCACATTTTGATGGAATTATGTTATTGCATGCACACTGCATATGATCTCTGTGTTTCATTTAGGGCTGTGTTGTAATTTTAGCAGCATGGCTCTGTGGATGGAACTGTTGGTCTGTTAGTTGCTCAACTGCTTTGGTCTGGACTGAAATATCTCAAACATTATTGCATGGATTGCCATGAAATTTGTTACAGACATTAATGATGCCCAGGGGATGAATCCAACAGACACTGGACGTTTGTTGATGTATCTTGTGGTGCTATCATGAGGTCAACGTTTAGAATAAATCATCTTGAGGTCCCTTGAGGATCCTAATGACTGGTGGTCCTCTGACCAACAGATGAAAACTTTCACTTATTCAGTTAAAAAAAAGCTAGACAGTGACAAGATGGGCTGGCTTGTAATTTTGTACAGACATTCATGCTCCCCAGAGAATGAATCCTACAGATGTGATCCCTTCATATATAATGTAGTGCTATCATCAGTTTAACATTAGTGGTTCAGAATGAAACATCTTGACAACTACAAGTTGTATGCCGTGAAATCAGCTAAAGACATTCGAGGTCCCTTGAGAATAGGGCTCCAACTATTTTCATTGTCGACTAATCTGTCGTTTATTTCTTCGATTAGTCGACTAATCATTTTATTGAAAAATGTGTTAAAATGTTGAAAAATGTCGGTCTGTCTCTCCCAAACCCCAAAATTATGTCATCTAACGTCTTGTTTCGTACTCACGCCAAAGGGTTTTAGTTCACCGTCATGGGAGAGTGTGTAAAGCTGCCAATATTTGAACGTAAGAAGCTGCAATAAGAGTATTTTGGGCTACTTTTACATTACTTTTCTACGATAAAATGACTCAAACCGATTAGTCGACTATTAAAATAGTCACCGATTATTTTAAGAGTCGATTAGTCATCAATTAGCTGACTAATCGTTGCAGCCCTACCTGAGAATGCATCCTAATGACTTTGGTGGTTCTCAGACGTTTCCTCTGGAGACACCAGCAGATCCAAGCTTCCACTTACTTGGTGAAAAAGCTTAACAGCTACAAGATAGAATGGTACAGCTATTCATGGTCCCCAGAGGATATCCTACGGACTTCAGCTATCGTTTATTAGTGAACTGTCTTAACTACCAGATAAACTGCTGTGAAATTTGTGATCGCCTGAGGGACTTTGGTTATCTACTGAGTTTTACTCCGGCCCCACAAGCAGATCAAATTTTTTGTTTCAATAGCTTGACAGCCACCAGGTGGCTTGGCACAAATTTTTGTGTAGACATTTATTTTTCCCAGAGCATGGATCCTTATAACCTTGATGATCCTCTGTTGTTTTTTTTCGTATGGTTTACATTTACATTTTGAGGCTCAGGTGGTCATCATCTCATGCTCATTCAGATATTGTACAACAAGAATAAGCATGTATGGTATTCTAAAGTATGGATTTTTTTCTCTAGTGTTCCCTGGCAAGGACTAGGAGTCCAGAGTTAAAAGCCACAGCTGTTTGACAGTGAAAGAAAAAAACACTTTCCTCTGACCCCACATGTGAGAGGGTTAAGAGACAGAACGTCCATTTCAGAAAAATAACCTCTTGAAGTGGAAACAGACAACTTTTCTATGTAGTATTATTGTTGGCACCGCTGTTGCAAAGACAGCTGGATTGATCTCTGTTTTCCTCAGAGCACAGCAAATATCATATTTGCTTCGGCTGCAAAGAACATACGGTGATACTCTTTGGTAATTGGGAATAGCTCGGTTACTGGCCCTCAGCATCAGACACCCACACACAGAGGCACCCTTTAGCAGCAGTATCAGACGTACTGGGTAGTGGCATTTTTTGACAGTCCAAGCAAGTGCCATAGTCTTTAAATAAGAAGGTCCACTTGGAGCAGGTGTGAGATGAGGTGGGTGAGTGAAAATTGATGTTGGAAGGGTACCTAGCATGTCACAGTTTGATGATTAGGGTCACTGGTATTTGAAGAGTTGGGGGTGAGAATGTGGTGGGGATAGCTACTGATAGCTACGGGGTATAACAAAAGCACTATCCTCCTCTTGTTTTGGTTGTGCAATAGTTGATGCACTTCCTTTGTGCTGTTAATCATGCCTTTATTTTTCCAGGAGATCGTACTTGGTGGCAGACGGAATTGCATAGTAAAAGCGTGGCTTAGGGAACCAATGATGGTGTCATTATTCTATTGTCATTACATTTCCTACATAATAAGTCAAAGCAAAAAACATGTACATCTCTACTTTAAAAGCCTATTTTCTAATAAATAGCGAGCCAGCACTTAGCCTTGAGTTTGGCAATGTTAGATATGTCATCTGTTTGATTGCACATGGCTCGTCCTTTCGCTGCAGACAGCTCTGCAGCACGTGGATGTGGAAGCCAGCGTGTCTGTTTGAACACTACGGTGAAATACTGCCTGTGAAATACGAAGCTGTCAAACGTCTCCAAATTTAGCACCATGAAACAGTGTTTCCAGTGATGTTTTTACGGGGTGTTGGAGCTGGGGCGAGAGGTGGGCTTCGCTGTGTGAAGTGCTAGTCCCCAGGGGGAAGTTAAGCCACAACCTAATCAGGAGTTTAGACTACAAAGGCATTTTTCTAGATAATTGGAACCAGTTAAAAGCAAGAGTGAAGGTATGTCTTGAAATATCTCTGAGGAAATCTGTGACACCTGATGAATTAGCTCTCGGAAAACGTCTCTGGAATTAGATAGAATCAGTGGACCGAGGTTAACGTGACCGGAAGAATCAACTGGGTCTGTTTGAGCCTTGCTTGCAGTGTCAACGATGGGTGGCGGAACATACTGGAGGTTTTTTTTCTGGGATGTTCCTGGGGTATTCCAGCTATGCATGTCAGAGCTGCAACAGGACGGAGGTCATCGCTCATCCAGAGTCTTTATCTTGCTAACCCCCCCCCCCCATATACCCCTCTCTCTCTTTCTCCTCTTTTCCATCTTTTCCCCTTCCTTCCCCACACACTCACATCTCCTTTTCGCCCATTGCTTTTCCTCCTTCACCTCTCTCTTTGTGAAGTATGGAAAACAAGGTGGAAAGGTGGGAGAAGAATGGAAGGAGTCAAAGAAGCAAAAACAGCATCCCATGTCAAATGTCAAAAAACAAAAGCCCTGAAAAAACACACAGCAGACTTCTATTTCCTGATGGCAGATTTACACAGTCTGGGTTGTAAAGGTGGGTGGCCCGAGCAACAAGATAGTGTTATTATGTGTGTGTGTGTGTGTGTGTGTGTGTGTGTGTGTGTGTGTGTGTGTGTGTGTGTGTGTGTGTGTGTGTGTGTGTGTGTGTGTGTGTTTAGGGTTAGTTGTATGACCCCCCACTGAACTGTGAAGGAGCACAGGATGAAGAGAAGGAAGAGGAGCACAGGGGTGGAGTGGAGAGAGACAAAATGGATGGTGTGGAGGGGGGGGGGGGGGGGGGGGGTGAAGTAAACAGAAGCAGAGGGGAGAGAAGAAAGAGTGGAGAGAAAAAGTTATGAAAACAAAAGTATTGTAGCAGATGGGGCCAGGGTTTACCTTGGAAACAGCATTACGGCAGAGGAACTGGGGGAGTGTTGAGGAATTGAGAAAGGGGCGTGAGCCAAGCTGGAGTTTATCACAATCTGTGGAGACTGATGAGCAGGGGGGGTGTCCACACACACACACACACACACACACACACACACACACACACACACACACACACACAGAGAGAAGCAGACACACTCCTCACACACTATGGGGGGAAGAGATATAAAAGGGCTCCCAGGGAGAAAGAGTGGTCAGGCAAGCATCTGAGTGTTCGTCCTGCTCATTTCCACACTGCTGAGTGTGTTTACTGGAGTGTGTGTGTGTGTGTGCACATTGGTATCAAAGAAAAAGCGTGCTGACTCCACCACAAAGGAATAAACTTTGACAGGTTTTTTTTTAAGATAAAAGGAGGTAACGATTGACTGGATGGGGAAATTTGGAGAGTTGCTGAAGCCCGGCTGCTCTTGAACCTGAAAACGGTGTTTGATTTTCAGGTTTTTCGGTTGACTTGTTTACTCCTCTCCCTCTGAGTACTTCCACCACGGGGAGTCAAGAGGTGTCTCTTGAGCTGCTCACAGAGGAATTTAAACAGAAGCAGAGATTTTCTCCCTCTGAGCTGCCACTGCTCTGACTGTAATTTTACACCTTTATTCTCTTTTTTGATCAATTATTTGATGCGCTGCGGCAGGATGGATGCCTCATTCTTATCAGATATAGACTACAATCACACCTATGTGGATGAGCATTTTTTCTTGGAGGACAATATTGACGGCTTCAGCATCACCATGGCTATGCTCTACTTGGTGGTTTGCATCCTGGGACTTGCTGGGAACATCCTCGTTGTCGTTGTCATTCTGAAATTGGACAAAATGTCATCTTCCACAACAGTGTACATTTTCAACCTGGCGCTAGCCGACGGACTCTTCATGGTCGGTCTTCCCTTCATTGCGAGCCAGAACTTCCAGAATGAATGGATGTTTGGTGACATAGCGTGCAAAGTGGTCATGGTGCTGGACGGCATCAACCAGTTCACCAGCGTCTTCTGTCTGACGGCGATGAGCATCGACCGCTACATGTCACTGGCTGACCCGCTTCGGTTTGCCCGTTGGAGGACGCCCCGCTGGGCCAAAATCATCTCGGCGTTCCTGTGGCTGTTCTCCCTCCTCACCATCCTCCCCATGGCGCTTCACTTCTCAGCTGATCAAGGCCTTTGCATACCAGACCTTGCATCAGACGCCTGGTGGCTCGGCGTCTTGTCTTACACCTTCGTCATGGGGTTTGCTTTGCCGTTCACAGTCATGATGGTCGCCTATGCGGCGCTGCTGTTCACCCTGTGGACCCAACAGTTCCGAGGGCAGACGCGGAACCACGAGAGCCACCGGCTGGAGAGACAGATCACCAAAATGGTCATCGCAGTGGTGGTGGTATTCGGGATCTGCTGGCTGCCATTTTACACCTTCAACTTCTGCTCCCTTTATCAAAATGGCCCGATCCTGACTTTCGCCAGAGCTTTTGAGTTTGTGGTCCTGCTGTCGTACTCGTGGAGCTGCGCTAACCCCATCCTCTACGCTTGCCTCTCTGACACCTTCAGGAAGCACTTCCGCACACTCCTCTGTCCTGCTGCCAAGTCATCTCCCAGCATGCCGTGCAACACTGAACGGTATGACTTACATGACACAGGTGTGCAGGATGTGACAATTCTAGCATAGTGACACGAGGAAAAATAGACTCATCATATTACTCCATTTCCTGTCATGATGCACTGCATGATAGTCCTTTAACCATATTTTGTTATTTGATGGTTTGTAGATATGTGATATATTCTTACTTTGTTTTTTTTTTTTCCCCCATTTAAGTTGACATGTATTAACGTTCTTTAATTTTATTGTCCTATGTTTTCAGATTTGCTGAATTTGAGGTGATTTTGTTCGTAACTGTCTTAAATGTAGATGTTTGATCAAGTCTCTGTAGATTTGTGAGACTTACAACACACTGGTGTTGCAGTGGCGCTCTCTTTTTCATAGGGGTGACCAGATGGGACCACTGAAAATTTTGGGATGACACACCAAAACAAAATGGATTTCAGGAATTCGGTTACGCTGTTATAGTTTACAGGCTAGTTAAAAACTACTACAATATGAAGGGCTAAGGAATTGTATACCGATACTTTAATTTCTTATTTTACAGTTAATGTTACTGATTACCTCATGTGTATACTAATACCGGTACAGTTAACATTTTGAGTAATCCTGTTTTAATGTCTTATCTATCTGTATATACTGTACATGTTAGGCGATTCATTGTTCTTCAAATAGGTTGGTTGTCCTTTTCCTTAGAAAAAGACAGACTACAGCTTTAAATTGAAGGGTTAAGTTTTAGGGAACAGAACATTTACTGGGACCAAGTGTTCTCAAGTTTAGAGGAGACTTGTGTGTACCCATAGAACCCATTTTCACTCAGATATCTTAAGGTGAGAGTTTTGAAAATGGTCCTGCCAGTTGTTCCCTCGCCAGAATTTACCCTAACTTTGCAGCGCTATTTGCACCTTTCCTGACAAGCTATACTGACATGGTTGGTACCAATGGATGTCTGAGGTTGTCTAGTTTCATAAGATACTACCTTCATGCCACAGCCAAAATGAGTGGGTTGCAGCCTGTTTAAGATAATGTTGCCCTCCAAATATTTTTGCCAGTGGTGGGGCAGCATCGTATTGGTGGGGCATGCCCCTACTGGTCCCACCTTAGGTGCGCCACTATTGATATAATCACCCAGCAGGAAATTAAAAAGTTGCCCTTGTACTTTGCTGTTTCTCAGAGTTTCCTTCACAGAGTAGGAAGAAAATGATCATCAAACAGCATAATATACTTTGACTTTCAATAACACAAATCCCCCGTCTTGACGGAGTAGAAGTCCACCTACTGCTCTGTCTGACTCAGACCTGTTGTATAAATTGTCTTCTAATAACTCAGACCGCTTAGGCGACCTGCTCCGCCGCACCTCCTGTTCTACAGCATTTTACCAGAACTAATGAAATGAAGCACAAGAGGGATGAAGTGTAGACAGGTGGAGTGTAAACAGAATAACATGGGACACATGCCTGTGGCCAAACACCAGCACAAAGACACGCACAGACAGCTCCCCAACTCCCACAGCTGGATTATGTCCGAGTGGCTTTAAGTGCAGGAGACCGTCAGATGAGTGTGTTTGTGCCTGGGTGGCCATGTGCATGCACCTGCACACATGCATATTAGGAGCTGTGTGCGCCTCAGGCTTACTGTGGTATTCTGCTTGAACCTGGCTTACTGAGGAGGATTTCCAAAGGATTTTGTGGGGAAATGAACAGCATAGAAAGAAAACACATGTTTCCACATTCTTTACTGAGGTAGTGAGTGAAAAAACACACCAGCACTTGTCTTGTTTTCATAATTTATATGTATGGATACTAGCATTATTTTTTTCCATGTCCTTGTCAAAGGTCGATTGTCACAACAGATGTTGGCTGTCAATTATCAGTGATGTGAATATGTATAAATTTAAAAAATGGTGTTTATGACAATCTGTATTTTACCCACAAAAACACATGCTTTGTAAAGCCAGCGGTGCTGTACTCACTCTTTATATAAGCAATGTAAATAAACATAGTTGCTTGTGTTTTAAATGTGTCTGTTTTCATATTTCAGTGGGCAGGAATGAACCACATTCATCAATATGATACACTCGGTTTCCTTGTATGGATGCCAGGGAATATAATGAAAAGATTCAGAGACAGTTTCAGAAATTACTCTATGAGTCTTACCAGTATCTTACAACTCTGAGTATTTCTGTTTTGTGATACTACTATTCCACCACATAGCACAGGGACACACTCTAATTTTTACTCTACTTTTACACTAAATTTCTGGACAACATTTGAGTTAATTAAGATTTCACATAAAACAACATACAGTAGTGGAAAGTAGCGAAGTACGTTTACTCAAGTACTGTACTTAATTACAATCTGAAGGTATCTGTGCATTAATTGAGTATTTCATGTTATGCTACTACTTCTACTTCTACTCTTCTACGTTTATCTGACAGCTAATGATTACACATAATCATAGATGATCATCCAACAGAAGGATAAGAATGTAAAATACACCTCGACCAGCAACAACATAAACATGCTTCTTACCTGTATATGCATCAAATATGATTATCCAACAACACATTTATATAATAAAAACACTAAGAGAGGCAGGCAGTGCAGGCAGTGCGGTTGCACTGGGGCCCATGGGGTGGAGGGGCCCGACTGCCACCTGGAAATATGCCCGTGTTCAAAGAAGAACTCACATTAAAACAAAAATGGTGCTATTTTCCATACATGCCCTAAATAAGGCAAACCCATCTCCATCATGGTTTTCTGGTTTTGTAAAACAGTGTCAGTCTATAACAAATTATAAACTTATTCTACATGAACTATTTAAAAAACTATAATTTACCAATAAAAAAACTATCAAGTTAAACTAATAATTTCCTATTTTCTTTTGTAGATTTTTCTAAACTATCCCTGTGTGTGTGTGTGTGTGTGTGTGTGTGTGTGTGTGTGTGTGTGTGTGTGTGTGTGTGTGCTTCATAACTTGTAACTAGAGCGTAATAGGGCCGCTCATAATAGCGTGCACTGGGGCCCATTGTACCTACCTTACGCCACTGGAGATTGGCCATTCTGCATGACATTTACTTTTACTTTCCACTGAAAAGAGCTTTACCACAGTTTTATTAAAATAGCTGTTTATCCAATATTTCAGGAAGATTAAAGGAAAGTCCAAATATTAAATACAGATTTATGTTGCAAAACTTTGTTTTTCTCGCCAATTAATCATCTCACGACTCCTCAGATTTATTGCGTGACCTTTTGGAGAGGTTAACATTTAAGGTTTAAGAACCACTGGGCCGAAAAGTGGCTCCACTCTGACCAGCTACAACAGTAAAATGCTGCATTCACGTTGATGCATCAGTATACATTTTTATGTTTGAATTACTCTAAATAAAAAATTGATTGCAGGACTTAAACAGAGTAGTTTTACACTGCTATAATCATACTTTTATTGAAGCAAAAAATACATATTCCTCCACTGCAATAGCCAGCAGCAGGGGCGGAGCCAGACATTGTAAAGATTCGGGGCTCAGCCCAAACCTCGAGGGGTCTATGGAGCATGTTCACACAAGGAAATTATTATCCATTTACAGCAGCTATATGCACTATTTTTTAAGCCATTTGAGTTGAAGTGTGCCCTAAAACTCTGCACATCTCTTGGTTAAAAACATGATAGTTGGCGAGGAAAAAATCATTCTGTAGAGCCTACATCCTATTTTTGTATCTACTTGTTCTCCTGTCACCATCATTTTGGAACCATAACACAACAAAATGTTGAAGATGAAAATATCTCTCTCCTGCCACCTAAAAAGAGACAAAAAATGTCTGCTGTTACTGTTTAAAGTTACATAATATCATAGGTGGGGCCAGAATTTATCCAGTGTTACTAATCTGTTACCAATCTTGAAACCTTATTTTGTTTTTACTATGTTAGAGCAGAGTTTAAAGACAGTTGGGTTGGATTATCTGCCACATTTGAATCCATGCTATAAAATTTGAGATGCTCAAATTGCAAATCAAGGATCCCCAAAAATATGTTCAATTATGTCTTTAGGGGATTGTATAGTAGGATAAACAACATGGGCATATATTGTTGTCTGAGTGACAAAACGTTGAAGGTATTTTAAAACCTGCATGGAAGCTCTATTTAAAATAATCATCAGCCTGGTAAAGTACTTAAATTTTCTGTTGAATTTTAAGATTTCTAAAATATCACGATCTTCTTCTGAAAGATGAATAAGCACACTGAGTGTCTCCTGGAGTGCCTGCTTCGATACTTCCCCTGATGGGCATTCTGTGAACTGGAAAGACTCCAGTAAATGTCAAGCCCGCTTGCTGAGACCTACTTGAGTCTGCCGGCTTGTTTTAAAAAGAGCTAATAAACCCCTGACACGTCTCCTGAAAGTTATAAAGACGCTTACGCGCCGACGGCAAAGAAGAATTTGATGGACAGTGAGAGGGAGCAAAGTTCAGTGTCAACCCAAAAGCACAAAACACTCACAAACTGATTTTATCACAGGGCTAAAGTATATGTCATATTGAATCAGATTTAAAGTGTTTTAACATATCATAGGGCCAAATTACTTACTTATGGTGTCATCTCAAGTTAAATGGGTTTCCAACATGAACACCACAGATAAAGTCTGTCTTCATTGTTAAACATCATATAAAGTGCAAATTGTTCCTAATAAATCACAATCACCTGGTTTGTGTGCTTTTGTATAATTTCCAACCTTCAGTTACCATCTCAAAAAGTGGCACTGCGGTGCTTAAAAAAGTGAGTAAAAGGTGTTCTGGGTTTACCTGTGGGTGTCATTGAGTTCTTGGTCATGTTATCTGTGAACATTGAGGGAGGTGGGGGCTGGGCGAGGTGGTGGAGTTCAGGACGGGGAGAGCTGACGGCTGGCTGCATCACAGCTAAATTTTGAACCCAGAAGAAAAAAAGATGCTGGCTTTTTAATGTGAGTCTTGGTCTTAATGATTGGGTTTTACCATTTGCAGGATATCACATCCTTCAATGGTTGAAATACAAAATAGTTGTTCTTTTCCTTTTTGGCCTTTCTTAGGTTCTTTGGGCACTAACAAAAACTCATTTAAAGCTGAGTGCAGTTTCAAGAACTTGCACAGATCTGAAACCACTAAAATGAAACATATATTAGTCTTTGTAAAATTAAATTATCATGTGTTATAGATATACAGTGCAACATTTTTTTGGTAGATGTATCCTCTTGTGGTCATTGAGAAACCAACCAAAACTGAGGGTGCTTTCACACCTGTAGTTTGGTTCATCTGGTTAGTTTTGGTATAGTTCCTGTTCACACTGACTTTTTGCAAACGAACCAAGAGGACTGACAGGTAACTCGTTTATTGATCGTTTGAATCGATTGAATTTTGGCGTTTGTCATCCTGCATCATCAGGACCCACATGGGGAAACCTATTCTGGTGACTGACAAACGTTTATGCAGCAGCACTTTAATGCTTCTAAAGTGTGTCACAAAGAGCTCATAGAGAAATAACTGATTGTAAGGATTATTAGTGGGACATTATTAGACTGCAAATCAATTGCATGTTATGAATAATGACTAACATGGTGACGGGATGAAAAGAAGGCGTCTGGTACAGTAATGATTTGGGGCTTAATACTGTGGGATCACTGTCACAGTTTTTCGTTGGACTTAATGAACAAAGTACAATGATGGCAGTTTTTTTAATCAGGGAAAATACCCTCATGCATATGTGTTTCCATGGTTACATGTTTGCATTAGCATAAATATGTAATGGGTATACAAGGCCTTTATCAGGATCAATTGTGAGATCAGACAGATTTCACAATCAGCAGATAGATTTATTTTTTGATTTGCTGTCAACATCATGCTAAAAATCACATATCTGCTCTCATAAAATCCTGTGAGTGGTTCAGTTCCTTTCTCACCACAAACGAACCGCACCAGAGTTTGTTTGGAAGTGGACTTAGACCCACCTTTTCGAACGGCCTCAGTTTGGTTGTTTGGTCCGCACCAGGGTTCAGTTGACAGCTTTCACATTAGCCCAAACAAACCATACTGATCCCGCAAACAGACATGAGTTCATTTTAACTAAACCAAACAGGTTAGGTGTGAAGCACATTGAATGTTTTTCTACAAACAAAACACAGACTTTAGGCAAGTGGTCAATTTCCACAGCTATTATTGGCCTTGGCTGAGGGAAAACCCAAAGTTGACCCCCTAAACATGCTCAAAAACTCACCAAAATTGGCACGAATGTTAGGACTGGTGAAAAATTTGATAAAATGAAAAAAAAAACAAAAAAACCAAAAGTGCCAAAATGGGCTCTCTAGCGCCACCTAGGCACACTAAAATGGTCGCTGCGGCCCGTAGGAATGTCATAGAAAGATCAAACCAAAACTGGCTTGTTCGTCTCATTGAGACCTACAAATCATGCACTGACATCTCTGACCTAAATCCAACAGGAAGTGAGCTATTTGCCCTTTCAAAGTAAGATTTTGCCTCAAAAATGCCCTTTTATAAAAAAAAAAAAACAACTACTCCTAGACTGTTTATCGTATCGGCTTCAAACACGCACACATTACAGGCCAACTCTGCTGAACATATCTTTTGTATAATTTTGTCATTACTTTAACGGTTTGGATTTTATACCCTCTTCAAGCTGATGTGCCACAAAACCTCCTGACGGTCTTCGCGCCACCTAGGCACACTAAAATGGCCGCTGCGGCCCGTAGGAATGTGGGAGAAAGATCAAACCAAAACTGGCTTGTGCGTCTCATCAAGACCTACACATCAGTCCTGACCTAAATCCAACAGGAAGTGAGCTAGTGCCTCTGAAAGTAATATGAGCAAATGTGGAGAAATTGTCAGCTGTGAGCTAGAGTGGAGAGGGGTCTAAAACCATCTAAAACGTTTGTCTTTAACTGTCAACGTGAGCTGGAGGCTGAAACGGCGGGAGTTCAAGGTCCCACCCAACGCTGTTTGCAGCTTTAATTGTACTTAAATTTGGCTTTGATTAACAATGATTACCAGCATCAACAGCATCGCCCTGGATTTACCTGATTAGTGACTGTATTTTTGTAGAAAACATCTGACAATGTGACAGGTGGTATTAAGACCTAAACGCAGCACAACAGAGACCAGGAATATTTGGTAATGGTGTTTATTGTTACTACTCAGCAAACAGCACAAAATACAGTTCAACACTCCAGCGCAGTCTCTCCACAAAGTCCTTGGCAGCCTTGACGAACTGGACCGAGAGGCAGGTGAGTGAGTTGTGGCATGAGTGCAGTTCAATCACAGGCAACGGTACTGTGGAGGAGCAGACAGGGGACGTAGTCAAGGAGGCAAGACATCCAGAACCAGGTAAGTACTCAGTCCACATTCTTCATGACGTGAATCATAAATCAGCCTTTTGGTGCGAAAAAACAACCAGCTGTGGTGACAAAACAGGAAATATCAGTCAATAGCCACAAACACGTGGCGGATTGTTCAATTTACTGGCATTCAGTCGGATGTGGTACAAGATTTAGAATGTTTTGTTGTATCGCAGTCCAAAAAGGTCACACTAATTAAAAGGTCTGAAGTGTGTGTGTGTTTGTGTGTGTACTGTACTTACGTGTGGTCTTGATTAATGCACTGGCAGACAGCGGCTATTTTCATTGGTCCACTTTACTCAGACTGATCCTGTCTTCACCCTCGATGTGTGATTAAGACCAGATGAAAACTGCCTGAGAGGTTTCTCAGTAAAGAATATTGATGGGACCCCTGAGAGAGAGAGAGGAGAGAGAGAGAGAGAGAGAGAGAGAGAGAGAGAGAGAGTGTGTGTGTGTGTGTGTGTGTGTGTGTTTGCCCACGACATGATTAGATGAACAAATCAATAAAGGTTAATTAGGGAATTTACATAGTCCACTCCCTTACGGGCATTTCTTCATTTCCTCCTAGTGTCTCTTTTCCAATTTCCTCCCCCTCCTTTTTTAATTTTTCCTCATCCTCCTTCTCCTCCATTCCTGTCATTCACTCACCTCATTTTCCAACAATAGGTTTTTGTTCTTTTTTTGAAATCCTTTCTTCCCATTCCATTCTGATTGTGCAACGGCAAAATTTACATGTTTAGGACAAAACAAGACCCTTCTGAGCCAGGGTTGCAGAATAGATGAGGGCAAATAGTAAACAGAACCAGCCAGGAATTATTATGACTTTGCTATATTCTCGGAAGTCACTGAAATGTGAACATAAATTGAATCAATGTTTTCTGCCACAAAGGTATTTTGCAAATGTTTTAATTACTGTGACATCTGCCCAAAGGATTCCAGATCTGATCAAAGTTATTCTTAGCACATGTACAGAGGCAGCTTTTTTTTGTGTATTGCGGACCTGCCTGGATCCCATTTTTCAATAAACAGTATTAGGATAAATTAAGTTTTATGAATCTGGTAATTAGTTGACTGAGAGATACCAAACTCCTGTCTAATGATGCACTAATTTGTTTATGATTCACTACTGAAGATTAGTTAGTAATAATAGTATTATCTGTGGTACTAATGCAATAAGAGGTGACTGAGTGCATGATGAAGGTCGTCTGCAAAGGCTGCCTCTAAGGCTCAGGCTCAGATTCAGTAAACTGAAGGGTATGCACTGTAAGAGGAAATAACTCCCAATGCCTTTTTGGTCATGTAACATGCAACACATATCCTCTTAAAATGGGTTGTAGGAAATCAAATGAATTAGTGCCCCATGAATGACATTACACCCCATCCAATATTTATGTGTGGTGGCCATGTGGGTGGTAAATGAGCTATATGGCATTGGCGCCATGCCAATTACCCACATGAGTGGTTTAACTCAAGTGGGCCCAAAATAAGAAGCCCATTTGTGGCCCATACCCACTTGGTGCCCAGGTAGCCGTAGCACAACCCATGTGGGGTCCATTTGGCTAAACCCACCCATGTGGGCAACTGGCATGAAGTCATTACGAAACCCATAGATAATCCCATATAGACCCCATTTTTTAAGCTCATTTACTAACCACATGGGGCCCACACACAAATGTTGACCGGAGCACTTACTGTAATTTTAGGCACGTTAGGTTGAGGCAAGGAAAGTTACTTTGGTACATTGGTAAAGTGTGGAATAAAACCCTGTTTGGATTAGGATTAGGCAAGTAAAGTTACTGTATTTAGGTTAAAAGGGGAAAAAAAACATCTAAACAAAGTTCATTAAAAAAAAAAAAGACGTTTTTTAACACCAGTCTCCAGGTAGAAAGTCCTGTGCTGGAAAGTCCTGTGTTTTGTAACCCAACCACCATCCCAACCTGCTTCCTTATGTGGACTGCTTCCGACTGTAGGCTACTCCAGTCAGCACAATTGCAGCCTTATATATCCAGGTTATATGCGAATTATGGGTTGATTATTACTTAGGTTATATAAGAATTTTGGTGCATAATATTTCATAGATCTACGTTCAAACAGTGCAAGAGAAAAGCCTGTATGAGTTGTGTTTTTGAGTATCAGGGTTAGGGATAGCGACATGGACTCTAATCCAGCTTTCAGATAAAGTAGGGGATTTTTGTTATAAATACCCTCCGAAATTCAAGATTCCGACATCCAATTTCACAATTCCAACTTCCAACACTGTGAGGTAGGTAAGGTTTCAAACCTTACTTAGAGTTAGGGTAACATGGGGTTACCGTGGCAACAGCAAACAGCAGTTTATTACTTTAGGTCCAAACTTTGCATTCAACAACCAGCTGTTGATGACAGTCAGGAATTAGCAACCAGACATTTTCCTCAGGATTTAGTGGAGACCAAATATAGAGCTAAAAGAGAGTGAATCAAATATTTACATTCATTCATCACTGGGCCAGAAACACAATGTGTAAAGGAGTGACTGTTTGCAAACAAGTTGGCTTAACTTAAAAAGTTATATGTTGTGTGAATCACTTGATTCTGCAACCCAGCAGTGGCAAAAAAAAAATCTGGTATTGCACTACGTTACTACTGTTTTTGTGGCGGTATGTCTTTTATATGTTGTCTGCTGTGTCATGTCTGACTTGTATCTTTTTTGTTACTTGTCACTGTGCATGAGTGTGCAGATAGCTGCCTAACAGTGTGACAAAAATATATCTGCTGCATGTCATGGTCATGTATATACATTAGTAATTTATGGATTTATGGGTAAGATTGCTGTTGCTTGATCATTGTCACGAAACTGACCTTGCGTTTCATATGGACATAAGATGAGCATCAAAAAGAACAAAGAGGGCTGTAGATCATGTACAGAGGAAAGATCAGAGAAATTAAAGCACAAGTGGTGGGTCAACCGTAAAGCTGAAGCTCATCAGTTGTATTTGAAGTTAGCGCTGAGGGGAATATTACATTACACGTATCCCTCTTCAAAGCCATTTGTGCCTCTTCTCAACTTGAATTTCTTAATGAATAATAATGATATTTCTAATGAATAAGACCAACGTCCAACACACCTTCAGAAACTGATTACCAATCCAAGCAATACTAGATTTTGAAGTAGCTTTTGCATTGTTTACAGTCAATCCATTCTTGCATTTCGCCAGAGACTAAATTAATGTTTCAAAAGGTAGTTCAAGGTTGAGTATCTTTTGATTGTATCCCTTTACTTGTGTCTCTCTCTCTCTCTCGCAGTTTGTTCACTATACAGGTCACATGTGTCGCTCAAGGACACTGTGTGGACGTTTTCTGTTTAGTACAAAATCGAAAAAACTTATCTCTCTACTTCACTCTGCATCTCAAACCGTCCATCTTAGTAAATATGTTTTTCAGGAGGGAAACAACATAATCTAGATTCCCACTGGATATGGTCCCAGGACCATGCAAAGGGCAGTACATGGGACCACATGAGGATTATCAATGAGCTGTTTTTAGGTGCTATGGGTATCCAATGCTGGGCTGACTCTCACACTGATAACGTACTGAGTTTTGTCTAACTTGTGCCAATAAGACTCTATAGGCCATCCCGTCTATGCTAAATACGGACACAGCTGCTGCAGCACCCCGAAAAAGTTCTCCCTTGCATCAGCTATCAGAAGGGATAGAGAATGTCCAGATAACATGGTAAATATAGGGATGAGATCCTGTTTCTCTCTCTCTGCTGTCATTCTGTGCTGTATATGCACTACTTTTCCCAGAGGTCACTTAGCCTGCACTCTGATGTCTTCCTGTTGATGACGCTTGATCTCAGAGTTGTGGTGCTACCAAACACTGGGTGTCCAATTGTTGGCTCATTAAACGCCATCCCCCTTAGTAACTGTTGCTACATCCGTCCAACTTCCAGAAGAAAACACAAAAAGCAGCCATCTCTGTCTAGCCGACAACCGTGGGCAACTGTCACCAGCTTCATTAGCTGCAGCTTTCTAATACATAACTTTGTGGCTTCGTTGAAAATGCTCTTGCTGACAGACGTACTGATGTTAATAGTGTTTGTTTTAAAAATGAAAATCTTGTAAAAGGGACAATATTAGGGCCAATATTGATGTTTTGATGTTGTGTTTGTCTTGTTTTGTTGTTATTTATCCCCCTTATGTGTCAAATAAATCTTCATTGTAAAAAAAAATAACTGAACTGTTTTAAAGTCCTACAGTTCTGCATTACTCTGTCTTTGAATCAGCGCAAATCCAATAAAACACATTTATGGAGCAATCTTTAACATAATCTTATTTCACATGAAAAATAATACAGTGGCTTGATTTATGCTTTATTGTACAAAGTTTCAAAGAGCATGTTTCACTTTTAGAAAAGAAAAGAACTGAGGGATAAGACTTAGGGTGCTTTACACCTGCCCTGTTTGGTTCGGTTCAATCAAACTCAAGTTCATCTGCCCCCAAAGTGCTGTTGGTTTGGGCAGGTGTGAGGACAGCAATCACACTTGGGAGCACACCAGAATAATCGTACCGAAACCTTCTTGAAGAGGTGGTCTTGGTGCGGTTACAAACAAACTCTGGTGCGGTTTGTTTGTGGTGAGAACGTGTTCTATCTGAAACAACTGCAGTTGCATTAGGCATTGTTTGGGTTAAACATGAGCATATTACAGTCCTGGAGGATTATTAATGTGCACCTCCTCCTGTGCAGCCTTAACATGCACATTCAGCACATCCAATGCATCAAAGCATTGTTTTCTAGTTGGAGCCGCGCCTCGTTTTCAAACTGTATGGTTTGAAAATGAGGCGAACAATGACAGCAATATAGTGCACGATGACCAGCGCTAAAATCAACCTGCGTAGCTGTCCCTCCATTGTGACATTAGAGAGTGTCGCATTTATCTTGCAAGTGTACTTTTCTTCAATGTTTCGTTTACTTCTTGGATTTTTCAAGCATGGAAATTCTGACAAATCAAGAGCAGCTTTCTCGCACAAGGCATTTGATCTGGTCCGCTTGTAAATGCTGCCCTGAGAACACGGACCAACTCTAGGTAATTATGCAACTTTGTAACAAAACGAGTCCTTGATTCAGTCCAAAGCAGGCGAACTCAAGGTCTGACAGCACATGAAGTGATGAGATTGGTAAAGTAACACTGTCATTACTCTAAATTCTGATGTGCTAGCATCCTGGCTGCACCAGGGTGTGTGTTCCAGTCCTGGAGAGGTATTTTTAGCATAACCACTGCCCCCATTAAATAATGTTATTAGTTTATGATAAGCCCGTTGACCTCGGAAACAGCCATGGTAGCACCACTAAAAAAGCTAAACAGCAATGCCAAAACACTCCTCCCCCATGGTTCAAACGATGAGATCAATGAGATGAATGAGCAGAAGAGAATCCTTAACTAGCTTTATTTAGGGGCCACTTTTGCAAAATGATAGAAGGCCAGGGGGGGCAGTTCATTAACAAACATTAGTAATAATCATCAGAATAACAAATGATCTCCCTCTTTTCAACCTTTTGACACTTGCTGTCCTCACTCATCTTTGGCAAGAGGCAAATCCAGTCAGAGCAGCCCCATGTGGGTCAGATGTATGCAGGGGCATTTCTAGGATTTTGGGACATTCAGGGCTTAGACCAGACCTCTGTCAGGGGATCTTTTTGACAACTTTTTTTTTAGGTTTTTTTACAGACTCACTTACATTCAAAGTAGAAAAAAAAATCCCATTGTGAATCAGGTCATTTTCATTGTGAATTACAAAATGGTCGGTGGGCAACCTGGCACCCTACCACGGGCCAGATTTGGCCCACAGGCTGTTAGTTAAGCAACACTGGCCCACACCAATTATCACAAGGACTGTCTCATTTTCCTTCAAACTGAGTAAAAGTAAAAGTGATACAATTATGTGAGCTCCAAATTGTGGCCAGCCAGTCGATCCGTACAGTGGAAGCACAAAAGTCACACATTCTGCAGAAAGGCCAATTAAACACAACATACAAGATCAATAAAATCAGTGTGTGTCCAATTTTACAGAATCCTAAAATGCACCGAAAGACTTTTTGAGCCACCCTCAAACTTCTGTAATTGCATCTTTCCAGAAATGAAAATATAGATTTTTAACAGCTCAAACAAAGACAAAATTAAGACAATTTTAGAGAGAAAGAGACACAAAGAGAAAGAGGGACATAGCCATGACTTTGATTGTTACACAGTATCTACACGTGTGTTGCACTTTGGTTCAGGCCACCATTTCAACATCTATCCAAAATCTAAATATTTGCTGGGTGCCTTTAGAGGGCATGGGAAAGATCTCAACTATTGATTAAACTGTCAGAAAATCAAAGCAATAACAAGACACTGTCACGTTTGAGTTGGATTTGATGTTGATCAAAACTCCCACCTGTCCCTCTCTTTGATCTCGGTCCAACGGGGCTGACCTCAGGTTTACACCTACGTCATCACAGCAGTGTGACAAAGACAGAAACTAACAGTCAAACTGGCACAGACTGGTTATTTGGAACAGTGTTTGTAGAGCATTACATGACAGACTTCAAATATGGTAGTTTGAGTTGCTCTCTCGAGGGAACGAGACAGAGAAAGACATTTTGTCAGAGTTCTTTGTAAGTATTTCTTTGTATCTGTCAGAGGTAGTAGTTTACAAAATGAACCAGCCTGACCTCCCTGTTGTGTTTGTGTCAGCCAGGTCCTAGCCGCTGGATCAATATGACTGTCAATGATTTCTCAGTTTTTAAAGTCTGTACTGTCTCTGGGGTTAACCCAAAGTCTAGTGTGCATTGAACCATGGCTGTCTCCTTCCCATGTGGGTTGTCAATTCATGCATTTTATTCTTACCAAAGTTTCTTTCAAATATGGCTAAAGTCTATATTTGATTAACTTTCTGTCCAAGCTTTTAGCTGTGCTTTCAGAGCCTGCCAGTACATCTGGTATGTCTCTTCAATTCTTTGAGATTCAAGGCTTTGGAGTGAAAAGACTCCAGTGGATTGGATAGATTAATGGACTCTGATAACTCACCTCTGAGCTTTGATAAGTGGAGATCGTATGAAGTGCTGGTTGCTTTGTCAGCCTCCTAGTCACAGATGATTTTCAAACTTTTTAAAATTTCTCTCTGGTTAACTGATGATGTGGTTCATTATCATTTAATACAAAGTGACATGACTGACATTCTTTTCTGTCCTGGTCATAATCTGGACTTTTTTCTGTTGATGTAATTACACCAGCCCAGCGTTTTCTTACTTGCTGCAAAGCCTTGAGAGAATGCCCTGTGGTAGTGAGGATCAATCCTAAAATTGTGTATTTTTATACATTACTGTACTTATTGTTAATTCATTGGAATTGCTTTTGACAAGGTGACATTTTTGTCCCATTAATTGAATTTTCTCAAAAATTTAGTTTTTATAATAAGCTAAAAGGCAAGTCAATTCAAGATCACCAAGTCAGGTCAAGTTCTGCATTAAGACCAAGTCCTAAGTCAATATCAACAAGTAAAAACAAACAACCAACAACACCAACACATTTTCAGTCCCAAATCATCCAATACTGATACTTGGTCAGTGGCCCTACATGTCAAAATATGATGCTCTAGGTACCACTCCAGGGTCCATTTTTAACGCTTAAGGACAGAGTGTGATTTTACACTTGTTATATGCATTATGTCTTTTCATACATGTTTACAATACAATGTTTTGTGCTTTGTCTTACATTTTCAAAGGAAATGTACAGTTTCCACTCATTAAATCCATACAGCCTATTTTCAAAATAAAATGATAATGTTGGTAAAGAACTTTATTTTTATGTTTACCTCCTAAGGTTTACTCAATAAAAGTATAGTTAGGTTTAAAAAACAAAAACATCATGGTCTAGTTTAAAATAAGTATGTTTGTTACTAGAATACTGTAATGTCATGTGACATACATCACTAGCTTAGTATGGTACACACACTAGCACATTATGTTGTTACTAAAATAACTCGATTGACTTGTGGTTTCACAAGGGGGATGCATAGCAGTCTCCTAGGTGAAAGTCTGTTTGGAAGTTTGTCAATCCACTGCCCCTCCCATCGGCCCTATGCAGAGTTCCCTACTCTTTATACTCCGGTAGTTGCTGAGTGTCAAATAAAGGTGACTTAGTACGTCAGGTCCTGATGTGATCAAGTCCAACAAGTCCCATATCAAGTCCCAGGTCAAGTCTGACAAGTTCCCAGTGAAAGCCAATAAGTCTTAAGTCATAAACCAAAAGTTCCAAGTTCCAAGCACTAAACTTTGTGTGTCTTATAGGGAACCAATCTAAACACAGATTGTGTCATTATTCTATTGCTGTTGCATTGTGCAATCCACATTCACTTCATACTGATGAGTTAGAGCAAAACACTTATCTATTTCCACTTCAACATTTGTACTGCTTGCAAATGAACCTAATCAAGTTGAATGAGCCAATCACAGCAATATCATCCAACTCAGCCATATTAAAAACATGAAACAATAAAGGTGAACATGATTAGAATCCATTAGGACAAAAAGGTCGTTTCTGTGAAGTTAATATCAGAACATAAGAACACAGCAGGAAGACACAAGCTAAAAAGAGAAAGAACAGTTTGTATTAATGAGTGCTTCCTACAGCGGTTTGTCTTGACACTGTGTCCTTAGTCTACGGTGCCACATTGATGTAATGCTCCGCTGAGAATGAATTGAAATAAAGAACAGAATAAAAGCAGATTACAAGAAGACCCACAGGCAGAACATGACTATAATTTCACACAGATTGCCACTCTGTTATTAAATTTAAGTCTAACAGGCCTTAAAAGCTCCACCAGTCCTTCTCTTATTCTTCTATTCACTGTCAATAAAGTAGGCTACACTGTGGTTGTGCTTATTGATCTATCTAATGGATTTTTAGTTTTGGATCATAAAATCATACTTCAATGCACCGGGCCTTTGACCATGTAGGCCATCAAAACATGCGTGCGCTGACGCATTCAGCTCGGCAGTAACACAGTAGCATGCCATCCCAGTATGATTCACATTCTCAGAAATGTTTCTGTAAGAGCCTCGGAGGTTTGTGCCAGAAACATATTTCAGTGGTCATGATATCATTATATGTTGTCTGGGTGAGTGGAGATTTCTTATGTAAGATCACAACTTGTTTATGGTGTGCGGAGACAGAAATGTTTAAAGTTTTATTCAGGCGCCTGGCTCGCTGCCGACCCATATTTGCACAGAATAGGACTTTTGTCATAAATAATTCTAGCTCATAATTTGTATCTAACTGTTTTCTCACCACACTCGCCACTATTACACCAAAGTGATCTCATGCCCACCCGTCATATTTTGACACTTGGGTAGAGCAAAATAACTTGGTTGGCTTTTAATTAAACATAGGACACAAATACCAGTCTCATATGCTTGTTGGACCCATCCACCTCCTCTAAGCAGACATTCTCCCTCCTTATATTGCATCCGATGCTCTGGCCGTCTAATGATGATGCAGCACAGATAACACTGAGGTAGGCTGAAAGCCTGGTGTGCCTCATGAAGCATTTTTACACCATGTCTTAACATGCGCCTTGAGTGATCCAATCATAAGTGGACAGTGCTAAATACAAATGTAAATGACCATCAAGATACAATGTGATCACTCACACCACTTGCTTTTGTGGTCTAGGTTCCATTTGACCACATATGTTTTGTAGTGTAAATGCTAATGCATCTTGATCATTGATGTATAAAAGTGTTGGAGGCTGGCCCTCTTTATTCCCAAAGAAAGTTGCTCAGTGGCACATGAAGCCAAAAACCTGATTCCTGTGTTATTAAATTACCCAGATCTTAAGCATCAAGCAAGCACACTGGAGATTTTTGGCGTCCGACTGGTTTACTTCCACGGTCCAAGTGACTAACTTCTGGTTAGTGCTCTGTTCATGATGTAACCATGTGGCCATTCTGGTCTTGCGAAATGTTTCAGAACAGAGGGGATCAAACCCTGATAGTGAGTCATTTCAGTATTTCATTATCCACTGATTTACAGACATCTCCTTGACAACTTGAGTTAATAGGAAAAAGTCTTTTTGGGCCCATGTCATCACCATTCCACTTCAGTCGAGCAGTCTCACTCCGAGGTCATCAAAATCCAGTGCTTGGGCAGTGACTTGCAGCGTCAAAAACCAATAAAAAGGCGTCCTTTAATGTTGGCATGATACGTGGCCAGTTGCCGTTATAGTTCAACCGTGCCCGGCGGCATCTGGGAGAAATGTGACGGGACAAGGACAAAAGTTAAGGTGGCAAAAGTCCGAGTGGGGCGGGCGAGAGGGCTGGTGGATGGGTCCAACAAACACTGACGTTCACCTGAGAGAGAACGGTGTTCCCGTCGCATAAGATTCTAAAGCCAAACCCTTTTTTTCCCTAAACCTAACCATGTGTTTTTGTTGCCTAAATCCAAGTGCGTTTGTTGTTGAAGGAAAAAAGTCAAAAAAGTCAAGTCACTACCAACGTAGTGTGTTTATTTTGAAAAAGACTGTATATAAACGTTAAATTTCCTCTTGAAAGAGGAGAACTTGACATGATGTCCTCGGACATCAACAACCAACGCACCCAGGGTACCTTTCACGTCGTATGTGGATGTGGAAAGTCCATGACCAAAACAACAATATGTGACGAGGTCGAAGTGTGAATGTGTTGTTTGGTCACTATGTTGAATTGGCTTCAAAGCCCATTGCTGTTCCTGGGGACTTGGTCCTGATGCATCCCCGACCAGGACTACATCATCATTGCAGGATGTGGTGGTCATTTTGGTGACAGCGTGCTAACGCTCCGTAACTCACCCATTTTGTCATGGGTTGGATGAAATGCTGCTTGACCATACATCATTTTGCCCTATGGAAGGAAATGGCTGAATTTTGCAGACAATGACAACTCCAGTTATATCATCAAAACCTCTAACGTGACTAGCGAGCATGACAGCAAGCAGCTAGCGAGAGTGTGATAATTGTACACAGGGCACTTTGACCTTCTAGCGTAAGTAACGTAGGCACTAACGTAATCTGAAAACAAGTGGTCACCTGGAGACTCATAATAGACACAGGTGTGAACGGCAATGTGTCTTGGATGATTGTAAACAGGCTGATGCAGATGCTAAAGGGTGCATTGTGCGTTCCTATCTGAAACCAAGGGCCACTGTCCATGCAGCGTGTTTTGACACCCTGGCAGTGAGACCAAGCTGATTTACACACATACAAGATAATAATTTTTATACAGATAACACTCTATTGTATATATCCCTGTTTTGTGTTTTGTCCATTTGCTGAACTGAATTTATTGCAGATTTGTTTTGTTTTTTTACTGTATTATTATCGTAAAAAAGTGAACGGAGGCTCCTGCTTCCAAATGCCATGGTCATACCCTACGCTCTGGTGCGACTGCTGCACTTCTCTGCCTGCAAGTGATTGACTGCCCCGTCTCTCGGAGGTCCCTGTGGTTGCTGATCTTGATCAAGGCTCTTCTCTGTTCTGGGTCAATGAACTCCCCACTGAAAACAAGACAGCAGAGTTACTTCCCATCACCCGCCACAGACTGAAAAACAACATTATCAGACCATACTTTTTGAGACACAACAACACACCATGCTAGAGAGACGAGTCCTGTCTGAGAAATAGCACCAAAAAAATCCAATGAAAGTCTAAAAGACTTTACTAAATACATTTTGTCATAGATCTCAGATTGAAAGGTTACTTCTTATTTACTTAAAGACTTGCTATTACGGTCAAAAGCAGACTTTTTTTTGTCAATGATTTTGCTGAACACAGAGTGGCAAGTTTAAATTATAAGAATGACATAAATAAATAAAAGTGGATTTTCCAGAGAAATTTAAAAGATACTGAAGAGTTAATCTGGCAGCATGGGAACATATTTTTGCTGAGGGGCGCTGCACATAATAATTGTGCACACATGATGGTATATGTGCATGTGCTTACAAGAGACGTACTTAGATCAGTGGTTCCATCTGCCGTTAGTCCAAAAAATGTGCCTTTCCTCGCCACACAGACAATTTCTCTCTGGACTGCACATGCCAAAATTTCTAATATTTCATTTTGAATGGTGTCAGTTGTCTCCTCACTAAAGCCACTCAAGTGCCCTGAGCATATCATGCACTGCTTGTCGACTGCTCAGTCATTAACTGCCATAATACTCCAGCCCGACGGCTACACCCCAGCAGAGGAAGTCCCTCGCATCCAAAGATTTTTATGGATCTAAAATGTAGCTCCAAAACTGTGCTGGCAATTATCTGGTCTTTCTCAGCCTGTGCAGCCTGGGTGTGCCATTTCTTAGCTGACACTCTTGCACTTTGACTTGACGTGATGGAGGATCGGAGGAATTAATTAAGTTGCACATTAAAAATCTTTAATTTTTTTCATATATTTTATGACAGGCACCTTATCATGTGCTCTTCAAAATTTAAAGGCACAGTGTGCAAACAACTACAAGGAGATGTTAAAATGGCAATAAAGAACATATAGCAACTACAAAGAAATCAAATTCAAAGGGATGACTGCAAATGACATAACTGTGTCTTTTACATGTCTGTACCTTGGGGCCCGTTCTTTCATAACCTCTCCATGGGCCTGGCCTGTCTTGACCTTGTGTACATTATGTGAGGCAAAATATGGCCGGCAGGAAGTGGGTTTTTCTAGTACTGACACCCATTGAAAGCAGCCTTTTTTTTTCTCCAAGCCAAGGTGCATAAAACCTCTCTTCTTCTTCTTCTTTTGTGGTTTTGTGTTGTCAGAGTGGATTGTAAGGACCAGGAATAAGCTTGAAAAATGATCAAGAAGAAATTTTCAAAAGCTCAAGGTACTCTGACCTTGGGGAGGTCATTCGTCTATGCTGCGTGATCCAGTTGATGTGCAGCACCTTCGCTCTTGCTCTCGGCGCTATGAGCCTCCACATGTGTGTATGTGCCGCAGTACTGCGCTGTCACCAGTAGTCAAGGTGATACACAGCGCACAAATCGTGTCACAACGAATGCTTACTTTCTCCCTGAAAGAGTTTACTCGACAAGCGCAGCATCAAGGTTCTGGGTTTTGTAGCAGCATTGAATCAGTCACACTTTGGGGATGTGTCTGTGTGCTCAGCGTGCCAGAAGCTATGAAATGTATGTGAAGCCGGCTGAGAAGAAGGCAAAAGAATAGGTCATGACAGGAAAACAGTCAAGAGGCGTTGGGCTGCAGAGAGAAAAATAAGAAGCATATATGGCTTGACACTTTTCTGTGGCTGCTTCACTCTTTCCAGTAACACCTTGTCTGCACAGCAAAAACACCACGTCAGTAGCTCAACATCAGCAGCTGTAATCCTCTGTTAGTCTGTCCTGCATCTGTTTAAATGACTTGACAGACCTCACAGTTCACAGTCAGACAAAAGCACCTAAATGTGAAGAAAAGTTCAATCCATGTTGTTTGTAGCTGTGTGGATTAGACAACTGGACTCTGCTTTGTCCTTGAGGAGTAATAAAGGGAAGACTGTAAGAAAGTTTCTGATCCTTAAGCCTTATCTTAAATGGACTTTTACCCTTTAAACTAGGTTTCATATTGACTAAGACAAATGTCAGAGTTGAAGGCCAAGTGGAGAGTTGTTGACTGACGACGTACAAGGCTATGAGTGTGTTTGTGTTGAGCAGAAACCAAAGAGAGAGCTTAAGACTCATCATACTATGAATTGGCTATTTAGAGGTACAGTGTACTACACTTCAATCAATTTCTTTCAGCAGGATACTCTGTGGGCAGTGGTATTCAGCAGTACAATCAATTTTATAAATGGACATTTTATTGAATGAGTACAGCCTTGCTGAAAACACATATAGCAAAACGCCTAATTAACTTCATTTGAGAGCTGTGAAGCAGTTTCAGGCATTGCAAAATGAGTTTTAAAATATGAAATAAACTCTACTAACGTATGAGATCAATGATGAAAATGATCGTGTTGCTGGTGTTTCTAAAAATCCAGATATGAATTCCCCTGCCTGTTTTACTGAGGGGGGAAGTGGTGACTTTTTCCATTTGAATCCCAAGCATGATCTGAAAAGGCTTCCTCCTAATCACAAGGCTATGGAAGTGACCACTAAAGCCATTGGCCACTAAAGCTATGGAGAGACTAGGGTGACCTTATTTTCAAACCTCCAAACTGGAACCCATAAGTGTCCCACACATTCTTGCCACTGACTTCGTAAATAATGGACGTAGCTTTCGTGACCTCACCCACTGGTCTGTGGTCTGCTGTTCTGAAGCCTTGAATCTGGCATTTCAGCTGTTGGCATCTTGGTTTATGTTGTGTATACAATGCAAATTTTTGTGTTGCATTACACACACCTTTGAACGCTAAGATATTTTATGATGACTCGCCTCGTACATGTGAATAACTCCCATCATCCAGGTGTAGAAACATGTGCACGCTGGTGCTGTGGAGAAGCATGTGACTGAAGTGGTTCCACCCTTAAATATGTTTAACTTTGGGCCTTTTTTGTAAACGGGTAAGTTATAAAAAAAAACAACCTGTACAGTTGTCATAGCTATAAAGCCCCAAACCATTTTGCTCCTGATTATAAACATGTTTATTTCTGCTTTAACGTTGGGCATTTTAACATGGGAGTCTAAGGGGTTTCACTCTGTTTTGGAGCCAGCCTCAAGCAGCCGTTTGATGAACTGCAGTTTTTGGTACTTCCGCACTGGCTTCATTTTACAGCCTCGGAGATTGCCGCTTGGTTCGTACACATGTATGCAGTTATGCATGCACCACAGGCATTTCTATCAGGATGGGGGACAATTATTTCAGTGCTTAGCACACATATTGAGCACATGTTTCAACATTATTGACAGTGCCTTTCAAAGTCCCGTTGAAAACACATAAGACCTTAAGGCCTTAGTGAAGTCATTTTTTTTTGGCTCTTTTGTGTCTCTTTGTGGTCATTTTTTGTACCTTACTGATCGGTACGTATTAATTTAAGTGGCATTTTGCAAGTGAAGGCCAGGCCCCTTACACTTCAGGCCCCTGTGTCTGTACCCAGAAGGGCCTTTCAGTAATCCACCCATGACTGGAGCCTACAATTTTTGAGACAATTAAAGGCAAGATAACTCAAATTGCATTATAACATCTACAATCCTCATATTGGATTTGTTATAAAAAAAAAAAACCTGCCATCACTGTGACTTTGACCCTGACTGTGACCATGGCAATTGACTGTGCTCTTTTTTTTTTTAGAAAATTAAACTGTAACACAAAAAAGACATCATGTTTAAACTCTCATAACATGTTTCCCTTTAAAGGTTTGCTGAAATTTTAAAAGCTATCCTGTTATGGACGACCCTGACTATGACCATGTAACATCTTCAGTAATAGCTCATTACTATCTCACTCCAAACTGAACTGAAAAGTTGGCAGCCAAGGCACATAAGCAATACAACCCTTGAATAATGTTCAAATTGCTTCTTTAACCACTTTGGCTCCACTGATCATTAAAAAAATGAACTTGCAGGTCAGATGTGGCCCTCAGTGACACACAACACTGAACTCACCCAGAGGACTTGCTGACCTCATCACAGCTCAGCAAACAAACCCTCCTGAATGCGCACTGGTTTACATAGAAGAGGATTTCATAACAGGATATCAAAAGCCCTTCTTTCCTGGTGCATCCCCTTCCGAGCAGCTTCAACCCTTTCTATCTTTTTTGGACATAAATAGAACTATTAATCTTTGATAACAGCTGGTCGTAATAATAGCAGCACTTCTGTGTTGCTATGTTGTCAGAAGTGGTAGAACATTTTCTCATGGAGAGGTCGTGGTAGATACCCGCCATCTGCACTTGCTTCCTCCTTTATAAGAAGAGAAGAGGGCTGTTGGAGGATTGGCTTCATCCTTCATATCCGAGTGCCATCACTGTCGGCCGACAAGAATGTGCACCACTGACTGTGATCTGCATGGGCCGGGATAACACTTGAAATCATTTCAGTGGATGCTGATTGAAGAGGCGACATTGAGCATCATTCTGTGGAGCAGCTTTGGCTTTTATTTCTCTGCATTTACTCTGCACGCATACAGTAGTTTTCTTTTTGATAGACGCATCTAAAATTGCAACGAAAACATTTGTCACTGATACAGAGCTGCTGTGAAAATTCTTGGTTGATCTTAACACATTTGAAACAGTCTGCTGTATGACTCTGCACAGTATGCAGCGACATAGATGTGTTAATGACAAAAGACACCAGAACATGAGCCAACTGTGCATGACTCCAAATTAGAAAGCCGTGGGACACCGACGCACACGGGGTGACGCGCTCAACGTTTCTACTCATCTGTCATCTGCTCAGACTGTTGCTCTCTCTCTGTCTCTCTCCGGTGCAGACGTGCGTCCTGCCGCTCTCACTAACTCACCGCGGAGGGATTCGGTGCCAACACTTTCTCGTTGGACTCAGCGCACTGTGAGCGCACAGCTGTTTTTTTTTAAGACGCATTCTGCGAAGTTTCGGTTTACAAACGCGGGATATTCCTCGGAGATAAAATGACCTGAGAGACGTGGTATAACCAGCAGCTCTGGCGAAGGTGGCGCGTGGGCGCTTGAACGCCAGCGCCGTGCGTAATAACTCTGGGAGCAGGTGGATGGAGAGGCTGGCGGGATGCAGCTTTACAGCAGGTCAGCGCCGCTTCGGAGCCGTTGGACTCCATGTAGTCTCTGCTGAAGGAAACCTTGCCACGATGGACTTGATATGAAGAGGAAGTTTTCAATTTTCAATTTAAAAGTAAGTGATGCTTTTGGTTTTTTTGGGGTTTTTTTGCTCGTTTTTTATGGCGCTCATTTAATTTACATGTCTGTGTGGACTTTGCTTTGCTTTTGCGCACTTTATTACAATCCGTCCATAGCTCTGTTTTGTCTGTTTAAAGTCACATTTTGCGTGACGCACAAATCGTGGTGCAGAGTTCACTGCGTTTTTTTTTTTGGCACCTTAATGCATTAAATAAGGAACGAATCCAAATAAAGTCACCATGTGCTTCATGCGCACTGTGGAATCGAGTCCTGCCTGATGGTATAAGAGGGGGTAGATGCTTCTTCATCCCAGCACAGCCAAAATAATTTGAACAGGTGCACCACAGTGGAGAAACATACGGAGTTATGTCACTTAACAGAGAGAGTTGGTTGTAAACATGTCAGGGAGAGTAAACGCTTTGTCTTTCAGTCAAAAGGTCAAAGGTTTGTCATTTTATGCCAAAGTGTCCTTAGATAAAGCAACCTGCTCACTGCTGGAGAAGGGTTTCCACTTCACTGTAAATGAAAGAAAGTCTCCTGTTGAGCTGGACATTTATCACACACAGCCTGCAGGTTGGTGTGAGGCTGCATCAAGCCAATCTTCTGCTGCTTCCCTGGCAGCACCTCATCTATTCACACAGTCAGCAGCCCTGAGCTATAATGCAGCTCCTGACACCTGCAATTTATGCTTTTCTGTGAGGTCCATGTGAGCCTATTAGAGTCTGCCTATGCAAGAACCTTAGTGGTCTCCAGAACTTTTATTAATATAATTATCATGCTTGATAATTAAACTTCAAGATGTTACCAAATAATACTGACACTTTAATTAGCCTGCCCCCTGCCAGCAAATAACACTATGAACCCTTTCATCAGTGGATGTATTATTAGTGCTTTTCTGTGCACTTTCCGTGTAGCTCTTTCATTCACTCACTCTCACGCTGTATGTGTGGAGCTCCAACGATATGTTTGTAACAACCAATAGAGATTCTTTAGAATTTTGCACTTAAAATCCCCCTTTTAATAATAATTATAGCCAGTGATATTTTTAGTAATAATCATTCAATCTAATTACATCCACACTAGTGGTTTTGTACCGTTAGTGGCGGGGTCCGCCATTCCTGCGCTCACTAGGTGTCACCAAATGAACCACCAGGGAAAACTTGACAAAAATAACCTTAAAATTGGACTTTATTGGGATCTAGAGCTGCAATGATTAGTTGATTCGTTGATCAATAGAAAATTAACAATTATTTTGATAATATAATAATCATTTTTTATAATTTTTTGAGCAAAAAAGCCAAACATTTGCTTGAAATTAATGCTTTTATTTGTCATAAATGATAATAAACTGAGTAGCTTTGGACATTTGGACTGTTGGTTGCAAAAAAGAACATATCCTAATTAAAGATGTCACTTTGGGCTCTGGGAAATTATACTGGACATTTCCCATTTCACTATTTTCTGACATTTTATTTATTTATCCATTGATTAATCATAAAATAATGGGCAGATGAACGGATAATGAAAATAACTGTGAGATGCAGCCCTATTTGGTTTCAGTAAAATCCCTTTAAATTGTGAGAAAGCAGTGAGTCACATGTAATCTCACAAAAACTTCAAAAGTAAGAGGGCTTGTAGGTCATCTTGGCCTTTGAAATTCTGCGATGAGTTGTACTAATATGCTTTAGGTTGGTGAGCAGGTCATCGCCACCCTTGCAGCTGTCTGAGTCAAATATTCCCGTTACAGACTGATGGTTAATGTGTGCAGCCATGTGAAAAATGGACCAGCCTCCTCTGTTTGAGAAGGCAATGACTGGAGAAATAGCAATGGCTGGATTTTCCTATTTTTAACTGTGCTGGAATTGTTCAACAAAGCTAATTAGTGATAATTAAGATAACTGAATGGTTTTTTGACAGATGGGCAGATAAAACACAAAGATTAAAGATTGGCTGTGGTGATTACTGATGGGCATTTGTGGCTAGTTTTTTACATTTTAGAAAATAATAAAAGGAAAACACTTTGTGGATTAATATAAATGACCATAATCCTCTGTCGTTTAACCTTTACATGCGCACACATTCATCACACACAGACACCAGTATGCTGTTCCCTGATTTTCTGTGGTAAACAAGTAATTGTATCCAACAATTACTCAACAATATCCCTCATTTGCAAAAAGCGGACTGTCCAAAGTGGGCTCACATGTGCCAGTCGCATGTAATTCAGATAAATTATGAAAGCAAGAACTGGACAAATGTCCCTGATGCTGTCACTGCAGGGGCAGAATGAGTGATCCTGCTGCAGTGCCGGAGCTGTTTGTCCCCGAGATCAATTGAATAAACATTTGTCTTCTGCAGCACAGTAACTTTGTCATGCTCTCGCTCAGGCGTACCTTTTTACATGTATGCATACATGGGGGGAGGCACACGCTCACATATGCACACACCTGACTGGATGACTTAGTCAGTGTAACATTGGGAAGAATTACAGTCCAATAGAAAGTGAGAAGAGAGCATGTGAGCAGATGAGATCCAGCTCAATTTTTGACAATGACACAAAAATGTCTCTCAAGCAGAAGTCGTGATGAGTTTTGTCGTCACTAACACCTCTACATTTTCGTGTAATTTTAAACCAGAAAGTGTTCAAATCAGGGTCAGGGTGTTTGAGTTGAGTTGTGTAAGGTAGTGATGTAGCTCCAGTATTTTGCCTTTCACCCACCCCAGATGTCTACTATGTGAGAAAATGGCAAAATTAATTTTTCAAAAGCTGAACATCATGTCAAATTAGGACTTGGTATCTTGGCATCTTCCCTCACGTCTCTGTCTGCCAAACGCTTGCCGCTAGGGGAATAAGTCGTGTTGAGGATAATGAGAACTAAACATGCAAAAAAACATTTCTTTAGAGAGAATATTTGACATGTTTCTCCGCTTGAAGACGTGAGAGCAGTTATGTCAAATAACCTTGCAACTGTTGCCATGGATATTGAGGGACTATTACTACTTGTCAAAGAAAAGTATTCTCAGTTTTAACCAAACTTACTGTTCTTTCACTCTGTTGTCTCTTTCTCCATAGATCTGTCTTGCTCTTTTACTCTTTCTCTACAGCTGGGATGTGACACTTATGGTTCCTCGTTATTGAAAATCCCCAGTCATCCCGATCCCCAGAGCCCCAAATCCCTAGACCCTGAAGTCTTTAATTCCCAAGCTAATCTTAGAATTTACCACCTCAAGTTCCTTATCCCTTATTTCCACAACCTTGCACAATAAAACCAATGCTTTTAAGCTTATAAAGCCTAACCTCAGACCCAATAATATCTACTTACTCCAAACTCAGTCATAATCAGACCTTTACCTCTTACCCCTTGCCATCTTTAGACACTCTGAGCCCTTTGATACCCTAAACCCAGTGGTGCAGTGGAAGGTATACGCAGGTATACAGGGTACACCCACTTCTTTTCCTGGTCAATTACAGTATACCCTCCTATCAGCCAAAAGGGAACATATAGGAGAGTAGTACACCTACCTCATCAACTACCACTACACCACTGCCTAAAGCCCTCTCAGTCATCATGGCCTTAGATCAGTGGCCCTTTCTCCCGACTCCCCCCAACATCTCCATCCCTGAGCCCCTCCTGTACGACAGCTACATCCAGGGGAATGAGTCTGACCTGGACCTGAACATCACCGAAACCAAGGAGCCTCACCAGGACAAGACCAGCTCCATGGTCATCACCTTCATCTATTTCATAGTATGCACCGTGGGGCTGTGCGGCAACGCCCTGGTCATATATGTCATCCTGCGCTATGCCAAAATGAAGACAGTGACGAACATCTACATCCTGAACCTGGCGGTGGCAGACGTCCTGTGCATGATGAGCCTGCCGTTCATCGCCCTGCAGCTGGCGCTGGTGCACTGGCCTTTTGGGGAGGTGCTGTGCAGGGTGATCATGACTGTTGGTAGGTGTAGAGCTAATGGTGTAATAGAAGGCTGATGGTCCACTTGAGAAAGTTGTTGCCATTTTACCAGGCAAAAACCCCACTTTTGGCTTCCTCAAGAGAGAAAATTATCCTGTAATCCCTGCTGCTGTGGTAGCAATTTAAACCCAGAATAACATCTGTACTTTTTTAAATGTGAAGACTTCAGTTGCATATTAGAGTGTTTGTTCAAAACCACAGACACTTGGATGTCTTAAAGGAGACTTTAGATTGCAGCTGAAGTTCAAACAGTGCTTGCCATCCTGGCTATCTTACTAACAGCCTTTATCTCACATTATACACCTCCTGGTTTAATAAAAAAGAGGAAGCATTAGCAGTTACTGATGCTGTTACTTGATACATATCCTCATTTTACTTTTCTTTCTCCACTGTTTCCCCTCTACGCCCTCCCAGACTCTCTTAATCAGTTCACCAGCATCTTCTGTCTGATGGTGATGAGCATCGATCGATACCTGGCTGTGGTCCACCCTATTAAATCCACAAAATGGCGCAAGCCCCGTGTGGCCAAGCTAATTAACCTGACAGTATGGGGTGTGTCCCTGTTAGTCATATTGCCTACTATGATCTTCAGCAGCCTTGATAAGGTGCCAGTGTGTGGGATCGTGTGGCCGGAGCCCCAGGATGTCTACTACACAGCCTTCATAATCTACACCTTCTTCATAGGATTCTTCCTGCCACTGGCAGTCATATGTCTGTGCTACCTGCTCATTATAGTCAAGGTGAGAGCCTGCCTCCACATGTGGGAAATTATAATGCAATCATTTTCTGTCTCTGCATTTCCATTGTGCTCAAAGTTCAGTGACAAGATATTTTCATTACTGGCTACAGGACTAGACTGCTGAACACACATCCAACTGTCACCAAGACTGTGGAGGTATTTTGAAGATTCAGACAAAATGCCTTGACAATCCTGAAATGAACAATGGTTTTTGCCACAGCACAATAAACTATCTCATGAAAGAAGCCAAGGACAGTGCATGTGCATGATACATCAAGTTATTTGTGCTTCAGCTAATATAATAACTAGATGCATGGTGAAAGACGACTGTAAAATACCACATTGAGCTCAAATTGGTCAGTCAGCTTTCTGTCAGCCATAAAGGGCTGTCAACTCCAGAACACATTACCAACTGAAATTAAATTAATTACAAATATAAAATAAGTGCTGGCTAAAATTAAATCAGAACTGTAGGCTGCCAATTTTCAGCTAATTGTAATGTCCATTACCAAGGTGTATTGCTTTATAGTGTATGTGTATTAGCGTATTATGGTATGGGTATTGAATGATGTGTATTTTATTGTATTTCTGTCTTCATAGTATAGGATTAACACTTTTTTGTCTCAGCACCTATAACTTGCTGAATTGTTGTGTTAGAACTCTCAAATTTTGACACAAAGTAGCTTTATTTTTTCCTCTACAAATAGCAACGTTGCCAACTTCTGCATCACATAACTCGGTAATTGATGTCCAATACAAGGAGGTCCATTGTAACAACCTGCCGAGCCTGGTCTCACTCCGAAGTTGTTGAAATCTGGCACTTGGGCAGTGACTTGCGTTGTCAGAAACCAACGAAAAATGGCGTCCCTTAGTGTCACCATGATACATGGCCATTTACTGTTATAGTTTAACCGCACTCAGTGGCGTCGGCGAGATAAGCACGAAAGTTAAGGTAGCAAAATTCCAACTGGGGCAGGTGGGAAGGGTGATGGATGGGTCCGGCAAACACCAGCTTTCACCTGAGAGAGCGGTGCTCGCGTCTCGTAATATTCTTAAACCAAACCCTGTTCTTTTTTCCTAAACCTAACCATGATTTTTGTTGCCTAAACCTAACTGCGTTGTTGTAGGAAGAAAAACGTCAGTTCGCAGTGTTGGACTGCTGTAGTGCGTTTATTTTGAAAGAGACTGTATGTAAACGTTGAATTTCCTGTGAAAACAGAAGTGCGTTTTGCACATCGTATGTGGACGTGGAAAGCCCATGACCAACAAGTCAATATGTGACGAGGTCGGACTGAGAATGTGTTGATTTGCCCTAGTACTGGCGTAAGTTGTAACAATAAGATTTAAATTAAAAACAACAATTGCATGTAAAAAACTCATACATCCAATAATAATCAAGTCCTGCTAAGGTCTAAGTTGCTAAGCTGTACCTTACTTAAGCTTAGTACCTCACTTGGAGTGGGTCCAGAATACAAGTGAGCTGTCTCAGTTAAGTAACCAGCCGAGACATCTCTTCGCTTGCACTGAAGACTTTTTGATTGCTGTGATAGCCCACACACTTCCTCTTCCTCTGAGGTTTTGCAATATCTTGCAGTGTTTGCTCAGTGTCACATGGCAGGCCGAGTATTATTTGGAGACAGACCTTACTGTCTTTCACACCTGAACATCAGTGTGTTGGCTGTAAAATCTGTAGACTTCTTAACGCAACTATGGAATATCACATAAGGTTAGGACGGAAGTGTTCATGCAAAAAAATAATCTACTATGACTCATAGGTTATCCCTTCTTGGTGAAAGTGGTGCTGTCACAACCATCCCTGGTCTCCCTTGTACTGTGTTTTTTTATACTGAAAGCTATATATTTAAAATTAGATAGCACATGTGAAAGTCCAACTGAAGACTAGAGTTGAAAATTAGCCTCAGCTATAAACTCTCGACGGCAAATCAGTTTAATGCTCTGTACTGGAACTACAATAAATTGCATCTTCCCTGTCAAATCAAATAAATAAAAAACAAAATCATGATTGAAGATGCTTACATTAATAATAACTTTAACAGTAGAACACCAGGGTTCTTGTGAACGCAAGCTCGGTAGCCCTGGAGGGCTATCCAGGCTAGCTAGGGAAATTGAAAATGGTAATTTCACACGTAATTGTTAAATTTCTTATGGGAATAATGTCGAAAATACAGCAGTTGGTTGGAAATTGTCTTTAACAGAGGTGGAAAAAAGTTTGCCAGATGGATTTAAAAGAACATAAAAATGATTTACTCTGACAGAGTGTGGCTGCCAGAAGCAATATAAATAAGACCATTGTTTTAATCAGTGTTATTGAAGGTTTAGTTTATGGCCACAGATGGCAGGACTAATTGCACCACACCATCTACACCGTCCTGGATGGTTTGTATGGACTTCAATAGAGCTAAATCATGTTCTTCAAACATTACAAACATGACAATATTTTGCCGTCTTGTTAGTTACTAGCGCGTCTACCATCTGGTGAGATTTCTTTTCAATAGTTGTTCCTTTTGCAAACTTTATGAATGCCTGAGTGACTAAAATGGGTTCCCTTTGAGAGCCATTTGGCTTGTTCCTACAGGGCAGGAGCTTGCTAGCATTCAAACATTCAAGCTTTGAAAATCTTAAGAGAGACAATTCTATAATCTGTTTCCTAGGCTTGTAAAAGAAGAGCTAGACATTTTGACAAATACACATGCGATTTCTTGCCAAGGATGAGAATGCCACTGTCTATTAAATTTGAAGCAAAAGCCAGCAGCCAGTTGGCTCAGCTTGGCATAAAGATCAGCATCCGTAAATCTCACAAATTTACATGTTATGTCTTGTTTGTTGAAGTCACTTCCCCCAGACAAGAAACAGTCCAGCACATAAACTTACACAAAAACACAACTTGGTGTTTTGGGAACAGATTTTAAGTTTGGAAAGAGCTATGCTGCATTCTGTCTTTATGCTAAGCTAAGATAGCCATCTACTGGTTGTAGATTCATATTTAAAAAGACATATTAGTCTCAATCCTCTCACCTAACTCGAACCATGTTGTCAACCCTGTTGAAAACCCATGTCCAATATATCGAAATATGCAGCTTAAGCAAGTACAGCTGAACAGTATACCGTATGATTATATGCAATAATTTCTTTGTGGCATAGTGTGAACATTGTGCTTTTATATTTAAGTCATTTTAAGTCACTGACAGTCCATTCCTTTGCCAGGTAAAGTCGTCCGGCATGCGAGTGGGTTCCACCAAGCGCAAGCGCTCTGAGCGCAAGGTGACGCGGATGGTGTCCATCGTGGTGGCGGTGTTTGTCCTCTGTTGGCTGCCTTTCTACATATTCAACGTCACCTCCGTCACCAGCTCTATCAACCCCACCTCTGCTGTGAAGAGCACCTTCGACTTTGTGGTGGTGCTCGGCTACGCCAACAGCTGCGCTAACCCCATCCTTTACGCCTTCCTGTCGGACAACTTCAAGAAGAGCTTTCAGAACGTCCTGTGCCTAAAAAAGGTGGCAGGCCTGGACGAGATAGAGCGCAGTGACAGCAGGGCAGACAGGAGCAGGATGGTTAACGATGCTATGATCATCAACGCCAACTTGGAGACTCACAATGCTGCCCTGCTCAATGGTGAACTGCAGACCAGCATCTGAGCTGCAGTCACATCTAGGGAGGCCGAAGACACTCAGCAGTGGCGCTTCCAGACTGATGAGCTGCCAGTACACTGCCACTGACCCTTGTTCAAAGATGCGGGGGCAGGAGGATGATGTAATAGCTGCTGCTCATGGACATCGACACATGAACAAAGTCTAAGTGAAAAACAAACAATTTCGTAAGGGTTTGCAGAGGTCAGGGAAAGTACACTGACTTCAGCTCAAAACTCTTGATATTTGGGTTAACGAGGCAACTTGGGCTGGTTTGCCCTGAGGCGGAGCAAAAATGTATCGCGCCTGAAGTGATTTTCAGCACAGCAGAAACAAGTGATGTTGAAATCAAACATAAATAAGAGTGCTGCGTAAGCTTGCCAGCATTGAGGTTCCTTGAGTTGTAAAAAGTCATGCAGACTGAACCAAAATTGAAAAAAAACAGGAGTGCAAGATCTGAGAATGGACTGCTGTGGATCCACTGGAGAAATACTGGGGGTAATTCACCCATGGTAAAGAGAGATCTAAGAGGATAGAGCACCCTCCTGCTCACCTTGACGGAGTGTTTTGAGAGCTATAAAGGGTCTGCATTGATTTGAGTGCGGAAATACGGCTGAAGAAGTCAGCCAAATGTTTCAGTGGAGATCAGCCAACACTGTAATACTATAGACTTTGAAAGACAAAACTCTGAAACCACAAATCAAAGGTGAAAAGCTTCATGGTTATGTTTTATTCATACCAACTGATTAGTCTGGTCTTTTGATTATCAGGGCAACAAAATGGCATGACACCATATTTACCAAAAACCGAAGGATGCTCCTTCCTCTCTCTTGCTGGCACCTTGCGGGAGGAGCAGCATTGATCTGTAAACTCTCGAATCAGACATCCTGGATTATTGATTAAGTAGAAGGATGGAAAAACATCTTGGCGGCCACTCTGACCTTTCCATTTATAAAACAGCTTGACTTTGTATATACAAAATGGCTTTCTGTCAACCTCTGCGGGAAAGTTCCTGACATGGATGATGACTCTGTGTCCTAACCCACATGAATTTCAAAGGCATTCCTTGCTGTAAAGCTCTCTGTTCTTGTAAGTCGTCATGGACAGCTCTGAAGCTATGTTTGTGAATCCATCATATGTACTTTATACTTCACTCTATATGACTTTGCCTGGTCTTAATATTTCTCCCTGTGCCAGCGGTGCCATTGTAAAGAGCCCATTTCTACTTGTAAAGTGCTGTGTTTTGACAATGTAAGATTTCCTATTGAGTTCATGCTGAAATGTGGTCACTGCCCTCGGCTTCACATTTGGTTCAGCCAGTGCGTGCTTGCAAGAATGCCGCAGTTTCACAGAAGGCAGAAAAATGTGTCATGTAGTCTAACAGGGAGAAAGAGGCAGGATATAAGGAGACACAGAGAGAAGGAGATGAAACACATGAAGGCAAAACTTAACAGATTTTCGAAGGGTGGATGGATACAGCTGTCAGTAAGAGAGCAGTGTGTGTGTTTGTGAGGTGAGTGATGAAGAGATAGAAAAAGAGAGACAACTGTAAAAACCTATATAAAAATTCTATAAATTGTCGTTTTAAGCCTTTTAACGGCCATTTTAGACAATGGCTCAGAAATTTCAATATATCAAATATACAGTTTATTTTAAAGATTCTTTTAGAAGGATGGTAAAAACTGAGGCAACAGGTATGGGTCAAGCTCTTAAAACTATGGATCCTACATTTCCCAGGATGCAGCTCGATTGTATCTTTCATCAGACCCTCTGAACCTGTGAAATGCCCACATCTTTCCAAATGCACACTCTTAAAGGGGAACTTTCACCCATTACATTAATGCTAATTAAAAACATGGATTTAGTGTGAACTTAGTCATTACATTCCCACCTAGGCCACTTATTGTTAAAATATGAATTGTATGCTCACATGTTGTATACCAAATGCCACAAATAATGTAGTTTTAACCTGTCAAGTGACCTTGAATCAGTGTATCGCGCATCTCTCAGTGGCCTTCATTACATTGGATGGAAACGATTAGCAGGCGGCAGCTATAGATAAACGTGCATACATCTGCAGTACATTCCTGCGCTATTTATAATTAGCAGAATCCTGAGAGACAGAAGACTGACAGGATGCCAGATTGATTAATGGAATAATCAATCAGTCAATCAGTAGAATGTCACAGCGGTTACCCTGTTTCTTTTTTTTTTTCATGTTAATGGTGTAGCTCAGTGAGTGGCAATACCAGTCTGTCAGTTCACCATTGTGGCTCATATTGAAATATCTCAACAACCATTGGATGGACTGTCATGAAATTTGGTACAGATATTCATGGTCCCCGGAGGATGAATTGTAATAAATTTGGTGATCTCTTAACATTACATCTTGCATTATCATAAGGTCCAATTTTTAATTTAAGACCAAATACCTGCAAAACTAATCACATTCCGATTAGCCTTAGCTGTACTTTGAGTAGTTCTTTTAGGAAATGCTCATGATTCAGAAGCCCCAGTAGTCCAAAAATGTCCCATCGGACCAAAAGGCCATTTGTCCAATAGTCTGTTATCCCAAAAACAAATGTGCATTGCTCTAAAGGGTTGTTTCTCTGAAAGTAGTTTACACACTCATTATGCAGAATGAAAAGGACCTTCCAACAATTGTGAAGACATTACCCACCCTTTTCTGACTATTCTATTCTCTGACTGGCTAGTATGTTGCCTTCATTGGTTGGGTTGGTTAGGTTAGGCGTGGCATGACTAGGCATGACGAATGAGATTTGGTTAAGGTTAGTAGCAGAATATCAGGGTAAGCCAATCACAGGCAGAGTAAGGCTGGTCAAGCCTTCGCGTAAGTAGGAAGGTCCGATGACATCATTTTGCATAACAGTTAGCCATGTACTTGTGTTTGGGCCTTTCAGTCTATTGGGACATTTTTTTCAGACCACTGGGTCAGCAGACTTATGAGATGTCGTAAAATGGCATGGAACCAAACATCATACCTGTTAAATACCCGCATGTTAGCATGCTGATGTTAGCATTGAGCTCAAGTAAGGCCACACATCCACTAGCATGGCTTTAGACAAGTTGCTGTAAATTGGAATGTCTGCTCACTTATTTACATTGAAATAGCTCCAGTGAATATATATGTTTAGCAACCTTGAACTTAAACTTATACCATTTGTCAGCTTTTATAAACTGGCTTGCTAGTAAATTAGCTGGCTAAACCAATAGCTGTTTGCTAAGCTGACCTGACACAACTTAATCTTGGAACGCACTGGCTATCAACTGATGACGATAAAGCTTCTGGGGGGCAAAAGGTGATATTTCAGAGGATCCAGTGTAGCAAGGAAATATCCGGGACAAAACTCTTCCGTGCACCACTCATTTCAGCTAATCTCTAAACACAGAAATCTGCATATCCATTTTTTAAAAAGCCAATATAAAGCTAAATTGTTGTCAGACAATAGCAGATGGGTTCCAAGATTGCATTTTGGCCAACTCTTTACCTGCAGCTCAAACGTGATAGATCAATACTACTCTGACTACAATCACAAACCACGAACGCTTTTGATAAGAAAATCTTGTCCCATTGCCTACAGATTCTGCATATATGCATATATCTGTACTCCACTAAGCTACCGTTTCCTAAGTACAACGCTACAACAAAAGACCCTGTCACAGTGACCTAAACCTTATCACTCCATTAATACTGACTGAATGAGCCCACATCCATAGCAGATATCTATTTCCATTTCAGCTATCAACCTGTTTGTGCACAGTGGCTTTTCCAATGCACCTCCATGATCGAGCCACACCTGGTTGCCAGGAGATTTGTCAAATAACTGCAAGCCTCTATAGCAATAAGGTCGTCCACCACATGCTGCGGTGTCAGATTCACTTCGTCCCAGTGTATCAGTCAAGTCAGAAGCCATCAATCAGCGCAATCAAAGAGATGAAGGGCCAGACAGGGCTTGTCCTGGGGGGTTACGGCAGAAAATAATTTGGCATGGTATTCTTTCTCGCCGCTGTCACTGCTAGTTGTAGTATTTGCAGCAGGGTCAGTCCCACCTTCACTCACAGGTCAAAATACAAATCAAAAAATACTCACAGTCATAGACATTTGAAGGCATGCATGTAGGTACAGTTTCATATGATGTATAAGAATACAAGAAACTACACTCTCTAGCCATGTTGCTCTCAGTGCGTCATTACAGTGAGTAATGCAGAAGGTGATGAGGGTGACCAATTCTGCATCAAGGAGTCATACTGACCTAGACTGTGTTTGTGTAACTGTGTGAAACATAACATGCCAAGACCAAAGGTTTAATGTGAGTGATACCCAGTACCAGTAACATGTTTGGATTGCAACTCGATTATTACATGTAAAGAAACCTGTGAATGAAACATGTTGTATCTTTTTGTATATCTGCCAATATTCTGCCAAATGTGTATCACAGCAAGAAACTCATTTGACAGTCTCACCCATTGCTGTTAAGGTATTTAGCGCCTTCAAGCCTGAAGTGCAAAAACTATTCTCTCATCATCCACAGTTAATTACTTTTGCTCTGTCCTTCTATCCATCTCTCTCTCTCTCTTTCTTTTGCATGCACAGCTGGTGCAGAATAATATGAGCCGACACACATTTTACACCAACTCAAACTCAACTGAGCTGAAATGAACTGAACCATACTGAAGGAAACACACTATGCCTGTCGTTGCCGCTGGCTATTTGGACACACTTAATGGACTTAATGGACTTAATGGACCATTCTGATGTTTATTAGATGTTGATAACAAGGTTTGTGCCAAAACCAGTGTAAATGTAGCGCTAAAAGGACAGCTGAGGAAATGAGATGGTGGCGGTTGTCATTTTGTGAATTCCAGACCTAATTATCTCTCTGAAAATTAGGTCATATTCTGGAAAAGTAATTTGGGTTGACATGGCTCTTTGTTCACCAGGCACAATTAAGCGCCAAATATGAAAAGGGCATTTGTCCGTATTTCTGTTTGGTTCCTGCCACTGTATAGTGTACAGATGAGAGGAAGAAGCAGGGGAATGGGAAACCTCTGCCTTCTTGTGCTCAAGTTTCTTTTTTCGGAAACACAAGTTCATTTGCGAAGGGCTAGAACGTGCACTCCTGGGGATGCACCGTTCAATATTAACTATAAATACAAATATGTATTTGTGGTATCCTCTGCTTGTTCTTGCATGGGGAAGATTGCGTATCCCATTTTATGTGTCTCCTCATTAACCAAAACCAGTGTTACACACTTACTGGGTGGCCACCTCTTTTTTGCTAGGTACACGATCAGAAAAAAAGGTACAGAGATGTGCTTGAGTTTGGGTTCAGAGTTAGCAACGGCAGGTGCAACTTTGTAGCTTTTTAAGTTATGATCAGCAGCAAATACGAGTCAATCTTTGGTCAGAGAAATAAAATTGTATGTACATTTAAACGCTACAGATGAGAATCTTGACTGAGCCACGTTTTAGCCAAGCTGGTCATAACTTACATGCTTGTTTCTGACAGTGTACAGCCATGGATACTTTTATGTGGAGTTACTTTTATCTATGTGCCTTGGAACTAAATATAAAATCATGTGATGACATCAATGTACAGCAAAACAACATTGTAACCTGTTTCTCCCAAAAGCCAAGCAATCAAAGGCCGTTGTACTGTACAAACATGTTGGTAACCAAAACATAACACAGACCTATTGTATATCATTTTAGTACTATCTCCCCAGCTTACATAGCTTATGTTTGTGTGATATAATGTGGGAAGCAGATGTTTATTTGTGACTCTTTATTGTTGCATAGAATATAATGTGATCATTGATTGTAATGGACAGGCCACAGTGTCCTCGTCTCTGCAATTAAAATGCAGACCAGTTTCTGCTCCCATGGTCAAACCTGTGTATTTGTGTGTCAGTGTATGTGCTTAGTGTTGGCATGGACTCACTTAGCTTTATACACTATGTACAATGACTGCTGTATATCTTAGAAATTTCCAGGAAATGCAACTTTGAAGGGCTTTTCACTGTGTATTTCCCTCAGGAATGCAATCTGTGGAGGAACTCCAAGTTTTCCCCAGATCCCTGAACATGTCATACAGAATACACTGTTGTGTCCACATAGTGCCTGGTGTGGGATTCAGTGAATACCAGCATTTCTCAAGGAGATGTGAACTCTCATACACTTAAATATCAACACTCATTCTGTCACAACAAAGCTCAACAAGAGTTTGCCAAAAGAGAAATTAGGTCTCAAGGAGTCCTATTCAGTCATGATTGTCCCATTCTATACCCATAAAAGTTATAACCATTAGGAAATGTCTTTGACTGTTTCCATAACCACTTTCACTGCACTCAAGAACTGTTATTAAGTCACCTTATAAGCCAGATATGTCCAAAGTCTGGCGCGAGGCCAATCGTGGCCTGCTGACCAACTTTAAACAGCTCTCCGCTTGACTTTCAAAATATACTATATACATGATGTTGGTTTATCAAGCAAGATTGCTTTGCAGTTTTCCGTCTCCTCAAAATGGTTGGACTATCACCCAGTTTCTAGACATTCATCAAATAGGAGCTACAGAGGCGGAGCTAATTTCTATTCTTAAACAGATGCTAAACAAGGAAACAGAGGGATTACATAACAGCAGTCATTTCCTGTTAGGAGATATGGCCACAGAAAAGATGTGTAAAGTTGACAGCGAGGGCCGCCGCTTTCAGGAGCGGTGGAAAGTTGAATGCGTTTTCACTGAAAGATGATCTGTCTCCTTTGTTTGAGTGTTTGTTTGTTTGTTTGTTTGTTTTAGTAACCAATTTGATGTGAAAAGCAGCTGGCCCTGAGGTACTTTCACATTATATCATCTGGCCCCCATTCCAAGTTAATGACCTGAAAATAAGTGACCTGAAAATAAAATGCTGGATGTCAAGGTTAAAGAAAATTAAATTTTAAGTTTATATGTTTTAGACATCTAAGTAAAATTGTTTTGGCAGCATTTTAATGGCTGTATTCCAATATTAAGCCTACTGTAGTTAAGAACTGCTTCACACTGAAACATAGTAACATGAATGCTGTTTAAACATTATATAACATAGTCTAAAAAACTTAAGCTTACCAAACAAATGTTTTGTCAGCGGTGCTAGCAGTGTAGCTCTAGAAATGTCAATGTTGTTCAGTTGGTCAACCACTTTGGTCCAGAGTGACTGTTGATAGATGACTTGCCTTGAAATTTTTCAAGATAGTGCCATGGTTCCCACAGGATAAAATGCAATAATCTCATCATTTTCATGCCTTCCATCAGCCTTAGCTGAACTTTATGTTCAGCTAAGGCTGATGGTGCCATGGTTCCCACAGGATAAAAAAATAGTGCCATGGTTCCCACAGGATAAAATGCAATAATCTCATCATTTTCATGCCTTACATCAGCCTTAGCTGAACTTTATGTCTAACATGGATGCTAATAGCATCCATGTTAGACATAAACTGCTTAACATTATCATATCAACATGTGGGCATGTTAGCATGCTAACATTAGCATTTTACTCAAACCACTACTCACAGAACTGCTTTCACTGCTTTCACTAGTGGAAGTGTTAATTTTAGAGATCTGTAAAACAATTTTGACATGGAACAAATATGTTTTATACATGTAAAAATTCCATTTTAACCAGTCAAAACTGATACATATATATCCTTAGTTTAAGTAATTCCCATTTAACAAGTAAGAATAATGATTAGGCCTACACTGTGACTCGTGGAAATGTAATTTCCCATTAAAGATATCAGCCAGCAACTGCATCTCTGATGTGTCCGACATATCATCAAACTCTATTGAATATGTAGGTGTCAAATCATTAATGTACCAAAATGCCATTGGTCAACTTTGGATATAGCCAAAATTAGCACAATATGCTTGTAAGTCACTAAAGGTACAATGACATTTTTGACTAATAGAAATTTCACTTTCTTAACTAAAATTCAATTCTAAGTAGTTATAAAAGGAATTTCAGATATATTTTAGATATCTGAAATGACATTCTTTTTTTTTCTTTCTCTTTTTCTTTTTTCTTTCTTTTTATAGTGACAGTGCATGCGGAGAAGAAGGAGGGAAAACAAACAAACAAACAAAAAAAAGGGATAAACAGGCAGTGTAGCTGACGTATTGTGGCCTTGAGGTGGTTGTGCTCCATGCAGATTATCAGAAATAAACATATACATGTCTACTATACTGTACTGAAAAACAGAAACAAAAGAGAAGTCTATACTGAACACCAAAAATGTGAGAGTCTTGGTGGAGGGGGAAAGCCCGCCTGTAGAGAAGAGAGAGCGCAGTGTGGAAAGTTTGAGAAGCAAGTGGGCCCCTTTGAAGTGATCCCATCGGTTCTCTGTGATGCATCACGGGGCTGAAGTAACGAACATGCATGCGTGTATTTGAACCCTCCCAATGGTTTTATGAAAACCAACACCAGGGTCCAGGGCCGGCCCTGCGGGGGAAGGGGGGCGGCCCGTCACCCCAAGACCACAGGAGCGCCCAGACCCCACGACCAGGGAGCCACAGAGGCGGCAGGACACCCCGCAGGCCCCAGGACCAGGGGCGGCAATGGCCGGCCCCCCCAGAGAGCCAGAGACACACCCCAGACAGGCGGGACAGGAGGGCCCACCCACCCACCGCCCGACGCGGAGCGCCCCCACCCCCCACACCCAACCACCACCCACCCCCGACCACCCGCCCGCCCCCCAACCAAAGACGCACCCAGGGACCACCCCCGACCCAAGGCGCCAGGCGCGGGGGCCCGGCACCCCCCCGGGGAGAGAACCAGCACCACACTGAATGGGCCTGCCCCAGGCGCCGGCTACCAGCGGACGCCGGACCAGATGGTAGTGAGAGCCCAACCAGGCCCGGGTGAGTGAGGGGGGCAAAGAGGCGGTGATGCTGCAAGGCATATGTCCCCGCGCACCGGGAAACCCGGAGACCAGGAGGGGCCACCCGCCCGAACCCCCCAGGACGAGCCACCACCCACACACAGGAGAGAGCGACCCACCACGAGCAGTGAATCCCCCATCGGGATCTCCCCGGCAGAGGGCCCAAAAACCACAGCCGGTCAGGAGGCAGAACCCCAATAGGAACCCACAGAGCCCCCAGGCGCCACCCGGCCCACCCGCCCTAGGGCCACGGGACCCCCCAGACACCGGGAACCCAGCGACACCACCATGATGTAAATGGGCTCCCTGGCCCCAGCCCCCAACCCAGGAGGGCCGAGCCCCACAAGCCACGCCAAGCGTATCAAAAGTGTATTTTAACCCACCACCCCCCCTCTTACTATGATTCGCCGATCCCTGACGGAGAATCATTAACCCTACAACGTGAATGTGCATGTGAGTGCCCATAAGTGTGATGTGCTGCATTAAAATTAGGGGACATAGGAGACAGGTGTGGCCAAGGCTGATGGCTACAGCACACTGCTGTCCTGCAGCCCGTGCAGCCATAAGGCACCTGGAACCTGTTCCCATTTGTCCCCCAAAATGTAGGTGTATGTGGTGCTTTAAAATTAGAGGACAGAAAAGGATGGGCCGGGGGGCAGCATGGAGGGCTACCGGACACCACTGTCCCATAGCCTGCCCCATCATGAAGCCCCCCAACCCATCTGTGGTCTGCGCCTCAAAGAGTGAGTGTATGTGGTGCGTTAAAAACTGTGGAGTGTGTGGAGAGTGAACAAAATGTGGTTTAGGAGGCCAGGCCAGTGTGGGCCCGGCCCGAAGGCTGGAGGGATGGATGACAGGGGCCAGAAGGCGGTGCCAACCAGACCCCCGGCGCCGCGAGGCCCCAAGCGCAGGAGCGCAGGAGCACAGGCCAACCCGCAACCCCGCCAGTATCCCCCCAGACCACCACAGACCCAGAGCTGGGCCACCAGCCCATCCGACCCGCCCCCCCACCACCGGCCGCACACCAACGGGCAGGCCCACACTGCACAGCACCAGAGCACCCCCCGCAGGCAGCACCCAGCCCCCGCGCCAGAAATTACATTCTTATTAGTTACAACTCCACGTTGACACATAAATAATGCAATTTTGACTAGTCAGAATTGAATTGTAGAAATCTAGAATTCCATTTATGATAGCCATAATGTAATGAACAATCAACATTGCCATTAGTAAATCAACAATTAACATTTTCATTAGAGAGAAAGTCAAAATGACATGGATACACTGACCTGAAATTGTAACACGTCAAAACTGATTTCAAAACTGAAATCACAGAGATCTGTAATTCAGTTTAAATAAATTCAATGGTAAAAGTTGACTAGTTGTAATTAAGTTACAGATCTTTACAAAGAACATTTCCACTTTTAAGAAATCAAGAATTAATATTTTGCCCAATGAGAAATCAGTTCTTTAAATAGAATTACTTCTGGTCACAATTGCATACAGATATGTTGGCTTGGAATCCTAACAAGTCAAAAAACAACTGATATCTACAACTACTAGTACTGCAACTGATTAAATGTTAAAAGGGCTTGCCATGTACCCACAGCCTCACATGCAGACAGCAGCTTAAGCTTTAATAGCTAATCCAGGAGGCTACTTTCTATGTTTGTTTTCTGTCACACTCAGAGACATTTAAAACGATTTACATAAAATTTGATTTAATTTGGAAGTCTTTCAGAGGCTTGTGCGGCTTCTTTTTAAGTTGGGTTAAGCTTGTTAAATTATTATAATCCAGTAATCAGAATGGCCAAATTGAATATGGGAAAAATACCAAATAGTTGAAAAATAGCAAAATTTCCTTAACGCTTACAAAGCACCCACGGTAAAGAAAACTGTGTGAAGTCGTAGCTAAAAACCTAAATCATCTTATGAGGTGACAAAATCATATGAAATGCATGTTTTGCTTGGTCTAATGTGGATTTATTGAGACATTCACTGACATGTACACGTAAGTAAGGCTCAATTCAGTACCTTCCACACGAGTAAGCCTACTTGCGAATACCTCATATCACCTCTCGTTCTCCCTCCCGCCTGAGTCGCCTCCATATGACTCACGACTATGAACACAGTGCCAATCTGCGCTGCTGAGGATACAGTTCCACTGTAAAACAAGTAATGTATTCAATAATGAATGTCGTGCTTGGGGGTGTTTTAATGTGGTGGTGGTGGTGGTGGTGTCAGGTGAGAGGATGGAAATGAGGATTAAATGCACAAAGTAGACAGTGAATCCACATCCACCTCGAGCCAGCTAAATACGAGTTTTGGGAGAATCAAGTCTGAATGGAAAAAAAGGCAGCAAACGCGGCCCTTGTTTCCTCAGTGTGGACAACTACAGATTTATTATAGCGGGTCAGCACTGTGCCAAAGCCTTGGTTGTGTGATCAAGCCTCTGTGTTTGACCTTTTCAATAACCAGACAGAAAAATGACTTGTCAAACTACTTTCGGAAAATCTTTTGAAAAGTTCTGTTACATAATACAGACACTGGGTAAGACAAACTTTAGCCAAGTAGACCAAACTAGAATCAGTGTATGAAAAACTTCATGTACCACAGCTCATATGAAGTGTACTAGACATGAGGGAAATCAAACTCTGAAGTTACTTAGGCTAATTTCAAAGGTCAGACAGAAAACGATTCAAGCAAAGATTGGGTTTCTGAGTCGAGGTTTCAGCTTGACTATTACATTTTTCTGATTTGCTCTCAAAGGTCTTCACACACGCAAGGCACAAGCTAAAAAAAAAAATAACACCAGCAAGGCCGGTGTTACAAAGCTCATCATGACTACAATGGATATTCGTCATGCAGCACTTGATCCTCGCAAAGAATTCAATCTGTTCAAGCTCACGTTCTGCTCCCACTATTAATAATTTTAGCCATGTAGGCGTCCATTTTTTACATAATAGATGCCATTCTCACCATTAAACCTGCAATTGTGGAAACGAGCTGTAAACACATCACTGACTCATTATCTCCTTTTAGTTTGATATGGCTAACATGTTAGCCAACAGTTGCCTCTCTACACATTCAGCAGATACAGAGCAACATCAGCCTTCATTTAAAGTCATATCCTGGCTACCTGGTTTAATAAGTCCAGTATTCACACCCCTTTAAGCTCTGATTTTGGTCTCCACCAGCTCCTGAGGGAAATATCTGACTCTCATTCATTCATTTTTTTTAATAGCTTATCCTGTTGGGGGTCCCAGGGGGCTGGAGCCTATCCTAGCTGACAGTGGGTGGTACACCCTGCACAGGTCGCCAGACTATCACAGGGCTGACACACAGAGACAGACACACCATTCATGCTCACATTCACACCTATGGCCAATTTAGAGTTACCAATTCACCTAGCCTGCAGGTCTTTTGGACTGTGGGAGAAAGCCCGAGCACCCAGAGAAAACCCATGCTGACACGGGAAGAACATGCAAGCTCCATGGGTTTGATCCAGGAACCTCCTCGCTCTGAAGCAACAATGCTAACCACTGTACTACTGTGCCGCCCAATCCCCATTCTCGGAACCTATCGGCTGTATCCGGCGTCTGACTTCCGGCAGACGGCGATACAGCCTCTGGGGGCAGACCCCTGATTTTTTGGCATTCGGGTTTAATTTGGGCGGAGGAGGTGCATTTCCGTTTCCAACTTCCGTTAATATACAAGTAAATATGCTGAACCATTGCGATGGATTCAGAGTTTGCAGTGACGCCAATTATGTTCCGCCTCGTTAGTTCACCGCACAGACCGTTTAACCTGGCAACATCTGCAGCTGGCTCAAACGTGATTGGTCAATATCACGCAGACTACAAACAGCCTACAAATGGAAACCAGGGCTCTTCCGCTTTTGTTTCTGAAAACAGCCTTTTGCAGACAAAAACCATGATATGTAAGCTATGAGACTGAACCAAAAAGGTTTTGGCCTGTAACCCCAAACGATAAGCCCAATGATGCTAAAGCCAGTGGTGTAGTGGAAGCTGATTATGTGGGTATAACTTACCTCGTGGAAGATGTGTCATGGAGGAAGTGGATATACTCTCCAAAAGATTCTGATGGCTTTTTTGCTTATAGGTGGATAAACTGCAAAAGGCCAGAAAATGAGGAGGGTATACCCAGAATACCTGCAAACATCCTTCGCTACACCACTGGCTAAAACACTCAATGTTTTTCTGCTACTCTTCATACTACTGTTTAGTTTTGTGTTGTAATCTGCTGATTTGCTTCGACCTTAGAATTTCTACACCCCCCGATAGAATGACGGATGAATGCATGGAAAGGAACAAATGCATGCCTCATGACCAGCTGGTTCACACGACAGCAGCTGAATCTACACAGGAGCACCAAAACCAGACCCACTACATCACGTCTTTCCATTCTACACAACCTGCACAGATGAAACAAAGCACGATGTCTGTTTGGGTTTTCAGCTCATAATGAGCCAAGTTTTTCTCAACACGGGTGAAGTGAAAACAAAAATTCTGTCAGTACCGTAGAGAGCTAATGTGGGAGTGGAACACGGTCTGTTTGATCTAACAAAGATACCCTTGTGGTTTTGTAGAAATTTCAGGGGAGCAGCGCACAGCGTGTGGGCTCTCTTTCCGAGATCAAACATGTTCATACACTTGTCAGTACTCTATATATCGCACAGTAAGGCTCTCTCATCCGCTCCGAATCCTTTACCTGTCCCAGCATCTTTATCTTTCATACTTTGTCCTCTCACTTAAGTTAGAACATTTTTATTCCTGGCACAGCTCTACTTCCCTGCATAAACTGTAGGATTATAAGTGATTTTCATGAGATAAAAAGAGTATTCAGGGGTGAAATGTAAGCTTCTGTCAATCTTGAGATTGGGTTGGAAATTGCTGTTGATCCTGCAGTCTTTTCAAATGTTGCAGGCTGTCTCCATCTACTGGTCTGATTCTGGCATTGTGGCGTGTATGTGCTTTTGCATATACATGGCAGCAGTACTTAAAGCCCAATTATGTTCAGGTTAAAAAATGATGCCAGAAAAGAAAACTGAACCCAAAATATTTTTGTAGCTGGCATAAAATAAGCCTTTGTTTCTAACTAGGGTTACACGCTCCTTTATGGTTTGAGAGCAGAGGTGGGACCAAGTCATTGTTTTGCAAGTCACAAGTCTCAAGTCCCGAGTCAAGTCCCAATTCGAGACGAACAAGTCCAAGGTCAAGTCACAAGTCCTGAACTTTGAGTTCCAAGTCCCAAATAAGTCATAATACACTCTTCACCAAATGTAATGCAATTTCAACAACAGAGTGATCATATATTCAGTTTACAACAATCATGGCTGCTTTTTTTTTTTTTTTTAAGTTTTATTTATGTGTTAACAACTAGTTTATTAAAAAGTTACTAAAAGCTAACATTAGCTAAGCATTAGCTGGCTAACAATGTCAGTCATACAGGGAATTTATAGAGTTACTGTTAGTTTGATTCAGGAAATGAACTGATCCGTGGAACACCTTTGAATAATATAGCTTACTTTTTATCTTTGGGCTTGGGCTAAGGTATGAGGTATTTATAAGTCAATACGCTTAAGTCCAAACGAATTAATTTTGGATTTTATCAGGTCAAGTCTAAAGTCATCAAACTTGCAAGTTGAGTCTGCCTCGAGTCTACATCTCTGCTTGAGAGCTCTCTGACCTTTTGAGTTTCCGAAATCCTTTCCAAACCAACAAAAATGAATCAGTATTCCTCATAAATGAACCATCTGACGGAAAAGAAAGTATGAATATTGCTCACCAATATTTCAGTAAAACAAAACCTTTGAAAATGTACGTTTCTAACTCACTTAATATTTTGCATATGTTGCCAAATGACTGATTTAGTCATGATTTGGCCATTCTTTGTTGTTCTGTTTTTCACTCATGTGCTCTGGCTTCCTTTTTTCCCTTTCTGAATTTGACTACCCATCTGCACTGAGTCTATTCTGGGTGTTCAGGTTTCTGAAGGTGGTTATTTGGTTAGAGGTGTGATCCAGTAATCAGAACGATCCTTCCTCTCAGTGATTTGCTTTCTGATCATTGAGTTCCTCGGTCTGGAGCTTCTGAAAACGTGAGCAGTAATGCACATATTCAAATATGTATGGTGTGACATGTTGTATATGTGTGTCTGTTCCTGTACGTCACCAACCTTTTCCACATGTCTGTTGGTTGCTATGCATGGTACTCTGTGGGCTTGTTGATGAAGTCACATTTTTGAACTTTCCAGGAAATAATTAGACTGTCCACCAGGTATTTTTCCAGTGTGACCTATATATGTACGTATATTTAGATGTTCATAGTATGTTTTAAATTTTTTGGAAACTTTTACTACTGCCATGCTGCCCACTCATTCGCATTTACCTAACATGCTGTAATGATGACATCAATTATACTCATGAGTCATGAGTGTATTTAAAGGATGAAAATACACTGTATTGTTCTTTTTACTTGAGCAAAAAGAAACAGTAATCATAAGTGATAATACCTCACAAATTAGTTGCGTAACCTGACCTTAATTTTATTGTAAATCTATTAACAAAACATTACTTGATTCACAATGTGAATAAATGTTACTTATATGCTTATGTATTTCTATCTGTCATTTCCTTTCTACATTTGTTTCTCCAATAGTCCATTATTTATTTAAGCTAACCTACAATATATCAGCGCAGGTTAGGGTAAATGTTAAATGAGAAGAAGCTTTTGGTTTCACTGTGACTCAACATGAGCCAAGTCATAATTTAATCCGTGCTTCCTCAAATTCAACTTCTTTTTTTTCTTTTTGATTTGTTATCTGACGCAAAGTTGCATTCAGATGATTTACATACAGATGTGCCCGTACTGGAAGTCTCACTTACAGTATACTTCCTCAGGTATGTCTTGCAAATTATTTGTTAATGTCATTCAATTTCAGGGGCTAGGTGTTTTTTAAAGAATTGTTTCATGTTTTACCAGTGACCACAGGATTTTGTGGACTGTTTTTTGGGATTGTTGCAGTGTGAAATCTGCATGTTGTAATGTTAGAAGGGTTTTTTCCCCCAATGAAATTGCTGGGAGCAAGTGAAAATTGGAAAAAGAAAAAAGTTGTGATGCTGTCATAGTTTTGGAGCATACTAGTATAAGCATTAAGTATTTCCCACATAGCAGATAATCGCCAAGGACTGAGCCACTCTCCTACTGCTCTCTCTGCCTGGTTAGCACAAGCTAACTTGATAACAACTTGATCTGATTCGTACTTGTCATGTTTTGCCACATGGGCAGAAGCCTCGCAGCAGCAGATACAATCGACACCGACACCGAAATGGCTCCACTGTGTTGACAAACCTGGGTAACGTCAGCTGTGTGACGCTAACAGTTAGCCCTGTCACTGTGTTTGTGTGACTTGTGTGATTTGACCTGTTTTAAATTCAGGTCAAATTTGCAGCAAAATTGCAGTGATTGGACAAAATTGCAAAATTGCATTCTTTTTTCCTAAACCCAACCATGTGTTTTTGTTGCCTTAACCTAACCAGGTGCATTGGTTGTTCAAAGAAGAAAACCATCAATTTGCGGTGTTGTACCGACATAGCGTGTTTATTCTGAAAGAGACTGTATTTAAACGGTCAATTTCCTGTGAAAACGGAAGTGTATTTTGAAAGACGACAATGCATGTAACAGGGAGAACTTGACAAAGTGTTCCAGAACGACTGTCAACAACCAACGCACCCCGGGTACCTTGCAAATCTTATCTGGATGTTGAAAGTCCATGACCAAATGTCGGTATGTGACGAGATCGGAGTGAGAATGTGATTTTTTGGAGGAGGCTTTTACAACTTCCTTGGCCAATCAGAAAGCCCGTTACTGGACTGGTCAACTGCAGAGACCAAGGATCAGTTCTCGAGAGCTGTGTCTCTGTGTTGTTTTAGGCGAGACACCAGTGATGGATCATGCCCTTGTCAGTGCGTTACTTGTACTGGTTGACTGTAACAGTCAAAGAGGGGGGACTACTTTTAGTGTACTTTGTAGGCGTATGTGTGATGGGGGTATTGTTGATGACTCATATGCACACACGCAGCATACCTACAGCTACATGTTGTTAGCTTTAACCAACTCTATGTATGCAGTTAACGATTTAGTTTAGGGTATGGTCTATCATTAGTATCCATAACTCTGTGACCATTTACCCTTTAAAAATAAACTGCACCTGTTGTTTTCAGTGTGCAGTCGATTCCCATCGTGTTGCTAAATGTTTTAAATGTCACAAAGCAGAACCAAACTCGAATCTACAAAAACAAAACTAACACCTTTTAAATCTTCTCACCCCAGAGTTTCCGGTGTCGTCGAACAGCTGCACATCAAAGCCTCCCTGAAAATCTCAGTGACAGTCAGTGCATTGTTTGAAACTGGGTTTTTTTTTCTTTCAATTCAGTTACTTTTTGTTCTTGTCCTCGTCCTGATGTGCTGTAACCTACCATAATCTTCTTTTTAACCGAACTTTAAGTTCCCGTATCTCTTTACTTTACACACTTTGATTTAGTTATAGAAATACATCTTTAATATTTAGCAGTAGGTATTAGACACCTTTTAAGACTTCTTGAATAGTTATATGCGTCTACCACCTTGTTTGAAAGCCATAAAGAGCAATCCGCATTGATCTGGAAATAATATAAAGCCATGCAGGGCTTAAAAAGCTAAAATCAATAAACTGTTTTGGACCTATAATTGGACCAAAATGAAACCCTGGTTCACATCTTTTACATCCACAGGTGTTAGTGCACCGTTTAAAAATAATTCAGCGTATTTACTCTCAGTTTAAAACTAAGCCGCACATGGCCAGAAAGATCCTGATTTATATGAGAGCTGAAGCAGAGATGAAATACTGAAATCTGGTCCTGTGATCAGTGGAGAGTAAAACACATGGCGTGGAATTGCCCAACAGTTTCACACTGATGACGAGACAGAGAGTTTAGTCACATCTTCCCAGTAAAACCGTTTGACACACTCACTGAGTCACTGAGGTCAGTTTGTGTGTGTTAACTGTCAGTTAGGGCTCTGCCAACATGCCTTTTTGAAGACTAATGTAGACATTGATAGTTTTATTTCATATTTGTAAAGATACATTTGAATGAATTAAGTGCTTGTATAAGCATTCTCCCCTTTTAATCTACCAAATGTCATTTTCTTACATTGGAAGCTCCTATTGTGTTTTTTTAAATGACGCTTCTAATGTCTGTCATCGTATTTTATGATGTCATCACCATAAAAATCACACACTGCTGTTAAAATGGCATTACATTTGATAAAGAGTGCATTATGACTGAACCTCAAAATTTAGAACTTGGGACTTGACTTGGGACTTGTGGGTCTTCACTTGCTACCTGACTTGGGACTGGCTTGTCTTGGACTTGCTTCTGACTTGCAAAACAATTACTTGGTCCCATCTCTGCTGAACGCCAACACATATGGATTGAAGCAGAAGATTTCAGAAGCCAAGAATGTGAATTTTTTTAAATTATCACATCTATCATTTTTTCAATAAATTTTGACTTTTGGACTCAACAGCTCTCTGTGTTTGGCCCACACAGATCACAAACAATCCTACGCAGCCACCAGTGGAATCTAATTCTATGAATAGTAAAATGCTAATAACATTAGTGTAGGCCCAATCTTTATCTGCAACTGTGCCAAAATACCAGGTTTAAAGAGAACAAATAGACATGCTATAAAAAAATACTGCATTGCATTCAAATGTTGTCAATATAGAATTCAAATGTCACCATTGTAAAGCTTTGAACTAATCGGTACAGCCCTTTAATACGACACACATTTAGAACTGGCATGATGAGATGAATGGAGACCAACTGTGTGTAAACAAGTGGTGACCGTGGTTTTAACCCAAAAACACCTCTATGGGAAAAGCTTTTCAGTCAATAGGACTTTTTCACAGTGGATATTTTCACTTGTCATAGCAGGAAAAGCACACATGTGAGCAATTATCAATGTCTGAGCTCCATTAAATGTCCCAGCATGTACAATAGCAGGACCTTGGAACTGGCAACACCAACAGGCATGCAGTCATTGTTAGAGATATGAATTACACCTGTGGTTTTCCTGCAAAGACGTGCTAAAATTCTATGATAAAGGTTTCCTGGGGGGGAAACTGCATCATGAAGACAAAGGAACAAGTATTTAGATTGATATTTCATCAGTCACAGTTTTGACAAGATATATTTAAATGACCTGTGGGCTACCAGGCATGGAAGGTTCTATGGCTTTATCCGAAAGTTATTTTTTACTTTTTGGACACTTTATTTGACACAAGACAAACATCGCACACCACCAGAAATCCACGATTCGTAACATGAAGCCTGGTAGTGTTTGGAAACTCTGAGCACTCTGTAAGAAAATTGTCACTATGGCAGGCATTTGTATTCTTATTCTTTTGATATTTACATGACATTGGGAAAGGATTTGCTGTAACAATCCCAAACATAAAGCTTTAGACGCTCAGCAATGTCAATGCTCTGGAGACACCAAGTCAAAGTCCAGATTTTTGGCAGGACTTAAACTGCTTTTTAGCTCACAGTGCCCATGAAACTTGTCCGAACTGTATAACTTAAACAATGTTTTTGCATTTTTTATGTTTGTAGTTATTTAGGTCCGTTTTAGTATGGTATATTTTCTGTTGATCATTTTCAAAATGTCCTAATTACCGTACATCTGCTGTGATTCAGTGTTAGTGAAACACACAAGCCAACAAGGAGTGATTGCTTTTTATAGGCAATGTATATTGGTCTAACCTTAAGTGTGTGTGTGTGTGTGTGTGTTCGGGTGGGGGGATTCTCCTCACACACAGGGGGAAGTCCCTGATCAGGCAGTGAGCTCTTACCCAAATGAGCTTCCATACTGAAATACAGGCCTATCTCACTCTCATCTTCAAACCAAGGATTCTCCCACCGCTTCTTCATCTCGCCAGGTTAGTGCTCCCTCTAAACACTGTTTTTTAACCTACGTTACCAAACTGAATGTTGTGTTTTCAGTATTTGTGGTCACAATTTGAGGTCCAGGTGGGAATTGAATCCTCAACTTCAGCCAGCGTCGTCACACTTTCTTAATAGTGTGATGAAAACATGAGTTGAAGTTTGGAGTTGGCAACTCTGCGGGTCACAGTGAGCTCACTGATTACTAGGAACTTCTTAACTTTGCTGCAGTCTTCACTTACATTCACACACACATGCACAACTTGTGAGACCAAATATGAGAAGCTTATAAAATGGAAACAAAGATAAATAGTGAAAAAGCGGCAACAAAACTCAATAAGGAAGCACAAAAATAGATAAGTACATGACAAAGAGGACAGATAACTCTAAATAATGACTTTGGTTTGTATGGAAATAAGCTTTTTTGTTTTGATATTGGCAAACATATATTATATGTTTATGTACGCTTCTAACTACGTGAAATTTAAAAGGGTGTGTGAGTATGTCCTGGTTATCAGGATGTGCCAAATATACTGTAGAACACTGCAGTTGAGGGCGGAGGAGGTTTAAACGTGTGTGTCTGTCGCAGTCCGCTGACTCAGTGCTCAGTGGAGCGAAGAGGGCTGTGTTTGCGAACAAAGACCTAACTTCTCAACAGATGTAAGTTCATGTGTTGCGGGTAGTGTTAACAGCAGGGCTTGCATGTTGCTGATGGCCATTTATCTTTGACTGACTGGACTTTGTACATATTTTGCAGGATTTGCTCTAAAAAAAAAACTTAAAAGGAAGTGGGTCAGCTTTGCCTTTGAAGCAAAGGCAGAAAATACCTTTCGTAGTACAGAAGCCTTTCTTTATCTCTTTCAGTATACATCAATATAATCATGTTTCATGTGTGCAAGGGCAGACTTAAATGTATTTTTCCTACAACTATCCTGCATTAGTACACCTCACACTTGCTTCTTACATCTAATATAGATAAGCTAATAATTTTGTATCAAAAACTACTGAACTTAATCAAATGATTTCCAGTTCATATATGTTTTCTAAGAAGTTCCTCCTCTGGGATTAAACAAAAGTCCAGCATTTAGCAAACATGCTATACAGAAATGTGGCTTGCATGATATAGTATACAACAGTAAAGTATAGTTAGTATAATATACTAGTATGGTGTAGTATATAATATATAATATCGTACAGTATAGTGCAGTTAACTATAGTAAGGTAAAGTAAAGTTTAGTGCAGTATACTTGTATAGTATAATACAGTATAGTATAGTGCAGTATATTTGTAAAACACTATACTATACTATACTATGCAAGTATACTGCACTATACTGTTAGTATGGTATAATATAGTATGGTTTAGTATATGTGTACTGCAGTATAGTATGGTATAGTATAGTATAGACAAGTATAGTATAGTATAGTTTAGTATAGCATTGCTTATCTGTGTGGAACTGTTTATCTCTATGGTCCCTGTTACATGAACAAGTCATTAAATGTAGTACAGTACAGTATAGTGTAGAGTAGTACCATAGTATTGTACAGTACATTACAATATACTAGTATAATACATTACATTATGGTGAAGTACATTACAGCAGGGCCTATAGAAGAGAATAATGACGCACAGTACTTGCAGATACTTGAACTACATCTACACATCGTAATGTCACCAATTTAATGGTTGTCACCAGTACCTTCCCCTTCACCTTTCAGCCAATGTGCCCTCAGCCTCTATTCAGGCTGGGCTAACCAACTGCAAGCAAGCTCCATAAGCTATATTTATTCTACTACAACAATCACAAAGTAAGACCCTGAAAGATGAAGTCAGATATCACTGCCAACTAACTATACAGCACTGTAATTCCTATGATGAAACAAAAAAAGGTAGTGACCCTGGCTTGTAAACTGGTCTATGTAGTGGACGTCAGCTTGGGTAAACTGTATCTTCCTGCCTGTTTTCTTAACTGGTGTAGGTCAGCGTATCAACGACCTAGCTACATGCTACACATGCATCGACTAGATTATCTTTTACATATAGTTAGTTACATTGTTATGTTCTCTCTGTTTATTTCTCTATGTATCTCTCTGTTGTGACTTGTGTTTGTCAGTGTGAGTGTCATCAGAGCTGATGGGTGGAAGCTGCCGTGAAGGTCAGTTCTGGGATAGCTTGGTCAAAAGATGTATAGGCTGTCAAACGATATGCAAGGAACATGTTGATCCCAAATGCACCAGTTACTGTGGTGAGTACACACTTGTACGAATACATATAAATCCATAGTTGTTGCAGTCTGTGAAAATCAAAGTTCAACCAGTTTTTGAGGGACAGTAAATGTAATGCCACATGGACAGGACAGAATTGAATTCAGTTTACTGTATGTCCCTTTCCTTTTCTTATGTTAGAATCTGCACATTGTAAAGCACGGTCTGGGCACTACTATGATGGGCTGCTAAAGAAATGTGTAAGGTGTGATGAGGTTTGCGGTGGACCTCCAGCAGAATGTTCCCAGCACTGCCAGAGTGAGTACTGACCCCACTGGCCTGGATAAGGGCTTTAATAATTTAGTGACTAACTCTGTTTTCTGGAGGCATACATGTTGAGTTATACCTCAACGGACAAAGTTTTCAAGGCACTAGATGACAAACTAGAAATGTTTAAAAGGTACAGAAGGAACCTATTTGTAGGGCTATAAATATACCAGTTGCAAGCTTATCTAAATAAAATAGATACAGCTTGAAGTCCATCACTTCTGTATATGCTTACTTCTGCACAGATACTAAGGCTTATCTGTTGTACTTTGGTGGAGAACATGGGTAGTTTGGGGTTGTGCCCACAGGGCTTGGTATCAGTGTTTGGTACCTTTAAGATATCAACTGAAATAACCCAGTATCAAGTAGTATTAAAATGTTTCCAGTCAAACCATACCTGCATTCAATCCTTTGTACCCAGATCAAGAAAAAACATGTGGTTTTGCTTGCAGCCAATCACCACACCTAGCATTCTAGTCAAGCACAGTGTATTTGGTGAGGGTCATGGCAGTTGAGCGTGCTGAGGTGCCACCAAAATGTTCAAAAGCATGGCGAAAGTACACACCTGTGCTCTCTATTTAAAACAAATCCATAAACTGCAGGAAAACCGGTATGACTTAAAAGGTAGTGGTACTGGTATCATCATTTTTTAAATGATACCCAGCCCTAGTGCCCTGGAAGCCTACAAACCAATAGCCATGGCATTACCAGACTTCATTTGGCCAGGGACCTTTGTTGCATGGTACTCATTTCCTTCTCCCCTCTTGCTGTCATCTCTGCACTATTGGCCGCCCAATAAACACATACAATGTCCCGAAAATACGTGCTGTTTTGTTTTTCAGAGATACTCTTACCATCTGACCCCCAAGCACCACAAGTTCCAGTGACCAACAAAAAACTCTCGGTTGAGGTTATGTCACATGCGCCGAATTCAAGAGGGACCTTACTGCCGACACCCTTGGAAGACTCGACTATTCTGCTCTATTCTCTGCTGGGCCTGTGCATGGTGCTGCTGTTCTCTAGCTTGTCTTTAGCCTTGGTAGTCTTAGTGAGAAAAACCAAGGCCAAAACCTCCAACCTAGGACCCAGAGAGACTAACCACAACCAGGAGAGTGTGGTCCAGATGGGTCAGGAAGTTGGCAGACCTGGGCAGAGCTCTACAGGTTAGTGAAAGTGCTATCCATTTAGGGTGGTGAAATTTTAATATTTCATGATGTGAATGTGTGGACTTTTATTTTGTTAGAGGCGTTAACATGCATAGGGTTCACTCATCATTTCCTGTAACCGCTTATCCTGTTAGGGGTTGCGAGGGGGCTGGAGCCTATCCCAGCTGACACTGGGCAAGAGGCGAGGTACACCCTGGGCAGGTCGCCAGACTATCACAGGGCTGACACAGTGCTCACTGGGAATGGTAAATGGACCTGCACTTCTATAGCCCCCTTTTAGTCTTCTGACTACACTACAAGTCACATTTATCCATTCACACACACATTCACAAACTGGTCCCCCTACCGTCTCCCCTCAGGTCTCTCTGGTGAGTAAGCGGCTTCATTTTCAAGCTGCAAAATCCCTTTAGCATTATTAATTATGTTAGCAACACCAGCCGTGCTTACACTGCTAACAGTGCCAACAGAGCAAACATTGATAACATAGTTAACAATGCTAAAGAGGGGCTGCGGTTCAAAACTGAAGTGCTTCCTCACCAAGGCAACCAGAGGGAGACAAGACGGTGGGCAAAATGTTCCTACAGCAATGCTGTTGGGTCTAGACATCGTTACTAGTGGTAATTGCTGAATGAGCGGCACAGCTAACTATAGGTCAGAAGCCAGGTCTATCCCTCAGGGTGGATAGAGTAGCAAGATTAAGCTATAGACCGACATCCATAAAACACTCAAAAATATTCTCTGCAGCTAACCCTATATCACCCATCATATCGTTTCATTATTATCATCTTGTTTTTCAAAAACTCTTGAATGTCTGTATTGCAGTTGAAACATATCATGGCATCTGTTCCATATATCGTTCTCTGTCTTTCCACAGATTTTATAACAAATTCATACCGCACCACTGACCGTGAGCCATCATATGACTCCAGCCCTACAGAAACCTGCATCTGTGTCCACTGTTTCCCCGATCTGAAAGCACTAGGCCAGGGCAATGACAGGCCACCGAGAGCACCTTACTCATTCTACCAGCAACCTGCCCTTCATAAAGCCCAGTTCCAAAATGGAGGACCTGTCTGGACTGAGGAGAACCTATACACCTCAGGAACGGAGATGCAGGAGGAGCCTGCATTTGGATGAGGTTCATCAGTTGTCTCATAGGACAAGTGGAATGTCCCCAGACCACAGGAGAAGATTGTCAGTGTATTGAGTTTTCAGTCATACATGGATACTGTCACAAGGCAGTAAAAAGCATACGTAAAGAGTATCACTGAAAATTAATCAACGAGTTAACCTATTGAGATCATGTCCTTTCCCTAAGTGGAGGGACCAAGTGTGTCCAGGAGCTTCTTACCAGGTATTTTTGGGCTTAGCGAGCACCAATGTTAAGGCCCTAACACACCAATTTGACAGCAAAGAAAAGACTGACTAATGCTTTGCTTCATGTTGCCTCGTGACTTCTGAAACAAATGGAAACATCAAGGGACAAAACAAAGTAGCTAACTATTTACATGACACTGTGAATTATCTTGTCATATGCAAATTGTGGAAAGTTTCTGCTGGCACTGTTAGGTTTTGCTTTTCAAGACAAGACGGAGGTGAACAATACAGAGAAATGGGTGAAATCCCAGCTCCACTGGGCCGAACAATTCTCTGTAACTGACTGCCTCTGATTCCACAAGCCAAACGGCTGTGACAAGGACCGCCTAGTGCCAATGGAGGAAACTTACCAGTTACGTTCACCTGCACAAGCTCAATGGCGACCCAATAGCATCTGATTGCTAACTGTTATCTTGGCATGTCGGATCACATTTCCAGAAGACATCTTGGTAACACTTTACTTGAAGGTATCTGCATAAGAGTGACATGACACTGTCATGAACTTGTCATAAACATTATGTACATGTCAAAAATGTTCATGACTGCTGACATTAAGTCACTTTAATTAAAGCTGCCCTGTGGAGTTTTGCCCATTTGCGCCATGTGCCGTGTTTTTCCGAGTACTGCTACAATAACAGTCAGCGTGCACTGTTCGATGACGTCGGCAATACGAGTGACGCTCCCGCGCCGCACAAAGCTAAATGACACACCTATTTACCACCCAATCATTTTCGTTGTTTTATTTGCTATGAACAAATATACTGTGCACAAATAAACGTGCCTTTTTCCCCGAATGCTACTCTGGTCTCCTGCTCGTGAGTGATTCATTACAATACAGACAGCTCGGCGGCAGAGCGGTGAGCTCTTGCGCCGCGGTAGCACATACACAATGAATGGATTTGCCGGCGGAGGTCTGCGCTTTGCACGCTCTGTGTGAAACGGGCTTTATTTCTGCGTTTGTCACTTTCTCGTTTTGCCTTTTTTCCATCTTCTGAACGTCGCAGAGGTTGGGGAGGACCTGCGGGACCAGCTCCAGAGGCTTCGGAAACTTTCCTGGGCCGTTTCTTTGGGTTTTCATACATCTTTCAGTAGTTCCTCTGCTAGCCTCGTCGTCTCCGACATTTCCAACTGCGCATGCGCTCTTTGAATTCTACATCAAATGTGTCATTTCCTGTGCGACAACGTGGAAATGTCATTCCTGAGAGGCAATAGCGCTTCTAAGCAAACCAGAGACTGTTGTGTGGTGGAGATGCGTTCAATGATCATCCTAATAACTCATTTGGCAGTGGCTGTAATGTAATGGACAGTGGTTTATATGTAAAAACTCCACAGGGCAGCTTTAATGTCAAGTTGTCATAATCAAAACAACCTAAACAATGTTAACTTGTCATTACAAAAACTGAATGACACTTAATGATAGCAATCATAAATGTTTATGACACGTATATAATGTTTATGACAAGTTCATGACAGTGTCATGTCATAGTTATGACAGTGTCACTCTTATGTAGATACTTTTAAGTAAAGTGTTACCGACATTTTTTCAGAAACCTACAGTCACAGGGAGACACTACTTGTGTGTCTAAGTACATGACTCCTGCCCTCCAGACATGTTTATTGCTTTTTTCACCAAAACCAGTGAAACACACCACATGTAAAATTATTAGTAGTGACAGTCCAGTGTAAGTATCAGTGGTAAAGAACCTTCAATCTGCTAACTGCAGTGATGCACAATTAGTTTGTAGCTGCCGATGTGAAAAACATTCAAGTTCTACTGATTCCCTTAAGTTCTTCATCCTCATCAGGTTTGCAACAATAACAGAGAAGCTTTTTTTGGCAATGAAATTCCTAGGCCTCAGGCACCACCCCCAACAGTGCTCATTAAATACCTATAAAAAGAAAATCACACAAGTAAAAGCAAAATCTGAATCTAAGAGATAAAATAGTGTAAGTTTATACACAGGGCTGAAATATTAACAAAAAATAAAGGAACATCAATTTGTATAAACAGTATTGCAAATGCAAAAACTGAATGTAAACAGGGAAATAGTAAATAATGAGAAGTCATATAGCCCACAGTATACTGCATATATACAGAGGTGTAAACAGCTGTAAAACAAGTCCTCCAACCCATACAACCAAACCGGAGCGTTTCCTAAATGCGTGCCCCTTCCAGTGGCAGGACATCAACACGTCCTCATACCTAAACAAGTCGTTTACCATTGACTCCCAAAACAACATTCACTCACCAGCCACTTTTTTAGGTACACCTGTTTAACTGCTCATCAACCCAAATTGCTTGTCAGTCAATTATGTGCCGCAACTCAATACATTTAGGCATGTAGACATGGTCAAGACGACCTGCTGAAGTTCAACCTGAGCATCAGAAAGGGGGAGAAAGATGATTTAAGTGACTTTGGATGTGGCATGGTTGTTGGTGCCAGACAGGCTGGTCTGAGTATTTCAGAAACTGTTGGTCTACTGGGATTTTCACACACAGCCATCTCTAGGGTTTACAGAGGATGGTCTGAACAAGACAAAATATCCAGTGAGCGGCAGTTCTCTGGGTCAGACTGGTTCAAGATGATAGAAAGGCAGCGCTAACTCAAATAAACACTGGTTACAACCAAGGTATGCAGAAGACCATCTCTGAACGAACAACACATCGAACCTTGAATAAGATGAGCTACAGCAGCACAGGACCACACTGGGTGCCACTCCTGTCAGATAAGTAAACTGAGGCTACAATTCACACAGGCTCACCAAAATCAGACATTAGTGGATTGGAAAAATGTTGCCTGGTCTGATGAGTCTTGATTTCTGCTGGGACATTCAGATGGTAGGGTCAGAATTTGGCATAAACAACATGAAAGCATGGATCCACCCTGCCTTGTATCAACGGTTCAGGCTGCTGCTGGTGGTGTAATGGTGTGGGGGATATTTTCTTGGCACATTTTGGGCCCCTTAGTACCAACTGAACACCACAGCCTACCTGAATATTGTTGCTGACTATGTCCATCCCTTTTCGACCACAGTGTACCCATCTTCTGATGGCTACTTCCAGCAGGATAACGCACCATGTACCAAAGCTCAAATCATCTCAAACTGGTTTCTTGAACATGACAATGAGTTCACTGTACTCCAATGGCCTCCACAGTCACCAGATCTCAATCTGACAGAGCACCTTTGGGATGTGGTGAAATAGGGGGATTCACATCATGGATGTGCAGCCTAAATATCTGCAGCAACTGTGTGGTGTCTCTGAGGAATGTTTCCAACACGTTGTTGAATCTATGCCATTAAGAATTAAGGCAGACCTAAAGGCAAAAGGAGTTCCAACCTGGTACTAGCAAGGTGATCCTAATAAAGTGGCTGGTGAGTGTATATGACCCATTGTAATTTTAAATGTGGTTAATGTTGTGAAAGTGTTGGTTAGGTTGAGGCACCAAAACTCCTTTGATAGTTTTAGGAAAATATCATGGTTTGGGATAAAATATGTACGTTTCTTACATATCTTAAGTTAGGTCTTTAGCTTACATACTAAGTATGTACGTAATGTAAGTTAACTTACATACGCAAATAACTCACTGACTTCTTGTTTCACATGAAACACAAAGAGCACTCTACCCTGATTACCTCCCTACAAAGACTTTGTCGCTCTTTCTACTATTTTACCGTTTTTCTTCATTTGCTCTTGTTATAAGTGCCACGGCCACCTTAGGTTGCCACTTTACAGTAAACTTTAGCATGGGTCATACTAAGCTGCTTGTACAAACAAACTATGGGGTCATCTTTGGGGGAGGACAGTCTCAACAGTATATAAGGGTAAAGTGACAACAGTGATGAGCTCTGAGCTCAGAAGTGTTGTGGCCTCTCCTGTTGGGTACTACCCACTGTTCAGATGAAGCCCCGTTAGTCCCAAATCTATCCCGTTAGACAAGAGCCCATTTCTGCGACAGCCTATTATGATAAAAATTAACAGGGTTCACATATTTTCATGGACAAATTTCAGAACTTTTTCATGACTTTTTAAAGGACAAACAATAAAATTTCCATTTTTGAAAAGCATGTGCTTCACCATGTCTATTGCACTCGCCGGTTATGGTACTTTTTTTTTTTTTTTTAAACACACATTAATGCTGCAGAGTCTCACTTTTCTTAAGAAATGCTGCCACACTACATCACATATACGCACACTCTTAAAGGGGAAGGCTTGGCCGGTATTAGTTTGAGTGAGTTTCCCTTTGTAGCAAGCAGCAAGTAGGTTGTTTAAGGTAATTTGCCTTACTGGACATTGCACATCCTGCGAGGCGACTCTTGCACATGGCAGTGTTGATGCTTAAACAATATATCCTGCAGCCATAATCAACATCTTAGAACTACCTTATGTCAACAGCAAGTTTTACAGAATATACATTTGCTTTCATATTACATTACATGAAAGGTTGTCCCTGAAAGATTACAGTAACAATTCATTTCATTATACACAACAATATTCCAGGACTTTTCAAAAACTTTCGATGACTTTTACTAATTCCATGTATTTTCCAGGCATGCAAAACAAGATTGTAAAATTCCATGACTTTTTCAGGTTTTCCATGACTGTGGAAACCCTGAAACACCCATTGCTCAGAAATCACGTTTTTCAGAAAATACGTAATCCCTGCAATTACACAACCCGATCGCAATTAGTTTTTAGTCAGCATTACATCTCTGCAAACCACAGATATATTAGCATTTGTCTACAATACTGCACTAAATGTGTGATTAGGTTTTGGGACAAAAACCACTTAGTCATGTTGAGGATAAGATAATGTTTTGGCTTAACACACCTACGTTTGGTGACACAGAAGTCACTGGAAAAGCAGGGTCAAGTCAGTGAAAAACAACTGGCACCAGTGGCTCAGAAGCTGCTGGGAAACTAACTGCAGGGAAGGTGTGTTTTCAGAGAAAGTGGACTTCAAAGCAGTGGACATTCTTTTTTGGGATAATGGTCTGTCGGAGATATGGGCTTGCGGTCGATTTTACAGACTAATGGGGCTTCAAATTTAGAAATGTATTTGTATGTGCAACTGCTGGCTCAATATGTATGTAAATAGTTGTGTATATTTGTTGTGTGATAGTTTAGTGTCATGATTCACAATCTCCTTGTATGGCTTTGCCACAATAAGTAACAATAAAAGCTTGATATTTGAAACATCAGGAGAGAACCTGTTCAAATTATCATACATTTTTAAAGTGTGTCGTCTGTTACCATCCTTCAATCAGCAGTATCATATTACGTACATTCACTTAAACACTTCATTGAATTCAATTCAATAAATAAGAAGCACAAAAGTGTTTACAGATATAGATTTTCTTTATTTGAGTGTCTTTCCATCACTGTGTCCAGTTCTTGCAGCAGTTACATGTGTGTGCGAGGAATGACTGACCGGGTCAAGACAAAAGTTTCTTCTGATTACGACCCCGTGGCCGGATCCAGCGATATAGAAGAACAAATTGACTTTGAGGTTTCACCATTTTTGTCTCTTACATACAAACTGTACATATATACTTTTACATACATCATCAACATGTGGAAAAAACTCCTATCAAACTGTGATACCCAGCTCAAACGGCATGCTGAATGCAAGTACTGATTCAGTACACGAACATACGGTACATACGCACGCGCACAACACACGTGCATACAAACGGGAACACACACACACACACTTTTTTTTTCTCTTAACGCGCCAATAACACAGTTTATACAAACACACCTACGCTGAGCTTTTTTTCATCCCCTTTCTTGGGCACATACACGTGCACACACACACACAAACACACCGAATTAGAGCAACATGCGGCCGACGGTTAACACTGCAGGATCGAGCTTCTGACCCATTATACATACTCCTTTGTTTCTTTTTTTGTTTTTTTTTGCCATTTACCTGAAACAGCATCACGACAACGTATCTTGAACATGGAGGATATGCCTCTGTAACGGCAAAGAATTTGACAAATTGCGGTCAAATTAAACAGAAAGAATAAAAGAAAGTAAATGAAGCTGCTGTAGCAGCAGGTTCATAAATGTTATCTGCACTATTTTTGCTTTTGTGTGTACAAAAAAACAAAAACAAAACATGATTGACAGCACAATGTAACACAGACAAACAATGTGAGAGTTTAGGGAGAATGCAAAAACTGTAAACAAACGATTTAATTACAGTATGTATAAAAATATAATATTCACTGTGTAATTTATTTCCCCCGTGACTGTTGGAAGCAGCATGAGAGGCAGAAAACTTTAACTCCTCATTAAAGACAGTGTATCCTAAAAGTATCTGACTGACGACTACATGAGTAATTAATTAACTGTCTCTCTATACAATGTACATAATACCATTAGTCAGGTGATTTTTTTTTTCTTTCTTTTTTTTTTTTTAACTTTTTGCATTCTGAACAAAAATGCATAATAAGACAACTTCCATCCTTGAAATATTTGGTCATTTGGAGGAGTGTTGGTGTGTCAGACAAGTGTGCTTGTGTCCAGGAAGTTGCCGGTTTTCGCTAAAGCGGAGCCTCCGATGCCTGAGGAAGGCCACGACTCCGCTCGTTTGCACCTTCGGGTGTCGCTAACTGCAGCTGTGGGAGCATGAAACATGGTGAGGAACAGCATTTGTGATCAAGTAAACCTAAAGTAAGGTTTAAAGTAACCTTCTGCCCTTCTGTCTGTCTGAAAAGGAGAGAAAAGTAAGGATCCGACACTAATCCTCTGTTGACTGAAATCAATTACAGATAAGTTCGGCAGTCATTTCTTTCTTACAGCAGCTGCTTTCTTCTTCATCCCCAAGAATTCAAGTGAAAAACTGTTTATGCATTATTCCTTCAGGGCCCGTACAAACCTCCTCCCTTCCAAATCTCTTGCATTTTGTTTGGTTCTTGCACATTTGCACTATCAGTTCTTTCTTGAATGCTGCACAGTGGAGCTAGATTAGTATGTAGTCAGGGTGGATCCATGTTAGAGTAAGTAGTAAGTTGCGATTTAGAGTGATTCAGGTAGGCTTGTGTTTCTGCTTCCATGCCTCGTTTGTCACTCCGTTACCTTTTCCCATGCAACTAATCCTTGCGTCATCCCTCGTCTCCTCCTGCAGGCTGCACTAAATGGAGCTACTCATACTCCAGGAACTGTTTATGATAAAACAAAAGGTACCTGGGGAGGATAAAAGTACCATGAGGTCACACTGCAGCATCAATAATAAAAGGAGCAGTCACAGTCGTCAAACATCTAGAAGTAAAACAGTGACAGCATGAGGCAGCATGACATGCTCACCCTTCACTGTCAAGGACGTCTTTGATGCTGGCCTTGGTGATGATAGCGTCATCGCATTTGAACCACTGGTCCTTGTGCTGGCGGATGAAGGTGGTGTAATGGCCGCTCTCTAGTGTCCCCTGGTGGTTCACCACTGCAAATAGACTATACCTGGTGCAGACAGGGAAACAGGAGGAAATCTTAAAAAAAAAAAGCTCAAAAATCCATTTTAAAATACAGATAGTAAAGATTAACATCATGGAGGTGGTGAAACAGTGAAAACTGGACAGGGAGCAGTGCGCTGAATGCGTAAGTGGCCTCTATGGAGGAGAGGAGGAGGCAGGAAGGACGACCGAAGGAGACCCACTATGCATCCTGTCAGGTCTGGTGTCAGGAGGGTCACTCAGATAACCTCAATAGCTTCCAACACAACTGTCAACTGAAGCAGCTGTTGCAGCACTATATCACCTAATGTTACCTCCACATGCGGCAAAATAGCATTGGCTTGGTTATTAGGCTCTAATATTTTCCACTTAATCATCGGTTATCGAAGGTTTAAACCACCTCTTTCAACCTGACTCCATCGACGGGTCAGATCAGGCCAGACTCTTCTGATCGACAATATTAGGTTCCATGTAAACACACCCATTGAGTCGAGTGATGTTCCCCTTAAAGTATTCAGAACTTGGGTTCAGACTAGTTGATAACAGATGTTTGCCTTACTTGTTGTCATTGTTGAAGGGGTCCACGGTCTGCTGGTACTGCCCATTCATCCTGCTTTCTTTACTGAAAAACACAGAACAACAAACTTAGTCGCACCTGCCCTTGTAAGAGTCTGTTTGCTCGACCAAATCAAACAAAACAAAGCAAGCATTTACTGCAGTGGGACTTTGTTATGTGCTCCACCATTTACTTTTAATTCCTGTATTGGTAGTAGTGTACCACTGTGTACATACATGTGTTCATTGTGTATGTAAACAAATAGATTATTTGGATATGAGCAGATAAAGCACTCTGAAGAGATTCAAATGCGTTTGTGGAAATTAGGTCATAGGCCGGAAGCATAAGTCAGTCAAATCAAAAAATACAGACACAGACACACTGCTACAATCATCACTTTACTGTGGTGCCAAAATCTTGATATTACTCAAACAAAAATGTCCATAAATTTGTTTAGATATCATAGAAGTCACTTCTTATAACTTCAGATTCAGATATCTTGGCTTCATTTCCGTACAGTGGGAGGACACAGAAACACTTCGTCCCTCTTCACATGCAGTCTTTGGCTGAAATGTGTTTGCTGAGATCATTTAATTCTTCCGAAACGCAGAACTTCCTTCCTTCCAATTATTTTGTACAACTTACTTGGTCCTCCTTTCTTTACCGTCTTAACCTGATTGCTTCCTGTCTTCATTCAGAGTTTGTGCTCACCTGGAGGCCATGAAGGGCGTCATGTCCAGCTCCAACGGGAAGGAGACGTAAGTTGTGATCTTCCGCCGCAGTTTGGCCGAATGCTCAAACCTCTGCACAGTGACACAAGTGTTAGAAAACTCCTCTGATAACCAATATCCCAGAAATTAGCAGTCAAACCAAACTCTTACTTTGAGGTGAAAACAAGCCACGATGGGCAGCTTCTTCATGGTCAGCTGCTTGGTGGACTCCTGGTAACTATGGCAACCGCTGCACTTGATCTTAGCGCTGCTGCCGAGGTGCTCCGGCCTGGTGAACCTAGACGGGAGGGGATGGGATTTAGCGCCCGTCCGTTTGTGTGTGTATGTGTGTGTGTGCGCCGTGTTATCGATGCTGCTGCTGCTGCTGCTCCCTGCAGTCTCTGCTCCAGTGAATTTGGGAGGAACAGGAATTAGTTTTCAGGGAGCTGAGTGCGTGTGTTGCTCTCTAAAGGGCTTGGCGTGATTATTCTGGGGATTGGTTTTAGATTGTTTATCTCTGAGTTTGTCAGTGTGCTGCACTTTTATTTTGGGACTATTTCAGAGGGGGAAAACACTGTTTTAAAGATTATGTGACAAATCTTGGTATAATGTGAGCTACCTGCGCAGACAGTCTGTGAGTGTCGTGGCTCCAGTGGTGTGACTCTCTCCGTTAAGTGCTGATCCGTCTCCTCCGGGGCTGAGGGGCCAGAACGGGGTGGAAGAGCCCGGCAGGTCCAGGCTGATGTCCCAGAACGGGTCTATGGTCGTTGAGACACCACTAGGAGGAAAAAAGACATACACAAAAGATAGCAAGTCTGTTTGAGAGGCTGAAAATACTGCATGTAGATTCAAGGTGGCTGCTGTGTGTTGATTCATCCAGCCTGTTACTCACTTCACAGGCAGCACATTAAGACATTGCACCTTTCCTTTATTCAGACAGACATAGAAGTGAGAGGAGACAAAAGAGGGAGACATCAGGGAGGCATCAACGGCTTGGCACCGCGGCTCAGACCGTTGCACTCCTAATGTTGGCAGCTAAGCTCGTTCATCTGGGCTATGAAGATAATTACACTGAACATCATTCAGAGACGCGCGCCGCAGCTTAGCGCTGGCAGTTAAGGATATAAAACTAATGATAGCGGCTGATAGCATTCGTGACCTGAGAAGATTTGGGTGGTGACCATGTTTTTTAAAGAACTCCCTTTGTTAACATCAATCATTTCTCTAAACCGCTTATGTTGTGCAGGGTTGCGGGAGGTTGGAGCCTGTTCCAGCTCACACTGGGCGAGAGGCGGGGTGCACGCCGGGCAGGCTGCCAGTCTGTCACGGGGGCTAATACAAAAACATCCTGCATGTCCTCAACTGTGGGAGGAAACCGCAGCATCCAGATGAAAGCCACACAGGTGCAAGGAGAACATGCAGAGTCCTAACAGCAAGGCCTCATCCAGCAGGTGGACTCAAACCAACAGCCTCATTGCTTGTGACAGGGTGATTCACTGAGCCACCACCCTGATCCTGATTTAAAATAGTTAATCAGTCTCCAAGACCATTTGAAACTCTTTTTTTTTGTTTTCTCCCTGTAGTTGTTAGTTTACTCGTAAATTTTTCTCTGATTATTTTGTGACTCTGCTACCTTCATGTTTGTGAATGTTGGGAAGGTCAACTTGGGATGTGTTCCCCGAGCCACCCAAAGCCCAATTTAACTACTAAGTCTTACAATTTACTTTATTGCACACACAAAAAAAGTTCAATCAAGAAACAATGACAAGCCACCCCCATTCTTGTCTTTCTAACGGCTTACCAAATCATCCATTGGTTTGTCTACTCACAAAATGTAATCCACTGTATGCTTGTTAAGCCAAGAAGCTGTGGCACAGTTACAATTAATTCAGAATTCTGCTGCCTGGTCTCTAACAAAAACTCTGCAGCGTTCCCATATTACCACTGTGCCAGCTTTACTACGCTGGCTTGCTGTAAAATAAAGGATTAAATTCAAAATCCTTTCAATTACTTTTAAAGGGGAACATAATTTACCAGTCTACTAAACCTAAAAGTCATTAGAACAAAGGGTTCTGGTTCTGCCCTGCTCAAAACTCACCCTAATCTCTATAAACAGATATCTGTGTGTGAATGCAGAATCTGTAGGCAAGGGGACAAGATGTTGCAATGGAAATGTTCAGGTTTCCATTTGTAGTCCAACTTTGCAATTTTGTCCAATCACTAAAACTTTACCTCAAATTTGACTATTTAAATAGGGTACAATCCATAATTGTAGAGCTGCGTGCAGCTGATTGATTTGCTCATTTGCCGTGTGTTTGTGACTGGAGACACAGACACACAGTGACAGGGTTAACCGTTAGCATCACACAGCTAACGTTACCCTATGGCTATTAACAGGATTAACAACAGTTGCTGTTGATGTGAAAACGGCTCAGTGTCAGATGTTGACTTCTGCTGCGAGGCTTCTTCCCAAGTGCCAAAATAGCAGCATCACAACTATTTTTTTTCCAATTTGTCTCTCACCATCCTGGATCACAGCTCCTTTATACATTGCAGCATGCATCACCTTTTTTTTTTTTAGAAAAGCTGCTGTGAAATCAGGTATCTCATTTCAACAATCACAAAAACAGCCTATGAAATCCTTGAGGGACTGGTCTGAGCAAGCACTGGTGGCCTGCAGGTAAATGGTTCATGTAGAGAACGAAAGAGTCGGAACACACTGGCTGACATATCAGACGATGACTGATGATTTAGCTTTTTATTAGCTTTTATAGAGATTAGTCATCTCTCAACTCCAAATCCACTCTCACATCTCAGCCAGGGCTGTAAACAATGACCTGCACACAGAAGAGGAAGCTGAAATATTGGCTGTTGCCCACAGGGGCTAAATTGTCATCAAACTGATGGCCAGTGGGTTCTGAGATTGAACACACGCTAACTGAGCTTTTGTTGGAACACTCGCCCCCCTAGGGGTCAGATCAGCAAACTCTGTTAAGTGTTTTAATTCTCATCTAAAGATCAATTTACTGTGTTCTCAGGGGCATTTTACTGATGCTTTCCTTCCCTGCTGGTGTTTAATTTCAGTTTTATTTTCTTTAAATGCTTTTCATTGTTGATTTTGTAGCTGTGATGCTCTTTGTAGCTAGTTTTGAAAAACTCTTTATACATTAAATGTCAATTTGTGTTATTACTTTTACATGTGGACAACAAACAGGTGTTTAGACTCACGATCTGGAGAATTTCTCTGTGTCTTTATTTACTGTGAGAACTGGATCACAATCCTACGCCGATTAGTTTGTTTCAGAATATAAAATGAGAGACAAATGCTCTATTTAATAGCTCCTCACAAGGATGGCACTGGCCCCAACATGAGCGAAAATAAAATATGAAAGTTGTCAAAAGTGTTTCCGATTCAGTACTTTCACATTTAGAAAACAGCAGGCTTCCTGTATGCAAAGTGAGAGGACAGTTGACACTTAGGACCTTCATCATTAGCACCTTTGCTGTGATGCGATGACAGAGACGTGAGCTGTGTGGGCAGGGACAGTAATGAAGAGAAGCACAAGAGATCCTCAATTCGCTCCAGTGTCGCCACAAAGGATAGAAAGTTATTTAGTTTCATGGGTAAAAATAAGGAACTTCAGTTGGATTCAGCCTGTAAATACAGACCATATGACCTAGATCAAGTGTGTTATAAACTGCTCTGTGAATTGTACAATATGTCCTGTTTCTCCTTGGTCAAAGCAAACAATGAGCTTTCAATTTCAGTTTAAATAGAGAATACAAAGTGTATAACTCATGAAGCAGCAAAGGCCTTATGGCAGCAGGATCTCCTTTAGAAACCTGTGCCTGTTGTGGTCCTCAGCTGCAATAACACACAATTATTTCACAGTATGCTTAAAATTCTTTTTATAATTATTCAATTGGTTCCTACTTTTTTTTTTAAGAGATCCATTTTAGACCGCAGAACATCAATGCACATAATGTGGAGCCTCAGTTTACAAGGACAAATTCTGCCCAGAGACTTTAACCTGTACACTTTCTGCAACATGTGCTGAGGTTAGCACAACAAGCCTACTCATTTTTTTTACCTGCTTTACCAAACTCACACTAAACACTAGCTTCTTTTAGCTGGTTTCAGGGCACACTGTGTTTTCATGTGCCCAAGCAAACCCAACACGTAGGAGGGGTCTCCTAAAAAGGTGTCTGCTTTATACGTTTGTCTGAATCTAGAAAAAGAAACACACCGGCAGCTGTTGTTGTTCTGATAATATCATGCTAGTAATTATATAATGACACTGTAAACACACACTACACTTCCACTGCAGTGTCAGCTACTGTAAAGTAAAGATCAAGCACTTTCTTTGACCACCAGGTGGAAGTAGAGATCAACTTTACACACTGTATGCCATAACAAGGTTTTTACTGTTGCTGCAGTGTGGCAGCTCGGTGTGTGTGATTGATGATGCGCTGTGTGAATGACGGAGGAGAGGGGAGGCAGGAGGGTCACCTCAGGGCATGGAATTAGAGAGTTCTGATCCAGGATGGTGAGAGACAAGTGCAGTGTGACGTTTATGAGAGGCTGTTTGGTCAAGACAGAACAAGCCAGGCACAGTGAGACATAATGCACCTGTGCTGTAAGACAATGCCGTATTGTACTGTTCAAGGCCGTGGGTTTGTTCTATTGAGCTTTATCTCTTTATTCAGTCTCTAGTGAGGTCTGAAAGATTTCTGCTGTTGTGTTTTTCTTTGGAAGAACCTCATACACGAGTGCACTTACTGGCAGACTTGACAGGTGACGTCAGACTGCAGGCCCCCTGTGAAGATTTGGTCGATGATGCAGTTACAGTGGTTGGGGTTGTTGGCTTTCTTCCCGTTGTCGTCTGTGTGGATGAAAACACACGCACACACACACACACACACAAACACACACACAGTCACTAAAAGCAATGCTGTGTAACTTTACAGCCACCCGCTCTGCTTCTAAACTGCACAGAGAGATGCAGAGATCCAAGAGAGATCAGCACTGTGGCTCTCCATCTCTCTGTCAGTCAGTGCACATCTCTCTCCTCTTCATCCTCTCAACTCCCCTCATCCACCCAGCTCTCCTCCTGTCACACCGACACTCAGCTCTCTGTCATTCTTCCTGCTTTCTCCCCCGCCTACTTCACATCTGTCTCTCATTTTTTGGTGTTCTGTTGGTCTCCTCGAGTGATTAAGTGTGTCTGACCTTTGCAGTGTCTGTGCAGGACATCTAGCGCCGCGATGAGGAACTCGTGGGCGTCCTGCTGCTCGTAGCCGGCCAGGTGACGAGCGTGGGTCCACACCAAGTGAAGGAGACGGAAGGGGATGTGTGGCGACCGATGGCCTGAGTAGAACTGGAGGAGGAAGGTGTGTACGTGAGAGAGAAAACACGGCCTTCTCAGCCTGTTAAGCATAGACACACTAAACCAACATTAAAGAACTAATGGCAAGGATAAAGATAATCTAGGTCGTTCATGTGCTTTCGTCACTTCATATCTCGTCATGTGCTGAGCTGAACTGCCAGTCAGAGGGATTTCACTCAAGTGACGGGCCCCACCATCTCCAACGTAGATTCAACGTGTTGAATCAGTCGAAAAAAAGCCATGTGTCAACACTAAGTCACTGACCGATGGCAAACCTTCGCTTGGGTGTGTCAGGGCCCCTTATCCCTCGTCTTTTACACATTTGAACAAATTCAACAAAAGAAGAGGTGACAGTTACCTCCTGGAAGAGTTGCGACATCTCACACACCAAACAGGAGTTGCTCTGCATCTCGCATTTGTGTCTGTCGGACAGGAAGAAGTCACGCAACAGTGGCGTGTGCGTCAGTGCTTGGACGATGCAGTTCATGAAGCACGTGTTGCCCAGGTTTATCAAACCTCGCAGGCCTGAGGGTTAACAGGAGAAAAAAAATAATCAGGCAACAAAGAAGAGACAAAGAGAAAGGATGGGTGGAGAGGTGAGGGAGGAATAAATAAAAAGGGAGGACAGAGAGAAAGAGCTGAAGAGAGGGAGAGATAATTTTTCCTGGCTGCTGCAGTGGGGCATCTGAGCTGCAGTGCTGTTAATGGCAGACAACTAAGAAACAGACACACACACACACAAGGCAACGTTGGACTGCACGCAGGGAAACCCTTGTCAGATTACAGCAGACCAAACCACACACAGACACAGACGAGAGGAGAAGGAGGGGGAGATAAATAGGAGAGATGGTGGAAGGAGAGGAGGGGAAGGAAAGAGGACAGACAGCAGAGGAGCAGAGGAGGGGAAGGATGGAGGTAGTGCTCTCACAGATGAGCAGCCAGGCCTGTAATTTCCCTCACCTAAGACAGTGCCAGGGATGTTAATGGTGCTAGAGCACGTCGCTGCAGGCTGCTACAAGGTGTTAAACGTATGCCAGCTCTCCTCACTCCCACACGCAGCCAAACCCCAACACTGTTTCATTCTGATATTCCCTGCTGCTTCAGATACACGCTGCTGCTTTGCTTTCTAATATCTGCCTGATTGATAGCTGTCAGGGACACATGTTGGTCATCTTTAGTTTGAAGTAGGGCTGTGACTAATGCCTATTTTGTTTATGAATTAATCTGAATTGAACTTGAACTTTCTTTCCATTCATTTATTCATTCATATTCCATAACCGCTTATCCTGGTACAGGCTCGTGGGGGCTGGAGCCTATCCCAGCTGACACTGGGCGAGAGGGGGGGGGGTTCACCCTGCAAAATAAAGCCCAAGTCATCTGTCCATTTTTCATTATACTGACTATTTTCAAATGGGCAGTGGGCCACCCTGCACCCCATCAAGGGGCTGGATTTGGCCCATGGCCCCTAAGTTGAGTCCTCTAAAGCCTTGCGCCTGGCTAGAGAGAGAGTTTTTATGACCGGTCTTGACCAAACATGCTTCGAAAATAAATTCCCTGCGTGTCAGAGCTGCTTCGTACTGTATGAAAAGCTTCTCCTGCACTTCCTGAAATCCCTGCAGCATCTGAAGGCAGCAGGACTGATACACTGTTATACTGTTACTGATACCGTTATAAATCTGCAGGCAGAGCACAGTGCCGTTACGCACGGTCGTTCGCTGTTTACCTTCATTAAATTGCCTGAAAACAAGACCAGGCTGCTGCAGTGTAACCATACGGACCTCTGCACACATCAGCCTGGTCAATTAGAATTCCATATTGTGCTTTTCTATGAAGGAGACCCCTGGATCATAGGGCTGATCATAGCCTCTTATCCAACTTTCTGTTTAGAAAAAGTAGTGTCTCATGTTTTATACACACATGTTGCAATTATTTCATCTGTGTGTCTTTGGGCGCAGATTTGTGGTGATGTGTGGTCACGCCGTGACACTCCAGACACTTCCTGAGGTGAAGCTTTCCGCTTGCAGAGCTTTAATTGTGATTGTCACGGCTGTTTAAAAGCATGGAGACGCTCCTAACACTGGGTTCACACTGTACACAGAAGTGCCGTGAAGTGTGCCGACTTTCCAAGGAGCGCTGCCCGCTTGCTTTTGATGCTTATGTTGACGGATTGGGCTTTTTACACTGAACGCTGCACGGCACCAAGCGCCATGGCCGGCTCGCGATCTGCAGCAATAGTTTCAGCGTCTAGTCTGTTTTTTAGTGAGCCACAAGTGACTCTGGCAAGAAAACACACTGAAAATGTATTGTAAACACTATAAAGTGTACATTAAATATGATATAAGCGATAGATGATAGAATATGCACCCCATGCTTTCACATATGTCTGTTGAGTCTAAACAGAAAGGAAGCAAGTTGAGCTTACCACCCTCAAAATAAAATATTAAACCAAGGCTGGGATCAGGCATGCTTTTGCACCCTCATAGAACCAAGCCTGCAAAAAGTCATAGCTGACATTATGTGCATGGTGATGCTGTATTATTTTACTTGTTAAAAATGTAATGAACCCAGATCAGGCATGCAGTAGAACTAGAATAGCTCTGTGTGTGTGGCCATGAATCATACGCACACATCTCAGTGTACAGGGCTTCGCATCCCCCCTGCGACGGCCCTGCTGAGAAATGAGTAAGAGTTGAAATTTCTTCCCACTATAATCTGTACAGACCTTAAATGGGAAAATCTTCAAGTTAGCAAATAAGAGATGACAATTTTTTTTTGGAATCCTAAAGCGAATATCCTCTCAGAGGAGCCAGCTTTGTTTTTAATCAGAACAGTTTAAGAGAATACATTTCTTGAGGCTATTCGCCTCTCGAATAGTAAACAGTCTGTTTTTAGCATATGGGTTTTGGATGACACATTTTAAAAGTCCCCTTTTACTGTAAGTGTGAAGATGTAAACTTTGCATATATATCATTGATGCTGGTGGTAGCGCTGCTTCCTCTTTCTGCATTTACATTTTTTCCACCCTCTAGAGATCCGCACTGTGGCCCGATTGGCCCAGATTGACATCAGGCGCTTTGCAGCTACACAGCCATCCTCTTCAACACTGGTGTGTCTGCATGTGGGTGCCTGTGTGCATTAGAGACTTAGAGGTACTAACCAATAGTACAGTTGGAGGTGATTCTCCTCCTCTTGGGGTTGTGGCGAAGCAGCTCTAGCTCCCTCTTAGTGGGCTCCCACGTTGAGTATTTCTCCCCTATGCCTGGAACAAACACACACATACACCCATTCAAAGCATTGCATCCTTTGCTGCAACCCTTGGACCGAGAGCTGTAACGCTCAAGGGAGACATCACGCAACTTTGGCATGGTGTGTATGCAACAGTGTGTGGTGCGGCTATGTGCTTTCATACCTTGCATTTTCCAGGCTTTCCTCTGTTCCTCTTTGGCAATCTGTTCCATGTCTTTGTCATAAATGTAGTCTTGGCACATAAAACAGTAAATTCCTCCATACAGCAGGTCAATAGCTGAAAGGCCAGGCGGGAGTAAGAGAGAGAGAAGGAGCACAAATAATGCATGAGGAAGCTGTTTTAGTCAAACACAGAGAGACACTCAGTTTATGTTTGTCAGAGGGTGAAAAAGGTCTTTGCGTCGCTCCGAGCTGTGTGAACCGCTAACTGCCTCCTCTCTCAGGCTTTTTGTCTATTCGGGCCACGTTGCCATGGCGCTGTGATGCCAGGTAGCCGGGGTTTATCTGCTGACATATCAGCTATCTGTTAACACCATCCAGGAACGGTGGAGAGACACCCGCGAGACGGAGAGAGCGATGGGGAGTCAAAAGGTGAGGGGGAGGAAGGGAGGGGGCGCCTATCTAATTGTGCGATCTTTCCCCGCTTCACACTCGCTTAAACGCTTAAATGCTCAATGGCAGACCAAACCTCCCTTCTCTCCTCACCTGCTCCATACCCTTCAGCTACCTGTTTGCTGTTGCCATGACAACATGCCTGTAGGCTTCTCCTGGCTGTCATACTCTGCAGGTATGGAGGTAAAAAAAAAGGGAGCAGGATGGAGGAAGGGAGGGAAGGAAGTATACCAAAGTACAGAACTTTCACTGAACTGATGGGAGAGGAGGGAAAAGCAGTGAGACAGACAGTTTAAGTGCAATTAGATGAAATCATTTCACAATTCTAAATATCGAAAGGGTCATCAGGTAACCATGGGAACAAGAGGAGGGCAAAGAGAAGAGGATAGAGACAGATGAGCCCAATACAAGGCTGCAGACAGCATTCACCAAATAGCTGTGAGTGGAAAACGCATAAAACGGTTAGATGAAAGAGATGGAACGGCAAGAAAGAAAGGAGGAGGAGAAGCAGGAAGGAGGAGGAGGAGGAGGGAGGGGCCGGGGTTTAATGGAGGCTAATTCCACAGGGTTTGTTAAAGACGACTTAATTACCTCCTCACCAGTCTGCTGAGATCTGTCCCTTTTTTCTGTTTTTATACAAATCTTTTCTCTCCCTCCTTACGAGACTGTTTCTCACTCTATTTTTGCAGCTTTCGATTCAGCAGCTAACCTAATTAAACTCAAAATTACACACCGTGGGACACACACGCACCAGAGGGGGTCTTCCTGAGCCGAGCGATAACACCAAGCAAAGGAGGCTTCATGAAAACAAAAATCGGCAGATTCTCAACATCTGCCAAACCCAGCCTTTTGTCATGGACACCCCGAGTGTCTTTGCTGCGGCAGCGTTCTCTTCCAAACACCGCAGTGTAACGTACTTCACTTGCAGCTCAAACAGCCTAATTCTATTATGTGGAGAATGAAAAAAAGAGTGCTACTGGGTGGAGAGCTGGTATCGCAGCATTTATCTTAACAGGATGATGCCTTGTGTTGAAGATTATATGCTGTTTGCAGTATCTTCTGAACACTGAGCCATTCAGTGTTCTTGTAAACAATAAAAGGTTGTAAAAATGTCTGCACAAGTGTTGGCACACTACATCTCTCTGCAGCTCAGACCTCAAGAAGAATGTCTATATTCCAAGGCTGTGAACCGTGCATTTTCACCTTGCCCAGTACTACAATTCTTAGCAAGTTGCTTTATGGCAGTGCACATGGCTGCCACCTACAGCATGACAACACTGTGTTAACCTTTGGAATGAGTATCTCTGGGAATTTGTCAATGTAAGTCTTTAAGTCCTGCAGCTGGTGCAGGATGCTGCAGCGAGATTTTTAACTGGTACCAGGAAAACGACAGCATTACATCGGTACTAGAAACCCTGACTGTCAAATACAGGATTGGAATCAATTATGATGAAGTGCACTCCTTCATCCAGTTGGGATAACCGGTGGGTGACATTTTGTTTTAATTCTACCTCTAGGTCCAGTTATGGGTAAAAAAAGAACATGCAGGTCGACTCGTGGGTGGTGGATGATAAAAAATATTAAAATAAAATGAGAATAATAATAATTTTTTTCAATATTTTAACGTTTTAATCCTCTGTCAACCGACTCAAGCCCTTCCTACACAGGGATCGGGCTATAGGTCCGCTACTAAGCCCCTTCTTTATGCTTCCTTTGCATCTTTACACTGGACCAATTCCGCTCCAATGTGTGATTTATTTCCATGATGGCATATAGCATATGAATCGCCAGTGTTTTATAAACAGTAACAATGGCATTCACGTCTCCTGAATCTAACTGTTTTCCCAATCTGCCGACATTTTCGGCCACTGTTCTTCTCCTTTGAGTTAGCTGTTAACCAGGGATGCACCAAAATGAAAATTTGGGCCCGAGCCGAAGCCGAATAATATTAAACGCTTGGCCTAATACCGAATACTGTTGTTTAGTTTATCATTAGTTTTTGCAGATGAACACCCTCCAGATTAGTGTTGTCACGGTACCAAAATTGGGACCTACTGTACGATACCAATGAAAATATCACAGTTCTGAGTAGTATCAGGATACCACAGCAAAAATGAGGCAGATGTGCCTATAAAAAGATAAATCACTTTTCTATAATATATCAATGATATTTCAATGGAATAAATTACTTATTGACTTATTCATACTTCAAAAACAGCATCAATAAGTGATTAACATAGGGAGGATCAAAATAAAATAAATGAATAAAATAAAAATCAACCAGCCACCCTCCTCCCCTGACAAGTAAAGAACAGTCCCTTCATAAGTAAAGAACAGTCCCTAAAGTGCGGTGAGGTTTGTGGACCGTTACCTGCCACAATGACAGAACGGCTCGTTTCTCTGACACACCACATACCTGTGTTCGGCTGGCTCAGCTGTTCAGGTACTACTGGGCAGTCATGACGCCAAGAAGAGGATATTATTGGAGCCCACTTCTCCGTTGCCGCCGGTAAGCCGACGGCCGCCAAATTTGACAGGAATACATTACTGTCTGTGTCTGTGACCCCCGTTCAACCCACAACCGGTGGGATTCGCCTATCGTTTCTGCTGGTGGTTGAAATCTGTACTCACACCACGTGCTGAATGATTTAAGCCTATTTTGCTCACTCAAAACTATTTTTAGTTGCAAATGCTAGTGCGGTGACAGACGGATCGCCACACTGCCGACATTTTACTCTGCCCGTCACGGCACGCTGTTTGATTGCGTTATCAAAACACGCCGCTATTATTCGGCCTTGCTTTTAACTTATTCCACCGAATACCAAATGTGTGTTTTTTTGCAATATTCGGTTACGGAATATTCGGTTCATCCCCACTGCTAACTGCTGTCAGCTGCTTTTTAAATCTCCCACGGTGGTTTGAACATATAACGTGTCGACAAAACGTCACACCTGTCCTGCTCATGGTCCCATTTCGGTGCTTTTACTACCTCCAGCAGCGGCTCAAAGGCGAGACAACTCTGTCCCCCCCATTCCACGATCATACCTTCTATACAGTGGGACAGCATTACGACATTATATTAGTGCCTTCAACAGGCAGTGCTGTTCAGCACTATCAGAATAAACAAACAAACCAAAAATACAACATCCTTTAAACTTTATTTCCTGAGTTACCTTTGTTTTAAAATATAATATCTCAGTTTTACATGTATGAAATAACCCAAAATGATCACTTCAAACATGCTGACTAACTGCATTATTTGAACAAAGCTGTTTCCGTTCGGGCCATGGATATTTGTGTCAACGGATCGGGTTGGGTTAGAAAACTAACTGGTATATGTCCAGGTGGCGGGGAGGGTACGGTATCGTGCATCACGGTTCCAGTTTAGAAGCGGGTCTTGTAAAATCAGACCTATGTAGGACTCTTAAGTATGGCATTTTTATTTTAAACTGTTTCTTAATTGCATTTACAGAACAATTATTGTACCAGGATATAACCCGTTACCATGATATAAAAATACATATAATGTGATAAAAGATTTTGGAAGAAATCACAAATGGAAGCAGTGCACTTCACCAGTAACACTGGCTGACAGAATAGAGCTCAGTGATAAATCAACACTGACTTAGGGTGGAATTATATTGTGATGACATGACATTACCATGTTCAAATTAGTGATTCTAAGCAAATTAAAAACATATAAAACAAGCTCTTCTCAGTTTCTCAAAGCTTATCTGATCATGACATCAGTGTGATTGCTTTAACATTAACAAAATCACGACATACAGAGGATGACACATTAAATTCAAAAGAAGCAAAATAACAAATGCAGATGATTCCACACTGAATGGTTTGATGAGGAGTAGAATATGAATACTGTGCAATGGCCCTCTCGACACATGTGGGAGACTGTGGAGCTACATTTTAAAAATGGCACACTCCGTCATCAAAACACAGAATGAGTGAATATCTTTGCTCCTGTAGAGTTGCAGAGACTTGGAGAATCTATGTCAAGGAGCATCAAAGCTGCTCTGGAGGCTTGAGGCAGACAAAAACCTGACTGAGACGCTTGTGTTATCACTTCACTTGTCACCCATCTGTATATCAGGATCACCCATTCTGTGTACAAAGTACAACAGACAGCAGTTTACAGGTGAATGCCTCATCCAGACGGCTTCACATTCTGCCTAAAACTGCACACGTTCAGCAGCATTTAACTGGGTGGGATCAGGTAAAACGTGGCGAGAATCTTCTCTCGCAGTAATTCAGTGATTTGTGTGCAATGTTTTGATTATTACAGGCCGTGTGTCCCTGTGGGAGTAGCGTGGATGGGGGAAAACAGCCAACTGTTCTTGGTGTTCCGCAAACACCCACCACTTTGTACAAATCGGGAGCCGTCCAGATTGGGTCTGTTTGATGCAAATATTTTATTCAGTGAATTGAAATACAACTTTCTCACGGCGGAATGCTCGCCAACAAAGCAACCTCCATGCGGGCTGTGGTGAGAAACAGTGTGGCTGTAGCATCTAAAATAAAAGCCTTCCTCTGTCCTTTTTTAAGGAGGAATATTTCAATAAACCCAGCACGGATTATCACCAAAATCACTGATGTGCAATGTTTTATGTTACCTTCTCTGACCTGGAATAATAATCCTGTCAAAACAAGGCGGAGGCAAATCTCTTTCAGAGCTCTACCCCATAATCACACACACCACTGAATGTTTTGAAGGGATCTGGAGGAAGCAAAAACAGGGAGGTGTACCCAGTGAATGAGTTCTTATTCTGCGTGAATGTGCTTAATTTTAATAAGCTGCCGAGACAGACCTCAGCCCTTATTCATTAGTAAGTTCACTAATGCATGTATTCACTCTAATGGGCTACATGAGGCCAAATACACAGGTGACGTTCAAATCCCCCATGAGGCCGAGCCTTTTCGACAGGGTTGCAATTATGTTGCACCACGTTGCGTAATAGCTCTTTCTGTTGCTCTCGATCATTTTGCTCGATTAAAAACATCACAAAAACCACAACTGTGTCACAGCCAGGCCGCTGAAGTAGTCCAATATATGACTGACTTATAGCTTAAATACAGACACCGAAATATATACACGCTATGAACTGTCTGCGCTTTATGCAATCCCACCAGGCTGCTTCTTCATTAGCCACTCAGCTGTATAATTAGCCCTTTTAGCAGCCTTTGTTTTGAGAGAAGAAGCATTACTGACGGCATTGTGTGTGGGTGTGTGTTTGTTTAGGAGGCAGGGACCGACTCATTTAAGCAAAGGGGGCTAATTGCAGGTCTGGATGCCTGGTGTTACGCCATGTGCATAACAGAGCACTCAAAACACACCTGCTCCGACTGCACCTGTGGACACTGTGAATGCCTTTGTGTATGAGAGTGAGAGCGAAGTGTGTGTGTGTGTGTGTGTGTGTGTGTGTGTGTGTGTGTGTGTGTGTGTGTGTGTGTGTGTGTGTGTGTGTGCCATACCTAGGTTATGCCTTTTGCTCTTGGCATGCTCATGGATGTGTTTTTTGGCAAAGCAGGCGAAGAAGACGCAGTAGAGGCAGGAGTGGAGTCTGTTGAGGTGGGCGCCGCACATGTGGCAGATACATGACTTGGCCTGAAAGGCAGAGGGAGGAAGAGATTAAAGGAAAGGAAACATAGAGGAGAAAGCATAAACAGCGAGACAGAGGAAATTATTATCACAGTTCTTGCGTCAATAGAGATGGTACTCTAATGCATTATATTAATGTCAAGATACTAGAATTTCTTATAATACCTTGAAAAATATCAATATTGGATACCATTTATCATACCACAGCAGAAAAATAGACATTAAGGGCATACAATTTAAAATTCTTATTAAAAGTTAAATATATCAAAGATATAACATGACAACGAGTTTAATTATAAGACAAATCTGATATCAAAGAAGCCTGCCGCATCAGAGATACCCAGCAATAGAGTTGGGTATCAGTACTCAATACCTTCAAGGTGAAGACCGAAATAACCCAGTACCAAGTAGCATCAAAATGTCTCCACTAAAGCAATACCTGCATTCGATGCTTTAGGCACGGGGTGGGGGGGTTAAAATGGTATGGTCTTATGCTATATGATTCTAAAAACTTCTCTCTCTCTTTTTTAATGCGTGTGTCCCTTTGTATCATTTTCTGTCCCCTCTTTCATAAACGCAGCCCAGGCAGAGCTTTAAAATTAAAAAAGATAATTGATCTGTCAATCCGTTCACAGCTGATCAAATCAGATCGATGGAGAGAAGCAGCTGCTGCAGAGGCGAGTTAAGCCCAGTTCAGACCAAAGATTTGCGACGAGATGAGTTAAAACAGGCAACATTTTGCAATGCGCCATTCTGTAATGTTCTGCTGGTTCACACCAATGCAACTAGATGAGACAATGTATCATCTCTATGCAACAACCCTCTGTACTTCTGTTCTGATTTCCAGCTGTCAGGCTTACTTTATGGCTGAATATAATTTGTAGCTTCTTAAAATATTAATGAGGATAGTGATAGTGGGATACTGGCTACAGTTGCATTTGTAGTAGTGCTAGAATGGCGAAAAACATAATCAAAACAAGCACCAGATGGACTTTATTCATGATAAATATGCTACAATAATATAAATAACCAGCACCAATTAATCAGTCAAGGAGAATGTGTCTGGGTGGGGGCGCATAAGGGAACACAGCAAGCAACAGCAGTGACCCACTGTCCGGCACCGGCACACCGTAAGGATGGAAACAGAGGGCTTGGCAGGGACGGAGCACCTGCCACAGCAAGTGAACATGCCATCTGCGGCCATTTTGACTTGACCAGAGGCCTTCACTGCAAGCCGACTGGCTGTAGTAAGAGGTGGCCAGCCTCACGTTCCAAAACAAGCCGCCAGCGATTTTACCAGCGGAGTTGCAGGTGACACCATCAGCCAGCTTGAATTGAGCTCAGACGGCACCACTGGAAATTTCTCTACAATGTTCTGAAACGGTTTTGTCTCGTTGCGAATCTTTGGTCTAAACTGGGCTTTAGACCCAGTGTAAACCCAGTAGAATGAATGGTTAGGTTTTACTTTCAATGCGTCTGATGTTGTGCGACTCCATCCTATGAACAGTCCAGCTCCAAACTTAGAAAATATATTTGTTGCAGCAGATGTTTTGATGCCACAAATAAATGAAAATTTGGGAAACCCTCGGTACCACTTTAAGGGTCCTGGTATCAAATTCTTTAAATGATACCCAGCCCTAGCAGGGACAGAAACACACCAAAAACCTAAAGTACAGAACAATCATTTCATTTCATTACAAGTGTCTGTTCCACGTCATTTAGATCCTCATATCATCATATCACCAGACAAGAGCTAGACAAAGTGTGTGTGTTGGCCGGGAGCAACAACAAGGTCGACATCTTATCATCCAGACAGGCGGGAGCCTCTCAATATAAAACATGCTAAGTGCGAAGGGTGCTGATGCTTCTCAGATCAACAAGCTGTCAATACACAAATTAAACATTCTTATGAGACACAGAATCAGACATTTCATGGTCAAAAATCCGTCACAGTGGAAGCATTTTGTTTTTGACATTTCAAAATGTCAGATGTCTCTTAAATTACAAAGTAATGGAATGTAATCTGTTAGGGCCTACCCTAACGTGGGAACCTTGTTTTTGGCTTTAACAGTTATCGAAATAATAATTTTTCTATCAAGCACATCAACATCCTACAGCTTTTCTTCAACCTCTGCTGCCTTGGGCAGAATTACAATTGGTGACTGCAAACTAGTCTAACAAGGACATTTTTTTATGTGTGTTGTGTGTGTGTGTGAGTGTGAGTGTGAGAGAGAGAGGAGTGTGTGTGGCTGTACAAAAACATTGAGCAAAAGAACATAAGCCAAATAAACACCACACAATGTGTTTAGTCTTGATTCTTTATGCTGCTGTAACCATGGAGGTCATGTAAGATTTGTGTAATTAACGTGTAAACCTAAATTGCAATATACGATATTTATGCTTTATAATTTATACATTCCTATATATTCTGTTTGATAGTCACGTCGGAAAGACGAGGGGGGTGGCATGGCTGTGGATGGAGGGTAGATAGCGAGGTGTTCAAAAGCATGCAGATGAGAAGCTGGCATGCCAATGAGCCGGCATGAATATGAGAGGTGAGAAGAAATGATAAGTGCCTGGAAAGACGAGAGGGAAAATAAAAAAAGACAGAAGGGAGAAGAAAGGAGATGGAGAAGGCATGAGGGCAAAGACTAGAGACAAAGACCAGGAGAGAAAATCTCAGGGAAGATATTTGAAATTGAGTGACGATTGCAAAGGTTGTTTTCAATGTCAAATTCTATGCTTTATGTGTTCTGCAAACTAAAATATTTCACTTCACAGTGACCTTCAAAAAACATTAACGTGCAGAGTGGAATAGTTAATAGAAAGAGATGATGTTAATTTTTTGTAATAAGACTATTGTGGACTGCAGTGGTCAAAACTGTGGCGTAATGTCCCAGTCCACCTGTACTGGGTGGTGCCAAAAGTAATAAAAAAAACTTTGGAGAATGGCTGACATCAAAATCTCAGTGGAATACACGCCACAAAACACAATGAGCATCAAAAACATTAAAAAGGAACTGAGCGAAGCATTTCAGTGGCTGCTGTTCTGCTACATTGCCTAGCGCCTGTGCCAACACATTTTGTGTATTGTAAGCTAATGTTGCATGAGAATATGCATTTAATACCCTGGTTTCATTGTGGAATGACGGTACTACAGTAGCATCTGATTCATCATTGCTACAATCTTTTGTCTAAAAATGTCAGATAATAGTGAAAAATGCACTTCATAATTTCCAAGAGCTCAAGGTGACACTTTCAAATGACTTACGTGTGACCAACAATCCAAAACCCAAAGACATTAAATGATACATGACAGACAAGCAGCATATCTCCAGAACTGAGAAGCTGGAATAAGTAATTATTTAGCATTTTAAGGTACAGTTCACCCACAAAATCAAAAAATACACATTTTTCCTTTTACCATTAGTGCTATTTATCAGTGTAGATTGTTTTGTTGAGTTGCTGAGAGTTGGAGATATCGGCGGTAGAGATGTCTGTCTGACTTCTCTCCAGTATAATGGAACTAGATGACCTTGACACGTCGATGTGACAAGTACCAGCTAATCATAGCGCAGTAGGGCAGAACTAAGTGAAACTAGTTTGAAAAAAATAAAGAGCAACAAAATCTGCCTACCAGTACCTCTCGAGCTCACAAATTAGCAAGTTACATCTTGTTTGTTTAATTAATACCCAACAAAAAAATAAAAACTACGCTTGAAACGCTGGAAGCGCTTATTCAATGCGTGCTAGCTACCTGAGTCTGACGCTCAAAAAAGTCGAAAATATTTTAGTCTACCCAAATGCGCATCTAAAAAGACGCCGATAAAAGGCCCGTCTAAAAAAGATGCTTGAAAGCCAGTCAGACGCGCTGTTTCATAGGAAAACAATGGTTTCACTGGCGTCGCATGTCTAGCGTTTCATCTCGGTGTGATCGCTCCCTAAGGTAATCATCTCCTAGCTCTAGCGTTATATATTATTGACAGACATGAATTATATCAATCTTCTTATATTACTCAGCAAAAAAGCAGACATGCATATTTTCCAAAGCGTCCAACAATTTGTTTAACCAGATTCAAATAATATTCAGGTCAGCTCTTTAGCCTACATGTTAACGAACAGAAGACCAACCTCTGTTGCTGATGATTTTAGCATACGCTTGGCATGCCAGCCTTAACATGGACATAGATGCAAAATAGAAAAAGAAGATAACCCAAAAAAAAAAAAAAAAAAAAAAAAAAAGCACTGATTCTCATTCCAGTCACACACACACACACACACGCACACACACACACACCCCATCCATGCATAAGTGCTTAGACAGCACATGAATTATGAAAAGGCATCAATATGCAACAATCTCTCCTCACTCATTCTTCCAACTGTCAGTGTTACCGCGTGCATGTGTATTTTTCTGGTCCCTGAGAACATTGTATTCATGTAGGAATTTGTGTCTACCCGTCTGTCAACACATCTCCACATCCTCTGCTGTCATTCCAGCAGGAGTCTGAGTACACATGTGGAGTCCTTATGGACATACAGTAGCTCTGCTTCGGCACACCGGCCGTGTACTAAGAGGCCACACGCTCAGTGAGGCCTTGTGGTCGTCCTAACACCCAGAGAACACCCCGAGCTCTGTCCATGTCATATTTCTGCGAGTGCTGCGATGTCAGTGACCAGCCATCTGCCGACAGGATGTTATGCGAGAAGAGCAGTAGAGGGTAATGGGCTGGAAAGATCCTGGTTAGAAGTGTAAGTGCGGACATTATCACACTGTCAGGCAAATGCAACATCTGTCTCGTTCATTGAAGGGAGAGGCCTGCATCAAGAGGAGGTGTCCAGAAAGGTGAATTACAGGGCTGTTCCCTCAAAACAAACGCAATATATCAAATACTGTAGTTCTGACAAAAAAATACAAGTCACATGTTAAGGAAAAAAGTCACAATTCAAAATAGAAGTTATATTTGAAGTAGTGTGGTGGAGTAGAGCGCTCATCTTCCATGCCGAAGGTCCAGGATTCAAATCCTGCTGGGGTCAATGTCAGCAAAGGCATGCGGTCGCAAGAGGTTCCCACCGCCGAATCAAATGGGATCATACTCCTTAAGGAGTAACTCCGGAATCTGAGCCAAGTCCTCAAACGGGGGCGCGTCTCAAGCTCGTTGTAGATGGCAGATTCCAGCCGTAAAAAACAGATTCATCATAAAAGAAAATTTATGAATATAGGTCCTTATCTTAAAGGTCCAGAATGTAGGATTTAGGGGGGTATACTGGCAGAATTTGAATGTGATATAATAATAAGTATGGTTTTAAAATGTATAATCACCTAAAAATAAGAATCAACGTGCTTTTGTTACCTTAGAATGAGCCCTTTATATCTACATGAGGAGCTTATAATTGTCCAGAGTCTACCTTACTGCACCGCCATGTTTCTACAGTAGCACAGAACAAACAAACCAAAAACTGGCTCTAGATAGGGCCATTCGCATTTTCGCCTCAGCCACCATAGTTAGCAGCCCCTCTGCGATGAGCAGCGTCAGGAAAACACTGATTATTTTAACGTGAAACTATTTCGTTCAGTGTTTTTACCGGGTCAAATCACTGGGTCCATTTGTTGAGGAGAGGAAGAGACCTCTGACGATAATTTGGCTCCTGGTAAAACCTCCTGAACAATGAATACTGAAGAAATTCTAGAGAGTAAGAGTAATTTCAGCTGGTCGCAATATGCAAACCTCACAACTAGATGCCACTAAATCCTGCTAAATTTTACACACTGCTCCTTTAATAATGTAACTGAAGTCAGCTGGTAGTGCCAGGAGAACACTGACCCTGAGCTAATATAAAATTTCTCATTGACTTTCTGTCTTTTTGCCGCCTGCTTCAAGTTTACGACCCCCTGGACCTCTTTCACAATGATTCCATTTTGTGTCGCTGAACTGACCAGAGGCAGCAGCAATGGTGCAGGCTAACAGACGACAGCCTTAACAGGACTCGGTAGAAAAGTAGCACTGATTCTGGCACTAAGCTCAGAGTTTAAGCGGGGCTGACTCACACGGTGGCTTGGTGCACCGCACACACACACACACACTGCTCTTCCTGTCCGGTGAAGTGTGATTATTTGTAAATGAAACATGAAGATCACGAATTTACACAGGGCCTAATTTATCGTTAGAGCATGGAGGAATTAGAATGCAAGGCTCCAGTCGTTCTCCATTGCAGTGTCTTGTGGAAAATACATTTGTTTGGACTGGTAAAATCCAATGCGGCCATCATTCAGATGTGATTAGACACCTCTGTGATTCACACAGCAGCCAACCAAAGAGTGGAGCCTTTGAATTGTCAAGGTGAACGAATGCTTAGAATTCAATCTGTGTCTGAAGGTCAGTGTGATGCAGACTGAGTGTTGATCAGCATCAACGGTCAACATGGAGTGGCGAGTGAACGATGGTATGGGTGGGGGCTATCGAAACTTGCAGAAAAACAATTGTTTCTTCTTAGGAATGTGGGGGATAAGCAATGTTTGTCTTTATCCTCTGTTGCCCCGATACAGCTAACCAGAGGGAATGGATAGTGGAAGCAGCAGCTAGACTGGAATATCTGGGTAAACCTGCTGCATTTCCTCAGAGGCTAATGACATGTGATAAGCTTATGGGTCCTGAGATTTTCCTCCATACAAACAAAAACAAACTGAAGCATATGTCAGTGCAAAGGTTTGACTGGAAACAGAACATATGACTAATAAATCCATCATCGTCTTCACTGAACCCTGTAAAGAGCTCTAATCACGATCTTTAGAGCCATTCTGATTCAGAGTAAGTCTCCCATTGAAAAAAAAAAAATAGTACATGGGATTCAGAATTTAACTGCCTGGCGTATTGGTTTCCTGAGAGAGGCATGAACGCATCTGAGTGGAAAACTGAGCCGCGATCAATAAAAATGTTGTGCCACAGGGAGGCAATGCGCAGGAGGGATGTGAGCCTTTCTGCCAGCCTTGTCTGCTCTTCAGGTTAGGGTGGGAGCAGGGGCGGAGAACCAGACAATTATGGCAGGAGGACCCTGCAAATATTACACCATTTATTTCAGTAAACATGCCTCCTGGACTACCAGCTCCCACTGATCCCGTAGCAGATGACAGGGGACACGGGGTTGTCCCAGAGCACATCTGAGTGCACGATGTATGTAGGCACACACTGCAGATACGAGCACAACATGCTAATATTGCGCATATCTGCTCTCACGTGTCATATGAGACAAGCTGTAGCCATGTGAAAGAGAGGCTGACTGGTGATGGCTTTAACAGTCAACCTTAGGGACAGTTAATTATTTATAAGAGGGCAGGGGGGTGATGCAAAACGAGGGAGGCATGTTAAATAATTTTTTAAAGCACTGTGGAGGGTCTTTTGTGTATTTTTATTTTGGCTTAGGGGAGGAACATACAACTTTAAAGAGGCAATTTGCTGCTGGAAAGATGTCCTTTGCATAAATTTAGGATGTCTATGCTGCAGAAAGATGCAAATACTTATGAAAATGGTGATACACCACCAGAGAAAAAGCATGCTTTTGCTGGAGAGGGAGAAAACCTACAACTACCAGAATGCACCAGTGCAATAACCGTGCCCGCTGGTGGGTGACGTAATGCGAACATGTCCGCTTGAAACAATGATGGCTGGCTAACAAGCAACGATCTTGTGTTGTGCCCACTTCCTGTTGACAAACTCTTGCTATTACAGCTAGACACGACACTAAAATATATTTCTAAAAACACTGCAGGCGAGAAATAGTCAATGCAGTACCACAATCTTGACATATGTTTATTATTTTCGTTTTCAGATTTCAGTGTGAGTTTGAGACCGACCTACTTTTGTTCATACAGAATGCACCTTTTTCAGGGCAATGGGGGGCGTGAGCGAGTAACAAAATGTGTAGCTCAGTGTGTGATGTGAACAGTGACATGGGAGGGAAGCCATGGCTAGTCAGTCCTTGTCTCCCCAGTTGCTCATCTTTACAGTGTCTGTCAGGTTTGTGTTTCCCTCTTGCTACTAGCTGCTCGCTAATTCCTGCCATCAGCTGTTTCCTGTTTATCCACTGCCAGTAGCTCGCACGTGCGGCGTCATCAACAGCTCCTCCCACAAGTCTTCAACAGCCCCTCCCGTTGCAGAAAACCGCATCGGTCTGTTTAAACTAAAAGGATTCCGCCAATATGACTCAGGCGGCAAATAGGGCACCTCGGATCAACTCGCCAATCCGGCTCCGTGTGTCTAAACGCTCGCAGCAACATTCGCAGAAAATCTGGCAGTGTGGTTGAAAATCAGCAAATTACCTTTTTACATGGTTGTATTTTGTATTTATTTTAAATTCCCTCTAATTCCCAAATCTCTTTGGTGGCTTTGAAGGCATTTTTTCATCAAAAATGGCCAAAATCACACTATTTATCCTAGCTAGAAACTGTAAAAATATAAATTATCATATTTTCAAATTTCAAACATTCCACAACACATCATTTGGGCTGTGCTTAAGAAATTTGTTTGTTTTCTGTGGACAGCTCACTCCTGGGCTGTTTGCTCATTGCATTGTCCCCAATACTACCTACATTTGATGTGAATGTTACAAAATATGGTTACATATGGTGGAGGGAAGGTCATGCAATTTCCCCCAGGTACTCAAGGAGAAGCGAGGGAAAATATCTGCAGCTTTGGGGAGGGTGTAGATTTGGAAAAAAAAGTCACAATCCTGCCTCCCCTTCCCCTCTGATAAGTACAGTACAGTCCCTTATTGATGCTGTCGTGCAGTGCAAAGACAGCAATGATGCATCTGTGTCATTTTGAGTTTCCTGGATGACAAGTAGAGAGGACGGTTAGTTGATTTTTATGTCAATTAATTCCTCCAAAGCGAGGAAATACCACCGTGTAATGCTGGCCTGCGGTCTGCTGGTGGAAGGAAGTGGAGCCACTGCAGGCGCAGTGCCAATGCAAACACAAGCACATCAGCTTTCTAATCTATTATGCGGTCCCTAGCTTTGAAGTAAGCTAACGTTGGCGGGGGTTAACTAGGTGATAGTTTGCTTCAGAGTCTGCAAGGTGTTGAGGCTGGTATTTAGGCGAGTTCAAGCCCCATACAAAGGGGGAACTAGAGTTAAAGCGTGGGTAGTATTTGAGTGAGAGTAAACAGCACTTTGGCATTCAGGGTGTCTGTGTGTCGGATGTTTGTGTTGTTTTGGAAGGGCGGGGAACTGTCCACGCATGCGACGCCACACACACACACACACACACACAGTCTGGCGTACGTTAGGGTCCCCTCCAAACACTCGTCTCCCTCTGTCACTTGTTACCTTTCGTTTTCTGGTCTCGGCTGAACCGCTCCACACGAAACACTGATAAATAACCCTCAGGTTCTGCTTCCAGTTGTCCACTTTGAAGCCGTTGACATGGGGGCAGCCTGCGGGACTCATGGTAGTCACAGCATCCGGCTTTCACTGTCCTCTGGGCGACGAAACCTGTTCAAATCCCTCAACGCAGACCCAGTGGAGACGGGCTGGCTGGTTAGCTTGCCAGGTTCGTTATCCAGCGATTGCTGCGCTCGGGCTAACTGGACATGTCCTGGTTGCAGTAGCGGAGACACGCGCAGTAGCAAACATTAAGACGATTTTTCCGGTATTACACTGTTGGAAATGAGATATTATTTATGCCTACAAGTCTAGTATTGCATTGTAAGTGTAGTTCTTCAAATTCGCTGAATTACATGTTAGCAAGCTGGCTAAAGTTGGTTAGCACTGGAATTTCAACAGTAGCTTACACGGTGTGTCGTTAAGACCCACCTCATTCATAGCCGCGGACCAATCAGAGCCAAGTGATGCGTGTGATTGGCGTGTGCCAACTTTCTTTTAGCGGTTAAGTCCCGCCCCTGTGGAGGGGATGCTGCGTCGTGATTGGCGCTTTTTTCCGGTACACCACATCCGCCTGAATAAGGGCGCTCATTGGCTGAAACATAGATCAGCTTCACTGTATCAATCAAGAACGTTACAATGTGACAATCAATAGTGGATGTAAATTGTAAATTCACCCTCACAGCACACGTAGAAGCAAAGGGATGAGAATCTTTTCACAAAGCCATGAAACCCAGCACTATATTCTTAAACAATTTATTATTAACAGATCCACAATCGCAAAGCTCAAGCTCCCAAATGACATGACAGTTTGGTTTCATCTGTTGACTTCACCTCTTGTAATAATAACAAGCTGTCAAAACGGTTTTCTATACAGTGCTCTAGCGACCTCTAGTGGATCCAACCTAAAAAAACAAAAAAAGAAAAAGGAAAAAACAAAAACAAAACATAACAGTGCACCAGATTGTGAACGACTCCTCCATTGTGCTGAGTTTGGTCAAGGGCATGTCCATGTTTACAGATTTGCTATTGATGACAGCTACATTCTAACCGAAAAAGGAGTGAGAGGGAAATGATCATTGCAGTCTTTACAAATGTAGAATATATCAGATTTATTCCTCGTCAGCCATAGATGTTTTTACCTCATGTAATGCCCTCTTGTTACGGCCATCATGCAGCAGAACCAATACAAACAGTGAGATTATTCACACATATGTTTGGAACAAATAAGTCCAGTTTTTATTATTGTGGTTTCTGTTAATGTAGCAGTGGCGCTCCAACCTGAACATTGATAAATAAAACACTGACAAAATTGTAATCTTTTTTCCTTTTCTGTAAGGATCATTTGTTATCCTTAAGACACTGTGAAGAAAGAATAACCAAATTTATCATCATTCCACACAATTAGATTTTCCTTGACCAATGTCCTTATGCAATAGAATGTTTGTTTGTTTTCCTCTTTTAAAAAAATCCAACTCATCCTGGGGAAGAACGTGTTGGGTGGCGGCAGCGTTCTCTCCCTGTCCAAGGCCCCTCAGGAATAACTTGATGTTTTGCTACCAACATCGTCCTCCTGCGATCCCATACTCTGTAAAGTAAACACATGTCACATGTTGAGAATGTTACCTGACCTGACAGCTGGAGAAACCGGTTCCTGCTGCGTTTCAATAATACGGCTAACAGTTCTGTTACATCTTGGGCCTCTTTAAGGAAGCAGGAGGGTTACGACTGAATTCTTTGCTGAGAAAACCTATAACTGATCTTTTTGCACTCGTCCATGTTTCAGATGTGAGGGGATGTTATATGGTGCTCGGAGAATTGATCCTCTCAATAAACCTGCTTCTTGGAACAAAACCCTGAAGATATATCCATCGACTTCTTTCTGTTTATGATGATATATGTAGTGCCAATGCGTTTGTAACACCTAAATACAAAAAAGGGCATGTCTTGTACAACTGTCTCTTTTTTTTTGGTACTTCCAACAACTCTAGCTACTGTTGTACTACAATCTTTAATTCAACTCCCCACATATAAAGCATCTTTGCACCATGAATCCAACTAAAATGAAATTGTCTCTGTATCTGAGTCCTTCGACTTTCTCGACAACCGTTCATCCATTCGACTTCACACTTGTCGGTGCACTGCCGAGGGAGTGCAGTGCTGAATGCGAGCTCTTGAGATCTAGGGGACACGTTTATTAGAAGTGTATATCTACCACCAGAAGTACACACCGTGCAGTGTATTGAGAGACCCCTATTAACTGTTACACCACCGCAGGACATGCTGGTACAGCTCGCTCCAAGTTACTCACTACAGTAAATTCAAGAATAGAAGAAAGGTCGGAGATGTTAGACTGTAGCAAACTCAAGCGTTTACAGCTGCAGCAATGTAACTTTGGGGTTAAATGCTTTGACTTCATTGAGGCCATAGAATGTTAGTGTGAGCTTTCACACCCAAATGATGCCTATAATGTACAGGGTTGGGTACTGTTTACATTTGAAGCGATACCGCTAACTGCAGTTAGGTACAGGTACCCAACAGTGCCTTTTCTTTAACAACAATAATCGAATTTCTGCAGGGGTGGCTTAGGAAACTAAAATTCTGCTCCTTTGCTCCTTTCTAATGACACAGAGCTTATCTTTTATGTCTGCTTGCTTGTGTGTGTGTGTGTGTGTGTGTGTGTGTGTGTGTGTGTGTGTGTGTGCACTTCCTGTCTAAACCCAGCATTCCCAGCATTCTCACATTGCCACTTGCCACCGATGGATTCAATGTTAATATGTACTCCTAGTCCCACAGTAATTCAGGCCTAGTCCACACGGACCCGTGTACTTCTGAAACCGAAGTTTTTCAGGCTCTGGTTTCCAAAAAAATATCATCCACACAATAAGTGTGATAAAAAAACATATGATATCCACACGAAACCACAAAACCCGCTACCAAGTGATGTAATACACATGCCAAAGCAGTAGGTGGCGATGTAACTTCTAACAGAAAGGCCATTTTAACCAATCACATGTCAGAGTCAATACAGTAATAGGGAAGTGAGGTAAAGAAAACAACACGATCCACAAAATAGCGCGACCTAATTCAACAGCAGAGGCGCCTGAACGACCGACTACACTACCACGAAAGCAGCAACGGGCCTGCCAATGGAGGTCCGACCAGGCTGGATCCAGAACCTCCGTTGGCAGGCCTGTCGCTACTTTCGTGGTAGTGTAGTTGGGGTAGCTAGCAACAGGAGCAGCCTCCTTCGTTGGTCTTTAGGTCGAGCAGCTGGATATGCCATCCAAAGAGAGCAGATAGCACGCTCACCAATAAAGTTAGCGCCAGTATGTTTGTTTGGTCTGCCATTTCACTTGCTATTTACCGTCGCTCTGACGTCAAACAATGGAGACAGGTAATGAAATACTGCGAATATCCTATCTACACGCAACCGCTGGCACCGGAGTCTTCCAAAAACTTTACCCTGGACTCAGGGCTGGTTTCAGGGGCCCAAAAGTGCGGTTGCATGTGGCCTCAATCTGTACCCTTTAAAGTACCCAGTTTGGTATCCAACCCTACTACTCTACTATTGCGAGGGGATGCAGTGATGTCATGGCAGGTGTATTTCCTCAGGAACCAAGAAAATTCAGTGAGGAGTGTGAAGCTGTTTGGATGAGCGGCTCTCGAGAAAGCTGAAAGCAGCAATACCAGAGGCCAAGCAGTCAGCCTGTTCCAGGCGCATTTTAAACAGGCAATGCACTGGTAAAAATATGTAATTCTAGCCCTAGGGCACAAGGTACACACTATGACACTCACAAGGGAACATTTGTTAAGATTCCACAAAGCAAAATGCATCCACACATGCAAAAAAGATAAAATAACAAAAAAAAATATATTTATATTTGATGCGGTTACCTTCTGCACAAATTGTGGGTTTACTGTGATTTCTTGATCCATAGACTTTAGTTTCTCGTCCAGCTCTATACATTTCAACATCTGAAAGGAGAAAAACGACAGTTTCACTTTAAAAGTAGTTACCACCAAACATACTGTCAAGGGTCATGGATAACATTATGACAGGACGACACCGTAAATAGAGTTGGACGTCTTCACCTCTTGGTCAATTTTGTGGAGCATTGCTGGGTTGTTGTATTTTTCGGGGTTGTCGTGGAAGCAGACCATGCCATCCTTTTGGTTAATGCTAGCGTAGATCTCACCATCTTCAATCTGCACAGAAGCATAAAGAGGTGATGAAAATGAAATAGAAAACGTCAATTACAGATCAACGGTAAACTGCTGCTTGATAGAAGGTCAGATGGAAAACTTGTACTTCTAAGTCTATAAAAGAAAAGCCTGCTTAATTAGCCAAGTTTAGAAGTGTTAAATGGCCAAGGTAAGAAGTGCTTAGTAAAGCTGATAAAATAATGACAGCATATTGTACAAAATATATATTCAATATCATAATATTTCATAATACCCACCCCCCTCTCCATTAGGTGTACAGATGACATGTTGGACTGACCTTGCCAGCTTTTTTACTCTCTGGACCAACTCACCATGTGTAAGACGTATTTCTCTGCTTCCTGGGGGCCTGACAGCTGCACTCGACTCGCCATGTCTTGCAAGGACAGCGTCAGAAAGGTCTGCAGGAAGCACATGAAACAGACTGGGGTATTAAAAAAGATCAGACTGAAGGATCTACTGAACTCATGCACAGTTACTTTTCTTTAGCTGAGTGTTGGATCGTTGAATTTGGTTCAATGAAGTTTAAACTGCTCAATTAAAAGCAAAATATTGCATCAGCTAACTGCAGCAAAGCGTTAAAGCATCAGGAAAAAAAACACATTTACCAAAACATTAAAATATTTCATATTTTACCCACTTACAGCTGGGTAAGTGATGTTACCCAGCTGCAGCTGAAGACTACAAGCTCTTGATTCATATCAGTTTTTCTCTCTCCAAACAAGCAGCAGGCTGTCAGATGTGTGTCTGCCTTCAATCACCCATGTTTTTTGGATGTTTCCTGTCATTTGGATCACTGTCAATGCTAATGAAGTGCAGCAGCACAGTTGTAGCAGAGCAGGACTGAGAGACATTCCAAGATGTCTCAGATCAAAGTTGAGAGCGTCTGCAGCTTCTGTACTGTGACGCATTTTCCAGTGAACCGGGATATTTTAGCACAGTACAGTTACAACAGGGACTTAAATCAAATCCTTGGCATTTGGCAATCACTAAAATGTGGGTGGGCTTAGAGTTCAGTGCAACACAGAGCGACAGTGGAGCAGACTGCTGACTCCACACACACCTCCTTCACTGTTGGATCAGGAGGAGGATGAGAGATGAATGAATTAGACCTCCGCCTCATTGTTTTAGAAAAGGAAAGAAAGGTTTTGCATTTGCAAAAAAAACAGCTACATGCTACATGTACACTACAGATTTAACCATGGTGTCACCAAATGAAGCGGCGAGGGCTGGACGGATTTCACTCATATTTTCTTGTGAAAACATCTGGCTTGAATTAATACAGAAATACAAGGACACACAAACACGCAGGCACACCCACCTTTGTTAGCCTCTGAATGTTCTTCTTGTAGAGGGAGGAGAGGCACTGTTTGACCAGGCCTGTGTTGTTGTCTCGTGTGAAGGTCTCGCTGTGTTTGTTGACCAGGCCGCGCAACTCGGCCGGGTTGTTGGTGGTGTAAACCTGAGCTAACTCGTGGTATGCGTTGCTCAGGGGCTAGAGGCAGCAGTAAGAGAAAAAGAAGAGGAGGGACAAAGAGAACACCAGTTAGCCAATGGCACATTCATTCATCATTCACTCTTCGCACTTTGGACTTTGTAATAATAATAATAAAGATTGATTATATCATAATCAACAGGTTACTTGATAATAAAAATGAAGGTAATGGTAACCTATTTGACTTCTCACATGAAACCTAGTTAAACAGCAAAGGGCTTTGCATGATGGCAAAACCTTTTGGGTGCTTGAGGGTTTATAATTTCACAGGCACATGCAGCTCTAGTAAGACAAACGCAACATTGTATACAACCAACATATAAACTGGTCTTTCATGTAGGAAATGAGTTAAAGTCATGCATGAATTAATATCTAATCAGCGTTTTAATGACAAAAACCTTCAATCACAGCAACAGAATATTATAAATGTTTTACTTGAAGCCTTGTCAACATGTAATATATGACTTAAATAAAATCTGAGAAAAGAAACATAAAGCACTACAGAACAACAGGCCTGATCTGAACATAAATATATGAAAGATACACATTAATATTACGGATATCTAGTCAGTAACAGAAACAAATCACACAAACTAAAGTACAAACTGACCATGGCTCTACCACTCGCCTCGTTGTAAACATGTTAACTGTTCCTGCTTTAGCTTACAGATTGTGGCAGGAGGAACATGGACCCTCTGCTTTAATCGCCAATGCCAACTTTCCTTCTCACTTGACCACACACTTGCTACAGCAACAATATAATATGTAACCATGTGGATTGTATTTTAACCGGCCTTGGCCATTTTCACATGGTAGTAGTACTGCAAGCATCAAAACTTGCACGTGGTGTAGCATTTACAAGTTTTTTTCTTCATCTACTCTCATTGCATATGTCACGTGGAGTGTGGGCAGCGTGTGTGCACATTAAGGTTCACAGTGTCACTTGTTTCCAACTCAATTGTTGTTGTTATTTTTAATCACAACTTTTGGGATTTGAAAATTGCTTTCTCTTACATCACGATATTGGTTTGAGTGAGATTTAATGTTTAACCCTTGTATGACGCAAAACAATTCAACAGCAGCACAAACTACATTCTCTACAATGACCATAAAACAACTGTGTAAAACAGTTTCAACAAAAACAGTAAAAACGTATTAGACTGCAATAGTTTGAGCTAGTGCACATTTCTTGACTTGCTTTATCTGGCTATTCTAACAAAGTGAATATGAGTTGGCTTGAGCCAGCTTAAAATCAGGTTACCTAAATGCCTGCCAATGTAATCACTAACCAAGAAAGCAAAACCCTAAAGGTGTGTTCACATTTTTTGCACAGCATGATTATATGCATAGTCAAGGCCTGACACCGTGTCACAAAAACCTTTCAGTGCTCAGATCGGGTGGAGATTCTCCTGAAAAAACTGAGAATCAGAAATAAAGGACAAACTTACTGTCGCCCTCTGTGAGCACTTGGAGCTTTACGACTCGACAGAGACAACACAAAAATGGTGAGGGCTCGGAGAAAAGTAAGCGAAGCCATGTGACTAAATGGTGTGGAATTTGTGCAAGGTAAACAACTAAAAGAGTGAAGCGGTAATGTACTGCAAAATCATAAAGAGTCTTTTTGCCTTGCTTCATGCTGGTTCAGAACACAGAGCCTCCGTGTCTGCATTATTTGATTCCAGCTATGAACCAAGGTAACACTTAAGTTCGTGTTAGCTGTCTTCCTGAGTTAGTCTGCACAACCCTTAGTTCAGCTGTTAAGGGCAAATATTCATAAGTTGCAAATATACTCCAGCAGCAGTATTTGCGCGAGTAACACAAGACGAAAATTTGCTTCACGTTCGGTGTGAATGCACCTCTATACTACTATTCCATCCTTGCTATTTGTCCTTACCTTGATGAACCTCCCTACTATTTGTGAGGTGTATTTGGGCAGCGGCTGCACTTTGCCGTGGAGAATGAGTGACACCAGGATGTATTTCTTATAGGCTTCCAACATGATGTGGCTCACTGCCATGGCTGGAGTGGTTATTGCCTGACAAGAGACAATGATGCACACATGATCATCTACAAATATAACGCAGAAACCATTTTGCTATGTTATTTAACGCATGCATGTCAGAGTATTTAAGAAGTGTGAGAGTACCTGTTCATAAAAATACAGTGCTCTTTCAAAGTTTTTGAGGCCCGTGTAGATCATGCCACCATAGTAGTAGTAACATAAAAAGTGCTTTGCGTCGTAAGCTCCGTTCTCCTTACAGATGTCCATCATGTCCAACTCCAAGAAGGGCAGGGCGGGCTTGAAGCACTTTGCTAACAAGCACAGCTGCGAGGAGACAGGTAGTAAGGATAACTTGGAGCATTACACTGGACAGTCACACTGGGAAGGAACTGTGCTGGGACTAAGCTTGTGTTTGAATTATTTAACACAACCCTTTAAATGGCATGTTCAACAAGTATGCACTTATAGAAGAAGGAGATGGAAAACAACCAAGATAACTGCTCAATAGATGACATTTTGTGGCAAAATTACACATGTACGTTATATCATGAAGACATAAAGTGACTCACCTGACACAGGTCTGCATGAACTGAGGTAAGTTGGTTTGTGTTCATCTGCATTTTGTCTATTGCCTGTTTTAGGACGACAACACCCCTCAATGGCTGTCAAAGGGAGGAAAAAAATGCAGTTAGTTATTCAGCTGCAGCTTCTCTGAGACTTCCAAACATACTGAAAACGGTCCAGGCCTGTACCACGCTTTAAAATGCATTAAAATATTTAGATCGAGACAGAAAAGGAAAACATGCTACTCCTGGATGCGGAGACTCAGTGGCGTAGGAGCAGTGGGATGACTCATTTGGGCCGTGTCTTTTCGGACAGTGGGGGGAAATAACGTTAAAATGTACTAATTCCGTTGTGGCCCAGAAGAAACAGCTTTTGCAGCTATGTGTATGTAGCATTACAGATAGTTTCAGACACTCACAAGCTACACTGCATGGTGTCCTTTAAAACAACACACACATGATGGGTATGTTGATGAGGACGCATCACTACACAGACAAGAGTGATATGCAAGGCTTTGTCTACTGCTGTTCAGAATTGGGATTTAAGTCCAAGGCCCTACAACTTTTGGAGCTGGTAGTCTGTTTACATAACTAAAACAATGCTCTGTCAGTGAACACACACACTGCGCACACTATGTTTGACTGTGCAGGACGTCTTTAATGGAAGCAGGGAACTCGTTGGTTCGATGATTGTCATCCTGCATGATCAGGACCCACGTGAGGAAATCAAATTCCTGTGACTGACAGACGTTTATGCAATACTTTAATGGTGTGTATATTTATGTTTTTTAAGTGTCACAAAAAGCTCTTGAAGAAAAAATAACTGAATACGAACAATACTGGTATTATCTGACTGCAAATCGACCACATGTTGTGCATTACGACTAACAGGTAGAGACAGTATTGATTGAATGTAATTAACAGACAAAGCATACTGAGTCAGACACAAGCACAGCAGTATTAGCAGCTTCTGACCCGACAATCAGGGAAATAACCCATGCTGACGTGCATATGTCTTACCATGGTAACCAGCTTGTTTGCATAAATAGGTTGTATGCATGGCCTTATACAAGTAAAGTGTAAGAAAGCTTTGTGGACAGATTTCTCGATCAACAGAGTTGATTTGGGTAGTTTGTCTTTAAAAATCAAGTTAATATCACATATCTGTTATCATAAGATTTCATGAGGTTGGTTCGTTTGCTTTCAGGCCACAAATGAACAATCTGGGTTCAGTTGTTTGGTCCGCACCAGGGCTCCATTGACAGCTTTTACACGAGCCAAAATGAGCTATATAAATCTAGCAAATGGATCCGAGTTTGAGTTAACTGAACCAAATAGGTATAAAGGCACCCTAAGAAATAAGACACCACTCTAAAATAAATAAATAAATCCCACTTGTATTCTGAAATGATATTTAAACTTTGCCGTCTTCATTAGCAACCACATCACTGCACACTAGTGCTGTGTGAGTCATGAATGGAAATAGTTTTGTGTAACCAGAACAGCATTTTAAATTGCATAATCTGTAATGTAATCACTGAGGAAAATACTGTTTCCCAGCGAGGATAAGGAGACATTTTACGATGCCTCTTACAAAAGAGCAGCTGTAAAAAAAAATGCAGCTTTTCTTTCTGTCATATTTAATCCAGCTTTAGCTTTTTACATTTTATGCACTAAATTAGTAATTTAAAAAAAATCTATTCCTCTTCATTATCAAACAATCAGCAATGACTCTTGATTTATTGGGAGTGTAAATATTTTTTCATCTCTGAATAAAAGCTCAGTTATGATAACTAGCTCGGCATTTCACTTCCACTGAAGTCAGAATCCACAGTCTTACCTGTTTCCGCTCTACAAGGGCGTTTGTCAACTGGTGGCAGAGACCAGCAACTGTGGGAGGAAGCAGACGGGAAGGAAGGTGTTAAATTATTGATTTACTCTTTTAGTGGTTAGTTAAGTGTAAAGTGCTGCTCACGTGGGTGCACAGGACACACTTCACTGCAGTTTATGCATCACAAACATAGACCAAACAAACATTCATACAATGTTGCTGTTTCTCCTCAGACCCAAAGGTTTAAGTGTCCCAAATGACTTTGTCATAAATTCCCTAATGAACTCATAATATCAAGACACCGCTGAGCACTACCACAGTTACAGCAACATACCTGCCCGTTACAATCTACAGAACAGATGCCACACCATAGCAACAGTGCAGCATGTTTTATTTTTGATTGCTACTAAAAAAAACACTCGAGAGCTCATCAGCAGACACAGGAAAAAGCCAGTATCTGATATACAGCTTGGTAAATCTTTATATAGTAAAGTACCTGCATGAGAAAGAGTGGGCATAATTCAGATAACGTGTAACACATTTTAGCAGACTACAGGCTCTCAACACAATACGCAAATAAACACTGATCAGTTTAGAAATCTGTTTTTGTTCTACTGAAAACCTGTCCAACATAAAAACCACCAGCAGGACACAAACATGCTTCCCAAACATCTACGAGCGACAGGTTTAGTTAGTCTGGACTTACAAGTGTCTGTTGCATATCTAATGTGCTCCCCATTGCAGGTACTGATGAAGAGCTGGACTTGGGAAAAGAGCGTCTCAAAGTCAGGGATGTTTGGCATGGAGAACTTCACAAATCTGGAAGGAAAGAGACAGAGGTGAGCAGAAGACCTTTAAGTTTTCATTTAAGTTAATTGTTACTGATGGTAAACAGTATTGCCAGCAAAATCAAACGCCAACCTTAGATTTATTTTCATTTGCTCCGATTTTATTTTGCTTTATTTTTTTGGGCATCGTGTCCATGAATTTTTGTAGCTTCCTCTTGGATGTGTGCTGCGTACAGGCTGGCATCTGTCTGTATTTCTTTACTAAGTCCCTCCCTCACCTGCATGCCATGGCACTGAACATCCCGAACACAACAAAATAAGAAGAAAGGAAGGAAATACAGGCAGAAGGGAGGGTCTCTACAAAGAAATGCACCGCCACACACTTCTAGTGGGTCATAAATGATCATTTATGATGGCTTACTTTTTAATGAGTTCATACATTGTTTTTAGGGAACTCAAGCATAATACAGCTCTAACTTGTAATGACAACCCACTGGCATGTGGGTAGAAAATGAAAAAGCACAATTGGATGGCTTGATTGTTAGGTCATCTCTATATGCTAAGACTCAGATGTCTATAGAAATGGGTTTACTTGAGTTTTTGAGATATGTGATGCAGAAGTGAACTCATAGTTTTGAACGCAGTACTGTTTTGCATGATTTACTAAAAAGAAATAATCTTTTTTTTGTTACAATGTTAGTTCAGGCCTACATTATTAGTTGTAACAGGTAGCTTTGAACTGCTTTGTGGCTACATTAGATTTGCATTGCCACATGCAACAGGCAGCCTTTAAAAATCTTTTCAAAAAACAAACACAGTAATACTGAGTAGAAGGGATATGTCTCCTTTTATTTAAGATGCCGATTCTGGATTATTCATTTTGTTTCAACCAACTTGCCAAGTCACATTTTAAGCTTAAGACTGGCAACAAAATTGTGTTCACCACTCTCTCTGTTAACCATTTTTCTCCAAGGTTTCACCACCTCTACCCTAATAAAAGTTCAATGTGACCTTCAACAGACACAACGATAACAGAAACTCCAGACCCAAATTAGAGATACATTCAGCGAAAACAAGGAGCATCATGAAGACGGTAGTGTAGAGGAGCACAAGACTGGACAGAACTGACCTCAAAGGCAAACAAGACCAATAAATAAATGAGTTAATTAATTAATTAGATTTAAAAAAAAAAAAAGCAGCAGATGTCACCAGACACAGAGGAAGAGTTCATGACTGGTGCCATCTACACTGCCGGGGGCGACCCTTGAAAAAATGAGAACAGAGCAGGATACTCACAGCACAGCCAGCACGCCTAGGGAATGCTCCTGGATGTCCAGGGCCCCCAGCACCGTGTCCAGGTGGGACAGATTTTTGGCCAGCAGCTCCCCACTCTTGTTGATCAACTCGCACAGCTGAGTCATCTGGCCTGGAGTTGAAGGGGCAGGAGAATAGAGGGAAATTAAACCACTTTCGACCTTATTGCATACCCTTTAGATCTTCGGAAGGACACAGACCTCATATCTTAAACAAATTACACTGCAATGCTAGATGTAGATTAGTTTTAAATGAGGCTGCTTTTAGGCTAGCCTGCTGTTTTATAAATGAATTAGGTTGTTATACTAGAATTAAATGTCATTGATTTTCAACTTAAACATGCACAAAGATTTAACTAAACTGAAAACTAGACATGGTATTATAACATCCCTCTTATCACAGGAAATGTAAATGATGAGGTTAAAGTAATATAAAAACACAAAGGACAGGAGGGCAATACTTTCCCCCAAGTATGCTGAGGCATTTTCTTCATCGTTTCAGTGGTCGAATTAATGATAAAATTGCAATTTTCTTTTCTACGGATGCCCAGAGGCTATTCTTTACAAATGTAAAAAACAAACTGACTTACAAAATGACACACGATCATCGTGCTGTGGCTGAGTGTCTCAATATAAATCGGCCGGTCAAGTGTCCTGTCAAGGCCTTGCAACAGAGGTAATGCAAGTGCGATTGACAGTTGACTTTAAACCAATAACATTCGTTAATTCCGTTCGTCAGCCAATCATGTGAGGCCAGGGCGGGACTACCGGTGGGCAGCCCTCAGAAATTATTTTCTAGATCAAAAACAAAAAGTAGGATTTTGACATTTTCTTTGATATACCACCTAGTTCGCGGTTATCCTAGGCGTCCCCGTGTCCTAACGCATCTTCTAGTGATACTTTACAGAACTCTCGCAGCCCCATAAAGTCATTTTTGCGGTGTGTTTACATGATAAAGCAAAAAGAGGGCTCTGACCAGTTTGGCTGCCTAGCTATCGGCAAGGCATTGGATAGCATATGCTAGCTAACTAGCTAATACTTCCCACTCGAATGAGTTTAGCAAGCCTACCTTGAGCGGAGAGCTGCCGCACATTGTTCACAAACTGCTCCAAGGCTGAAGCCATTATTTCCTGGGTCCAAAGTGGAGGTAATTTGCACTGTTTTTCATTCAAACGTCAGAAACAACTCCGTCCGGACTAAGACAGGGGGCCACACAGCCGCCACTGAGGTGAAGCTATCGCGATATCATAAAAACAGAACAGACTGCAACGAGATTTGCAAACCGACCACTGGATTCTTAAAGGGCCAGACACACGATTTGCTCAAAGTATTATCGTATTCTCTATTTTTGATAGATTTATTTATTATTTAGAACTGACAACTTATTATCCATGTCATATATCTTAAATGAACTACAGTTGTATATTTCTGACTGCAGTGCTATTTTTTCCTTTGAGTAAAAATAAATACAGGAAATGACGTACAATTTGCCGGGTTTTCAACAAAGATGGTATAAAATGTAAGAGCTCCTGTGTAACTGACTTTACAGAATCCACTGACTACAGACTGGACACCAAATACATCAAGTGTTCAGTTCAATACTGAACTTGTACTTGGAACTGGGTTAAAATAAGTTTTGACATCCCCTTAAGCATTTATGGTGTTCAGGGTTCAAACCCAGGACCTTGCTCTTCGGATGAATATTATGTTGCCTATATACTTTAGTCAATAATGCCAACTCCAAAGCCAGCATCCCAGTCCTTCATCTTATAGGTAGGCTAACTGCTGAGAAAATTAAACTATTAAGAAGAGAAGTCCTGATGACTATTTAAATTAAGTAGCTAATAAGTATTAACAGGCATTGGTGGCTCAAGACTGTTTCTGTTCATTCATTCTTTAAATATATATTAGGCTCATCAACTTTATAAACTAATAAAGTTACCTTTGATAATATTTATTACCTACTTAAAGGGAGAGTGTGTAAGACTGAGGGAGATTTAGTGGAGTCTAGCACTGAGGACTGAAGATTTCAATCAGCAGAAACGTCTTCTAGATAGAATTCCTTCAGTGTTCATTGATCAGGAGGTGTTTACTGGGGACCTAATTATCCAGAGAGGTCTCTTCCTCTCCAACACAGACGGACCATGTGATTAAAATGGGTAAAAACACTGAATAAAGCAGTTTCATACTACATATCAGTGTTTCTTCTACGCTGCTTGGAAGGTCACACTGGTATCTTAATGTGTGCTCGTCATATTTTGGATCCAAATGTTCAGGAGGTTTTTACCAACATTATCCACAGAGGTCTCCTCTTTGCAAATACAAATTGACTCGGCAATTTCAACAGTTAAAAAACACTGAATAAAGCAGTTGTTGCGAAGGGGCTGCTAACGGCAGTGGCTAACACGAAAACGTGAATGAGAGCCACAGTGTTTGGTATGTGCGTTGTGGGCTACTGTTGAACATGGTGGTGCAACATGGTGATCTCTGTAGAGAAGGAGCTGCTCCCTGTGTAGATACAAACAGCTCATTCAAAGGTAAGAAAAATCTTATTTTCAAATGATTATACATTAAAGAAAAAATGTATATTCCATTTCTGCCAACATTGGGGATAGGAATCACCAGAGGCCCCACAATACAATATATCATCATGATAGATAAGTCACGATACAATATTAACACAATTTTTAACATGTTGCAGTATGTTGAATCTGGCAATAAAATATATGTATTACCTTTTTTCAATTGTAAATTATCAGACTCAGACTCAGACAACTTTATTAATCCCACAAGGGGCAATTGGTTTGAGCAGCCCAGCACAACAACATGTGAACACAACACATACAATAAACACGTAGAATAAAAATACAAAGATGCTAGGAACTATGTCCCCAAGGAAGACTTTGTCAAGTCTTGTTTTATCAAATAAAATAAAGTTAGTTAGTCTGTTTATCTCACTTAAAACTTTTTACAGCAAAATGTATCTAGTAAAGCAACTGATCATAGTATCTAAGTAGACTACCAATTGTTTAATTTGTGTTATATAAGAAAAAAATTGATACTTGATGTCCGTGTAACAATTCGATATTGCCACACAAAAATAGTGTGATACTATGCTGTATCAATGTTACATTGTTGCCATCAGTCCAATCAATCACCCCTTTTTAGAAATGCAGAAATATTATCTTACCCACAAAGATTGGTTATGACTTGTCATGTTTAGGCAAAAATAAACTCCACCCATGAAAAAAATAGAGAAATAAATAATCATAATAAAAAAATAATGGTGGTAACACATTAACATAAACGTTTTTTTCCAAACTGGTTTACAAATGATTGAAGATGAGAGAAATTTGATTTGCAAAACTGTGTAACTGCAGTTTGTGCCCATACAAGGCTCACACACACAGATCAGTGGCGGAGTGAGCCATCGTGTTGTTGTCACATATCTTCGCAGTGAGCAGGCTCGTAGTACAGTGTGTTCTCCCTGCCCAGCTTTCTCTCCTTGGTGCCGCAGTACCAGCTGTGTGCTACTCGGTGTTGCTCAGGAGGCACAAACAGCCAGATGTTACAGATGCTGTGGGTTTGAGAAAGGCTCTGGGTCGCTGCCGGGCAGTTAATACACACTGACAAACGATGCAAACAGCTCCCATTACACTGTGACCAAAGGCATGTCACATTTGACCTGCCTGCTGCTGTGCGGCTAGCCTGTCAGCTAAAGTTAGCCACCGACCGCTAGCAGCTGTCTGGCTGTGACACAAAACTCCACTGACAGATAAATAACACCACAATACAGAGTGCACGGTTTAACCGCCGCAGTATTAAGAAAACTTTCCGACTTCCATGCGGACTTTCTCCAGTGTGTCCAGCCGCCGTTTGGAGAGGGTTAACTCTAGTTACAGTACCGCAGCTGCAGCCGCTCAGTCAAGGGTCAACAATGTTGTTACTGTACGGCACCGCGCGCCTACTAGGAAGAGGCAAAACTATGCTCCGTGATCCGGTTAAGAGGATTTGCGGAAACATGTCCTCCTCCTCTGCCTCGGGTAAGAGACTGCGGGTTCTGGTGGACATGGACGGGGTCCTGGCGGACTTCGAGGGGGGGTTCTTGAAGAAGTACCGAGCCCGGTACCCGGAGGAACCCCACATTACCCTAGAGGACAGGAGAGGGTTTTGGGTGTCAGCGCAGTACGGGCAGCTGAGGAGTGACCTGTGTGTAAGTGGCATGCATTCATGTGGAATATAGTTACTTGCAGTCCTGCACAGAGCCAGATGCCCTGGAGCTGGGTCCCAAGGGTCCCTGGTAAAATAGTTATAATTGAACATAATTTGATTAGCAACATATTCATATCCACAACATTGACAGGCTGTGTTGTGGTAGCAGCTCTCACTATGTCGAGTCTGCAGTTGAAGCTGAACATGAACCAAGATGATATGAAACATTCTGTAATGGGCTATAGATCAGTGCTCGTCAGTTTTCTTTTGCTGGTGGTTCATTAAAGCAAAGCAATGATCAGAGTGGTGAAGTGGTAGGTAATGCGGTGAGTGTACAACTAGCTAGATGGGTAGGATACCAAGCAGGAAGTGGATGTACTCTGCTATATATAGTCCAATTGGCTGATGGGTGGGTACACTGTAAACAGACAGGAAAACATGGTGGAATTCCCTCTCTACCTGTGTATATCCCACTGGTTTCCAACCTTTTCCCTTAAGGGCCCCTTTTTAATCATGAAGTTAACTGATGACACCTGACAATGTGACATTTAATGGATATTTCATATATTATTTAATGCATAATGATCACAGTGCAGAACAACTGTACAGGTAGCCCAAATATTGAACACAAAACCTGCAGGGAGTTTGTGTAAAAGGAGCAATTTGGATGAATTTTGAGCAGATTATTTCCTGTGAATATTGCACAAGAGATGAGTTTCTTTATAATTAATATTTAATTATTTTATTTGAATAATAATCAAAACTTGTATAATGTAGTTTCAGTTTAGTTTATTTAAGAAGGGACAGTGCAAATTAATAAATAAACATGGTATAAAAATGCCAAAATCAGCCAAAAGGCTATTTTTCAACTGTAGTTTCTACCTAAAATACAAGAAAGCACAAAAATCAAACAAACTAACAAAAAAATGACGATTGAAGTGTACTGCAACTCTGTGTGTGGTTCGGCCACATAGTGTTGCTGCATCCAGCCGTTGCTCGACTGCTGTGTGTACAATCAATTTCAAACACTGAAGTGTCTTTCTGTTCTGTTGCATTCAAATGTTTTAAAAAGTGGAAAACAAGAATGTAATACTAATGTTTAAATTGTCAATCTTTTATGTTGCACTGCATGTGTAATGTATGTCGACAGCAGTGGCATTCATTTATTGCATATTTGTAAATTATACTGCACAGCTGTACTTGCGTATGATAAATAATGTAACAGGAAATGCAGGGCAGACCCCTAGAAACAGCCTTGACTGCAATACACCACTGGCAGTGCCTGTATGCACACTCAGAGTGTTGCATGTATGCATTTGCATTGTGCTGACCAGTTCAGTCTCAGCTAGCCTGAAACGTAGCCAGTATCTGAAATGACTAAATGCAGAGCCTCTTATCCCACACTGTAAAAAAAACCCACCTCCATATTGAACCATTACGTGTTTTTCCCCACAAATGTTTTTCCTGTATTGTTTAAGTTCAGTGAACCAAATATATATATATATATATATATATATATATATATATATATATATATATATATATATATACACATGTATATATGTATTTCGTGACACCTTTTAATAGAGAAGATATTCAGTTTACTGTCATAGAGGAGGAAAGAAACAGGAAAATGTTCACATAAGTAGCTCTAATTGGGAAATTCTGACTTTTATTAATGACTCAAACTGATAATCAATTAAGTTGACAGTTGTTGGTGCTCTAATGTTACTAAGTTTGTATAAGTGAGGCATAGATCTAGCTCATATGATTCCACACAGTGCAGTAGTATGCAAAAGTGCACATTAAAGCCAGTTAATCTGTTTTTTTTTTTTTTAAATCTATTTATGCAAAAACTGCCCACTCACCCTGATCTGAAAAGCTTTGTAAAATATGTCTAAATTGTGTTATATCACGCAGATAAATTATGTCATGAAATCGTACACTAGGCCAGGGTTATGAGCTCTGTGTTGAACATGAGTACAAAAGAGGAAATAGACCACAAATATGTTTTTCTCACTTCCTGCTTTGTCATTTTTGATGCATTCAAAAAAGCTGCACAGCACAGTCCCATTCAGATATCAGCTTCTCTGTTCCTTTTGGCAACCGGGTGTCTATCTGACACTGAAAAAGTCAACTTATGAACATTCAGTCTTTAGAGCACATGCTACATGGATACATACATACACCTTATCAGTCACTGATATGATGCTGGGTGTGTGTTTATTTTGCTCCAGGAAAAAGCCATCAGTATCTGGGAGTCCAAGGACTTCTTCATAGAACTGGAGCCACTGCCAGGAGGAGTGGAGGCGGTCAAGGAGATGGCCAAGATGGATAAGTAGGTCTTGAACATTCAGTTCACTCATCTGATATATAATCTGATTGGGCTGCTGATGTAAGAGTAAAATGTCATACAGACAAGTGTCTGAGCAGATGATCGTCTCAGAAAATTAGTGAGGAAGAAACACTGCTTTAAAGTAAGACAGCTCACCAGTGCTGCCATTATGTCATGAACTCATTAGCATATTGGTGACATCATTCATTTGGAATAATGAACGCATTTTATAACTTTGCTAAATGACCACATTCAGTATCACAAATCACAATTTGCCTCAGAGGGTTTTACAACATTCAACATCCCTCTGTCCTTGGACCCTCACGGCAGATAAGGAATCCTCACCCTGGACAGGTCGCCAGACTATCACAGGGCTGATACATAGAGACAGACAACCATTCATACTCACATTCACACCTACGGACAATTTAGAGTCACCAGTTAACCTGCATATCTAGGGATTATTGGAGGAAGCTGGAGTAATTTAGTTTAGTTTAGTTTATTATTTCACACACATCATAATATGAAATATGAAATACAGTACATGCTGCGTACAGACATTACAGTAATTTGATGTGTGAAAGGGTCACCCCAAGAAAGCTATTTAAAGCTTATAATAGGGGGCCCGGGGGCCCCCAAATAACAGACAGGATATTGACCAGATGTCCTTAGGATACAACAACATACAAACAGACATATAATAGACACGCAATAGACATGTATTATTATGTAGTACAGATGAATAATTAATAAAGTCATATACAAGATGAAGAGAAGCGGCCCTAAAATGGAACCCTGGGGAACCCCATGATTGATGGATTGGTATGATGATTTATGGTCATTTACATAAACATATTGGTGTCTTCCAGATAGATAACTATGAAACCAGTCTAGCGCTAGGCCTCTAATACCATGGTGTTGCAATTTGTTGATTAGGATGTCAATCTTGATGGTATCAAATGCTTTAGATAAGTCCAAAAAGATGCCAATACTAAACCTCTTGCTGTGAGGTGACAATGCTAACCACTGGACCACCGTGCCACCCTGACCCTTCACTTCACATCAGTTATGTTAATGGAAACCATGACATCTAATAATTAGTGATTGACTGGTTAATCGGGCGGGTGCAACTTCTTACGAGGACAGTAAGATTCACCATGATAAGAACACAGGTGAGAACAATTCTGGGGTTTAAGAACACATCTTGAATACGATGCAGACTATTCTTAGGGACTTTTCTTAAAGGCAAGTTTAAAAAAACTAGAAGATATATGGTAGAAATATTGGTGATTTAGACCCATTGTTATGCTTATAATTTAAATTTAAAAAGCACGGCTCCACATTTGCTTTAGGAATCTATGGTTTGACCACTACTTTGAGCTGATGAGGTTCCTCCCTTACTGCAGCTGCAAGAAAACAGTGTCTAACATTCATTTATGTTTATATGCACATGATTAGACACTTTCTTTACATGAGATGCACCGATAAGGAATTTATGGATTGACAATTATCACTGATTATTGTGTTGCTATGTCAAATACTGATATGGAGTCATATTGAGACACTGGCTGCTGTGCTGTTGGTGCACTCTGTGTGCTCTAATGAAATCATCTGTATTGATAACAGGCTGCGTTTGCCATTTCCGTTCTCAGAGCCACATGATACAGTGGAATAACATCTAAAAATAGCCATCATATTTATGAATTGTTTGTTTACATTTGCTCTCATGGTGGAAATAAATGGGTTTCTATAACCATCAGTGTCTGAATAAACCTGTTTTCTTATCAGCGGAATGTGTCACATGGTGCGATCTCGTGCTGTATTTCTGACCTCTTTGTTTTCCTTCCAGAGAAGGTCCACCGCCTGATCCAAAAATAGCTATTGCTTTCTGTTACACAGAGTCGCCGTGTCTGTCACGTAAGCAGCTGGAAAATAAATATTGTTGATGTTTTTAATTTTTCCACTCTTGTCTTGTGTCCTTTTTCTTTCCGCAGCACAGATGTCTTTATTTGCACCAGTCCAATAAAACATTATAAACACTGCCCGTATGAGAAGGTAAGCTCTCTGCTCATCAACAACATCCATTCTGTTCTCTTTAGAAATACTTATTTGTTTTCTTTTTCTAATTAGATCTCATTTCCCCTGTGTGTGTGTGTGTGCATGTGTGTTTGTCCAGTATGCCTGGGTAGAGAAACATTTGGGCCATGACTTTCTGGAGCGAGTCATCCTGACTAGAGACAAGACAGTAATCACCGGGGACATCCTCATCGATGACAAGCCTGACATTCTCGGTGAGGACTGTACGTGTGTTTGCGTGTGTGCACACGCAGTGTTTATCTCATCATAACAACAAAGATAATTTAATTTAGTGAAGAATTATTTAAGAAGAGATCATTAGGTATTGTTATATACTCCTGTTTATTTTGCATTTGAAATTGATGACAATGCAGCTCCCAGATCCATCGCTGCCTGCTAAGCTCCACCCTCTGGTATATGACATATGCAGTCTCTGGTAGGTATTTGTCCTTGTTAAACAATAGGTTCTTGGTTTCATACACAGGCAGACAAAAGCAGGTTTCTTATTTCTAGTTGATGACTTTTGTCGGCTGAAATGAAAACGGTCGCTGGAGGAGTTGATTAGCTAACGTTGGCTCCACAAATTGGTCGAAAATGTCTTTTCAGACAGTCTCCAGCTGACTTGTTTTAAAACTAGAATCCTGTAATAGGTGTTGAAAATATAGACTTGATGGCTACATGCATGACATTGTGATAAAAGACTGAGACTAAAGGTGTACGACCCGGGCAACAACTCATCATCTTCACCAGCTGTAATCCATGTAAAAAACATGAATCAGAGTTGTAGACTGAAGTCACGACTTGGACCTGAGTCAGACTCCAGTCATAAATTTGATGACTTCAGAATCAACTTGACAAAATCAAATACGACTTGCAACTCGACTTGGACTTTACCCCAATAACTAGTGACTTCATTTGGACCAAAGATAATTTTGTTTACGTACAAAAACTACGTGTTGGTCATCCGACTTCCTTCAACATTTGAAGTTGCATAGAGAACAGTACATTTAGGCTAATATTAATGTAGTTGGTGAGCTTATGCTTAGCTAACGCTATCTTAAAAGCTAAGCAACATTTTTACCAAATTTGTGGTAAAAAATAAATGCAGATTTTAAAAATCAGCCGTGATTTTTGCAAATTTAATATCGGCATTATTGTTTATTGAAGAGTGCATTATGACTCGAAACTCACAGTTTAGGACTTGACTCGAGACTTGCCTTTAACTTGGGACTTGAGTGCTAAGATTTGGGACTTACTTGTGACTTGCAAAACAATTGCGAAGTCCCACCTCTGATATGAATAAAGAAACAGCATTGTCTAAGCTGCCTAAGCAGTCTAAAAAGCCTTATTTTACAGGTTTGACAAGAAAAAAAAATTGAGATCCAACTATTGTTTTATTTTATCCTGTTTGCCTTGGCTCACATAGGTACTTGTTCTTTGAAACAGTATGTTTTGCTTTTAACATTACAGGAGAAGAGGCTTTTAGGATGACTAAACTCACTAAACGATGCCTTTGGCAAACTATAATGGATAATGTCTGCTGGTGTTGCTGCAGTGTAAGTTTGGCTAATACAGTGCAGGACAGAGATGCTAACATTAGCTTAAACTCTGGTAGCATCCAGGATTAGCCTCCAATACACACAAAAATACTACACACAGGGTCTACAGGGCCTTAAAAAGTCTGACAATGTGTTGAATTTTAATTTGTGAGGTCGTAACTACTACAAACATTTTATATCATTTCATTTATCCATTTTTAATTTCTTTTTGTGATAATGAGTGAAGTCTGTCGATGTAAAAGTCCACATTTCTATTGTTATAAATCTTTAAAAAAAAAACCTATAGCCTAATATTGTCGTTTTACTTCATACTTGCACTTACCTGTTGGCAAAATGTAAATGACAAAATGACTCACTCTAATAATCATATTCCTACATTACACTTACCTTTGAACAAGACCACATACTGTCTGCAGCGCTAACCTGCAATGCTAAAATGTGATTTGTCCAAAAATATGTCCTAAATTTGGTTAAAAGGTGCAGCAGCATTAAATTTAATTGTCTTATACCTGTAGGCTACACAGTGGATGTGCGTTAACTGAGTGCACTAGAAATTCTGTTGTATTGTATGCCTTACTGTACAATGACAATAAAGGAACCTTGAACTTGAACCTTGCTGTCATGAACAGGGTGCTTTGTAAATGCAGTGTGTAATCCCATGCGTTCAGTGGCCCATGGGAGTTAAACTTGGTTACTACTGTAGGTAGCTTGTTAACAGGACAGGCTAACAATTGCACCTTACCTTACACTAGACAAATCCACTCCTTACACTTTTTTCCATGTGTTTTTGCTTTTGTAGGGGCAAAAAAACAAAATGACATGAACCTCTAAATGCTTTAAATGTAGAGTAGCAGTCTTACTACATGAACATTGCTTCAGCATGTGAATAACACCAAAGCTTGACGTCTGTCTTGCTTAATTACTGTTGCTAAACTACTCTTGCTTAATTGCTGTTCCAGCGTAGGAGGAAATACAGTATTGTAAGTTCTCTGATGTGAAGAACTGCAGCTGAGGTGTATTTGTTGACTGAGTTTTGAGAACTCAAGGCTATGCTGTTTGTAAAGATCAATGACTGGCAAAAGGCGGTGACATAACCAAATGTAAATATGTTTCTAAAAATAGCATTAAACTGAGCAGCATTCAGCAGGCAGGAGCCAAAGATTAATAAGATGGAAGAAGGAAGGAGAAAAATCTGAAAGGAAGAGGATTGCATAATCCTGTTTGTCATGTGGGTGTTAAAATGATTTGCATACATCTTCACTGCTCCATTTACACCTTGTAAGACAGCTGCCACAGTGAGAGGACTGTTAGCCAGGATCTGCTGGGGTTGGATAAAGCAGTGGTTTGTACACTCTGCAGGAAAATATGTGTGGTTTTCAGTTATGTAATGTATCTATCTAACATGTCTCCCGACCAGGCGTGGAGCCCAAACCGACGTGGGAGCACGTCCTGTTCACCGCCTGCCACAACAAGCATCTTTCCATCAGCCCCTCCCACAGACGACTCCTGTCTTGGTCGGACGACTGGAGGGCAATCCTGGACAGCAAAAGGCAGTGAGGAACCACTTCGCCCACGAGCCCCAGCCGCCTGGTTTCCTGGTTAGTTGAGGACTTGGGGGTCTCTGTGGTAACATCATCACAACACCGGTGGGGGTCGAGACTCGGAGGGAACTCTGTCTCGCAATATCAGAATTTATTTCTGAAAAGATGTAGAGTAAATTTTAGAGGGGAACAATCAGAGGAATGAATAATATAAACAGGCTGGGTGTCTTACACAAAGCAGACACTTGTTGAACTCCATCAGGAGAGGACATTCACTTGTTTGACCACAAGGGGGCACTCTGAGACTGAGTGTGAAGTGAACTACCTTTCCAACAACTTTCACTGAAGAAACTGTGACAACAAAACATGTGGTAAAAGGGCAGATTGAACTTCTTATATACAGCAGGGCACTCCACCACTCACTTAGATGTACAAAAAATAGTTTCCGTGAGTCGTAGGCACTGACGAGTATGTGCAATACATAAACATACACACATTGTTACGTCTGGTCATCATTTTACATGTACGTTTTGGGAGGGTACTTCATGTGTCCCAGGTCACCGAGTACCACTGTCATGTAAATATAAATATATGTACAGAGATGTCTCTTATGGTTTTTAAAGAACAGATATAGTTACAATGGTGCTTTTTTATACGCAGTTCCTCTGTTTCACAAAGATCTATGCATCTTCACTAATACACCGATATAAGAAAAAAATTGAATCGCGCACATACTGTACATATGCATGTTGCCAAAACCATCACTAGTGTTGGATATGTTAAAACAACAGTCACAGAAAAAAAACATGCTGAATATGTTAAAAATATTAAAGGAAGAAAAGACATATTGGGGTTTGTGTAAGAGTTTATTTTAGAATTTAACGTTGGCTCATTTCTATATGTTAGATTGAACCAACACAAAAAAGAGAGATGATTTATATTATATGTTATTGTTTTTTTTACATACAGTCAGTAAAGCTATTTTAAGCACAATAAGCAAAACTCCTGCAGTTTACTCATTGTAAATACACTAAAATGAGGAAGTAGTATTAACAATTATTTGTTTTTTTATTTTAGCATGTCATTTGTGATTTTAAAATACAAGTGGACTGAAAAGAATATATACACTATTTTCACATTTTGAGTCACATGAGCCACAAAACTGCATTTGTCTGTTCCTTCTAAGAACTTATTCTGTCTGAGGTGTGTTTAGCAAGTGAACATTTTTGGGAAAAAACTTTTTCTCAGTCAGTTGCATTGTTCTGTTTTAAGGTCAGTTAAAGGGTAACTTTGGAATTTGTCAGCCTTGACCCTATTTTCCCATGTTTTTGTGTCCATGTTACTAATGGGAAGAACAATTTTTGAATCTGGCCCAGTATTGAGCAACAAGGCCGCAGCACTCACACGTAAATATATGTTGAATAAAAGTGTTTTTCCACTGACAGGCTCAGATTGCTATTACAAAGTTTCTAATAGGGTTATGGAAAGGATCCCTACAGGCATAGATCTTTTTTTGACAAGAAACAGCCCTAAAATTGCTTTCTCCAAAATCACCAGACTCCATTTAAATACACAATGATTTTGTCATCGTAAAAGACACTTCATTCAAAGTCAATGGAAACATAATAAAACTCACAAAATGCAGGGTGCATATTGCCCTGAGTGATTACATTGCAGCCTGTTTCGTGGCTCAATCCTGGACCAGTTTCAAATATTGTTCTTCCCTTTGGTCGCTAAGACACAACAGCATGGGAAAATTGAGTCCAGGTTGAAACACACCCAAGTTACCCTTTAAGACAAACTCTAAGTTTGTTTGAATCCACTTTCCACTGTATTTCTAGCAGGTGAGTTACAAGTTTGCCTGTTACTGCTAATGTGCTTTATGGGGACAAAGTGGTGGATGCTGAACATGTGTTATGACGTATGTACTTTGGGCTGTGTTATTGTGCCTCGTCTGATGTAGAAATTCAAACGCTTATTTGTCTGTCCATGTCCGTTAAATGCTGTGCTTTAGTCCACCTTGCTTAGAACACATACAAAGAAAGCAATATCAGTATGACCAAAGTGCTTTCGATGGTCCACATTTTTTGGGGTGCAGTCAAGGGTGCATTTGATTATCATGCTTAGTTTTAATACTGAGGCTGAAATTGTCAAATGTCACATGAATTCACAAATAGCTTTTGGTCAAAGTTATTATCGCTCCTGGGTTGACATTCTGGTGGTCTGGCAAAGTCTTAACATGATGCCTCTTTGTGCGCTTTGTGATTTCCTGTCTGCTGATCATATCAGTTACGAACACATGAAGAAGCAGCTGAATATGAGCATCAGTCTAGACTGCAGTTTGCCCTCGGTCCATTTTGTCATACTCAGATAGACACATGAGAAACTGTGCACTATCAAATGTCAACATCTGCCTCTATGTACCCATGAATCCTTGTGTTTTGGTATTGATATCCTGTGGTAACCTTGGCCTGTATCTATTAAATTCTTAGGAATTAAACCAGAGAACGCTGTAATGGGCCAATTTAGTTGTAAAAGAAATCCTCGCTGGACATGAAAACTGCAATACTTAGGAATGTTTATTCCTAGTTAGGGTCAGCTGGGGAATTGGAGCCTGCCAAGCTTGCCTGGGATAAAAGGCAGGAAAACTCCCACTGCAAGTTGTCACTGCATCATGATGCTAAAATTCTGAGAGTAAACATAGTCACATATGTGGGCCATGTAGAGTTTTCACTTCACATTGGACTGTGTGAGGAAATCAAAGTTCATGGAGGGAACCCAGTATTTTACATCCATCCAGTAGCTCTGGAATAAAACCCTCGTCCTACACCCTGTTTGTGACCTGGTGCACTTTCAAAGTCTTTCTTTCTTACCATACTTCCGACCACTACTTACTGTTCAACTAGGTCAGCTGTGTCTTTAAAGTGCTGGAAGCTCCTGTGGAGGAACTCATCGGTTCCACGTGATCACTCACCTGATTGCCAAGCTACCTGACAGCAAAAAAACAACCAGTCAACCGTTACACAAACACTGCATGTGTGTCAGTTGTATGCCGGCCATTTTTTGTCAATGAATGTCTCATGTTTGTGGTGCTGATAATCATTTTTGCTGCAGCATTTATGGGAGAAAAAATGTTAGAACACAATGTAGAAATGATAGATTTAATAAAGAATTCTAAAAAACTTCAGTTAATGTGACATTTCTGCTTGTCTTGCTTTCATTTTGATTTTTGCAGTAGTAGTAAAAGCGCCAAAATACTGTCCTGAAACCACAACATAACCTCCTTGACTCTACTTGTCAGAGGTGTGCAGCAGATGGTGTAGCCAATTGTGTGTAATCACCCTCCAGAGAGGTGTGTCAACAGGAGAAATTAGATAATCACACAGCATCGAATCTTGGGTCCTTTGAGGTCTCCTTCACCTTTACCTACACCTTTACCTGAAATCTGTTGTGCTGCTCAGTTGAGCTCCATCTGTCTGGTTTTATTTTAGAGCTGTTTTGTTGAATGGAGCAAAACCTTGCCAGCATATTATTCATACATTTCTTACATTAGCCATTGTATGGTTCTGTGAACTAGAGTGTAATCCCAGCATGCATTGGTAAAGAGAAAAGAGATGCTCTGAATGGTTTCCGGAATTGGTTGACAGTCCACTACAACACAAAAATAAATAAACACTTTCAAATCTGTGTGAGAGTCTTCAACTAGGGATTTTAACGGGTAATGCTTTCGGTGGGGGGGGTTTGCCGAGGAATTATGTTTTCGTGTCGTTCGTCCCATTCTTGTGAATTGAATATCTAAAGAAAGCCTAGTGGGAATTTCTTTAAATTTATCACAAACATCCACTTGGACTCAACAATGAAGTGATTTGATTTTGCTGGTCATAGGTTGAAGCCCAAGATCACTGTGACCTTCTCTGTCTTATTCTTGTGAGTGCAATATCTCAAGAAAACCTTGAGGATTTTTTTTATTTATTTTTTTTACAATTTTGGCACAAACATCCACTTGGATTCAGTGATGATGGGTTATATTTTGGTGATCAAAGGTCAAGGTCACTGTGACCTCGCATCAGCCTTATTCTCCTGAAAGCGATATCTCAATAACGCCTTGAGGAAATTTCTTCAAATTTGGCACAAACGTCCTGAACTGATTTTGGTGCTCAAAGGTCAAGGTTACTGTGACCTCACAAAACATGTATTTGGCCTTAACTCAAGAATTCATGTGCTTACTGTAACAAAATTTCACACAAATGTCTAATAGGATGAAATAATGAAGTGATGACTTTACTGTATATATATCCAGAGGAATAACAGGTCACCTTCACTGTGACATCATAATGTTTTGCAAAAACATTTTTCTGGACATTACTCAATGTCATATCTCAGGAACAGAAGGGAAGACATTTGGTCAGATACTGAACTGGTGACTCTAATCTTGGGTGCCCACATTGAAACTCTGCTGATTGTTTAGATCTTCTGTGCTGCAGGGAGGACGATGTTTGTGAAGCATCCATGTTTTCACAGATGTGGATGTGAACTGTAAGTGTAGCTTGACTGGTTTGCAGAGGCATACGATGGGGAGGCGACAATAGTAAGCACTATAATAAAAGTTAAGTTCAATAACATATTGGTCCCTTTTCTTAAATTAAAAAGCTGCTCTGAGAGCTTTGTTTTTGTAGAGTTTTTTTCTGTCACAACTTGAACATTTTGATATATTTTTTTATCCTTAGTTTGTGCTTGCCAAAGCTAATGTTTCTGAAACGTAATTGGATCAAGATAGTAGTGAAATCTATTTGGCAGTCGATCAGAATTTAGTCGTTGGCCAAGTGTTCTCAGCTTCCAAACTACTTTCTGTTTGGCTGAGTTACTGAGCAGAAGAACAAACTTCTGGTGACAGCTCAGTCTGACAGAGTTTCCAGTCTGTCTGTGGTCGTCAACATGCAAGCTCCATTTAAACCTAGTGCTGTAAGATGTCAGTGTTAGTCACTGGGCAGCATTTTCTGCCCTCAATAATGTATTCACAGGGTTTGTTCCCTCTATGTAAGATAAGGTAGGGCGAGGTAAAGTAAGGTAAAACTTTAATGTCCCTGGGGGGCAATTTGGGATACAGAGAGTAGTCATAATTAAAACAAAACAGACAGAACAAATACATAACACACACAGCCCAGTATCACACACTGTCAGGGATAAATCATGGACAATTAGTGGTCACTGCTGGTTATTAATAGCATAGCAGACAGAGCAAAGGATTTTATGTAACGCTTAGTGCTATGTCTCTCAACCAACATGAGTATTCAGTAAGAAACGCTATCGTTTTCACCTTCTTTTCAGCCCAGTTTCCTGAGGAATTTCTTCCACGTTGGACAGTTCTACACCTCACGATTTGTGTCCAATGCCAACCTTTAGGGCCAATTTGAGAAACAGTGTGCCCCGCGTGAAGCAAAACATCCCAGACCAACAACTATCTCACATTTTTATAAACAGTAACCATGATCTGTCCCTATCACCATATTGTAGTTGCCATGTGCAGATACTGTCGAGCGCTAGTGTTGTGAAATTGTTGGCATGGGAAGGGGGGAGTAACATGGTGAAATGGAGGGAACTTTCAAAAAAAGAAAAAGGGCAGATTGCCAGTTTAAAGGAAGTTTATTTACAATGAAAACGGGAAAAGGGACCATCAATGAAAAACGAGCTCCAAAAGGGAACCGGATCGCCTGTAGCAGGAACACACAAAAAATAAAGAAGAGGTTAAATACAGCCAACAAATATCACAGCACTTAGCCAAACTCTCACTTATTTACCTACGTCTTAGAAACACGCAATTGTCACAGCCTTCTGACCCACTGGCTCCAGCACTACTCCTTCATTCATTTATACATTCGCTGATGAGGAATCATAAGGACCAGCTACACACTGAAAAAACAACAACACACAGGCACGTAACAATATGTTAGGCCATTCATTGTTCTTAAAACAGACTGGTTGTCGTTTCCCTTAAAAATGAAAAACCGTAGAAATATACAACTTTAATTTGAAGGAGCACTTTGATTGTAAGGAATGAAACATTTACTGGGATTTACTGCATGTTCTGGTCGTGATTTCAATCAGGTTGACACCATTTGCTCCCTATATTGATACTGAGGTAGGAAACTGGTTCAGATGAGGTGCACCGTGAGCGTAGGAACAGTGTCAGCACAAAGGAGGCGTTTGTGTAAGGGGGCGGAATTGAGCTGAGTCTTCAGGGAGTGTTGCTGACCCATTTCATTTTGACAAGGTACAGCCTAAAAGCACAAAAGACAAATAATGGGTTAACCCCTGCTTGGACTGTTGTTTTTTGTTTTTTTTCTTTAGCACAATACAGGTAAAAGCATTCATACTCTGAAAAGTGTGACAAATCCGTGCTGTTACAAAACGATTGTGTGTTTCCCCTGCCGTCATCACACCAAAATATACCTCGCCTGATATGTAACTTCACCGTCAGTAACATTACAATAGGCCTTCAAAGCAACAAAACGTCACTGAAATAGGATGAACATCGGGGGGAAACAGCCAGGGTCAGATTTCCCTGCTGTCTTCCTCTTTGAACATTTCCCAAGTGTGACAGTAGACTGAAGTGACACTTAAGTAACAGAAATGTTCATACATGACCTCACGCAAACTGTGGCCTCAGTGAGCATAATGCTATAATCAGATACTAATGCGTGTGTATGCTCACGTGTCTCTTTGTGTTTGTATATAAATTAAAACGTTGTCAGTCATCACCCACACACCCAGTGACTCACTTCCACTCATAACAGCAGCTGAGTATAAAACAATGATTTGTGTTTGTTCTCTGGCTCGACAGTGTGACCCACCTACGGCCATATTTCTCCTGTATGTGTCATTTTACCTGGAGGCAAAACATGTCGTGTTGTTGGATGCAAAATGGTGGTGGGAAGAAAAAAAAATTCCCCTCAGTCACTCCCCTTGACACTCACTTGCAGGTTGCAGGAACATTGCCTGGCAGTGTAGCCCTGTCTGCTGTTGTTTTTGCTTGACTGACTTCAGTTTTTTGTCTTTTCTTTTTTTTTTTGCTCATATTTTGTGCAGATATTCAACACTGTTAAATTCCAAGGATTTTGTTTTATTCTTGAGATGCCTCTGAGTCTAAGAGCAATGTGCAACACTACTGAAACCAGACTAATCTTAAAGATCTTTATCATAATGGCAGCTCTTTATACGAAAGGATTTTTCACCTGCTCCGGAGCAGTTTAGCTGTTCAGCATAAGTTAACACTGTGATTGATCCCACTTAAAAAAGAACCAGCTTCAAGTTGCTGAAAACTTGGAGTTAAACCTGAAGTTACCTCGTTAACTCCAAATCCTGCTTCGCAGTACAGGCCTCAGCTCAGGATCTCCACATCCAGCATCTTCACCTGCAAGATCGTCTGAGACCAGCCACCCCAACAGCTGATGCAAAAACTGATTTGCGCAACCAAAGAATGAACGAACCATCAGGGAAGCTCATATGTGTGCTCAGCATCTGGCACTTCGGAGAAGTGTTATCTTCACAGATGAATCCCGGTTTACACCATAGTGGCCAGATGCCAGACGGCATGTATGGCGCCCTGTGTATGAGCGGTTTGCTAATGTCAGTGCTGTGAACCATGGTTCCCCATGGTGACAGTGGGGTTGTGGTATGGGCTGGCATGAGCTACACACAGGTGAATTTTGTTGATGGCAGTTTGATTGCAACTCTATGTGAGGGAGATGTGTCTCACTGCATGAGACAAATAGTGGTCCACCAGATACTGAAAAGAAGATTCTTTTGGGATATCTGTGACTAAAAAAATGCATTTCTAAAGCACTGTGAAATACAAATAAATGATGATGTCATTATCCTGTCTTCATTACATTGTGCAATCAACATTTAACATGAACAACATGAAGTTGATATAAGAAACATGTAAGGGACTGTTCTTTACTCATTAGAGGAGGGGATGGCTGAGGTGTGACTTTTTAAAATCTTTTAATTTTTTTCTTTTTTCTCTCGACCCCAACTGAGGATTCTAGATTTTAAAACTTACCCTTTGATTTTCGAGAGGTAAAAGTTGAAGACAAAATCCAAGAATTGGAAAAAGCCTCATTTTTGTCACTCTTTTCATGCATGATGGTTAGTGCAAACAGTTTGTTTTTGGCAAAAATTTAAACGAGACATAGAAAAAAGTTATTTTTATGAAATATTACAGTTTTAAGATCTGATTTGATTACTTTTTTGTTTTTGCACCACCCTTTCCCCCTTCAATGAACAGTCACTTTCCACAGAGATTTCCTCTGCTAATATGAAGCCAGGATAAATCACACACAAGACTTAAAATGCTATTCTGCGGAGGCTTTACTGTCCTCACACTTTATTGTTTCTTATCTGTGAAATAAAAGTAAATAAAAACTTTGTTTCCAATGAAGGAAATGTTTCAGCTTACAAAAACAGACAGGATGTCTGCGTTGCTGCGACATGTAGAGGTGCACGTCACGCTACGGCGTAAGGTATGGTGTCGATTTGAAACAGAAGTTTAAATCCTGCTTTACACATCCAGCTGACTTGAAGCAACGCTAGCATCCATTTGGAGATGGGTTAGTGTGAAATATGCACACTTCTTTTAGCTCTGTTTTGTTCTCCACCAACTCCTGAAGAAGGAAAATATCTGGCCCCTTAGCTGCTATATGCTCCACTCTGTTAACGTCACATTGGATCAGAGTGTCAAGCTTAATCCTTGAAACCTAAATACAAAGTTCCATTTAATCAAGAGCACAATAATAACAAACTAATCTGGCTGCTTATCAGGAGTAGCTCTAATCCCACATCTGACAGCCTTGGTAGACAGAGTGCAGCCTTGTGTGGACTGCACTGCATTGTGCAGAGGTTTGTCTTTATTGGGCAAATGCGTCAGAGTTGGGAGGAAATCCCATTGGAGCAATAAAACTGGGAATTAGCAAGAATTTCTCTTTAAGATGAAAACAGAGGTCTTATGGGGGTGTACTCATATCGAACAAAGAAAGTAGTTATTACAGTACATTTTGTTTGTGCAGTGGAGATACATTGTACAAGATGTTCTCACTCGGACAGAAGGGGGTTGAAGTCAGCATAATGTTTAGATTAGACGGTTAACCACATGCTGCTGATGCTGAAGGTTAATAATTAGGGACTAACATATTCCATGGACGCTCGCATGGTTGTGTGCAGTGGAACATATACCAATGTGTCTGTTTGTGCATGTTCCAATGATTTATTTCTAAAGAAAGTACATTCCACGAAGTAGAACAGCACAAATGCATGACCGGAAAAAAACGGAAGTACAGTCAAGCGCATAAAATAGAGAGAACGGGTCAGGTGGAGAGTTTCCTGTTTGCTGAGTTGTTTTTGTTCCTTCCGTCAGAGGCCCTCGACTGTATCTCTCACTATGTTATCATCTCTTTGTGTTTGGATTGCTCTCCTTCCGTTTGTCTAATTGCTTTACGACAGAGAAGGAAAGAGACGCACTCGGAGGGTGTTGGAAATACTGTTCAAGAACAGCAAAGTGTTTACTGAAGTGACTCATAAGAAGTCACAGTGGAAGTGTTAGTACAAGAAATCTGTGGGTAATATTTTAATAATATGACTTGCCTCTTAAAAGCTGCTATGTTGTATGGCACTCAGCTTGTGGTGCTTAAAGCGCCAAAAAACAAACAAACTCAACAGCAATGACTCTTTCCAGAAATCATGACCTGGTTACTCAAGATAATCAACAGACCTTGTTGTGAGCAGTTTTATGTAGGAAGTATTTTTCTTTCTACCGAACTACACCCACCAACCATATCACCATGCAAGAAGAAAGCGTTTGTCAACCGCTAGCACAAGTGAGCTAGCTAATGTTACAACTCAACTGTCCCTTTAAGTATAATACTTGAGTATGTTACATTCATCAGTGGGTTCTTGCTTCTTCCAAATATAACAAAGTTTATTTTGACAGACCAAACATTTTACCCATGTGTAAGAGTTGACATTTTAATCCTTAGTATAATTAATGCAACTTTGCTTTACTCTCAATGACTCTTTATTTCCTTGAAATTCATGTTGAGGGTAGCCGAGACTTTGAAACTGGTGTATGAAGGGAACTAATTTGTGGACAGAAATTTACCAGAATTCAGGAAAAAAGGGGTTGATACTCAAAATCTCATAGGGCAGGGCCCCCAGACACTCTGCTTCATTGGTATCCCCTGGGCATGGGCCCACTGGCAAGATGTCCCTTATTATTCCACATTTAAGGTGGCAACCTTTAGCACTGCTAGCTGCAGCCATTTCAGCTCCTTAACCTCCATGTTTGCTTGTGACGTGGGCAGGCATTCCCAGCCCAGACTCTGTGTGTCTTTAAAGTCACTTGTAATAATTCGCAATTATTGTATTCAATGGTTGATTATTTATGCTGGGAAGTGGGGACACAGAGATTTCTTATGCATAAAGCACAGAATTTGGTGCTATGCCCCTGCTCAGAAATTCTTGCTAATCTTGTAAACATCTGCGCATTAACATCTCGCATACAAAAAAATCAACATACTATGCAGTTGGAATGCACACACTCAAGTGTACATCACATTTAGTATTAATAGTATGTCAGTATGTGATTTCGAACAGAGCCCATTACTCTGCATGCATGTGCAGATGGGTCCTCTCGTGTTCCTCTGCTGGTATATAATATCTGTGTAAGTAGTTAGCATGTTTTTGGCAAACAGTGGCAAAGTGAGTCAGTCTGTTGGTTTGGTTTATTGTCATCTGTCTGTCTGTCTGTCTCTGTACGTCATCTATCCATCCATCTGTGTGTCTGAGGGAACAGGACGCTGTGTTTTGCTGAGCTGGTGTTATGGCTGGAAGTCAAACACTGTTAGTAATTACAGAAAAATACACCCACACACCCACACTGGACTACGGAACAGTAACCCTGATAAGCTTATTGTATGGGATCTGGTGTTGTTAGCGTTATATCTGTCTCTTAGTTTACTGTATTTTCAATTGACTATTTTCAATGTACTATTTTAAACTTTAGATGTTTTTTAGTTTTAAACAACTAAAACTAAAAAACAGCTAAAATTGGACCTGCCAAGTGTTTGAAAAGCACTTACTGAGGTTCAGCCAGTGCTGCAGGGCGACTGCCAAACAGGAAGAGGGTAAGATCTGAGGGATGAATGTTTAAACTATCATCAGGAAGACAGCTGATTGTCTACAGTCTCCATAATGTGGGTTATAGCCATGCCACTTTTGTTTAGCCTGCAGAAATATACAGGGCAACTCAGTTTTTCTTTTCTCTAAGAGTCTAGTGGGGTCATGGAATTTTGCTGGGGCAGCATTAAGAGGCTTTGCATGAGTATTGCAATGCCCCAAAATCCTATTCTTAGCAGCCTGCGTGTTTTGTTACAGTTCTCAAATGAAACACTTGAGCATGCAGTATAATGAATCACTGTGACAAGCATGATAGTGATCATGTTGGCTCCTGTGCAAGCATCTAGAAAGAGATTTCCATGTATTTTTTTTAGAACGTTTCAGCCTTGAGACTCTAAAAACCTTAGTTAGCGCCCCCCGAAGGCAGTCGTATTCTTTACACTTGGTTGAATTTAATTGATTAATTAATTTTTTGGCCACTTGGGAGCAGGACAAACAAGCTTTAAACATGATACAGACATACTATTACCCTTAAGGTGCTGACACACCAAAACGTCATCAGAGAACTAGCAACGACGAAAGCCAACCTTTGCACCATCTACGTTGCCTCACGTCGCCGGTCATGCTGCGGCTAACGCTCCGCTAGCCTCACAGCTAGCCCTGGTTTGTTATTCAGGTTAAAGTGGGAAGAAACAGCGGGTCTTGGGCAGCTGAGTGAAGTGGAGCCTGAGGAGGAAGCACCAGTGAAATATTGGTCTCTTCAGCTGCTAAATGCTTCAGCATGTTCACAAGGTAGCACATAATTTTCTTTTTTTGCTGATAACATCTAATTAGCAAGTAACGAGTAATCTGCAGAGCCACGTGTTGGGGTGGGGGGCTTTGAGAGGTTGCTTATACTGTATTTATCTTAGATATAAGCAATGATGATTTTGAGCCAAACTATTCACCATTATTCATTAAAACAACAAAAATAAACATTGGTTGTTGGTGCTATTGGTGGTATTCTAGGAAATGTTTGCGCCCATTAAGTGAAGTAGAAATAAATGAGGCACATAAGGAAAGTGGGTCAGGCAAGAGAGAGCCATCCATGAATTGAAGTCCATAACAGTATATTTCTCCCGCCAGTCCCTTTCACTCTGTGCTGGTTCTTAAGGGGTGCAATGAGTTCGTAATATGAAAAGCTGCCACTGAGAAACCATTAACACATGTCAGGCTTACAATGAATGGGACTTCATTTTATTTTCGGGAGAAGACAATGAAATTTGCATTCATCTCAGAGTGGAACAAGCTGGTTATTTAGCACAGGACTGCATCTGAAGCACTTAATTCCAGTGTTTTTCTCTTTGAAGGAAGGAGCGGTAATTGCCGCCACACACTTAAATCGCAAAATCATTTTTTGCAAAGAAGTCCTGTTCTAATGGAGGTCCCTGGAAATGTTATTCACTTCCAAGTAGGACTTCATGATTTCTGCAGCGTGGAAAAGAATGAATGAGTGCAGAGAAAATAGATTATATGAGCAAGAGATTGAGCTGACTTGTGTGTTTTAACTGCTGAGTTAAAGTTGTTATCTTATATTCCGCACATGGACAATTACCAAAGAAAAACATGCTGTCTGCATATCAGCTGGGGCTGATCATGATTAATTTCCTATGTTTGGTCAGTATGGGAAGAACAACACAGCTCGGGTGTGTTTGTTTATACCTGCCTTCATGCGGCGTGTGTGTATGTGGAGGGGAAATGGAAAGTAAAAGCAGGTAAATTTCCACAGCGGCGGACCAGACCACCACATCATTTTTCCCATCCATCTTCACCGGGGAACTGATATAGCTGTTGAGGCATCATCTCTTTATAGAGCTGCTTCATTTCCAGGCGCAGGACTGAGCTGGAAAATTTTCACATTAGGCCGCTCACGTCACACACAAACACTGTTTTCATTTCATCCCATCCTATTGTTAATTAGATTTTGTATCTGAGGGTCCTCTGTGTGGCAACATGTTGTTAGCATTATTAAATTTGACACATAATCACCAAACACATGCTCACCAGCAACCAGTGCAATGTACCAATAACATTAAATGGGGCTTCAGTTTGAGTGCGTTCTTTGTATGTTGCCTAAAATGAAATGAAACACATCCTGTCACAAATCACCCACCTCAAGTGGTCTCTTTTAAGATTTAAAAATAGCATACAGGCTAATGGCTGGAAAACAAACTGCTCAGAGTCCTGGTGGTGATGATGAGCAGGAAATGGGAGAATGTTAGCAATGTACTGTAAAATGTGAGAACGTGCTGCAACGTCTTTGTGATTACTTTATACAGCTGCAGCTAAAGTTATTATGGTCAAGGTGCTTGCAACAGTTACTTATTTACACATCCAGCAAGATGATCATTAATTTAAGTGTGTGTTTCTGTCTTCCTGATTTAATTCCAGTATTCCCTCTTATTTTACCTTTGTCTTGGTCTACACCAACTCCTGCTTAAATATTTCTCTCTTAAGCAGGTTTACGATTCATTATGTTCACAGTTTTTCACAATTTTTCATAGCGGTGGCCAGATGGGGCCACTGAAAATCTTGGGGTGGCGTACCATAACCAAAAGCCATAACTGAATTTCATAGACTAATACTGGTACAGTCACAGGCGATTTATGACATGAATTGCTTACTTGGCTGAGTTTGTTGTCAGCTGGGCAGGCAGAGTACAGTGGGTTTATCAGAGCTTTAAACAAAAAGAAAAGAAAAAAGACAACACCTACCTGCTGCTGATTGACAAGACCTAAATAGCCGTAAATGTGCGGGCCTGAGAACTACAAAAACGGGCTCAAAGTCACTAAAAAACATTTGTATAGCTAGGTGGAAACTGCAAAATCAGGTGATAATCCTTTGAGGTCATCAGATGACCCCTTTCATGGTACACATATTAAACTCATTTGTATTGTAAAAATATTAATAAGTGCAGCTTTTGCTAATTGTTAGCAACAGAAAATAAAAGGCAAGACATTTTCATCTAATAACATTAAAGTTTCACCACCAAACACATTGAAATGTGGTGCTAAAGCTCACAGTGAGTCAATCGAGCACCAGAACAAAAAAAAAAAACTTTATTGTTTATTAGTTTGCGGTTAATGTGTGTGTTAATGAGCGTCGAGCTATTGAAAGCTATTATAACGGCAGGCTAATTTCACTTTCAGAATGACTCTGATATGATTTCTTGATTTTAAAATAGTTTATAAAAAATATTTATTCATCCAATTCAAACATATAAATTAAACCATGTCTGTCATGACTTATAAAAGTGGCCAGTTGGTCGAGTTGTTTCAACCACTTTTTGATCCTCACACCTAATTCAAGTTAAAACTCCAAAGACTGAGTCAGTGCGTTGCTATAAATATTTTACATTTCTGGATAATTTGATAAATGAGCTGTGGAGTTGTGGCACTCGTCTCATATGTTTCACACCGTGTGACTCAACAGGCTGAATTTTTAATATCAATTGTACTAGTTTGTTTCCATTATGTACTCATTTCACATGAGCAGTGAAGTTTTCCGCCGCAAGCAAGGGAATAAATAATGCAGCGAGCTCTGAGGAAAAGGCCGCTCAGGTTCCATCAGCGCAGGGGCCGTTGAAATAGAGGATGACGCAAACAACAGAGCACACACTTGTAGCTTGGCGTGCATGTGTGTTTCCTGGGAAGAGAAAGGGAAAGAGAAAAGGCTTCCAGTGAACTGCACAGATTGACTCACAAACTCCCTCTCATGTGTGAGTGAAAGCCTGCGCGGGAGGAAGGGCTGCCACCACGAATCCTGAATCATCCCGCTCTGAAGTGATGAAAAAAGTACTAAAATTAGGAAAGGAACTAATTAAAAAAAAAAAAAACAGGGAGAGGATTCCAAAAATATCTTCAAAATATTACCTACCCAGGAAGATGAGTCATATGCTTGGTGTGAAAGTGTCTCTTCCAAGTTGATGCTTAGGGAGGTGGGTTTCAGGGATGTCCTGTGGATTTTAAACCTTCAGGAGGGGGTAGTGTGAGTCCAAAATAACAGCTTGGTCTTAATGTCGGGTCCTCGGAGTTGTGCTGCCTGCTGCTCTAGTGGTCCGCTGGGATCGATAAAACTGGGGAATATCACACTTTTTATTTTAGTTTTGGTAGTGGTAGGTGGCACGCTTTTTTTAAGCTTTGATGGCTACTACTGCTGCCCCGTTTTATCCCACCCACCCACTCTCCTGTGGATTTGTCTATATTTCATATGTACATTTTATGTGTTTATGTGTGTGTGCGTGAGAGATGAGCGTCCTCGATTCTATTTTCAGTGCCAGGAAACTTCACACATTGACGTCTTTGCCCAACAGATTGAGGCTGCTACACATAGGGAGGCTCACAGTGTGATGCCGCACATTGATGCCAAGTTGTCAGTTACAGACACTTGCGCGTGTGTGTGTGTTGTGTGCGCGCGCCACTCCTCAGATTCAGTGTGTCAATTCTTAGCATAGCATTCCCTCCATTCCCCTGGTGTTTTGTTGTTTTTAGAAGCACACTGACGTTGTGTGTCGTCAACAGGCTTTAGGAAACCCCAGGAGAGCCCTTAAGCCACAACACACACTGTGTGTTTGCAAGGATCACAAGCTAAATTTTGGGGATAGGTTATGAAGAAATACTGTTTTAAAATACCTGTTCCCTACTGTAATATTATCCAGTCTGAACCACCCTGATCAACTCCCAGACTGATGTTTTGTTTGTTTTGAAGCTACAGCCCAGGTTGAGCCAGTTATGACAGTGAAATCATTTCTCATGACGCATTGGCTGTTGTTTATTTTATTTACCCCTCGTGTCTCGTGCCTCAATTTTGCAATGTGAGTAATCTAAAAACAACAGTGTGAAATACATCACGTGTGTGATACAGTGCCTGAATAAAAAATACTGTGTGTATAAATACACTAATGTCGATACATTTTTAGTTTTTGGTTTTTTTTGCTTCAAGTTTCTAAAACAAGGACTTTTTTGTGAAACAGCAGTGTAAAAGTTGACCCACTGGCCCCGTGTGTATGTCTCTGCTGGGCTTATAACCACCACATCACGATGAGTGATTGAACTCAGCTGCATGCAATCACTACCTGCGGCTGCAGGTGGGCGAGAGGGCAGCACCTGGAGGGACACACCAGAGAGAACAGAATCGACACACAAAACACACAAAACACAGCACATAACATTTAGGTGACACAGAGACAGGCCCTCCATCACTGGCAAATACCCACATCTTTCAAACTCCGCATTCCTAACCCCCAGTCCAAGATACACCTGAAGATATTATTATTAAATCTTAATTTCATATCATTTTAATGTAATGATTTTAATAGTTTATTAACAGTTTATGTAGAATAAGCACATAAGGGAGAGACGGATGATGGGTTTGCCTTTTTCAGGGGCATATATAGCAAATGGCACCATTTTTAATTTAATGAGAACCCTTTAACACACACATTTTCAAAGGTTACAGTCTCTCATAACGGCCCATTCTCTGCCCAACACTTTGCCAGAGGGCCCACTCTCTCTATAGGCCCCCTGCACCTCACAGGTCCCTGTGTCTACATTTATGCCCCTGCCGTGGATATCGCTACTGCATAGACTCTGGTGGTGTGTCTCAAATCACATACTTCCATTAGTACACCTCTATGTAGTATACTATGTGCACTATGTACTATTTGGCGTAGTGCGCAAATTTCGACAGGGTAGTGTTGTCTCAAACCAAACATGGCCGTTGTGCACTCACCGGTAATGACAACCGCAAATTAGCTAGTTAGCAAACTAGCATTAGCATTTGCGCTATTGTTTGCGGTACCAAATCATTACAGATTGCTAAATTAACCCTATAAACATACTGCTGGCTTATACCCGACATCATTATAGTGGTGCTTAGTGCAAAAAACACATGTATTTGTACAATGCAGCGACGTTCACGGTCGCACAGTCCTCGGCTGCTATTTCCAGTTTGAAAAGTGGTCCCTCCCCTTCCGCTACGTAACCAAGATGGCGACCACTGAGTGCGAGAAGTGTCCATAGTTCCACACTCAACTTTTTGACCGTTTTGAGTGCACCATCCGGGTACTCATAGTGCACTGCATTTTTCCATACTTCTCAGTGTGAACGCACTTATGCACTGAAAATATAAGTGTAAGTCCAGAAGTATGCGATTTCAGACACAGCACTGGTCTAGATAACTAGCAGCAGCCATGGAGTGGAGTGGAGATGCATCATCCATCTTTATATACAGTCTGTGATCAGAGCACAATGTAAGTGTATCAAGTGGACATGAAGTGTTAGCATTACCATGGTCTTTACAACACCAATTTAGAGTTGTTCTCTGCCTGGGAAAAGAACAGCTTTGGTCGTTTGTTCAAATGTCTAAAACAACCTAGATATTTATGTTAACTTGACAAGGACCTCTGATAAAATTGTGAATTAGTAGTCTTGTATGCCAAGAGGTAGAAGTAGCATACGCTTATTAGCATCACAAAGCATGGGACTTTGATACAGGAGGCCACTGCTTTCCCTATTTCCTTTTACCATGGCCCTGAAGGCCTGAAATGCTAATATTAATGGGTTTTTTGCAATATTTTTCCCATGAAGGACATTTTGAAATTAACTGCCAAACACCCTATTTTCAAGTTTCAGGTAATTTATGTACAACAGCTAAAGTGAAGCGGTCCCATTGCGTTATGGCAATGAAATTCTTGCATTGAGGCTCTCTGCAACAATTCTACTGCAAAATGCAAAAAAAACAACAACAATAAAATGTAGAATAAAATGAATCTAATTAGTGGTACAACATAGTGGTACACAATACATATATATATATATATATATATATATATATATATATATATATATATATATATATATATATGTAAACTGCGGTGTGATCAGGTTGGTCACTGAGGTAATTAATATTTGTTTGAATTAAGTGCACTTCCAGGGGAGCAACAGTAAATTCAGTCACCTCAGTGCTGCCAACCCTTCCACCTGACTGCTGTCTGCAGAGGATAAGAAACATACAGAAGGAATGCAGGTTATCATCATACTGTGATTCATCCTGCTTTCGTCATTTTCCTTTATGTCATTCTACTGCCTACATATATATATGTATATATATATATATATATATATATATATATATATATATATATATATATATATATATATACATATATATGCTGTGCTGTGTTGACTGCTACTGTACTGTGAAACACTAAATGTTCACTCTATCACATGCCTGCCCCTCCATCCACAGACCTCTTCAGTCACCCTGGGTGTTTAGGTTTGTCTGGATGAGAGGCCATTAAGTAATCCACGAGGCTTGTGGGCTACAGTCAATCACACACTCTCGACCCACGCTCATGCGCCGAGGTTGGGGCGCGTCAGTCCATTTACTCCTACACAGTGAATGTTGAGACATGTGCGCATACGCATGCACTCAAATCCCTGATCAAAACATTCCACTTGCATTCCTGTTATTGCTTATGTTGGTACATCTCTCGCAATATGCACTTCATAGTCTAGACATACTGTCTCTCATTGGTGTTAGGCATATATATTTGCTATTACAGAGGAGCATTGCAGTAAAATCATTATTAATAAATAGGATTTACAACAACTGTTAAAGAATTTTCCCAAATTACATATTTTTTCATCTTATCACGAGAAGTAAATAGCCATGCAGATGGCTTTGAGTTTTGCTATCTTTGAGATTTGTGCCTCCACCCTAATGCAATGTTGTCTTCAGGTTTGTTTGTGTAGCAATATCTCTTGAAGCTATAATCATTGAGCACAACATTAGTTGGCCACCATAATGGTCTTCCATGCATCCACAGTATAAGTATAATTGTTGTGTTATATTTTCTCTCTTTCTTTTTGTCTTGCTTTCTCTGTATTTACATCTGCGCACAAAAGCTTCTATAATGTGTCTTTTTACTCTCATCATGACATAAGAAAATAAGAAAAAAATAAGACATGTAGCTTTCATGATACAGTCTACTGACAGTTTTTTCTCTTTTCTTTCTGTGGTAGGTCGTCTTTACTGGTGCTTTGTTGCTCCGTACAATAAAGCAATCCATTGTCCCACTCACAGCTTTCTCCTTTTAAATGTTATCATCCCTCACACTGGCTGCCAATCAAGGCTTGATGTGTCACACACTTATAATTCCCACACAGTGACAAATAGGTTCCCCATGAGGGTTTTTTTTTTTTTTTTTAAATGAGATTAAATTAAATTACATTTTTTTAGCCAGAGTTTGCCTCTTTATTAGGAAATGGGTGCACACAACATACTGTCAATTGAAAATTCATTCATTCATTCAAAATTCAGAGTCTGACAAGTCTGAACTCTGAAGTTTCTCTCTCTCTCTCTCTCTCTCTCTCTCTCTCTCTCTCTCTCTCTTTTTTTTTTTTCTTTATGCACCTGTCCGTAGTAATTAACACTACCATATATGGTGCTCACTGACTCAGGGCCATCGCAACGGACAGACAAACTAGGCAATTGCCTAGGGCCCCGAGCTGGAAGGGGGCCCCCAGAGACAGCTGACATTGGTCCATATCAATGACAATATGATGGAACCCCTATAGACACTGCAACAACGACAACACGTTGGAATCCCCCCTAATGGGGCCCCCCTACTAGCTGCTGCTTGCAAGTGGCTAAGAAGGGTGACCAGACGTCCCGCACTGTGCGGGCCTGCACAGCATTTCTGTCTCTGTTCACGCGTAACGCAAATTCAGAGCATGTCCCGCATGACTGGTCGCCACCCGCACTAGTACTGTTGGAGTACCATAGTACTGCGGAACCTCACGGTACCGCTACTGTGGGATAAGTTTAAAGTCCAATTGCAAGAGTGTCCATGCGCAACGACGCTTTTACTAGGGACACTGCCCCTAGTAAAAGGGGAAAGAAATGCTTGCTGTGCCTTATTATTATTGCCAGGCAACTACCCCATCTCGACCTTACACCGACCTTCCCCTGTAATCAATTGAATGTTTTTTTTCTCTGACAGTAATTAGTAGCTAGGGTACTTGCTGTAGTTCTGGTTGAGGTTGAGAGGCTGTCAGCAAACAGTTCGTTGGGCACAGGGAAACAGAGATCTATGTGGGTACATGACACACTAAAATGAGGTTGGATCACGAGGAGTACCACCAGTTGGTCCAGGAGCTTCTCCTCTGTGATGGCCATTTTCAGGCCTGTCTGTTGTTGGGCCGTATAGCTCTAAGTTTCCAGCACCCTTTACCATCAGTTTCTCCTCCATTGTTAACAGAAGACCCGTCTCTCAAATCATCCGATTGAACAATGGGTTGAAGTTTTTTCAACTCAAGGAGTTCTGCGCTCCAGCAAAAATGCCAGGTGCCCAGAACGCAGAAATGGGAGGCGTGTAGCAATGCAAAACCCATAAGCAAAAAGATGGGGCCTTGGTCCTGCTAGACTGAGGAAGAAACAGGAAGGACAAAATAAGGATGACATACAGTAACTGGCTCTTGTATAACTTTATAAACAGCACTTGAGCATGAAGCATTACAAAGTGCTTTTCAAAAAGTAGCATTGAACAATTAGAGAAAGAGTGAGCTGCAAAACATGAAACAAAACCACAGTCACCAAAAAAATAAAATAAAAAATGAACCAACAAACAAACAACAACAACAAAACAGATCATCAGACAACATTATATAAATGCCATACTTCTGTAATTACACTTAAAAGGTGTCTCTAATAAACTCTATCTAATCAAATGTTCTCTTTAATTCATTTTGAAGCGTAATAAAGAAAAAAAAAGATGCATGTAATTTTCCATCCGATAAAATCAGAGTGAATCATTTTGTGGTTCTTTGATGGCAGCCCAGCAGGCTCATGAACAGGTCCTCTATTGTCCACTGCTTCACCAGCAGACGCAATAAAAAAACCACTCTCCAGCTAGTGGAGGAAGCATGCGTATTGCTCTGATGTCACTGTGATGCGGTTGTGTCATGTCGTGTTGCTGTACGTGCTGCCGAAAACGCCTTGTCTTGAGAAAAACAAAGTCGACAGGAGCTCAAGTCAAGTGGATGTCTGAGCTGAGAGAACTAGTGTCAGTCAGTCTGACATCACCTCACAGCTCTGCTAACAGCAGTTTTCTCAAGTGTTGTTTCTGAGGGTATTTTCCATCTCTTGTAGGGGATTATGTAATTTAATAGGCAGTGTTTTAATGGCTTCTCCATCAGCAGACCAAACCAGGCCACACACTGTAAAATGTAACAGCTGATCTTACTAAAAACAGATCTAGGGAACAACTGCCTTGAAAAGAGTGAGTACATATCACTATTAATCATAAGTTATGCTTACTTTTTTATGTGGTCATTTGGGTCTCTTCAAGGTCATTTTTTTATCTCACTTAGGTAATTTTGTGTCCTCTGTTGGTTGTTTTATGTCGCTTAGTAATCATTTTGTATCTCTTTTTGGTCATTTTTAGGTTCTGCCTGGTCGGCACATATGAATTTGAGTGATATTTTGTAAGCGAATGCTATAGGGACCCCTGATACTTTGAGCCCTGTGCCTGGTAAGCATGTTCATTAAAGGCACTGTATGTAAGAATGTGGCCAAAACGGTTATTGCACTCAAATTCAAAATACTGCCACGAGCCGTTGGCAGGGTCCTTGATCTTCGGTTTTCCAGGGGACCGTTCGAGCAAGTCCGTCTCCTCTGCTGCTAACGCTGCTGCTGGGATACAGCTGAGGAGGAGCCGGCTGCTAATGTTATGTACTGGGACACTGCTAATGCTGCTTGCCGTGCTGCTGTAGCTCAGTCGTAACTGATGCTGAGACTCTACTGACTGCGTGACTGCTAGACGGCGCTGGGTGGTGCAACAGGCCAAAACACAAATTCAAAACATCACAACATTTGCGGACTGTAAAAATGTTTTTTAAATGCGAATATTTTGGTTGTACTGTTGTTGTCGGTGAGATCAGTATGTTATATGAACATTATTCCTTAGGCTCTGTGACATATTAGGATGATTTTACGACTATTTGCTTTAGATTTCTTACATACAGCTCCTTTAATCCTAGCATGACTGAAAAGACACACCTGCTCTGATACTAATTAAGATAGATACACAGTTAACTGCAGAGGCTGTTCCATATCATGTCTTGTGACAAGCTTCATCAGAAAATGTAGGTGCAGCAGCTCCGTGGCAGCAAGAACCTTTAAGGAATATTCACCCCCCCAAATGTCTATTTGTGTATTAATTAATCACCTCGTGTTACGCTGACTTTGTGAGGAGAAACTTTACTTTTCTTGCATGCCTCCACAGTGAAGCAAGAATTGAAAAAAAAGAGAAAACTGTTGTTGAATTAATTGAATCAATAAAATTTAACAACATTTTTAAGCACTTTTTTGACAGCCTGGGAAAATACATTTTACTGAAATGTAATGACCACAAGCTAATAAACAGAAGCCTATAAAAACTTTAGAGGTGCTTGCAAGCATGACAAAATATCTTCTTTAACAACAACTCAGTTCAAGTCTCCTAAAAAGAAGGAAAGCTATAAAGCTTATGGCACATTTGGTGCCCTGGGCATTGAACACATAATGAGACCATTATAATTTACCCTTTGACCAATACTAATTTTCACTAAATAAGAACTTGAACACCTCATAATGTAAATTATGTAAATCAGTGTAAATCAATGCATCCTCCTCGTTGCAGCCACCGGCTGCTTAGAGGTAATGATAGATGCTGATTGCAACATTCATTCGTTTTTGTTTTTTTTTCTCATGTTCTTTCTCTTCACATACACTCCTCTCTGTAGCGTAGTGGCAGTTGAGTGGGCACCAGAGAGGTTTTGTTGTTTTGACATGATAACGATACACGTGATGTCGGGTCACTCGCCCATCTCCCCTCGAAAGCAGGTAAAGTGTAACAAGCTGGGGAGGGGGGCTGGGGGGGCAGCAGGAACCCAGACAAAAAGGCCTCTTTATTATCTAGTAGGCTTTGCTATGGAGTTATGCCGCCGTAGCCTTATGTATATTTCAAAATAATAGTAGTAATATGACAGTGCCCTTAGCATTCACCTATACTGCCTATGTGTGGCAACACAACACACTGTTAACATACACACATTATCAAAAGCTGATCAAGTGAACTTGTTAGCTGCTTATTTACACATACAGATGAGCAACAGAGCAACACAAGCACTCTGTATCTACCTGGTGAATCATCAGATATGCACCCTCCAGCAGGTCTTCAACCTACCGAAGTTCTCCCACGCTACCCCACTCCTCCTCACCCTGCACTGGCTCCCGGTGGCTGCTCGGATTTGGTTCAAGACACTGGTACTGATCACACTCTGAATGGCTCAGGCCCATTTTTTATCCAGTATACTATTCAACAGTATGCCCTGGGTCTGCTTTAACCGCCTCATAAACATGCTTAACATTGTTCTATTGCCTTACTACTAATTACTAATTATTTATTTGATTTTATGATTCTGATACATTTAAGGCAACTTTGAACTGATGATAGTTTTGAAGTTCTTGTTACTCAGAAATTCACAGCTTTAACTGCTGCTAAGTTACCTCAACTAAATATTGTCTTAAGAAAAGTGAACACTTATGCAATATTTTTTTAGAAGCAGAAATTGGAAGCAGAACGTCTCTTTGACTTGAAAGAGTCCCTTGTGTTGTTCAGTATCTTCTGTTTGATCTTGAGTTAGAAAAAAAGGGAAAACATGAGAATGTCCAAAGGGGATGAACAATTTTAAGAGGCATCGTAGATCAGCCTGAGTTACACTTTTCTGTCACTTCTTGCATGTTCTTGTTCCAGTTCTGCTGCAGCCTCTTCCTTTGAGCTTGCTTGAATCTCTCTTAACTGTTGTATACTGTACATTACTCAGCTCATTTCTCAGCATGCTTTCACTTCGCATTGCTCACCTTCTACTTCTCTCTGTTTCTTTGTTCTTTTTTCTTTTTTGACACTGTATCTTGTCCTCGCAGATCAGCTCATAGACATCAGAGGAATGTTTTGCATCAGACACAAGAGTGCTTGATGCAGTCTGATGCCTTCAGTAAAGTTTCTCAGTTGCTCTCTGTTCAGACCATGTTGTTTTTGAGCGGTAGGTGATGTTCTACACACATGCAGGCCGAGGATTTATCTAGTCAGTTTCCTTGAGGGGTAGAGTTTAGAATCTCTGCCCGAGCCTGATCCCGACCCGACCCAGACCCAACCCAAGCCATGGGCTGGGTCAGGCTGTTGGGCTCCTCATAAAAGACCTAGGCTATGGAACCAACTACTTATCACACCTGATGGCGCCACTGGCCGCGTACATGTGAGTTGTCGACGGTGACAACGTGTGTGTCGGCTTTGTCGAGTGTACCAAGTGCAGCACAATGCTGGTATATGAGGGCCAGGGTTGGATTTTTTGGGCCTGATCTAAGCTTTATTGAGGGGCAGTAGTGGTGCTTAGAAATATGTTACCTCAACTTCATGTTTTTCAGTGATTTTTAAAAAAACAAATTGTACTTCTAAGAGTAGTAGTTTTGCTGAATATGGTTCACTCTTACAGAGTACATTTGTGATCAAGTATATGTATTTCTACTCCGTTACTTTGGGCTACACTCTAACTACTTTTCAGCTGAGTTCAAATGCAAGACAGCAATTGTTCCACAGCGAGACCTAAGAAGTCATGTCTTTGTGCAGGCTCCGGCCAGAGGACTTCATCTACGTCACAGGCAATATTTTCCCTTGCCAGACAATGGGGGAAAAACCCTCTGGTGTGCCGAACCCAGCCATGACAAGACTCCACAGTTATATCATCACAGGCCTGTTCCATTGCCTCCAATAAAGCTTCCCTGGTGTAGGGCTCGGTTATAGACCTTCCACTGCCACACAGAGAAAAACTCCTCCACTGGATTCAGGAAGGGATTGTAAGGTGGAAGGAAAACCTTGATGAAGCGCTGGTTGCTGGTGAATCACTCATGTATCAGGACAGCACGGTGAGAGCTCACATTGTCCCAAACTATGACATACAGGATGCACTGCTTGCTGATCCAGCTGCTTATGTGCAGCCATACAGCCAGTAAAAATAGTATCGTAATGAACATTACAGTACTTACAGTATAGTATTCTGAATGTCGAATGTTGTACAACAAGACACAATGACCTGTTCTTTTCTCTGAATGTCCTGATGATGCTGGCTAAATCAAATTGGGTTGGACTCTTTGTCCTGCTTCTCATATTGTCATCCCATGAACAAGGACATGGTGTACAATAGTTGCCCGAATTTCATCAGTAATGATTGTTCTTGGCCTCTTCCTCATCCGCGTCCTCCTCGTCCACCATCTCTCACACGAACTCACTTCTCTGCTTCTGTATGTTTCTGTCTATTGCAGATGGATGCCATCTGTGTACTCTGAACTGACTTGTACCCTGCCCAATTGGTCTGATCACATCATTAGAAACATGTGTGTTCAATTTTGAATTGTTGTGTGTAAAAGATGACAGCCGTGTTGGAGTTGTGTTCACATTTTGCCAGTGTTTACAGTTTTGCAACACAAGTTTATCACGGTGTCAAATGTGTAGTACCTGACAATGTGTTTAAGTTTTAGCAAAATAGAGCAGACAAGTTTTGCAAATTGAGTTTAACTACCTGAACAGCGTTTAAGGTTTGGCCAAAAGCGTGTTTGATTCGAAAAATGATTTTAGGCCACTGAGAATTAGCATGTTGTATTTGTGGGGAAAATGTGTCCAGCAAAAACACAAGTGCTTTGTCTGTGAATGCTGCGAGTTATAGTGAAGCTGATTTGTGTACTGAAATTGTCTTAAGTCATGTTTGATGTGTGTTTTGGCTGCGTTTGGTTTTGAATCTACTAAACTTTACAGCACTTCACAGAAACCTTCGCTGCCAACTAGTGTTTGGAGGTGTAACTGCAGATTGACACAGACCACAGCACAAGTGTAAATGCACACAACAGTGTAGGCCACGTGTGTAGGCTACGGTGTAGGCTCTGCATAGAGCAGATGCACAAGTATAAGTGCAGCTTTCGGGTTTCTTCCTCAGGTTTAGGCAACAAAAGGATGAGGTTAGGTTTAGAAAAAAAAGACATCATGGTTTGGCTTTGAATAAGATACCTATGGGATGTAATGTCATGTAACATACATTTTTAGTGTGGCATGCTAGACATACTAGCATACTATGCTATAGAATTACGTTTTTTTGATTATACCTTGGCTAATGTTGATTTCACACTGGACACAAACAGCAGTCTCCTGCGTGAAAGTCTGTGGATTTTCTTGCTGTTTGTAGCCTACTACAGCACTTTTGACTGAAGCTTCAAAAAATCAAGATCATTGGTCGCTGAGTTGCAGAAACAAACAAACAAGCAAACACAAAACTTTATTAGGAGCTAATAATAAGCTAATAAATTGCATCTTATCAAAGTACTCAATACTTGCCAATGTAATTATAAATTCACAGCACTTTTACTTTAGCACTGTTTTTGTTTAGTCTCTGTCTCTCTTTAGATTATGGACCTGCAAACCAATCCTTTCAGCTCCAGCCTGGCTCTCACAAAAGACGTCGGTCTTTGCAATAACACCTGTCATGTTCCCTTTTGTTGCCACCTCTGTCTGCACCCACTCACCTACTGCAAAGCGTACAGAGAAAAATGCTGTTCTTCTTCTCAGGCGTTCTTGCTGCAGAATGTGAAAGAACATCCAAAGCTGATTGTGTAATTGGTTTGCTCCCAGGTCTGGTCTGCGCCCAGATTGGCTTTTTCAATAAAAAACAGAAATAAATGATACCACAGACACCGCTGTCTCCGGCAGTGGGAGGTTTATAAGCTGGGAGGGTTAAAGGAGACTCATTAACTCTCTCTCATCTCTGTACATGAGTTTACATAGTGGCTGCGAATACAAATACTGTGTGTGTTTAATGTGATGTGAGTGGTAATGTTAACCATTATTGCCATATGTTATACAGCACAATAAAAAATGCTTGTGTGTGTGTGTGTGTGTGTGTGTGTGTGTGTGTGTGTGTGTGTGTGTGTGTGTGTGTGTGTGTGTGTGTGTGTGTGTGTGTCGTGCAGCTGCAGGAAGTTGAACATTGTGGGAAGGTCACAGAGGAGAGAGGATGCTGGGAGGGAGCATTTTGTGCTTTGATGAGATCTGCAAATAGAGATTGTGACCTTTAATCACCAATGTACTTTTCACTAATGCTTTAAAATCATGAACATGAACAGATGAAAACAGTTAGGGAATATACAAAAATTGCTGGAGGACGGGGGTGAGGTTGGAGGCTGAAACATACGTAAAACTTTCTAAAAAGCACCACCCTCTCCAGTGGGATTCCTACATGCTCTGAACTGTTCCCTTGCCTTAGAAAAAGACTGGGACATCCTCCACCCTATTATTTAAAGTATTCTACAAAGTATACTTTCATAAATTACTGTATATACCTTTGTGTGTGGTAAACATAAGAGTAGTTCACTGAGTAAGAGGAGTATACTTTGGGTATAAGAAAAGTAAAATGTGAGTATAAGGTTAGTGTACTGTACATATAGGAATAGTATAATTTAAGTATAAGAAAAGTATACTTTGAGTAGCCGTGTTATACCTTGAAGTATAAGTGTAGTATAATGTAAGTATAGGTGCAATGTACTTTTAAGTATATGCAAAGTATAATTTGAGTATATGAATAGTGCAATTCAAGTATAATGTAAATACAGGAGTGGTGTACTTTAAGTATACGCAAAGAATAATTTCAGTCTATGAATGGTATACTTTAAGTATACAAATAGTACAATTCAAGTACAACAAGTGGTCCAACACACAGCTCACTCTCTTTTCTCCGGGCTGGTATGATGTCATTAATGACCCCAGTAATACGATGCACATAAACATACACATACACACAAATACAGTGTCTTCCCCAACCCTCCACTGACCTGTCACTGACAGGCAGACTCTGACAGTGGAGACACTTCTCAGGAACACTTTGACACACTTACGGTGTCTCATCCCCTTTGTTTACTCTTATGCAATAGCTGCTACGCTGTAGGTAATGCACACACTATGCTGCATGTCTTCAGAGCTACTGTAGTCAGTATCCAGTCCTGAATGGACAAGTAGGTGACAGGGATATACTGTGAAAAGTATACCGTCCCTATGTGTGAGTGTGTTAACTGGAGCAGTGGAAATGACATCAGTCTTGAGGAGATGTGACAAAGTCAGAGAAAAGGGGATTTGAGGTGAATTTCACAGTAATACTGATCTCTTTTTTCCTAGTCAAATGACTGTCAGAGCAAACCCTCGAGGCAATGAAACTAAGTAAGGTTCAAACAAAACATTAACTCTGAAATTCACAATTTTATTTTAGTGGTAATCATAAAAAGAAAACTGGGGCCTAACAAATGGCTTTTATCACAGAACATGTAATAAGCGGCACCATATTTATTAGTACTGCACTCCAGGGAAAATGATTTTCCCTCTAAACACATAATACCAAGAACTGGAAATGCAACACATATTAAAGCAAAAGAAGAGATCCACAACTTTCTGAACATTCTCACTCTGCAGCAGTGCGAGGTGATTAAAATTCTGCTTTAACAGCAGTAACAGTAAATAGCTTGTTAATTAGAACCAGTTACAGCAGAACTTGTCAGAGCCTCCAGCGAGCAAACTGTGAAACCTCTTGGCTTATACTGCTGATTTCCATGTGTTAAAACTGTCAGCAATGGTGTGAAACATGTTGATCCATGTGTGATGGCTCTGTATTTGAAAGACGTAACTGGTACTGTGAACAGGACAGGTGTGACTATAGGAGCCGATCTGCTGTCAGTCATTTCACATGCACTGCTTTGCAAACATAACAAGTCTTTATGTGCCTGAAAATATTAACCATCACACACATTTAATGTTCATAATAGAGAATTGCACACACTACCAATTCAATTTATGTGTAATTTCCTTCAGTGTAGTTTATAGTTTATAGTTCAGATTTGATGTTTAATTGGTTGCATTTTTATGTAGCCAACTTTTATTCCTCTGAACTTAACTTCTGTGTAATTTTTGTTGCGTTTATTTTAATTTACAGTAAAGTGTATTGTTCTAATTTAGGTGACTGTATTTGCTGTTAATATCAACTTTATAAGCTATACATATCTCATTCTAACCTCTTTCGAAACTAAATTTATGGAATAGCCTATTTATAAAAATTCTGTCGATTCAAAAAGAAGATGACATCAAAACCTCATATGCTGTTGAAGTTCTAATTTGAAATGGGAAGTGGCAGCACTTAGTCATAAGCGGAATTTATACTTCTGCGTCAAATTGACGGTGTACCCGACAGTGTACCCTGACGTGCACCCTCTCCAGAAATGTAACTACACATCGTGGCGATGCAGACCTCCTGGCTATTTTTGTAAGCTGAAAACCATTTCCCTAGTAGAAACAAAACTTTTATTTACTTAATTTCACATATAAGAAAGGATATATTGTGAAGCTAAAGCTCCCACAATTTAGCATTTTAAGTGTTGTGTGTGACTTTACCTGGCTTCATATGGGTGGAGGAAATCTCTGCAAGTCGCTAGGCTAATTTATACAATGTAAAATGATATAGGCTTGTGCTAATGACGTTAGCATGTTGTATGTTTTTGGAAAATGTGTTTTGCATAGGACAGTTGTTTTGTCAGTGAAAACTGGGAGTTGTAATGGAGCCAAGTTTTGTAACGATATGTAACGAGGTTGAAGTGGGAATGTGTTGCTTTTATGCTAATGTTACAGAAAATGAGCCAAACAAAGTTGTCATACATCTGGTGATAGCAATGTGCTTCCCTTTGCTGTTACAAGAGTGTGTGAATGATGCATTAAGATGTCGGATTTTTGTAGCGGCCATCTAGTTAGCAATCTAGCTTGCTAATTCAACCATGCTATCATGCCACCCTGGTTACTGAAAATGAGGAACACACTATTGGGCTACAGGACTGTTAGCGTCCATGGGTCTGCGCTGATTCATTTAGAAAGAGCAAAGAATAATGGGAGATCACAGATATTAACATCATGACTTACTCTGACCAATGATGTAACCTCGTCACTCATCACTCACTCATTTAATTACGGACGGACATTAGTTTTCATAGAGCTAGAATCACATGCTACGTTCTAGCCAAAATTATTGAACAACATATCGGAAATAGTTATTTCTAACTAAGCACAGGCCTTTAAATATAATTATGATGTTAATTGTAATACAACGTAATGTAATTAAATGTAATCACATATAATACACTGCTGTAATACTCCATCCATCCATTTTCATCGGCTAATCCGGGACGTCCCTCTCCCCAGCAACGTGTTCTGGGTCCACCCGGGGCCTCCTACCAGTGGGATGTGCCCGGAGGCACCAAGGGGGCATCCTGATCAGATGCCCGAACCACCTTAACTGACCCCTTTTGATGCAAAGGAGCAGCGCTCTACTCTGAGCTCCCTCTTGATGTCTGTGCTCCTCACCCTATCCCTAAGGCTGAGCCCAGACACCCCAGCCGGAGGTGCAGTAATACTATGTTATATCTCTGTGTTTCCACTGTACACAGATGACATCGGTTTGGATTGTAATCCACACAAATAATGCAGTTTATGACTCATCTACAGATATGTCAGCAATTACTGTAACATAGCAAGGTCAGAGTTGAAGTAAATTACATCAGGTATTACAGCTTCATATTACTGTAATAATACAAGGCTGTTTTTCCTTTGTGTGTGACAACCTTTAAATATTTGTTCCTAGTATATGTTTATGTTGTGTGAAGTATACTCAGAGTAGTAAGGAAAAATTGTTTGTATTCATTCTTGTCTTTCAGTCTGGTGACATCAGTCTGTTTTGATAACAACACAACATGGTGGAAGCCCTGGCACGCAGGCCTGCCTAGCCGATCAATGAGTAAAGCTGAATGAAAACAACCTTGGTAAGCTTGTAATTGTTAGCTTCCTGTAATCACCTGTTTTCTTAAATGTCACGTAAACACAAAATCTGGTTGTCTTGATTCTGGTAAGAGACTGTATCCAAAACAAATCCAGATTCTCTCTAAAACTGAAATTAAATGTGTGAGTGTAAATATTAATGGTAGTTTCCATGTCTCAGTGATCAGACTTAGAACCAGAGATGGGTTATTACCAAGTAGGTCTGCACAAACAAGGAGTTTGAGTTGGTTATTTGGGGCGCAACAATAAATACAGTGCTAAAGCATATAAGACAGTATATGAAATATGAATAGGAAAATTTACAGTATGATGCGTCTGAAGACAAAGCTGTGTCCCCTCACGACAGAGCCAGTCCTTTAACTGTCACATCAGTCCAAATGTGTGGACAACACGGCCAATAATTGGACGCTGGTGCCTGCATTTCGTAGGACACCCACTCAGTGGCTTTGATGCAGATTTATGAAAGATACAAAGGACAAATAACCCAGACCAGACCAGAAAGATTCAGCACAGGGCTTATTAAACAGCACGGAAAAAAACACAGTAAGAACTCTCTGTAGGACTGCAATCCTTAATCGATCAGTCTTAAAGCTGACGCACACATCTTCCCTTTACTTTCCAATGTGAAAGAAATTCTTTGAAAGTACACGGCTTTTGTAATGGATTTGTTCCAATCTCGTCTCATCTTTGCATACATTTCTCTCACTGAATACTTCCATGGAAACGCTTTTGAAGAGATGATGAATGAAAGCTAACTTCTGCAACTTTGATAACAAGGAATCCTGACGTCATAGTCTAGGATGTGGTTATTAAAATCATCCACCACATGGCAGCTGTTCGTCATGTTAATCACAAGCCAATAGATGACGAGCACTTCTGTGATCTTAAGCTATCTAAGACCCAACACTAACACACCCAAACACTCCACTGGCCTCGTGCCTGCAGCATCTCATGCCCAGACAGCTCCTCAAATACACATGATGTACAGCTACTCACAACAGCTTATTACAGCAGTGACAAGTCTAAGGAGTGTCATTCCAAAGTAAAGGATTAGGCCTAAAACAAATACCAAACAATCAGTCAAGATAAACAAAACTGCCATGCTCAGATGCTTCGGATCTTCCCATGGAGTGCCGCAGGAATGAGTCCTAAAACCCAGAAATGACTTAGCATTTTAGCACTCACGGTTCCCTCGTCTCAAAGTCAGTGGTTTTTGGTACTGGTTTTTGGTTAGATGCCTGAAATACGGTCAGTGGTGAACACAAGCTCAAGAGACTTTCATGTTTTGTTCTGCCACATAAAATGAGTCAGTAAATACCCCACTCGTGAAATTTTAAGCTTCTTTGTGCCTTTTCAAAAGGCGATTGCTAACATGTGGCTAAATGTAACTGAGCTTCACCAAACATGGCTAAATAGTCTTGTTATGGTGGTGACGTTAAGTATGCCACTGTAGTGTAGTTTGTTTATAGCCTAATGTTAGCTTTTTACTTCTGGTGATTGTATTTAGGCTTCAGTAATTAGGAAAGTGGTGTTCAATTGTGGAGATTATCTTGCTGAACAAAACATGTAAGTATTATAAATGTTTTCCACAGATCTTGTGTCAATGTACATAAAAACGTCATCCCTGAGGTATTCTTTACCCCCTTCCTCGCCATTTGACCCATACTTACATTGCAAGGCACGCCCTCTAGTGCCCATAGTAATTATTACAGGTGTAGAGAAGGAAAAGTCCGCAGAATGTTGTACAAATGTCTAAGAAGCCTCTATAGGGTGGGCGTGTCACACAGACACAGGACTTTCACCCAGGAGACCACTATTGCTGTCCTTTAATGAAGATGGACATCTTGAAATAACAGTGTAGCCTAGTATACTCATATGTGTAGCATGCTATCCTATTGAAGTATGTGATGTATGTCACATGACACAGGCCTTCGTCACCTAAAGTTAGTGACAAAATAACTGTTTGAATGCCAAATCTTTTCCCCCCAAATCGAACCATGTAGTGTTGTTGCTTCATGATGAAGTATTAGAGCTGTTATGTAATTTTGGTAGTTAGTGATAATGAAACTATTCTGTTGTTTAGGAAAAAACGTTGGGTATCACAGTATCAATACTTTTGACGACCTTGTTTAAGACAAACAATAATCAACACAAGAAATTTAAGTTCATGTTGGATTCAGCATTAATATTATTAGTAATGTTCACACACTACAAAGGTGTGGCACAACATCTGCTATTTCTAATATTAACAGTCTAGTCTTCTTGATATGACCGATAAGAATATTAGTTATTGCCAACCTAATTATACAGAATGATTTTTCTGTGGATGGCACAATTTGCCAGAAGTGCCAAAGATCCCAAACACCTGTCTATGTTCAAAGTTTTTCTACTTCCAATGTCCAGAGTTTAATTTGATTTTATTGACTATAAAGTTATTGTACGAAATCTAATTCTACAGCCTTAAAGATAATGATTTTTGTTTTGGCGCCACTCAGACTTGAACACTCTCAGCACGCCCACATCTGCAACACCACAGCCATGACGAGCAAGACATTTCATAAGCACCTGAGTGAAACATAAAGAAGACACTGTCGCGAGTTGCATAAGAAACCAAACTATTCAAACTTCTTTTTTACGAGACTAATAAAACACCATGCTGGCACTTAAGTATTGGTTTCCCCAGAACAGCAGCATTATGTCCATTACCTCACAGAATCTGGTGTGCTTACGTCTCTGCGCTGCGTCTCTTTCTAAGGGTTACCACACAGGAGAGCTCCTCATCTGTAGTGACGCAGAACCTCCTGCTCCGTGCAGAGCGATTAGGCCCTTGCTGTTGATATTTGTTAGTTCTGCACTTGAGAAAAGAGACAGGGTTGACTAGACTGTGGGGCACACAGGGACACAGAGCAACTGGGTTGTTTAATCAAATAGTGCTGTGACTGCATGAATTGCGTGAGACACTGGTATATGTTCTTATTATCACATCATACTCTCCTCCTTTTCTTTCACACACTCTCAGCTGCGTAGACTAATAATGGGTAGAACCGTGAAGGCAAGCTGCTTCCTCTTTATTCAGCGTTTGTACGTTAAACATTAGTAGTAGTGAAAATATTAAAGTAACAGCAGTGTTTTTCACAAGGCCAATCTTCATAAGACCCCTTCTTTATATTTTCTGAAATGACAAAACCTACTTTGCAAGAATTTCAGATGTGTTTCGACAAGCTTCCCTCACAACTTCCCTCGCAACCACCTTCTAATATCGAGCAGGCGGGATTTTTTTTTTTACTGGTATCTGGTGCCTTGAACCAGCGAAAAGATCATATGATAGGCAGTAGTTGCTCAGAGATTACATAAACAGACTTGTGATCTGACTGCATTATGGGTCAAATCAAAGGCCCAGCTGGTGAAACATTTCCAGGAAAAGTGAAGAGTTCATTGGCAAGAACACTTGGTGCACTTGTAAGCTGTGGCTTTTGCATTAGCGTGTTAGCAGTATATTCAACAGCCTATGGAACATGAACTCTTAATGCAATAAAAGAAATATGAAGCATAAAATCCATGTCAAAAAACTGCTCAAAACAGGAGTTAGCTTAGTTTACTGTAACTTTAAGCCAGCAGCTTTTAGCTTTCCAAAAACAACTTTTAAAGTGCCAGTATGCTGACATCTAAATATTGGACATATTTGGGAGAACAAATATACAGTGAACAGTCAGAAATGAATGGATAGACTATGATAATAAATGGACAAAAAAATGACACCCTCCCCCCTGCAGAATACTACGGGCCGCATATGGAGACATGGAGGAGGGAGGGCTCTGGACCTTTACCTTACACATTCAGTCATTCATCCGACTGGATGAACTGGAGCCTATCCCAGCTGGCATTGGTACATTCCAACAGTGTTACAAATTTCTGAATGGACCAGTTAGATTATTCTGAGTGCACTCCAGCACAGGGATACGTATTTCTGAATGCACCACTTGTATCATCTTCCTCCATTGTCGAAAAACAAGCCAACAGAACGTGCTAGCTAGCGCTGGCTAGCTAATGTCTGTTGAGCACTGCTTTGCATCCAGCTAACGTCATACTGTTCACTAACAGTAAAAGGGTCTATACCAAGTCATTGCTGTGGATGGGTTTACACTTGAGTAAGCCGAAAGTCCCGGACCTGTAATGCACAGGCTAAATGGTGCCTTGTGAGTCAGAATCAGATGCTGAAGGCCGCTGGCCAAGCTGCTATATTTAAAGCCCTGGGAATAAGAACAGGCTGGTGTAGACTGTGGTCTGAAGTAGACGTCTGATTGCCCTTTGTAGCCACAACAAGTTTATACCACTTTGTCTTTTGTCCTCAAGTTCAAGGACTGTTTGCCTTCACACTAAATGGCCTCACAAAATGTCGCTTCCTCATTGTCAACAGTCAAGAAGCGGATGCTGAAGAGGCGGTAAGTGCCTGAAAGCTGAGAGGTTGAAGGACAACAAAGATGTGACATATGGAGGGAGGGGTGAGGAAGAGAACCATAACACACGCTGATGCTGTGTAGGTGTAAACGTCACATACAGTAACGTGTTAGAGCTACCTACAATATTTCTAGATTTTTCACACTTTCCATGTTGCTGAATTTCTGCATTCAATAGCTTACAGCTTATCAATCTGTCATACTCATGGCACATACCACACAAATACCTTTCTTTAACCAAGAATGTGAAACACTACAACAATTCATAGTCGATACCCGCCTTTCTGTACAGATGTAAACATTAGCACATGACTTGTAGGACATCCTGTCAAACCATCCACCTGCCGATATTTACTGAGGGAGGAATATCAAACTATGAGTTACTGATTAATCACAAACCATCATTTAGTTATTGACAACTTCACTGGAACATTAAAGATTAACTGCATAACACACACATTTAGTCAAACAGAGCAGGACAGTCATGTGGTTGTGTTTATCTTATTTCAGCGTAAGAGAATGAGCTTTATTACACTGTGTTTATATTAGACTGCATGTGTTGTAGTATCCCAGCCATGTGCCCAACGATTACACTACGCTGCAGATCTCAGTTTTCTTTAAATCATCTTGACTTTAAAAGATAATTTTAATCGAAAGGCATGTTTTAAGAACAACACTTGAATGTGAAGCGGAAGACGAAATCAAATTATGTACTTCAGGTCAAGTAGGAACACCACAGTGCTAATGTATCGTAACCATTATAAGTAAAAGTACTGCATTTACAAATTCAGATTAATAAAAGAACAGAAGTACATGCGCAAAATGTACTGAAGAGCAAACTAAATACGCAGTATGGTCCCTTTCAGACATTGCATTTAATATCTTATTACTATATAATGACGAAAACTCTGGGTGTCTGTGTGTCTGTTCCACGTTTTTCTCCTCACTGACTTGGTCAATCCATGTGAAATTTGGCACAGTGGTAGAGGGTCATGGGAGGATGCGAATGAAGCAATATTACATCAATTGGCCAAAGGGGGCGCTATAGCAACCGATTGAAATTGCAAACTTTGAATGGGATCGCTGTGGCTTCCCCTGTGGCTGAAAGTTTGTTTGTTTTTCTAATTTTTGGTATGACTAAGTCATGGTATGGTATGCTGTACATAATCACAGAAACTGTCAGTGTGTCATTCTGTCAGTCAGTCATTCTGTCTGTCCCACATTTTTCTACTCACTGACGTGGTCAATCTATGTCAAACTGCACATAGGCATTGAGGACTGGCATAGGCAGAAGGTGACAAAGCTACCAATGGATATGGACTACTATTATTGATTTATCATTACAGATGCATTTCTGTGTAAATTTGGTATTAATATCCATAACAAGGTATCTTATTTTAAAAGATAAAGATTTCTTATGACATTTTATCGAGCAAAAGAACTCTATGAAGTAGCATGAAATTGAAATATTATGACAAAAAAACTAAAATCATACATAAATGCAATATCTGAGTAATTGCATAGTTAATTACTTCTCACCACTGGCAGCACTGGACAAAAGTATGCCTTTATTTGGAAGCATGTTGGATTTGACCCTTTATGTGTGTCCTTAAGAGAATTATGGCCTCCTGGTCATTGCCTACTCAGAAACTTCCCGTTTCTTTATTCCAATCTAATCTGTGGATAATAGTTTTGTTTATACAACAGTTTGTTCCAACCAAGTATTTTGATTGGACAAGAGGTGCTGATGATATATTGCATAACAGCACTGGAACTTTTAACTGTACATGTACCACTCCGCTTTACAGGTGGTCTGAGCTGTTAACAATGTTAATCGTAAATCAGCCGAAATTAAGGGTTGCTGTAACAAACTTTGCACTCCAAAATGAAACATGTACCGATTAAGCTGCTACCTCACCGGCATCACACGAATGCCACCAAAGCAACTGTCAACAGACTGATTTCAGTGGTCACAAAATAAATGGAAACACACAGATGTAGCCTACGTGATACAAAGTAGCTGGAGTCTTTTTGTGTGTTCGCTTGGCAACAGTCCAGTCCCGTCCAGCTGCCGAACTAACTTTGACAACTCTTGGCAGAGTCAAATAAATCATTAAATAAACAAACTAATCATAACCTGTCGCCACTTTTTATTGTTGATGAATGGCGCTTGTAGAGCTGTTGTGTAAAAGCAATATCACTTACTACTCAGATATGGTTCTCTTGTTTTGTTCATAGTGGCCAGCATTGCTACCACTAATGATCCAGATCTGCGTACTCCCAAAAAGTTACAAGACGCACATTTATTTTTGTGAAAATACTACTGTAGTTACTGGTTTTACCAACCTTATATTGCACTTTGCTACATTATGAATCCTGCAAATGCCTCAGTGTATTTTAGACTGAACTTTTGAATAGCTGAGCAGCTGAGAACCATACTCTGCTAGCACATGTGCATCTTATCAAAACCATCTTTAAGGTTACATAACTGTGTTGCAGTCAGTGACATAGCAGATTTTTTTATTTTGTCATTGCCTATGGCTGAAATCATGCTTGAGCCAGATAGTAGGAACCAACAAATGACCTCAGACGTGTGCAACAGGTGACCCAAAGTCCTATTTAGGTCAAAGATAATCCGACAGAGAAGTGCTTGTTTACACCACATTAACAAAGAGGTGTGAAATAATGTTTTCTATATTACGACAGCTGCTTTAAAGGAATAAACCCCGTTTGGGGCGGATGTTGGTCAGTTATCTGCTGTTAATCCTGTAAGTCCATTGTATTGACCTCTTTCCATCCCAGGTGTAAAACAGATCACGATTAGGTGTCCTGAACCCATCAATACGGATTTGTGTCCAGAGGAGCAGGGTGAACAAATATTCAACCAAAATAATCTCTGGTAGATCATCAGTTCAAGTATACAATGTGTCCACTTCAGTGTATTACACAAATAAATTGTACTAAAACATATAAAAGCGACTAAATAATGTGCTGTGATTAACATCTGCGAGCAGCCTTTCCTGTTTCTATACAGAGATGATGGGTAATGGCAGACAGCAGATGGATGTGAAAACTAACAAGAATAATAAAAATGAAAAAGTACTTTAAAGACTTGTTTCAAACTTCTACAAGGAAAATCAATTGACAATCTGGGGACCAGGCTGATTTTGTGACGAGTCAGTCAATATAAGTAGTTTCACAACAACACTACACAATTAAACATCCATTATGCAACGGAAATTTAAACCTTTGGAAATTAACTGTCAACTGAACACAAATATTTCAGGCCCCTTCTTGAGCTCTCTGCAAAATTTCAAGGAAAAGGTGGCAGGCAGTAGATGCATTACGCAAATGTATAGAGGCTTCACATTTTTCCAGTTGGTGAATGTAAGAATTTATTTATTTATTTTTGTTGAGGCTTAAACAGGCTAAAGAGCCACATGTGGCTCTGGAGCTGCGGGTTGCCTACCCCTAAACTTTAGGGTTAGCTGGGTGAATTTCCTATAAATGTAAGCCTTATTATTAAACACTGTATTTGAATAATATCAATGGTGTTTTAATATGATTATAAGTAAAAAACTTAGTATACTTGTACACTAGTTTTTAGTTTTGTTCTGTTTTTTTTATTATTTATTTATTTTGAGGAGGCTCTCTGTGGTTGAGAAACCCTCTGTATTTCACATCTTGCTACCCCTAGCACTCTCTTTCTAATGTATCATTTCATTTTTATTCTCTTTTCTAAGTCTACAGGCTCCATATGTTGCAAACCACTACTAATATTTTATAAAGGTCAGCCTTTTTCCAACTCCCCAGTGTCACTTCATGCCAAACTGTTACCAATGAGCAGGGAGGCAAATAACAGACGTCCTCTGCTTATAAGACCAGTTCTCCAAACACCTGAAGTAGGTCTTAGAAATTCTGCTCTTTGTACAAACTGCACTAGAAACCCAGAATGAAATATATAATGATTATATCAGAGCAGTAGTGTACAATGATATGCACACTTCCCTTCTCTGCCTGGAAAAAAACAGCACAGATTGAAAAACATGCAGTTGAAGAGTTTATTTTTCAGTGTTTTCCACAAAAATCATTTTTCACTGGAAATAATAACCAAAACTGCGTCACTTCAAATGTTCCAATCCATGAAAGTGTAATCACTCTGTTAAGCAAGGACTATGCATTAATCATCCTTTCACACAAGCTTTTTATTTTTAATTTCGTCATCATCATCATTTTGTCAAAGCAGCACTCTCTGAGATGGAGGACACGCTGTCTTGTTGAGAAATAAAGCTCTTATATCGACCTGTGGATCTACAAAAACATCCAGCATGAACAGAGCCTGCAGAGTGACACAGCGGGATGTGGGACGGTCGGCACATGCACCACAACAAGGCAATTAAGTCCTTCAGACCCCTTGAGTCATCGCCCACCCGCGGTACATCAAATCCGTCTTCAGACCTGGCGGGTTTACATGGCTGTAGGATGCCTGTTATAGCCTATTGTTTCTGTTTGAGTGATGTTGTGCGTCACTGGATTCAACCTCCATACACACACACACACACACACACACACTTTAAACTCACATCAGAAGGATCTTTGATGAAAGCATCTTATGTCATCTGTAATTGAATCTTCACTCCTGCGTCTTGTCTGCTTCGATCTAAAGCCTTTGTCAGGATGCATTATCCTCACACGCAAGAGGCACAAATCATCTGTTCCTCATAAAACGCTCCTCGTCATACAAGACTCATTTGTCTCATCCCTGCTGGCTGCTCGCCGCTCGCTGCTGTTGATGCAAGAACAAATTGCCATGAAAATCCTGCAAGAGCAATGCAGAGTAGAGATCTTCTGCAGGGATAAGTAGCTTGACAACTTATGGACTTATGGGAAAAAAACAAAAGTGTCAATTGCCCAATAACCACCAGGTACCGAGTTTTTGCAACACCTGCATGCCAAGTCATTAGCACGGTGCAGAGCCTGGCAGGCGTTAGGAGAAATGCTTTTTTTCTTCATTTTAATTTGTGTGCATGAATTAATGTTAGCAGTAGCAACTGAAGTCAAAAGTGCTATACTGTAGGCAACTGGACTTGCACTGAACATGCATGTTTGTAACATTATTAGTTGCACGTGAGGCATTTCAGAGTAGATATCCGTTCACACTGATGTCAAAGATGGGTCACTTCAAACATGGATGAGAACAGTTAAGGCAGAAAGTCTGGATCTGGGGAAATAATTAGAATTGAGCATTCAGCCCTGTGATGTGAATGCAGCCTATGAGACGCAGCCTTTAATGTCTCTATGTGACGTACAGCTGTCTCCTTGGTGAAACTTATTGGAACATGTGGTCAAAGTTGTCACTCTGCTGCAGTTAGGTTTAGGCATCAAAACTGGAATTAGTTTAAATTAGTTAAAAGCCTGGTGCTTGTCACAGAGATGCCACAAGATACCTACAGCGTTGGTATTACACGCCAAGGGGCATAAGAAAGCGCCCATATTTTTTAAATGAGAATTGGCTGCTTCTTAATACAGCTGTGATGCTATCTTCAATGTTTCAGCACTTTCAACTGCTAGCTAATTGCTATTGTTTAGCTGCATCTACTTTAAAGAGTTACTTGTATTTGGATTTTTCATGAAAGCCCCCCTCCACCTTTGCCTACTCTTACATCACTTGGATGTTTGGCCTTCACTGTGCAGAGTGACGCATGTGCAGAGTTTGACGCTAGACGGTTGTTTTCACATTCAGCTGCTGAAGAGGCAGTTACTGATCTAACACATGCATATGAGTATAATTTGTGACATCATAGTTTGGAAGCCCGTCCAGTATGCAACTTACAGAAGAGCAAATAAGTTGAAGGTCCACTCACTGTGCTATGTTTTCCGGAAGCTTTCAACCACATCCTGTGTTATATCAAAACCGACCATTAGAGGTTTTTCTTGACTTGGGATGTTCAGATTATTTTGTCAAATACTGCCTTATGTCAAAAATAAACAGTATTGCTGCTGTGTGTTCAGATTTAGAGCAGCAGACAGCGCAGTGCTCAAAAACAAACAAAAATAGCAGTGACTTGTTTGTGTAACCCATTAAAGGAAAATATATTGTCTGATCTAGAAATAAATATTCAATTGTATTCTCGGCTTACATTAAGACAACCATGTCACTTCCCATTATGTTAAATATTTTAACAGTTCTTAGTGTTACATGCATTTGTGGAAATTCACATTCAACTTCCAGGAAATCAGTAAGTGCAGTTTACTTCTTAGACTCGATTCAATTATATTACATTTATGCAGCGCCTATAGGAGATGCAGGTTTCAAAACTGCGATTCCATCTTCCTCATGAGATCTAATAAGTGCTGTGAGAAGACTCTTTATGAGAGCATGTGAAGATGTTAAAAGACCGGGAAACTAACACAGTGTCTTGAACTCGAGCTGACTGGCATTTTGATTCCCAATCTGCTCAAATCAAGCAGCCAAAGTGACATCTACATATCATCAGCAGCAAAATGTTAAATTTAGATGCCAGACATTGTCTCAAGTCTGGACCGAGACAGACAAACACATGCAGTAGTCAGCATGGCACACAGACATAGCAGGGACAGACAACACGGCTGCACTAAAATTAGATTTGTGAGCAATTTTCACATGTGTTTTCTGATTTGTGTGTACATGTGTTAGCTGTGCACAATAAGACTTGTCTCTGCGTGAGAGAGGCAGACAGAAAATAATGGAAAACAACAGTATTCTTAAGAGTTCAGGCTCAAAACTTACTTCTGCTTTTCCACAGTACATTAGATTTTTTTTAGACTTAAATACAGTTCACAATTTACAGCTTGAAAGTTCCTGCAGTCTCAACTGAAAAAAAGTTCCAAATGAAAGAACAGCACGTACAGAAGCTGCGAAAAGCTGTGGTTGCAACCTTTTTTATTTCTACCCTATTATCTCAGGCTCACACTAAAATGATCTCATTCTCTCTTGATAATTAAAATTAAATGTTCCTGAGATACTGCGGTGTTCTATGGCTCAAAGAAGGGCCCAGGTGCAGGACACAGTGTGGCATGAGGAACACAGGCATCAAAAGCAGATGACCTCACAGCTGACAGAGGCGAAGCACACAAGTACAAGAACGCAGACTGAACACACAAGGAACAAATTAACTAATGAAACACAGGTATAAAAAAGACAAAGGCAGGAAGTGAAACAAGACATGACACATCAGGAATGTATCTTTCGACAAGGCCGTAGCCATGGTGTTAACTTTGGGGGGAGCAAAATCTGTTCCCCCTCCACAAACAAAACTCTCCCCTATTTTGTAATACAGTCAGAAGTAATAGAGGAAAAGAGAGACAGAGGCTGAGAGTGTTTGACATGGACTGTACCTACAGTAGTCAAGCAATGGCTCCTAACCATGTGTAGAACTGCAATGCACTGAACTACTAGAACCAGTACTGATACTCATGAACTCATGAATACTTACTGTGTCTTCATTTGTCTCCCCCTCCTTTCTATCTGTTGCTGTCACACGAGCATCAGGAGCCATTGTTATGTTTTATATAACAGCACATTGTCCTTCCCATGGTGTTGTGTTACGGTGGAATTAGCTCTATGTTCAGACAACTAGAAAATATGGGGCACGTGTAGCCCCAGTGGCCTAATGGATAAGGCACTGGCCTCCTAAGCCAGGGATTGTGGGTTCGAGTCCCATCTGGGGTGATTGACAACAGAGCAGTGCTCTGAAAGCACATTGGAGACATAAGCCAGTGGGCCATGGCTAAAGCCATCTTTTGTTGACAGTGTTTTACTGGCAGCTGGGTGCTCTCTTCCCCTGCCTCTGACTGACACACTGACCTGGGCAAAGCCACAATCACTCTGAATGGGTCAGTAGTATCACAAAGTTTACTGTCCTTATTGTAAGACAAATCAGCATCCACTACCTTGCCAACATCTTGTAGGAATGATGACCTCCTGCTGATGTGACTGGTCAGGGTTTGGGCAGTCTAATCTTCTTAAGTTCACCTGCTACAGAGCAGCATAAACAGCATAGGCTGTCATGGTGATCTACCCCGGTTAAAAATGATCCTGCTTTGTGATAAAGGAAAACTCAAGTTAAGCCCAAAGTTTGCTGGCTACCCCACTAACCTCACGAATGCATCGCTGCTTGTCAACTTGCGCCAGGGTGTTTGTCATAGCGTGCTCACTTCAGGGATGAACTGAAGTACCATCTTTGAGCTAAAGTGAGCACACTAAAGATTTCCTCAGAAACACTTGTCTTTTACCATACAAACTGTATTTTGGAAACAGACAATGCACGTAACAGGCGGAAGTTTACACGGCATCCTTAAACTTCAACAACCTATGACCATACGTCGATACGTGATGAGGTCAGAGTGAGAATGTGTTGCCATGTCAGATATATAGTGGGTTCTTTAACTTACAAAAAAACCCCAAAAGGCCATTTTGCGTAAATGAATGATAAATTTAACCATCTTGAAAGCATGCATTAAGGTCAAAAACAAGATATTTATTCCATTATATTGAGAAAACTACTCTTATAAGACGCTAATTAAGTTGTGACATTGAGATAACAGGTGAAATTATTGCAACCATGGCCATTCTTGGCTTCAGTACAAATGTGACAGTCGAGTTAGTCATGCATCTTTGTTATTTCCTTGTTTGTTTCCCTCAGTAGGACACATGAATGACAGGAGAATGGGTGCAATCATTGCAGGTCTGATATGAAGGTGTTTATTCCAGCAGTGAAATAATCATAAAATATATTGTCTTTGCAATAGATCATCCTGCTCTGTAATTTCATTCTCAATAAGAAGCAAATAATATCAAATGTATTCTTTATTAACATAATTGAGTAGTCTAGTGGACGGAAATATTAGTGCAAACTTAAGAAACACACCTATGACCTTGTAGACGACTTCCTGTGCCTCAGTTACATCTTAACCAGAGTCAGCTTGATCATGTGCTACTGTGTCCAAAGGAGGATGTGGGTGGCTGCTGCTGGAATGCAACCAGTCAATCAATAGCCATCTTTGGTAGACACGAATCAACACTCACGCACGTCCACAAAACAGGCTCACGTGCATCAAAGTGTAGGTTGCACCTGGTCAGGATATGACTGCACCTAAACATACATGATATGATTGCATGCATTCGGTTTCCTGTGCAGGCACATGGCACAACAGGGCACTGACTTGTGCGGGGCATGCTTCCTGTTTGAACTTTAACCAGTGAGTTAATACCAAGTGGTGAAATCACTGCTTTGGAGGTGCAAGGTTAATCTGGAGAGCATCTCTGACATATTGAGCATGAGAATTCTGACGCAAAATAACCAAACTCTTTGTTGAGAAGTTTGAATATAAACCAGTCTCCAACAGGATATTCAATCCCTTGCCTAGCTTTGATTTATCTCCTGATAACAGTGTAATCATGCATCTGTTTTAACAGAAGACAGTATTAAACTGATTGCTTTTGCAGCTGCAATGCACCGCTGCAACTAACAGTTTTTTACATGATCAATTAATCCACCAATTACTTTGTATATTAATCAGTCTTGTCTTTAAAATGTCAGAAAACACTGTTACTCCTAACTCATCAAACACCCATGTGACCCGACTCACCAAACTATGATGCTCTAGGTAACCCTCCAGCATCAGATTTGGACAGCATGTCAATTCATGCATGCATAGTGTCCTTTCAAAATAAATGTTTGTTTTCACAGGAAATAAACAGTTTCTGCTATTTAAATGCTTATTAAATCTGACTTAGAACACAGCAGGGCTGGGCAATATGAAGATATATCGTTATCGAGACATGAGATGATATATCGACTGGATATTGTTGTATCATGATGTGATATAAATGGTGTTTTTCCCTTCCTTTTAAAGGCTGCATAACAATAAAGTGATGTCAACTTGTCAACTTACCAGACTTTTTTCGTGTTTTAATGCTTGCCTTAACCCACTTAGTTGTTATAGCCAAATTATTGATAATAATTAATCAAAAATCTCATTGTATTAATATTTTCTGGGGAAAAAAAACAACAACAATTGTCGCATCAAAGAGGGTATTTGGTCAGAAATATTGTCATCTTTGATTTAAAAATAGTGAGATATAGATCATGTATCGCGATATAGCTGAAAAATATCGTGATAGTTTCCAGGATGTATTGCTCAGCCCTAGCACAAAGGTAAAAAACTTAATTTTAAGGTTTACTTGCTTAGGTTTTGGCAACAAAAGCACATGGTTAGGTTTAGAAAAAACATCACGGTTTGTCTTCAAAAAAGAAAATTAACTGAGACACTTGGTTCAGATGAGGGAAAGATCTGACCTGACATGATCATCCTTACTTTTTGCCTCGCTACATATTGTGCACACAGCTCCTTACACTGCCACTGAACGCTGGCTTTGGACATAAACCCTGAAGAGCAGGCTTGTTTTCTAAGGACCTGGGCCTGTTGCATTAAACTACATTAATTTTAGCTACAGGAGGTGGCTCTCATAAAATGGCACCTGAGCGAGCATCATAGTGTTATATCACTATGTTATTGAGGCCTGTCCTATCAGTTTGATCTGAGCATGTCTGAGCCATGTCTGAGTCTGCTGTGGTGCTCTGCTGAAACATAAATACATTACGGATTAAGGCTGCTGCTGCCAGAGACTGGGCTACTCATCATCCCGTATCAGTAAATCATTTTGTGTAAGAGGTGACAGTTTGGTGTAACAACAATCTGTGTTGTGTAAGAAGCACCTACAGGCTGTCAGACTGAAAATAAAGGCCTCTCCTTCCTCTGCTGCAAAATCTGCAAATATCAGACCGACACAATAATCCAAATTTCTTACAAACATATCCAAGCCGACTCAATCTGCTGGATAGCTCATTCATACAGCCTCTTCTTACATAACATGGCTCATAACGCTGAGGACTCAAAGGTTACCAAACATTCCTGGTTAGTTTTTATTCAATAATGTCCCAGAGACAAATTAAGGTTGTACAGTTTTCCAGTTGACCCGTCTTTTATAGGAAGATTTAATTTGAGGAGGTTGCCAATTAATACAAGGGAGCAAGGTTCCCGTCTCAGAAGAAAACGCTGGATACTAAATGTCACTATTGTGAAATCAGATCCAGGTTTAGAGGCTTAAGTTTAGTCTCTCTAATTTAATGAAGGCTACTTTGAAATTAAAGTAGATGATGTGATTTTAAATATTTTATTTTCTATGGGAGAGCTTTTCCTAGTATGCAGAAGCACTGCTTGGTAAAGTCATTATTCCCTGACGTTCTACAATGACGCACAGATTTCTATGCTCACCATAGCAGAAATTAGACCTGAATGTATTTCTGTTTCTTATGTTAAAGCCAAAGATATCACCAGGCTGCAGAAATAATGCATGTAAACAGTATGATATTTATGTTTTTTTGCTGCAAAGGAATACAAACAGAGAGACAATAAAAAGGTCATATTTCCATCCACCTGCCTTAAGCAATGTGTTTTAATAACAATCTGACATTCCATCTGTAGGTTCTCGTAGGGTTTTATTAGATAATTACGGTATGTAAACACCTGCTGTATTTGCTGTGTTGAAGTGGTTTACTCATACGACCTTTTGTTAGAAAGCGATGCTTCTTGCAGTTCAATCGATGCGGACCATTGTAAGTTACAACCACCACAGCAGGTTCAATAAATGCTTCTGTCAGTTATAACTCACTTATTAAGTGTTGTGATATTCTCACAAAAACAGTCCTCACACGCACCCAAAGGTCCAGACATTCATATTTCTCTTCTTAACGTATGCAGTAACACCCATTTGGATATAAATACGCTGATTCCACACTATAGAAATTGTAGCTGAAATCTGACCTTTAAATTGACACCTCACTTAAACCAATAGAAGCTTCCATGCTGTCACTGTTGGCTACAATAGCCATCGATGCTACGATGCCAAGTGGCGCTCACATCTCTGGTGCAAGCCAGTGCAGAAATCTGTTTTTGTGGATAAGTTCGTGTTTGCCATTATCACTGATATTTGTCAGCGAAATTTCAGCACAAGAAGGAGCAGTTATCCAAATAGCTAGCAATTGGCTTGCCGTTCAGTCTCATATCCTTCAATCTGTAACATTATCTGAGTCCAACAGCTATCGTAGCATTATTATGTAGCATTAGCTTTATTGCTACTTAGCTAGCTAGCTGCAACAAATGAAACATCTAACGACGTTACACACAGAACGGCATTTTAAAGATAACATAAGACAGAAGACATACCTCAATATCGGACTTTCTTTTCCTCCTCCTCCGGCACCTGAAGGCTTGGACCTTTTCATTATTATGAAATGCAGGTAAAATGTAAATATCTGCTTATCTTGACCAGATTTTGACACAGACCCCACTCTCAGTGCGCACAGCACAGGTGCAGGGGCAGGGCAGTGCGAAGCGTATTTCTTTCTTTCTTGCTTGCTTTCTCTCTTTCTATCTTTTTTTCCTGTATTTGTTCATTTGTTACCTCCGGGAAAAATCGGTGCCCACTGGCGAATTTTTATTATTATTATTTTTTATTTTATTTTAATTTTTTTCCCAGCGCCCACCTGACAATGTGGCACCCTAGGCAACCGCCTATATCGCCTATGCCTTAAGCCGGCCCTGACTGAGTGCCATTTTAGGGAGCCAGCATATAATTGAGGGTCACACAGGAAAAGTGCACAGATTAGAATATTTTAATGACATATACTTTGACTTTTTAATGTTTTTTAATGACATACAAAAACTATAACAATTGACGGGTGATAGCCTACATAACATTCATATTACATTTTAGTTTATCACTTTTTAATGCATTTGAAAGTAATGAAATAGAGAGACATTACAGTGTTTGACAGTGATTGACCCTAACAACAGTCGAGCAGCGGCCTCTGCTAGGGTCTTACACACAGAACTGAAGTACAACATAATACTAGAAGCAGCAGTAATGATAATGGCAATTTGTTAAGTCTATTTATGATCATCTTACTTTATAATGACGAAAACTCTGTCTGTGTGTCTGTTCCACGTTTTTCTCCTCACTGACTTGGTCAATCCATGTGAAATTTGGCACAGTGGTAGAGGGTCATGGGAGGATGGGAATGATGCAATATTACATCAGTTGGCCAAAGGGGGGCGCTATAGCAATTAATTGAAATTGCAAACTTTGAATGGGCATCTCTCATGCCCTATATGTCGTAGAGACATTTGTAGAAACTTTGCACAGAGATGCCTCTCCTCATGAAGAACAAATTTGCCTGAAGAACCCATAACTTGATGATGGTTATACAGATTTTACGCCATTTTGAATTTTATGAAAAACACTTAAAATCGATCTCTTCCGAGGAAGTTTGACCGATCTGCATGAAACTCGGTGAACATAATCTAGGGACCAATATCTAAAGTTCCCTCTTGGCAAAAGTTGGAAAACTTACTAAAACTGAGCTTCTATAAGGCAATGAATATTGCGGAGGGCGTGGCTCATCACATAAAGGTGTATAACATCTCAAGGGTTTCACCGATCACCACGCAACTTTGTAGGCATATGACCACACATAATCTGAGGGGACCCCTCCATTATTGACCCCATCAAACAAAATGGGGGTGCTAGAGAGCTAATTTCTTATCTAGGCCTAACCGCCACATCAATTTTTACTAAACTTGGTAGATATGTAGAACAGGACGCCTCAAGGTGACCGGAGAAATTTAATTCTAATTGGCAACTGAGTGGCGCTATAACAACAGAACAATGCTTAAAAATGGCTAAAATGCGACCGATCGCTGTGGCTCGCCCTGTGGCTGAAAGTTTGTTTGTTTTTTTCTAATTTTTGGTATGACTAAGTCATGGTATGGTATGTTGTACATAATCACGGAAACTGTCAGTGTGTCATTCTGTCAGTCAGTCATTCTGTCTGTCCCACGTTTTTCTACTCACTGATGTGGTCAATCTATGTCGAACTGCACATATAGGCATTGAGGATTGGCATAGGTAGAGGGTGATAAAGCTAAACCAATGGGTATGGACTAGTATTTCATAATTAGAATTTTGGACTGCGGTGCATGGTTGCCTTTTGTAGCATACAGAAAAAAACAACTTAAAAATCATCTGGGTTTTTTTTTTGAAAAGCTACTACACCACAGACATAGTATTCATGTCATCTGCATAACAGTTCATTCTTAATCTTGAAACAAAATTTTCATAAAGTAATCTTCATTTGAGGTTCACTTACTAGCTTTTTCCAGAACTTCTGAACTCATCTCATAGTGGTGCTTTGGTTAAATTTGTGTCATCAAACTGTTGCATTATTGTTGTTACATGCCGATGTTGCATTGTGCGCTACCTGCCCTGCACAAAACAGCGACAGACAAACTTATCAACTACCTGGTTAACACAGTGGAGCATTTAGAGCCGGATATTTGCATCAGGAGTTGGTTGAGACCAAAAAAGAGCTAAAACAAGAGTGCATATTAGACTTAAGTAACCCAGGTAGCAATAAACAACATGTTACTCCCTGTCTACTGGAAGTGTAAGTAGGCAGCTGCTAGCTACATGCTAATGTTGTTTGTAGATGTTGTTTTTAAAACAGTATAAAATCCAAAAATCTTTACTTTCTCCTGGTAAATTGAGCAATAAAATGTTGGTATAAGCATTATTTTGTTGATATTTCCACAATTGTAAAGAAAAGAAAAGTTAGTAATCTACTTAGCTTTTCTCTCCACATGTCTGCGTCATCTGGTGATGACTTGTAACAGCAGGGAACAACCTGTCACTCTAGAGTTTCCGTTTCGGATGCAGTAGTCAGCATGACGGACAATACAGAGTGCTATGAATAGGGCATTAAGTAATACCATTTCATAACCAGACTGAATAACAGTTGGGTACAAATAATAAAGGACCAATGAAAACAGATCGAACTGTTCATAGACAAGTAGGACTTGTTGACCTAGAAGTGCAGGAGTCCACTAGATTGGTTGCCGGAAAGGGAGAACACCAAGGGTAGAGTAATTGCAGAATAACTCCTGGGCTGCACGGAACATTGCTGATAGCTCTCAGTTATGACTCTCCTCAAATTGCCAGGCTGCAGTGTGACATCTTGTCTCCACTTCAGTCTCTCCCAGAATAACTGTGACAACACTACTGTGTGCATGAAACCATCTCAGCTCTCTGGCTAACTTCCTGATGATCCCAACCTCGCTGTACCACACTTAAGGTCAGTTCCGATTTCGCATCAGCAGGATCCCACGGACCTTTACTGTGTCATTAGTCCCCAATATAGCAATTGCAGCTACATTCTCTCACCCCATGTGTCTTAAATGACGTATATCATGCCGATCGTTGTTATTTCATTATACAGCAGGAAGCTTGAAACATTTTACGATAGCTTTTGATTATACAGTTACACTGAGTGGCTAAGATACAAACGTCACGGAAGTTTGAGCAGTGGAAATCAAAGTTTCTCCTGGTATACAGCAGCACAGGCTTTGTATGTGAACATTTTCCTTTTTTCAAACAGTAGGTGTGTGTGTGTTTGTGTTTTTAACATACAGAGCAACAGAAGCATTTGACCTCCAACTATTGTTTAAGTCATCGTATATTAACAGTAAAAAAGATGACATTGGACTGATGGAGGGGCCTGAGGCCCACTGAGGAAGGAGCGTTGTAGTTGATCCAATACGTTTTTTATTTCTGAGAGATTCAAAATTTAAAGAGTATTACACCAATTTATAATGGCACTCGTATAACACTGTGAGACTTACGATGGACAGCTAAAAAAAAGGATTAAAATTGATGCTGCAGAAATAGAGATGTGAAACCTGATAAACCTGATATTTTAAACCCGCAGTCTTCAGCCAACACTGACTCACTTGACTTCACTTGAGGCAGTTTATCAGACGTCACACAGCTCCTTCTGAAGCCACAAAATCTGTGGAGCTAAAAAAAATCTTCCCAAAGATCAAGCAAAATGTTTTTTTTAATCAGAATGAATGCCAAAATTGTCTCTTCCACCTCTTTTTCACGATCATCTGTTATTCTTATTTTTCAACTGTGAGCTCCTGCTTTCTTCTGTGCATTGCATTGGGGAAAATAACAGCTCACTCAAACACCAAGAATTTTTTTATTGAACTGTATAAACTGTAACTTTTTTAAATCAAGTTACGTTTGCCAGTGTTTACATGGTAACATTTCATACTCAGAACCTGCTTAGAAACAGTATGTAGTATGGAACCCTAACCCTAACTCCATAACTTTATTCGACTATGGATTCATCACCCTCCTTAAATCATATCACCTCTATGGGGTCTAATCCCCAAAGACTTTCCACATTGTTATTCATATGTTCATATGATAATAAATATTCTTTTACAATGAAAATGAGGCTCTCCTGATTGAAATAGATCCGTAAATGTGTACATAAATCTGTATATGTGTAGCCTGTAAATGCAAACATAGATATATCTCAAAAAGTTTAGATGAATCTGTTAATGCATACATAAATCAGTAACTGTGTAAACGAATTTGTAAATGTGTGCATAAATATATCTATAAATGTTTTGATAAATCTCTAAATGCAAGCATAAATCTGTAAATGTATACATAAATTTGTAAATGCACACAAAAAACAAATGTGTCATCTGTAAATGTTTAGATAAATCTGTAAATGTGTACATAAATATATCTATAAATGTTAAGACAAATCTTTAAATCAAACATAAATCTTTAAATGCATACATAAATCTGTTAATGTGTTGACAAATCAGTGCACATGTACACAAATCTGTAAATTCATACATACATCTGTAAATGTTTCGACAAACCTGTAAATGCATACATAAATATATCTATAAATGTTAAGACAAATCTGTAAATGTGTACATAAATCTGTAAATGTTTAGACAAATCTGTAAATGCATACATAAATATATCTATAAATGTTAAGACAAATCTGTAAATGTGTACATAAATCTGTAAATGTTTAGACAAATCTGTAAATGCCTACAGAAATCTGTAAATGCATACATAAATATATCTATAAATGTTAAGACAAATCTCTAAATACAAACATAACTGTATCTATAAATGTTAAGACAAATCTGGATAAAAGCACTTTAACATTTACATTTCTCAACTGATGTCAATGAGTCGTTTTCATATTATAATTAATGATCTAGCTACGTGGAGTAGAAAAAACTGTTTGTCTTCAGTTAACATGTTCTTTTTATACATCAGTCTGTCTATGTAACAGTTCTACCTGAAGCTATCATGATTTCAAACTGTAATTTAAAGTCTGGCTCTCTATAAGGTATTCCTGTAATGCATGGATTATGTAGCAAAGACTTTGTGACTGAACCCTTGTCAGATAACTATTTGCCGAGACATTCTGAAGGAGGACTCCTGCCCTGTAACCGTCCTCTCTCATTGTACTGCTTTGTACTCTTTGGTACACACTGTACTTATTCACACTGTGACAATGGCCTTCCTCTTTCCTCTCTGACGCTGGTGCACACGTTGATGCCTTTGCCGTATGGGATCATGATAGTGTTAATGAAAAAATGCCCTGACTGGTTAACAATGAATTCCTGGGTGCCAACCTTGCACACTGTGATCTCATTAATGATGTTTTTGTATTTTCTCTGAGTGTCCCTTAGATTGTAGATCAACAAGAGAAAGAGATATGATGCTTTTCAGCTAATAGAGTCAATGATGCATACTAATAAACAACATAATTACGTATTCTTATAATGAATGCAACAAGCAGTAGGGCACACGGTGTTACTGATTAGCAGGAGGGCAGTGTTACAGTACACTGCTGTGTGTCCCTGACTCCTTACACACTTTCTCTCTCACATGTGTGTGTGTGTGTGTGTGTGTGTGTGTGTGTGTGTGTGTGTGTGTGTGTGTGTGTGTGTGTGTGTGTGTGACTTTACAGGATACAGTATACAGGATTATTGCTGATGGCGAGGAGCTGACACATTGCAGAGAGGAAGAAAGAACTGGACACTGTGTTTCTGGTTCATCTCAGGGGGGAAATGTTGATCTTCTAAAAGCAGGTGAAATAACACAGTATTAAAATCCTGATGAGAACAAACTGTGTGGTTTGTTTGGAGGCTGTAGGGTGTAATAATTCTCCAGCGTACACTGTATTTGTTTTTCTATTGTACAGCCTGTCATTAAAGGGATAGTTGTGATTTTTTGAAGGGGGGTTACATGGAGTACTTTTCCATAGGTGTCAGTCACTCCCTGTTTGGCATCCGACATGGTACCTTTGCAATGTAGGACTGTGGAGGGGTCAGCAATAAAACATATTTTAACCACCTAAAAAAATCAATATCAGTTTAACTGTACACTATATTGAGAATAATTTTACAGCTTCACCTTGCTGTCAGTGATTTCAGCACCCTAGGAGCTTGCCTAGGGTGCTGAATTTGCTAGATCCGGTACTGATGAGCGGACTCAGGATCAGAAATTTGAATAGGCATAATCTGCCAATTTATATTACATCATGCGTTTTAAGAATCACACTCCAGTTTACTGCCAAGTGAGTTTTCCCATACAAGGACTTTGCTTTGATTAATGGCGCATAATATAAATATATTAAGAGATATTAAATCATTAAATGATTTAAATGGTATTATGGGTGGGGAAGGACTTAGACTTTCAGTCAGTTTTCCAGGTCCACTTCATTCATGTGAATTCATTAAGGGTTAGGGTTTGGGTTACTTTATTTACATAATGTGGAGTCACAATGGTGCGAACAGATCCGGTTTCTAACCCTTATACCAATATTCTGTTTTCATATTCTGGCTTCATATCCGTCAAGCCACAAAAACCTGCTTTCTTATGAGAATTAAGCCATTTCCTCTGTGCTGTGTCTGCTTATCTGATGAATGTTATCTCTGTTTGGATCCAGGTGTGCACACACTGTTATTAAATTATGCAGGGCAGCGATGGAAACAGTTGCCTGATGGTCTTATGGATGACCTAATCATGGCAGTTTTAAAATCCAAACTGAAAATCTTATTATTCCCAAGCACTTTTACCTACTCTCATTATTTATTATTACAATTTCTGATCTTTTAAATTATTTTTGCCTTTTACTGTCTCATCTTTCTCTTTTAATTGCATGCACTTTTTTTTTTTTAACTTTTCTGCACAACACCTTGAACCTTCCTCTGTGTATGAATTTAATTAATAAAAAACACTGCCATGTCTTGCCTTAATCATGGCTGTGAATTTTGCTTCTTTTTTTTTATCATATTATATTCTGCAATATATCTGCACATTTAAGACAGCTGCATCAGCTCAATGAGACACATGTTTGTAGACGCTGAGAGATGTCTAATTTTTCACCCACTGAGGCTTATTCTGCAGACGTGTTTAGTGTCTCAGGGGTTAAAACTTGCCAGCAGTATCTGTGTGTGTTCACTCCATGGGGCTTTTGGATACACATGAAGGGAATAGCAGGTGGCTTTGTGTTGTGTGCACAAAGGTCGACAGTATAGAATGAATGCAAGATAGAAGAATGAGAAACAATGCAAAAATAAGTTTATCTGTTTTTAATTATATTAAGATTTTGTTTGACTTCTTTGCAAAAACTGACATTAACAATAAATATACATTCACAATAAAAAATAGTTGAGATTGCAACGAGACATTCAAGTGTACTTCGCAATTATAAAATATATGATAAGATGTAAACAACATTATTTCCCCCTCTAACATTGCACCTTCGGCGCCAAGAGTCTCTTTTCTCTCCCCTCTGGCATCTGTGAAAGGCATGACGTCAACAAAACACATTTTACGCATCGATGCGTGAGTCTCACAAAGTATGAAGCCACGTCACACATCGGGCTCTGATTGACAGAACAAGCAAACATTCTCAAATGTCTGTTTTGGCGGTTCGAGCGGACTCGATTGTCCAGTCAGTGTCCCTGGAGACGGCGCCTGCGCCAGAGCGCGCGGCGGCGGCCCCGGCGTCTCCACACCTCGCGTGTCAGTCTGAGCGCGGCCGGCCGCACAGGTCGTCTCTCAAGCTGACGCACCAGGCTCCTTCATTCAAAGATTTGTATTCAGTTTGTGCCTCGCACTCTGCTTAACTGATCACACATCTCTCTTTGTCTTTACCCTGGCCGCCCCCTATGGCCTTCTCTTTAATGTACATGAGGTCGCTGTGCACGCTGGGTCTCCGGGCGCACGGAGTGACCATCCCGTACGCTTCCCCAATGTCCTTCATCTTCTTGTTTTTCAGAGACTTTCTGTGCAGCATGTCGCAGTACTGCACGGACACTTTCCGGTGAAGGTCGGGGCTCATTTCGTGAGGTAGCTTGGCCAAGGTAAACAGAGTCTGAAACATCTTATCCACGTTCTCGTTGCGCTTGGCGGAGATCTCGAAGTACGCGCACTTCTCGTCTCCGGCCACAAGCTGCTCGATCTCGTCCTGCTGCACCTCCCGGTAAAACTCTCTGTCGCCTTTGTTTCCGCAGATGACCAGAGGCACGTCGATGTTTTCTTTGATTTTGTTTTTTAGGCACGACTTGGTCTCGAAGATCTGGCGCTTGAGCCGCTGCACCTCCTGGAAGGAGTCTCTGTTGTCCAGACTGAAAACGAGGATGAACACGTCACCTGGAGGGACAGAATAATGCATTGGTTAACTACTTGTCTTGCTTTTGATACATGCAAAGTGTTAGAGAATGCAACGTGTGTGCTTTCTAACCCTACAGTATCACATGCACTGCGCGCCCTGCAGCCATGCGCTCAGAGCGCACAGTGCCTGCAGCATTTAAATGCATAAATATCATTGCTCTCTAATTCTCTGTAACTATTCTTGCAAAAACAGAGAGATGCATGTGCAGATAAGTACCTGTCAGTATGGAGAGTCTCCTCATAGCGGGGAAAGGGTGGTTCCCTGATGTATCCAGTATGTCTAGCTGGTAAACGTCTCCCTTGATGCTGTACAGTTTCCTGTGAAAGTCCTCGATGGTCGGCGTGTACTGCTCGTCGAACCTCCCGTTCAGAAAACGGGACACGATGGCAGTTTTCCCAACTTTGGTGGATCCCAAAATCACCATCCTGTAGCAGTTCTTTGCAGGGATGTCAAAATCGCTTTCGGAGGGCGACATCTTCTTAATCATGATTAGACCCGGGCTGCTTTTCGCGGGGTTGTGTGCGTAAAAGGCGGTTGAGCAGCCTTCAGTTGGCGGAGATACTCGCGTTTGGTCTGCTGTGTGTTTCTGTCTGAACTCCGGGCTGGAGCTGCGTATTTATGCGCGCGGCGGAGCCCTCCTCCTGACCGCGTCACAGCTCAGTGAGTAGGAACTCGGGGCTTCATTGAGCGCTGGGGGAAGAAATGGACCAATCTCCCACTGGTGCGTCAGTCTGTCATTACTGATGAAGCTGGGAGCTGGGAAACAGTGACCAGCGGACCTTTCAGAGGTAGTGGATTGTGTAACTTTGATGTTGGAACAGGGCAAGTGTGCACAGCAGCAAAATAATAACTTCAATGGAACTTTACCAGTAAATAATTGATGCTTCTTCCGGCGTTTAACCCTTTTTGGCACACTGTGTTGAACATCAGGCTGACCCTTGGACATTTTCTCAAAACATACAGACAGCGGATGTGAGCTCTTCCAGACTGAGCAAATTTGTTGCAAGCCAGTTTGACATCTTGTCCTAACTGATCCTGAATCATCACCGAGCTTTTAAAGTGTGGTTATATTTTATTTTTTATCATAACAAGCAGCACCACAGCCTGTTTTCTGTTTATTCACATGCTTGCAAAATAAAACACTGAACACATATTTGCAAATGAACATTAGGCTGCAGTTTTGTAGCCACTTCTACTGCACACAGTTAACATGTATTTATTCATTCATGTCCTCAGTAACTGCTGCAGCTTTATGTCACCAGGCAGGAGGAGGCTGCAGTTACTCAAGTGACCAAAAGGAGGCACTCGGGGTACAATGTTATCCACATGATTAGCATGATTCATTTACCTGAGGAAAAGAAGTCAGAGTAGAGTAGCTTTTTGTGTGTGTCTGTGTCTTTAGCTGTTTTTAAATTGGTGGAAAACAGAGGTAGTGACATACAACACATACACGGAGGGCTGATGTAAACGGAAATAAAGACAAATAAACAATAATGAGGTATAGTGATAATAATTATTGCTGTTCTAAATATGCAAACCACTTATTGTGCTAAGGGGAGTGGTTTGGTAGGCTACACGTGTGCATGTGTGTGTGCATGCATATATTTAGCTGATAAAGAAAAAACAGAAATGTGTGTCTGTGTGCATGAGTCACAATATAAACAGTCTTCATCTCTTTTATGAGATTTTTCATATCAGCCAAATGCAAAGGAGTGTCCTTGCCACGGTCAATTATCTGTACCCAACGACAGTTTTTACAAAAGAAGAGGATGTGTGTATGGAGGTGGGAAGTGGGAACAAAGCTGTTCTCTTTATTTTCAGTAGTTATAAATCTGAATGGGGTTTTTGTAAAGTGAAGGGGAGGAGGCAGATACAGGGTTAAACTGGAGCCATGAGAACGGTTGATTGAAACCTGCTGATTCAAAAAAAAAAAAAAAAAGTTTGCTGCTTTAATGTGACTCATTCAGGTGTGAAAAATGACTTCTGCAGTGCATACATGGTTTGTCCGTGGCTTGGAGGAGTGAGATGGATGCACGCAGAAACAGGAAGCAAGTGTAGTGAACAGAGAAGAGGTGAGGTGTGGGAGTACTTTGACAGGATCAGTGGCAGACAGTGGGAGACTATGGACATGCCCCCCACAATCAAATTCTGCCTCAACTGATTAGTTTTAAGCCTTCTAAAAAAGGCCCACCTAAAAAAATCAACACAAGCTTAAGCAAATGTTATATTTAGATTATTATTATTCCACTGCACACAGATGACCTTTTTTCAACAGGGGACAGGGATTTGATGCCGTAATATGAAAGGAACCAGACTCCACTGACAAAAAGAGTAAGTTTACTTAGCAGAACACTGGAGTTACTGGTCTACCGCAGCTATCAAAGATGATAGCAAAGCAACAAAGTACATAAAAAAAGCAGAGCAAAAGCGTCAGCTAGGTCGTACCACCGTGTTTACAGCTAAAAATGACTACAAAGATAAACAAGTTTACCGATTTTACATATCACCACAATTCAAATCAATTGTCTGCCAGCTGTCTTGTGGAAGGTGATTGTTGTTAGCGTGAGATCACACTGATTCGGGCTATATCTATCATTTGAAACTTGAAAATAAAAACATTCTAAATGGGTCCCTTTGTATTTCCTGTTTGAATGTTTTGTAGTATATGCGAATGATATCAGCTGAAAGGAAGTTAACATGGACCCAAGCTGACAGAAAGTGCTGCTAATAAAGTATAGAAATAAATAAAATAAAAAAATAAAATAAAAATAATTAATTGGTGCTAAAACGGAGTGTTTCAGATGGAGGGTGAATACAGGTTTAAGAAAAATAATGTGATTTCTTTTTCTATTAAAGCATATAAACATGTTCTTGTAAAAATAATACATAAATAAATGAATAAAAGTCTGAACCTGAAAATGATACTGATCTCTTACCGAATGACCACAAAATCTTCACTCATTTATTCCTGCAGAGATTTCAAACTGAGCTTCAAATGACAAACCACCGTCCTTAAAGCAACTATCTGTGAGTCAAGCCATGGGTAAACTGCAGTCACTTACAAAACCACGCTGGAACCAGATAAATGCATCCCACTTCGGTTCCCACCAAAGGAAACTCGCCTGGTAAGTGTGACTAGTCCCTGAGCCTTCACATTCAGGGGTAATCAGTAAGCGTTTTGTTTGTGTCAGTGTCCGATCAGGTTAACAAACTACAGAGTGTGCGTCACAGAGTCAGTTGACTATGCCGCTCAGCTGGCTCACAGCTGATGTTCACCTAGATGTTTCTTTTTTGCCTGAGGCGCCCTGCTGAGATTAACAAGATCATCACACTGACCCACTGCGTCCCATGATCTGGACACCTGTGTGGATATATATTGTTTTATGAGTCACGGCACTTCTTCTTCTTCTTCTTCTTCTTTTATTTGTTTGTCTTGCAAGTCTCTAAATTTCAACGCCCATTTCCCAACAAGTAAATATACATACTGTATGTAAATACCTCTGTACACAGAGAGAGATTGAGAGAAATCACTGTAGTTAAGAATACTTAATAAAGATTAAAGTAAAATCATGTAAAAAGAAAATAGATAAAAATAAATAAATCGATAACAATAAAAAATTAATAAAATAGAGAGATTAGAGGCAAAAAATCAAAATAAATGTTATATTAATTCAAAAATCAATTTAAATAATTAAATAATTTGAAAAAACCCAGCAACTATAAAACATTAGAAAGAAAATTAATAATACAATTGTCTTTTATTGTTTTTGTTTTAAAGTGAGTGTATTACTACTCTCAAGTATGTGCCTTGCCTGTCTTGGGGCACCTGCAGAGCTGGAGGACTGATGTGTTCTTGTGTGTGCATGTGTGAGAATAGGTATTCATCAGTGTGTAATCCCCAGTAGGTAGAGAAAAGACATGAACAGTTCATAAAAACATAGAACACAAAAAGGATGAGTTGCTTGTTAAAGACCAAAAACCAAATCAAGAGGGGTTGGAGGAGCGCAAATAAGACAAATTGCTGATGTTCAGTGAAAAGTTTCCCACAGCCATCATTCAGCCCTTCCTCCTCTCAGGAACATGAAACAAAGAAAATATGTTAGAGTAGCAAATGTTTTTTTTTTCTGAGTGAGCAGCTGTAATAAGGAAGAGGTGGCAGTTTGGCCGGCTGATGTCACAGCGAGCGAGGACCCGTGGACTGCAGCACAGCAGTGGAGCAGGAAACAGAGGAGAGTGGAAAAACAAATGGTGCCGACAGCGAGCAATTAAGACTTCTGCCAGACAGATTGTAAAAGACGGAGTGAGAGATGGAGATCCTGCTTTTGAAATGCAGCTTGTGAATCAGCACAAAAACTGGCATGAAATATTGACAAACAATTACTCACAATTACACACCTGCTTTTAATCTGCCTCCTGTGTGACTGGGCTGTAATCAGTGAGAGCAAAATGGCTTCAGATCCACATGCAAAGTCACCTACACTGATCATTCAAATAAAGGTCACAGTTGTTCAGCTCTACAGAGGGTCAACGTCACATCTGGACACATTACAACAAACTACACGTCTAATGTGTCTCCAGTTCCCAGGAAAAATTAAGCCAGATTCTAAGATTAGTTGGGGGTTGCATGCTAACGTTTTGTACTTAACCTAAAGTTACGTAGGTTAGGTTTCAGCAAGTGAAGTTACATAGGTTAGGTTTAGGAAAAGACACATGGTGACTATGTGCCTGAAAGTAACTCAAACTTTACTCGCTTTCACACGGGACACGCATGTCAGTGGTGCAGTGGTTAGCATTGTCACCTCACACCAAGACAGTTGCCAGTTCGAACCCTGGCTGAGGGGTTCGAACCTAGGGCGGGGGAGCCCTTATGTGTGGAGTTTACGTGTTCTCCCTGTGGGGATGGGTTTTCTCTGGGTACTCTGGCTTCCTCCCACAGTCTGGAAAATGAATGAATGAACACTCGCCAGTCTCCTGGGGGAAAGTCCTGTGTTGTTTGACCCATTTACCACCCCAACCTGCCTCAATATATGGCTTAGTCCTGTCAGTGCACTGCTCAAATGATGGCAGCCTTCCTGATTACATGGGATATACATGAATAACTGGCTCATGATTACGCGGGCTATACACAAATTCTGGTGCATTACTTTTTGTAGGTATACCTGCGAACACTGCATGAGAACAGCCTGAGTGTGTGTACTACAATGTTACCAAGGAGGGTGTGGGTATACTCTCCTATACTCTTTTTGGTTGACATTGGTGGTGATAATGTGCAAAATAAAGGGGGAAAAGCTGCAAACTGCTTAGCTGCAGAGACCCAGTGCACATACTGGCTGTTTTTGTGTGTGGTAGTGCTGCGAACACACTTTCCCTGGACTAAACAAATACCCAAATACTACCTCAATTAAACTATTACTAGCACTTTAATTATTCCATAGAGAGAAGTCCCATGATTTCAGAGAGCACACAGTATAATGTGGGATTTCTAAATTGGCCACTTCCATGCTGCAGCTGGTGTTTTTGTAGCACTACAGACATTGTTTCACAGAGATGTGAGAGCAACTACGTAGCAAAAACGGCAATAGAAAGCCAGGTGGCTGCAGGACAAGGTTCCTTTTTTTCAGGCTTACATGGACAAACGGAACTTGGTGTTCTGTGGAGAATTACTTTCATTTTCATAACAAAGGTCTGAACATCGGAAAGATGAATAAAATATAGTCAAGGTAGTCGTTTCACGGTGGCTGTGACCTACATTTGAGCACAAGAAGGCAGATTCATTCATTTCTAAGGTCAACTTACAGTCGCTCATTCAATGCAGCTTGTGCTTCATCATTTTATCCTTATTGCTGTAAATCATTTATTATCCAGAACATTATTTGAAAATTGTTGAATAAGGAAGAGATGTGAAAGACTTGAATTGAATATGAGAAGCAGATGACCAGTGTTTGGCTGGTTTTGACTGGAGACACATGCAAAAAAGTGAAAGTAAAAGTAAAAAGTGGACTTGCATTTGACATAAAATTGTATACAATTATTGATTGGACACTCTTATGCCTGCTAATCAGCATGATTTATCAAACAGAACAAAAAGGTTTTTAAAAAAAGTTGTAATTTGTAGTTTCATTGGGCGTTACTTATTTCTTGGCTGGATGGAGTAACTGCAGAGATGTTGGACAGAAACGGTGGGCATCAAGAAATAGCCAAATTACATCATGCAACTCATTAAAAAAAACCCAAATTGTCTTGTTTAATTCGTACACAGAAATGTGTATGAATTAAACAAAAAGATAAATCATAGGGCTGGGCAATAAATCCTGAAAATTACACCATGATATATTTTGGCTATATCTCGATACACGATATATATATCTCGATATTTTTAAATCTCCTCAAATGAATTTCATCAACGCTAGGCCTGGGCGACAAAATCAAAAATATTATGTTTCACCAAATACCCTCTCTGATGCAGTTGTAGAGATGACTATTTTTCTCCAGAAAATATCAATACAATGAGATTTTGGATTTATAAAAATCAATAATGTGGCTATGATGACTACGAGGGTTAAGGCAAGCATTTAAACAAATTAACTTGATAAATTTACATCGCTTTACTGTAATGCAGCCTTTAAAATGAAGTGAAAAACACAATCTATGCCATATCACCATACAACAATATCCAAAATCTAAGACGATATATGGTATATGGTATGATATATTAATTTGTAAGATTCAGTGGTGCCTACCAACCGTATCTGGCAACCCATGTAAACAGCTGGAGATGATGCACCGATCTACTGGGCAGGTGCATAAACTGCTGTTCATCAAAAATTCAAGGACCTGAAATAAAACAGAAATTTCCACGTTCTTTTCCAGAGAGAAAACCTCACCCATTATCTACTCACCCATATGCCAAGGGAGGCTCTGGTGAAGTTTTAGAGTCCTCACATCCATCCATGGCAATAATCCTTTGCCATCTTATTATTTGCTAATTATTAGTTAGCTAGCTAGCAGTTCAGTCCTGGAGACTTGGAGGAGCGGCTGTGGAGGCAGAATGACAGCGAACGAGCGAAGAAGCGGAGGGGAAAGCGGGCCTCGTTTCCCCTTTGGGGGCGTGGCTTTCAGATTATGACGCGTTACGCTCTGTCTCTATAGCATCCTTAGATGCAGCAATGGTTTTTAAACATGTCCAACACTTGTAGAAGTATGAGCCCAATATGACATTCATGTATTTGACACAGATTATACCATTTCCCTTAGGCGGCTATTATAATTAACAGACATACAGTTTCTCTAGAATCATTACACTTCTTTAATTTTTCCTTTTGTCCAATACACAATGTAAAAAACCCACCAAAACACTGTGTCTTTATGCTGAACGTGACCTTATCTTGTACTTTAGCTGAACTGAAAAGTATTCGGACTCATCGCTTTTGTGTTTCCCTCTCTCATATATCAATGCATGCTTTATTCAAGCTTATTCCCTTAGTGATTTGCATGCAGGTTTTGAGAGGAGGGCCTTGTGACGGAGATTCATCCTCAGTTGTTCTTATAAATGCTGTAGAATCAGCAGCCATATACCATTATTGAGCTGTGTGTCTCTGAAATCAGTCAGGTAATAGACGTGTGTTTCAGGCTGCCTGTGTTGCTCTAGTCTCTGACGCAAATAACTGCACGCTGCGGGAGCAAAGAAGAGAGGAGTGTTAGAGATCACTCGCTGGAATTGCTGCTCTTCTTGCTCACTCAGGCTTCATTTTAAATGATCAGTGCAGAGAAGACCAAGTCGGGTGGTTTGTAGTTGAAGGAAAAGTGAAACCAGACCGAAAAGAAAAGAAAAGAAAAGTGCTATATAACATTGAGGCAACCTGTAAATTCATTGTCTTTAAAACACTTACAGTATGTTGCCAATCAAATGTGATGTTTTGGTAGTTGTCCTTTTTATACTTACTATATACTTACTATACCATGTGCCACCTAGGATGTAAAACTCTCAATGAAATAGTTGCAAGATGAAGAGGAAACGACATTACATTGAAGTAGACAAATAAATTTGCATCTCCATCCCTTCATTTCTTTGTTGGTATTCTGCCTTCATAATGGTTGTGCTGACTGTGTTTTACAGTGGCCATGTCATGCCACGGCTTTCTGCTATAAAAACAGTATCAACAGAAATAGCTGGGTGAAGTCCACTGTAATTTTCTCAAGCTCTTCTTTCTTAAAGTACAGTCACATAAGCCCTCTGCTCAACAAAACTGCACCGCACAGAAAATAATGTAATGTCTAAGTTCCGAGGTGGGCAACAAAGAAATATTGAGGAAAGCAATCATGAATTGTACATAGTGTATAAAAGTGATGACACACTGTTACAGTAACGGCAAAAATAGCATGGAAAGCTCCAGAACAGATAACAATTGGACATTGTGTCGAGATTGTTTTGTAAACCGTGTATGGCTGTTTCCATTGGCTGATATTTTACCATGGATGTGTCAGCAACAGTGTAAATGCTGTCCAACAAGTGACAACAAATGTAAGACGTACAATGCCAAATATGTTGGAGGTAGTCTAGAGACTCCAATGCCATTACAGAGCACTATTTTTCAACTGTAAAAGGTATTTAGGTAAAAAAGAAAGACAGAAAGAAAGAAAATTAACATTGTCATTCACGATCCGAGCCGACAACTACAACGCTCATTGGACTATCATCGGGCTGATATTGTGTAAAGTGCACAAAGTGGCATGAAGGGTGTTAGAACACTCATGACAAAGGTCCAGGATGATCAAAATGTCAGTGTTACTTCTAAAATGTGAAGCTGAGCAAGAGCAGTGTGCAGGATTTTCTGTTCAAAGACTCAAAAATATCAGTTGAAAAAGTCTCTATGACGAATTTTCGACGAAAAGTTGAGCATGCCGGAACTGGCTGGATGTAGCACTGAAACTGAATATGCATGCTTGAATTTATCTCTTGCACAGCTTTTGATTGAAGTGAATGGCAGAGGAAACAAATATTTAAAGGGCAAACAGCCATGGTAACTGATCTTTGAAACATTTGGGCCAAGGGATTATCTCCTGATCTGAAAAGTAAAATGTAATGCAGCAGGCCGTTCTCATACGCTGTATGTTTCTTATGAAAAGTAATACACCAAAATTCATATGTATCCTACGTAATTATGAATCAGTACCGTGATCACGCAACCAATAAACTGACGGGAGCAAAGACGGAAGCGGTCCTACAGGGAGGCAGGTTGAGGTGGTGAAAGGATCACAAAACAAAAGACTTTTCCCACCTAACGCATGTCAGTTTACTTGCCTAAACCTGACCTAGATATTTACGTTTATTATGCAAATATGTGACAACATTTGTGGGGTTCTAATTCATAGGATATAAAATGAACCAAAGTATGAGGACATGTTGAATGCAAAACCTTAACCCTGCATTCTTTCTAATGGCCAGCAGGGGGCCACTCCATCGACTGCAAAGACAAATTTGATTGTACAGAAATCTATGGGAAAATGACACTACTTTTCACTTGATTCATCACTTCAGTAAACATTTGCCCGATGAGTTTAAGGTCTGAAACGTGAGTTCACCTTAGGAATGACAAGTCGCTACCATGGATGTTTGCTCGGGCTCTCAGTCAGATCCATACCTTGCTCCTCCATAGCGCCACCCTCTTGTCCGCATATGGTAAAAAAAAACTAAATTGGCGATGGCCAAATCCAGAACTCAGGGCTACGTCTACTTCTTTCATACAGTCTATGATTTCGGCACAATAGTACAATTAAATGTAGGTAGACCTGAAATCAAAGGTAAAAAGCAAACACATTTTCTTTGGTTAATAACTTAAATTAAAATATCCAGGCTATTCTGTAGACATGTAATAGCCAAACAGTATGCTGTTACTTAATTACCAACCAATCAAATGTATCAGTTTTCACAGGAGCTGTATTAGCACTGCTTGCTGCAATCATAAAGAGAAACAGCACTGTCCTAATATTCCTGACTCATTAATGCTTTCTCTGTCATCTGCCTGTAAGAGGTACATGTGCAAAAGTGCTGCCTTAAGTGCATCCATTAGTAGCTGTGAGACACAAAGAGAGACCTTGACTTAGTTTTTTATTGCATAAAAAAGATCCCATCAACACCGAGTACATCACCGGGTCGTGTCTGTTGTTCAGTTCAGAATGGTTTGCATAGGTACGGTATAAAGCCATTATTGGTATAGCTCCTCTGACATTTAAAAGGGCACATTATTCACATTATAAACATTGTACAACATTGAATAACAGTTACAACAATGATGGCAGTGATGAAAAGGCTATCTAGCATTGTGTTGGTTGTGTTGTGTCTCTGAACGCAATAGATGAGCTGTGGTCTTCAAAGGCCTTCAACTCTTTCACTCTTTGTACTGCTGTGTAGGATACTATCAAGGATTTCATGCACACCAGTAAATCCAGGGTGAATTAAACCATCAAACTAGCATTATATTCATTACACATAGTCATCATGTAGGGTTTTTATAAGAATGTATGAAAAAATTAATTGAGAACTTGTGGCAGTGACGAACTATGGAGAAACAACTGCGGAAAATATGCTAGCTGCTTCCCGTGCTTTCAGTCTTTGCTAATACTTAACTAATATCTTGAAAAGGTTTGAATAGTGCAGTGAATGTTGGTCAAAGTGCTGAGACAAACACAAATAACACAAGGAATGTTATCAACATCATAGAGGACCTTAATATAGTGGGACATTTTCACAGTAGACTTGTCAAACACAGGTGTACTGTTTGACATCAGTTATGACTTCATTCCATTCAGGTGTGTCAGGTGCAGGGTGCAGCTGCTGTGCATGGTGTCCAGTGACAATACCTGACATGAATTTGAAAAGTAGGCTTTATGTACCTCGGTTAAGGTGGCTCAGTTCCTCTTTTCTGTTGCAGATGGTGGGTGGTTTTTTTAAACTGTACATTAGGGGTGTCATGATTTCGATTCTAAATTAAAAATCGATCGCAATGAGCTTTCACTTTTAGCCATCTAAATCCCATACAGAAGGGACATTCACTCCCAGTTATTTTTCTCTCCATGTCCGTCTATTTGCGTGCATCTAGAGAAAAAACAAAACAACACTTAAGAGGCGACACAGTGTAGCTTACTGGTAGCCTGCAGCTGCACTTTTCCAAACACCATGGCCACTGCCAGAGTTGGAGATGGCGAATAAACACTAGAACTGGAAAATCCTCACGTTTCCCTGAAGTCGGCGGTATGGCAGCATTAACCCATCGAACGAAAGAATAATTTGCACATCTATTTCATAACAGGTGCGTAGGAGAGGGGTAAGCAGGACAACATGTAGACAAACTCCTGCACACCTTCTAACTTGCAAAAGCAATAAATTAATTGCAACGTTTCAGTAACTAGACCTTCATCAGGTTTGCCTGATGAAGGTGTAGTTACCAAAATGTCGTAATTAATGTTTTATTTTTGCAAGTTAGATGATGTGCAGGAGTTTGTCTACAATATTTCTGCTTTCCCCATGAGTTGTATATACAATGAACGCTTTGAAAAACTACAGTTTGTGGGCTGTGCCAGTTTAGTGAAAGTGAAACTCGAAACTCAAGCTGTTGTCTTAAAGTACCCTTCTGCCATCCAGTGAATCTTCTTAGACCTGTTGTCCTCATTCGTGGACACTTTCTTGTGCCATTTAGTGGTAGTAAGAGCACAATATACTATTCCGGCACAAAAGTTCACAAGGTCCAAAACCTGATCACATTTTTGGGTTGAAACTTGTTTAGTCATGATCAATAGTGTTTGTAGTTTGACATGGCAACAAATGTGACCAATTTTAGCAACAGTAACAAGCAAAGACAATGTTAATTACGAAGTACTTGTTTGAAGATGTTAGGACTTTATTAGGACTAATTTTTTTTGACAATGTTTAGTTTTTTTATACTTATCAGGTCCTATTGATCAATTGATTAATTGAAATAGTTAGGAGAAATTAAAAATGCATAGCAAACAAAAGTTTGGGTCTCAGGAGGATATAATATAATTTGTATGTTTTCTTTAGTGTTTCATCATATGGTGTTTTTTTGGGGCATTATCATTAGCGCAATATCCTTGGTGAACTGGACCTTGAGATGAGGCAGAAAGAGGCTGCAAGTGATGCGCAATTCATGGTGCTTTCAGCGGTGCTTTGTGACTTGGCTCATCAGTGGGAAGAGGAAAAATTTCATAGTTTGTAATTTTTATTTTTGATACTTTAAATATCTTTACAAGGAATTCAGAAGCTTTACCTTCAAGGACCAGTGTGTAGGATTTAGGTAGATACATTGGTAGTAATTGAAAATGACACAATTAGTATGTTTACTTTGGTCTATAATCACCTGAAAATAATTGTTGTTGTTCTACCTGAGAATGAGTTGTTTATATCTACATATGAAGTGTATCCTTGTCCATGGAGTCTAAAGCAAATTGAATTATGGTTTTGGAAGATCATGACACCCCTAATGTACATACAGTAGAAATCCAACATTGTTCAGCTTTAAAGGAATAATTTCACATCTTTGGAAATGCCCTCGTTTACTCTCTTACAGAGAGAGACAGTCAGCAGTCGGCTGCTGACCTTGTTGTGAACAGTTTCATGTGGGAGCTCTCGTGAGAGTGTTATCAATCTTCTCATCTAAATATCAGCAAGAACCAAAAAAAGAATGATTTCAGAATATCAAACTATTACTTTGACTTGCCACCCTCCATGTGGCGTCCACATTCTTTAGAAGAGCATAAAACAAAATCAAAAATGAAGCACTTGCAGCTGCAGTGTGAAGGTAGCTTCTGAATCCACACAGGATGTGGACTAATGATAAACGCTGTTGGTAAAGTCTGTCTGTTGTTAAGTCTGTCTGTCCTCGTGACAGGATGGGAATCCTCAGCCAAACCAGGAGCAGGAAGTGCCTGGGCGGGAGGTGATTATTCAAGCTTGCGGCGCTGGTTCCTCTCCCGATAGATCTGTTCGGTGAATGGTCTGTAAATACAGCAGAACAAACATGTAATGGGACAATAAATCAGAGGCTGGAACACCGTACCACTCTGTGCCAGGACTGCGTGTGTGTGATCAACCGTGAGGGAACCTGTGAATGATAGGAAGATGCCTCGTGTCGCTACATGATCATTCACTCTGTTGCACATGAATGCACACACGGTTTTGCAGTGCTGAACCCCGTATCAACAAACAGCTACACCAGAGAATTGCAGCTCTGTAACTCGAACTCATGAATGTGGAAAATAACATTCCTATTAGATGAGACAAAGAAAAAAAAACAATGATGGGAGTCCTTGAACAAGCCAGGGATTACAGCTGCTGTCTAGGTGTTATCAGGGGGCTGACATCACTTGGTACTCTATTGATACCAGATCAGTGTGTGGGAAACAGAACCCAGATGCCCTATCTGACACAAGAGCCCAATGTCTTTGTGATGTTGACATCTGGTGCCAGCTGGGAGGAAGTTCGGCTACTCTTTGTTATATTTTGTAGGAATATCATGATAGTGCTATGAAGCCTGTAGTATCTTGGTATGAGTGTATCATTGCACGCATGTTCTTTTTAATCAAACACCCAAATTACTTTCAAAAATTGCTGAGGAACTAGTCCATACCCATTGAGTGCACAGTGCATATGGTGTGTGTTTGGGATACAGGTCAGAGGAAATTGCAGATTAATTAGTCAACTGAACCCATTAAGAAGAGCAATGTATTCAGACAGAGTTTTTGTGAATTTGATAGTACGATTGCTTTATTGAAAGTACAGCAGTACCATTGCCAATAGTGGGATAGTTAGTGGGCTAAAATTGTACACTACCACTACGACTAGGTAGCACGTTGAAAGGCAGATAGTTAAAGTGTTTATATGTTGTATTGACTTAAAAGTGGGGCGCACTGGTAGAATGACTGACTGACTGACAGAATGACACACTGACAGTTTCCGTGATTATGTATAGCATACCATACCATGACTTAGTCATACCAAAAATTAGAAAAAAACAACAACATTCGGCCACAGGGGGAGCCACAGCCATCGGTCGCATTTTAGCCATTTTTAAGCATTTTTCTGTTGTTATAGCGCCACCCAGTTGCCACCCTTTGGCCAACTGATGTAATATTACTTCATCCGCATCCTCCCATTACCCTCTACCACTGTGCCAAATTTCACATGGATGGAAGTCCCACACCAGACCTTCAAAAGTGGTCTTGAGACCGGTCTGGAGACCAAGACTGATCTTGAGTTCTAAAGCACAGATGTGAACTGAACTTTGAGGTAGCTCTTAAAGAAGTGTAAATGCGCATAATACTGACTGTAAGTAAATATAGATATTATATAAAGATATTATAAAAATACTATAAGACACTATGGAAAATACAGGAAAGCAAATCAAAGGAAAGCCTTGATGCAGGGTACGTTCTCTTAACATATATACATGCATTTACTAATTTAGAGCAGGCATAAGGTAGGCTAAAATGTAGAAACAGATACTCAAAAAATTAAAATAGAAATAAATGTGTAATCATAAACCATGGACGGGACATCTACATACCTCACAGGGGCATGAAAGGACATCGAGCCTAGACCACCCCAACGGCTAGAATGGCCCCCTCTGCAGCATGTAGGTTTATTTTTAGAGATGTAATAATAGATGGTAGGGGAATAAATTTCAGTATTGATGTTTAGCTTTCATGACTGCATCTGAGAGGCATTGTCTGAACTCACTTGAAATATATTTCCATTCACAGCGTGGTCACTGCATTTGTTCCGTTGCCCCTTCAACCATTTCAGCCACTTTGGGAGACAATATTCAACAAGCCGCTGTGCTATCCTCCTACAGTTTAGGTCATTTAGAGTCAATGCATTTGAATCTTTTACCTGATGCAGTGTGTGGTAATAATCTGGCACCTGCCTTCAATTCACAGGTTCAGGCTGAATGGCTGCTTGATTGCCGCAGCAGTAAGTACACCTGCGCTCTCTGTCACAGCGTGTTAATGTGAGGCTTTTTTTTTTTTTTTTAGAAAAGTATGCCTCCAACCCTGCCAAGGCTAACCCCCGTGTTCCTTTTCAAGACTAATGTAACTTTTCATTTCACTCTTTGGGCAAATGTGGCCATTCTGAAGATGGAGCTAGACAAAGGAGGCAGATTTTTGTTTTTCCTGAGCAGAAATATGGGTGAGAAGATGTGTACGAAACAATCAAAATAGCCTTCAGAGGCTCAACGAGGTAGGAAATGAACAAAGAGGGCTCGTTAGATGTAATTTGCTGGGGGGTATTTGGGCTGGTAAACACAGATTTGGCATCTTATTGTGTATTTAGGGTGACTGTGTGTGTCTGTGCTAAGGTGTGTTTATATGATAAATGTAGGTCACTCAGTTGTGACCTAATCAATGTGCCATTCTCCATCATTCGTCTTGCTGCTGCTACCCAGGTAAACATTTAATTTGTGTTCTTATAATGGGGTCCTTGATATAGTAAAATTGTGACAAAGAATGATGTGTTTCATAGCAGCTGTGTGCCACTGTTGTACACATTTAAATCATAACTGTTATGCTGCTATGTGACCGCTTCCCCACGCATGTAATGCAAAAGACAGCTGCACAGTTAACACATGTACATGCAAACAAACACTTAGATGAGAAGATGAGAGGGCATCACACATCTGCACGCACGCACACACACGCACACGCACACACACACACACACACACACACACAGTAGGTTTAATGAGTAAGTGGTCAAAGCAGCTGCTTTCATGCTGTCTCATTTATGATTGGCTTGTACAGCAGCAGATTCATGTATTTGTGTGTATGTGGGTGTGTGTATTCTGGCACGCATGTGTCTGTGCGGACAGATGAAAAGAACTAGGTCGCTCATAACTGGGTTTTTTTTTTATGTGTTATCTGGTAATCACCATGGTCAAGCAAGAGGACGAGGACGCAACCAACACGGCTCTGAATGTGTTGGGGAAAAAAGGGTCTGTCCCTATCTTCAATCCGTCTTTTTTTGACCATCTCAGGTTTTTGCTTTTTGGCAGAACTAAGGAGATGACATTTGAGATGAAAACACAACAAAGGAGTGGGAGTTGAAACATACGTCATTTTCCTTAGGAGGTGGCCTTGCCTGCGAAATCAAAATTTTAATGAGCCCCCGAAATCTGAAAAATTTGCCAGCCCATTCTTGTCCTTGGCATCAATTGCCATAGTGCTTTTTTTGCCAAACCTAACCATGTGTTTTTGTTAACACCCCAGCGTTGGTAGCAGTGTCCTGAAATGTCAGCAGCAGATGCAGAAGGACAACTAATGCATAATATGTAGATGTGAAAGATCACTGACAAAGCGGAGATATGTGATGACTTCAGGATGAAAATGTGTTGCATTTACCTGTGTGACCCAAATGTGTGCTATTTATAAGCCACAGCAGAACAATTACTGGATGAGCTTTAACCTTACTATAAGTAATCACAATAGAACAGATATCTAACTAAATCCAATTACACATCTATTGGATACCAAAAAAAAGATACATTTAAATGAATCCAAGAAGCACTTAATTTATGTTCGTATTCTATACATACTCATATGTAATCTTGAGTGTAAGTATGTCAGTAAGCAGTCAGTTGAATTATCCTCTTAGGTAAGTAAATTAGGTAAGTAAAGCTAAGAGAGAGAGACGATTACAGTATACAAGAGTCACCTTATAAAATCTGGAGCTCCACAGGGAAGGATTTAGGGTCCCCTGTTGTTTTAATCACATCAATGATTTGGACCTACTTGTGCTGAAAATCCAAGTGATCTAAATTAACACATTGTCAAGGTAACTCTGCCATCACAAAAAACTTCACATGATTGTATATACATCCATTACCATGCCTGACTTTGGCCTGAATGGTCAAATTTCAGTATGTGCGCCTGTTTAACAATATATACAAAAATTCATTTTTTTCATAGTTTTATATCAATATCCAATCATGTTTCCTTCCTGTAAAAGAAATTTTGAAGTGTGCTTATGTAAGCTGGTACCAATCAGTTTCAAGACATCCACTCGTCACTCAATCTTCAGCTTTTAGCCACACAGAGCTAAGTTCAAGCTAACTTGCTAGGAAAAGCATGCTACGTCAATTTGTCTTCGGTTCCCCAAAATGCCGTAGTTACAGGCCCACTGGCTACAATTTATTTACTTTGAGGAAAGTGGTATCTGTGACAGCTCCAGATTATGAGCAAGGCATTTTACAATCGACCACTTCAGCAACAAATGTTACATGCAGTATATGATGGGCTTCGTCTTTCTCTCCTTGATGGATACTACTATCCTGTTGGTGTTACAGTGTCACTGTTACGACACGCCCACTTTTCAACAATCAAATTAATTTCCTGCCTATCCTGTTTTACTCGGAAATATGTCGCAATACTGACGCTAGATACTTTCTAGATACATCTGGACTTTACGCAAATGCCATTTTTGACAAATGTAAAAACAGTCTGAGACAAGGAGAGACTCACCCCTCGAATCTTATCGCCACCTTGTAAGCCACGGCCACTATGGCAGTCAGGACGAGACCAACAGGACTGGCACCACTAAAGACAGAGAGGGAGAGAGAAAAAAGAGCTCATATATTGTGTGAACAATTTAATGTGTACTGGATATGTGAGCCACTTCTCAGTGAAGTACCCTTTTTATGACAATCTGTCTCAAACAGATGTGAACTGTTTTATGACAGGAAGCAAGAGAGGAAGAGATGTACATACAAAGAGCAATAGAGCATAACTTGAGATTGAAATAAAAATCATTATCATTGTGTCAAGCTAAAACGTTATTTCCACACTTTCAAATTATACAACAGCTGGATTAAAGCAGATAATGTGAATGCCAGAGAAGAACAAAGAGGGGTGAAACTACTTTTTTTCAAACAAATGATTGTTTGATGGTATAGTGGATGATAAAGTGAAATTTAAAATAGTTAAATCTACATGTTTTAATAAATTAGATAAGAAATTAAGACCATTTATAAGAATATAAAGACCATTCAAAAGGAGCAATTTTTAAACTGAGTTTTTACCCTGTAGTTTATACTCAGGGAGAAAAATAAACACACACAGCACACTGACCTATATACCTGATCAGAAAGTGGCACAGTGACACATTTATTCTACCAAGACAGAAAAAAACATTACAAATCATGTCGGCACACTTCACTCAGAAGAACACATGATGGTTATGCAGTGGCCATAATTAACTAAAAAACCTGTAAGTGCTGGACTAAAAGCCCTCTCATGTGGAGCAGAGGTGTGACTCACAAAAAGCTATTTCCTCAAATCAGTGTAGACACATATATATATACCGCGCTCAATTTATACACCATGTCTGGTCTAGGGATGTCACGATTACTTGATTTCACTATTAACCGCGATTTTAAACACCACGATTAATTATTCGTAAAGATTCCTCAACAGTAGCTCTTTGGAGTGAGACGACAGGCAGAAACCGTTATTATTATTATCCTTTGTCTATTATTATTATTATTTCTCTGACAATAATCGTACCACGAAAATCTATATTCCACAGGGATGGCTTAATTTCCCTTTGCACCACCTATGGAAGCTTACCATTGACACCGTTGCCATTAAGGTAAAGAAAGAAGCATGATGACAATCAGGTGGACTGTCACTGTCTGGCCGCTCCAATTGACTTGCTGATGAGGCTTATAAAACTCTCCACCCTGACCTACTTCAGCAGCAGTAATGGAGTAATGGAGCCACCAGGATAGAGAGAAATTCAGTGCTTTTTCTGAGTTTTTAAGGTCAGTTGGAAAAATATAACTTAAACATAGGCCGTATAATATAATGGACGTAGCCACAGTAACGTCACCCATTGGTGATTTGCCTCCCATTTTAAAGCCACCGCTGTCGCCATTTCAGATTTTTGGAGCCAGAAGTCACCATATTTGGACGACAGAGTGCGGAGATAACCTTAGAGCTAGCTGCTAATTCGGTTAGCACAGAACATATACAGCTATAACTCTGATAATACTAATGCTAAAGTCATTTTCTACTGTAAAAAATGTACTTACCGGGAGAATTGAATATGTGACTCCTAGGAGGGACTTTCAGTGAAACCAAACATTTTTTAAGGAAAAACCAAAATGTTTCAATTAACTTTCATGAGCTGAAATCACTGATAAAGTGACAGCTATGGCTATACCTACATTACGTGAATCTGGGGTTACACCATGGTTGGGTTAGGCTCATAGATGTATACTGATACCTAAATACTGGATGCCAAGATGGCGCCTATTCATTCCAATGGAGTTGGTTGCCTGGCGCAAAGAGTTTGTCTTGTCAACAGTTTTATAGATGTGTCTTTTACAATTGTAACCCATGGGGAAAAATGCTTTTGGGGCAGCAGTGGATTTTTTTTTACTACATTACTACTGGAAAACATCTGAAGCAAGGTTGAACGGCTTTCCTGGGAGCACAACTTTAAGCCTTAATAAAATTTAAATGGATGAGTTACAAAATAATTAACCCTCCGTACAGCTGTCATGAACAGGGAAATTAGCTATAGAGACCATAACAGTTTTTTGCAGCAGACTGTAAACATGTTTTTTTCTGCTGTAAAGCTGGGCATTTCAACATGGGTGTCTATGGGGACTAACTTGCTTTTATGCCAAACTAGCTGTTGAATATTAAAATAATTGAGAAAAGAAAAATATCCTTTTGTAATTTGAGTGTACTGACCCATTTAAGAGCTTGGAGGCAATTCTTCTGACTTAGTTGACCTACAACTTTAGCCCACCACAAAACCACACTGACTTTATGTTCACAGTTGCAATGTAGTGCCAAGGTTTTGCTTTTCTCCCTGGAAAGCCATGAACCAGGTCAAGACATATGAAGTGAGGAAAGGTTTGACACTACCTGTGGTTTCTAAAAATTACTTCTTTCAGTTCTTTTAACTGTCTGTGCCCTTTTTTAAGATCACGGGAGCCACAGAAAATGGAACTGCACACACCAGGAGCTTTTTGTTCAGAGATTAAAAATGGAAGGTCATTACTTTTTTGTCAGAATTTGTTGACTTCAGGCCAAGAAAGAAGTCCTTGCTTTTTGTTTCTCACAACATATCTGATTGGAATTATTTGTATTTTTTGCAACCAGGGATTTCATATTGGGCCAGGTTTTACATTTTACCCTCTTGGATGATAAATGTCCCATGTTTCCATAGGTTACTTCAGTGGAATAGCCTTTAGAGTTATTCATCACTCTTTGGATGTTCCCTCTTACACATTTATTTCCATACATTCAAGAACATTTCAGTTTTACTTTGGATGTAATCACAGTAATAACTGTGATTACATCCAATTCCCTTCGAATCTGACACACATAAAAGCAGCTACCACTGACCTATATTACAAAGTCTTACAACTGACAAAACCGGAACTGCTCAGAGTGTCAGCTGCCTTGCTTGTGCAAAAAAAACTGAAACGAAATTCCCGTTTATCAGGGTAACACAGTGCTCCCCTGAGCTAGATGTGAATGCCAGTTTTCTTCAATCTGTCCTTGACTTTGTCAGCTACAGGAAAAAAAAGTAGAGCATCTTTTTACACTTTTACAGGATTTGTTACATGGTCGTATGATCCACAGAGAGAACAACTGTTGATTTTGTTAGTTAATTTGCATCTGAATAAATGAATGCTAATGTCAGAAGGGTTTTGTTATTTTCCATTCTGTGCATCTGTCCTGTTCACACATGCCGGGAAGTCTCAGTCTGCATGCTGTTATCTGAATCTGCATAAATGCGCAACTATACACCATGTGCATTTCCAAATATGCTGTCAGTATGAATCAGGCTGCAAACGCTTATATGATGGCAATGTGGTAAAGTAAGGACTTAAACAAGGCCATAGGGAAAAAAAAAAGTTTGTGCCATTCTAGATTAAAAAGGAATGTAATTGTGTATAATGTGATTGAAAATGGACAAAAAGTAGATGTGGTAACTGCTGGAAGACTGGAAGACTGAGTGAAGATCTTTTCTATAACACATACTCACAGAAAATGCCAATGGATGTGACTGACATAGCAGTGTTGAAAACTGTCAGCAGTTGCATGTACCTCTGGATGCGCAACTTTCATTACATGGCATGCAGAAATATGTAAGTCATATGCTCATCTCTGAGATTTTTCTTGATGGATGGCATTAGTAGAGTTTGTTGTTGGATAATGCTTAAACCCGGAGCAGTACTGTCAATTTAGGACATAAAGGTTCCTTTTCCCTCTCATCGAGGAGTCAACCTATCAAATCTGGTGCTCCACAAGGAAGGATATTGGGGCCGCTGCTGTTTTACCTACACATTGTAATATCTGGGGATCTGTCAGTTGGACCACCTTTCTTCAGGACTAAAATATGTTTAAAATTTGGGGATAGTCACAAAATTAGTCATGAAATTTTGTGTAAATATATATTGATAAGGTTCTACAAAAAAAAAAAAAAATGGCGTTGTGATAAAGTCCTTGTTGAGTAATCCAAAAATTATTGCATTGTTAGGAGAGATTCAGAAACAGATGTCACAGACCCATTTTAGTGTTAGAAAATTTGAGCAACACTGTTTACCACTATGGGGCACGTGACTCTAGTATTGACTGCTAAGTTAATGCATGCTTTGCATGTACAGTACATCCAATTACCATCTTCTATAAGCTCACAGCGGTAGATATCAGTCTGAGCGAGGGAGGTTAACCCACTGAAACTGGGCTAACAGCATGTATCCAAACTCAAGATCTCCTTTCAACTCCCACATAAACACTTCTTCAATGAGAAGCAGCAGACAGGCTGCAAGTGCTTTGAGTGCAGAGAATATTGTGGTTCACCACCACTGTGTTCTTCTCAACAAGACATAGATGATACCCCCTGAGAAAAGTGATGCATCCAATAGAGAACAAAAGCTCACACAGAGCGACTAGTGTGATGATTGATTCATACTTTTGAGAGAATGGTGAAGTAAATCTAACCTAAGTTAATCGAGCCCATCACACACAAAACACGTACACAGGACAGATACACCTTTTTCATTTCATCACTTTATCCTGCTTATAGAGACATCACTGCTGTCCCATCTATTTTGGTGTACTGGATGAAACTAAGTTTGAAAAACAGAAAACATGAAGCCTTTATTATACGGACAGAATACATAATGCGTCAGTAAAAATAAATGATTAATACTGTATGTGTGATAACACTCTAAACACAAAGGCGTCTTCAAATTCATTTACGATTTTGATTTCAGGATTGTGGTATTCATACTTTTCTTTAAAGCTGCATTGACTGATGTTTTTGGCCACAACACTGACATGTTTTTACTTCATGAAGTTATTATGGTAAACGGATGCCTATTCACACATCCAGCATACACAAAGCTGCCAAATGCTTCACCATGTTTACTAGCTGGTTGCTAACTTTGCATGTCTGACGCTAGACATGTAGTGGGTTTATTCAAGCTTTTTGACTGAAAGCAGCTGCCTGTTGCGTCTGGACAAAAGGTTGATAAGAGCGCTTAGGCTGAACCAAAACAGTAAAGTTACTGGCTGTTAAACCAAAACAATGAGCAAAAAGGCACAAAAATGCTCCGTAGAGCTGAGAGGAACTGGAGACCTAGGTGATACTTCTCTGTAGGTTTGACAACATGAGTGACCCCTTATTTACACAGCTATTTGATCCATTGTTAATGTGAAAATACTGAGGAATAGCAGTTTAAGTGTGAGCATGCTAATACTAGCATGTAGCTCAAAGCACTGCTATTCCCACGTACAACCTCACAGAGCCGTTAGCATAGCAACCCTTTGATATTAACACATAATTATTTGATCTATTGATGAAAAAAAGTGCCTTAGCATGATTGAGTAGTTTAATTGAAAACTGTCAAGTGAAGGCAGAGATGTAGTAGTGTGTATACACAAGTATTTGGCATGTACCCACCTCTGGAGATTTACTGTATACCTGCCTTATGCTGCATTCACATGGAATCAGGCAAACGGCAGACAGCAAACCCGATGTTATGTTAGTGGATGAGAGAAGGATGGTAAAACTTGGGTGAGGCTGGCAGAAAATACCGCCCACGGCAACGGTAGACGGCAATGCCGTCCAAAGTTAAAATATTTTAACTTTTACCGTTCACCGGCCACAGAATACTCAACCGGATGTGACGTAGTTCCAAAACAGAAAAGAAAACATGGCTGAACTCGACAACGAAAAGCAAGTACTTTTGGTGCAGCAGCACCCAGAATTATATGACCAAACTTTAAAAGCCTACCGTGATGCTTTCAAGAAGGCGTACATATGGGACGCGATTAGCCTCTGCCCAGGCAATTGGTTGTCCTAAAAACATCACCATGCCAAGAGCTTTGTTAAGCATGAACAAAATTCCTTTCCCCTCAAGCTTTGGGACAGACACTGCTGCGTTGCTTAATAAAAGATCTGAAAACCTGACATGGCTGATAAACTTTAACTTTGATCACACTCGCATTTCCCTGCCTGATTTGAGGAGAATATAAAGATCATGTGTCATGTTCGGCAGGAAGTTTCATCTGGGGCTAGAATTTAATGTAATTTACTCGTATAGTAATTGTAATACCCTTTGAACAAATGAGGCCCTCGTCAAGTGGATACATTTTTTTCATCTTCCAATTTATTATGAAAGCACTGACATATGGGTATACATGTACGTAACAGACAGAATCTAGGGAAGCCACAGCTACAGTGGCATCCAGTGAGTGAGTCTTAATGACAGAGCATTCAATTGAACAGCACTTAAAGGAAGTTCTGCAATTATTCTTATTTGAGAATAAATGCACGGTTAAGCCAAGCAGTTGGATAGAAGTCAAGAGAAGGACATTTGGAGGTGGTGAAGGAGAGTACTATGACGGAGATGTACAGAATGTTTGTGTCACAGGGTTTTTTGTGATTTTTTTTTATGCACTCTGGAAAAGAATTAAGTAACTTATTTAAGAAAAGGATAGAAACAAACTATTTTAAATCATGGATGTGTTTGCATAAAGAAAACTTTTTTTTTTTCCTCTGGTGTTTGACCCTGTTTCGTCACAGATACAGAGAGCTCCAAATATAGAACACTGCGATTAACAGGTAATTAGCAAGTTAGACGTGAGAGAATAACAACACGCCAACGCTAAAATCCATGCACCTCATTTCAGATCAGGAAGAAAAAGATATTTATATGCAGTAAATTCAATCAATGGCATTTGTCTTAATTTTATTTTTATTTTATTATTCTTTCAAATATGTGACATTATTTGGTATATTATTTAAAACAAGGTACATCTTTTTTGACTGATTATTTTTTAGTACAATAATTCCTTTAAAAGGGATAAAGCTGAGATAAACAGACCTCAGTGTTAACCATGCAGCATAATTTTATCCCGTCTTTGATATTATCTCATCAGTTTTAATATTTCTGAGTGGTTATATGGTGGCGTATGACCATTTTATACCACATAGAGTAGCAGTGAAGGAGAATATGACACATGCAATTATTTTATCATTCTGCTTCTTATTGTTCTAATACTATTGAGGGATGGGAGCATTGTCCTTGGATGTTTCCATTAAACATTAGGGTGATTTTCTGCACACCATGCTCAAACTGTTGAATGCAGCTCTGAACTCTGACTTGGGGGGTGGAATCATGCATGTCTGACCCTTGTTGAATGACCTTAACATTCTGCATTCACTGTAAGCTGCAATTTTATGAAGTAGTCCTAATTATAAGAAATGGCTGCAGCTGAAATGTCGAACCACTTCTATCATCTGAAAAATGACATTAAAACATTGGACTTAAGTATTCTTAAATAGCAAGTGAATGGTAATTTTATTACCACCACTTTGGTCCAGACTCAACAGCTATTGGATGAATCATCATGAAATCTTGTTCTTGAAATGTTTTTGAAATGCTTTGAGTGACAGGTGGGCGCTGTTCGTTGACAAGTTGCTACCTGGGCAACATTGGTTAGGTTACCATGCATAAACCCAACTTCACAAAGTAGGCATAACCGTAGCTGTCGCTTTTTCAGGGTGTTTTCAGTCGATAAAAGTTAACTGTAACATTTCAGTCGCCTTAAAAGGTCTTATTGAGTGTTTGGTTGTAATAAAAGACCTCAAAGGAGTTGTGTGTTTTTTTCAATGGTTTTAAGCTTGTTTTTCTGCTAGCAAAAATTAGCATTAGCATTATCACAGCTTACCATAGATGTATATGCACCGTGCTAACCAAGATAGCAGCTTGCGTTATCTACACTCTCTGGTCGCAAATATGGTCACTTCTGGCTCCAGAAGTCTAGATGGCAACGGCCAAAATGCCAAACCACAAGCAGGAGTCCACAAACCAATGGGTGATGTCACGCTGGCTACGTCCATAATTATAAATAGTCGATGGTCTAGCTGATTAGAAGTTATGCAAACAAGCAAAATTACATTATGAGGGAAATAAAGAGCACAGACAAGCAGGGAACATCAAAAGTATATACATTTAATGTAATAGAAGAAAACGACAAAATGAATCAGACGTGCAGGAGAAAAAGAAATGTTAACAACCCCCTGTTTTTTGTGATGTAAGAGCACATCTGATGCACAATCAAAAACTAAAAGCGGTTTCAATAACTTTGGATTTAAGAGGGCTTATGCCACATAACCTGACCAGAAATGTGCTACAGTCGAAAACCAATGCTGGTGTTGCAGTATCCTATCTAAATACATAATTTTTTACTAACAGTGAAACAAAAAACATATGCTAAATCATACCTCTACCACAAGAGCAATGCTGTCATCGAGGCACAGCAAATACAGCCATGAATATACCCTTTGTCTGTGAAGCTATATCATTAGATGTATTTTAACTGGTATATGACTGAACTCTTTCTCTGCTGTTGCATTCTGCACACATACACACTGTAGCTTCAGCCAGAGTTGAGTAGCAACAGTGTAGGATAGAGCTGGGAGTGGTGTGACGGCAGCGGATGACCTTTTGAAAGTCACAGTGTTGTTCTCTCACACTCAGAGATACTGCTCTTTCCCACAAGCACAACACATGATAATAGTCCATCGTGTAACTAAAGGTCAGCATTCCCCATGCTGTCAATCACTTTGGTAATGTTCAGTAAGTAAGCCAGTGACCTGGAGGGGTTTTCTAAAAGTGCAAGTGGACAGAAGGCAAAGAAATAGGGCTGAAATGAATACATAGCTTGTTAATGCATTGGCTACACTACTTGAAGTTTTAATCCTACTGATTACTAAATAAGGCCAGCATTTTTAAATAGCAGCTATTCAATCTACTGTATTGAAAGTCAGTATTTCAATTTATTTAAATGGCAGTTTTCATTATTAGAGGGCCACTTTTCCTGAGCAGAATCCATACTCAAGCACAAGGGACAAGTGACAGAAGTAGATGCATGCACAAAATCTCTGTTTAATTTCTTTCTTTTTTTTTTTTTTTAGATTTTTTTTGGGCATTTTTTGCCTTTACCTGCCTTTGCCTTTCGATAGGAAGTCCAGAGTAACAGTGATGTTCATGTAATATAGTAAACAAGCAAATTTATCCATTGAGCTAATGCATGCTAACTACATTAACGATGCACTGGAAATGTGCAACATTTTTTGTCGACACTAGAGATCAAACAAAAGCCAGAAACTGTATCGTATACAATTGCTGTGAGCTGTAAATGTACCAATTCTATGCAGAGGATACCTTTCTGTCGGAGCCAAACCTCTCCGAAATATTCCTAGAGGTACACTGCACACTATCTGACAAAACAAAACAAAACAAAAAAGACTGCTCTTCTTGACGAGTCTCAGTCAATTGAGGGAGCTCTGACTAATGACTCGGATCAGCCCTAGGGCTAGGCAGCCCTACTGAATACGTGTTTTTTGGAAATGGGGCCAATGCAATTTAAAAAATAAGTGTTGTTAAATCAACCGGTATGGAAAACTTATGGAGTAAAACGTCAGTATGTTCCATGCTGAAAGTCACATTTAAATATATCATGCAGTCGGAGCACCTTGGTAGCACTGTTGTGACAGCACAAGCTATGTTACTGTTATTTCTCGGGTCCTGATTTCAGCCAGCCCCCTTTTCGAGTCCACTTCTATACTTTTATTGATCCAGTAAAGGCCAAAAAATAAATCTTACACAATCACTGAATGTTTGTGTGCATAAAACAAATGAAAATTGACTCATAGGGTACAAATATTACTCCATAGTCATTTTGGGTCATCCTCTGGGGACCACAAACATATACATACACCATTTTTAATGGTAATTCATCCAATAGTTGTTAAGATATTTCAGTCTGGACTTAAGTGGTGGACCAACCAGCTGCCATCCATGCTTCTAGTTTGACTAAACTGTGGATTCAACTAACAGACTGTTCAACTGTGTTTTACGGAGACATACAGATGTGAAGAGGGAGCAAATGTCTCTCTCTTTCACGCTTGATCTGATATTACTGGTTGGGACTTAACCAAAGGTGCAACATGTCCGAATGTTTCAACTCAAGAGAAGATCAGATTGCACTTTATTAAACAGCAGGTTTCCTGTCATAATGTCACATTATACTGTTGCATGAAAAGTGCTGCTCACTATAAATATTAAGATGTCAGGAGGAAATATGATACGCACCCCACAAATTACAGTACTACTCCTTCAAGTTGGGTACCACAGTACTTTTCTAGGGCATCATTTTACACAGAACTACACAATATATAACCCCAAAAAGGATGGCATCATGCAGCAATTGTAGCCTCTATCTTATTTATTTAGCAGCACGAGTCCAGCCCGTGTCCATGTCATCTAAGTGCATCTGCTAATGTGAGTCAGCTCATCCTCTGTCCAGGTCACACAGAGAGGCCAGTAAGTGGCCTAATGTGAGGGTGAGATTGTCTGGCACAGCAAAGGGGTGTGAGTGTGTGCGCAAGTGGGTGGGGGTGAGGGTTATGCGGTGAGTTTTTCCCTCCTTGTCTTGTTTCCATCAGGATCACTGAAGTACTCTCATGTGATGAATGTCCCTGACACCATATCTGAAGAACATATTAATAACATGTGAGAGAAAACAAGAAACATCACTTTGATGTGATAGCAGGTGTATATATGTGAGAAATGAATAAATTTAAGGCACCCTATGCAGTTTTTGACCACTGGTGGTGGTTTTGAGCAACAAGCAATGCACAGCATGCGCGTAACACAGACTGCATATAGATAATAGACATAGCCACCATGACATCACCCATTGGTTTGGGGACTCGAGTTAGACATTTTGGCCGTCGTCATGTAGAATTTTTGGAGCCTGATGTGTCCATGTGCCATCACTTGTTCAAGAGCCTTAGACTGCATGGTTCTCATCAGCAGATAGAGTTTGCTCAGTTGCTGTGGAACTGTCAAGTGTTGCAACGATCCACTATCTTGAGCAACTGAGGACTTTTACAAGGATTTCAAGGCTGAGAATGGACTGTCAAGCTAAACTTTCAAACCTGCAACAATCGATTTTTTTTGGGGAGGGCCATGGAAACAAGTTGTGAACAAAACACAGGTTAACTATCACTTTTTAAGTAGATAAGGCAAACTTGCAAACAGTTGCTTTTATACACATTCAGCAGACACAGACCAATGTTAGCACTGATTTGGAGTTGTGTTTATGTCCACCTGGTGAATGCAAGTCCAATATTCACTCTCCTTTTGGCTCCATTTGTGGACTTCACCACCTCCTGGGGGAAATATCTGGCTTTTAAGCAGCTAAATCCTTCATTATGTTCAACAGCTAGTTGTAAACATTGTTTGTTGTTTGGTTCTTGTCAGGTAGAGTGCAGTGGCTTTAACAAAATAATTGTAAAAAACTAAAAAAGATAAGCTGAAGATTGCTATAAAGCTGTGCAGAGCTGAAAGGAACTGCACAGCTTGCTGCATGCTAATTGCCACCACATATAGTGGTCACCACTAATATCAGGACAGCACTGCTGCCATTAGGATTGTTCCTGCTGTTAGCACCATTAGCAGGTAGCTTTGGGCTCAGCTACCTCCATGTTGAAAGCCATGTGCAGACCACTTCTAAATCACACTTGGGTGGTATATATTTTTTAAACGCCTTCCTAACATTTCACCAGGGTATACAGTACATGACGATATTTGCATAAATAGATAAATAAACAACCAACAGCCCACTGCCTCCGCACCGGCTGTTCGATAGTCCTGTAACATTATCCCCAACAGTTATCCCACCACTTTCAGTTACCATCTTCTCTCAGCTGCAGTGCACTACATCACCTCAATACAGCATCTCCCTATTTTTTTTTTTAAATGGAAATCATACTTTCTGGATTTTTGAATATCCTGGTACCCTGTAATATCAACCAACCCAAGCCTAACCTGAATCATAAATACACTCTGAATATTAAATAGAGTTCACATAATACATTCATCTGAAAACAACAAAAAACTCCAGTTGGGTTGTTTTTCATCACCAGGCACCAGAGAAATCTGATTTGGACATTACTGAAGCAGAGGAGACATACATACTCAAAGACATGAGCACCTTTTTATTAGTTCACTTATGACGGCTTAAACCAGTGGCCTATTTTCAGAGCTTCTATTTGTGTTACTGTAGATTCTAAGAACAACCAGGTACAAAGGGACAGACCCTGAAGACAGCATAGCAGGTTGAAACAGAGGCTGCTGTGTCTCAACTAAACATTAAAGGGAGAAAGAAAGATAAAGGTTGCTGAAGAGACACAGGGAGAGAGAGATAGAGAGAGAAAAGGTGGTAAGGAAATGAGGCGATCCCTGGTTTGCTCACTCAGAACTTAAAGTGCAGAAGATATGGGGCTGAATTCAATTCAAAGCAAAGATAAAATAGGGCAAAATTAGTCACAACAAAAAGGACTACGGAGGCGGTAAAATTGGGAATGGAGTCCACGTAACCCTGAATGAGGGAGAATGGGGGGCTAATAGCTTTTTATTGGCGGCTGGCTCGTCAACCCCGGAGCGCTTGCCTAGCAACTACGCACACCGGGCTGCGACAGACGTGGTCACAGTTGTCATAGTGACGAGGCGCACGTTAAAGTTTTTACCTCCTCACCCATTTCAGGAGGGAAGTGATTTGCAACTTGAGAAAAAACCCAACATTTTCCATTTGTAGGTCGCAGCTTATGTCTATGCCGCTCCTGCATGCCCTCACTTTATTTATAACACCACTTGACGTACATCAGTACTTAAGCAGTCGGGTGACGGGCCATTTTCCTTTAATTTGATTTCTTTTTTGTACGAACAACTCCTCGGGTAGTGCTTCATGACGAACCTGGTAAAAATAACTTGCTGTTGTGATTTATTTGAGCCAATCTCAGCTACAGACCTAAGCAGACATTAAATTTGAATTACACTCTTGTTGACCTCAGATGCAGTCATGAACGTGACCTCTCCTCCTTTCCAGGAGCACACACACACACACACACACACACACACACACACACACACACACACACACACACACACACACACACACACACACACACACACTTACATGAGTGCCAGGCCTAGGTAGTTGGCAGTGCTGCCCCAGTACATAGGGTTTTCTACGATGTTGAAGGGGAAACCTGTCACCCTCTCATCCATCAGGATGCCAAAGTAGTCACCTGAAAAACCAAAACACACACACACACACAGTGGGTTAATGCTGTAACACACTGAGATGAGATCTACTTGACAAAAACACTCCATTTCATAACTGAAACCTGATAATTGTCACACTCACTCTTCCTGTTCAGTGATCCAGGAGGCTGGAGTATATCCCAGCATGCACTTGGCTATTAGCAGGGACACATATCTGGGGGTGTAATGGTTCTCAGTTTGTCTCCAGGCATCAACCAGTTCAGGTGGATAGGGATTCAGGGCCAAACCTGGACTGTTTAACACTGTTGCCATGGTTACAACCCCCGTATATCTCATTTTAAACTCTGATTTTGGTCCCCCTGTCATGCAACCCTCACTTATGGCATGTTTCTGACAAACAGCACTGAGGTCAGACTGAGGAAGCACTGCCAAGCATTATGAACTTGGCACCACACGGCTTTGTTAATGCTACACTGTTTGGCTGCCCCTCCGTCACCTGGCTGTTACTGATGCAACCAATGTGACCACATCGAAATGACCTCATGTATAAACTGGGGAGTGAAAGCTAGATCATTGTACAAACACTTGCTGGAAAATATTAAACCAAAAACTGAATTCTTCTCACTTTCTGTGTGAGGAAATATAAATGTTGATTATGTTATATTTTTCCATTTTTCAAAAGAGAATATTTTTTGGGACTTATTTGTTGAAATGGTGTCTCAGGTCTAAGCATGTGGGTGGGTGTTTCTCATGGCAGTAATTGACCAACATTTTGAGAGCAAGTGTTGCTAAGAGACCAGCTATCTACTTATACTGTGCTGCTGACTGGAAAAACATCATAGCATGAATGGATTAAGATGAATGAAAAGGATACGGCACCGCCACTTAGCCTTGCCGCCGATTTGTCACAGTGGTTTTTTCCCTCACAGACAAACTCTTTTTTTTTGTACAGGGCAATTTAGTTTCATTTAAATGATGCGACACAATCTCGGCTGGCCACCTTTCTTTATGGTTGTTGGAAGTGATTATTATTAACTTTTTTTATGCCCACCCCAACAGTTGCACCAATCAAATTACAGCACCAACACTGTCCGTCAGTACCAAAAATCCATGCTCTCTGAAGAACACTTTGTTGGGAGCTTTGTCACTACAAGACAATAAAGAGAATTTAGTCTTTTATGGAAACTAAAATTTTGACATCATAAGTACAAAATACAAAGTAAGAAAAAGCCTACCAAGGATATGTATACTGATAACTTAGCAATATTAATTTAAATTTCAGTTCAGCAACAGTAGAAGTAATTTCAGAATTGCTCTTTGGTACTGGAGGCTGGTGGTACATTGACAGAAAAATGCGAGGTAGTCTGGAACCTTTTGGTTCAATTTCGACATCAAAGGGGCATTTTCAATGTCTGTAAACCAAAATGCTTCTGAATACAACTGGAAAGACCTTCAACCAGTGAGAGTAATGAAACGTCACGTAGCTCTGAACGATGGACAAATGTAGACAGACTACAGCCTACAGAAATGAGCTGTAAAGGTGAAGCATCAAAATGTCTGTTAACGAGTGCAGGAGCCATCTCGGGTGTTTTCAAAAATGCCTCAATGACGCCCTGCTATACTGAGCTAGGTTTATACTGATGCTAGGATGCGTGAACCACAAATGAGCTCATCCTGTATGTTGATTAAAGCATGAAGGCCGTGTGGTTACTTGTGCAGTGGCAGCTTTTACCCAATAAAACATTCTTGGCAGCTGAACCACTGCGGGACTCACTGTAACCTGAGCGCTTACCATTGCTTGCTATGTAATACGTTCCCCAGGTATTATGTGCTCACACAAACAATTGAAATACTTCCATTATGCCTCCCTTGTCCACACACACACACACACACGCACACACACACACACACACACACACACACACACACACACACACACACACACACACACACACACACACACACACACACAGTAGGGAAAACTGACCTGTTGAATTACACATGTGGTGCTGCTGGCCCTGTTTTCTGTCAAATAGAGGCTATTAATGCCAAGTTATGTAACAATTTTCAATATGAATGCTCATTTAGGTACCGCAGGTGGGGCAGGATATAAAAGAGATTATATAAACAAATGTGTTTGGTTTTGAATAGGAAGCCGGCATAACTGGCCTTCAGAACAATAAGCCAACCTCATTTTTGACCTCAAAAGCGACTATCAGCAACCCATTCAGATTCAAAAGCCAAGTGCAGGATTTTTTTGTGTGTGTGTTCCTGCGTCACTGTTGTTTCGTCGCGGTTATGAAAATGGGCAACCTGGATTTGCTGAAGGGTGGTGATAGCGGTGTGGTCGCCAACGTAGAGGTTAGAGAAGTGGGTCTGTGATCTGTAGGATGTGATCGGAGCTTGGATCCTGGGCCAGCTAGACAATGTGTTGACACTGTCTGTGTAATTTGATTATGTTTGGTTCTTTGTTTCTAGCCTTGTGCCATCAGTTTGAATCATCAGGTCACCGTGACTCAAGGGGCTTAATATAGAGCGAATAAGACACATCAAATTACAACACACACCCACAGGCTATATCCTCTAGTATGTGTGTTTATGTTTGCGGGTGCTCAGTGAGGATGAATTGGAAAGAAAACACAGAGCAATTAGATTGTGGTGAGAGATAAAGTCATCCCCACATACAGTACACAGGCACATACACACCCTAATGCCGACCATAAACTGAACACTCTGAAAAGACTTTTCAAATGATTTTAGTCGGACACTGGTGATTTATCTGTGACATTGCCTGACAAGCCGTTTGGTGTAAGGTCGGCACTAAAGTAACTTACATTAATTCATCAGTCAAATAAGTAAACAAATATGCAAAGCTAGATCACCATGTTGGAAACCTTTTGGAAAGGGTTTATCATGTGGGGAGCATGATAAGGTTTAGAGAATTTCCTATGATGTACACATGTGTTTTTCCTATTGTGACATGTCTAAATGTGACCTATTCTCAACAGTTCGTATGATATCTAATAAATTAGTGCCCCAAAATGTCAATGGCATGTTCAGTGTTGGGACTAATGCGTTATTAAGTAACGCGTTACAGTAACTACGTTACTTTTGCGGTAACGAGTACTGTAACTAATTACTTTGTCAACATCAGTAACGCGTTTATCATTACTGTGATTTAAACAGGCTCGTTACTCGTTACTTCACGTGCATAACTCAGGACTACAGTTTCCGTGGTGGATGTGAAGCGCACGTGACGCAGCGACGTGCAAGTGAATGAATGAAAACAACAATGGCGGCAGTCGACGACAGTCCAGGCGTGGGATTGCTCTCGTGGAAATATGCACATTATTTTTCCTTTCTGACGGTAAAAGACAAGAGGAATATTGTGGTGACCTGTAATCTATGTGGAGGTTCGAAAACTCTATCCACATCCAAGACTAGCAATTCTAATCTGATGAAACATCTTCAGAAACAACACGCATCTACCAAGCTAGTTGAAAAAGACCCTGAAGGTAACACAGGTGATGCTGCTGTTAACGTTAGCTCCGCTGACGCTAAAGGAGGAGCCACTCCAGCCAAACAGCGAAAGCTTGATTTTACAAAGCCTGCTGCACAGTCTATAACCCAGACACAGCTAAACAGACTGATTGCCAGGTATGTTGTGGAAGACATGCAACCTATCTCAACGGTTGAGTCCCCTGCTTTCAGAGAACTGGTAAGCAAAATACCTGTGCGAGGGAGAGACGGTGCTGCGCCAGCACCATGCAGAAAGACGTTTTCCCGTTACCTGGACCAAGAATATGCTAACATGGAGTCAGAGCTCAAAAAGACATTTGATGAGTTGGAACATGTCCCCACAACAGCAGACATTTGGACTGCGCATAATAAAAGTTTTCTTGGCATAACCGCACATTGGATAAATCCACAAATGAAACGTGAGAAAGCAGCGCTGGCATGCAGGAGATTTAAGGGTTGACATACTTATGACAGTGTTGCAAGTGAGCTGGACAACATAAACTCATCCCATGGCCTATCCTTCAAAATCACAGCAACTGTAACTTTCAAGTGTACCAGCCACCACCTGAGTCGGACGACTCTGAAGATGGGGAGGATGAGGCGACTTTTGTTTCCATTGGGGATGTGCTGCAGAACGGTGCTGATGATGTTGATGACGTGATTTCTTTACCTCCACATCAGAGATGTGCGTCACACACATTGAACCTCATCTCTTGCACTGATGTGGATAAGTGGCTATTGTCAAAACCTGAAACGAAAGCCATTTACAGAAGTGCCACCACAAAATGTGCAGGGCTGTGGAACAAGGCCAGTCGTTTCACAGTGGCCGCTGAGATTGTGGACGACGTTATTGCAAAGAAGCTACTAGTACCTTGCACAACCAGGTGGAACTCGTTCTATGATGCTCTGGAGCGAATTTCTAAGATACCTTTGGTGGAGCTGAACACCCTCTCCTCCAAACTACAGTTGAAATGTTTCAATGAAAGGGAACATCAGTGTATCAGAGAGTACTGTGCTGTCATGCAGCCACTTACTGTGGCACTGGACATTCTTCAGGGAGAAGACAATTGTTTTTACGGCACACTCCTACCCACACTGGAATCATTGATGACCAAGACTCTGGAAATGAAAAATGGTCTGCAAATCCTTGTTGGGCTACCAGATGCAGTTATCCAGGTAAGAGGTGTTATTTTCTTTTGTGTTTATTTCTAATTAAATGAATAACTCAAGTGCATTTTTTTCATATTGTGCTGTTAGTCTTATGGGTGTATATAGGCTATTTTTGATTGATCTGTAGCATACACGTGTATGCTGTTACTGTTTGAGATACTTTTATCCCAATAAATAAAATAAATACAACATATAGGCTAGGCCTACACGTTATTCACACATTCTATATAAAACTACGGCATGCTGTTAATGTTTAATGCATTTGTTTTTGAAACAATGCCTACTGTCTCATGCAATAATGTTTTTTTGCACTCTTGTTACGTGTCATTACAGGCAGTCAAAACAAGGTTTGCACGTGTCCTTGGAAGTGAAGATGCTGTCCTGGCTGCTGTGACACTACCAAAATTCAAGCTTCGTTGGCTGCATGACCAGGAGCGGAAGGACCTGGCAAAGGCAAGTCTGCTGACAGAGTGCCGAAAACTTCTCTCCGAGCAAGAGCAGCAACAACACAGACACAACACAGCGCCCGGGTTCTAGCAAAGAGGATGAGTTCTTTTCCTTTGCAGAGAATGAGGAGAACACCTATGCCACTGCTGAAGCTGAAGTAGCCGAGTACCTCAAATCAGGAGCAACAGGGATAGACACTCTGAATCAATTTCCAATGATAAAGAAACTCTCTCTTAAACTTAATGCAGCCACTCCCTCCAGTGCCCCAGTAGAAAGGCTCTTTAGCCTGGGAAACGTGATTCTCTCTCCAAAGAGGAACAGGCTGTCAGATCACAAGTTTGAGAAGCTTCTCCTCTTGAGGTACAATCATTGGTTTGAGGGCTAGCAATGTTGATGAGCGCTGATATGATGATGGCATGTGTTTCGCCCAAGGGTGCTCCCCAAGGTCAAGCAGGTTAATATTTCCAAGTGAAATTTCCAAGTGTGTAACTTAGACTACTAAAGCACTTTATCCACCATTATTGATTTCATGAGTTGTTTTATTTATCTAAACGGCCAGACTGGAGGAAATATTATTTTTGTTAAACATTAACTATATTTGTGAGGCTGAAAATGCTTTTTTTTATTATTTATTTAGTTTCTCTTTGTGAGGCTGAAAATACTTTTTTTTATTATTTATTTAGTTTCTCTTTGTGAGGCTGAAAATACTTTTAAGTTTGCCCATCATTACTGAAGATGAGGTCTCCAGTTGGTGGAGTTTAGCTGTTTTGAGTTAAGGTTACAAAGAACGGATAAACCTCACTGTGTTTATGTTGAAAAAATCTATTGAATCAGTTTTGCACTATTATTGATTCCTACAGCTGCTAAATGGTCTGAGGCACAGTTTAATTTTTGCACTGCCAAAAGTATACTTTCTACCTGTTTCAATGGCTACAATAAATGTGCCTATCAAAAGTTTCAACATACTGTATGTTGTGTTTTGTTGATCCACTGCTTCATCGTAGTACAATGATCAAATTTTACAGTTGTTTTATCGAGCACTATGCCACATCAACCCCAAAATAATGCGTGTGCATTTGTAGAGGGTTGTAAACAATAGAAATAAATTAAAACAGTAGGATAGAATAAATGAGAGGAAAACAGACATTATAATTTTTAATTTATTTTCATTCATTTCATCATTCACTTGCACTCACACTACTACACTGCCATCGCACGTTCAGGTTGCTAGGTGGCGCATTGCGCTTGTGGTAGGATAGGACTTACATGTAAGCAAGCCAGAGGACTGGCAGCCTCCCTGGCTATCCAGTTAGGGAGGCAACACATTAATAAGATAATTTAGAGTAAAAAAAAAAAAAAAGTTACTTTCCCTAGTAACTAGTTACCTTGAAAGTAACGAGTAACTTAAAGTAACTGAGTTACTTTTGAAAGAAGTAACTAGTAACTGTTACTAAGTTACTAATTTAAAGTAACTTGCCCAACACTGGGCATGTTACATACTTAACGTCAAGTTACATAGGTTAGGTTTAGCCGAGTAAAGTTATGTTTCGAGACAGAAACATGGGGATGACGCACCTTAAAATACTTTCAAGTTAACTTGGTGTCAAACGAGAACCAATTCTGGTCTCCTTGGGGAAAGTCCTGTGTTTGTTTTACCCATCCACCACCCCAACCTGCCTTCTTACATGGACTTTTGCTCTTCATTGGTCGCATGATCACAGTCTTCCTGACTACATAGGTTATACATACAAGCCTGGCTCATGATTACGTCAGTTATACGCAAATTGTGGTGTATTACTTTTTATAGGTATGCATGCGAACAGTACATAAAAAGAGCCCATTGAATGTCTTCCATGAGAAAGGCCTATTGTTAGACCAGTTCAACTCAGGTCATCCCAACCACCTGAAGGGATGGTTGCTGCAAATATATACATAACATGTGCCATCTGACACTTTTATATAATATGGTCTAAAGATACTCTCTGTGCAACTGACCTGGTTAGGTTTCAGAGCTTAATGAAAAGTTATTATTTTACAATGCTCTGAGCATTCTGATGCAGATTATATAAATAACTACTTGACTCCTGTTGTGAATACTAAAGAGAGACTAAATTCTTATAAATTACTGGATGCATAATATTATCTGCTCTGTGCTGCAAAGTAACGTTTCCCTGTGGGGATGTATTCTCTCTTATTATCCTGGCAGCAGCAATTTGTCCTGTCCTCAGTTTTCTGCACTACTGATATCTGTTTACTGCCGTTCACATGTGCCTGGGAAACTTGTCTATTGACTGACATTGGCTGGATCTGGTTTCTGGTGTTTCTCATAAATCACATGGCTGTCCTTGACGAACAACTTAGTTAGACAGACTCTAATGTTGCTGCTCCAACTGGTGGAAGAATGAAGCACGCCAGCAGACTCTCTTGTGATTGCTTTGCTCGATCTGCACACAAAGTAGACGCTTGTCCATACAGTCACACACCCTCCTGCCGCCCCTGCTGCTCCCCCTCTGTCGACACAGTTGGTGATTTGTGGACACAAAGATGGACTGAGGGCATTTCGTTGCAGTGATGGACAAAGATGGCACAGGAGCCGAGACTCTGTCTGGATCTCAGCGATGACTCACTGTAATGACTGACCTAGAAACCAGAGCTTGCCAAATGGTCATAATGGCGATACTGTCACAGTCGTGTTCATTTGAATTGATGCCTGGATGAATTCAGCAGCATAACAACTAAAAACAAACATGTTTGTGTCTGAGACAAATATTAAGATATATGCATGGACTGTATGGTGAGGTATGCATGCATATAAATGAGCTGGGCTCCATAAATTGGCACAAATGTGCCCGAGTCACGTGTCTTTCCTATGTAAGTGCATTTAAATGTCCTCGTTAGGATTCAGCACGTTGAGCGGCAGATCTTACATACTGCTATTCTCTTCTTACAACTATCATCAACAACATCATTCAATCCATGAACCCAGATTTTATTGTTTTTGGTCTAGCCTCCTCCATGACAGCTGCCTCTTGCATTGGCCTCTGCTGGTCTGCTGCGTCTAATTAGGTCGCCAGATTTGCATGCATTGCTTGCATACTGTATGCCTGTCTATACTCCTTTACTTCTCAGGTGGTATTTTTTTCTTTGTACATGGAAATAACAACACAACAATCAGAAAAGCAATCTCTCAACTATACATAATTAAGGGACATTGTTTCAACCTTAATTTTCAAGTTCATTTATCAGTATCTATTTATTTATTATTAAAAGTGAATGATTGTAATCAATAATTTCCTGTCGGTCAGATGGGGTGGGGGGTCTTAGGGACCTATGACCCTGACCATCTGGCTTTATATCTTGGGTATTTTTCTTTTAAATATTTTCATGACTAAATGAGCAACAACGATCGAAAAAAAAAAAAAAAAAGAAGTCTGAGCACTGTGTGCATTTAGTTTGAATTGAGAGTAATCAAACAACCCACTAACTTATTTGATTTTGACTTAAGTATTGCCAAATTCTGATTGGTGCAACAAAGTACGACATCCCTTTTTTTTGTTTTTACAACTGAGCCCTGTCTCCTTCAAACCAATGAGAAGAGCACAGAGAACAAAACAAAAACAGAAGTCTTTTAAGCAAAATCTCAAAAAACTTTTAAACTTTGGACAAAAAGATGGATTCATGTAGGATCCCATCCCTCTATTTTAGATGCTGGCTGAGAAAATAGGTTTTCTGTTTTTTTGGAAAAGTACTCAACTGATTTAGCGTTGGACGACTGGCAGGAGAGAGTTCACAAAAGAAAAATCCAGGCCTGGATATACTGGTTTTAAGTCCAAAGTCCTCAGCCTCCCATAATGCAACTCTCTTTCAAAAGTCTTTCAAACACCGAACAGTAAACTGTGACTAAAAAAATACCTTGACATGTAAAATTAGTGGACTACCTCTTTAATATGTGACACTGTGTTTGATACCCACCTAAGAAGGTTCCAGTGAATCCCAGAGCCAGAAAGCTGCCGACCACCAGCAGAGTGCCCAGCACCATGAGAGCTACGCCAGCGTAGAAAACATCCGTCCTGTCCATCACCTCCCATTTGGCCTGGGCCTTCATCGCCAACGTCATACTGCAGAAAAAAAAAATCACAACCACCTTTATTTCACTTTGTGCAACTAGTTTGGAGTGGTAGTGCAAAGGCAAAGGACCACAGTTTGCATAGACCTTTACTGTGGATTTAAGTGGCAGGAAATGAGTTAGAAAATAATAGTGAGCTGGGGAGAAATGCAGATAAAAGACTGTTATGATGACCTACTTTCATCAGATTCATTCACTGCTCATGATCATGAAATGTGTCAATGTCGAGCTGTACTAAACTACTGTACTGTAAACTTGCAGACCCAGTTTAAAGTTGAAGAATACCCTGATTCCAAAGAAATTGGAATAAAAAACAGGTGGGATTTTTTTCATACATATACACTGATGCTGAATTTGATAACTGCAATGCATTATAAACACATTTGGACAGGGCATGGTTACCACAGTGTTACATCACCTTTTCTTTTAAACAACACTCAGCAAGTGTTTGAGAACCAAGGACAGTTCAAGTTTTGAAAGTGAAATTCTTTCACTCTTGCTTGATATACAACTTCAGTTGCTCAACAGCTCAAGGTTCTCCACTTTGTGTTAGTTCATCTTAGATGAGCTTGGACCCAGAGAAGTCAGCGATGTTTATGGATGCTGTTAATAAGTGGTCTTCACTTTGCATGGTAGAGTAGTAACTTGCATTTGTAGATGCAGTGAAGAACTGTGTTTCCAAAGGTTTCCAAAGTGTTCCTGAGCTCATGCAGTCATATCCTCTGTGCAGGAATGTTAGTTTTTTGATGATATTTTGGATTGTAGATGGTGAAATCCCCAAATTCCTTGCAGCTGTCTTTCACAAGTAGTGAACCTCATGCTGTCCTTGCTTGGGAACAACTGAACCTTTCGAGGATGCCCCTCTCATACCCACTCATGGTACTATCACCTGTTACAAGTTAACCCGTTTACCTGCTAAAATGTGCTATTCTTCAGCTATATTTTGGAGATACAAAGTTTTTTTTCTTTCTGTACTGAACTCCACCCGCCGCACCCACTCACTCACGCTAACATGCTAATTAGCACAAAAAGAAAAATACAGCTGAGGCTGACGGGCTGATGACAATGTCAAATTTTGATCTGATCATGACACTACATTAAGGGGCCACACAAATCATAATAACATGAATGTCTGAATTACATTTGATGGCAATCAATCCATTAGTTGGCAAAACATTTCACTTCAAACCAAAAAAGTCAACCCTAGGGTTGGATGGTGCTAATAGGAAAAATCAGGGGCTCACAATAGCATTTAGGGTTAATCCTCCGGGGACCATGACTGTACAGAATTTCATCCAATAGTTACTGAGATATTTCAGTCTGGACAGAAGTGGAGGACAGACCCACTGACAGACTGACACCGCCACCCGAAAAGACATGTTGCTGGCATGGCTAGAAAATTAAGTTATGCCTGGTTCACACTACAGAATATCAGCCCGATTCTAGCCTGACCAGTGGCGTCCCTAGGCTAAAACATTCGGGGCTAAAGCCCCGGATGTTTTTTAATTAGCCCCGAATATGAATATTAATTAAAAAAAAAAAAAAAATTTTTTTTTTTTTTTTAAGATCACATCCTCAAACTACGGTTATCTTATGTTGATGCTTCGATAAAACAGAGTTTTTGGACAGGTTTTAGTAACAATTAATTATTATTAAATTTTTAAATAGCCACTACTTTGGCTTTGGCACACAAGTGGTTAACACCTCCAGGTCGCACGTGATGTCATTCACCCAAAACAGCAGCGTCAGGCAGCAGGCGCACTTGACAACAGGCAGGCTTGACAAGAGCAAGCTGTTCAGCTGTCTTTGGGATGTCACAAAAAAAGATTTCCATGTTTTCCCCCCAAAGGTGGTCAGCAATCAAAGAGGTAATGGGAATAGAAATTATGTAAAAATGTATAATTTTGAAAAGAGTGTTGCAGCTGGAACTACTAGAGGGAAGTAGCTAACATTAGCTAGCTAGCAGCTAGTTGATATTACATGGGAAAAAAACGATCTGTTATTATTAGCATCTGTCTGTAAGGTGTAGAGTAAGAGTTAATGCAGAGACCTAATTGTACATGATGACTGAAGAAAGAAAAAGAAAAACAAGATGTAAAGTCAAGTGTAGAGTGCAAGTTAAGACAGATATACTGTACAAGACAAATGTTTGAAGTTAAACTAAAGACAAATGAACAAGGAAAAAAGATGTAAAGACTACATTAATAAAAGTTAAGTACAAGAAGCAAAGACAATAGGTAGAGTTAAGAACAGTTAAAGCAGAGACCTGACCTGAGACCTGTAAGAGATACAAATATTATGTTAAAGAGTATGTTATGTTAAAGAATGTTAAAGAATAAATACATATGAGTATGTAAAGAGCATTAAATGTACAAAGTAAAACAATGTAAATACTGAACATGACAAGATGTTTACTGTTGCTGAATGGTTGCTGTTGGTATGTTCAACATGATGAATGGGGCATTTTTGTGCCTGGGCTATTGAGGGAAGTTTGTGAAAATTGCTAGCCTATTTGGTATTACCTGGTAACCATGAAATGCCTTAATTCAATTCAGTCCAGAAGAGCAGGTACCTGTAGGGTATGTGGAGAATGTTTCTATGTCTAAAAATTTCGGCGCGCGCTCTGCGCGCGCATCTGCACACACATCTGCTTAACTCTTCTGGGCTAAGCCCCAGATGTGTCAAAATCCTAGAGACGCCCCTGAGCGTGACGCAGCGACATACAGTGTCAGCATGGATCGTGAACGACAGTGAGTGTCGTACACTGTAATCCAACGTTTTATCTTGTGTAGTGTGTCGTAGTAGACGACAATCGATGCCATGTCCGGGACGCCTCATGAGGTTCAAACAGAAAGTCTAGCATGTTTGAGTTTCTTTTTGTCATTCAAGACTGCTTCCATCACAGCCGTCACTTTGACCAGTAGGAACACAGATCAATCTGCTGCCGTAGACAACTGTACCATAACAACACCTCAGGGTTTTAGATATTCCTCTAAGGATGTTACCACACAGAGTAAAAAGGGAAAAATGATGGTGTGAAGCAGCAAAGGGTTTATTATTATCCTGGTGAGTACTGCCATTAGCATCAGGCTAGCAAACAATGTTATTTATTCATAATGGAGATGGACATAAAGTAAGAAAATTAAAAAATAGTGGCAGGGAGAGACTGCCAGCTTCATGTGAAACAGACAACATAATAAACAGGCCGTTATTTATTATTCCCTCTGTATTTTTATAATTTTACTTTTTATCCGCTCCCATTTGTCGTGATAAAGTTAATGCATCACGCTGTCAAACGTCGTGAAAGACCACTGGGGATGATCGGTGTGGACCACCGTGTAGTGTGTTATGTCTGTCGGCCAAGTCACAGCACAATTTTATGACTCCACAATCGCGTAATGTGACATAGTGACTGTCAGAACGGACAGAAAAGTTATGTAGTGTGTACCAGGCATTAGCAGGGTGTATAATTCATTCGCTAATGGTCGGTTTGGAAAAATTCATGGCACCTCTGCCCACACAGAAAATGCCTGACATCAACATAATGTCAAAATGAATACTGAAGTGAACACCAAATGGGGATTAACCCTTGTAATACTGAACATGGACTAGTAGTGCATCAGTTTTGTGAAGATTCAAATTAAAGTTGATTATTAGACAACCACTGATGTGCCAGTACTGTGCAAAGACGCAACATCTCTCAGGTTTCATCAGGCTTGAGTGCCATTACTATGTTATCAACTGACTCTGAGATATTATCATATGACTGCATGGAAATACATCCACAGGGGAGTAATCAATGAAGACAAAATGTTCGATAATTCCCGAGAGCAGAGTCACATTTTCATTTCATTCCTGAGGGTTGCCAAGATACCTGCTTTAATGTATTGCCTTACAAACAGGAGGTAAGTCTTAATGCATCAAACTAACCTGGCAGCCCGCAAAACCATCAATCATTGCAGACATGATCAAGCATTTAATTTCTATGTCTCTGCCTTCTCTTCTCAACTCTCCCACAACCTCTTCTAATGCATCAACTGTGTGTGTGTGTGTGTGTGTGTGTGTGTGTGTGTGTGTGTGTGTGTGTGTGTATGTGTGTCTTTAAGTGTGCAGAGTAAAAGACTCCTTATTAGTGAGAGGGCTTTTAACTTCTCCTGACGTCACGCTCAAAGGTAGGCTATGCAACCACTGATGATTTGAGGGCTGTGTGTTGTGCAAGTGTGGTCTTCAAGTGAAAGCCTTTTCATTTTGCATCCACTGTTACCTCACAATATTTGGATGAAGAGTTTATGAAAGGGTGAATGTCTGCAGTAAAAGGTACTCAGTTTGGTTTTAGTGTTGTCTGTATATAAAAGATAGTACTTACAGAGTCCAGACACAGAGAATGGATTTGTATTAAGACGTAAAAAGTGATTTAAACTCTGGAGCATTTGCTGAGTGATTCAGCTTTGTTTGGCAGTTTAAAGGAGCACTAATTAAAATGTGGTGGTACTGAATAAATGTCTGCTACACTGCTGTGTAGACGGCAAACTGTGGTCCCCACTTCAAAATGGGATTCTTTACTGGTTTCAACACGAGCAAAATATGAGAACATGTCTATAATTCTTTGGTAAAGTTAATGCCACTATAACTTACCCATAATTATCATCTTCATTAACAATGCTTCAGCTGCCAAGTCACTACATTTATACCTTACTTACTGTAAAATACCGTGAAATAGGATCACAAATAACTGTTTTCATTCTCAATTATTATCTTAATTATGTATTATATCAATTATGTAACATTAATTAAATGTTGGAAAATACGAAAAAGGTTGACCACTATGGCCATGAGCTCTAGAATTGCTGGTTTTGTGCAACAAAAATCCAAAAAAAAAAAAAAAAGATTTTCAATTCACAATGTGAAAACAGAGAGAAGCTGGCTGAGGGCGTTCATGTGATCTTCCTCAGATTACTGTGGAAAGTAATTTATAGTACGCATCAGTTCCATCCAGGACTTTGAGGTTTGACATTTTAAGGTCACATGAGCCGGCTGCACAAAGCACCTTAAGTTTGCTTCTGAAGTATGACACTTCACATTTAGTTGGTCCTTAGCTGAGGAAATTAGTTAAGGGTGTTGCACTGAATCTTTTCAAGGGTTTCCTTATTAAAGGAAAGACATTAAGGCATTTACTGTACTGAAAGAGATTTTAGCGCAGTTAAATTCTACTGTTTCCATGGAGACCATTTGTTTGCTTGACCGTGTGCTTAGCTTAGGCTAGCTGCTGTCGCACCTAAGTATCCTCTCACAAAGTCGACCAGGATAGTAAAAAACCCCTTTCGACACAAGGAGCAGCGGCTCTACTCCGAGCTCCCTCCAGCTGTCCAAGCTCCTCACCATATCTCATTCTTTTGGTCACTACCCAGAGTTCATGACCATAGGTGAGGGTTGGGACGTAGATGGACCAGTAAATTGAAAGCTTTGCTTTCTGGCTCAGCTCCCTCTGCACAATGGCGGACCGGCGCAGCGCCCGCATCACTGCAGAAGCCACACCAACCCGACGATCCATCTCACACTCCATTCTACCCTCACTCGTGAACAAGACCCCAAGATACTTGAACTCCCTTGCTTGAGGCACACAGGTGAGAGCATTTGAAACCCGGTGAAGGACGCAACACACCGTTGACTTGTGTACATGAAATACCTGGAAAGATCCCGTTGCATAAAACCGCAGAGCAATCATTAATTGTAACGGGGCTGGAAGAGCACAGCTGTGGAAAGCTGAGTGATCCAAAGCTGAATTATAAATTGACCACTGGTCAAATTTGAAGTGCAGAATCAATTGCTTATCATTAAGGTCATTAAGTGTCCATTGGGTTCTCCAGGCTGCTTTCATTTTCCTCACTGATCACCATAAACTCAGCCATGTTGCTGTTAAGATACAGAGTTACCTTGTGTTTTTTTGCTTACTTTGGATGCTTAGGTCCTCTGTGCAACAGTTTAAGGAACTTTAAGCAATTCCTTAAGTATACTGTAGTAGCATAGTAAGACCATGATAAAGAGAAAAAACTAAGGAGAAGACTTTAGGATGTTCTGTGCAACTGATTTTAGTTAGAGGAAACCTTAACTTGGATTAAAGGAAAATCTTCGCTTAAGGTGCTTTGCGCAACTGGCCACTGGTAAAGATGTCCACCCAAGAGGTACGAAAAAATTATGATAATTTGTCTGTTCTGGTCAAAAAGGAGATCACTTATCACAGGAAGGCATCCAACAAATCTGGTAAGAATAACGTTTGACTTAAAGTTAACTTACATCTGCATCTCCATTTAGATGTTAAGTAATGTTTTCGTAAGTCTTCTGATTGGCAAATATTGCACAGCAGACAAAATATTTTATCTAGGTGTACAGGGAACACATTTATACGGAAGCCAAGAATGGCTGCGCACGCAGTTATTATTTAAATACTGTTATCTTGAAATCACAAGTTAACTATTCTGTTATCTCGAGAAAACAAGCTTTGTAATTCAAGATAACGAGACAATTAACCTGTTATCGTGAGAAAACAAAGATTGTTTTCTTTAGTTATCCAGAGAAAAAAGATAATCACAAAGAGATTTTGTCATCTTGTTGGACTACTTATAAAGTTTATTAAAGACCAGGGGTACCGTGCCACCCATTACTGATCGACACTCGTGTGATTACTGGGGGCCTTTCTTTTACAGTGGTGACTCTCTTAACAGCCATTTAAAGGCAGACTAAATGTTGTGATGTTGTGTGCTGTCAAGCACTGGCGCTGGAATACAGGGGACAACAAGACTTCTTATCCCCCCACTTTCAATTTCTATAAAATCCACTCATTAAAATGCTTTTAAGGCTTATAGTAATGCATAAATAGGGTGTAGCCACTTAAAGTGACAGGTGGGTGCCATGTGTTGGCAAGTTGCTACCATGGTGACAATGTTGGACAGGTAATGTAACCATGGTGTAACCCCAGATTCACATGATAGTGTAGTGTAGCAGTAAGCTTGCTGTCACTATTTCAGCGTGACAGCTGAAAAAAAAGTCTTGTTTGCTGAAACGTTGTCCTGAAAGACCCTTGAAGGAGTCAGATAACATTTTTTTAATGGTTTTGAGCCCTTTTTTGCTATCAAAAATTAGCACTAGCAATTGTATTTTTACAGTTAACCATAGTTAAAAACACAACAACTAAATATGCTAGCAGCTAGCATGAGGGTTATCTCCAACCTCTGGTTCAAATATTGTTGTGTTCAAAACAACAAGATGACAACAGCCAAAATGCAAAACGACAGGCTTCAAAACCAGGGGCGATCTCTCTAAGACAACAAGAGAGGCTGAATATCCTCTAAAATTTCATAGAAGAAATGGTCAAATATGCATTATTCAATTTACATTAAAATAAGAATTTACCTTGCATTAAACGTGTGGTGGATGCGTTTCACATCATGACTATGATGTTCAAACGTCAGCTGTTTATCACCAGTTTTCAAACGCGACCTCTCTGTCATACATTCTCATGTCAGCACAAAAGCAAAAATTCAGTTTTACTTAAGAGTTATGTTATCAGATATAGCCACTGCCTCGTGATGTCACAATATGCAAATTACATGAGTGAATTTACTCCCATCAGATTCCTGTTCATTTATTCTGAGGATGAGATGACAAAACAACACAAAATAAAGCTACTGTGTAAATATGTGATACTTTACACTTTAAAACCAGTCAAACAAAACCAGGTCAATATAACCACAGGTGTTAGTCCTGGCTGCCATTCAAAAATCTGAAATGGTTTTGAAAAAGTTCCTTGTAGCGGCTTTAAAATGCAAAATATTAATGTTTGACTGTATTAAAGCAGAAAAATATGACCTAGACATTTAGTAAATAGTACAATATGCAAGAATGAAAAAAAACAAACAAACACCAGTTTCAAATGAAACCCACATTGTAACTTCTTCGAAAACAAAACTGACGGACCCTTTGGATTTGACTTATTTGCCCAAGTGAGCTCTTTGAAATTGCATAAATTTCTGAAGAAGAAATTTATTATATTAATTATATTAGTATAATAGTAGTTAGGGACAGCTATGATACGAGGAAGTGTTTATGCAAACTGTGATCTATGTTTTGTTTCTTTCACCCTTCTGGATAATAATTTCAGTGTTCCGTCTGCAACATGAAGCTCTCCGAGCAAAAATACTAGTTACTGCCCTTTTATGCTCTTCACCTTGCATTTTATGTTTTTATAAATTTTGTTCAGGCTCTCGGGCACTGCAGCCTCTAAAGGGAACCAGACCACAGAGTTAAAAAAAAGTTCTGTATTTTCAGTGTTAAAAGGTTTTGTAAATTATAATAAATCACTGGAACACTGCTGGGGTGGATGCAGTTTTGTGTGTGTGTGTGTGTGTGTGTGTGTGTGTGTGTGTGTGTGTGTGTGTGTGTGTGTGTGTGTGTGTGTGTGCGCATTAACATACCCTGTGCCATCTGAATTTGCTCTATTTCCTGCAGGAAAAAAATGTCACCCACATCAAAACTAGGTTTGGGGCTAATAAGAGAAAATTGGTTACAGCATCTGTGCTGTGAGGCGTAGGGTGTTCTTCCTTTGTCCAAGGGAGGAGGAAGTGTAATGTGATGTTGGTTGTTGTTATGCTATGTCAGACACAAAGAGTGACTGCTGGGCTCTCTGTTAAGTAAGGTGACCTAGCAAGGCATGCTGCTGCGATTTGGATTGAAAAAGAGATGGAAAAGGGAGTCTTGGGGATATAGATGAGGGCGGGCAGGGGGTTAGTGGGTGTGAGGGACTGACCACTGGGCATACTGGTTACATCTGATGACAGTTCACTCCTGTTACACACTCTGTAGCTTCTAAAAATAAAACAGGACTTTCTTTCGGAAACGAATTGGTCTGATTAGAGAGACAGACGGCGGAATGATGATGATGAGCTTAGGAATGTAAGGCTGGTGATTTAAAATAACTACACTTTAGTTTTAAAATCTGGTGTTGTTTCTATAGTTTCAGACATAAACCTTCAAAGTCCCATTTGCACAGTGAGTGTAATAAATAACGGGTATGCAGTTGTCAGAACCCACTACTTAATTTGACACATGCTCCCATTAATCTCTGCATATGCTCGGTGAAGTCTGGCAGGCTATTAATATAACAAACTGGGAAAGAACATGAATGTAACATGGCAACGACTGCCCCATCCTCCCCCCATTTTCCTACTCTTGTTCTTGTGTCTCCAGTTCCACCCTGAGAAAAGCTGAAGTGCAATACTTCTATACTTCTACTTGAACAGCAAGCTTTAAACACTTGTATGCTTTATTCCTAGTTATGCTTCTATGCCAGCAATAGCCATGTCCGGGGGCATAATGTTTTCAGGCTGTCTGTCTGTACATATGTTATCGCTTTGAGAGAATAGGTCAAAGGTCCGTGACCTTGTTTGTCTTATTCTCGTTAAGGCGACTGAGGAAATTTTGTCAAATTTGGCACAATGTCAACTTGGACTCAAGGATAAACTCGATAGAATTTGGTGTACAAAGGTCACAGGTCAAGGTCACGTGACCTTGCATCCGTATAATTATCGTGAACGTGATATCTGAAGAACAAATTGATGCAATTTCTTCAAATATGGCACAAACATCCACGATGACTCAAAGATGAACTGATCAGAATTTGGTGGTTAAAGGTCAAGGTCACTGTGACCTTGTCTGTTTCATTTTAGTGAGCACAGTATCTCAAGAACACCTTGAGGGAATTTCTTTAAATGCATTGTATTAAATTTCTTTGTTTTTGGTCATATCTCAGAAATGTATGTGCCACTTATGACAAAATTTTATGAAAAATGTCTGGTGTGATGAAATAATGACATGATGACATTTTTCATTGCAAAGATCAAAGGTCAACTTCACTGTAACATCAAAATGCTCCACAAGAATACTTTTTGGGCCATTATTCAACATCATATCTCAGGAAGAGAAGGAGAGACATTTGGTCAGATACTGAATTGGTGACACTAATCTTGAGTGCCCACCTTGAAACTGTGATGATTGTATAGATGTGCTGTCAGGAGGGAAGATTATATCACATATCACCATTTTTACAACTTGACAGGTCTGCATCAGCATACAATTGTGAGGAAGTAATTCTAGTTCAGTTTCAATTATGAAAAAATGTATCAAGATTTTGAGACGTAGGTACGCTTCCCTTCATACTGGCAGGATTACAAACCGGAACAGTCTAGGTGTATGAGGGTCTCGGTCAAGTGCCCACACACCCCAATACCTCTTACATTCCATGTCAATGCAGCAGCCTGACCTACATTCCCTTTAGCACTGTACAACAACTGTACTGACACCTTTTTATTACATTCTGACAAAAACACATTCCTAAAATGTCCTTTCTACTTGTGAAGCATTTCAAAGACATGAAATGTCTTTTCTATTCCCTTGCAGTGGATTCTGTAGTTGCCATGGTCACGCGTGAAGTAGGCAGGCTCAAAAGGTTGAACCATGATAAACCCAGTGGAAGTCGGTGGAAGCAGCAGTGGCACCCACTCACTGTCTGACAGTATCTTTTTTGATTTGTTTTTTTTTTTTCATTTCAAAAATTCTCTTTTTTAAATTATTTTCTTACTAAACCATACACACATATCAATACAAACCCAAGATTGAGGGAAAAAATAAAACAAAAACAAAAAACAGAGAGCCATACGCCGTATTCACAGGTCTGGTCTACTGGCAATGGGAAAGGAGTGTATTGCCCAATTTTAACAGCTTGTCGCAAGTTTAAAAACCCCACATACATGCACTGGTGATAAAAGAGTATAAAAGTATCTTAAAAGTCACAGCCACATGTGCGCGCTTGCGTGTGAGACCAGAGAAAGTACGTGAACACACATGAATGCGTGCGTCTCTCGCGCAAGCGCGCAGAGCTACAGGCTACAATGAGGCTAAAAACAGAGTTCAAATGACGTTTTTCAAAACAACTTTTTATGTCTGGGCTTCAGGACACTTGGATCACTACAGACGAGCAGTATGGAATATTTTGTGGTTTCAATTATGTGTTTTTGGATGTTTGAATCTGGGGCGCCGTAAGCCTCCATTAGGTGGAGCTGTGTTGCTACCCGCTCTCCCCTTGGATCTCCACAAGGGTTGTGAGGACTCTAAAACTTCACCTGAGCCTCCCTCAGCATATGGGTGAGTAGATAATGGTTTCAAAGTAGTGATCATATTAGTATATGTTTTGGTATGGTCTTTATTTAGCTTTGAATATTTCCTAATACAGAGGGAGTAAAGGTGTAACATTTTTACATTTTGTACTTTTAACTGTGCAAATCCCAATCCTCTTATCTCATTAGGCTTTCTGTTAATAGCAAGAGTGCCAATTAAACACACACAATTAATTACAAAAATGACTTGTTAGAGCCCTCTGAGCCTTCCCCAGAGGTTTATTATTATTATTATTGAATAGAATCAGTGGATGTGTTCTTCGAAGATAAAAATACATTCTCTGAATCCTCTGCATGTCTGTCAAACAGGCTATAAATCAGTAGTGGAGCTAAAAAAAGAAGTTGCCGTCAGTCAGCTACTCAGCACGCCAGTGAGTCAGTCAGTGTATTCGTAAGTTAATTAGGTAGGCAATAAGCAGCACAATAATAAAGCTGTTGAGTAATTAGTCTGCTGATCAATCAGTGTGTTTGTTTGTTGGGATTGGGAACTGTAATAATGTTTTTCCAGTGGATCACTGTATGTGTTTACCAAACTACATGCATTTCCACTGTGACTTCATTGCCGTGATCATCTCTTAAACTTTTGTAGTTTCTCTAATATCAGCCCCACTGTTGACTGGTATCTTTATTGTGTCAAATTTTTCTGTCTAGACCTGTTGATGATGAGCTGACGTTTTGATTCAACATATAACTTGTACACTCTTGCTAGGTAACCTTTAACATTTAACTAATGTTACTAGCTAACGTTGGCTGGCAAAAATATGACGGACTTTCCAACAACGGAAAAAAAGCGATTTGACACTAAACATGATTGTTCTATTAACCCATGTAACTTGAAAACGAGTGCACACCTCCAGTATCTAGAAAGGTGACTTGTTAAATAAATTAATCAATCAATTTGAAAGTGATCAGTAACATCATTGTCACTTATTGAGATATGTTTAAAAAAAAGTCAAAGTATTTTCTTTTACATTTTTTCATGAATTAAGATGTAGATATAAAAAGAGTAATTGGTAGAAATAAACCATCACCAAATCTCAGTATCATTTATAAAATATTTTTTCTCTGTTCTTTGTAAAAAATATTTTCTAGCTATTTTTGTATGTTGTGTATATAGGATATATATGAGTGTGTAAGTCATGTATTTGAATACATGCATTCATACTTTTAGATCGCCATTTTGTTTTTGAAAGCAAATTGTTTTATATGCCTTTCAGTGACATTTTGCATAATATTATTCAGGGGTCATTGCATTTTGTATTTTTTTGTGCATCTTTCTCATCTCTTCAACTTTCTCTCTTTTCCTTATCACTGTATCAAACTGGCCAAACATTGAATCTTTACAAAAAACAGAAGTAAATGTAAGAAAATGGATTTTTTTTTTCCATCCACACACAAACAGAGCATGAGGTCACTTAAAATAAGATTTTTTAAAATGCTTTGAGTAATGAGCACATGCTTGAAACAACAATAATGGTGGACTACCAGTTTGCTAACGCTTTGTTAGCACTGCTTGGTCTAATGACCACACTTAAACTAAGTACTGCTGCACCACTTCACAATAATAATAAAATAATAATAACATATTGGATTTATACAGTGCTTTTCAGGATACTCAAAGACGCTTTATAGAGAACAACAGCAATCAAAAAAAAAAAAAAAAAAAAAAATCCATAGGAAGGTAGGGAGGGAAATAGTCCCGAAAGGGCAAAGTACACTGAATTTAGAGGTTGTAGGCAGTTTTGAAGAGGTGTGTTTTGAGTGACAAACGGAGTTGTCTGCTGCACCCAATGTTTTTGGAACACTTTAGCATGTCCAGAGTGCCACCAGTCATTGTTTTGTAAAACGTATCATTAGACTGTGCACTTTGCTACCTTTCCAATGAGGGGAAACTACTGAAGACAGCTAACACCGGCAAGCGTTTCACGTTTTTGCATTCTATAATGGCTGGAGATGTTTTGTAAAATGAGGGCCAGGTGGACATTATTGTTTCAAGGGGAGGGGGAAAATATATATCTGCATATGTGTAGACAGGGCCTCAGAAGATATCTGAATGTGTATGTTTGTTTAATAAGATTTCCTTCAGTAGCAGATATCCAGAGAACAAAGGCCAAATGTTTTGAAAAATAAGAAACCATCCCTCAGCATCATATGATTACACAGCGCTCAATGAGAGGGCATTGTTTTTACTTTGTTTTTGTCTCAGTTATGCAATGAGCTGGCTGAAAAACATCTATATTTTCAGTGTTTTCCAACAAAATTTAGATGTAATAAAGTTTATTTCACTGAAATGACCTGAATGGCTCTTTGAGAACTTGCAAATAAAAGTTGAGATCCGTAGTTGAACTTGCATCATTTAATGAAACTGTTTTTGAATTTTTAATGCCAGAGGAGCTATAAATATCAGCATGTGGAGAGGCAATTGTTAGTTTTTGCTATGATCATTAACCACATCAACCCCTCAGGAAATAGAGTCATTTTGCGCGGAGCAACCAAAACGTTATATATTGCTTCCTGTCAAATAATAAATCAGGTGTTTATATTTCATTAGGGATGCACAGCTTTCGGATATAAATAGGCAAAGTCTGAACACATAATATTGACTACCGCTATTTATTTGCAGGGGAATGTCACACTTTAATTGACTTTCTTAACAAGGTCATATAATGTAGTGTGTATAATGTTGTCCCTTAAAAGCCAAAGGCTGATCTAGATATAGTACACACAACCAAAGTGAACTTCCCACCAATCTCCGATGACAAAACCCCACCACTATCCCAACTTATTTCTTTCAGTTTGTACACCCTTGAGAGAATCGTGACCTCAGTACCAGAGGAAGCATCTTCAAGAGGAGCCAGGCAGACAATCAGGATTATAGTGAGAAAGGCGAAAGGCAGAGCGAAAACAGACATGAGGGGCAATACACAAGAGATCAAGTTAGTGTGTCTGCCCATCCCATGACTCTATAACACTAAACACAAGACAAAACATCAGGTCAATGCCTGGGTCAAGGCCAACTCCATGACTCCATAACACTCCAATCATAAGACAATGCATCATGTCAGTGTCTGCGTCAAGACCCTGAGCCTGTAGATTCCTGACTACATGACACTAACAAACGGGAATGTAACTGACGCTGACCATATAAATAGCTCTATACAACAATCAGAGCATTTCTATCATTCAGAGTCTAGGTGGGAATTGTCTGCACATGGCTCTTAACATGGAGGTGGCTGAGTGATGGCTAGCAGCTGGCTAGCAGCTAATGGTGCTAATGATGTTCAGCTCCCACCTAAAGTCCTGAGTCATGAAGGAGCTGAGGAAGTGGAAGGACTCCACAGCGTCAACTGGGGAGTCACACAGGCTGAAGGGGGGCAGTGGGGCTGCATTCTTCCTGAAACCCACAATCATCTCCACTGTCTGACGAGGTCAGGCCACTGGATGGACAATCTCACACCTGTATACGGACTCATCCCAACTCGAGATAAGTCTGGTGATGGTGACATCATCCCCAAACTGTGGCTGACTGGAGGTGTAGCTGTTAGTATATAGAATTAAGAGCAGAGGGCAAGGATGCAGTCTTGAAAGGAACCAGTGCTGATGGTCCAGGAGCTTCCTGTCAGACAGGAAGTCACTGATCCACCTGCAGACGGAGTCAGACACGTTCAACTTGGAGAGCTTGTCCTGCTGCAGAGAATGGAAGCTAGAAATGACAACAGAGCTGGAATCCACAAACAAGATCCTGGCAGATGAAAGAGAGAGACTGGCCAAAAAGACACCCCACCTGAACTCTTCTCTCCCTCACATTAAGCAAAGCAGCGGTAGCCCTTAACGTGGTTTTCTTTTAATAAGGAGCTAATCAAGTTGCCACTGGGCAGCAGAGTGGACTACAGAGTAGAGAGATCAATCATGTTTCGTGCTGCTCAGCATCCACACCGCAGGGATGGCACTGCACAAAATACTACACATGATCAGTCTTTCCACATTTCTAACAATGTGACCATTCAGTTAGCATTCTATTCACCAACTGTGACGAGACTCATCCAGATTAACTGCTATCAGCGGCAGATCATTATTACACAGCAGGCATAACAGTAGAGTGTCAGCCTACCACTGTGTGTACAGTTACACATGTAATGTGTGTTTGATTACACAGCAGGAAGCACAGCAGAAAGATTTATATCAAACTGCCTTGAACTCATAGAATGAATATAGTAATGACTCACTCTGGAAATGCTGTTCGGAAAGAAGTCAAATAAAACCATCTCTATAAAAACAAATGTAAAGGCAGCAACAACAGTCTGCTGATTTGTGATGATCAGTGAAGTCAGTGTTCTGCTGGGTAACCTTGGGTCCTGGAATTCATGTGGTTGCCACTGGTTGCGCTACCTACCCAAACAACACCACAGACCAAGCTCACCCCCCCCTAAAGGCAATGGCACTACCCGATGGCAGTGACCTCCCCAGCAGGACAATGCAGCATGCCACATCGCAGACAGTGGTCAGGAATGGCCCCAGGAACATGACAAAGAGCTAAAGGCCTCAACCTGGCCTCAAAAATCACCAGATCCCAATCAGATCGAGCATCTGTGGGATCTGCTGCTACGGCAATCCACAGATGTGGAGAACATTTGACTTTGGCTTGGTATTAATTTTAGTCAATTAATGAATTTTATTAATCTGCTTTGTCTGCCTCACCGATGCAGTTTACATGTTTTTATAATGGCTCATTTATAAAATCTGAGTTCTACTGAGTGAAACACTGCATAGATTTAAGTGTGCTGAAATCCTCTTCTAGCAGTCTGGACATATTGATGTTTCCAGCACCTTGCCGAGACCAAGCTGAGTGGTGTGGGGGTTGTTCAGCATCACTAATATCAGTAATAAAAAGTAGTAAATAAAAAACAGGAACATAAGTGGAAACCTCTTCGTCATTGTAGGGAGACGATGGAAACTATACCATTGGTACAGTTTCTGGGTGCATGCTCAACACTGTTATTAAAGCAAGGTACGTAGCTTAGTCCAGTTGTTAGCAACATTACAGACACGGACAGCACAATAGGTAACAGAGCTTTGCAGGGACATTTTAGAACATGGTAATTTAACATTAGTCAAATATCTGTAAAAAAAAACAAAAAAAAAAACAAACAAAGCAGTATTTGCTAAATTAATGGCAACTTACTTTTGAAAGGACCAGACATTGGCAGTGAGTGAGTGAAATGAGACGCTAGGGACGCAGACGGTTCAAAGACGCTTGAAATGCTAGAAGCGCTTATTCAATGCCTGCTAGCTACCTGCGTCTGACACTCAAAAAGTTGGAAATATTTTCACTTTTCAGCGTCTACGCGCGTCTAAAAACGCATGTCTAAAAAGAAGCGTCTACAAAAATGCGCATCTAAAAAGACGCCGGAAAAACGCGGTTTTACTAGCGTTGCGTTTTTAGCATTTCATCTTGGTGTGATCGCTCCCTTACTGCTACTTCCCCAATCTCACCGTAAGCTGCAACCATAATCATTTATACAGTGGCACCCTCAGGAATAAAGTGGATGCAGTCTGTAATCACACCCGACACCCTAGCTCACCTGACAGTTTTCCATTAATAGTGCTGAAAGGGATGTGCTTTTAAATTTGCCTGCCAAAAAAGTACAAAAAATTCTACATTTTCCAAGCAATTAATTGAATTTCTTGGCTGTAACATTGCAACAGAGAAACTAAAAGCATTCCAAATTGTATATTTCAAAGAGTTATTTTCATTACAACGGAGCATTCTAGCCATTATTCGGCCCCATTCACATTTCCTGTTCCTAGCACGTCTGAGTAAATGAATTGCTATGTGCTACTACTATTTTTAGTTTCTCATGTTGCACTGTGTGTTGATAAATATTCTCTTCAGAAGCACAAGAGAAAACTGGCAAGCCAATTTATCGCTTCGAAGCAGCTTGTTCCAAAAGCGTTGCCCGGCAACAGACATCACAGACATCCTTTGAGAGAAGGAAAAATAAATAAATCTCTTGCCACTGGCATACTGTATATGCATGGTTTTGTTGAGGGTGCTTTGTCACCATTTTGATGCACTGTGGGAGTGTGTGCTTCCACTGGGTGCTGTGGTGCTGCGACAGCAGGCGTGGGGTGACACTGGCACATACAGGACCGTGGGTACAGATTAGGATGAGAGAAAGGAAGAAAAGAGCAGCAGTGGTGGGAGACGGGAAAAAAGGACACAGGAATGGAATACAGAAGAAGAGGAAGAAAGTGGAAGGGGAAAAAAGAGTGCTGCGTGCTAGTACCTGAACTGAAAGGTTTGTCATAGTTGCTCATCTGGTTCAAGTATTGAGCATCAACAAAAACATAAGAAAAATGGGTTATTGAGAAGGAAGTTATGTAAGATTGGCCTTCATTCTGCATTTTACATTGTGAGTCAGCGGGCTGGGGTGGGCACTTAAAACTCCCTTACAGTCAATCTGTACACACCTTGAAGCTAACAGTCATGTCCACTTAATTTATTTACAATGATGAATCATAGGTGTGATAGTTAATTATGCAATAATGCTTCTAATAAAATCTTAATTGACCAAAGCTGAACTAATATGGATGGAAATGAAGGATAAAACGACATGAATTGAGCAGAATGAGGAAAAAAGTTTGTGCATCACCTGTGGCTGCGGTACACGTTGAGCAGAATGATGACAAAGCCCAGGCAGTAACAGGCCAGATAAGGGCTACCAAAGAGCTTGGAGAATGACCGCGTATGGTGCTCCCATCTCGCCACCTGACAAATGACAGAGAGGCAGAAAGCAGAGGTTGTGAGATGATGGTGTTAAAAATCACATCAAGTGGTTATCAAAATTGCGGAGGGGGGGGACATGCCTGAAACACTTCCAAATAGTGATTCAGGCATTCTCCTCTGTTTCTTTCCTATTTGAAAATGTCAGAAACAATGCATCCTAACAACCATGAAATCTCAACAGTAATGGCTTGAAAGCTTTCTGTCTTTCTCCCTTTCACTGAAGCTGAAATCACCTCAGAAAAATTAGTGTTTAATGTAGTGGTTGGTGTATTGACATCTGTATCCCTTTAAGCATTTATCTATCATTAGTGTTAGTTTTAATTAGAAACAGAGAGAGTAAAATAAGGACAAAGAAACAGAATGAGATGCTTCCCGGCTCAAATATTTACAGTTAAGAATCTATTCAGAAGCTCAGGCTGACTGAAAGCCTCTTCTAGTAGATGCAAATACTGACTGGGTGATGAGGTCATTGAGTGAATGACTGACTGATGGGGCTGACTAACGCTGTGTTCAGACAGCAATCATGTCTGAAAGTTAAGTCTTTTTTTCTGTGCTTGGCAGGGCATGAAGCCTCAGAAATGACTGAATAACTGAAAAAAGCAACACTTAATCAAAAACAAAAGCTCCATACAAACGTGCTTTTAATCATGACAGGGTATATGAACAGTTCATATTGGTTCTTGGTTGAAAAGCATCTGCGTAATTTTTAGTCTACTGATGTTTATCATGTTTATTCTGAGTACATTTCTTGGTGGATTTGTCCCTTTTGAGACTTCATGAGACGTGTTTCCTTTGTTTGCTTTTCAAATCTTATCTTTAAGTGCTCTATCACGATTTACAAGTGATTGGATTTGTGTGTGTACTGTGTTTTTGAACAACACAATCACTTGGGGTCGACACCAGAAGTTGTTAGAAATTGCCTCCTTCATTCTGTGTTAAATTATTTTCTCCTTTGAACCCTGATAAAGACAGTGCAGTCGAAACGTTGGTACTTGAATAAAAGAAAATATTTTTGCATCGAGTCTTAGAGTGTGCGCCTGACATCTTTTTTCAAATTTGTATTTTTTCATCAATGCTCAGCACCTCTCCAACCCTGGTGTGTGCTCCTCCTCTCTCTTCACCTGTCAAATTATTTTCTCCTGCCATTTATACTCATAATCGTATTAAAGTGTATGAGCTCAAAGGTTACACAAAATAACAGAATAGTTTCATCATGTACCTAAACTAATCAAATCATAAACTATGATTGGTATTTGAACCCTACATCCAATAACAAGTTTAATGTCTAAAAGAGTCTAAATAAAAGCTGAGTGGCTGGGTGTGAATGAACAGTGTAAACAGATTTTAACAGGAGGAAAAATACAAGTGAGAACTACTATGCTGGGCCATATTACTCACTTCAACAGTTTGCTGTAATGGTTGGAGGCTAAGATCAAATAAAACTGTTTTTATGTGTCTATGAAAAAATAAATATAAAATATGTACACCTTGTTAGTACCAGGCTGGACCCCTTTTGCCTTCAGAACTGCCGTAATTCTTGGTCACATAGATTCAACAAGGTGCTGGAAACATTCCTCAGAGATTTTGGTACATATTGACATGATCACGCAGTTGCTGCAGATTTGCTGCACATCCATGATGCGAATCTCCCGTTCCACCACACCCCAAAAGTGCTCTATTGGACTGAGATCTGGTGACTGTGGAGGCCACTGGAGTACAGTGAACTCAAGAAACCAGTTTGAGATGTTTTGAGCTTTGTGACATGGTGCGTTATCCTGCTGGAAGTAGCCATCAGAAGATGGATACACTGTGATCATAAAGGAGTGGACACGGTCAGCAACAATACTCAGGTAGGCTGTGGTGTTTAAACCATGCTCAGTTGGTACTAAGGAAGAAAGAAAATATCCCCCACACCATTAAACTACCAGCAGCAGCCTGAACAGTTGATACAAGGCAGGATGGATCCATGCTTTCATGTTGTTTACACCAAATTCTGACCCTACCATCTGAATGTCCCAGCAGAAATCGAGACACATCAGACCAGGCAACGATTGTCCAATCTTCAGGGACCGGTTGCACCAACTGGTCTTTACTACGCCTGATCGTAACTCCTAAGACGGTCTTTGTTATGACCAGTCCTAAGGAGTGGACTTACACTAGTTGCACCAACAGGGCTTACGCCTGGTCTTAGCTACGCCGATTTTAGCTGTGCACGTCCACGTGAATGCCGCTCGTGGCCTGCCTACAGGAGCGTGTTGACGGCCTGACACAAACTGTAAATCTGGTGACAGCTCTTCAGTAAGTTCAAACAGATCTCTCCTACCGAATCGAACCTCTCAATCAGCTCCTCGTCATTATATACATCCAATGGATTGCTTCTGTCCCTAATTACTCTCTCCCGTCTGAATGTCCGCTCGTTGTACAGACGTGGATGAGACGTGCCATTATCAAGCTGCACTCTCTGCGCTCCAGAGCGCATGGGCGCAGCTTGATTATGACCTTACACCTGCTCTTGACTAGGCGTAAGATTTACGCCCGGTCTTAGTGAGAAGACGGCTATTAGGTCGGACTTAGAACACCAAGTTACGACCGACTTAGCTTAAGACTAGGCGAATTGTAGCCTCAGTTTCCTGTTCTAAGCTGACAGGAGTGGCAAAAAACAAAAAAAGCAAAAAACAATACTGCAAACAAGAAGCTGCTCGCATCTGCTTACTTAGAGGGAATTATCTACACATATTATTATTATTATATGTATACATCCCTGAGACAGCTGGTACATAAGCGTTAACCAGGCAGCACAATTATCTTGCTGAAGCTCCTAATTGATGTTTGATTAGAGTTTTCAGCAACTGTACAGCAAAAGATCCTAAGTAGTCACAGTATACCACTGTTGACCTCACTATTAAAGGAACTATTCAACTCCTGTTGGTTGTGCAACATTAAAAGCATTTTATCTGTCTGTCCATGGCAAATCCATCTGCTTGTGGTATAACTGTGTGAAAGAGTTGTTGATAAACTGACAAACTCCAAATTACTGACTTACTGTGGGCTGAGGAAGTGCGTAGAGGACACAAATGTTACCATGGCAACACCTTTTCTGTGTCCAAGAGAGAAGAGGCAGAAAAAGGAATATGAATAAAGGTGAAAGGAAACAAACTGTATATGGTGAGAAAAGAAGTGTTGGTGTTTAAAAGGAGGGCTTTAGTGACTGCACAGATACACCTACTCAAATGGCATTCTCACCGGTTCTTGAGCTCTACGGGAAAAGGCTGAGCATGAACAGTCTTTTTCAAGATATGTTTACTGCTGTGTTTGACTATCAGTCGCTAAGCAGCCTGCAGCAATACGAGGCGAAGCTCCATGCTCAAATGAAATCAAAGGTAGTTGATGAGCCTTTTGTTTTTACTTTAATGAAGAGATACGTACTTAGCCTTTGTTTCTTTAGAGAACCAGACCAAAGAACTACATCTTCAGCGTCATTTTCCATGTTCCTCTGCCCCCAGCTGTATTTTCATTGCTGCCAGCAGCCTCTTTCTTAATGCCCGTCTCATCCCTATTTTCTCTCTGTATCCATGCCAAGAGAAGAAAATTGTTGTGTAATTAAAGCCCAGCAATTTAAGCACTTCTCTGACTCACTTTAAGGTTAGGCTTAAATACTCATTACATTATAGTCTGCTCTTTCGCAAACAGAAAGCCAGGGAGAGACAGACAGCTAACAGTAACAATGGAGGGAAAATAGCATGGAATTAGCTTTGCAGGTAGTTTGTGAATGTAGAGATGACAAGATGATGTAATGCTTTTTAATGTGGTATCATTTTACACCTGAGACATGATATAACAGCACATCTAAGCGTCATCATCCTCTCTTCTTTTTTCATAGAGCATGGTGGCACTAAAGTTGGGCCAGTTTCCAGTTTTGCCGGACTGGTCCAGTGTTTGAGTTTAAGGTCCCGTTTATATGTCAATGATTTCAACTGAAAACGGTAAACTTTAGTCGCGTTTTAGCCGATTGTTTACACGACTGTGGCGATTTGGGTTCCTGAAAACGCAACGTCAAAAACGGGTTCCAGAGTGCAGTTTTTGGAAACGGCACCATCTCCGTTGACATGTAAACTTCCAATATGCAGTTCCTCTGAAAACGGGGATTTTTCGCACATGCGCATCACGGTTCCAGTCACTAGGCATACACGAGAAAGTCGACCATCACAACAACAATGGCGGACTCCCGAGCTCTGTTTGTGCTGCTCGCACTTTTGCTTTATCAACGCTTCTCCAGCAAAGTGTAGATTTACTGTAGCAACTCCACCTCGTCATCCCTCCAGACAAATATTCGTGCGGTTGCCATATGTTTGTTTATACATCATCGCTATCGCTCTGTCAAAGGAAGTGCATGTGCGCAGGCATGTGTTGTTTCATTACAAAGTCACACCGCCAACTACTGGCCTGGCATGTATACTACAGCGTTTTTGGTCATTTTTGCAGATCCGTGTGAGTGCCGATTGTTCTCAAATGTTGTCGTCTGAACGCGGAACTTCTTTCAAAACAAAAATGAGAAACTGTTCCGTTTTCAGTGGCATTTGTCTTCATGACACATTCTGGCAAATTAAAAAGTAGCAAACATCAGCAACCAACTTGTATTGCATTTGTAATAATTTGTGATTTCACTCTTAGTTGTTCTGTCATCTTTAAAAAGTTGAAATACGTATTATTAGGAATGCACCCATCCAATATCTGGATTGAACATCGGCCTCGATATCATCAAAATAGATGGATCACGCATCGGAAAATTCAAGCTATACCTGAGGCGATCCTTTCCATTTAAATCTATTGCAACATGAGCATCTCTACATATTATGTTATCTATTTTTTTACTTCAAGCTTCAGTGGAAGACACATAATACAAGAATTTAGCAGTGTCAAAAAGAAGACGAGGAACATCATGTAACCATTCAAGTACCCTCAAGAAAACTGCTGCTTAGGCTCCAACTGAGGATGCACGACTGCATCAAAGTAAAATAAAGGGTTAGAAAGAGATACAGTGTGTGCTCATAGAGGAGTGAGAGAGAAAATTTCTTATATAACATATTATAGACATAGTTTGAGCGATGACAAAGACACTTCCTTTAGTATCCAACAAAGAGGTGGCTCAGAGGTGGGCCTATGTGAACTGAGTATTGTGTAATCACACATTATTTGTTTCCTCCACAAGCTCCATGTAAACAGCATGAAATAAGCCTTAATGAGGATAACTGGGGGTCTGAAATTACAGCAAAACCAACCAATCAAAAATACAATAAACTTATGGTTTTGCAAGAAAAGACGGCAATCAAAAAGTGATTGTGATGCATTCGCTGCCTGGGTTAGCAGCAGAGACAGGGTCATTAAGTTTTCTCACTTTGTGCAAATGTGGCAGGCAAGTTTCTTTTTTTGTTTTTGGGTTTGCTATTAAGAAATTTTATCTGCCACTTTTACAATCAAAGCACTAAATCAAGGAATAACACCATTTAGACATAATTTAATATAAAGAATGATATTCAGTGTTCAATATAGCATACATAGCTGAAACAGCTCATCTTTGTATTGACAATTATTGGTTACAATTCAATTTTTTCTCTGTCTGTCAAAGTGATGGATGGCCTGATGATTTTACATGCCACTGTCAACAATTAACTGCATTTGTCAATGGCAGGTGCTAATTTCATACCCTGAGAAGAGGAGATGAAAATGCAAAGGTGGCATACAAACGCACAGACAAACACATATGGCGTATGTATACAGGCAGACTTAACAAATATGGGAACATTTGATTTATTCTGTGCATGCAGCTGGGCCTGACTAAAGTAGGGCGTTCTGTAATTAACTGCACAGGCTGCTCTAAACTCCAAAAAAGGGACACTATGCACTTATTGTGTGCGGTGACACTTTTTTCTTTCTCTAGAGGTTTACATTTAAAAACCACATGGTTAATTTAAAACCCAAGAACACATCTTAATACCATGAGGGAAACATGACAAGCACCCTCCGCCTTCCACATTAGCAGGCCATTTATGCCAGTACGCTCTAGTCTTAAGCAGCGCTGGGACTGCAGGCTCCCAACAATCATCCAACATGATGAACCCTGGGTGAGTGGATACACTAAAAATACTCAGGTGTTCTGCAGACAGACTACTGATGCTGTTATCAAATCATCAATCAAGGCATGGGAATAACAGGAGGCTGGGATGAGGAGAGTACAAGGAGTGGCGCCAACTTGGCAGAACTAGCAGCTCTCCAAGACAAATTTAATCAAGGCTTAGATAACAGGCTCCTCCTGTGTCCCTATCAGCCCACTTAAATCTGAGATGCAGGCACTTGAGTGAGCTTGAACACACCACATCGGGAATACATCTGAGTAGGGATGTCCCGATCATCGGCCGCCGATATTAGCAAAAAACGTGCATCGGCATCGGATCAGACTGCATGGAAAAATGCCGATCCAAGTACCCCGATCCAGGTTTTCTGGCCAGCCCAGCGCTCCACAATTCAAGCAGTCCATTCCAGTGATCCGCTCCAGCACTTACTATCAATCCACCAGGCCAGCATGCAGACACACAGGAAACAGCAGCACCAGGCTGGCGCTGACACTACAAAAATAACCGGAAAGGAAAGGCTGCATTGTTTGTTAAATGTCAACAATGTCCAAAGCACAAGTGTGTGGAGTCTTGCTGCTATTTTAATTTCAATGTTAAACATTTTAAAGATTTCTTGTGTTGATTTATTTTCTATTTATTAAGGGGCCAAAGCAGCCAAAGCAAACCAGCTATATTTTTTATTTAATGTTAATGTTCAAGTTTAAAGTTTGCAAAGTTAACCCTGTTCACAATAAACAGGTCAGTTTCTCATACCAACTGTTGTGGATCATTCTAACTAAGTAGTTGTTCTTGTTAGAATAATATCGCTTGATCAAACCTTTTCTAACATGACTGACAACAAAATAAGTGAATATGTATAATACACGCTTGGATCGGATCGGGATCGGTAACGGCCAGAACTCAAGGCTGTAATATCGGTATCGGATCGGAAGTGAAAAAGCTGGATCGGGACATGAGGCTTCTGACATGTGATGTTCCCTAATGGAGGAACATCCAGGCAGAAAAAACGGGGAAATATAGCTAGAAGAACCCTAATCCTCACCCTATCACACCCTTATCCACATGCCAAGAATACACTCAGAAGACAAGAGTGCCAAATGCACAGTACAACTTACGTAATACGACATGTGGAAATGGTACTTTGGAGCACCTTGAGTTAAGTAATTTTCAGTCTCTCCAGTGTGTCTTCAGTATGGACTGGGATTCTATCAGCCTCATCGACAGCTGGTGGTTGATCCATCGCATCATGTACAGCTGTGCTTAATGGAGGACAAACTGCACCCAGGCACAAATGCAGACACACGCACAGCCAAGGCAATTAATGCGAGAATGTGTGCTGTCCTGGAGCACCGAGGAGAAACAGAACAGGAACATAGATGGATCACATGCACATCAGCGACACCCTGATTACGTCCTCTTCAATTCAGAAAACACTGATTGAATATTGAAATATGTGGGCGTTAATGGACATTTTGTCAACTACGGTACAGCAGATACTGGGAGCACATGCGCTCTCAGTGAAACAAACTAAATTAAGATAAACATGAATAAAATCAGTAGATGGGACACTTTGATTTTTACTGTGCTGGCACTGTGGCTCTAGGGAGGACAATGTTGTCTGTCAGCTGAGTGGTCTAGACTATATCTAAAGATGGGACAAAATAGCAGCTCCCCAAAAGTGAAGCCAAAACATCTGAATCACCTCCTGGGGGCTGGCTAGACATCAGATACATTTTTCCTAAAAATGGTTTTGGTCATTTGTTGTTCGGTTCTATAAGCTTTTTTTGGAGATTTAAAGTTTAAAAATGGTCAAACGGTGTGCATGGGGTACATGCAACTCCGACACAAGGCTTCCTGTGAGGCTGGGCGACGAGGTGTATTTTTTATACTTTAAACCACATCTCAACCGAGAAAAGTGTTTCCTTTGGATAAAGTTGTGCTGTAGACCACAACATTAACTCAATGTGAATAAGATTAACAAGGATGTCTACATCTGTTCTAAGGTAAGTCAACATCATGTATGGACTTTGGTGAAAACTATGAACTTGTGCAAGTTTTCCGCAGAACAAACAAACAAAACAAGTCTCGTATTCTTCTTCTTCTACATTTTCTGGCGGTTGGCAACGAGCTTGTAAATGCATTACCGCCTTCTCGACCCGGCGTGTGGATATCACCATGGAGAGAGGTGCGCTACGACAGAACATAACTGTTTCCATCCCCTGTTTTGCGAATCAACATTTTTTTCCAATCAACCAAAACCCGGCTAAAGTGAGCGTATTTGAGTTTGTGCAAATCAGGGGATTTTAATTCGAATTTTTGTTTCCATCATAATTTTCCGATGCGATACTTCTAGATACGCATCTAAACAGGCTGATGGAAACATGGCTACTGTTAGCTGTTGTCCAAAGGGCTCTAGTTAAACTAACATTAACTTCTGGAGCTTAGCTTCATTAACTTATCTGTAATCGCAGAGATAACAAAGGTTGGCAAGCATTATGCTGAATGATTCAGTGTAAATACTGCAGCACCAAACTAACGGAGAGACACTCTTGGTAAAGATGGTAAAAAGGCCGTTATCCTTTTCTCATATTCTGAGCCAAAAACCTTAACTTCAGTGGCACTGATCTTGTTGTCTCTGATGGCGACGGCTTGTAATTTAAGCTTTTCATCGACCTTTTCAACAATAAAATTATTAATATATCCCTCCAATGCGTAGTTTAGGCCCTTTTGGTTACTTCTCAATGACATCTGATCGTTTTGTCCTGGTCACCGAATGTTGATAGTTTGTCCGAGTGAGTCGAGGGGGGCGTGGCTAGGCCATAGGTCAATTGTCGCCAAGTTGCGTTGAAATGCTGCTCAAATGCTCATTAACTCAGTTACAATGTGGCGAGCTCGTGTGTCTGCTATGTGCCAAAAAGAAACACAACTGAACGCCATCTAAAGTTCGTATTTGGTCCAAAAAAAAAAAAAGTCTGTGCTAATGATTTGTATGAGCTCCATTTTAACATTACATTTTGCCGCCCCATTGCATTCCTGTGTTTACTGCAATTCAATAGCAATAACAAACAAAAAGATAATTGGTTGAGTGCTCAATTTTGATTTGTAGCACGTCACACCCATCCACAGTGACAAAGTGTTGGGTGTAGCATCATCTCACCAGCTTCTATTGAAAAGGATACATACTGCCCTAAAGAATTGGCCTCTTTGAGCAAAATACTTTGTCAACTGCTTGCTAGCTAGCTATGAAACTGTGTATGTCACCCTTTCTATCTTTTGTCCATTGCTACAATAGGGTCACAATATGATCTTCACTCAACTCTTGGCCAGTGGAAAGGTGTTTTTAACATTAATGACCATATTAACACCGTATTTGGATATTCATGGTCCCAACTGATTTAGTCAAACATATCTGCAACCTTTACACATTTATTGTCAAACTGATGAAAAAATGAATTGATTGGTTTCATTTTTACTGGACTGGATAAAAAAAACTTTGTTACACAACTATGTAATTTTGCTCTCCAATTAGCTCCATTTATTCTGCCGTTAAATGTGTAATGATCCATTCCACCTCCAGGCAAAGGCAGAGGGCTGAAACCTATTATATCACCCTGATCATGTCACTAACAATGATTCAGCTAAAACGCTTTCAGGCTGCGAAACTGCAAAATTAATCCATGCAGATGTCAAAATTATGGACCCAAATGCCCTCCTTATTGTAATCTTACAGGGGACATCAAAATAACCTGAACCAAATAAAAACACATGAAAGGAAATCCATGTTGGAAATGCAGAAAATATACTTGATAGCAACCATGGAGGCTGACAGTCTCAGCTTGTTTGTTAAGGACACAGTAATGTGACTAATCATTGCCCCTCAGCTACGGACACAATTCAGTCACACTGTGATTTGGCTTCTTGGCACTGATTATCTGCCTTTAGGTAAAGCTCAGGGCTTACGGACCATGAAGGTGGCTGTGGCCGGTGCAGTGGTTGACAAGGAGACAGTGGTCTTTAAATTCTGTAAAGCATGAAACCATGACCCTGAAGGATTCGATAGAGACCTACCAAACATATGACAGTCCATCTAAGGCTCCATTTTTATCTCCTACTATATCAACTACTAGGATGCACTAAGTAGTTGGCTACAGAATTGGGATATTAGGATTTTATTTGATTTTTGCCTTATTCAGATAAAGCACTTTGACATTCAGGTATTTATTTGGGCATCTGGAAGACTTTAAAAGTGAAACATCTCTGCTGGGAGCGAATTTTTGTAAGACAGTAATATGATTGTAAGGTAAACATACAGAAATAGTTGAAATCAGAAATTATGGTGGTATCAGACTAAAATATTATATAGTAAAATATACTAACAAAAAAAAAAAGGAATAAAGGCCTCTCTCTAATCTCGTTGAGGTAAGTAATTGAAGTCACTATCTGAAAATAAATTCATTTTGTTCTTCTTTTTAATCTAAAAATCTATGTGCAATAAGCCAACAATAAGCCAGGGACACAGGTTTGTTTTTCTGTTTCTTCCATTTGTGCTCCTATCACTTAAAGAACATGTTGAACAATGAATCAATTTACCCAACACCTGTTGCCTGCCTTCAAGTGCCTATCCTTAAGGAACTGAAAAGTCCTTGTGGCTGAATTCAAAGCCAATTTAGAAAATAAAAAATAAAAATAAAAAAATCATAAACAGCTGCCACCACTTGTGTCCTTCAATTTGTCACAGCAAATCAAATAGCATATCTAAGCTCTTGAGTAAGAACCCAATGTAAAGAAGAGAATCTTCCAATGCCCAAAGGTGTGACTCACACACACTCACACGAACATTAGCCGACAACACATAGGTACATTTAGGGTCAGATAACCCTTGCAATTATTGTAATGGAGTCCAATGAATAAAAACACCAGATGTTTGATGAATGAAATATATGAACTGAGATCCATATGCATGCAGCTCAATCCACACTGAAGTCCCTTGATACAGTCTACCACAGCTCTCTCTGTTTTATTACTGGGGATGGTTTCAGAGCTCACCAGTGTGAGCTGTATCAGAGTGCGGGATGGCCGTCTCTCACTGATAGAAGTTTGTCTCCTTTTTGCTTAGAAATCTATCCTTCTACCTCACTTCTCTTGTGAAAATCAAATCCATCTCTCTTCGCACACGCTCACAGGATTTTTTATCCCTTGAAATCCCTCAGATCAGCACAGAGCTTGGTAAATTAGCTTCTAGCTTTTTCGTCTCACATAAATGCATCAAGTTAAAAGAGGTATTTGAATTAGACAGGTATGGTCATTACATCCTTTCAAGTGTAGTATGCTAGATGATATGGTTGTTTTACAGTGTTCCTGCTTGGGTTAATTGACAGACATGATTTTCTACATATTACTATTTTTATTGTTGTTGTTGTTGTTGTTATGTATGTATTAATTTAGCTTTTTGTCTTTTTACTGTTTTCTTTTTTTATTGCTGTTTATAATTCTCGAAAGACATCGTTGCTAGTTATTTTGTTTTTATGACCTTTTTTTCATCACTTTATTGCAATTCTATATTTGTATCCTTCTTGCCCACTGAATGTGAACTCAGGGCACTGCTGTAAAAGAGCTTAATGCTCAATCAATTTCCCCCGAATATACAATGGTGGATGATGAAGTTACAGCGGCAATCTGAACTAAAAACTAAAAATTAACAACATCGGCAACCAAAATTAGAGATCTCCCTGAGATCTGACGCCAGATAAATACTGCTGTTCATAATGTTGTCTTAGTATTTATGCATTAACTCTGTAAACTGTAAACATACAATCTGTTTTGTGTTTGTCTTTACAGGTATGTAAGAGCTAGGTACTGGGTGGGCAGGGACGGTCACCAAGCTGGAGGTGATACAATGGCCCAGCAATCTCTGAGGACATCAAAAGCCTCAGTGGGTCTTTGTTACATGTGACATGTTTTCTGATAGATGTAGCAGGAGAAAAAGAGAGACTAAGGTCACTGTTAGCAACAATTACCAGTGTGCACATCCAGCAGATGCAGCAACATCAACCCGAGAAAAAACAACTGTTTTAAATTCAATTCAGGCTGTGGTAAAGCTTAATTGAAGACAGACAGCTTCAGCTGTGTGAGACTACCAGCTGCTGCAGCAGCCAGCATGGACAGCATGAACTGATGAGTACTTTGTTCCCATAGATGTAGGTCACTGGGCAGCACAGACCTGATGACTGAGACAAACTACATATGCAGCGTGAAGATCCGATGACGTTTAATATTCTGTTTGCTTTATCAGCTTCATCGGCACATACAGGCCGGCTGATAATGCGTGCACCGGCTGGCATCTATTTGTTTAACCTAGGCTGACCTCTGCTTGTGAAGGCACAGTGAGAGGGGAGGTTTTACGTTTTTCACTGAGAGTAGAAAACGAAAGAAACGGTAATCAGGATCATTGGATTGCAGATGAAGCCAAAAGGGGAAAAAACACTGTAGGGTCGAAGGTTGTATTATTTGTTGTGTGAGTGACATTCCAAAACTAAAAACCCAAGAGCAAACATGTATGAACGCGTATGACCTGCATTTCCTCATCCAACGGTTTATATGATATCTCACGAAATAGCACCCTATGAATTGTTTTGTTAGGGAGTTCACAAAAAATTGGCTTGACGGTGTGTAACATCACTTCAGTTAGACACTGCAGGTGGAACAGATACCTGCTGCCTTCAGATGGCTGTAGAGCTGTCAGTTAAGGCCAGTGGTTCCCGACTTTTCCAGCCACGGGGTCCAGATTTCTTCTTAGTCACTGGTTCAAGGTCCATTTCATATACTTTTTGCACAGTGTATCTGAGGACCTTCAAGTAATAGTCTCTTCAGAACCTGGAAAAAAACACCCCTGAAGAGCTCAGAATATGCAGACAGTCTGACTTGACAAAGTGGGGCTGGATCGGTCACACCTTGAGAAAACCATCCTCCAACACGACCAGACAGGCCTTAACCTGAAACCCACAAGGGAAAAGAAAGCCAGGAAGACCAAGAAACAGCTGGAAAAGATCTGTCGAGGTAGAACTCAAGGAAACAAGAACATCCTGGAAGGAAGCAGAGAAGATCGCCCAACACCGAACCAGCTGGAAGAAGTTCATGAATGACCTATGCTCCCAAAAGAGCAAAAAGGTTTAAGTCTAACCTCACAAAAATGTCGATGTCTCAAGCTCTTGAAAAGGTTACACTCACAGACACACACACACACACACACACACACACACACACACACACACACACACACACACAACAGCAGCAGTCTCCAAATTCTGACACTTTAATGGACAGTCCTGAGCTGACGCAGTCTTGCTGCTAATTATGCTAAATATAACTACCATTAAGTCTGTGTTCAACGACAAAGAGTTTATGCTGCTATGTGCGCAGCATTCGTGCGTCAGACCATAAAAATAATGTGACTAGATGTTGATTGTAGAATTTTATTCTGCCAGAAGATGTCATGGCATTATGTAATAATCGACAGTACGATTGCATATTCATTCTGCATGGAATTACAGTCAGAGATGTGCGTCTCAAGATGGCCCTTGATACCTCCAGATGGCACTAATTTTAATTTACGGAATGATTTTCTTCACTTCGCACCAATAATCAATGAAATAGGTGCTCATAAGTTTTATGTTGATTTATTTTTTGGAATACATTTCTTGAACGAAAAAGGCAATAAAAAAAGTTAAGTGACATAAATGGCACTTATCAGGAAATTAAGGCTCTTATCATTGTGGAGAGGTGACAGGCCAATGACACGACCATCTAGTCACACTTTGTTCACTCTTAATTTCATGTGTCTCACAACTCTTTTTTGTATCCTTCCTCTTTATTTTGTTTGTTTAAAATATCTATTCAGCTATTGATTAAAGTTTATTTCCATTCCTGTCTGTCCCCTCCTCCTCCTTTGCTCCCTCTGTGTATTTTTTCTCCTTTTCTCCTCAGTTTAGCTTTCTTCTATACTTTAATTAGCTGCACAAGGTTCTTCTGTCTCCTCCGCGTGAGCCCGTATTCTCTTCTTTTCTCAGCATTTAGATTTGTAAATAACCAGAGATACACTGGAGGTCACATTGACATCACATGCATTTTTCCGTTTGTTCGCTTTTGATACTCCCTTTGCATTTGCAGCTTTTTTATTTTATTTTAGTCCCTCCTCGATGAAATGAAACACCAATTCTTTTCCCTATTCTCTCTGCTTCACTCCATTAAGTCCCTTCTTTTTCCTGTCTAAGCGCAGATGACTCATTTAGACACTATTGCTTTAGGCTAAATCAGGAGATTTCGAGAACTAGATAAGACCCCTGAGAGATTGGGTCACAACATGGGAGCCTTACATCGCTGACGCTATGGACACTTTTGTGTCCGTGTTAGCCAGTGTCTAATGCACTGACTCACTTGCAATTTCAAGGAATTTGGTTCTGTCTTTCTGTAACTGGAAATATTTGGTATCGTCAGTGCCTAGCACTTTCCTTGTTTTTTTCTTGTTGTTTATTTTTTTTAATTTATATTTATTAATTATTCAATTAATTGGGGGGAAACCACTGCCTTCACTCTACAACTTTTGGATACATGTCTTCAGACCAGCTGAATAATTAACACCTCATTTCTCTTATAGTCTGTCCATTTAACCCAGCATTGCACATGTGTCCTTGCTTTAGACCTCAGATGAAAGGTACGTTTTCCATAGAATAGGTCCTCTACGACTGTCCGAGTTGGAGGGTCACGTTTCAGCCAGTTTCTAGTAATGGCCTTTTTGCATCCTAGTGTAAGGATTTTGATCAAATAAATATCCTTCTTATGAATAATGTCCACAGGTATTAATCCCAAGTACACATTCCGTGGATCCCTTGGAATCTTGTAACCTAAAAGTTTCTGAAGAATCAGAATAATCCCATCCAGTGGTTGTAGTTTTATACATGACCAGAATATATGTGAGTGATTGGCATTCGCCTGTCCACAGAGTCTCCAGCAGTGTTGTTGTCCACTTGATTGTTTGTATTTTGTATATGGTTTGATAATAAAAATCTAATTATATTCTTCCACCCAAAGTCTCCATCTTTTAGAGCTGGTGGATGTTTGCTGCGTGCTACAGATAGAATGCCACTCATCTCCCGACAGATTAATATTCACTTATGCTTCCCATTCCATATACCTAGCATAATGAATGCCATAGGCAAGTTTCCCCTGCTCTTGAGTTATGACGCTGAATAATGGTCCTGAGATGTTTTAGATAACATAATGATGTCACAGTGAAGCTGACCTTTGACCTTTCTGATATAAAATGTCATCACTTCATCATTTTATCCTATTAATCATTTATGAAATTTTGTCATTATTAGTGTAAAAATTCTTGAGTAATGGCCAAAATATATTTTGTTAGGTCACAGTAAACTTTGACCTATGACCACCAAATTCTAATCAGTTCATTCTTGAGAACAAGTGGACTTTTATGCCAAATTTGAGGAAATTCCCTCAAGGCAATCTTGAGATATCGCATTCGTGAAAATGACAGACACAAGACCGCAGGGACCTTGACCTTTAACCACCAAAATCTAATGAGTTCATCACTGAATCCAAGTGGATGTTTGTGCCAAATTAAAAAAAAAATCTTCAAGGTGTTCTTTCTGAACGAAAATGTCACAGACACAAGGTCACATTGACCTTTGACCACCAAAATCTAACCAGTTCGGATCGTTTTTCCCTTATGTTCAATTCTGACCAAAAGAAGATCCGCCACTGGTTGTAGTCTTTGCTGTGTTTGGGGCTTCAAGGCAGAGAAAGAATGATTAAGGTCAAACACATATTCAAGACCACTGGGAGTGCAGGTCAGGTCAGGTCAGCCAAGACACTCTTGGCTGACCTGACCTGACCTGCAGTGGGTCGCAATCTTTTGGTGGGACAGCCTTTTTTACTGACATTACTGGTCAACAGGAGAAAATACATCATACTAAGTGCTCTCTATTCTGCAGTGTGTCTCTAAAATCCTTTTCATTGATTCAAAACTAGATGTAACAATGTCCTTTCCTAACGATTTATTCAAGGCACTAGTGCTGCCCTGGAGCGTTATATCTGAAGTTCAGCAGAATATGGCTTGCACAGAAATCATTTAATAACACAGGTAGTTCCCACATAACGTTATCTGAAGCCTGGCGTCGCTTCCACATGATTTGAACTGAGATGTCAGCCTAAAGCTGTGAGATAAAACCAGAAAGAACAGACTGACCACTCTACTCCCAGCACCTTAGTGTCAGCCTGACATTAATCTCATGCAGCCCCGGGCCCAATCTAATCTCATTTATGTAGGAGCAGATTGGACTGGAAAAGTTTAAGATATCCGCAGAGGCAGGGACAACCTGTTGCTGCCTGAGAGAGGAGGAGATTAAATCTGAGTTAGGCATCATTCTAAACAAGAGTGGAAATTCCACCTAAGCAAAGATGTGAATGATGTAGTTTTCATCTTCCTTACCACATCTGTTACAGTTACCTCTCACCTTCAATCAGAAAATGAGTTAAGTGACATGGCAAGGTATAATGATTCCATATAATGTATTATATATATATATATATATATATATATATATATATATATATATATATATGTATATATATATATTTTAATTATGTTATTTTTTGCCTATATTTGACAGGACAGTAAAGCATGACAGGAAGGATGGGAGAGAGAGCAAGGAAGACATGCAGCAAAGAACGAAGGCCAGATTCCAACCCCCACCGCTGCAACAAGGGCTAGCCGCACCTTTACTGTTCTTTTGAAGGTACCACGTCGAGGTTTTTTTGTAAAAAAAAGTCTTGTTAACATTCACCAAAATATACCCTGAGTATCCTCAAGTTGTTACCAGATGGTTTTCCACTATAACATTGCTCCATAGCACGACTGGTGGTCAAAAACTCCATATATTAAGGTGGATATGCATATAGATTTAAGGTGATTTAAACTTTTAAGTCAGGACACAGTATGGGTCAACTCTTCCTCTGAACTAAAATAAGACAAGACTGTAATTTCCCCAAACAGTTCTAATGTCTGCAAAATAAGTTCAGCCAAGTACAAGTCAAGAATTGGAGCTTCTTAGTTCAATTCTCTGCACCCAGACAGAGGCTTATGTAACCAGCTGGTGATTACTGTTGTAATCATTGAGATGAAGACCGAAAACACATCAACTTCAAAAGCAAAATGAATATTTGATCTCAGATACACTCATCACAAGGCTGTCATGCAGAATGCATTGAGACTCTGATGGTGTCATTACTTTACAGCAAGTTAAAAACTAAAACAAAAAGACTGTGTTTATGAATCTGCCTCCCCATCCAGAAAACAACAAAAAGCAGAAGCAATATTACACACTAAGTGATGTAACTGCAATTGAACAATGTGTCCAATTGTAGAGAAAGTCTCGCAAATTCTAAGAAAGCACAGCAGACACACTTGAGGATTTTCAGGTTAGCTGAGGAAAGTGAAAACCTTTGTTTATAAGTAAGGCGTGTGTTTGTGTGCGTGTGCGTGTGCGTGCGTGCATGTCATTTGTAATTTTCAGATACTGATGCCAGTGTGACACCTGAATATGATACAAATACCAAAACAATATTTACTTTTAGGAACTTTTTTTATTTCTATTTTTACTTTTTATTTTATTTTTTTTGCAAATATCTTTTGTTGGTCTAATTTCGTTCACAAAAACATCCAAACATTTGGAATACATCTGAAATACATCTGAACCATCACTACAGTCATGGAATGACTAGTGATGGTCAGAAAAGCATGTTATCTTTCTGACATCAGAAAGATAACATGCTTTTCTGACGTTAGCATGTAGCTACATGTAGCAGTACTTGCAGTGGGGGAAGGACTATAACAAACAATAGCGGCACATTTTTACCAAGACAAATCATTAATGAAAGTTTCTAAACACAACTTGGGCATGTTCCAGCAGGAATATAAGGGAAAAATTAACTATATTGGCATCCAAGTTTACCTCTATCTCTGAGATTAGCATGTAGCTACATGTAGCAGTGTACTTGCAGCTGAGGAATGACAACAGCAGCACTTAAAATCACCAATAAAAGCTTGTTAACACGATTGGACACCTTCAGCAGGAATATGATCCGAAATCGTGGAGAAATTGAGCATCCATGATTACATGATTACATGATTCCCTGATGTTAGCATGGCGCTATATGTAGCAGTGTACTTGCAGCTGGGGAATGACTGTAACAAGGAGTAGTGGCACGTTTTTTAACATGAAAAGTCAAAAATAAACACAACTGTCCATGTTCCAGCAGGAATACGATCTGCTATCAGGGAGACGTTTACAACACTGGCAACCCAGATTACATGTTTCTCTGATGCTAGCATGCAGCTACATGTAGCAGTGTAGACAAAATAATGTAAACACATGCAGTGGTGTGCCTGGAGCAAATGACCATACAAAGATATCTGGCACAGTATGACATCATACTGTAGCCACAGTAGAAAAAACTGTTGGATGAATCAATGAATCAGTATTGAATGGTAGGAAACCTGAGGTTTTTTCCTCACAGGGATTATCCATGGTTGTAAAATTACATATTCAACACAAAATACGGAATAGCATAATAGATCCCCTATAATGATCACGACAGTCATCACAGCTATTGTCACACAGCAGTCACAATCTGGAGAGACTGTACGCACAGTAGTTGGACTGTCAGTGGAATATGAATACATATGACTGGATATAAATACACACACACACACACACACAAGAAAAGAAAAAAATCAGCTCGCCTCTTGACACTTATCATCACACCTACCAGTGCCACACTTATTGGGAGGAAATAACATTATCAACACCTGATGACACCCCTGCAATCAGTGCACAGGTGTAATGAGTTTCCACTAATTAGAGCATTGCGCTGTGCTGTGACAGACAGGCTTTACCTGTGACTGAGTGCATCTGCGCTTTCCAGAGGCTTTCTGAGACTCAACACAACTAGGAATGAGTCACTATATAGGCCACCTATGCGTGCGCGTGCACACACGCACACATACACACACACACACTTGAGCCCCCGCTGTGCAGGTGTAGCTAAGGCCAAGCCTGGAGGGATTCTAGCATTCCCTACAGAGCAAATGGACCAAGGACAAATCTGGCACAAACCGTAGGCGTACTGTTCCAAAACAAGGGTCAATATGTCAGCAGCCTCACTGTGGCACACTGACCCCCTGACTGAGCCTGTTTCTTCTTCTGATTCTATTTTTGGGCCGTAACAGTGTCCTTGTGTCACTGATCAAAACCAAATCACAAAAGAAGAGCGAATATCACAGTGAATATCGGCCTCCTCAACACATATAAATAAAGACTTGTTTTCTGATATTTGTGTCCATTAGATTAGATCAGCATTAGATTTTTTTTCCAAAGGCCCAATAGTTTGAACCAGGTGGCCTCAAGTCTGTGTGTATGTGTGTTTGTGTGTGCGTGCGTGTGTTTCATTCATGGACAGCGGTCATGTCAGCGTGAAAAGATAAAAGGTTAAGCAGTTAGCTAGGGGCTGGTACATTCTGATCTGTGCCTACTCACACACATACACACACACAATACAAATTCAAGGTACAGGTCTTCCTGTGTCTCTGTTCCAGTAGGTACAGTGTGTTCAGTGCAAATGTAATATAGAGCTGCTGTGGAGTCCCTCCCTCTGTTATTTGATAGAATATATGGAAGAGTGGTCTTCCTTGAACAGGCTGGTCAAGGTCCCTGCTTGGCCAGCCTTCACAGAAGGGGGAGCAGCTTGAGCCCAATGTGTGCTTGTGGAGAGGAGCAAACCATGGAGCATATTATTGAAGCCTGCCCTCTCCAAAGACTAAAAGGAGGTCTAGTCTCCCTCCACAATATAGATCAAGAGGCTACTGCTTGAAATTTGCATTTGCTTAATAAAATAAATATAGAATATAGAATGGGATATTAAGTAGGGAAAGTCTTCCCCTCAACCGGGAAACTGATGTTCAAGCCTAGTAAAGCAAACATCTGCTTGGTTGCCCCTGATACTGAATCCTGATCTCCAACTTCAGATCAGTGGTATCAGTCTGTTGGAGCTGTTTTCCAAGGGCTGACCAGATCCTGCAGGCTTGTTTATCTCAGATTCTGTAAATCTTTTGAGCAAATTAGAACTGATTTTAACATTTCCCCTCAAAACTTTTTTAAGTACTTTCTAAATCTTTGTAGGAAAGTACAAGATGCATCTAAAACTGTCAAAGTTGGAAATGCCATCGTCAGGACCAAATCTCTGAAGGCAATAATTCCAGAGATTTATACTTCACTGCAGAATCTGATTTCCTAGCTTATGACTTCCTGGCGCCATTGTGGGAGGGTGATCTCATGGTAACATTTACCACTGCAAACTGGACTAAGATCTGCAATGGAATCTTTCCAAAACGTACTTCAATCTCTATACAAACCTCTATTATAAGTGTAAAACATATAAAGGTACATTTGCCCACTTATTTTGGTCGTGTAATTGCATCCACGCATTTAAAAAAGAGGTTCATTCTGTGATTTAAATGTAAATGTTACTGGTCAACATTTTACACCGTCTTCTTCATTTTACTTGGGATACGGTCCCTAAATTACTGTTAACAAACCCCAGACTTTGACCCCTGCAGCAAGACAAACAAGAATGATTGTAATTGTAGACTGAAACTATCTTCCTAACTAATCTCAAAAGTGCCCATTAGTCATTAACAAAGCATCAGTCAGTAGCAAAGATACGGCATTATTCAAGTAGCTGGGGTCATAAAAATTCAAATCCCGGACAAAAAAAAAGGTTAAGAAGGACTGCTGAACTGTTGTAAACAAGTGATTCATTCGCGTCAGTTTGGCGACAACAAAAACATTTTCTGATGAGTGCTCTAAAATCATCCTGGAACACAATGCACTGCTGAAGTGACGTAATATAAATGCTGCCTCCCAAAATGAGCTGCATACATGTTGTACCACAAGTTAATCACTTGGTCAGTTGGACTGCTGGGTCATGACATACTGCAAAGCATCTTCAGCTCAGATTCTTGTGATCACGATGTCCCGAGCGTCCGTGACCATATCAACCATCTCTTCTTAAGTACACAACTAACAGGGCAGCGTGCACCTCGCACAGTCACAGAACAGAAAACGAAAGCTTCCTCTTGGGGAGGAACAGGGAAGGGAGGAGAGTGAAGGTGGAAAGCACCAGACACTTAACAGTGACGTAGAAGACACCTCTTCATTCAAAGAGCAATATGACAGCCTCTAAGACATTTGAATGTGTGTGTCAATATAAAATGTCAAATTAAAGCACTCTCCTCATCCCATACATATGACTATTTCTTTCTTCACCCTTTAAGAGATGGTTGTCCAATAAAACCAAATGAAGCAACATCCCAAACACTCCCACTTTGCAAGCATTACGCTTTGTAACTCAACAGATTATAGGTAAAGATCTTTCATCACCTGTAAGTTCCATCAGTCCTAATAATGTTTGTCTGAGTAACCCCCATTACAGCCACTTATAGATTATCATCCAGCAAAATGCACAAAGAGGGTGATTTGGGGTCATGTGCAGGGCCAAGAACATCTCAGTGACATTTACTTTAATGCAAATAATTGGCTTCTTATTTGTGAGGCGAAAGCTTCTGTATGATGAACATGTGTGCTGCCAGGTTGCGCAGGTGTGATGAGTCAATGGTCAAATGAGTCACCATTAAAGGTTAGTGGAATTACAATCTTGATATGAACACACACGCAGCTGTTAAAGCAATGAAACTATTGCAAAAAGCAGAGAGTAAATTTCTCCAATTTTAGCCCATCATCCTTTAGCCAGTCCATTTTATTAAATCTAGACAATGAGGGATCATTATGTAGTTAAAGGGACAGTTCATTCCAAAATCAAAAATGCATATTTTTTTCTCTTACCTGTAGTGCTATTTATCAATCTAGATACACTTCCTTCTGCACGGTGATATAGTTGGTGGGCATAGACATAGACAGAAAATAGTCCTACATAAAACTGCTTACAACGACTGTGGATTATCTTGAGTAATCGGGTCATGGTCTTGTCTGACCAAATTCTCAATGGTTGGACAATTACTGTTACTTTGATAAGGCTGTGTCTCCACCAAAGCGTTACCAAGAAGACACCACCGCTCAAGGCTCAAAGCTTTCAACAGGAAAGACATCCCACCTGAGCCCTTTTTCAGGTGGCAGGACGGCTAACGTCATCTACCCGGCTAAAAATATTAAGTCTGTTTCTCGGATACAGCTCTACAGCGATATTTAACCTTAGTAACTTGTGTTGTATATGACACTGTCAACCTCAGAGTTAACTTCTATAGTGTCCAGTATGTCAGATTCTTCTGATCAGTCCTGCTCAACAGTTAGTGGTGAGATGGACGCAGTTCAGGTGGAAAAGCTTTACGGTGTACAGCTTATTTTCAGATAATGATTTTACAGTGGAGACCACATTTATTTTTCACTGGAGGAATTCCACTTGCCTCAACACAGAGTTTATACTTGCTCTGGGCAAGTGTTAAATGTGTCTTCTCATTTGTCAAGTATTACGAATTTTCACAACGAATGGAACAATAAGACGCAACGGAATCCGTATGCATGGTTTCTGTGCGTGACAATTTTTTGGGATGATTAAAAAAAACGAATCTGAAAAAAACAGACTCAGTGTGCAAGGACCTTTCATGTTGAGCCCTGTGACGAGTGCGTGGCGTCAGTCCGACAACCCTATAGTTCGACTCCCCAGTAGTCCCACCATAGAGTCCTATTTTTTGAGATCCATTAGACCGACCTCCCAATATTCCGACCATACTTGTGCCATTCTTTCATCCGCCGCTAATCCGACCCATTAACATTAATTAAATGGATACCTAGATGGATACCTGCCTGTATAATATAAAGCAGTCACGTCAGGCTATCTGATAAAACCTCTGGTCGAGGTATCCACTCTAACAAACATTGACGGGTTGGATTAGCGGCGCTCGGAAAAATGGCACAAGTATAGTCGGATTATTGGGAGGTCGGACTAATGGATCTCAAACTAAAGGACCCTATTATTGGACTCGACCTACATTTTCTTTGATTGAATACAGCCCTACTGGAAAGAGACATGTTACTACACTTACAGTGCGATCTAGTTCCATTACATTTGAGAGGAAGGAGACATCGCTACGGCCAATATCTCCAACACTTGGCAATTCACACCAAAATAATCTTGAGCAATAAATAGCACTACAGGTGAGAAATGTGTATTTTTGATTTTTGGGCTGAACTGTCCATTTACACTCAGAAATAAATACAAAGAAGACTGATGGAACACATAAGAATTATTAAACTGCAATACATCTGATCTTATCTTGTTTAATTGAGTTATTTTATTCACCATTTGCCTTTGTCACATTAGCGCTTAAACATTTCAAATATATGAGCAACCACATTCTCAAAGGTGCACTTTGACTATGCATGACAACAAGGTGCTACTTAAAGAACGTGGGAGAGGAATACAGGTGGAGAGGATTTTTTCTAACATGACTCCTTTATGTTAATTGCAGTGTTACGCAATGCCCCAAGTGTAATTAGACTTCCGTCTTGATGTGAGTCACTCAGTAAACTCCATCACTGAGGACGATGCCGCTTGAAATGTATGACTCAATTCTACACGGCACTGGAACATGCACTTGACATCTGAAGCATCCTTGATTGAATACTGATGGGAATATTTTCTTTCCACATCTTTGTAACAAGGATACTTCAGGACTGACTCTTTGACAAGTGCAATGCAATCAGCACACCTGTAACATAAACATTATCTATGGCCTGATACTGACATGCTCTGTTATGTAATTAATGGTCTATTAGATATTAACCATAACTAGTCTTGATTGTCTAATCATGATCCTTAACAATTAGGATAAGATATACAACCATCTCGCCTGTGAACTATAACCTTCTGTGACAGACAGAAGGGCGGTTTTATCAGGCTCAGGGACACTGTCGGGACAGTTTGCCTTGATTAGACGAAGACAGATGAACAGTCAATGACAGTCTATCTGTGAACAGATATACAATTTTCAAAACAAGAGCTTGTAACACTCACGTTCCAAGTGTGTAATGTTTAGGGTTAGTTTCATATTTGCTGCATGTTGTGGGGTGTCAAGAGGAGGACTTAAGTTAAAATTCAGACTCCCCCTATCCACCAGGATCCCCAACCAACCATTTCAAGTTAGTATTAAAGCAGTAAGGACAAGATCCCTCACCGGCTTCCCACCAATAAATCATTTGTGATCACTTAGCCAAGCCAAAAGCACAGTAACAGTTCTTGTGTTGATGAACATAAACAGTGATTCACACATTCAGCTTGTATTGCTTAATGCCTGCGGGTTATTTGCAACCACAGACAACAGCAGGAGTTTCCCTATTAACTGTGGCTGTCCAAGAAAATCTCGTAACTGCTCCACTTTAATACTGGTAATGTTGTTCTGCACCAGAGTATACTTGTGCCAACATCTACATACCATTTGTTAATGTTGTCGCTACAGTTTAGAAAAAGCACGGCAATGGCAAAATCCCAAGCCCATACTATGGAGTCAGTCCTATAGAACTCTACTTGCCAACTGCTACTCATGTTAAAAAGCAGACTAACTGGACTTTGGGCCCAAATGTACCCAGATCTGGGCCTAGGTCCCTGATGTCTAAGCCTCCTTCGCTGCCTATCAATTCAATACAATTATGCTATAGAGAATTTGCTGGTATCCAAACAAAATCCAATCAAGAGCGACGCATTCCCTATCACCCATTTTTCAGGGCGCAACGGCTGAGCACTGCATGTCACGTGACGAGGACCAACCAATCACAGCCGACAGATATCTCTCTCTTTATCCACAAATAGGTGATCATTTTGGGGAAGTTAAGTATTTTAGTGTAGGGCTGGCAAAGGTTTACATCTGCCCCAGGGACAAAAGGTAAATAGGCTTTGATAATGGCTACTCAACATTACATATACAAGAGGTTACACAAGGCGATTAGGAACAGCAGCTACAATATCTGAAGTATCTCTTACCACATTCCAGAATAAAGGGTTGAATATGATCGCAATCACAGCAATACAAAAGCTGGAGTCATGAAAGTTGATGTGTCGTAGGAGTCCCTCCATCAGCGTCACGTCCATCTGAAAGAAACAGCCATGTGAAAATCACACAAATACGTGAAAACATAATTTCATTAAGAGAGGAACTAAGAGAGAAGGGTGACACTGTCCTCCCTTACTACTTATAAAAAGATGTTACAAATTGCCAGAGGTCAAATTTCCATCCAACTTTGGTGCAAAATTTCACAGAATTTTCCGAAATCTGCCAAAGCCATGCAACCTCTTTTGACTTCTCATTTCCATGTTACTTCCCATGTCTCTTACATCCACATCTTCTTGACCCTTAAGAGTTTTTTTCCCCCATCATTTTGAGTTCCTTTTCAACCTTAACAGACGTGTGCTACATACTGTCTGTTAGTTTTGGTCTGAAATAACATTTGCGTTACTGCATATTACTGTATAGTGCTGTCTCAATCACAGTATATAATATTTTCATTGTGAATAAAGACAACATCTACACCAGCTATTTAAGTCGTAAGGATCATATTGCACTGTACAGTGATGGTATTATCAGACATTTCTGCTGGATCGATGCAACAGTTACTGGCTTATTGACTTTAAATCACAAACAGTGGTATTCTGTAATAGCGTGTGTCAATTACAGGCCCATCTCAAGCTGCTTGTTCTCTGTGGAGGGAAAGGCTACTGAGTTTAGATCTCTTTTCTCATTGATTTCCAAAGATACAGGCTGACACAGGCAACAGGTCAGGGTTACCTTGTTAAATTTATGAGTGCTCTGACCTTGGGTGTATAGCTTGCAAGTAATCGAGTGAAACAGGGACAATTCAAAGTGACCTGCTGTAGGCCAGGAGACGTGGCTGTCAGTACTTTTTGTTATTGTCAAAGTCATGACTCCACCAGGCTTGTTGTTTAAAGGTTCTTTATGTGATAGTCAGAACATTATTATAGCAGCAAACCACTATTTGCTATGTAAAGATAAAGTGGAATATTGGCAGTGAATTAAATCACACACTCACACTTCTCTGTGATTTATTGTGGTAAACCAGTCCGGCCATGTGTGCATGTCAGTGTATGCGTGTGTCCTGCTGGCTAGTTCAAATCCCCACCACTGGCATCTGGGCAGCAAAGCATTTACACTGTTAGCTTTGTCAGCGCAGTCAATTTACTGGTCCATCTACGTCCCAACCCTCACCTATGGTCATGAGCTCTGGGTAGTGACTGAAAGAATGAGGTTGGGGATACAAACGACCGAGTTTCCTCTGTGGGGAGGCTGGGCTCAGCCTTACAGATAGGGTAAAGAGCTCAGACATGTGCTCATCTGGCCTGGGAACATGTTGAGGTCCCCCAGGAAGAGCTGGGAAGCGTTGCTGAGGAGAGGGACATCTGAGGTGCTTCGCTGGGCCTGTTGCTCCCGAGATCCGGCCCCAGATAAGTGGATGAAAATGGATGGATGGACGGAAGCCAGCAAGCATTTCTGACTATTCTGATCCACAATCCTTTGCACAGCGGGAAGATGCCTCATATAGACTGAATCACAGACAAATGACAACTCACTGACAGCTGACAATAGCCGCAAAAAAATCATAAATACAACACATAACAAAAAAAAACATAACTATGAAATAATCAATAATAGAGAAATGCAGGTGTAATTTTACTGCTGTGAATATGTTAGAATCTACAACGTATGTAGTTCTTACTTTAAAGTTGAACTACACACATTGCAAAGTAAAAACAGCAGAGCTGTTTGGGTCGACCCTTGTCTCTGGTGGGCTTGGCGAACCACATTTTATCTCCGAGGTAAGGGATCAATGAGCAAGAGGGTCAAAGCTCAGAGCACAGTGTTGTGACAAAGTAGCATGTCCCAATTGTGTGCATAATGCATGAAACAGTAATAAGGGCAGTTGCAGTACCCACTAAAAGTAAAAAAGTGTGTAATTTAGAACGCAGCTATACACTTTGAATTTTGTGTAGAACCCTTTTAAATAACTAAGAATTTAAAAAATATGCTCAAAAGTTGTTTCAAAAATAGGTAGCACACACGGTAATGCTTTTATTTGTTTGTTTACCTACTTAAAATCACTGGCCACCAGCCATTTTATTAGGTACACCTTGCCCGTACCAGGTTGGGCCCCCTTTTGCCTTCAGAACTGCCTTGATTCTTGGTGGCATAGATTCAACAAGGTGCTGGAAACATTCCTCAGAGATTTTAGCCACCGTTCCAAAGGTGCTCTATTGGATTGAGATCTGGTGACTGTGGAGGCCACTGGAGTACAGTGAACTCATTGTCATGCTCAAGAAACCAGTTTGAGATGCTGGAAGTAGCCATAAGAAGATGGATGTCATAAAAGGATGGACACGGTCAGCAACAATACTCAGGTAGGCTGTGGTGTTCAGTTGGTACTAAGGGGCCCAAAATGTGCCAAGAAAATATCCCCCACACCATTACACCACCAGCAGCAGCCTGAACCGTTGATACAAGGCAGGGTGGATCCATGCTTTCATGTTGTTTATGCCAAATTCTGACCCTACCATCTGAATCTCGCAGCAGAAATCAAGACTCACCAGACCAGGCAACATTTTTTTAATCTTCTATCGTCCAATTTTGGTGAGCCTGCGTGAATTGTAGCCTCAGTTTCCTGTTCTTATCACAGGATTGGCACCTGGTGTGGTCTTCTGCTGCTGGTCTGCTTCAAGGTTCAACGTGTTGTTCGTTCAGAGATGTAACATGGTTATTTGAGTAACTGTTGCCTTTCTATCATCTTGAACCAGTCTGGCCATTCTCCTCTGACATCTGGCATCAACAAGGCCTTTTCACCCAGAGAACTGCTGCTCACTGGATATTTTGTCTTGTTCAGACCATCCTCTGTAAACCCTAGAGATGGTTGTGTGTGAAAATCTCAGTAGACCAACAGTTTCTGAAATACTCAGACCAGCCTGTCTGGCACCAACAACCATGCCACATCCAAAGTCACTTAAATCCTGATTAAAACCTGATGCTCATGTTGAACTTCAGCAGGTCGTCTTGACCATGTCTACATGCCTAAATGTATTGAGTTGCTGCCACGTGATTGGCTGATTAGCCATTTGCATTAACTGAACAGGTGTATCTAATAAAGTGGCCAGTGAGTATATATGTACTAAAATTGTATTAAAAGCAAAATAAGAGTTTAAAATATTTATTTGTGTTATTATTTGTGCTGTAAAAATACATTTCCAAAACTTAATCTGATGCAAACTTCACTTTTATAAAGTCTTTTGTTGAAATTTCATTGTATTGATAGTGTTAACACATTGCGGAGCGAGGTTTGCAGAAGATCGTGCTTTTATTTTGAAAAAGGCCTGCTTTCCGGCTGTCACGACCAAAACAAAGAAGCAGTCTGTTTCAGTCGGTCAAAGCGGGACCTTCGCTGACGCTGCCTGTGTGAGCGGTCACACGGATTCATGTGAGCGGTAGACATGCCGAGCAGCTTCGTTTTCAACAGTTTTAATGTTTACCTCCGAGTAGTCGATGTTGTTGAGTCCTCCGCAGCAGTCCAGCAACACAGGGTGATTGTTTCCAGCCGGATTCGCGTCCCGAGCAGCGGCCGTGTCGCTCATACACACCGCGTGAACACTGCCTCACTGCCAGCACTCATACGTGTGTGTGAAAGATGACAAATATTGCTCAATATTCAGTGCAAGGTTCTTGTTTTCCTGTCAAAGCAGGGTGCAGTTGCTGTGGAGAACTACACAAGTCCTGATAACCTCTCACCCTGCTCAAAGCATCCTGGGAAATGTAGTTCAAAGTTCACTTGTTGTGGATAGAAGCAGTTGATTGGTATCCAACACCAGCAGCACGTATTCTCACCCAGATATCAACTTTATTATTTACCTTTCGGACCTGCTGCTACACGTGATAACCATGGATGTATTTCCTATCAGTTTTCTTCTTTGTAGTGATTTAATACTCTGTTGCTCCACAGTGACATCTGCTGGCTGATGAGGAGAAAGCTCCCAGCATTATACACGGGACATCTCTTAAGTCATCAAATTAATTGGCATAAAGTAAAAAATAAAGGCTCAGTCTGTTACATGGTGTAATAAGTGTAAATTAAATTCTCACACAACCACTAAATCACAGGATTCTCATACGCAGTCAATTTATCGACAGTTCTTGTAATACAGTCTTATAACACCAGATGTTAACATCTGTTTGTCATCCCTGCATTAAACATGATTTTTTTTTATCAGTGATAAGCTGTTAAACACACACATCTTATTTCTACTAAGTTTAATTCAATGTACAGTACACTGCCCAAAAAATTAAGGGAACACTTAATCGTAAAAGTATAACATGAAGGCAGTTAAATCTGTCCATTTAGGAAGCACAAGTGATTGTGAATCAGTTTCACCTGCCTTGGTGCAAATGAAAGTGACAACAGGTGCAATGGAGAGGCAAAACCCCCAAAATGCATGTGTTGGACACAGACAATTAGTCTCGCCTTCCTAACTGGTTTGTCACTAGTTTTGTGTTCTGCTAGTGTCCTTGTCACTACTGGTAGCATGAGGCTGCACAGGTAGTCCAGCCGTGGTTTGCCGTGTCTCCCAGCGCAGTCTCAAGAGTATGGAGGAGATACCAGGAGGCTGGTTGTTACACAAGGAGAGCCGGACAGGGCTGTAGAAGGGCATCAACCCAGCAGCAGGACCGGTATCTGCTGCTGTGTGTGAGGAGGAACAGGAGGAGCACTGCCAGAGCCCTACAAAATGACCTATTGCAGGCTACTATGTATGTTTCTGACCAAACTGTCAGAAACAGACTCCATGAGGGTGGCATGAGGGCCTGACGTCCTCTAGTGGGACCTGTGCTCACAGCCCAGCACCGTGCAGCTCAATCAGCATTCGCCAGAGAACACTGGAATTGGCAGGTCCGCCTCTGGCACCCATTGTTTTAACAGATTAGAGCAGGTTCACACTTAGCACATGTGACAGATGCCATGGTTCTGCTTCCTGTAACATCATCCGGAGTGACTGGTTTGGCAGTGGGTCAGTGAAAGTCTAGGGAGGCATACCCTTGAAGGGTCGCACAGATCTCCATGTCATGGCCAACAGTACCCTGACTGCTGTTAGGTACCGGGATGAAATCCTCAGAGCGATGTCAGACGTTACGCTGGTGCAGTGGACTCTGGGTTCCTCCTGGTGCAGGACAATGCTCAGCCTCATATGTCCAGAGTGTGTAGGCAGTTCCTGGATGACGAAGGCATTGATGTCATTGACTGGCTCTCTCGTTCCCCTGACCTAAATCCAACGTGGCACTTATGGGACACTATGTATCAGTGCATCCGACGCTGCCAAGTACCGCCACAGACTGTCCAGGAGCTCACTGATGCCCCGATCCAGGTCTGGGAGAAGATCCCCCAGGACACCATCCGCCGACTCATCGGAAGCATGCCCAGACGTTGTTGGGAGTGCAGTACAGGGACACGGGGACCATAGACACCACTGAGTCACATTATGAGTTGCAGTGGTAAAATTCACGCAAGTTGGATCAGGTTTCCATTGATCGTTGTTACGTCATTTTGTTCCTAACAAATTATACAGTGTACATCAATAAAGATTTTCAACATGGAATAATCTGTTCATCAAGATCTGATGTGTGATTTAAGTGTTCCCTTAATTTCAGTAGTGTATCTAGTTTGTTTGTTATGAAAAAAGAAATCAAATAAAAACACCTGATTTCTCTGCCATCTCTACATCTATTCTCATTGCTTTCTTTTCTTTTGCCTCATTTTATCCCCCCTTTTCTCTTTCCTCTTTCTTCTTTTCCACTATGCTCTTTCCTCTTTCTTTGTCTTCTCCTGCCTCCATTTCTCGTCTCCTCCCCCACCATCTAAAATGTTTCTTTTGGCTTCTCTCTTCTCCTTTTTTTGTTTCTTGTCTCATCTCTCCTTTTCCCTCCATTTCTTCTCCCTCTTTTCCCTGTTTCTTGTCTTATTTTTACTCCTTTCCTTCTGTCGCCCACTTGTCTTTCTTTCCTCTTCACCTCGTCCTTCCTTCTTCCTTTTTTGTCTTTTTGTTGCATTTCCTCCTCCTGCCATATTCATTGTTCTCTTGAGGGTTCAAATTGTTCTGTTCATTTCCTTTCACCACCTCATTACCATCCTTCTCTTTTCTTCTCCCATTCTCATCCCCTGCTGTTCACCTGTTTTCTTTGTTCCTATTTCTGCTCAAGTCCTCCTCTCTTCGATGTGATATCTATCCTTTAATCCTCTAATCTCCTACAATTCATTTTTTACCTCTACTCCTTTGCTATCTTGTTCTCCCATCTTTTGTTTCATCTTTTCTTTCTTTTCACTCCTCTTCCGCTCTCCTTTCTTCCCCTCTCCTCCTCCAGCCTCCCGCTGTTTGTTTGGAGTCGATCCGTTAAGCAGAAGACACCCCATGTGGAGGGAGACATAGAGGGAGCACGTAAATCCTCGCAGCTCCCTGACCGAGTGCACTGTCCGCTCATCATCTTGCAAGCTGTCGGAGGCGAGAGCTCCATCATGTAAAATTAAACGAGCATGACATACAGCCAGCGGGCGGAGATTATGGCTGTAATTGAGACTCTCTCCTCTGTTTTCAAGCCATTCTTGCTCCTACATCTGCTTACGCTCCTGTCATGCATGATAGAAACAACAGTGGCACCACTAAGAAATTTTTCATAGGAGTGTCCAGATGGGGCCCTTGAGAATCTTGGGATAGCACACCAAAGGCCGCAACTGACTCAGGAATTTGATTATGCTGTGTAAGTATATAAGCAAGTTAAAATCTATGCCACTATGAGAGTTAAGGAATCACATACTGATAGGTACCTCGCATTTTTATTTTACATATTACTAATTATCTGATGTGCATGGGCTAATACCAGTGCAGTTAACCAGTTTGAGTTCCACAACAGTCCTGTTTTAATGTGTTATGTGTATACTGTATCCGTATCTGTCACTAGCTATGTTTCCATCCAAAAGAGATTCGAATCATTGGGAAATGCGCATTAAAAGAAATACGAATCCTGTGTGTTTCCATTAAATGTACGGACTTTGGTGAAAACTACGAACATGCGCGAGTTTTTCGCAGAACCGGAAACAAAACAAGTCTCGCATTCTTCTTCTCCAGCTTGTGAACGCATTACCGCCTTCCCGACCTGGAGTGTGGATATCACCATGGAGAGAGGTGCGCTACGTCCGACTTAATTCGAACATAACTGTTTCCATCCCCCGTTTTGCGAATCAACATTTTTTCGAATCAACCAAAACCTGGCAAAAGCAAGCGTATTTGAGTTTGTGTGAATCAGGAGATTTTAACTAGAATTTTGGCATTTCCATCATAATTTTCCGATGCGATACTTCTAGATGCACATCTAAACAGGCTGATGGAAACATGGCTATTGTTCTTCAATGGTTCAGTGGTTGAATGGGTTGTTTTCCTTAAAGAATTAATATACAGCTTTAATTCAAAGGAGTACATTAATTGTAATGAACCCAACCGCTGGGTGGACTGGGCAGACCAGCAATTGTATCAGGGTGGCCATGGCCCCCCCAGCCCCCATGACCCCTTATGTGGGCAACAGTTGCAAACAACGCAAGGAATACACACCGAAACAGGAAAAAGCGACAACAAAAAGTCAAGTTTTATCCATTACATAATCATATCATGATCAACATAATTCGTGTCCTACTAAAAGTCACTCAGACTCTCTGTATTGCTTTATAGAAAGCATAGAGGACTGTGTTGTTCATGCTGCAGACGAAGCCGGTACTCACTCTTTCTGTTATTGCATTTAAGCTCTATATTGTGACAGAGGCTCTTTTGACTTTTTCCATTCACATAGATACACTGTATGTCCTTAAAGAATTCAGTATAAAATCGATATCACTTGTGAAGATTACATACTAAGAGCAAACAAGTGGTGGCAGAATGTGACCGGAGGAAATAGTTGTATAACAGCAGAGTCAGACATGGGTAATTGGGGGACAGAACTTCTTTCAAAGTAGAAATATAGTATGAATACATTCAAAGCACTTATAAACTGTATTTTTCATATCAACAATTGATCCTTGTATGTGAAAGCTGTAGCCTGCACTGACATATCCACTGAAATTGAAATCAGTAGTTCTCAGTTCCCCTCAGCTCTACAAATGGTTAGTATTTTTCAGCTCATTTAGTTCACACACACCATGCATGTTAAAGTTTTGCAAAGCAAACTGTAACAACATCAGTTGGTGTGTCGTAATTTGCAGGTTGGAAAGACAGGATTGAGATTTGCATGTAATAGTCTTCTTATCATCGTCGTTGGCCCATGCTTGCTTTTTGGACAGCAAACAAATATCTGTGATAACAGAGCAAGACTTACAGGTAATAAATGTGGTCTGCCATCTTTCTACATATCTCCATTGGACACAACAAAGCCCCCTGTTTGTGACACATCCTTGATTACAACAGTTACAAAAAGTAGATCTGAATCATTTTTGACGAATAAAACAATAAAGGTGAGCATTTGTTAGACACACAACACACACACACACACACACACAGTTACATACAGTGTGTCTGTTCAGTTTGCAGGACACACAAATGCACCTATTTCCACATACAGTACGGTTAAACATTCACACAGCTGACTGTGTTTACTTTTCCGTGGATTAGACAAGAGGACCGTGTGTCATGTTTTCATTCACACTATCAAACACGCGCGCACGCACACACACACACACACACACACACACACACACACACACACACACACACACACACACACACACACAGGGTCATTATGGAGTATAATTGCGAAGAGAAGGTAGAGGAGGGAAATAAAAGACATAACGGCAGAATAGGACCGTTGATCCCTCATGTGCACCTTTCTCTGCACTACAAACACAGTTGAGCTGTTGCCAAAGTGCTCTCACGGGTAAACATCTCTTACGCAGTGCAACTGGATTCTCGATTTTAGATGGAGTTTGCGAACAGTAGATTAACTATAATGTAGGAGGACCCACCTGTGCACAGATCATGTCACCAGCACAGCAAGTCGATCATCAAACTGGTTCATCTGAGACACGTGCAGAGGAAAGAGTATATAGCGGCCAGTTCTAAGAGCTCTCGTGTGTGAGTATGCCTGGAAGGCTGCTGGGTGATTCTCAAGATATGACGTCAATAACAAAAGATGATGCATTACGAGCCGCACCAATGGTATGAAATGGTTCCTGTCTCCAAAGTAGGTGCAGTCACCTACTGATTGCATTTACAAGTTGCCCCAATTATATAAAATGGTATAGACTTCCTTTCTCCTAAGTGGGTGCAGTCACATCCCCCATCCCCATCTACCCTGTTGGATTTCTTTCAGTAACTGGCAGTGAGCAGTAAACTACAGGATTCAGAAATGGGTGCAGGATGTCACGGATAGACTACAGATAGTTGCAGAGATAATAAAATAAAACAACAATAAACTAATGTCATAATAAGTACACACGTTGTATAAAAAGTCACCAATAAACAAACTCGTTCTGTTCTGATGAGACCAAACACAAACCCACACACAGCCGAAAGGCCCCCCCCACACACACACACACACACACACACACACACGGTGTTCAGCACAGGTAAACACTGTCTATCAAAACAGCAGCTCGGCGACATCATTTCCTCCAGCTTCCTCTCTTGTTTACGGTCAGACACAGAAGAGGCAGAGGGAAAAAACAACCAACGGAAGGCTCTACGTTTGCTTTCCCACAATGCCTCTGTTTCCAGAGAAAGCACTGAATCATCGAGGACATTTAAAAAAAACACACCTGACGTGATTCAAAACACATGAGCTCTCATGAAAGCACATGTGAGAGAAAGGTGAATGGTTATGGGTCATAAAACAGTGCACATGCAGACTTACATTTAAACCCATTTCCTTTAGAGTTTAGGCACCAGAAAAAAGAGAATTACATTTGACTAGTGACTCAGTATCTGCTGTGTAAATAGGCCAGTGTTTGCTAACACATTTGTTATATCATAATATGTACAGCCTAAAATCTGTCAATGTCATCCTCACAGCTAGTTGTACTGCCCCCCAGAGGCCAAACAGTTTGCTAATGCTGTTTTAAATTCATTCAGATTGTGATAAAAGTCAAATCGGCTGAAAAATATTCAAATGAAACAACCCTAGAAAGGAACGGAATTCGAAGGGCTTGCAACTCATAAACACAACACAACTTGTAAAGAGGATTGGTGAGCAAACACTGTTTCACCCTAAAGGGCCACATGCTTACAAGGTCAGGTGCAATCAATGCCATAAATGTCTAGAGCCACTCTAAGACTGGAGCAGTTAATTGTGTGTTCACAGCTCCTCCTACTGAAAGCAAGTCAGCAAGGGTGATACATATGATACTGTGATGTGACAGTGATTGAGTTCATATAAAACTGCTTTGGGTTGCCAGTGATTTCGGTTAGGTAGACTAAGTCAAAATGTGGGTGAAGGTGACAGGCAAATGAGCGATGGATGCATTTTAAAAGAGGAGGCCATATTTCTATAAAAAGTAATCATCTGATGACATGACTGAAACATTCATGGTCAAAGAATCCATTAGTGATGATGTGCTTTCTCTTGGCTTTAAATACATGCAATGTCCTCATCTTCACTCAGTTTACCAGCTTGGGTTTTTCCAGTGTTAATTCTGGTCGGCCTGTCATACAGCAGACAGTCAGCAGGTTCATTAAAATCAAAAGAGCCAAGGGGAACAAAGCTGCTGCACTGTCTGTAGTGGCAGCTACAGACAGGAGAAGGCTGAGAAGGTATTAATGTAATCATGCATTAGATATCTTTGGCCTCAACAAAAGACAAAGAAGAAACTGCACTTAATTCTGGCAATGGAAGTAGACTTCTTTTTTTTTTTAAATTTAAATTGATGTGCATTGGTCAATTTTGATGGAAAATGATCAGATCAACAAAATCTGACAGTCTACCGAATCAGGCAGGCAATTCATCTGCAGATACTCAAGTTCAAAATGAGACCAGACTTTTCTATAGATATCAGCGTTTGAGCCATGACAAAGGCCAAAATGTGTCCTGCAACAGATCGTTCTTTTAAGCCGAGACGTCTTCAGGAAAACTTGTGGCCCCTACCGGCCTTTGAAGACAAGTGAAGAGTCAGCAGTAAATAAATAGTATAAAACAGGATTTTCAACCGTGATGAATCGCCACAACCAAGAGAGGTCCCTGAGCATACAGTCATAAATGTGCACACAAAAATATGAGGCTATTTGGTCCAGTAGTTTGTGAGATTTGCTGTGAACAGGCAAATTCACATACTCACACCAGCACACACATGACCAAATGCATGATTCCAGCCAGGATTGAGTTGCAGCAGTAGAGGTGTGGTAGATAACAGGAGCCTGGACCAGTATGGAGACCGGTATGAAAACCAACCTTTGGAGTTCACTCCAACTTTATTTCTATTTGGCATCTTTCAGCTGAAACAAACTATTTCTTTGTCATTAACTCAATGTAAATAGATAGGTTTATCAGCTCTAACCCATTTCAGAACATTTAATCATAATCTCAGACTTGGGTTGGGGTAAGGGTTAGGTTGGGGTTGAAATGTAGCGCCCTGAAAAGAGCGCTCCAAGGGGCACGGGCTCTTGGGGAGTGGTAGTATGGGATCTACTTAAAAATGTCCCTTTATGATTCCCAATAGGGGTTGGAAGAGCCCCATGAACATTACAATAATTTCAAATTTTGGATCAAATCTGAGGGTAGTGGGCCACTGCACAGGAGAAATAACCTGGTGAAACCATTGTTCTTTGACTCTGCCTGAGGTTTGACATGAACCAAAAGCTTATTTCTGCTCCCAGAGCCTGACCTCCTAAGAAAAATATAACTAGGTTTTGGCTCTGCACAGAAGCCAACTGTGCAGCACAAAGGAAATCAGCCCTTCCATTCATCAGCCATATTTAGCATTGTAAATCAATTTCCCAGCTCCCTATCCATCCCTCCATTTACCCTGCTGCCAATGATCCATTCACACATCCATTCATCCATCCATTCACTAATCTATACATCCATCCCTTCATCTGCAGCCAGTTATAAAAACTGATCTGAGCTGAGACACATTTTATTCCTCGTCTCTGTTCCCATTTCTATTACAAGCCTTGGCTTGTTGAGCTGATCACTGTCGGGCAGTTCATTGCACAGTGTCACACCACTGAAATACATCTCAATAGTGTGGAATCAAATAACGCGGGACAGGAAATTGATAAGCATAGCAAATTTATCAAAGGAAGCAGTGAAGATGATCGTCTTGTTTATGTCTCAGATAGCTCCGCTGCTGTCGTCAGCTCAATTGAATTAGCACGGCTGATGATGTGTAATCCTAAAAGTCATCACATTTTGGTAGTACAACTCGTTCACTGATTTGATGTCACTCCAGCTGTAAAATTACGCAAAGCATCATTTACACCAATTAACTCACGCAAAGAACACATTGATCCCCGCATTGGGTGACTGTGACTTACAGTAATATTTGCTAACATAATATTTGCCGACAAGATGTACTGATAGTGTATATGTACTCAGGGGTTTCTTGTAATCCAGGAAGAAAGTCGTCATCGGGTTAAGCAAATCAAGCTTATGATGTGTAGTAACTGATGTTGTTGTTTTGATACAGGGGAGGATGCACGTGCTGCCGCCTCATCCTCCTTGTTGGCAAGTAAACAAACAGAAAGCTTCAATAAAACACTACCTGCTGCTGCAGTGATGTAGCGACGGCTGAATTGGTTTCTTTATTTGTGAAGTGTTTCATCAGTTTTTGCCCAGACCTTTTCCCCATAAAAGTGGAAATAAGGAGCAAATTGACATGGAAGTCACGATAGGAGCGTGGCATGTGCATCAACAGATAAATGAAGACAACAAACAGTAATTTGCATAAAAAGGACATGAGTGGAACATTAATGTGATAACAACGTCAGCAACAAAACAAAATGACGATTAAAGACATAATTAAAGGGGCAGTGATCAAAGTCTCCACACGTGTACGTCAGCCCACACTGTATGAGCAATAGGTAAATAAAGGTCAAGGAAATAAGATGATTTTCCCCACCTGTTTGGGGGAGAGTGTCTTCTTGCTCTTTTATGTCTTCATAATCCTTCTGATACACATGCATTATAGTCAGAGTGGTAAAATAATCGTTTTTTTTGTCACTGTCACTATCATTTGTCTTTGTTACATAAGACATTATACAATGTTACCACTCTCCCTTTTCTAAAAATAAATAAATAAATATTGCATTTATTTATTCTCTGGCATTTTACCTTTTTCCGCAAGAGACAATATTTTACAATGGATCTTATCAACCCATTCCCAGCAGCAGGAGCAGGCGACAGAGAGCTCTGACAAACCCACAGTACACTACCTGCTCTACAACAAACAGCAGACTGACACAGGTAGAGACTAGCTGGTGGACATTTTCAGAGGATTATGGTGTTCGTTTCCACAAGAACCCTTTAGAGTGAGTAGCTGGCTAGAATAATAAATATATTATAATAGGTAGATACAGGATGCCAAGATGACGCCTACTCAGAACAGATTTTAGCCTCCGAATTTACATTGCAGATGTTTTTTTAATCGTTTCTCTCAGCTAGAGGAAAGTTTTACAAATATAAAACCTCCATGAATAAAAAATCATATTAAAAAGTGTCATAATAAGCCTTGTTCAAAGTTTAGGGTGTCCTGCCAACTGTTTTATAGATGGTGGTCTATGTAGAAAATGCTTTTGGGCCGCCGTGGATTTTGTTTGGTGCAATACCAGAAGTGGCCACTGGGAAAATTTGCAAGCAAGGCTGAGCAGCATTCCTGGGATGGCAGTTAAGTTTACTGACAAACTTGATAAATAGTGTAAGCAGCAAAAAAAAAAAGCCTTATTTGTTCACTCTGGTGTAGAGACAGGGCAGAATAAGACATGGAAGCAGTGGAAACAACATACTTTTATTGTGCGGCTAACTAGCTCGCAAACAGGCCAACACGGAAATTGCTGGAGCTAAGGATGACATTTCAGTCGGTCAGCTGGAAAAGACAGAAGGTTGAAACCTCTTAAACAGACAAAGTGGAGCATTTGACAGCTATAAGTCAGATATTTCTCTCAGGGTTTGGTAAGGACCATAGAATGTCTATAAAGATGGACGACGAGTCTCCACCACTTTACAGAAGTGAAACTAAAATATCCCAGATAAGGCCCCTGCCATCTTGCTTGCGTGACATCTTTTGGAACCAGAGTCTTTGCAGTAGCCACCTCAGTGGTATCAAGTTTCCCACTCATACACCAGTATGACCAATTGCAAGTAGCGGCACAAAATGCAAGCCCACTGATTGGCTCACACAGATGTCAATTGCTTTGTAAAATCCCCGTTTTATAGCACTAAATAGCTAATTAAATCCAAACTTATCTGAAGAATGAACACTTGTACAGACAGCAGTGCGACAAACCGACAGTACCTTAAATGACAGAAACCATCTTTGGGAAAAATGTATCTTATGTGTACTTTGAGTTTTTAGTTTGACTCATGTCCCATCCATTAACATTGAGAGGGCGGGCTTTATGACCTATACTGCAGCCAGCCACCAGGGGGCAATTGAGATGTTTCGGCTTCACTTTTGGGGCGCTGTCATGTTGTCCATCTTTACATACAGTCTAAGGTGGAGACCATAAAAGAGCTAAAAGAGAGTGAACACTGGAAAAAAATGCTAATGTTGCTCCGTGTCTGGCGAATATAATTAATTGGTTTTTTTGTGCGTTCATCTTTTCAATCAAGGTAATCACACTAGGCTATACGGTATTATAGCTATGTTTTAAAAGATGCCTTGTGGTTTCATTCACACTTAACATTGCGACATGTCACGTACCCACTACACAGACTTGGTTGTGTGCCAGCTCACCATGTGCATATTGAATTTTGCCAAGTGACAATGCAGTTGGTTACGCAGGGTTTGGAAGTGTAGGCTATATTAACTGGTACTGCATAAATCACCTGGATTGTTTCACCAACATGAATGCATGCTATTTTCTTTGGTGTAGCAACTTGAGTTGATTAAACCGGTTGACCTCTGCTGCTGGCATGCTGCGTCCATGCCCCATGTACTTCAGCCTATACACATAGCTGTATTGATTAATATAAAAGCGTTCAATAATCACACCAACTTTACGCAGCAATTTGCCAGGGTTTATATTTTCAGCATACTGACACAATTCTTCATCATCCATTTCCTCCACTTTCCCTCTCATTACAAAAATCTCTTCCCCCTCCTAACCTCTTTCCATCTTTCCCTCCATAAACTCTGCCCTCCCCTCGATCCTCACCCCCTCCCTCCCCCGCCATTACCGTGTTAATGAGGCGAGCCGCGATTGAGCTCTGTATGTAAACAAAGAGTCGCCCTGTCAGTGTGGATCGATACAGCTGATGACTGCCGCGTGATTGTAGCAGCAGATTGATGGGAAATGACAAGAATGGGACCTTCTGCACACATCCAGGCTCATGGGGGATCATTAACATGAAGGGGAAAAAATGCCTGCATGCGTCAGCCTATGCCCGACGCTCAAATTGCCCTTTCCATCAAATGTGAGCAGGAAGTCAATGTAGCAGTCTTCTGCATTTTTAATAAAGTGTGATTCAGCCATAAATGAACTATGAATAGATTTTGGAGTGCAGTTATTATTACTGCAGTCCTTGTTAAAAAAATGACAGCTTAAGGAAGTCTTGACATTTAACAAAGAATATAGTTAAGGTGACACCTTACAGGCACACCCCATTGAATATATCCTCCCATTAAGACTGAGTGTGAGAGAAGACGAGGCTTCAACTTCTGATATTTTCCAACAGTCACCAGGAAACATGCGTCACCTCTCTGTGGGAGACTCTCTTCAGTCCTCCCAGGGAAGGAGATTAACATGGTTTTCTAATTTGATCATAGTAATTTTATAAGTCTGTCAACAAGAGGCTTCTGTAGCTGTGACGGAGGCTGGTTGCAAAGTGGTCTTTAATTTTGGCTGCCAGTCTGAGAAAGAGAATGAGTCACAGTGAGCGCGGAGCGGCAGCGTTTGATCAGTTGGCCGTCAGGTCTCTGATGAAGGAGTAAGCACAGTCCTTGATACACAAACACTAAAATAAACTTGTCAAAAATGCATTTCCCTTCCGATTATGCCTCAATATCCCAGTCACGCCTTTATTTCTGTACCCCCTTTTACTGTCAGTACACTCTCACTCTCTCACCCACTGATTCAGTTGCTGACCTTATGACTTGTACATTCTCTTGCTGATGCTTTTACTCAGCCACTCACTCACTCAATCATTTTATCATTCAATCACTCATTGATTCAGCTGTTCCCATAATGACTTTTATATTCACTCTCTGACCTTTTCACTCAGTGGCTCACTCTCTCACTGACTTTGACATTATCTTTTTACTTACTTACTCAGTCACTCAGTCACTCACTCACACACTCACACACACACTCACTCACTCACTCACTCACTCACTCAGCAACTTACTCAGTCAGCCAGTCAGTCAGTCAGTCAGTCAGTCACTCACTCACTCACTCACTCACTCACTCACTCACTCACTCACTCAGCAACTTACTCAGTCAGCCAGTCAGTCAGTCAGTCAGTCAGTCACTCACTCACTCACTCACTCACTCACTCACTCACTCACTCACTCATTGATTCAGTTGCTCACTTTACAACTTTTAAATTCTATTGCAGACTTTTTTACTCACTCACTCACTCACTCACTCACTCACTCACTCACTCACTCACTCACTCACTCACTCACTCATTTACTCCCTCCCTCACTCAATCATTGATTCAGTTGCTTACTATACAACTTTTACATTCTCTTGCTGACTTTTTTACTCAGTCACTCACTCAGTCACTCAGTCAGCCATTTACTCAGTCACTCAGTAACTCACTCACTCACTCACTCACTCACTCACTTTTAGCCAGCCAGTGACTTCACATCTCTCTTCCTCCTGTGACCTCCCTCCTCTCTTTTTGTAGCACACATTACAAAATAAACTCACTGACTCCCATGGGCCTGAGAATGAACTGGGCATAAATCTACACCCCATGGACACACGCACACACACACACTGACAAACACACACACACACACACACACACACACACACACACACACACACACACACACACACACACACACACACACACTGACACACACATGCAACACACACCTTCAACTCAGGCCGAGACACACTGTGAAATTCACATACAAACAAACACTTTGTCCCGATTATGCAAAGACATTACGTAAACTGTATAAAATAGCTGAAAGCAAAACGTATGGTGCTTACCTACGTCAGTATCGGTTTAGTGAGTATGTGGCTGAGGAGTGGCAGCAGTCCATGTTGACTGAGGAGCCACATTTCTGCTGGGAAAAGGAGCCATATGGACTGTGCTCTTACATAGTGTGGGATGTGTCAACAAGACCCATATACAGAATGTAGCACTGCAATCATACAGCAACACAACAACCAACATACATACTGTGTGTTACTGAAAAGAACTATCACTAAACACAGTTGGATTTCATTTCATGTCTATAATGGCTGTTTCTATGTATTTCTGTTTGTCTTGCTTCACCATTTCTCTTTAAACCAGCTGCTCGCTTATTTGCACTTGCTTTTATCTATTTGGTATGCAAGATACATAACACTATATATTATATTTGTGGCTCGAGTGTGAGGGCAAAACTGTGTTTGGAACATACTGAGCATCCTGATGAACAGTGGAGAGGTAAATTATGCTGCCAAAGTGTTTGAGGCAATTTGCTGGATGTTTGGCTACTTTTTTATTTTTCTCAGTCCAAGTGGGTCAGGGTAGGAATTAATTATAAGTGATGTGAATCCAAACTGGCATACTCTGTAAAAGAGTAAGCTACAAACTTTTCTCATCCACCTTTAAAGCCCAGAAGGTGCGACAAAATGGCTACACATGCTTTGAACTCAAATTCAAGACTTTTAAAGACTTTTTTACTGATTTATTGATTGTCTATTAAATGTGTGTTGCATTAGCATTTTTGGCACATCTTGCAAGTTGTATACTATACATGCTTTGTTTCCTGTGGATCCCTGTGGGTAGGTAGTGTGAATCCAGCACAGGAATGGCGGACCCCGCCACAAGCAATGGAAACTACTGTATAGAGGGTTCATCACAGAATGTACATGCATTGAATTGACATTTATAGGAAAGATACAGACCATAAATAGACCCTTTTAGGGTTGACGTCACAATGACGTCAGTTTCACTCCGCTCCATGCTCCGCCGCTCTGTCTCCCCTCACAGGGTTGGGTGCTCTGGATAACAGAATGGTACAGTGCTCCACATTTACAAACAATTCGGAATGAGTATTTCTGAATGAACCACTTGCATCATCTTCCTTCATTGTCTAAAAGAAGCCAACAGAACTTGCTAGCTAGTGCTAACAAATTTCTGTGAAGAATAGTTTTGCCTCCAGCTAAGCCACACCCATCAAAAAACGTCATACTGTTTACTAACAGTGAAAGGGTCTATAGTATCAACAACTCGGTTTGATTTCAAGAAAATCTTAAAGATTAAAGCTTTAAAGTAACAAGCTCACTCAGCGCAACAGCTTTTATACAAAACACATGGCACCACAATTTCATTTTTGTCATATAACAGCCACCAGAACTTACCAATCATATTCCTCACAGTGGTCATCCGTGGCCATATAGCTCCTTCTTTTCTACTTTCCTGTGTGGAAAATTACATTGGCTCTTGAGGAAATGTGTGGGAGCCTTTGTGACAATTTGGATTCAAATTCAGAATGCTGATTCATCTTCTCAGCGTGGAGACCTATTCAGAAAGGAGCAAATTCAACAAGCTGAAATCCATCCAAAGAAGCAAAGGATAATGAATAACACGTGCAGCATTTGCAAGGATCATTGTATGCAAACTCACTTCAGACTTCTCGGGGCTACTACTATGTTGTGTCATTTTCTAAATCCAGAGAAAATCTTTGGGATTTAGTTAGCGGATTTAAATGAAACAGACATTGTTAATCATCTCCAAAACCTGAATGTAACACAGAAGTCAGGGGGTAAATTGTTAAATGACACACTGTCTCTCATACTGGCAGTTGTCATAACAGGAAGGGAAATAAGTGAATTTTTCATCACATTTAACTTTGTTCAACAGTTCCCTGTGCTACAATGACTTTATAGCTGCTTCCTGCCTGTACCAATCACCTTATCTATCAACAACCTCTCTATTGTTTCTTCTTAAAGAGCTTGCTGTAGGTGTTGTTTATACAGAGCACCCACAAGATGTTCAACTCACTGGACAAAGGGTGCAACAATGTGAGTCCTGGATAAATACAAGAGAATCAAAAGAAAATGAAACAAGAAAAATGAGAAGGAGGAAAAATGCCTTTATATAACTTGACGAGCCATGCATCATGACTTGTTACTTAACAGATGCAGAATCACAAGTAGACTAACATTACTGTGCATTAGACCTTGAGGTGACACAGGATGATACTCTAGCCATCACTATCAAGCTCCTGTTGCATAAGACAACGTGAATCACAGTGCTGCTGACAGAGAGAACGCCCACATCTGCCAGGTGAATGGTCTGTCTCTGGTGCTTAATGATGTGCTCTCATTAATTGCAAAGTTTGGAAAGTACAATCAACAAGGCTCTCAGTGTAGCAAAGTAAAGTAAAAATCTAATTTCAAACTGAAACTAAAATTCATTCTAAATGGTATATTCTCTAAGTTTTCTTTATATTTCTGCAGTAATTGGGGCCCCTACATTAGCGTCTCCAGGGGATATGAATTGTGGACGAGCACTCAATATAATTTGTATGCATAAATATATATTGTATACATGCATAGATTCCTGTGATTCTCTGGAGTGTAGGCACTGTAGATAATTGACTCCAGCTCAGGTATGGCGGACTCCGCCACTAGCAATGGAAACTACTGTATAGAGGGGGATTATAGAATGTAAATACACTGAATTGATATTGTAGAAAAAATATAGACCATAAATAGTATTGAAAACTTTGTTTAATTTAATGAAAATCTTGAGAATTATAGCTTTAAAGTAACAGGCCCACTCATCATTGTACAGGATTGTGCTGGATTTAACAACTTTAACTTGAATGTTTTCTTTCAGACCATCAGAAAGTGAGGAATTTATTCAAATATATATCATATTGTAATTCTTTCCCACGCAGTCTCTCCCACTCGGACTTCCACCCCTTTAACTTACATTGTTGGCCGCAAATCATGCCAACACGAAAGGATAGCTTTTTTTCATTGGTGTCAGATGCCGGAAGTCACTGCCAAACTGCCAATTTTTACCATTTCTGGAGCGAGACCGGGTTGCCTCTTGCACCATGTGCAGGCAGGAGGACACTGGGAGTTCAGTTGTGGTGAGTTTGGTTATGCCAGATAGTGCGAGCTAGCTAGCTAGCTAACAAGCAACCTGACGACGGTAACGTTAGCTATGAATGAACTTTTTTCCCCATCTCTTGCTCGGTGGTAGCCATGGCGACATCTACCCCTCGCTGGCAAGTCAGCATCTTTAATCCCTCACTCCGAAGGGCTAGTTTCATACCCACTAGTATGAGTGTAGAGATTGTTCCCAGTTTATACCATCTTAAGTATCAGTATCTTACACGCAACAAATTTCAGCTTGACTTTAATGCTGTTTAGTTACTGATAAATTGTTTAAATTTCTAGTTCCAATTTGGGATTAAGGTGCAAAAATGCTAAATGCTAAATGATTTCATCTTATTTAAACCCACAGGCTTAGCCACAAACAGATCATTTCCTCCTGTCGACAAACAACAGAAGAGATTATTACAAAGAAATTTCTTTTTGTGTTTTGATAAATAGATCAACTCTGCTATAACATATACAGTGGCTGTCATGCATGCAATATTAGGTACGCTACGTCAGCTGTTGAATTTATTTAGCATCTTCATTTTCATTATTTTCATTGCTCGGGCAAACATTTGCAATAACCAGACCCTGGGAACTCATCTCTCATTTCCTTTGCAAGCGTGATCTCATTTTCCCACGGTGGCCTCGAGGCTCGGAAACGTTCTTACAGCTTAAAGACAACAGGAGAACAATTACTTAGTTCTACAAAACATCGCTGGGCTGGTATGCTGTGTGTGACGTCTGTTTATCATCCATGATGTAGATGTGACAGTGTTTATGCGTGTCTGTCTATCTTGAAGCTGTGCTTTGGACCAGAGCCATCAATTACTGTCTCTTACCATAATCTACAGAGCTCAGCATCTGTCCTGCTGTGAAGTCTGAGGACGGAGTGAAACAACAAGTCAATCATTCTGTTTTCCTTCTGCAGGAAAAAAAACAACAACAACAATAAATGCTGTGTGATAGCCCTTGAGGTTGGTTTCCTGGTCAAAATGGCTCTCTTCTTCATCAGTCGAAACACTTAGCATCATGTCAGCTCCAGGTAAGTGTTTCGATAGCAGTGCAATAAAAGCGGCCCTAAAATACTTAGAGTCATGAAATTAACATTTATTATACCACACCGGGATTCTTTTGTAATTTAAACGGAAACATAAACACAGAAAAACACGACAAGCTCTTTCCAGGGGCCTGTTTCACAAAACCAGGATAAGGGATTAAGCCGGGATATCTTGGTTATCCTGGATCAACTTATCCTTGATCCAGTTTCACAAAAGCAGGATAGGGGGAAGTGGGATATTTTTTGACATAAGTTACCATGGAGATTTATTCTGTGGAGCTAGCCTGCTCCAGACCAGGCTAAATTCCAGGATCTATTTAATCTCATCCCTTATCTCAGTCAGCAGTCACCACAAACGGAAACCAATAGTTATTCCACTGCCCACTGCACATTGTTATCACATTCAACCAGACCCACTGTCATTATTTAAACATTTGTGAACATTAATTGCAATCATTTTAGATAAATGATGATTTTGCAATCATTAGATAATTTATAGTTTCCCATAGACTATATATAAAATACACATCCCATATAAATATAAATACACATCAAAGAGTAACATGATGTTCCTTTATTGAATAAGGATAAATCAAAGCAGGTAAACCATCAAGTCCTTTCAAAGCTGAAGTCACACAGTGACTCTACAAGACAGAAAGCACGGAATCAAAGCATATTATACAACACAAGAATAAATACACATTCAAAGGTCTGTATATGATACACCCCGCATGTCTGCACACTGAAATAAATGCAGGACAAATCCATATGCAACAAATGAAGAGACAAATGAATGGATGCCGTAGCCTCCCTGCAAGCTTGTATACACACAGTATACAGCACAAACAACATAAGAGGCCAAATCAATTTAAACTGAATAAAAAAAACACAAATTCCTCTGCCAGTGCAGGACATATTTAACTTAAATTTAAAGCATGCATGTTAACTAAAATAATTTAACACATATTGGTCCCTGACCAGCCGACCACTGTCGTCATCAGGGAAGATGGCAGGATTGTCCCAGTCCATGTGTGATGGCACTCTGGGGGCCCTCTCCTTCCTCAGGCAGGCCACATTGTGGAGGACAGCACAGGCCACAGTGATGTCACATGCCCTCAAAGGGCTGACCCTTAAGTGGTGAAGACAGTAAAAGCGTGCCTTCAGGAGGGCCAAAGGTCATTTTGATCCTGGCCCTTGTCCTGGCATGGGCATGATTATAGGCCTGCTGTGCTTCCTGAGGGTCTGTGTATGGTGTGAGGAGAAAAGGCCCCCAGCAACACACCAGAGAATTCACCTGTCAATACAAAAGCTCATCATCACAACCTCATAAATAGAGTGACTTTCTTGACACAGCCATGATGTAAAAAGTGGTTTTTAATTGAGGTCATGTGGCTCACCTTGTGATAGGTGCTGATAGATCCCAGAGGGCCAAAAGACTCAGGACTCATGGACCAAGCCGGGCCACTTTGCCACAACATTGCTGATCAGATAGTCAGCACTGCAGACCATCTTAAATTATAAAATGAAGACTATTAAACCAATCAATGCACATCACAAGCAATGCACAGTGTTCATTAATCGACAATATCAAAAAGTCATGTTCACAAAATCCCCCTCATGGGCACCTGAGGGGGATTATATATATAAATAGATATATGTATTCTCTTATGATCAATCAGCATACACACGCGCGCACACAAATACACACACACAAAATTGCATACATACAATGAAACAGCAGAGGAGCGAGGAGCTAAGATAAACTAAGATAAGCTAAGAGGAACTTTATTTGGGAAATTCATTAAGTCAGTGAGCTCATCTATTTATCAAAGAGTTATACAGTCTGATGGAGTTACATTTACACAGTTTCACTCACATCTACAGTCAGTTTCACTTACAATTTCAACGGATTCATAATCAGAGTACAATACGTTTCCGGAGATGTTAATTAACTATTTGGATTGTAATTGATGGTTTCAGCGGAGCAGTGAGTGTGTATTTGTGCACTACTTATGCATTCAGGCGGTCTGCAATACTTTGCCACGCTTTCTCTCTTTGTTTTATAGCTGTGGCGGTGTTGCCTTTCTTTTTGATTTGATCCTTTACCTCATCATAAGCCTCCACGAGGATTTCTGCCTCCGACGGGAAAAAGTACGCCGCTCTTGTTTCCATGGTGAATCGGTGAATCTGTGATCGATGTCGGGGTCTATTTGAGGAAGCAGCGTGCGCGCACTGATCCAGGATTGGTTTCACTTGGCTTGATGAATCCGTGTCTACTTATCCTGGCTTGGCGTTTGTGGAACCAATTAAGCCTGAACTCTGTTGTTTTGGATTGGTTGAGCCAGGCTTACTTACTTATCCTGGATGTCTGAATCCTACTTTTGTGAAACGGACCCCAGGTGAAAAGTACCCACTACATTGTTTTTGTCATGAATTATACAATGTTCAACTTTTACTTTTGCAAAAAAAAAAAAGGAAAAAAAAGAAAAAGATTTAATAATAGCAGCATTGAATTGCAAATGATAGCGTTTATGTCCCACTCAGTGTTGGGTAAGGGTTACTTTAAAAGTAATCAAAGTACGTTACTGCGTTACTTTTTAAAAAAGTAACCAGTTATTTTACTGCGTTACTCCCTGAGTAAAGTAACTCAATTACTTTAAAAGTACTTCCAACGTTACTCCCTGAGAAAAGTAACTCCAGCACTTTTGTAGAAACACAGAACCATCTGCTGCCATAGACAACTGTATGACAACAACACCCCAGCATTTTAATATTTCCTCTTGGGATGTTAGCACACAGAGTAAAAGTGGGAAATGATGGTGTGAAACAGCAGAGGCACTTTGTCAACCCGCTGAGTTAACGTTACTGTCATTAGCATCAAGCTAGCAAACAATGCTACATCCTCACGGTCGGACATAAAGTAATAACATTAACAAATAGCGGCGGGGCTTTTACTCACCACAGCTGCAGAGGCTCCCAGCTTCATTTGAAACAAACTACATTATAGACGGTCCGTTATTTATTAATCCCTCTGTGTGTTTATATATTTACTTTATATCCGCTCCGTTGTCTTTGTAAAGTAACATATCACACCGTCATTTCAATCTCTCTCAAACCTCAGCTGAGAGAATCCCCCCATTTTTTAAATAGGCTTTTATTCTGAAACATTTGTCAGAACTTCCTGTGGAAGATACAGTAGCTTGATAGTTTACGTATTGCACTTCAAACGTAGCTCCTGCCATCTGCTGACGCTTTTAGGTGACTACAACAACATGTCGGCTGGCACATGAACACACACAGTGACTCAAATAATCGTAAAAGTAATAAAAATAGGACAAGAATAACCCGATGACATCACACATGCCGTGAAAGACAACCGGGGATAATTGGTGAGTACCAGCGTGTAGCGTGTACCAGGCATAATGCAAGTCCTGAGTCTGAAATATGTCTCAGCGAGTCCTACTCCACCTATTTAGACTCCACCGTAGACAATGGCAGCATTTTTCCGACCCTAGCGAGCCACAAGCTCCGTGGCTTCTTTCAGACTGATAGGTTTAACGTTATCTCTGTTATTAGAACCAAACGATAGCCGTTGCTGTTTCGGAGGACCAACGTTCTGAAAGTAACGCAAGTAACTGACACTTGTTTGAAAATGTACTTCAGTATTTGATTACTCAAACAGCAAACTAACGCGTTAGGTTACTCGTTACTGCAAAAAGTAATCAAAGTACTCTAACGCTAACGCTAACGTTACTTTACTTTACTTTACTCTAACGCGGGACCAGAGTTGGGTATAACGCGTACAAAGTAACTCATACAAAAGTTGTGTTTCCTGCCACAAAATGACACTGTTCACTGCTATTTACAGTACCAAGGTTCTTTGGAAAAGAGCAAAACTCAGAAGAGGCTTCTACGAACAGAATGTGAGGGGGAGTGCAAAGAAAAAATGCAAATACACAGCTGTTGACATGATAAGATAAGTAAGCATTTAACTTCCAGTTTGCACAGTGAATAGCATTTATGATAATCAATTTAATTTTTGGATTTTTAAAGAGAGGTTCATGACCCCACTAAAATACTTATAAATGTGATTCCAACATATTATTGGTGAAGATAAACTTGCCTTTTCATGGATTGAATTTAATTTACAATACACATTAATGATTGGCAATCTTGCTAGCTAATGCTAAATCACTGTTTCGCACCCTTTTTTCACCATGTTGGCCAATTAGCTGTATTATGTCTGGTATGTCAAGTGTATGGACATTCTTGTGAGCCACCATGGATTGTTTGGTAACTTTTTTGAGCAAGAGACTCACAGTTCGTCTCAGAAACCAACAGCTAAAGTGTAAAGGGTGAAGCTAATGCACGCATAATAACAGCTACCGGCAAGTGCAAACAAGAGAAGACCAAAAAAATGTTCAGAGCATAATCTTTATATTCTAGCCACAGAGCAAAACGTCTCTTAAGCTTGTGTCTACCTAAAAACACATCAAAAAAATCATAGACTTCAAGACAAGGGAACTGGGACTGCAAAAGCACCAACTCATTTGTGGGTGTTAGGGCTCATTCCTGTGGCACTCTAATCTGACTAGGCAGGGCAGGCCTTCAGATTTCTTAACATGCCAAAGCGGTGTGCGGTCTGGGATCAGGCCCCCCAGGAACATTGTTCAGCCTTGCAACCAATTATTCCAAGTGGCCACTTGTACCACCACTTGCATATCTGTAAAACTGCTGACAGGATACCTCAAACCTCAAACAAGATCAGTTATGACTCTTCCTATTATGCTTTTTTTTTGTTTTATCCATGGTGGTTTTATGTTTGTAAAACTTTTCTCAAGCTGATAAAAGCTATTCAAAAATCTGTGATGTCATCACAATGTTAAGTCTAACTCAAGATACAATACTGCACATATTCAGTGAGCTCCATTTAACACATGTAAACCTGGAAGCTAGAAGCTTTTTTGGCAAATGCACCAGGCAAGCAACTCCTTTGGAATGAATAGGCACCATCTTGACACCAAGTATCTAGGTATTATTATAAAAATCTACAATAGAGCTGTATGATACTAAATATGAGGGTGGCTTTTTTTCCTGTTTTTAGAATCCTCTAAACAAAATACACAAAACATGCAAAATTAATTGGTTTGATCACTGTATTTGCCCTTTTTTTTACGCAAAAAAAGTGTTAGCATGCCCGGCTAACTAGCTTATGACCGACAGAATTTACCTATTGCCACTTTCAAAGCCAAGAAGTGTATAATTACAAACATTTGTGGGTTACAGGTTATTAATCCCTGGGCAACCTCTGTGTGGCTTTTAGGACAGAGCACACAAGGAACACACGAACAATGCCATTCCTTATTTCCATGTCCTCTACGTGGACCATCAGTTGGTGAGGATGTTGACTGTTGCTTGGGACATGTAGCTTTAGCCTCATTTTTTTTTTTTTTAGCATTTTGTCATGATGGTCGACATCATGTGCATGTTTAAAGCCCCCCTTCAGCTAATTTTACACACTGTTTAACGTTTAACATTCTTTCTTAAACAGAGATTTGGGTGTGGTTAATAATCATACGTAGCAATAACCCATAACTATAGCAATGAGACTGTAGCAACACTAGTTTGGACATATGAAAATGGCACCTAATTTGATAATTTTACTGTTTGTCAGAGCAGTAATGAGATAACAATTAGCATAACACACTGTTACTTTTACTCACGCACACCAGCCACAGCACACTGCAGAAAGCATTAACTTGTTGCTGAGGTCTGCTGTTGACGTATGGGACCTTTTGGTCCATCAGCTGTTCTCGCCCTGGTTTAGCCGAGCCGAGCCCCGGGTGGCATTGTGATTCATTTTATGTCTTTTTTGTTATTCTAAAGTGAGGAGGTGCATGCAGAAGTGGAAGAGGTTCGCTTCAGCAGAATGGTGGGCATGGGCCAACAGGGGGCCTGGACCAAGTTAGAGCATATTGCTGACCGAAAAATCACCTGGACGGAACTGTGGAAAACGGAGCCACACCGATTCAAGTTCCTGGTGCAGTCAGTATATGATGTTCTCCTGAGACTTTCCAATCTGTTCACCTGGGGCCTGGCGGACTCACCTGCTTGCCAACTCTGCCACACGACGGGGTCATTGGAGCACATTTGCTGCTGCTTCCCAAAGGCCTTGGGAGAGGGTGGTACCAGTGGCGCTATGACCAGGTTCCGCGGGCAGTAGCAGACACCATCTGCACTGGCATCAGCTCCAGCAAGCAGCGACGCTGTTTAAAGTGCCCCATCTCTTTTGTGCATGCCGGGCAGAAGCCGCAACCTGAACCAAAGGCCCTGGGACGGAGAGACATCATCACAGCCACCACACTCAGGCCTGACTGTAGTCATCGATGACTATAGTCATCAGCAAAACCAGAGACCCTACTTTTGTTTACTTGCGTGTGAATTCAAAGAATCATTGGTTATAACCTACAATGAATTTCAAGCTGTAAACTGTATACGTGCTGAGAATGGAAAACCATGCTCTTCAACAGTGAAATAGAACACAGCAGTACCGGTATACTAGACTTACACACTGTACAATGGAACAGCAGATTGGAAGAAGGTCATGGTTACTTTCTTTAACAAAAGTTACATCACAATTGTTCACACAGAGTATTTTCATGGCCTATACAGACTTTAGGAGGGCATACAAAGCTTCTCACAAGGTCCAGAAGGAGATGTTGCTCACAAAATGATGATGTAAACACCACTTAATAGGTTTGGTATCAAAACTATTTATCTAGCTGAGGTCTTTACAAAAAAGATTACTAAATCATAGCACACATGAGTTTCATTGTTACTACTGAGCAACATTTGGGCAAACAATCAGAGCTCTTTGTGGTGCCAATTTATTGTTTTTAAAAATTATGCCAAGGCTGTCTAGTTCACCCTTTGTGATACTGTGGCGGCAGACATGAGGTGGATTTTCAAAACAAAAGCTTTACAATGAAAGACACAATATACAAAATATGCAAATTCTGGGCTTATAAAAGAGGTCAACTAAACAAAACTAAACTCTGATAACATGAACTTCATAGAACTGAACTGACCTCACAAAGACACAAAGGTAAGCATATACAATGGTGCATCAGACCATATTTTTAAACAAAGAGTGTGACACAGACAAATACTAATAAAAAACTACAACTAACCTACAATAGCCTCCAGCTATGCCCCGCCCACCAAAAAAACATCATATAAAGGGTATATATAACCGGACTTGGCAGAATTGAATTAGAGCGGAATGGACTGGACTGAACTGGTCTATACCATGCTGAATTGGGTTAGATTGGACAGGATTAGTCTAGACTGAATTAGATTTTACTGGACCATGATTGGGTTGAGTTAGATTAGATTTGCTGGAGTTAACAGGACCAGAATGGATTAGGTCAGAATGGACGGGACTATATTGGATTGTAAAGGATTGGATTGGTCTGGACTTGACTGGAATTGCTTGGAATGGTTTTGACTGTTCTTAACTGGACTGGACTTTAATAGGTTATAATGACTTAGGTAGGATTGGATTATATCAGAATGGACTGGATGGTACTGAGTGGACTGAATTTGTAGATAAACAGACTGTCCAACAGAAAAAAGGGACACAAAGATGGATACAAAGACAAAAGAGATACAGATGTTAAGTATTATACTAGCTTGGTTTCAGTGTAATCCGTGACATTTATTGGATAGAGTATAATAAAACCTTCCTCTCTAATCTACAGTTTAATGACTCCTCTTGGATTACAGAAATATTGTGGTCACAGTGCATCGATTCTGACGCTTCCGCTGGTTCTTTGTATTGTTGCTGATGTGGGAAATGTCTTCCAGTATTTGTATCCAAAGCTTAATGGCCTCATTCAAATAGATTGATATTCAATACAGGAAACAAACATTTCCTCAGTCTTTACTGGTTATGTGACTGGGCTGATGGTAATGGGTGTGTTGCAGTTGTCATTTGCACATGTGATTGGGGCAACATGAGTTTCCATAGTTGTGTGCGTGCGTGCATGCGTGCGTGGTTTGTGTTGTGGAGCCTTCCAGCGATGCAGGCGCATTAAGATAAGCCTCCTCTCCAGTCAGCCGAAGAACATCAACAAACAGAGAGTAAAACCTCCTGCTGCGACACACACACACACATTACAAACACAGGCTCTGCTCGGTGTGTTTACTTTCCTGTGGAGTAGTCAGGATGGGCCACGTGTATCTACTGTATGTGTTCATCCACAGACTCCACCCTCGCTGACGTTTACCTGATAAGATGAGACAACAAATGAAGAGGAGGAGAAGGCACGGAACGGCGCACAGTAAATGCTCAAAGTGATATAATGTGGAGGAGGTAATTTATATGGTCATCTTAATATTTAAAAAGGCATTTATTATAAAAAAAAATATTGTTACTTGTTAATGAATGATGGGGTCAAGGCATGCATGAGGAGCAAGGTGAGAGAGAAGCATGAAGGCGAGAGGAAAACATGTTACGACATATAAAATTTCCCACCCAACCCCTGCCTCTATCCATGTGACAGTGAGTCACACAAAATACACAAATGATGCAAGTACCTTACAGTTGTTACATTGTATACACAAAAGCAACAACAAAAAAATAAAATAAAACCCAATGATACGATTATACAAATTAGATCACGGCTTAAAGGCCATTGCGTCAACAAATGGAAAGTTCAGTAAATTGTAAGAAATGCCAATTCAATAACTAATCAGAACATCTAAAACATTCAGGAAGTAATTGAATTGGTACAATTCTTTTCTGCCCCCATCCTGTTATAATAAGTATAAGTATAACACAGTTTAACACAGATAATAAGTTAACACAGCCACGCATGCTCTGAGCTGCTCTCAGGTCACCCCAGGTTGTATGAAACACATTAGCAACACAGCTAATGAGGGATGAAAGTGTCATCTGTTGAAATAAATAATAATAATAAAAAATAAAATAAAATAAACAAACTGGGGCTGCATTTGTTTTTCTGCATCTTCAGGGACAATAGAATAGGAAGAAATACTGGGTCCTGCCTTACGGTTAATTGTTGTAATCACATATAGACATGCAGCTGCCCTGCATTTCAAATCAACTCCAGAAACGAGCTCCTATCAGCCCCTGTCACAACTTCTCAGGACCTGTATGCCATGGAGAGAGGCATTCAGTATGCCTGCTGTCTTTAACTGATGCTTAGACGGATTGGGTTTATTTTTACCATGTCCACTTTCCGCTGCTCCTCTTACGGCCCGCTGCTCTAAAAGAAGGGTAGCATGAGTATGGGAGCAGGCTTTTGGGTGATTGTGCCATTATGGGGCCTCAATCCTGTGGTAAATCCAGAGAGGAAAGTGTGTTTCCTTAGTGCAGATTTAATGGCGTCTGATTCCATGGACAGTATTTTTAGCCCTGTGTTTGATAAGGACCAAATACATTATATGCATTTGTGGGTTGATTTGGTCCCTTGATGTCTGTGGAGTCATGATGCGTCTTTATGTGTATCTGAGCAGGTGGAGGAGTGATTGCTGCGGGGTGCTGGCGTATCTATTGGGCGAAAAAATGACTCAGAAAAGATAATACCGAATAGATGTATTCTGTCTTTCTGTTGCTTTGTAACGAGAACACGCTTGATCCACTTTTCTTTGATTCCGGTCCCTTTTATTTCATTCCTTCACAGTTTTTGTCAGAATGACCCAGATATGCTGTTTATCTTCCTTTGTCTGAATATTTTAAGACAGAATCGTGTTCCTCTTTGCTATTCCTTGACTTCTCCAAAACGCTGGTGAGAGCTTGGACACCACATATCAACAGGGAGTTTGACACCTCTAATGTTTGCAGCTATTGCACAAAACAAAACTACAAGGAAAGAAAAGAAAGAAAATGGCTCCCATAGTTATATTTAGGGCACAGCCTAACATGGGGTCAATTATAACACAGTTTTTTAAGTGGTTACATAGGATTGATCCTTTTGTTCTTCCGTCCAGTGACCCGCAAAATTCTACAGATATTAGATTTTTGATTATTGATTTTTTTCTGTGTACGTCACCAAATCCAACCATATTCTAATAGCTGTCTTGTTACCTAAAACATAGCACTGCTTCAAATTATGTAACCATGAGGGTTAGGGTTAGCCTTGGCCTGTAATCCATCCTCACCTCCTCCATCTCCATCTGGTAAGCTGCTCCCACTGCCAAGGCAGACTGCAGCATATCATTTGCTTTGCAGATAAGGTGACTGGCCGCAGGACCCTGAAGCAGGCAGGAAAGATTGTGACCACTGTCTCTTTGAACCAATCCCCTCAAGCAGGATGCTGGAGTCCATCAGGACCGAAATCTCCCTCTCAAAAACAATGTCTTCACACTGTAGCTGGCCTCATCTACAACCCCCAGGGCCCCTACTGACAGATTCTTTGTAAGTGTAAACCTACTTCTGCTTCATAAACAACCACCTATTTAAATTGAATTGGTCTGATATTGTCCTTAATATGGTTTATTATCTACTGTGATGACCTCAATATCACAGATGGATGATATGTAACAGTCTGAGGGTGGACTTAAGATATTTCCCAATGGCAGGAAGTGAAACTGCAGAGCCCTCTTTACCTGCTTTCCAAGACCAAGTCATCGATGACGAAAAAACAAAAAACAATGAGAGACTCACGACTCAGCGGCTAAAGTTAGACCTGGAGAAACTCTCAGGGGAATGCACTATGGAGCAATGTCTTGCAGTCGTGTACAGGCAAGTAAGTTGCATCGCTCATGCACAGCGCTGCTAAAGTTAGATATGGACAGCCTCGGGACTGTGTTTGAATGTGAGTCACAGACTGGAATAAGTTGCTGTTTGCAAGTATGCAGACGAGAATCTCATCAGCAAAGGTCCCCTGGGGCCTTTTACCTCACTAATCACCTCTGGATGGATTCCCAGAGGAGTGTGCAGGAAGCTGTCCCACATCAATACAAACACCGCCAGCTCCAAAGCAAAGCAAATGCAGTTTGAATTTGGCTAGAATAGGCCGTCATGAGTCATGAGGTTTATATTATCTTATCTATATTATCACAGAGCTGTGGTAGGAGCAATACTCCGAAAACCAAAAACACAAGCAAAACTCTAACAATGGATTTAAAAGTGTGTTTTTCTGTGCTAGAGTTAGCTGTAAGAGTTAGCATGTCTGGCTAATTAGCTTAGTGCCTACAGCATAGTTCCAAGACCAAGGAGCATATCATCAGCTAATTAAATCATTTGTTGGGTTACAGGTTAGATTATCATCCTCATCAACAAAGACTTGTAAACAACCCAGTTGCCAAAATAAATGTTGGCATTGTACATTTCTTCAGACCACGGATATGTTACATTTGTATCTTCCATATGAGGTGAATCTGTCGAAACTTTACATTTCTTTACGTTTTATTAATGTGTGATTATGCTCAGGCACAAAAACCACGTGGTTATGGTTAGGAAAAGATCATGTTGCGTTGATACAAACTCTGCTGGAAAAAGGGCTGCCACCGACTAAGAGTTTTTCTGGCTGACCAATATCATTTAAGGCCATTAGTCGGCTAGTGGCCCGCATGTTTACGATTAATTTAATTATTAAATTATATATTTTGAGCGGGGCAACACAATGGTTTGAGTTCAAGGTGTGAGAAAGAATAGTATCACTAACATTGTTAACACTGTGCTACATTACAGAGAAATACAAAACCATACTAATGAACCTTCATTACTATAGGCCTATATTTTATCTACAAGTGCACATCACACACTGTTGGCAAAGCAGTAATGATTGTGCTAAGTGGCTAATGTTTGTAGTCAACTAGCCAATGTTCGTCTGCAGCGTTTACATATCACCTTGCGTTCGTCCTTCACCTTCTCAAAATGATCCCACACTTTGGATTTCCTGCCCGGCATGTTATTAACTAGCCCGTAAATTAACGTGACTCCTGTCTGACTGCTGAGCGTGGCCACTTCCTGTGTCTGTCCTTTCAAATTAAATTCCCACATAGTCCAGTCATATAGGTTTTGATTTATTTTGACAAGTCGCAGCTCCCAATAGAGTTCAACGATTTTTTTTTGTTTGTTTGTTTGTTTGTTTTCTGTGACTAAGCAACCAATTAAATCTCTCTAACATTTGGTCGACTCTTTCGGGCAGCACTAGCAAGAAATGTTGTGATGTCAATAAAAAGCAACTGATTTTGTTGTCTTTTCTGGACTTCATGCCATCCATGATTTCCTTTTTCTCCCAATGACGAAGTCAGCTGGCTTCAGTTTTCTTTTAGAATAATCATCTTTAATTGACACCAACATGATAAGACAGTATATACCCAACCTCTCAGGGTTTACCCACTGTGACACTGTGACAGACATTCGTTTGTAAAAGTAGATTTACAAATAATAATGTTTTCTAACATGTGTATTGCTTGTTAATGACACTGACTTTTTCCTGGGACATGTAGCTTCATCATTAGTTGATTAATTATTTAGTTGCATTAATAGAACATTAATTAGCAGCTGTTTTGATTGTCAGTTAATTCAATAACTTTTCAATGAAAAATGCTAGTGCCAGCCTCTGTAATGTAAGGATTTGCTGGTTTTCTTTGCCATTTATGGTAGAAAACAATAAACAATACAATGTTACATTCCAATAATAAGGTACAGAATATTCAGCTGTGAAAACATGCTGAAACTTTGCTCTCAAGAATGCAGTCTTCCTTCGGCAGCAATGTCTGTACACAATGTATGTTTGAGTGTGAAGCAGGGTGCTGTCGAACAAGAGAAAGGATTGTATGTTCTTTAACCTCTCGTGGATGAACAGCAGTTGAAGGGAGACTCTGCGGGTGAAGTCCCACCTCAGGGTGCAGGTCTGAACATGTGAAAAACCATCTGAAGTGAGAGAAAGTCTGGCAATGCTGTGAATCACTTCACGCAGACAGGACAACCACATATGTCTGGTTATCATACAGTGTTAGTTGTCCTCCTCAATCTCCTGCCCAGATCCAGCCTTAGGTATAAATATAGACAGTTGTCATGGCAACATCCGTACAGGTGGCTGGAAATGTCCATGGGTATCAATCTGGCAATCACACTGCTGAAGATGTGTGATTCCCCTTTTCTTTCATCTCCCTCTTCTCCTTCTTTTCCCCTGTCCTCTTCCTCCTCCTCTTCTACTGCTTTGTGTTTAGCAGGCAGTCACGGATAATAGATACCATGTGAATGGGTGAATACACAAATAAATTATGTAATATTTCCATTCACTTCAGAAAATGCGTAAAGCTGTGACAGGACAAGTCTATTTTAATAGTACCTTTGCTGGATTGTTTTCAACCCCCTCTTCTCAGTTGATATGCTTTTGGAATCGGTAGTAGTAATCATGCTGAGAACCTATCTCTAATGTGCCATCAAAATGTGAGCTTTCCACTGTTAACACTGCATTATGTGGTAGTGGCACTGACACGTGCAGACCAAAGATCTGCGATGAAACAAAACCATTTTAGAACGCTACAGAGAAAAGGTGCAGTGGTGTGAACTAGCTGGTGTGAGCTCAACTTAAGCCGGCTGATGGTGTCACCTGCAACTCAGCTGGTCAAATCTCCAGCAGCTGGTTTTAGAACGTAAAGCATGTCACCTGTTTCAATAGCCAGTCAGCTTGTAGTTAAGTCCACTGGTCAAGTCAAAATGACTGCAGACGGTGTGTTTGCTTGCTGCAGCAGTTGCTTCAACCCCACCAAGCCCTCTGTTTCTGTCCTCACAGTGTGTCGATGTCGGATGATGGGTTCACTGCTATGACTTGGTCTTGAGGACATCCATGTATGAATTGACAGGATGACAGGACATTGACACAACTCTTTGTGACACTAACTCATATTCACACTCTCACACAGTGTGGATGTCACTGTTCTCCCCAGTAACCTGAGTCATGGAGGGATTACCCTGTGAGAACACAGCAAACCTGTTAACCCAGAAAACAACACTGCAGTGATTCATGTATCCATCACCCAACTGAATATAAAGGATATTTCTCCTGTTGAGTTTCCAGCAGTCAGCCATTGCATCATGGCAGAGTCTGGTTTTAAAAGATCACTGAGTACAGAACACTCGAAGAAGAAAGTGATCCTCTTCCTCCATCCGTTTCTGCATCTGCTGCACTTATGAATATAATGAATTAACCCGGCTGGCTCACTGGGCCTGATAGGGGAACAGGTTTACGTTTTAAAAATGTGGAACAAGCAGGTATTCTTTAAACCAAAGCCCAACTACACACAATAAATACAATAATAGTTCTCACTTTAACAATTTATTAAATTTGTAGCAAATATACTTGCTAAGGCAAAGACTTATGATGTCAAAAAATAAATCCCTATCCTATCATTCAGGGTCATATTATGATACAACCACAGTAGTAAAGAGCCTCAGATACCCCACAAAATGATATTTTGTATATCTTGTGAAAACAAGACGTAAACTTGTGGGAATAAGTCCACAGATGTTGACAGATCTTGTTGGCACATTACAAGGATCTTGTAGAAGTTAAAGCTGCTCTAATCAGTATTGTTTATATGAACAATGGATAAAGTGATTATGTGAGAGGTGACGCTAATTGTGACGCGCCCATAACAAATTATCATTCAACCCTGCAGTCTCTTTTTTTTTTTTTTTTTTAAAGATTATCTTACAGGCATTTTTTTGTCTTCAATGGATAGGACAAATGTAGTGTGAAGGGGGGATGACGCACAGCAGGAGGCTGCTAGCTAGAGTTGAACCCAGGCTGCGGCAGCAAGGACAGAGCCTTTGTAAATGGGGTGCCTGCTCTAACCACTAAGCCAACTCTGCAGTTTCTTCAAGCGTTTTAGGGTCTTTCAGCTCATTGCTCGGGTTTTAAGATCTGCAACTTTTCATTCCCTCTCCCCGCTCTCATTAGTGCAGATTTCAGCCACAGCAGGCTCCTGTTTTCAGCAAGAAAATCTGTAAAAGCCCTCTGTAACAGGAACAGTGTTTCAGACAATGACTGACAACTTTGGAGCCTTCACAGTTTATATAAGTATTTAAGCTCTACTTTGAACTGATGTTAGGTAAATTTAAATACACTGTGCTAATAATGCCTCTTGTGAATGCAACTCTGACTTTAACTTTTGCTGTGCGCTGTAAGCAGTTTTACTTAAAGGATAACTTTGGCATTTTCAAACCTGGGCAACTAAACACTTTCACTGTATGTGAAAGTGGTTATTTTTTGACACAGAGTGGCTCAGATTGTTATTGCAAGTGTCTGAAGTGTCTCTTTACCTTAAGCAGAAGTGTCTTTCTGAAATATTGTGAGATGTGTATGTGAAATTTGAAGAGAGTATAACTGGAGCAGTTTATAGAGAGTGCATTTTAGTGTTGTCTAAAAGATTTTTGATATCATGGATGATTATTTAACTGATTTCAAATGTCTAATTTCAAATGTCTGATTTCTCCGTCGTGGTGAAGAGGGAGCTGAGCCACAAAGCAAAGCTTTCAATTTACTGGTCCATCTACGTCCCAACCCTCACCTATGGTCATGAACTCTGGGTAGTGACCTAAAGATTGAGATTGCGGATACAAGCGGTGGAAATGAGTTTCCTCCGTGGGGTGGCTGGGCTCAGCCTTAGAGATAGGGTGAGGAGCTCGGACATCCAGAGGGAGCTTGGAGTAGAGCCACTGCTCCTTCGCGTCAAAAGGGGTCAGTTGAGGTGGTTCAGGCATCTGATCAGGATGCCTCCTGGGCGACTCCCGCTGGAGATGTCCCAGGCACGTCCCACTGGTAGGAGGATAAGACACGGAGTGATGTGTCATTGTATTTATAAAGAAGTCCATCGAAAATTAGACAAAGTAGTTGAGTCTCCTCCATGTTAGTCCTGCAGGGTGGCTACAATATGTTAATATTCAGGTGCAAAGTTTGTTACGACAATTTGTGGGCTTATTAACGGTTTATGTAATTAACAAGAAAACACCTTTAAAGCACGGTGGTACATGCATATTTAAAAGTTCCAGTGCTGTTGTACTCTGTACCAACACTCATGGAATGCCTCTTGTCTAGTCATAATACTCAGTCAGAATTAACTCTTACATAATACCCTTTAAAAGTGAAATTATGTAACCTTAATAAAGGACATTGAATCCTCCGAACAGGATATTGAATCTTATCCACAATAAAAGTTTCTTCCCTCCTTTGTTTGTCTGTCAGCAGACCACCTCAGAAACTAATTTTTGGTCAACAGTTTGGTCTGGGTCCAACAAATTTCCAGTTAGACTTTGATCAGCTGACAATGACTATACCTACTGAAGCAGATTTGCTATGATATGAAAATTGAGTTTTAAATCACATTTCCTTTATTTGTGGTTTTATTCCAGTGCAGTCCATCACTGTCATACAATCACCAGAATTAAACCCAGCTGAATTGATTCTGAAGCAGTCTTTCACCGAACAGCATGACTTTTTCTGTTAAGCCAAACATCACTGTCCTCGCTATGGCCACCGCTTCCATGGCAACGGGGTATATATCGCTAAAGCAACATGGTCTGACCTCATTAAAGATGAAGACCGAATGTGAGCATGAGCTACTTACAATTCATGTTATGACTAAATGTGTGCATCCGTGCTGACCTCTTTCTACCTCACTCTTTCCATTGCACACTCAAACTCCCTAATAGCTCTCGGAAGTATGGTAAGAAATGATGGGGAGGATATGCAGGGCAGCCGGTTCATAAAATCTTACTGTCACGTTGCCTGTTACCTCAAAATTTCTTCTCTCAACCATTTCTTGCACCAGACTGTGAGTTCTAAAGTGTGATATCTTTCTCACTGACGGACACTTGGTCTGATCACTTGCTTGCAAGCAGATCATGTTTAATGCTTTTCTAATCACATACTTGCATGCAAATGAGGCTAATGTGGTGTTATCATGTATTATGAGTTGCCTGTGTTGCCAACAGCCATAAAGCATGGCTGAGCTGATGACGATTGCATGGGGGATAGCCAGGTGGGATCTTTCCTGTGGGTCTAATGTACTCGTGCCCTGTATGGACCTTTAGTTCCTTCTGTTGTGGCTCATGCAGTGCAGATTGACCCTTTGGGGATCATAGATATGTGGTAGCGGAAGCAAGAACTGCTTATGAGCTGGATACCCACCTCTGTGCTGTACATGCTGTTCTTTCTGTGGTGAGACAGACAAGACCATTTGTACCTGCAGGCCAGAATGTTGTGGCGTACTGTTTATCTGCTTGTTTAGCGTCTCCTCACTTGATCTTGAACAGTGGTCTGCAGCTTGGCAAGGGTCTCGCCTAGGTGTTGTGCCATTCGCCTCCCCCTCCACCTCCAGATGGCAAAGTCAGCTCATATACATTTACTTCACTTTAGAAATGCTGATATGATACATATGAAGCATGCACATGTATTGGTGGTTTGCAGAAACATACAATGCCAGCATTTTCTTCCGGCAACTCAGCTACTACAAATTTTGTTTAATGTCCATACAAAAGCAAACTTAATCATTGTGGCCACAACTGCTTATTACAAGATAATGACGTATTGAATATGCTTTAGTTTAACGTGATTCTCATGACCCAGTCGCTTTAAATATGCCTTTATTAGGTGATCTGAATGAGCTAAAATGTAGTTTAACTGTAGCTCAAGTAAAGAAGAGTCATAAAGTATATATAATATAGCAACTTAGCCACCATAAGCTACTGGTCAGACCAGACCCCTCAAAACCCCTGAGTTATTCTGTCCTTTATGTTTGAGTACTTAAGTTAAACATCAAGCAGCTGTAATTCTGTTAATAAAATATAAACCTTCCCTGATAAAACGTCAGACCTTCGAGACTCGCATCGAAGCCTGTATTATGTCTCTCAACAAAAACTCCTCTGCTTGCACACCCCCTCACATTTTCAACTGCACAATGATGGAGGACAGTCACACAAAAACGTGACCGTCATCACAACAAAAGAGCTCTTGAGAAATCCAGGTGACAAGGAAGTATTTCTGAATGAGAGACAGGAAAGCGCAGTGAAGACGGACTGGTGATCACGAACATGTGAATTTTCTACAGAATTAACAACCAATACAGTGAGATAAAGAAAACGATGCAATGAAAAGGAAAGAACAAGTGTAGTACAGAAAGACATATTGTTTCTGAATCTAAAGATGCCAAAATGAAAATGTCAAGCTGAGTAAGCACGTACTAAATACCCAGCTCATTATAATCTTGCTGATGCTGAGAGATAGAAATACACGTGCACATGGACCATCACAGTATGCTGCATCCCACCCACACACAAAATGCATGTCCAAACATAAAAATACAACCACACAGTGAGTGACTTCATTCTTTTTTCTCGTAAAGAAGGCAAACATCAAAGTGGACAGTCCGTTTTGTTAGCTGCAATTAAACTCAGGGTTCCCACAATGATGTAGACAGAAAGAAGTGCAGACCACCGCACACAGTAGCCTTGACCTTTGACCTTCAACCATCAAATTAGTTTATTCTTCAGTCCAAGAAGATGTTTGTGCCAAATGTGAGGAAATTCCATCAAGGTGTTCTTGAGATACCAATTTCACAAGAATGTGATGGGTGAGGTCACAATGACCTTGACCTTTGACCACCAAATTCTAATCCCTGGACGTGTGTGCCAAATTTGAGGAAATTCCCAAAAGGCCTTCCTGCAGTATTGCAAATTTCTGACTTATGGCCAAAAAATTGTTTAATTAGGGCACAGTCACCTTGACCTTTGACCTTCAATCACCCAATTCTAATCAGTTATTTCTTCAGTCCAAACAGATGTTTGTGCTAAAAGTGAAGAAATTCGCTCAAGGTTTTCTTGAGATATTGCATTCACAGGAATAGGATGGACGGATGGACAGACGTACAAAAAAAAATATAATGCCTCCTGCCACTGTTACATACCTGGAGACAGTAATCATGCATGCCACAGTGCACCTGTAGCATTGAAGTCTGACATTTCAACCAATGTGAGAAAAAATGCATAAGCCCTCCAATTTTGAGTAAAATACCAGACTGTAATGGCAGACAGCAAATATGTCACATAATCCTGTCATACTAGTTGCTTCTGCTGTGGTTGTAAGGCCTGTCATGACGGCAGCAAATACATTCAACACATTTGATTTTGTCAAAATATTAAGACAGGAAACAGACTAACTTAAGACAGCCTGCACTGAGTTTTAGGACCAGGGGAAATCACCTGAAAGGTCACTTTGTGTAAGACTGGTTTAACATAACTTAAGGGGAAGACACAAGACACCAGACAAGGGTAAGAAAAGAGCCAACATGCCCTGGTCGAGCCAGAGGCTGCCATAAAGACAGAAATAGATATCATTAGATTCCCTTCCTGTCTGTGCCAATGTTTGTTTTCCCTCTTTGCTCATCCCTACAGTAGATGATTGCATTGGAATAGAACATTAACACTGCCATCCAGAAATGGAAATGTAATCAGGGAACATGGAGAAATTAACAAATCCAAAAAATCAGGCAAGTCAACAAGAATTACAAACATCTAATAAAACCTATTTACTGTATACCTTGATAAAATCCCTACTGGGTTTTAAAGGTTCAGTATTGTGGATTTAAAGGGATGTGTGGCAGAAATAGAATATGAAATAGTAAGTATGTCTTTTTAGAGTATAAATCACCTGAAAATAAGAATCATTGTGTTTTACTTACCTTCGAATGAGCACTTTGTTTTTGCATAGCCATGCTCATCGCTTTGTTTCTACAGTAGCCCAGGACGGACAAACCAAATACCGGCTCTTGATAGGGCCATTTGCAGTTACTTAGGGACAGTTAGAGGTGCATCTGCTATGAGCAGCAGCAGGAACACTGATTTGTAACATGAAACTGTTTCATTCAGTGTATCTACCGGTTTGAATCACCTGCTCTGTATGTTTTGGAGAAGAAGAGACCTCTACGGATAATTTGGCTCCTGGTTAAAACCTCCTGACTCTCTGGACACTGTCTGGAACAGAAAAAAGGCAAGCCCATAACAACATGTGGTGGGCAAGCCAACCGTCTCAAGCCAAACAGTGTTGAAGAAACACTGATTTGTAACATAAAACTGCTTTATTCAGTGTTAGTAGACGTTTCAATCACTTGGTCCATTGTGTTTGAAAGGAAGAGATATCTGTGGACAATTCGGCTCCAGGTGAACAATGATCAACGAACACTGAAGGAATGCTAATTGGGTCAGCTGTGTCAGCTGGTTGCGATTGTCACCGCTAAATCTTACAAACCTAACCTTTAAATCATGACTCATTGTTGTTCTAAGGTTTGTTGGACATTTTACTGAAGTGGATGATTAACAACAATGTACCATCCATTTTCATGGAGAACAAGGACATTACCCTCTGTTACTTAAAATAAGGTCAGCTCTAATTCTCAGTGAAAGAGTTAAACTTGCTCCATTCTATTTTTGCTCTCGTCACATTGTAGAAATAACATTAAAATTCTATGACTCAGGTTGATTCATTCATGAGTTATGTCATTATGGGTGAAGGTCAAGGTAAAGGTTAGCTTTATTGTATTGGCATAGTTAAAAAAAAACAGGGTGCACCTGGTGAGTGTGCTAAGTGACCCAAATTAAACACACCCTTGTGAGGGTGTTAGTGAGGGTTGTGAGGTGTTGTTGCTTTCCTAAGTATCTCTGTGACAGCTATGACTACAGGGCGCTCTTTACACTCCAAGGCTTTGGAAAGCTTTGATGAGTGCAATGGGACAGAGAGGCTGAGTGGACTGGTTATACAACCCAATCTCCAGAAAATATGTTTGCATTCTCCAAACCACTGATACCGTACATTAGTACCTTATTTTAAAGCGGATTCACATGTGCATTCTGAGTTCAGGTGATTGCTAATGGAGTGTGATGTTTCAGTCGAAGGGTTTAGCAAGTAACCGGCTTTCAGTTTTGAATGGTGTGTCTAATGTAGAGTGTGTTAGGTGTTTTGCAAAACACAGAAAGTAGTGTTTTGCAAAAAAGTGTGAGGCTGAGAATGTGTGTATAGTTGTGCAAATCTGGACGTTTTGCCCCTTGTGTGTCGAGTTTCACTAACTGTGTATTGTTATTAATTTTAGTGTGTAAGCAATGGTAAGAAAAACAAAACAAAAAACAAAAAACAAACAAACTGTACCAACGCTGAGGTGAGGGTGTGATAATTATAGGCAACAAAAGCAAGTGGTTAGGTTTAGGAAAAAAGAACAGGGTTTGGCTTTACACCTTTGAACCTCACAAAAGCAGCTCATACCAGATGCACTGCCTCCACTTTTACCTTTTACAATAAAAGGCCTAGACATGTACACTGAGTAACTGTTTACTAGAGGAACCTCAAATTCACTCAGAGCATTTTGTTAAAAGTAATCTCAATAAAATAACTTACAGTAGCCGAGGCTCGATTACAACATACCTCCAGATGCTGCTCTGGGGGATCATGGTAGCTGGTTCTTTGACTCCTTAGATGCAGTGCTAGCCTCTCTAGAAGCACATAAGTCTACTTTCACATTGTTGCCACTACAAATATTTTTGATGCGGAAAATTTGCAGGCGTGTATTTCACATTTGGGGCAGCACAGTGGTGAAAGGTTCAAATCCACTGGCCAGGCAGGGGCCTTCTGTGTGGACTTTGCATGTCCTCCCCATGCCAGTATGGGTTTTCTCTGGCCTTCTTCCACAATCCAAAGACATGTAGGTTGAGTTAATAGGTGACTCTAAATTGCCTGTAAGTGTAAATGTGAGCATGAATGGTCGTCTCCAGCACCCCAGTGATCCTGTACCAGGATAAGCGGATCTGAAAAATTACTGATGTAAAAACTGAACACTTGAAACAATCCTCAACCCCTTGTGACTCACAAAGCATTGATAATCTAGTGGATAGTAATGAATCCGTTCTGTACTTAAGCCACACTGAATTTAAGATTTCTTTTCATGCTTTCCCTGTAAGTTCTTATTTGATCTCAGACCATGGTTTGATTAAGTCTCAAAAGCCTCAAAACAAGCTTGTGTAAACTTTATGCAATGATCGGAGTAAAAGAGGTCAGAAGGAAGGCATATTATAAAACACTTCACTTTAAGCTCCAGTTTATTACATTTCTATACCATCATCTTATCTAACATATCAGATTATAGTGTGTAGTGTAGTGTAGTGTAGTCTGTATAGTGGCACTATTTACGCCTCTTTATCAAGGCATAGTGTCCTTGCATAGTCTGTAATTGATCCACTTACAAATATGTACTCTACAGCTGCACATAAGGAAGTCAGTAAATACATACTGCAGACAAATTCAGTTTAGTTTGGTGACATACAGTGTGATGTACAATGGTGGCCATTCAAAGGCCAGAAGACCACCTTGATGCTAGTTAGCCAGTTAGCACATTAACAATACAGTGCTGAAAGAACAAAGCATATTTACAGTTCGCCAGTGAACAATAACACAAACCATCACGAAAAATTTCTGCTAAAGAGCTTGGTGGCAAAAAAAAAAAGTATCTTACCCCATGTAACAAGTTTGTTTTGGTCTTATTCCCTCTGGACTTTAGCTCTTTGTTTACTCTCCTCACTTCTGTTTTTCTTGCTGTGCACTGCACTGAACTGCCAATCAGAATATCCCTTTCACTGCCGGGCTCCAGCAGATAGGGGAGTACAGCGGTACAGGGCACAAAGCCCAGACAAAGGCGGCAAATGCTCACCGACAGTTCAACTTTGACCAATGGCTGACCATAAAGCAAGCTGAAGTCGATGGCACCTTCATCATAGCGTACACCAAGCATGATGGAAAGAAACAAGATAAAACAAGATATGTGATCAGACATAGGATCTATATTTTTGCTATCCTGATCATGTCAGGAAATGAATTAAAATGAGACAGCCAAGGTTAAATTAACTAAAAAGTGTAAGCAGCACAAAATTGTTCAGTTATTGTGCTTTATGGCACTTGTGTCATTATTGATGGTACATTTTACAGAGGGCAAAATAACCATGCAATTATTGTACATCTGGTAATGCTGGTGGCATTTCTCTTCCTGTTGCCTGGAAAGCCAATGTGTCATCTGCAGTCACTGTAGATTTATTGATCGTACATGACACAGAGGGCAAATTATCACACACACACGACAGTTATCATTCATCTGGCAATGTTCTTGGCCGGCTTGTTTTTTTTTTCTTGTTGCCTGAAAAGGTTCTTATGTCTGCTGCACTCACCTTCCACAAATCATCCATGGCCTTTTCATAGACTGTTCAAGCTCTTTCAAGAAGACTTCCACTTTCAAATATAGCTTTCACTTGAACACTATATAAGAGTCCTTTTGGAGTGTCAGAGACCGTGGACCGCATTACAACTCCCTTATGGAAAAGATTGGATGAGAAACCGCAAATCCCTGATCCCTCTTCCTCAACTCTTCACATCACCCAGGCTTTCTTATTTCATGTCACTGAAATAACTCAATTGTTCAACAACGGTGGACCACAGATGATTCTACCCTTACCTCTCAGAATATAACAATCACAAACAGTTATTCCACATCAGTCTTCTTAGGATCCTTTATGGTATTGGATATTGGATACACAGCCATAAGTGAAATTGTGGAGCTTATCATCTCATATCTGTAAAGTGATGTTTACTTACTTACTGCTAAACTAAGATATGATAAGCATGATGGGTGACTGTGGGCGTTCTTCAAGAAACTCATAGAGATTGTCACTTTGTTTCATCGCATCCAGTCCAGTCTAGTTCAAGTCTGGTCTAGTCCTGTGCGTTCTAATATAGTTTTTAAGTCTAATCCAAGTTTATGTCCTATGCATATCAGTTTATTTTAATTTAATCCAATCCAGCCCACATGAGTCCAATCAAGTTCATTCCAACCTAGTCTACCAATCCAGTCCAGCTAAATTTAATGAAGTCAGTCTGGTGTATTCCGGTCCGATCTAATCCAGCTTTACAGTCTAGTGATGTAGTATTGATCGGTCTTTAGACCACTTTTTTGAAGATCTTGGTCTCATCTTGGACTCAGTTGCATTTCTGCTAGGTCTTGTCCAGGTCTCAGACAAATAGGACTCTGGATTTTATTTCAAGTCTGGTCAAGACCATAACTGTGGAGACATCACTTAATTGCCTGCGCAAAAAAGGACTGTTGAATAAAGATAGTTGATTTCAGGTCCTTAGTGTTTGTTTGATTTTGTTTACTCATAGAAAATAAGGGAAAATTCCCATACATAAAGTGAGACTTTGTGATGCCTTTTGACTGTTTTATCTAGACATGTATCATAGTGCACATATATATACACAAGCATATACAGTATAGCAATAAAAGAGGTGAATGAAGAGGAATCTTTATCTTATTTTTTGAGTGGGTGCTTTTATGGAAATGTGGATCTTACAGACCATTTCAAGGAGTGCCTATGGTGCATGTTCCACATTATATCGTAAGTGTGTCAGCAGTGTGGGACTTGCATTGGTCTGGTCTTGATCTTAATTTGGTCTCGACCTCTCAAAATCCTGGTATTGTCGTGATCTTGATATACTGTACTCTGGTCTTGGTCACAACTTGGTTTCAATTTTTTTTTTTTTGCATTACTTTAGGAAAATGTACAAACTGTGCATTAGAACGGCCTGTTAGAATTACTAAAATCAAGAAAATTCAGTAACAATGTATGTAATAAGTTAAATGCACTGACCACGACAGACATTTCCTGACATATTGTGTAACAACATACAGTCTCTATTATATACAGTGTATAGATAGAGACAACTATAGAAATGAGCCTGGGCCTTAGTGTTTTCAATCCTTAAGGGATGCAGTGCTTTTTATTAGTGTAGCTTTAGATGGTGTTTATGCTTCTCAGTGTTAATGCAACAAGGTCCAGTGAGTCACAAGGAGACAGACACAGACACAGACAACAACAACAACATCAACAATAAAACCCAGATGAAGATGAAAAAAAAAAACACCCACCTCCTCGCTTTCCTCATTCTCTGATCACTGTCTTGTCCTATAAATAACCCAGAGCTTTGTCTGGTGGTGTTAAATGTAGTGTCATTGCTCCAGGCTATCACACTCACTGTGAGCAAGGATCATTTAAGACAGCACAGGTGTAGGCTGCTGTGTGTGTACGGTGAGTGTGTACCGCCAGGACGTATGATTTAAGGGTTTTTCCAGAAAGCGATAATGCCTTCCAGATCAAACTGAAGCTAAAGAAACCAGCATTGCTACACACACACACACACACGCTCACACACACACACCACATGGCTTTGTTTGGGGTTCTCGGTCATTTTAGCGCAGTGGAGTGGACTGCTTGGCAACTAGTGACGGATGAGCACACACATACACACAAGCAGACACACGTACACTGACCACTACAGGAGAGCCATCGGGGTTATGGTGCCCTCAGGTAGGGTTAATGACACAGAGAGCAACTGGTGCAACAGATGGCCCTCACTAAGTCATATGAGGGCCTCCGTTAGCAAGTGCCATGGCTATGACTGTCTATTATTTACTTATTCACGCCATTGCACACATTTACACACATATTTAGGCAGCATGGCCACTCCTGGACCCATTCTTTGTCTTCTGCCTGCCTCTCTTTTTCTGTGGATGGAAATACAAACTGTGGAGCATTTATGTTCCTTCAGTTAGGATCTTTGTATGAATAACAAAATGTTATGGTACACCAAGACTATCAGCAGGAAGACTGATAACACTGAGTCAGTATGGGACCTGCTGGTGTGCTTTATGCATAGCGGGGATCAAGGGAAGAAAATGGTTGTATCCCTATTGAACCCTCTAGATCTGACAGATTGAGAATCACTGCTCTGTAATACAGGGCCACATGAGATGCAGGATCTCAACGCAGTTGATACTGTATGGGAATGGAACAAATGTTATAACCCATTTGCAATTATTGAAATAACCAAAACCAAGCCTTAAACAGAGAGTCATAGCAGCTAACCCCTAACCCTATCATAAGCTCTTCTTTGCAACGTGGCTCCAACAGTAACACTGCAAAATAGGTAAAAAAATAAATAAAATTATAGGAGCCTACACAGGGCCTTTTAACATGACCAGAGATGGCAAACATGGCAGAATATAACTTAACCATACTGCATGGTGCCTTCAAGTGTTTTCAGAAAAAAAATACACTAAAAATTTCAAACTCTGTCCAAAAGTTGAATGTACCTTCAGCCCTTGTTCATGAAATCTTTTCCTCTTACTTTTTTACATTCGTTCGGCCGTCAATGAGCAAACAGCAGTGAGCAGATACTTAGCAAATCTGTAATACAACCCTGACCCCTGCTGGGCATAGTAGGCATTACAGCTTGCCCCGCCTTGGTTACAACTTGGTCATGAGACAAACAAGTGTGAAATCTTGAAATCTAATTCTGTTTTGCATTCTGGAAAATGTGAAAAACAAAGTCAGTGTGTATAGATGTTGGGGTATGTGCTATGGCAGCCCATTCCTGCCAATGTGATAAAAAAAAATTGTGTAATTTACTTTACTGAGAAACTTTCACGAAATAATGATTGAGTATCTCAAAATGATGAGAAGTTTTCTCAAAATGATGACTTAAGTATCTTAAAATTATGATATGGTATCTCAGTGAAATAAGAAACAATACTAGTGCATCATTTTGAGAGTTTCTCATTAGTTTGAGATGCTGTTTATCACTATTCAGAAATGCTGAGTTATTATCTGAGATATCAAGTCTAGATTTCAAGATACTGAGTCATTATTTTGAGACACTAACTCATTATTTGAGATATCAAGTCATTATTTTGAGAAACTTTCTCATTACTTTTAAATACTAACTCATTCTTTTGAGATATTAGGTCTTTATTTTGAGAAGGTTTCTCATATAAGGACTTGAATGATCTATTCTGATCACTCTGGCAGAAGTGGGCTTTCACATATTTCAAACACACATTCTGCAAATGTACGAGACCGTACTGCAACATTAAACATAAACTACACACTACTTTTGTTGCGTAATAGAGTTCTTTCGGAGGTTGAAAACAGCGTGGAAAATGTGAATGATGAAATCAATGATTTACGATTCACACTTGAAAGAATTCAAATTTAGTAAAAGTTGCAGTGCAGGTGCCACTGAAAACCACGTCAGCATGTCTGTCATTTCCATCTAAATAAAATCACTGTTCCATAACACAATATGTGACAAAACATTACAGGTCATATTATCAGGTCAGCATGTGCTTCACATCACCCACCTTATAACTTCCAGTGAATCTTAAACAGGAGCAAGAGGGGACATATTTCTGGGTGTCACTGCCCCAGAATGGGACGTTTTAAGGAAATTGGAATAACTATTAGTCAGAGTCTGAGTCACAGCCTGTCTCAGTACACGCTGTTGATCATGTATGCATGGAAACGTTTTTTCCACTCGCAAAGAGGGACACAATAACAGAAAGAGAGAACACTAGATTAACCAAAAGTGTACAGAACACAATGGAGATTAATTCTGTCTCTATTATTTCTATCAGCAGCAGCGAGAGTCAAACTGGTCGAAACTGAGAGCCTGAAGAAAATTATTATTATTATTAATGAATTTAAATATAATACAATGTATAATAATAATAAAATATAATGTAAAGCCTATACTTCTGCAGCAGCTCAAAAGCTAGACTGACACAGATTACAGGCAGTTTGAATAAACAGATCATTGACACATTGAGAAATAGCTGATTTGTGGTGCCAGGTGTTGAAGTTCAGATAAGAAATTATTAAACTGGAGCAAATGATCTATTGTGTGTCAGTGTCTTAAAGATCTTTAATTTCAAAAGTGTGAAAGAATATATTTATTTGAGCACAAGTTTCATTGACTGATGGAAGTACACTGCTCAGAAAATGTTAACATTTAAATCACACATCAGGTCTTAATGAACAAATAATTCATGTTGAAAATCTTTACTGATGTACATTGTATAATTTGTTGAGAACAGAATGACATGACAATGGTCAATGGAAAACAAAATCATCAACCCACTGAGGGCTGGATTCCAAATTACATTAAAAAAAACTGAAACTGCACTCCCAACAACGTCTGGGCATGCTCGGTCGGTGGATGGTGTCCTGGGTCTCCCAGACCTGGATCAGGGCATCAGTGAGCTCCTGGACAGTCTGTGGCGGCACTTGGTGGCATCAGATGCGCTGATACACTGTGTTCCAAAGGTGCCAAGTTGAATTTAGGTCAGGGGAAGGAGAGAGCCAGTCAATGACATCAATGCCTTCGTCATCCAGGAACTGCCTACACACTCTGGCCACGTGAGGCTGAGCATTGTCCTGCACCAGGAGGAACCCAGAGTCCACTGCACCAGCTTAACGTCTGACAATCAATCAATCAATCAATCAATCAATCAATTTTATTCATAAAGCCCAATATCACAAATCACAATTTGCCTCACATCACGTAAGATTAGGCAGCTAAATTGAATACATTTGCACAACTCAGTGTTTCTAAACTGTTTTTTTTTTGGTCCTCTTTCTTTCACATTTACATTTTATAATGCCAGAATGTTTGTTAAATGCATCATATTCTAATCATTTAATAACCTTACAGGTCTTAATAGCTGTTTTGTTCTTAATACTGGATCACTATATTGTTGAAATTTATTAATCATTTGCAGAAAAGTTGGTTTGTTTTCTGACCATTTTTTATGAATATGACATTTTCTAAAAAAAATAAAAAAAATAGAGTTGTATCATAAACATGTTATTTCCAATCTTATCTTGACTAAAATACAGAAAACATTACATCAGACAAATTTATTTCAACATTTATCTTAAGTTTCTTTTTTACAAAGTTGGCAACAGCAATCCAAGAATCTTGGATTATACAGTAAAAAATAAATGAGAAATACTAATCCATTTTCTAACACAAGATTTACAGATTCAGTTCTATGCAACATCTTGAACTTTCTTAAGTATGTTATTTGTATAGCATTTATCAAAAAATCTTCCATGTTTTTTCACATTGTATATCATGCGTTTTAAAGATCCATTTTTTGTACCAGATCTACCAGACTAGCAAGATAAAAGCAAGATCACACCTCAATAGAAACAAAAATATCTACAAACCCTGTAATCTTACCTGTACCTGTGCCCTGAAATGTAATTTACTTGCTCTGTGGTAACTATTCAGTGAGATCATTCCTGCCTCAGTGAGTGTTTAGGTTACCTGAAACTTCACTGTGCAAGGAGGTGGGAGGGAGAGCAGACACTTCGAGGCCAGGCTGTATTAACCTGGAAGTATGATGTGTAATGGTGTGGAACATTGCTAAACCCTGTCTTTCAACGGTAGAACACTTCTGTGAAAGTGCAGGGACATTTTAACCCGAGAGCTTCTCTTTATCAGTCAGTACCGAGCTTGTCTTTAATTGGTCTAAAAATGTCTGGTGCCATGACATTCTGTTACAGCGTAGAAGAGAGTGAAAGGGAATGGAAGATTGAGGAGGAGGAAGTGAGGAGACAAAGTGACCAGTAGAAGGGAGCAGGTCAACATCACTCAGTACAACATGCACAAATGTCATACAGGTGAGCAGGAGAACATCATGACCCGCCGCAGGAAACGAAAGCAGAAATACAACTTTTAAGAACTATTTTCACCACTTAAATAATGCCTTTGCAGATGAAAATTCTTCCAATCTCCTGCACATTCACAGCACCCACTTCATGCTGAGAAGCTGAGAATGGGAAAGAATCTTTAAATGGGCTTTCACACCCTCAATAAGGTTTGAAATCCCCAAAATGTCATTGTGTTCTAGCCACACTAGCATCATTGTAAAGGGAATTCCTAGGGAAAGATTTCAACCCCTACCCCTCGTTGCTTCCTTTCGAGGGCCAAGGGGTACTGGGCAAGGACTAGGGGTAGGGCCAAGGGCTAAGGAGTAGCGGACAAGGGGAGGCATTGGGATTGGGCCTTAATCTTGGTTAGAGGGGGTAGACAAAATAAGGGACCTGACTCCGGCTCCCTATTGACACCAGCATAAGAACGTACTAAAGGAAACCTAAATAGACTCAAACATGATTTATCTATATATTATTCCCCTCACCGAATGAAAATACAGGAGCGAAAAAAAAAAAAGTAGGGAAAAAAGGTAATCAGAGGAATGTCCCATTTAATAATTATTTCCTTCATCCAATTTAAGGTAATTCCAGTGATGAAGAAAGGTCCAATGTCCATTATTCAAAATGACAAAACAGGTACAAGGAAAAAACAATGCATTGCAAAAAAAGTAGAAAAATATCCTAAAAAAGGGAATCAAATTTGAAAAGAAAATCAATCCGGTCCTACTTGTTTGTTGGCTCAGTCAGTTCGGTCAAGGAATCACCAAACGCATTGAAGTCCATTGAAGTTCATTCTCCTTCCAATGCAGGCTGTCTACTCTACATTACCGTTCTGCTTTCCTCTTTGTCCAACAAAATCTAATAAAATAAATAAATTACTTATTTCCTCTGCTTTTGATATACTCATGACTTTTTTTAAGAAAATGAATTATGGCTTGTTACAGTATGCCCCATGATAAAACAGTGTCAATTATGTAAAAAGAAAATGATTAGTAGTATTTACTGCATGCCATTTTTAAAGTTTCATTTTTCTGATCTTTTTATCTTAAATCTGTGGATACTGCTGGAAGATGTGAATTTCCCTCGGGATGAATAAGGTATCTATCTATCTGTCTGATCTGGCCGGTCGGTCGGTCAGTCTATCTAAATGCATTCATACCCACCAACATCTGTATTCCTGTCCCACTGCTGATGGAGAGACGTGTGTCGCCAGTTACAGCCATCCTTTTGTTCGCTGCTGATTCTGAGTCAGTGCAGTTTGTATTTCAATGCATCCAACACAGAGTTTTCCAAGAGTTTCAAGTTAAGATTATTCCGGGCCTGAGAGTACAAAGGAGTATGAGAGCGGAGACAAGACGAGTGCAGCAAAGCAGGGCATATGTCAAGTGTGTGTCACGTAACTGTAAAAGCACCACAACAGGTTTCATTACATTTTACAAACCGGCTTAAGAGAGGATTTGAAGTTCCAATGCACTGTAAAGATATGGCGCCATCAGATATTACTGGACTGTGTTGCAGAGATACATCAAATTCAGTCAATGCTGTAATAACACAACTCTGCCAGATGGTGGTGGTGTAGATCCATGAATGAGTTGCATCAGCACTCTTCCTCAGGTAAGAACAACTCATTCCCTGTTGATTGATTCTTTATTGTGAACACTGGAGATTGATACGATACAAATCATTTCAGCTAAGATACAGTTTACAGATTACAAGTTCACAATAAATTAACGACTTCTGATTTATACTGAAAATCTATTGAAAAATCTGTATATCAAGATTCTGGGTAACCATTTGATGTAAGCAAATTAAATCTGTATTTAAAGTATTTCATGAGAGAATTTACAGTATTTTTTAACATATGCGGACAGCAGTATGAAACCATCTTTGAGAAAACGTCTTACAGAAAAAAATAAAAATGACTGAAATGCCATAGTTGAACAAAGAACTAAAAACAATGGCTACAGTGCTACGAAACAACAGGTACTAGAAAACCTCAGGCTGGAAAAATAAGTCAAATTAGGTTCAGTTAAACCTTCTAGGTTTCAGTTTTCTAGGACATTAACTGATCTATATTTCATGACCTTAACTGAAAAGTACAAGACTGGCACTTATCTGCTGTTGTAATGTTTATCTTATCTTGTTTGGGCATTTGTATGCATTGAATAATGAAGATGTCTGGTGTAGCAGTTTAAACATTTATACAATATTCTCTTTACTTTAAAATTAACTGTGTATGTACAAAAAATAGAGAATAATAGATCATCTGTCCTCTATATAACCTCTATCTTTACCCAGCAATATTCAACTTGGACATGAAATAAATATCTTAACATATAAGACTTAATAGCTTTATCTAGAGCTTTCAACCACATATAGTCTTAATCTGAGAATGGAGTAGATCTGTTTATGTTATTAAATAAATTTATGTTAAGTTTTTGTTAAAGCTGATGGAGTTGATACAGTATTCATTAGTAGATTGATTCTATGTACTGGAGTGAAGAAAGTTAGATGTGTTGGAAAGCTCCAAAAGGAGCTAGCACTGTAAGTGGACCAACTTCTGTTTCTAAACTCAAGCATGAACTTCACACTCAGTGTTTACCTTTTTTAAAATCCCAGTAAAGACCAGGGGCCGTAGTCACACATGTTCTGAGAATCTTCTCAGAGAGCTCCTAACTTAGCCAGAAAAAAAAATGAATAAGATGTCCAAGCTTAGGAGTGATTTAAGAAAGTTCTAAGAGGAACTTTGAGCAAGGAGGGGACAGAAACTTTTACGCTAATGAGGAGGTGTGGTTGACCCCATTGCTAGGTATGACGCATTCTTTGCAGATGTGATTGGTTGTCACAGACACGCCCTTTTGTGAGCCTGCAAGGTGTGGACGCCCAGTGGAAATGACAGACCCAAGTAATCACTGCTGCACTGTTACATTTTTCCAGTTTTCCAAATATCTTAGTGTTGCGATCATTTAATTTCTGGTGTTATAGCGTGAGGTGGCAGACGTGTGTGTATCCCTAAGGGATCAGCCACACATATTATCCCTGCATTCTCTAATCTGTAGGATTTCATTTTAATCACTGTTTTTCAGCTTTTGACAATTTTCATTGACCTCTTTTAGTTTACACCATTTCCTCCTCGGCTTAGGAAAATCTTAAGTCCTCCTCTCTGCTCCTAACAACTTCTCACCGTAGGAGCTCTTTTAAAGTCTAAGATGCTCCGTGAATAACTTCTACCTTTACAAGGACCTAGTCTTAACTGTAAGGGGAAATAAAATGTCACAATTCTAAGAATGTTCTTAGAATTTCATCACTAGGAGCAACTCTTTGTACTAGGAGGCTTTGCAAATATGGCCCCAGATATTACAAGAACCCTGCTGCTTTGTCTCACAAAACAAAGTCTGTCCCTGTCTCTGACATTTTTCTTTTGCTTAAGTAAAAAGGATTTTTCTATGGAGGAATGACAACATCCTCTTGTTTTGTGCAATAAAGAATTAGAACTGTTTTTTCCCAAATCTGTAAAAAGCAGAGTCGAGTCCGTTTCTTTGCTGATGATATTGGGGTTTTTTACACTGAATATGGTCTAGTTATTTCTGGAAAATTTCTTCGTGTTGAAATGCATCATATAACACCTTTAAACTGAATAATCTGTGTATAAAAGATAAAGACCTTAAACGAAATGCCACGGACACATCAGTATAATGATAGTCATGATCACAAGTATTAAAAACAGTTATAGTATGATATCCTGTACATAAACAGCACACAGTGCCATTTGGCAGCTTACATTAGGTGCAATAGTGTATCTGTACAAATGTGTTTAAGATCTACTCATTGATTTAATATTTAACATATTTGTGTCTATGTTCTTCTGTTTCAACAAGACAGGCATTTACAAACAAAGCTTCAAGGGCACAAAATTAAAATTACATTTAAAATATGTACATCACATTTATGGAAAAAAAAATGGATTGAACGGGCTGTAGAGTTAGTTACAAACATAGCTGTATGTGTGTGTGTCTGTGTGTGTGTACATGCATGTGTATGTGCAAGCATGTAGATAGGAGTTATATTACATTCACAGTTGCAGAAGATAGGTGGGTTGGGAGAGAGAGCATGTTGACCGTATCACCACTGACAGAAATGTTACAAACACTGGGAATTTCATGATAATTCCCAGGCACAGCAGATTAATTACTACTCTAACAGAATGTACCTGTTCTCTCGCTCTCTCTCTCTCGCACACACACACACACGTGTATACACACACATAGGATTGGGTCTATGAGCGGCAGCAGCCTGCGGTCCTCATTTCTTTGTTGACGTACTCCTGCAGTTGAAACTTTGGCTCATCTTGCTCCTTCATGGTCCTGTGCTTCAGTTCTCTAAGAAAAAAGACAAGATAAACATGAGGCTATGCTAACTCTGCTACCAGTAGGTGGCAACAGAGCAGAGCAGTATTGACACTGAACTGCAGTGTTCCAATGGTATTACAATGGCATGTTCACTATTGCTACAATGTGTCGAGGCTGTGGCTTTAAAATACTTCGAGTAATGCATCAGTGTATGTTTTAGACAAAGACTAAGCCCATTCATTCTACACTGAGGGCATGTTAATAGAATATCTTTTCAAAACACCATCAGGATTTAGCTCAATAACATGAAATTCCATGCAGCCAGTTTTCCCTAAATTGTCATCAACTTTGAAAACTGATTTAAAGCTCTTCGGAAACTGGTTAAGACAGTTACTGTATCAATGTGTAGACACGCAGCTGCAAATAGCAAGATGGAACTCAAAACTGTACATTTGTAATTGTATAGGTGTTGCTGTCCTGCCATTGGCTTCAAAGAAGTGACTCAATAATTGTTTGACAAGTTGCTAAGTGTTTCATGACATATGAAAAAAGTTCCAAATATGAAATACAGCTCTACCCTGGATGTTTGCCTTAAGGGGCTGTGCACATGCTGCGTTATTTTGCGCCTAAAATTCATTGTCTTTAATGTAGACGCATGGCAGGCGTGGTCAAACATCAGAGTGAGACAGACATAGCGCGTACCTGTTGGCAAGCGGCTACTTTTCACTGTGCCATGGCTGCAGCCTGAGAAACTGAGTTCAAATTTTGGGACACAGCAGTGCACACCACATGTCATGTGACGAGGACCAACAAATCACAGCCGAACACAAAATACATCAGTAAATACTGTCTTAAAAAGGGGGGTTGCAGGCAGAAGACTTAATAAGACCCATAGACTGGCTGCTAGGCCCAAAATTCAAAGTTGCCAAAGATAAAAAAAATCTCAATTTGGTGAAAGGTGTATAAAATTATACAAAATATGTCTCGTTAATTCTATTCAATTAAATGGTGCAGCCACAAAAACAACAACAACAAAATCAAAACAAAAAAACAACAACTAACTAATTGAATGTGAAATTCGAAATATACATACATCAGAACACTTTCTTTCCACTTAAAAGTTATAGTTTGGCATTTTAGGAGATACAGTGGTTGACCTTCTTGTCCAAAGATCAGCTAAGATAGGATAACAAGATATAAACCACTTTCATATCTGTCTATTAAATATGATGCCACAGCCAGGAGGCCTCATGGAACTTTTCATTTTAAGTGACGTAAGGAGAAAGAAATGGTGTCATACTGTATTTATCACAATTTCTATGTGACTCATGTTTTTACCTGTTTTTTAGTTGCTCTTACTTCGAGCAGTTGCATGTTTTATGCAAATTAAGCACTCTCAAAGTGAAGTGAACCAAAACATGACAGGGTGTAAGTGTGACAGAGTGGAAGAGTGACAGATGAGAGGTGATGGAGAAGTTTGGAATGAGCAAAAAAAAAAAAAAAAAAAACAGACAGGGAAAAGAGAAAGAGAAAAGTAAAAACTGAAAAGGTGTTAACATGAGCTGCAAGACAGCAACAAAAAAGGAGCTGGTCTCAGATTCTGTATCTGCATGGTGCTGTGTGCCAGACTGTCATGCTAATCCTGGCAACACCCCACAATGCCAGCCTGTTACCATAACGAGGCTATAAATGTAAAACTACTCCCACACAAACTGTCCGACACTACACATTTAAGTGAGACACAGTGAAAATAGCATCCTCATTATTAAGAAACAAAAGACAGGCAGAGCTATTATTTGTGTTGCTGTCAAGACAAACTTTCTGTTGAGATACTGATCTCATATTAACAGCTGAATTTCTGATGCGTGTCCTTGTCTAATTGAACATTTAAGTCTGACATTTTCTATTATCATACCATGGCCGTAGGGAACAAATGCTAATGTACGTCAAAAAATAAATCTTAATAACCCTCCTCTCCCCTATAATTATCACACTGCTCTTGTTTTTTAAAGATAAGAGCATCGGCTATTTTGCTCTCAGCTTTTAAACTTCATACTGTATGTGGTAGGTGTTGCAAAAGTCCTCCATGTGCGCCTGGCCTCCATTAGCAATGCAGCGCGTTTGAATCTGAATATAAAAGACTTCAAATGGCTTTACACATAGAAATGTAATGCCTGCTCAGAAGTCGCAAGGCTAGAGCAACACTGCAGCAGTAGTTCAGCTGATCAGACCTCTACAATGGCCCCCCTGTGCACCTAATAAAGCCATTGTTCTGTACTCTTAGCACTGATAGCTCAGCTGGGTATTTTCTACCAGATACATGCTGCAAGACGAGAGGTATTCCGTCCTCACCAAGAGCAGCTGTAAAGATTAAAAAAAAGTTGCACAAACTGCTGCACATCCAATGTGTTGCCTTCTGGTTGTTGGGCTTTCATCCTTATTATTAAAAAGTACTTTTCCCCACAGCAGCAATTCATTTCATTATGATTATTCCTCAGACTGTTTGTTGAGTTACTCTACGGCTTCAGAAAAAAAGTTCCAAAACATTTAACACATCGAGTCATGTTTACTTTGTTGTAATATAATACATTACTTCTGAGATTCGCTTCTAATTTTTAAATGAGACAAGATATCTTTTGCTCAGCAATGACCACAGGTGGCAAATATTCCTCCCAAATCCTCATTTATTTTTGCTATGCCAGTAAAGTTTTCCATTCTAACACTGTCAAAGTGATAATAGGTCTTTGATTTAACACGGAAGCAAACAAAAGCAGTTTTCTTATTTCCAACACATGATTGGATTTGTCTGCTAAAATGGCAACAGTTTTATTTTATCAGCTGTCACACTTGAGGGCACTTCATCATGTTTTCTCCATTGGAGGGGCACCCAATAGGGCACGTCAATATGCTTTCCATACTGAAAGGGCATCCCAGAGGGCACATTATCACCCTTTTTCCACTGGAAGGGCACCCTAAAGGGCATTTCATCATGCTTTCCCTACTAGCAAGGCAATGTGGAGGGTACTTCATCATGATTTTGCTATTGAAAGGGTACCCTAGAAGGCAATGTATCACATTTTCACCCTAGAGAGCACTTCAATATGCTGTCTCTGCTGGAAGGGCAGGCTGTAGGGCATTGTGTCACGCTTTCTCCACTAGAAGGGCAACCTAAAGGGCACTTCATCATGCTTTCTCTACTAAAAGAGCATCCTAGAGGGCACTTTATCACACTTTCTTTACTGGAGGGGCACCCTAGAGGACACTTCATCACGCTTTCCCCACTAAAAGGGCATCGTAGAGGGCACTTCATCATGATTTTGCGACTGTAAGGGCACCCTAGAGGGCAATGGATCACTTTTTCTCCAATGGAGCACCCTAGAAGGCACTTCAATATGCTTTCTCTGCTGGAAGGGCAGCCTGTAGGGTATTGTGTCACACTTTCTTCACTGGAAGGGCACCCTAAAGGGCACTTCATCATGCTTTCTCTACTAAAAGACTATCCCAGAGGGCACTTTGTCACACTTTCTTTACTGTCAGGACACCCTAAAGGGCACTTCATTGTGCTTTCTCCACTAGATGGGCACCCTATAGGACACTTCATCAAGCTTTCTCATTGGAAGGGGACCCTAAAGGGCACTTCATCACGCTTGCACCACAAGAAGGGCATCGTAGAGGGTATTTCATCACAATTGGCTACAGAAAGGGCACCCCGGAAAGAACTTTATCATGCTTTCTCCACTGCAAGGGCATTGTAGACAGCCCTTAATCACAATTTTGCTATGGAAAGTGCACCCTAGAGGGCAATGTATCAAATTTTCTCCAGTAGCAGGGCACCATTCAAGGCACCACCACTAAAGGGGCATCCTAGGGGGCACTTCATCACAATTTCGCTACTGAAAGGGCACCCTAGCTTCTCTAACTCCGCCAGGACGCCGACGTCCTCTCTCCCCTCCTCTATTAAATGGTATCTCCCAGGCGCACTACGTCATCAAACCATGTGATGGACGCAGATGCAGAATGGTCATACTTTGAGCAATCTTCTACAAATTTGAAACAAATGTTCATTGACAGTGTGCCTACAGCCCCATAGTGTCATTTACCTGCTCAGATGAAGCCACAGACAGTCAAAAACATTTTTTATCTTAGGCAAAATCTTCTTTTTTTTTTACTGACTTCAAAGGCTCATTACTCTGTCTCTGTATCACCTAGAGTGTTTCTGACACTTTTACAAGAAACTTCAGGGAGTTTTCTTTCTGGCAAGACCTCATGCATGCATGTAGTCAGAGCGGTTCACAAGCTACAGTCATTTTAATTTGGGTATGTCATTTTAGGCATGTTTGCTCCAAAATGGGGGTGGAGTACAAGAGGCGAGAAAGAACTTTATCATGCTCTCTCCACTGGAAGGGGACCCTAAAGGGCACCCTGTCATGCTTTCCCCACTAGAAGGGCAATTCATCATGCTTTCTCCATTGGAAGGGCACCCCAAAAGGCACCTCATCATGCTTTCCCCACAAGAAGAACATCATAGAGGGCACTTCATCATGAGTTTGTTACTGAAATTGTCAAATTTTCTCCAATAGAGGGGCACCCTTTAAGGCACTTCATCACAATTTCACTATTTAAAGGGTACCCTTGAGGGTGATGTAACACATTTTCTCCAATGGAAGGGCACCCTAGAGGGCCCTTTATCATGTTTTCTCAATTTAGGGGAACCTAGAAGACACTTTGTCACATTTTCATTACTGGAAGGGCACCCAAGAAGGCACTTCATGTGGACTGAGGTGAGGTATGGTGTGATTACTTCATGTTTTACTTACGTCATAAAACCATTGAAATGTTTATCTGTGGTGCGCTAAAAGTAGCAAAAGTATAGAATTGTCATACTGACTCAGAAATGTTACATATCAATATCTAAAGTTTGCAAATATTGGTCTACATTAGCCACAATAAGCTACTGGTTGAGCCAAATCAGGTTAGACTATAGGGATGTGCTGAACACAGAAGGAGCATGCTTTTATGCTCAAATGTTTGTAAGAGGAGAATTGTATAACTGCTTCTCTAAAAAGTAGCATATTCTTTAACACAATGCTTTCTGTCCATGGATGATGTAACACCAGAGCTAGTGACGTACAGGGGACAGTACTGTTCCAGTTCTCTTTACATAGACATAGTTAGATGTTTAGAAACTTTGTGTGCTTCACTATTGTGTGTTCCTTCATACTGTGGTGTGGTGTTGTGTGTTTGTGACTCACTTGGCCACAGCAGTGAAGGCCAGCTCCACATTCAGTCCAGATTTAGCACTTGTCTCCATGAAGGGCACTCCAAACTCCTGCACAGAGAAACATTTGCTATTAGGCGTGAGTGTTTGTGATTTGGACTTGGTACTCCTGTATGTCTTGTCTCTCACAGAAAAATTAGGTTCAAGATTCATTTTCGGTTGACGAGTGGAGCATTAAAGTACCAGGAGGGAGATGAGAGGGTTGCTGATCAATACCAATCATTCAACACTAATTTTTAAGGTGCTGAGATGTCTGGCTTTCAAATATTAATTTTCTCCCCTCTTTGTTGTAGCCTGAATGACAGAAAATGAACACAGTGCGTAGTCGATGAAAGGTGCTCCCAGGTATTGTAATCTCATTCTGTGTATGTGTGTACATGTCAATATTCTCACCATGAGTGTCTCTACCTTGACAGCTGCAGTGCTCCCTACCACTTCTGCTTGTATTTACTCTAACACGCCTCTCAGAGCTTATCTGAGCGAAACGGCCTGGAAAATTAAGTTAGCAAGCCCCCGTCATTTATTCCAAACAATAACAACATTATGCGCCTCCATGAATACGTAATTACACACACTAATCAAGACATAGCAGCTACATGGGGGGGGGGTTGGGGTCCACGTGGCTGTGTGGGCAGAGCACAGCTTGTCTTTTATCCTTGTTACATGTGTCAAATTGAATGCGTGTGTGTTTCTGAGTGTTTGTGTGTGTCATGAAGCTCACCTTTGCCAGTTTCTCTCCCTCCTCTCGCTTCACCATCCTGTCATGTGTGGAGTCAACCTGGAGCACATTGGACACACAATATTAAATTAGAAACTGTCGCTCACATTAAGCCCTGGCTGTCACAGTGTCTGGAGAGCGGTTAATGAGGGAATTCACAGCGGTTTGTTGTCCATGTTTGACAAACGCAGGGCCACATTAGGCTACTTTTCCTGTCTTTGGCATTCATTTCAATGCGTAATTATTTTCCATTGTTACCAGTTATTTCTGATTCCCAGCTGCTTTAACATTGTTTGTAATTTTTGGTTCTGTTAATTAAAAGCTTTTCACGTTTACTTAAAGCAGCGGAGCTCCATAACAAGCTAAACACACCACCTGCCATTTTATTGCCTAGAATGTTGCTATGGCTAACTAGCAAAAATATGCCTATTACCCCTTTCACCAGACATGGAGCAAGAAGAAATTAATCTGTAGTCTTGTTACTTGCTACCTGAAGAATATAAGGTAGCCATAGTCAATATTCTGTCTCCACCAACCAGCTGGCTACTAACTGTCTATCTTCTGTTTGATGTTGGACAGGTTTTTTCGGCCCTTTTCATTCGGAATGAAAGTTCATTCCTATTAAAAGTGAACTTGTAAACACCTCATTCGGAATGAAAAATGGCCAATGTGATTGAAAATTCATTCCGATGTAAGGGGCTGGAATATTCTGTTTCTAATCCGGATGAAAGAATTTCTCGCACTTGTAAACCCTCATTCCTCTTTAAATTCATTCCGGTCTTTCTGCGCATGCTTGTTTCCTTGCCCTTCTGGCGCGATGACACATAGTGCGCATAGCGACGGGCTGAGATACAGCAGCCAGACTCGTTGCACTAACCGGTTTCCATTCACCAGTCTCCCTTCTTCAACCTTCTACCTCCCTTCTCCTCCTCAACAGACGAAGCATTAGCAGAACAAGGTTGTTGTCATAATGCTGCTTCAAGTTTTGGCCATTTTTCTAGCCGTCTTAAAGAGATATTCCACCCCAAAATCAAAAATACGTATTTTTCCTCTCACTCTTAATGCTATTTATGACTGTAGGTAGTTTTGGTGTGAGTTGCCAAATGATTAAGATATTGGCCGTCAAGCTGATCCATGGGTTAAGTGCAGTAAGAGGCTGTTATCTGCAGCTCTTCATCAACATCTCGCTGTAGCTGTTTCTGATTTTACTTTTCCTCCCTGTTGTATTCGTAGATTTGTCTTTGTTTAAGAGAAGCTGCGACTAAAGATCTGCTTATACAGTGATAAACATTTTATTTCCTATAGATTCTTCACCATAAAAGTCCACTGTTATTTTGTTATGTAAAAACTTTTATTGTGAAGCAGCAAAATAAGGAAATGTTGAATTTTCAAGCAGCAACTTCACACAACTTCTTAAACTGCTGATGGCGAACATGACACAATAAATAAAAACCCACAGAGATTCTGTTAGAAGCTACAATAGTAGTAGTACCTACAACTATTAATCTATACCATGACATTTTGTGACATTTCAAAATCCAGTCTGCAATACACAAAAAGTACATCTGTTCCCCTGCTTCCAGACACATCCGGAAATCCGTCCTTACACTACAGGTCCCTCCATGATCCCTCCCTCCCTCTATGAGTCCATCTGTCCATCCATCTCCCAGTGTTGGCAACAAGGTCTCACCTTGTTGCCCAGCAGCATGACGACCACGTCCTGCTGGGCGTACTCATGGATCTCTGTCAGCCATGCCTGGAGATGGAAAAAGAGCACAGAGTGGTGAGGAAATCCAAAACGGGACAGGAAAGAAGGGAAAGGGGAGAGTACAGAGGAGATCGGCCTGATACATGGGAGGGATGGGAGATAGATAGTGGTGACAGAGGAGATGGATGGATCCACAGCGACTGAGAGAGGGAGAAAGACAAAAGATTCATTTATTGTTCACTGGCTGCAGTCCATCTTGTCCTCCCCACCTCCCTCTAGATTCACGCTTTTTCCCTCCTCCTGCATCTATATCCATCCATCTTCTTCCAATTACAGGCCAGTAGTTTCTCGGCTCTCTGTTACCTGGCTTGCTTAAAACGCATTTAATGTCTCTGGGGGTCTCTGATACTCTGATACTCTCCTCGTATGCACTTTCCTCAGAGATCTTGCCTTACAGCATAGGGTTACTACGGCACTCGTGCATCACATGGAAATAGAAGAGTGTTTACATCCCACTTTCAGACAACTTTTATGCAAACTTTTGAAATGCCCAGTGACAAATAATGTCACTGGGCAGCAAGGAAACCTTCTTACACAAGATGATGAATGTAGCCGAGGGGGGAAAAAACAATACATAAATAAACAAACAGAGAAAGAGAGGGTTTGCAGTCCTTCCAGACTGGATTAGTATTGGACAAGTCAGTCTTTACTGTCAGCTATTATTTTATTTAATTTCATCCATAGAAAACAAAAACAAATAAATGCACTTGGCAATATTCCAGTACACTGACTAAAGTTAATACACTCACGACGGGCTCTGTGTGTATGTGGGCACAAGATGTAGATGTGACATTTTTGGACGGCTGTGATGGACAGATATTGTGCATAAACAATACTTACTGCACAATGAGCAATCAATCTGATATTATTGGTTGATATAAGCTTATTACAGATTTAACATTGTTGAAGCTGTCAATTCTTCAACTTTTTGAACCAATAATTACCAACTGCCACACTATGTCCCATGGTTTATGCTTACAACCCAATTGTGATCATCAGGACAAAAGATAAAACAGGTGTCGCAGTAATAACTTTCCACCATTGTACAGTGTAAAATCACAAAGTTAATTATTCCTGACGACTGCTCTGAGGGCTCTATCTTACACCCAGTGCTCGGCCACACACAGCACAGTGCAACTTCCATTGCTAGTTTCAGACCAATGCAGTTGTCATTTTCAAGGCCAGCATCCACATTGTAGCACTTGCACACACACACACACACACACACACACACACACACACACACACACAATTAAATAAGGGACTAAATGCAACCCTTTTGTGCCTTACTTCAAGTTAAAGTTAAAAGTGGCTATGCTCTAAATGCAGGTGTGCCATGCACTTTCGTAAATGAGCAACTCAAGAGAATATGCTGAGTAAATAGGGTTGGTAAAATAAGCTTTGGCTTCATCCTACAGCTTTTCGGTCTAAATTCTTTGTTTTCCTTTTTATTTAGTTTATTTGTGTATTTCTTTTAATTTAATGCCTTGATGTTATTTATTCTTTGTTATGTGCATTACTCTTGGAAAGTTGTTAACAAGGACCGAAACAAATTACCACGACTTCTACAACCATGTGCTATAGATCATTTAAATAGGGCCCCAAGTGTAAAAGCCTCTATAATGAGCACTAAAACTTTCCACCAGACTGATAAAATTCATTTAAGTTATAATTTGCTTAATTCAGTTAAGAATATAAAAAGTGAAAGGCCCGAGTACATGTGGGGAAAAAAACTCTTTTGGTTTCTACCAGAAACAGCATTTACATCTTATTTATTTAGCTCCGGTCCCCCACAGAAAACATGCAGTTTAAAACTGTGCCCTTGTCTTGTAATGACCACATGTCAATAATGAAATATGATTATTAATGCACGCTACAGTCATTTACATTAACACCGAGCAGCTGCAGTACTTTCACGTTTCAAATTAGCCTCGATGATTATGGAAATAATTTCAGTTATGGTAATTACTGTCCCTTAACATTCTCAGAGCAGATACTGTATTGTGTGTGTGTGTGTGTGTGTGTGTGTGTGTGTGTGTGATTAAATCTAAATTCAATTTTACACTTGCCCGTTATACATTAAAACATCCCTGAAAAGTTGTCATTTTTTGGCGGTAAAATGGATTTTCAGATAGTGAAGATACTAAATAATGAGCCACAGAGGATGACAGGATTTGTATTAATGTTCTAGCCGGCCTAATTTTTTTGTTCACAGGATATCGCTTAGGACAGAGATTCAGCTACTAAGCCTGGATAAGAGGAAGTGGAAGATGGAGGTAGGTGTAATGAAATGGAGAGCTTATGCAACAGTGAAGTTGCAAGGTTCAAGGTTGTGTTGGAATACCTCTGTTGTTTGAGAGAGAACAGGAAGGTTGAGCTGTTATGATGGAGCACAATGCGCCTGTTTTCATCGGGTTCATCATTTCATTATTGTGAATGTGGCAAAAAGTTGTCCTTCACAAAAATGTATCAAAGTTTTTTTGGCTGTTTTTCCTTGAGATCACTTAACCGTCTTTGTAAGAAAGTCTTGACACTTGACATTCTATTCAGCTGCGTTTGCTTTTTAGACACAGGAGTTTTCACATGGGAATGTGAAGTTCACTTTTTTACCCTTCATGCTATCAACTAATTTCTTTAAATGGAAGGTTATATTAGATTAAGGCTGGTACACACAATTTCAAAAACAGGGAGTAGAAGTGGGCTGATGATGTAAATGACAGGCAGGTAGATCACTGATAATTTAGCTAAATCAGTGGAGTGAAGTGACATAAACCACTTTGTTCCCAGTAGAGATGCAGACATCTTTGGATCTCCAATAAAAAGCAACAAATGCAAAATGCACAACAACAATGGATTAAAAAAAACTAATAAGAGGCTCTGATATCTCAAAGCCATTAAAGCCACTAACTTCACAAACCGATGCAGGTAGTAGCAGTAATGGATGATGCGCATGAATCATTATTGTAAGTTTTAACCATGTAATCAGGCATTTTTCTAGCACTCTTAAAGGGACAGTCCACCCCAAAATCAAAAATACATATTTTATCTCTCACCCTTAGCGCTATTTATGAATCTAGACTGTTTCTACTCAACAGCAATGTCCCATTTCGGAAATCATGACCTCGTTACTCAAGATGATTTACAGATGTTGTTGTGAGCAGTTTCATGTAGGAACAATTTACTGTTTTACGGAACTACAACTGCCAACTGTATCACCGTGCAGAAGGAAGTGTGCATCTACTCATGGACCAGAGGCTCATGCTTGTGACAGTGTGGTCTCAGTGGTGCCGAGTGAGCTAGCGATTGCGGCAGTATGTTTTGCAATATGTATTTATGATTTCTAGAGGAACCGTCCCTTTAAAGTTTGGGACAGGGTTGAAATGCATATAGAGAGCTGTAAATCGTACCTTCATTAAATACACTTCCACTTCCAGGAATCGTCCAAATCCTAAGAGTGTGACTAGCTGTTTTACTTGGATCTCTGATTCCTTCCAAAAACTTCCAAAGAGTTTCTTTTGTCATTTTGCTGGCAAACCTGAGGGATCAGGCTTCAAATCTCTCCATTTACCACAGAGCTATACAGTAGACCTCTGCTGAGCCAGTCGCTGTGCTCTCCCATTGTGAACAAAACTCTCTGTCACTGTCAGATAAAAAAAAAACATTTTGAAATCATCCTCCTGGTCCTCTCACTCCATCTCACTTGATTGCTGAAATGTCGTATTACTTTAGACCTCGTATTTCTTCCATTATAAAACAATTTCCCGTCATTCTACAGTCGGGCTTGGTATCAATAGTCTACACATTTAAGGTATCAACTGAAATAACCCAGTGCCGAGAAGTACATTTCCAATCAAACTGTAATTGCATTCGATCCTTTTTAGTACCCAGATCTAGAGAAAAATTACTATTTGCTTTGCTCCGAGCCAATCACAGCAAACGTTCTTCAATTTATTGAAACATGTGATTGGCCCACTACCGCAGCAGCTACAACCTGTATAGTCTGTAGAGTATGGTGCATTTTGACAAAGCTGGCAGCTCATAATGTCAACCTGCTGTTCGAAAGTATGGCTATACCACATATCTGGGCGTCTGGTGGCATCTTATGGCACTAAATGCTTCCATTCACATGATGGGTATCAAATGAAGTACTCCATAGTACAACTATCTCAGTTTTTAAAGTAATTTAAAATATTAATACATCATTAATGGGGAAAATATTTGTTCCATTTTGTAAATGTGAACGTAGCAGAGACCAGAGCAGAGCTGCTGTCCAACTACCCATTAAGAGAGACACTGTGCACATTTACACATGAGGAGCAGCGTAACGTTATTGATTATTTCAGAAGCTTTATGACTACGTTTATGACTAGAGTTTTTAGTTTTGCTGCTTAAATGTTCCATGATATGTACTGCAGTGACATTACTGCTCTTTCTGCATTATTCTGAGCAGAAAACAGACGGACATTCTCTAAACCCTCAGCACAAGATTTAACAGTAATGTGATGTACAGAGAAATTATAACCCCACAACATAAGATGAGTAGAGACGACCAGCTGGGCACACAGCTGCTGTTAACATGTCAAACATCAATAAGCACATATTGATCCCTTCTGACTGGCTGTAGGAAAAGGTGAATAAATTTTATTGCTATCGATTGAAACAGTGAGAGAAAGGTCAGGTCTCTCTCACACACACACACACACACACTTTACAGTACACGCACTTCCTCCCGCCTCCCTCCATCTCTTTGTGAGTGTATCTTCAGACGAATACCGCTCGGATCAGCGGTAATCCTCCCTCTTGTCTACAGGTTTACAGTATTCTGCGCACCCTCCCCAGGGGTTTCATTACACAGAGATTAATGTACCGAGCCCTCACCTATCAGCCCCGACTCTCGACAACATGCGAACCTGCCAATTACTCACACAGCCTTGAAAGATCTCGGCGGCCTGTGGGTGGATTAGGAAGTGAAAGCAGGATCGCAGTTTCTGTGCTGAAAGTGATCAAACTTCAAAAGGCTCCCTGTCGACATTGAGCGTTAGAAGTCGTACAGTACGTGGGAGCATGCGAGGAGGACACGTGTATGTGTTGGTCCACATGTGATAGTTTGTGACATGCAGTCAGGTTTACAGCTTTGGTGCAGCTTTCGGTTGACACTGACCTTGACAACCACGTTTTGTACAAAGGCGGACAGATGAGAGAGGCCGAAAGTCGTGGCTGTGGGCTTTAAGGGCCAACTGCAGAGTCACATTATCACTTGGCTGGGTGCTTATTTTTAGCCATTATCCAACCAACTGAGAGGGAGTGCTAAGGAAAAAGTTCTGTCGAACCAATTATGGACAGTGTTTGCAGCGGTCACCAGAAGTCACCAGAAAATGATGCATCCTAATTTGCATAGTTGCTACACCTTTCTGAACTGAACTGAAGCGGAGAGTGTAAATCAGTTGTAAGCTTCTAACATATCTCAAAATGCCCCAGAAGTCAAAAAATCAACTTTGCAGCCACTGATTTAAAAAAGTTTTAAAAAAGTTCTCAAGAAGTAATGTCACTAGGGTGGGCTGCAAATTCATAAAATTAAAAGAGAAGATTCATTTTGCATTTTCAGTGACCAAGTTTTAAATTTGAGATTGGCTGAACAGAATACATAAAATGAACCAACAGCCATTTTGTCATCAGTACAGCACTTATGGCCCCTTATCTTTCAAATTGTTCTCATGGCATACATTTTTGGGAAAATTAGATAATCCTGATGAAAATAGCACTCTGAGTCACCAGAGTCAGACATTTTTAAATCCGTCAAATAGCAGCTTTAGGTCAGAATGATGGCTTCGCTTTCATCTTCGAAAACAAGATGACACTTTAACATTTTCCAATTGGAGGGTGCAGTTACATTCTCCTTGCTCCCTGTACAGACTTTATAGCGAAAACACATTAGCAGAAGAGCAGCTTCGGCCCTCCCTCTGTGTCTACACATGATGCGTTCAGAGACAGTTGGTCTGGACTTGAAGCATAGCATGACGGAAACATGACCATTAAGAAGACAGCCATAATGATTGAAATGGAAGCATATCTGTTCCATCAGATATGAAACAGACGACTAAAAAACATGGCTGAAACGGGTCCTGTCTAGATAGGCCTGCAGAGCAAGTGGTTCTTTTAGGCTATAGCCTACATAGTTTGTGCTCCAAGCTAGATGCAAACATCAGCATGCTAACATGCTAACAATAACAATGTTAACATATTGATGTTTACCTCGTTAACCAACTTAGTTTTGCGTGCTAGCCTGCTAGCATTTGCTAATTAGCACTAAACAAAACAAATGTCTGTACAAAGTTTCCGGGCAATTCACCCCAGTTGTTAAGACAGTTCGCTCAAATCCACAACCTAATGGTGATGCCACAGGCATCTCTGAAGTAATCAGGGAATATCATCTGGGCACCATGAACGTCTGTGTTAAATTCTGTGCCAATCTGTCCAGATGATGCTGACGTTTTTTACTGAGTGAGTGAAATATTTGAGCTGTTGGTAGCACTTGAGGAAAAGTGAGAGGATCACCAGAGTAATTAAGATTTGTCCTCGGGGAACCATGAATGTCGGGACAAAATATACTACAAGTCCATTCAAAAGGAGTTTCAGTTCAGGACCTTAGAGAGCTGTAAATTAATCGTCATAATTTGCCTTAAGTGTAATAATGATGATTAAAATATCCCAGCGAAGATGGTTCACACATACACGTGATAGTGGTACGGGTGCTGATAATAGCCACAGCTGTGAGTAATGGCTGCGTGTAATTACAGCTGTTCTGTGTAATGACAGACTGTCAGTTGTAATGCCTGGTAAAGCGTACACACATATTGATAAGCAAACAAATTTTCGGGTGCTTCTGCATCAATTCATATTTCACAGTGGGAGTGGAAACGAGGCTCGTGCATGTCCAGCTCCACAATGACTATGTAAAACAGAACCAGGCACACATGAGTATTTATAAATCCATAAATTTTGTGGTTTCAACACCGACCCACGCATAATTTTATCACGCAGCAGTCATTCAGCGGGCCAGTGAGCACGCTAACAGTGGTCCTGCGCGTCTCCATAAACAAGGCAACAATGACACTGAGTGACAGACCTGTCATTATGTGTCATCCTCTTCTGCAAATTCTGATTTAATATGAATCCACTATGTCTCGTGAAACTCTTTTGGTTTAACAGCCGATCGTTCACATCATTCCAAGCATGTGAAAACAGCAGCAGGGTGTGCACAGAAATTACAGGACTAATTGTGCCCCCATTGATTCAGTAAGGGATGGTAATTTTTTTTTTCAATACAGGACAATGCCATATTACACAGGACTGGTGGCAACCCTACCACTATGTAAGCGACATTGCAATCCCTAGAGCCACATTGCTGGTGATGCTAAAAATGTTTTCCGCTGTGTCTAAAGGAAGCAAAAAGTGTATTATTACAGTGTACCTTAAAAAAGGGCTGTAATTGGGTTATTTGTGAGTAGGGAGCACTAGATTTGAGGCACCATGATGAAGAGGTAGTCTCGATGCAAAGCATCATTACTGAACCTAATCAAGCATCTAAAATGTCATTACTCTAAAAACACACCAAGCAGCAGCGAAGTGTGGCTGCAAAAATACATCTTCCTGCAGCTGGGCGGTGTGTTCATGTGATTCGGGAGGCATGAAATTCTTTGTAACAGAGGTCAACATGTCAAAGCACTCTGTTTACTGATTGGCTGTGGATAGTCTCTTGCCACAATTTGCCACCAAAGGTTGAAATATCCCTGACTTTTTATTTGGCTGCACATGTGCAGAATCAGCTAGACAATGTGTGTGCTTTAGGTGTGACACTTTTGCTATCTCACAAAAACAAATAGAAAAGAATTGGATTTCATTTGTGCCACTCATAGAAAACATACTGTTGAGAAAAAGAAACTCAAAATTCAACGGCAAAGTTTCTTCAAAGACACAATGTTGTAATTACTCAGACCTCACTGTGGACAGGTTTCACTCCGAGGCTAAATGTGTCCTTGATCAAAGACAGGGTGAACTGGGAAAATATGTTCTTTTATAATTTGATGAACTGACCGATTAGTAAACTGACTATAGGTTAAATCATCACTTTTCATATCAGGTAATGATAGAGATGAGAAAAACACACTTGTTTTGTTTTCATTGAAGCTTTGGGTTATTGCTAAAAATACAAGTAGGCCATAGACCTGTTTAAGTCTTTGGATTTTCACAGATGTGTTTCCCATGAACAAATATCTACTTTCCCATACTGTTCTTGCTTCATGCTATTATGAAAACGACCGTTAATCAACTCTCTGTGTGTGTGTGTGTGTGTGTGTGTGTGTGTGTGTGTGTGTGTGTGTGTGTGTGGACTCTGTGGGTTTCTGGGCGTTAGTTTGAGGAAGTTGTGGTGAAAAGTGAGTAGGTCGCTGGGTGGGGAAACATAGAGAGTGGTATTAAGAACGAGATGTGAGAAAGAGATTAGTCCAGATTGGATGAGACCTAGGATCAACACAGCTCTGCAGGTAAACAATATTTCGCGTCCGCATTTTGGACACTGGTTTTTAAATTAAAAACATGTCAGTGTTCATTCTTAAGTGTTTGGGTTCTCAAGTTGTTAAGTGTTTAACTTTCTGTTAAAAACTGGTTTCAAACCATTTTATGTTAACGTGTCTACGGTGCAACACAGTAAAAGTGTTTCTTTATTTAAATGTATTACGATGTAATTTTTGACAGGAGAAATAGGCCTAGCACAATCTCTCTCTTACCACTGAAAAGCTAAATTCATAGGTAATAAAATGCAATACACTCAGGGGTTATGTCGCTACAGCTGTAGCTTATGTGTGCTAATGCTACCTAACGTTAGCAAGCTTTAGGATATTATAAAACTGTATTAATCACGTACATGATTGAGTCCGTTTGCTAAATCTGCGACTCTTCCCTATTTATGCTACAGTTACAATAGCTTAGCATTTAAGCTAAAAGCTAAAGAGAAGTTCAGCATTCATCTGTATAGCTATATAAATGTCACAATTGCCTTTTCAAATTAAAACAACTGGTCTTAAGTTGATCGACGTTACTGCAAACAGTTAGTGTCTCTGTTGTGAAAATGTACTGGCCGTGAAATTTCACAGAGAAGCTGAAGTGGGCGTCTTCTGTTCCTCTTTTCGACATTCTCATCATGACCCTCCCCTCCGTCCTCTCACTTTCAGTGTGTTTTCTTCACAGGGTTTTTTTATGCTCACCAGATCTGACAATCACTGAGGTCCCACCCCTTCACCCAAGATGAAAAAAATTTCTGTTGCTATTAATAGCACTTCAAGCCCAGCCTGTGTCAATGGTAGCTATGCTAAGTGTGGCCAGATGAGTAAAAGAGAGTCTGAAGCTAATCATGTGACAGTACAGAATAGAAATTCCAAGAATAGACAAGGACCGGGACATGTCACACCACACACCCAGGAGCCCAGGGAGCGTCCTCTCTCAGCAGTCTTCACCTCTAATGGTGCCACACACTCTCATCAGCAACGGTGGTCAGGTGAATTCTGCAAGAGTGTGACCTCGCCCGTCATTACTGTGAAGAAGAACAAGAAGGAACCACAGCCTCCTCAGCGTGAAGTATTCCTCCTCCGACCTCACGCAGCGTCCCATCATTCATGCAAACGCTACTCCTGCCCCCCCATGGGGGCCTTTAGCTCAGCGTCCTCTTCTTCAGCCTCATCATCCACTTCTTCCTGCTCCTCTCCTCCTCCTGTGCAGACATCTGTCATCACCGGCCCTGACCCTCTAGGCTGGAAGTTGCGTACAAAGTCCAGCTCCACCTCCCGCCAGGCTCGCACAAACAGGCTGTCTCTGCAGATTCCACTCCCTGTCATCTCTCTTCAACCCAAATCTAATTCTGCACCTAACTCTCAATCAGACACCCCTAACCCAGGTCTCTCTCCTGAAACCAAACCACCTCCCAAACCATCCCGTCGCCGCCACTCTGACTCCTCAGCCTTCCTCAGATCCCCGCCGCCCCCTCAACCTGCCTTGACAGTTGAGGAGCTCTGCGCTGTGAATCTCCGCCCGCTCACCCTTTTGGATGAGTCTGACGATGTCTTCAGGGAAGAGGAGGTGAACGTGATGACGAAGCCGCGCAAAATACCACCGCCTGTTCCAGAAAAAACTTTCATGGCAAGACAGATAGCACAACTGATGGCTCATTCACGCCAAGGCTGTAAGCCTGTGGCAGCTAATGAGGAAATCATTTACAGCACTGTCATAAAGCCAAAGCCCAAACATTCACACAAGACTGAGACCACTGCAGCCTGAATGCTAGAACAACTGGTAAGCATACGTGACAATTTTAAAATATTATCTTGAAAGAAATACAATGTTGGACCAACACCTCAGCAAAACTACATAACATACTTCACTTCTAACTACGCTTATTTAAAGGGATGATCCATCAATTTAGAATTGCACTACTATAAGGTAGAAGAAAGTTAACTTGTGAGAGACACATGGAGGGTTTTGGAACATTCTCCATAGGGTTGGGTACCATTCACATTTGAAACTATACCGGTCACAGTACCTTGAAGTGACGTAGTAGACCCTCTCGCTTCCTCTCAATACTCCACCCTGGTCAACAAGCATGCTGTTCCTCTGCTATAGTCTAATTACAAGTCTGTCTGTGTGTGTTTGTCTGTTGTGTCTGCTCATCTCTCTCTTTGGACACAACTGACAAATATATGGAACAGTATATCAATCACGATCCCAGCCAGCAGTGGCACTTTGAAAATGAAACAGAAAACAAAATGCACCAGATGCTGAAACTATTGTTGCAGATAGGCACTGCAACAATAGTTTCAGCTTGCCAGGAAGCCGACGGGGCTTCGTGGGCAGCTCCCCTGCCCCTGGCGGCTTCTGTTTCCTGAACCCGGCAGCTCCGTAGAGCTAATTGCCAGCCACAGAGCATCGTGGGCACCTTCCTGGCGCTTTTGCCTCCTGTGTGAAGAAACCAGCTGTTTTGCGGACCTCCATTCCTGGCGGAGCTTCCCGGAGGCTTCCCGGATTTTCCACCACCTGTCTAAAGCCAGTGTACTCACCCAGATGCGCCCTCAGGCATTGAAATTAGGCATGAATTTTTTTGGTATCTATAGCAAATTTTAAGATTAGTGACAACTGCACAGTGACGTTTAATATATTTAAATTCGATTAAATATACTCTTAAAGTTACGAATAATTGAGAGCAGGGCAACTTGAGTGACAGGCTGTCTGCCAATAGTGTCCTCGGCTACTCAGTCAGATCCAGCCCTTCTCCAACATGCAGATTTTGACATCATTAACTCATATATCTCGGTAATGCACAACAGTGGCACTGATCTGGACCAAAATGCAAATACAAAGGCAGTATTAGTCATGCAGACTGTTTTCATGGCTGATATAACAAGTGTAAACCCAGTGGAGCTGAGCATGACCATTCTCATTGGAAGATATTTATTTTCAACACAAACATAAAGAATAACATAAGACGTAAACGTCACGGTACAGTGGAAATATTAATTGCAGAAGTATAAGACATATGCCGCTGGGGTTGGTGATAAAGTGATGGAATCAACTGAAATAATTAACATACTTGAACGTGCATTTGTGGAGGCTTGCTCTTTTGTTCATTATTACTGAAGCATTACATTTCAATTATTTTAATTCTTTAGGTTTAGAGGCAGGATTAGGGTAGAGGAGAAGGAGAATTGAATTTTCAAAACAACAGTTGTAAAAGCAGAAGACAACTGTCCTCCAATGAGGAGGTGGAGGTAAGGAAAGAAAAAAACACACGTGTGAGACAGATTCAAACAAAGAAAGGTCACAACTGATGCAGCAGAGGCTGAGATTTACTGTAGTCCCCAGCTTGAATCAAGCTCTAAGTTTCTATTGGTTAAGACTCCCCCTGCTTGGTAAATACACATCTTTCAAAACCCACTTGTAAAGCATTCCATTAGAAATGTGTCCTCTAGCTCAGGCCAAGACACCCCTTGAGACATCATCACAGATATTGTCTAACACCAGTAACTTCCTCTGTGGCAATGGTTGGTGTTCCTCTTTACACAAGCAATAACGACATGTTTATAAGAATGGAATTTGTTCCATTTGAAGATGATGCACAACACTGTCTTTAATGTTTGCAGAAGATCTAATTGCAGATGCCTGAGTGCCTTTCACCCTGATTAGCTTTTGATTGATTTCCTTTACGATGTGCTGAGAGGAGAGAAGGGGCATTATAGTGTTGGTCAATAGTAACAGCATTTTCTGTGTTTCTGCAGGGCTGTGTGTGGGTACCAGCTGCGACAGGGAGATGTCCACTCCGCACTTCCCTGAGAGGAAAACTGCAACTCTTTTGACCTCCAAAGCCACCACTACCAGGAACAGTTTTACAGATTACAGTACAGTCTCCAGTATGTCCTGGGGATGGGGCATCATGGTATTTTTGCCTCATTTGAAATGTCGTACTCAAAGGTCTTATTTCTGGAGTGTATAACACACTTTTCTCACCGCCCTGCAACACAAATGACTGTTATTACTTCAGCATAGGCTGATGTTTCATCTCTCTGCCATACATTCCTGTTGTAACTCAGCTGTAGATATTTGGCAAACTTGTCGCTGTTGGAGACATATAACTTTTAAATGACTCTTTGTGTGAGTTCAGGCAAGTGTTACTTTACGGCATGTGGTGTGGCTTGTGGAGAGAGGAAAAAAATCACTCAATTTCCCTTTAAGGTATTGTTGTGTATTTGCTTGTACAGTGTTGTGAAATTTGCCTGATGTTCTCTGTTGAAAGAAGGTTACTTATGATATTCTTTAGAGGTGATATTCTTTATAGTGCAATTCAATGTATCCTCAGCCTCCAGGGCTAAAAAATTAAGCTAATGCACAAGTGCCAAAAACTGCAGTTCCTCAAATGGCCACTTGAGGCTGACTCAGAGAACAAGTCAGTCCCCATAGACCCCTATGTTAAAATGCCCAACTTGACAGCTGGAATACACGTTTATGCCCTGGAACAAAAAACATTTACCTATAGCTAATTTCTACATTCATGACCACTGTGAAGGGCGTGAAATTTTTATATAACTCACCTGTTTATATGTTATTAAAACCCAAAGTTACACATATTTAAGGGCATGGTCACTTGAGTGACAGGCTTTCTGCGAGGTGTTGCACCAGTCTATGAGTCAGCTTTAATCTCCAAGTCTGGCATTTGTTCAATCCCATCAACCGCCCCGACGCTGCTTATATACAAGTTATAGTGCATTACTTTTTGTATGTATAGGCACCAATAGTAAATGAGAACAGCCTGTTAAATTAAAACATTTTAACTTAAAGGAAAAAGCACTGATATTAATTAGATTAATCAATAAATACATTAATTGACTTTTTTTGTTGTTTTTTTATTTTTGTTTTATGTTTTTTTTTTTTTTCAGTTAATATCTAAAGTTGGGGGACCCTTGTCAAATATAAGTCCTCTTCCTAACTGTCAAATAAAAGCAAAAAGTGTGTGATGATTTGCGTGTCATTAGTTGAATACAATATTATTAATAGAGCTTTTAACCTACTGGTCAAATAAAGCAAACCATTTCAATACAATGCTTTGGCCTCCTGTAATATATGAATGTCGTTATTTGTAATATTTTATAGTTATAACCTGTTAATAGATGATCAAAGCCCTACAGTGATTGAAGCCGAGAAGTGTAGGAATAGAATTACTTTTTTCCAAAATTTTGTGAAGAATACCTGCTTCTTTTGTTTGTTGTTTTATCTGCAATTCCCATGGTCGGATGTCTCCAACACTCTGCCAGTAGACAAATTTCTGCCGCTCTGCTCTAGCTCAGGCTCTGCAGGCCCTCGCTTCATGCAGTACAATGGTGTATTTGCCTGACAGATGCACACACACACACTCACAATGTGCAGCAGCAAAATCTATCTTGCTTGTGGCTGTAATGTGACTGGAATAGTACGTGGACTTCACACAGGTGGAAAGTGCTGAGAATCTTGCTTATCTGGACAGTCAAATAAAAATGGGCTCAAGACGGCGAAAAGCTTCTAGTTTACAGAGGGTCTAATCACAAAGGAACAGCTGCTTAAGGGGAAACACAACTATGTTATCACTGTAGAAATGCTGGTTACAACTACAAACAATAGTCTTGCAAATGCCAAGTAATGCTCATTAGACACACGGTGTGTTTTACAGCAACCACAGCAGGGGCATATTTGCAATTAGGACGAGTGAGAGGATCCAAGAGGAAATGTTCAAATGACAGAACATCTGTTGAAATCCAGTAAGTAGCAGCCAAAGGCAAACACTTGTTTAACTTCTGTTGCCTCTGTCCAGGATATCAACCAGCGACACACCTGGATTAATGAGATCAGACAGAATGAAGTGTTGCAGGAAACTGAAACAATGGGTAACAATTCATTTTACGGGTCACAAAGTTTCCTGCTCTTCTCCTAGAAAGGAACTGACCAGGTAATTGCTAAGGTTCCTGGAAAGTATGTAATTCGGTTTAAAGGGAAATGGAGACAGTGCACACTTCAGTACACTTCCAATTATTTATTTCTAATTAATTGCTGGTGTAACTTAGAGCCTTTTTTTACATTTTAATTGTTTTGGGGGGCATTCTGCCATTATTCTTCAGTGAAAGCTTAAGAGAGACAAGAAAGGTCTCTTGCCTCTGTCCAGCTTATCAACCAATGACACACCTAGACGAATAAGGGGGAGAGACAGAGGGGATGATATGCGGCAAACGGCCGCCTAGAACCAAACATGGGCTGCTGTGATAAGGACTAAGATTTAGTGGTATGCGCTGTATCAGATGAGCTCTGGGGTTACACCTGTGGTTTATCATTGCCTTCTCATAAAGTTCGGGAACTCACAAGAGACAGACAAAAAGAACAACGGTCAAAACTGGAGCGGCAGAGGCCAAGGTGTCCTGACAGTCACTTACATGGTTCAAGCTCCAAAACAGCAGATCCAACATGTCTCATTATGCAACTCTGTACTACCTACTTCTTTCAAACCCCACACACTTCCAGCTTGTCATGCAGGCTTTCAGTTAAAATCTCAAATCTCAAGCGAAACCAAGAAAACATTACCTTACTATTACATCATGAATGGGTTTTTTTTTTTAACATTTGAAAGCTCTCCCCAGAGCCAGATGTCTGATTCCACAGGATGAGTACTACTCCTGGCAAGAGAGAGTCTCTTTCTGTCCATCCATAGCTAATCTCGCAAACTACTGGACCAATCAGCCTATTGACTGTTTTATACCATCACTCGCCGCTGACTCCTCACTCCTCTTAACCAGCCAGTAGAGGCCCCAAATTTTCAGGAAATTGGATTGGCTATAAGCAACAAGCTTTACTGTCTGTTGCAGGGCACCCTTTGCTAAAAAACTGATATTCATAGAAAAGATTGGTCTCATTCTCATAATTACATATATTTCACATACAGTGCCTTTTAGCAGGCAAACTTGTTCTGCTCTGTGCAAGATGCTGCAGCTCTGTGAAAAACAGACAAGGAGTTTATTTTTGTTAGCTTCTGGGATGCTTTGGAATTGCGCTGGATCTGCTGGAATTAGACAACAATTGTCTGGAATGGCCATGATCAGTTTAGGCAGTCGCCATGCAGAGATATGCACTCTGCGCAGTGCACTTTCCTAGTTTAGAAAATGTATTCTGCTAAACAACTGCTAATAGGCTCTATCTCGCTTCAGCTCTAACAGTATTAGTGTTTTGACCTTGCACCTCTGCACAATTCTGCACACCGCCTGATGCAGTTGTTCTTTTCTCTGAAAGTCAGACACTGCATGCAGTGAGTGAGATGGTGTTTCTGCATCGAGTTTGAATGGTGAAAAGACCTATTTCACATCAATCGGATCTAATCTGCAGGAGGAGTCTGTTAAAGAATGACCCATGAAAATGACCAAAAATGCACCAAAATTATACATTCAATTCAAAATGGCCGACTTCCTGGTGGGTTTAGGGTATTGCCCCAAGAGATGATTTTTTTTTTACATTTTGGGGTGTTACATGTGCCTACCAAGTTTCGTACATGTCGGTGAAACCAGCTTTGGCGGCTGCTTCTGGAACTTTTGTGGGGGGCACTACTGAGGCATTTTATGACACCTGTTATATTGACATAGTGAAAATATGACCTTCACTGTGAAATATTTGGTAATATTTCAGCAGGATATTGTAAAGAAATCAATAGGTGTTCCAATATAAGTGAAAGGTAAAAGATGCAGACAGAGAAGTTTGGATGGAGTCAGTTGAGTGAATCTGGGTTTGGTCCGCTGAGATGAGCTGCTGGCTGTCGAGGCGAGTAGAGAGAGATCTGCAGTGTAAGCTGGGAGCAACGCTGCAGGCAGGTAAGCATAGGGACTACAGATCATGATACATACACATAGACACATGCAGACATCCCACACCCATACGCACACTCTATAGCACACCCTTCGCATGCAAATAGGAAGCTGCAGCATCTCATATTTCCTCTTTGGGTCACTTTACATTTGCTAAAATACAAATGAATAAGGAAAAGTTGTGTTTGCATGAATCACAGTGGAATTTCTTTGTTAATCTAAATCTAATCCCAGTTTTAGTTGGAAATGTAAAGATTACGCTGAACTTTAAGAAGGGAGGAGCAGCAAAGAGGGGTTGTGCAATAAAAAGATCTACATTCTTAAGGTCTAAAACTAGATAAAAGTAACTGGATAAAGGCACAAAAATACACATCACACACTGACATACATTGCACTTCAAGCACTTACAACTGTGCGAAGAGCTCTTTCTTCTTACTTTTACCTGCATCTGCTACTGGATCTAAACTCATTGCATTGAGACAATCACCATGACGACACACACAGTATGATCACACCTATAGTTTGTTAACTTCGGTTCAAACTGGAATGGAGAAGTTCACTTCTATGTATATTTGTATTTGTTTTGTATCAGACAGTCAAAATCCAGGAGAAGACTTCTAATGAGACGGTTCTCGCCAGAAAACCAGCGGCATCGGCCATTTATTCAAACACTTTAAATAGGCAAAAACAAACTTGTGTTTTGGTTATACCGACAAGTGTCTTATGATATTTACATATAATGAGGGAAGTCGAATGTGACTCCTGAGGAGCATTGCTGTGGAAATCATCCAATCACTTATTCTGAAATTCTGTTGTCTGTACCTGCTGTGCAGAGAAGTTTGAGTTTTGGAGATCTTTGTGAATAATTTCATCATTCCTCTTTTGAATTATGATTATTTGAGAATTTTGGCTGCAATAAAGAGAAATACAATATTTGATGCCCTTAGCACCAAATGGATGCACTGCACAGTCACTGGGATGTGTCAATCTAAGGAGTGACTGTGACAAAACTGCAACTTTTCTGATGCATTAATGCATGTCGAAACAGAGAATGACAATGTTGTTGATGCACTGCTGCATTTTGAAGTCACCAGTGGGCTGCCATAAATATGAAACAAAAGACACCACTGTTGTGATCATGGACATATTAAGAGGACTGGATAATGTGTTCTAAGATGGTTTGCCATTAATCCCAATGTAAGATGCTCACTTGATGCAGAGCAGAGTCCATGTCTGGCAACCCATTCAGCAGAATTAATGTTGGCATTGTACATTTTTGTAAACCCTGGATGAACCCTGTTAAATTTGTACATTTCAAATGTGGCAGATATGTTGAAACTTTACATTTCTTTACGTTTTTGTCGTGATGACATTGTGACTAACATGTGGTAAGGTTTGGACACATAAACCACTTGGTTCGGGATTGGGAAAGATCATTTTTTGGCTTAAAATACCCGCTGTTGTCACTACGAACACAGATAGAAATGTTGTGTCCTCTCATTAAAAAATACCAGCTTTTTGTTGGTCTCGAATATTCTGGCGACTGGGCTGCTTCTGGGTGAGAGGATACTCGCGGGAGACTTCCTCTGGCTTATCCTACTGACTTCTGCTGGCTCCCTGACAACATGGATGGCATGAAATGAGCTATAATTACAGCATCACAGTTGTATGCCTCGCCAACCAGTCAAGTTGCAATTTACATCCATGTCTAACCTGACTCATATGTAGCCATGAAAGTATACGTTATAAACATTACAATCTTTTACACTGAGTTCCCACTGGTAAGATTCTGCTGTGCCAAATTTGAAGACATTCCCCAGACTCAGGATGAGAATGGGACCCTTACAACAAACCACAGCTCTGTCATTTTAAGGCATCTTTGTGGTTTTATCTGAAGCCACCTGAGCTTAAAAGACATGCTCCCACCCTGCCAAATAAAGTGAGCTAAAGGATCAAATGCTCCAAACATGCTTGGTGTGAATAAACCTTAGATATAAGCTTTCCCTCAAACTGATTAATAAGTGAAGCTTGAAGGGGGAAACAGGAGCACAATTCTCAGGAGTCGAAATGAGATGGTGGGATGCACTCAGAAGAGGAGGAAAGATGAAAAGGCAGAGAAGAAGAGATCTTTTTTCACCTTCAGAGGGAGGCTGAACAGACTGACACTTATTAGCCTGCTACTACGTGTGTGTGTGTGTGTGTTTGGGGTAGTGTCAGGTTGTGTGAGTAGCGTGTGTATCGGTGTGGTTTTGTGTAACAGTGTACATGTCAGTGTGTGTTTGAGTTCTGTGTGTAGTGGCGACCCCTGTTGTTGTCGTGCAGCAGTGTCCGTGCACTGTGCGTCACTGCTGAGCACGATGTCAATTAGTGCCTCCTGGTAACACCTGGACCCGATGTTGCCAGCCTATGCAAGAGAGTTCTGGCTACTCTCCCAGTCTCACAGTGTCTTGCTCTCTTGCTGCTTGCTCACTTGACTCATACTCCTTCTCCCTCTTCTCTCCTGAAAGAACTGCCCATTGTGTGAGGAGGGCAGCATTCGCTCAGCTGTCTTTTGGTTCCTTTTTGTACAAATTACAACACGCACACACCGAACTTATCCCTCATGTACACATTACACTACTGATTCCACTGATACTCACACTCCTTGTTTATGTTAAATAATTCATTGAATTAATTAGCTTTTGTAACTTCAGTATTTCCTAACCTGGACCCCATTTGCTTATTTGTTTGTGTCTGATTCCCCTTTTTGAATAATCCTAAACAGAAGCAGTTCAAGAACCAAAGCTAATTTGGTGGAAAAGGGGTAAAAGTGAAATTCATAATTTATACCACTGCCATCATGGTAGGATTCGTTTTTCATAATGTTGTCAGACACTTATAAATCAGTGCCAAAGACAAGCACTTTTAGTGGATGCACATTCAGCCGTGCATATGCCCCAAGTGGTTACACTGCAGTCTTTTTACGGCTGCCGGTTACAGCCCTGTCACTAAATACCAAACCAGTTTAAAAAAGTGTTTTTCACATTTGTAACTTACACACACGTACACTGGGTCCAGGTTGGAAAAATACCAAAATTACACTTTAAATACATCACTTTTCTCAGACACTTGAAAATGGTGTGTCTATATTTGCCATGGCTCATGAGCCTGTTTGTAACAGTGTGCATGTGTGTTTGTGAATTTGCATTATACGAGTGTTATGGGCCCCAGTTAAATAAGCAAGTTAAACTTTGATGCATTAGATATAGCAGGTTCAGGTTACCTTAACATCACTTCAGAGAAGCTAAAAAAAACATCTTCAGTATGAACGCCTCAGGCTACAACTTCAAACATTAACACATCTTTACTGCATAATTACAATATTAACATTCCCCTTAAACAAGTGCAGCTTTTTTACCATATACCTGTGTGCTCTCCAGTGTGGAGGAGCCTCAGTGCAAAGTACTGTAAAGAAACTCAGCAACTAGCCTGCAAGACTACATTTGGGGAAAGAAAACCCTACATGTATGAGTAGTGTTGTGTTTTCACACTTGATTCTGTGTGTTAATTGGTGTGTGTCTGTGAATGTCACTGTGTGAGTGTGAGTGTGAGCTCGCGTTTAGGGCAACAGCACATGCAAGAGCATAAGTGTGAATGTGTGTGGACTCTTTCCTGGTCCTTCACATACTGAAATAATCCAATTACAGATGGAACCATTAAAGTTTCTGTCAAATCCCCTGAAAAGACGAAATAAACAATTAGTGCCCAACGACCACAAGGTTTCCACATCTTAATCCCATGCTCTTTATCTCCTACATATTCATGACACACACGTTGGCCCTTTCAAGCTGTTTGCTAACTCCTGTCTGATAAGCCATGGCGACATGCGGATGTTTTTAAGTCAATTGACTATAAATGAAAAAGAAATGCCTTTGTTAGCATTGGATAGGAGGGTGGAATCTACCTTGGTTTAAAAGATATGCAGCCTTGACAGAAGGGAGGAAGATGAAAAATAAACAGAGGAAGGAAAAGTGAGAAGAAGTGTGAGGGCTGGCGGGATGTCGCGGGGTACATGGAGAAAATAAACAAATATGCTCATGAGTTTGTGCGAGAGAGACGGGCAGAAAGGCAGCGAGAGGAGCGAGCTGGAAGGACAAACATTATTTGATTTAGTTCAATAAACAGGCAGAGAGCTGGGGAGTGTTTTTGCATCGTTGATTTACTGCTTGGAAAGGACCTCGATGAGCAGAGCATCACCAGTCTCTCCTGCCAATCAACTGTGTTCTTTATCTATTTATTCTGTTGTTCACCCCAAATCTTTGGTGTCCCTGCAGCTCAATTAGGCAAACTGGCACTGAGATTCATCAACGTCTATGCTGGTGTTAGAGAGGCTGTGCTGTGCTTGAAAATAATTGTTTTTCTTTTCCTTCTTTCAGTGTTTTTCAGTGTTATCGTGTTCAGTAGGTGTGGTTAACTGTGGCTGAACATACAGATGATAAATATTACATTCATTCATTTATCAAACGTACCTTAAAAGAACGATACCATGTTGATACGCATGTTTAGGGTGCTTTTAGTTAGTTAGTAGCTGATTGCTCCTGCTGTCAATACCCATTAGTACAACTATACCTTTGGGGGGATAACATCCACAGTCCTTGTTTGTCAGAAGAAGAAATTTTACGATCAGCTGAAGCGAATATAAGGCCTCATTCAGTCTCAGTTGGACTGATCAAGTGGCAATATGATTGACAGGAGAGGCTGATGTGCAAAGCTGACACATGTAGTATATGTTTTTATGTTATTTTTATGGTGTTTGTTTTTATTTCCTCTGGACTATTATTGTAAGGCAGTAATACTCGTGTCTTAATAACTGAATTGTTGACAGCAGTTTGAAATATGCCTTTACACACTAACAGCTGCTGTCCCATGTCAGATGGCCTCAACTGGAAACACAAGACAATAGTCTTGATGGTGGCGCTACAGCAAGCCTCTAAATTTCAAAAATTTGAAAATACACAGATTGCATCTGGACAGCATGGAGATGTTAGTAATTTGTTTTTAACAATGATTTATTGGCTCCATAAGTGAAAAACTGATGTTTAAAAATGCCATTTTTGCATTGACTCCAATTGTTGGCATGAGAGCGAAATTCAAAATGCTGTAAAAAAAAAAATCAGTTTTTGAGATAAAATTCTGATATTTTCCAAACATCATCTACCATGACTCTAGAATTTTGTCATTTTTTTTAATGAACGCTGAAAATGTATTTAGCAAGAATTTGCAAATATATGTTTACAGTACCGTTTACAGTCAAACATTCTGATGCACCGGCTCAATTTTCAATAAATCAAAAATCTGTGAGGATCATTGGACACCCAAGATTAGTGTCAGTGGTTCAGTATCTGACCAAATGTCTCCCCTTCTGTTCCTGAGTTATGTCAATGGATTTACATACATTTGGATGTATAATGTCATTGCTTCAGTATTATTCCTATTAGACATAGTGTGAAATTTTGTCATTATTAGTGCATGAATTCCTTGGTCGTGGCCAAAATCATGTGTTGTGAGGTCACAGTGACCGTGACCTTTCGACTACCAAATTCTAATTATTTCTTTCCTGAGTCCCAGTGGACGTTTGTGTCAAATTTGAGGAAACTCCCTCGAGATAGCTCCTTCACAAGAATGAGACCGATGCAAGATCATGCTGACCTTGACCTTTGACCACCAAAATCTAATCAGTTCATCAATAAGTCAAAGTGGACATTTTTGCTGACTTTAAAGAAATTCCCTCAAGGCTTTCTTGAGATATTGTGTTCACAAGAATTGGATGAAGGGACACACAGACAAACAACTCAAAACATTATGCCTCCAGCTCAGGCTACCACCGGGGCAGAGGCATAAAAAATATTTACGCCTGCAGAAGTAATCCTTCTCAATCATCACTTAGAACCCAGTGTGTGGTGGTGTATTTTTCTGCAGACACTCTGTCCTCTGCCTGTATTTGCTTGTCTTATCCTTATTTCTATGTACGGGAAGTTTATGGGCATGAACCCCCACAGCACTAAGATGAGGTGGGGGCTTTATTAAAAGGTAGAGAACAGGAGCCAGAACATATGCAGCAGGCATCCAAGAGAAACGCTGCCAATAAAAAGCAGATATAGCGAGGCAACACAGCAAACGAGAGTGAATCTGGGATTGGATTTTATTGTCGCTTTTGCCGGCGAGTGTATTCACAGACAGTAACCGACAATCCTGCATGCTATACCTTTAAGCTGGGCATACACTGTGCGATTTCAGGCAGTCTCTGACCTGGATTTCAGCTTGCCCAGACGTAAATTGCCATGCAGTGTACAGGGGTAGCAAAAACCAATCATGTACTACGTGTGTGAGAGAAAGAGAGAGAGAAAATCAAAACTTGGACTGACCAGTTTTGTCTTTTGAGCTCTTTTTGGGATGTCTTTTACAAACTTCTACCTGTCCGCAGCCCTGGAGTCTTCAAAAAAATTGTCACTGACAATTGTCAATGCCAATGGTCCATTTTATTGCCTTTTTCACACACACAGTGTGAGCACTCAGCCGTGGCTTGATGATCGAACTGTACAGTGTGAGCACAAAAACCTCAAGCTTTGGCTTTACAACACAGACAATTTACTTGTACAATGGGAGTTGGAATTAAAGAACAACATTTCTAAGAGTGGCTCAAAGTACAGTGTATGGCCAGCTTTACTCAAGTCAGACCTCTTATTCAGGTCAGACCTCTTGCTTTGTCCATAGATTCTACCGCAAGAGTGTGCACTCTGTGTTTATTTCTTTTACACAGGTTACATTAACATCTACATATCCATCTCTACACGTTGCATTAACACACACCTTTTGAACGATTATCTCTGTACACTGCACATATTTTATTTATACTTCATGATGTGAATTTCTGAACACCACCTGGACAATATTTTGCATGTTGTCAGCTCTTTCATTTTAAAACAGATTTACTGTTCATATTTTTATTGTATTGTTGTCTATTCAGTGTTTCTTGGCTTTTATAATACGTGCTTTTTATTTTTATTTGTCTTCCTATGTTTATTGTTATGCACCAATACAATTTAGCAGAAATGGCCAGTGAGTCAATCAATCAATTTTATTGAGCCCAATATCACAAATCACAATTGGCCTCAGAGGGCTTTACAGTCATGTGTGACTTTAGTCATGTGAGTTGACGTGTCAACCGAAATCTTGGCCTCTTGATCTTGATCTCTGACAAACTCATGTGACTAATGATCGATGGGAAAAAATAAGACAATGTTCCAGTTTAGTGGCTGACGGGTGCTTTCAGACTTGGTTTGGACTTGGATGGTGTGCACCTGAGTGCTATTGCAGGTGTGAAAGCACAAGAACATGTGTCCAGCTGTTTCCCTAATTTTCCAACTGTCTTTTAGGACATAGGTTTGGTTTCAGGTACATGAAAGTTCAAGTTCAAACTCTTTGTACATGCGCTGTGTTATTAATACACTCAGCCAATTAAAAATCAGATTAAAAGAGAACTCATACTACATCAGTAATGTATTACCAACTCCACTAAAGATCTGCCTTTTACTGCCTTATCTTTGATCAATGCCCTGGAGAAGAACATTTTATGTATTATTAAAAGCATAAATTTAAAGTTTTTTTAAAGCCTAGAAAACATACAGAGGGGTTTGCAGTATATTTTCAAGACCTAAGGTTTAGGAGCAGCATGTGGTAAATTCAACAGATTACATAAAAAGAAAAATCTGATCATATCTGCACAAACATGTTATAATTCTGCCCTCCGTGGTCTGCTCCATTTCTTCACCCTATCCACACATTTAGCTGGCCATGTGCCAGCTGACACAGGGTGTACATCAAATTGATTTTTACTTTACTTGTTGTGGGAATCTTTTGAACAACAAAGCCTCCATGCTGTGAGAAGGCTTTCAGTGATTTAATGATTTAACGATTTTTCCCTGTGGCCTCTGCTGCTTAGCGTGCTGGTCAATACCAATAAAATCTGTCTGTGTGAGTGCCGCAGCATGTATTCATGTGTGCGAGTGTAAATCTGCAACTGAGGAGTGTCTTGAGCCAACGTGGCGCACGGTGCCAACATAGCAGCTGTAAAGCCCTGATATGAGGTTGCAGAGGATCAACACGTTCTCACTCTCAGCTCGTCAGTTTAGTCAGTGGCCCTACACTTTGAACTATGACATTCTAAGTACCTCTCTAGTGGTGTTGTCGCAATGAAAGCAATATTGCAATATGCCACAACTGCTATGTTCATGTTTTTTCTTTTTTCATTGGAGCACCCTTTATTTACACTCAAATGTCAGCAGGGTGATGAGGGGAGTGCCACATGTTTGCTGTTTTGTCACTGAAAGTTGAAAAATATTCAACATACTTTTTACCCAGCTGTCCAGTCATAGTAGAGGAGGGTTGGGACAAATTGTCTACCACAAAGCACAACGGTCTCATCGCTGAACAACAATGGAAGAGAAATTAATACTGAACCCACACAAACAGGCAGGTCTGTCCTGTCTGCCTACGTGCCTCAGCATTCCCTTCATCAAGAGCAGGTACTCTACCTTGTATCGTAGCAACCAGACGCAACCAAAGTATCTCAGCTGTAAAACACTGCGCCCCTTATTACGCCTCATTGCCTGCCTTTGTTCTGAATTTACCAATATTTTATTGTTTTTTAAGCAAAAACAACAATTAAAAAAAAAAACAACAAAAAATGGCGGTAATACTGCATAGCGTGCTGTTGAGCCACCCTTAATCATCACAGGGGAAATTCCTTCACTCCAAAAGCCCTACCCTCTAATGTATCTTTGAGATCAATTTGAGGAGTGTCTATGGATTGCTTGCTTCACATTTTATTATAGGTGTGTCAGCGGTGCGGGACTCACACTGGTCTGGTCTTGGCTTTTTCTCGGTCTCAGTTTAGGGGGTCTTGACTACAACAGTGATGTGCAGCATAATCATATCTGGATACTGGACACTGGATGTGTGCCTCTCGTGCCCCTGCTGATTGGCTTTCTTCATTTATAATTTTGTTAGAACCTAATTTGAAACTGACCCAATCAAGGTCCAATCAAAACATTTGAAGATGATGGTGGAAAACAATCGCTGCATTAATGGTAAAAACTCACAAAAAAATGACATATCATGCAATCATGAAGTGGTTGCCGTGGCAACCGGTACATCGCTAAGTTCTCATCAACATGTCCTTGACCAATGAGGGACCTGAATGAAATTAGAGACTGCGTTCTCTGTGAGTGAGAGCAATGTTTCAGGTCAAAGTGGGAAGAAGCAGCAGGTTTATCAGGCAGCAGAGTAATGATGTGATAACACCGGGATGGGTTAATGTCCGGAGCTTGAGCAGCCCGCCAGGCTGCTCGCCAGGCTCACAGCTGCCTGCTAGGCTAAAACATTGCTCTCACTCACGGAGAAGAGTAAGAACGTTAGTGTTAGCTCCCGGTGTTAGCACTAGCCGGGTCGGTTAGAGTCCGCAGGCTGCTCAAGCTCCAGACATTAACCCATCCCGGTGTTTCCTCCGCAGCCTCCACTTCACCCAGCTTCACTCAGCTGCCTGATAAACCCGCTGCTTCTTCCCACTTTAACCTGAATAACAAACCAGGGCTAGTGCTCCGGTTGGATCCAAACAGAGAGCCGCTAATTGGGAAGCTAGCGGAGGCTAACCGACCAGATTCACATGAATGTACATGAACGTGCAGCCGGACCGGCTTGTAAACAATGGGCTGGAGATCAACACAGAGAGGGTGTGTGAGGTCATGCTATACTCCAGATGAAATTACACCTCTAGTTATTCACATAGCAATTTTTTAATTCCTTCAATCTAGAAATGATGAATTTCGCTTATTGCTCCTTTAAATATAAATTACATGATTTGTGTTGCCCGTTTCGGAGATAATGGTTACGTTTTTAAACAGTGAGATTTTTTTTTGAAGACCATAACTTCCTACTTCCTTCCTGTGTTGTATTGACTACGGAATGAATGAGCTAAAGGTAAAACGGTAAAAGTTTAAGGTAAACAAAGGAAAATAAAACGGCAACGGCAACTTAATGATAAAGACGTCGAAGGCTGAGTGTATTTTGGCAACCCGAAGAGGCATAAGGTTGGTGTGTGTTGTGCCTGTGGTGATTACTTGATTACTTGATGATTTGTGTCGAAAAGTATGCTAACTCTTTTGCCCGCCTGTTTGATGAATTGGTGAATTGGCGGTGTACTGCTTGGTATAATATTGAGTTGTCTGAGAAAGTACTGTGATCATTTACTATTTATTATGGACAGAAGTGGAAACAGAAATGTGATTGCTTTGTTTGCTTTGTTTTGTCAGTTCTCACGCTGGTTTATGGAGCTGGTTTTGAGGAGCAGCAATAAATGTTAAAACCATCAGTGGAGTCTCTTACTATCTTTCGGAGGGTTTGCTACAGTGTGTATGTTCGTATGTAAGCAGTGTGGCCATGACATGTTCACAGTGCTGCCCTATACATACAGATACATGTATGAAGGTTTCCATTCTTCTTTGTTATGACAGGAAAACATTACTGTCACATGAAAAGAGGCTGAGATACAGACCTTGTCACGATAAGACCTTCATGTATTGCAGAAAGCATGCTCAAGGCTATCTGCTGTACTGACCAGCATGAAGATTCATTCTCTTTACTGCTAGCAATGTTACAAATTGAACATTGGATGTGCATGATGTAATTGAAAGTGTCATTGTGTCATCAGGGCCTCATACATAAGACCTACATGTTAACTTGCCAGCACATTTATGTAACCAGGTACATGCCTGAAAGATTATTTTTATTTTTAGTGCCCTCCTTACTTTTACAATGACAATACAAATTTATCAGAATTACTACAATTCTGTCTATAAAAGCCAGAATGCTAAGCAAAAAAAACTCCCGGCTGCTGAAACAGAAAGGCAGCAGGAGTTATATATGAAGTTAAATGGAGGCAGAGAAGAGGGGGTAGAAAGCAGCAGTGGCTGTGGTCATGGTTACAGATGGTATGGAGAGTGAAGAGAGAAGTGAAAGAGCAAAAGAAACACATGGGAGACGGAACAAGAGAGCGTGAGTGATGGAAAGTACTGGGCACAGTGTCTCCATCTCTTTCGCATCCAAATGCTCTCCAGCCTTCACCCTGAGGCTCTGCTGCTAATGGATTTACACTATGGGAGACATCAGTGTTGTACAGCATGCTGCAGCATAGCCTTGAATGCACATGTAGCCTATATGGTGAGAACTGTGTGTGCCATGTGTGCAGTATACACTCATCTGGAGGTAAGCTCAAACGATAATCTGCAATCTTATTTTAAATAAGTACGAGCGTTGATTCATACGAGTGAAAGTAAAGGTGTGATCTGACCAAACGTGAACATGAAGCACGTTTATTGCACAGTGTGATTCCATACAAAATAAATGCAAAGACACATACTGCTGTATTGCAAAAGACTATCAGTGCTCTCCTCTCATAGAGAATCAGAGCTGGCAGACAAACATATTGTCGCTGTGTGTGGGCACCAAAAGCCTCAACTCAATGTCAGTACTGAGAGCTAGAAAGAAAGTGAGCTATGACTACATGCCACAATGCAAGTCAATGGGAAAACATATTTAGGGACCCTATGTCATCACATGGTGGACCTGGAAGTTCTGGCCATTACGTAAAATTGGCCTTACAGCCTGGCGCTGCTCCTGGGGTTTGATACACATGAGGTTACGAACCACCATTTGACAGGATTCACTTCAGGGACATCCATGCAAAAGATTGTGGTTGTTCGATATGATTAAAATCAGAACTCTGTAGTTGTCAACTGCAGCAGAGGAGACAACATTGGATCAGAATAGTCACTCTTATGACTCACATCGGGCTCACTTCTATAGTAAATCAAATACAGTGCAAACAAACTATTCCCCAAATAATACGCAAATTAAGTGGCACGAATGAAGCGAGCAGAGCGATTCTTGCATTATATGCTTATTCGCGAGAGTTGAAAAATCTCAACTTCAGCGACCAATTTGTGCCGCTTTGCCAATCAGCATTCAAATCCTCTGGAGGCGAGTGACACAGACTGGCAGAAGTTTGTTCATCAAGCAATTTTACACGTGTATGATGTGAGTTATTCATGCATATGAAGCAAAGCAACATAATATATTCTAGCGCTCCAACTCTTTGCAACTCTTTGCAAAATTTGCATTTGGTGTGAACACAACATTAAAGTTTCTGGACTTGTGGTTGAGAACCACTGAGTTCACACAACCTTAACTCCAAACAAACACTCCAGAGGTTGTATTTGTGCAGGTAACACAAGGCAAACATTTGGTCTGAACAACCTTTAACACTACCAGAATAAAAATATTCCCAGTACAGCATTCAAATCTTTACTTGATTAGAAGTGTGAACCGTAAAGGTAGCCTACTCGTACTAAATGGCACTAAGCCTCATGGCTTAGCTTAACACACAGTGTAAAACCACAAATTGTTGATTGTAAATGTGATTTTTGCACAGCTGAGGATACAACAAGTTTCAAGTCCTTATGCTAAGCTACGCCAACTGGCAGGTGGGAAAAATGTCATAGTTACTGTGCAAACATAAGAGTAGTTGCCTATCAAACCTATATCTAACTTTTGATGCAAATAACTACTAGCAGAGGAAAAAGTATATTTCAATTCAGTACAGTACTTGAGTACACTGTATTCCACCACCACACACAACATCCAATATATGTGTGATTTTGAAAAGGTCTACTTTGTTGTACACACTAAAGTGACAAAAATGATACAAAATATGTGTTTACAGGTGAGTGGGGGAAAGCACAACATGCAGTGAATCTTGACACCATAACATCAGTGTCCTCCTGCAACACTGTGCTTTTCCTGCCACTGCGACTCATGACAAGCCGCCAAATGCATCAGACAGGTGACAGTGAAGAAGAAAACACGTTGCTACATCTCAGGAAAAAGCTCCGTCTCACACAATGTACCCATGTAAAAGTGTGTGTGTGTGTGTGTGTGTGTGTGTGTGTGTGTGTGTGTAGGTGTGTGTGTGTGTGTGTGTGTGTGTGCGCGCGCGCTAATGCTGCATTAGGCCTGCACAAGCTGCACTTCAGTTGTAATTAGAATTGATTAACATTAACTCGCTCAAATTGTGTGTCTCCAAGGTTGCAGTTCAGCGATGTGCTGAACAGGTGTGCTCTCTCAGCCCTCCGAAGGGATTACTGTATATTCACCACACACACACACACACACACACACACACACACACACACACACACACACACACACACACACACACACTGTCCACTAGCCTCCTACTGTGTTGCATCTGCTCTGGAGAACTAGAAGAGTTCTTGCACTCATGCTGTCATGTTTGTCACTTAAAGTACGAATAGGCGAGCATCCTCATACACGGAAAAATCTTTACTACAGTAAGTGGAGCAGGGTGGATGATTTATATATGTAGAGGATATGCTATATACCACATGTAATAAAGACAAATGATCAAAGGGACATTGGAGAAGAAAAATCATGTCAGGATAAGGAAGATTTATCATCTGAGTCCAAGCAATATGTGGTACTAATACCGCAGAGAGTACCACTGCTTCATAATTTCAAATTAAGCAAAAAATCAATAAGTAAACAGCCTGTGTGCAACAGGTATGCTCCAGCTATATATAGCCTCTCATAGCTCAATCCCCAGTTCAACTTTTACAAGCTTTCTGAGTTCAAATCATCAACACTCTCCCTGTTCTCTGATTGCTCCAAGAATACTAACAAGCAAAGACCCATGACCTGTTTGTGCCATTTGTGGCTGTGGGACAAAGTGTGCCACCCGTTTTAGAGTCATAGGACAATTTGATGCTCCATTCAGTGAGTGACAAACTGTCTAGACCAAAGGACAAGCTTGTTCTATTTTAATATTAATATTTCAATCTATGTTTAGCAGCAATACAGGCAGCTTTTTACAACTCACCTATCTCAGGTGGGAAAAGCATTGTATTTTATGTCTGCAGCTGAGAGTGGGCCATCATGTAATGACCTAGCTCCAAATGTGCTAGATACTGTTAGGAATCTGTTGTCCTGTTGTGTTTTGTTTTCTTTCTTTTTTTTTTTGCTCCCTCCTTCAGTTCTGCCTTCACTTGGTTTTCCCCAGCTGGGCGTGGCTCCCTTCAGTCTCCTGGTCACTGCACTTCTGCGCTGCGTCTGTCATCAGCACACCTGTTTCGCATTAACTCCAATCACTGCAGCGTAAAAGCCTGGTACTCCCCTCCATTCTTCGCCAGTTCGTCGTTGAAACTCAAGTGGTAACTACTTGGCTCAATTTCTCGCGCTCAAGTTGTGTTTTTGCTCACCGGTTTTTGACCTGTGGATTTTTGCTCTTGGATCACAGACCTTGTACCACTGCCTTGCTAACCTGCTTTTGTTTTTTGTCTTTTTTCAGTGCCCTGCCATTTTCACTCCTCAGCCAGCCAGCCACGTTCAGCCTCATGCCTCAGCACCAGTTTTTGTTCCCCTCCTCCCACAGACTGTCTTGCCCTTGCCATTCCCCTGCACTGACTCAATTCTGCCCCTGAACTGATTTTTGTGCCCTTTTATAATAAACCTTTTTTTGTCTTGATCTGAATTGTTCGTATCTAGCGTAACAGATACGGCACTAATTATGGCATAACCAGTGCCAGACCTAACACATTCGGCACGCAAGCAGGCTTCATCTGCAACCCCCTCTGCAACTGATCCTTTGCTAATTTCTGCCACTCAAATGTAGACTGGCCAATCATGGCGTGAAATCGACCGGATCCAACAACAACAACAATAACATTGCTGCGTTTCAAAGACTCTCATGCAATCACATCAGATTTTCTTCATTTCATGTTGGTTTTGTGGATTTAGATCAGGGTTCAGCAACCCTTACTACCAGAAGAGCCATTTTTGGTCTAAAAAAATGTTCCCTTTATTTTCATTGACTTCTGTCTCTATTGCCAGTTTTAAAGCAGTTTTTGCTGGTGAGAGTTTGACATCCTTGATATGTCCTTCAACTGCATATTATAGACCCTTCTGTCTGCTTCTCTCTGAAATCGCCTTTTTGTCTTTCCAAAAATTTGATAATATCTCTTCAAGGAGTGCAGGTAGTTACAGCGTGGGCTCCAAGCTCACTCTGACAGCTTCATAGACCATCACAAAGAGGCAGGGCTTAGCGGAGGCTCAATGAGGTGTAAAAAATATGTGCATACAGTATACAGGCATCGGCCATCAGCCAAAACGAGTTGGAAAAAATTACCATATTAGATATCAGCGAAAATCCAATATAGTGCACCCCTCTATGGCAAATGATAAGACTAGCAATGATCAATATAAACTGTTGAAGAAATGGGAAGCAACCTTGGACCCAAACTTGATCAGGACAATGTAGCTGAAAATGTTAAGTGAATGAAGCACAGTGGAGAAAAGAGGTGCCACATATTTTAATTTTAGATGCACTTGCACTGAAGCTCCCAGTGGTCTGTCTACCTGTCTGTCCTCTGTTATCCATCCCCATTAGATCCGAGGCTTTAAATACCTGATATTAAAAGCATAATGATGGTAACCAGCTGTTTGTAGAGAAGCTGAGCTGTGTCTGTGTCTCCCTCGGGAATATTCTCCGTTCTCTGTTAATGAAAGCATCTGCGCACCTACACACACACACACACACACCTGAGCGCACATGCACATTCAGGTTACACTGGCACCTTGCACAGGCAAAACTCATGAACACACACTGACAAAATCCACCCACACGCAGCACACAGTCTCCAGATGTAAACGTATTAAACCTGACAGATGGCTATGGAGCCAGCCCTCTCATTGATGTGCACACTTTTATAATGGCCATATTTTGTTCTGCGTTAATCAAAGGAGACTAATGCACCTACTGGGGATAAGGGGAGTGGCATCAAATGAGGCCGGAGATGGCTGGAAAAATCACAGTTGGAGCTGAGCTCAGAGGAGAGACATGCTGCGACTACAAAGAGATGGCTGCATTTGGGGGAAAAAGTCAGCTCTATTCCAATCATTTGTTGCCGCTGTGGTCATTCTCAGTCACTGTCCTCATCGTTCATCATCTGATCCCTGCTGTGAGCCTGAATACACAGGCACTATACAGTGACACAAACTAGTATTACCACCTCTGGATTGTATGCCTCCATGAACTAGTCAAGTTACAGTTTACATCCATGTCTGATCAGACGCATATGTAGCCATGACAACAGACAATGCTTCAAATATGGATGTTGCTGCAAAGAAGCCACAATCTCAATCAGTTCATTGTTGAATCCAAGTGGACGTTTGTGCCAAATTTGAGGAAATCCCGACAGATGGGGTCGTGGTGACCTTGACATTTGATCTTTGAACACAAAAATATAATCAATTCATCATTAAGTCGAAGCTTGTGCCAAATCTCCAGGCGCTCTTGAGGAATTGCGTTCATGAGGTTGGTACTGACAACCCAAAAACAGAATGCCTCTGGCAATGCCTGTCACTGCCGCAGAGGTATAAAAAACATCCTGTGAGCACTGACTTGTGCAATTCAAATAACATTTCATTTTTGTTTACATGAAGGGAAAGTAGATTTCCATTTGATACTCATTTGTGCCATAATCTAAGGTAAAAATTCATGCAAAATCCCAATTTACATGTCGAAAACGCTATGCCAACCCACACAGTCATTTGTGACACACTTCTACAGAACTCTCAAACAGGCAGCACTATTTTAAAGGGAGAGTGATTATGGTGATCCCACCAAGCAGCATTGACTTTGTTCCTCCAGAGGGATCAGCAGTGATTTCAAGCATTCATGAATCATTACACCGCTTTAATTCAGGCAACCATTATATGTATTACTGGTATACAGAGTGAAATTAGGGTGCAACTCCTGAATCTTGTTAACGTATGAATTACCATTTCATTCAATTTTCCGCCTCTTATCTGAGTCGTCCAGACGTCCCTCTCCCCAGGAACATGTTCCCAAACCAGATGAGATATATAATCCCTGCAGGGCACCCTTATCACGTGCGCGAACCACCTCAACTTGCACATTTCGACGTGAAGGAGCAGCAGTCCTCCTGCGAGTTGCCTCTGCATGTCTGAACTCCTCACCCTATTGCTGAGCCCAGCCACCCTAGGGAGGGAACTCATTTCACAATCTTATTCTCTCAGTCACTTCCCAAAGCCCATGACCATCAGTTTAGGGTTGAGGGGTGAGGTACAGCTCCGACATTACAGTTGAGTCCATACCAACTCATCTGTCGACCACATGCTCCATTTTACCCTCACTCATGGACAGAACTCCAAGATACTCCGTCACTTGGGGCACTATCTCACTCCCATCCTGGCAGTGTGGCATGCATGAATCAAATTCAACAGCTGCCAATTTTTCCAGGAACCATTTTTTGGGGATTGACACAGTTATATCAAAGACAGAAAGAAAAGGGGGAATAGTTGGAGGGCAGAGAAGTCAGAGTTTGGCAGTTCTTACCCTGATGTTGTCGAAGGATGCTTTGTTGGTGACGTCATACAGAAGAAGGAGAGCTGAGAAGAGACAGAAAAAAAAAAATCAAGTGAAATTCTCCTGTATCTGTAAACTGTTCTCACAAACCAAAATCAGCTAAGTGAGTCACTCTGGTACTAAAGAGAGAGATAATTCATTAATCAGAATGTTCGGGTGGGACACGCTGGTGATTATCAGTCCACACAACAAATCAAGTGAAGCTGTGTCATAGTCAAGGAGACCCCCGCCCCTCTGCTCCACTGGGGTTCTTTGCAGATAAAACACCTTCTGCTCTGTTGTGCTGTTACAAAATCATCATTAGATACGGAGATCCTTCTAATATTTTCATTTTATTTATCCTTTATTTATCCTTCAACACATCATGTGCTTTTTATATCAGCCGCACGGCTTTTATGAAAAAACATAAAATGCTCTACAACTGTTTTCATCTCTGCCATTGTTTGTCATAAACAACAGCAAACCCGTGATCACTTTCTCTCAAGTCTCCTTGTAATTTCGTGAATAGCTTTTGATCTAGTAACACTGTTATTCATCAGCAATGATTAAACGGTCTAATTCACATCGGCAGCTGCTTCTATTTCTCACTTAAAACAGCAATGAAGCCTACACAGTTAAGTTACCTGCATGACAAAACAATAATGACTTAATTAAATAAGCACTGTTGAGTTTAATTAGATTTTGCTAACAAACAGTTCTCTTGGATACATATGGTAAGTACTGCAGTACTGGGACTGTGATGGCATGTCCTCTCTCATATGAAAGGATGCTCTACAATGCAAGGTCAGTAGCTACAGAGGAGCAAAAGTTACTGCGATGTTTTTGTCGGTGTTGTTGTTGATGTTAGCTGTCTGTGTATTTGTCTGACGATTGCTATCCATCAGCAGCTATAGAGGTCTGGTAAACTCACTTCTTTCTAACTCAGTGCCCCCCGGATTATTGTTCTTTTTTAAATTTGTAGTCACTTGAGTCCACCTATCAGTTTTCATGCATAACCATCACCATGACCTTTCCCAATCTAAGTAGTTAAGGCTGGTGAACTGACCTTGTGAAGAGATTGTTTTGCAATTGCTGTTTTAAAGGTCAAGAATGGACTTTCAATCTTAACTTTTAAGCAAACACGGACAAGAAGTCCTTGAAGTGCTCAGGGGAACAGACGTTTGAGCATCTACAATCCAACGACAAATGGACAAACTTCTGCTGGTGATGAAGATTGTGTGATCCAATAGAAAGCTCCAGAGTTTGTGGTAAGACTGCTGAAGTTATTTAAGTGGCTTAAACCAAACCAAAGCGTAACCACAGAGGCGGCAGATCAGAAATCCCTCATGTGAATAATTGCTGTAGTGTTCATTTGTGACGGTTATGGAAGGCACTGACCAACATGTTTGTCATTTAGAGTTGTGGACTGTCTGGTTTCCGGTGCAGATTTGGATCCTAGTAAAGACTCAAGAATTCCTAACATTATGATTGTCAATCACTTGGCCTATGTGTAAGTTGATGCAGATTTAGAGCTTGTGCTTCATTGAGGACGGTATCCCCTGATCTGTTAAATTTCTGTCTCAACAAAATCATATTTTGTCCAGAAGTTAGCCACTCTTTAGCAGCACCTATAGCTGTGTGTAAAGGCTTGTTTCCATCAAGCAGTCCGGTTCAGTTCAGTAAAAAAAAAAAACATTCCTTCCTGTTTTTTTGTCACCATTGTGTCAGGGATCAAGCACACTGATATGATATTAAAGGCCCTGACCCATCGAGCTCTCTCATGCACAAACCACAAAACCTGTTATTTTTAGATATCCCATAGATTGTGACAGACTCTAAACACACCGGCCTGTTCTTTTTAGTTCTGAAAACGTCGTGCAAGCCTGTTTCATGGACAATAAGCAAAGTGCAGACATTTGACTGCATCATATGTAAAGAGGAAATACAATGAGAGCTGGATGGAGCAGTGATGCAGCTATTACCATCTGATAATGACCCTGTTTAAGGGTCCTGTCTGTGCTGGAAACACAGCTCAACAGTTAAGGTACATATCCGTACAGGTTATGTACGGGTCTGAGGACATAAGTGTTTGATTGAAAATGTGTTAAATTATTCTAAAGCACATCATGTTCTCTAGTTTGACCTTTAAGAAGCAAGCACCTTCGTAAAGCACCACAGGAAATATAACACCTATTCAACCATTCCCTGCTTTAGAATTCATGTACGATTTATTTTAGACTTCGGTTCCACTGTTTGATGTTCAACAAGATCTTACACAAGAGAAATGCATGAAGAAAAACTTTTGCAATGCCTTCCACTGTTAGCTGAGCAAAGTGCTGCGTTCTACCTTTCACCACAGCATTAGTATTACACCTGACACATAACCACGCATGTGAATTCTAATTACCTCCAACTGCACCATGCTGCCATGCAAGATAATATCACCTCAGGTATTTTTGAGCACAAGCTGGAGGGTGTGCATTATAAAGCTCTGTCAGAAAGAAAAAGTCATTACACCTACGAGGGCAATTGTAACTAATTTTCTCAGCTGGATCAACTTTCACTTGGAATAATTAGCCTAAGCTAATTACCTCCACAGCACTTCTCCTCCTTGAACTGCATGTAATCCCTCTAACTATCTTCTTTGCTTACGTAAAACACACTCCATCCTCACTTCTTCACTCTTTCCTAAACCATACCTCCTTTTCCCTGTCTGTCCCAGAACCCTTCACCACTCAACTGTGACCGCATTTTTCACCAATCTATTTTGGATTAAGTCCTCTATTTGTTTATTCCAGCCAGACAAGGCCGTGAAGGGTGTTTAATGAGTTGTAATCACCGTGAGCGTTGCTTGGCTCTGTTTAACTGAGAAAACACAGAGAGGGGGAGAGAAAAAAGGGAGGTGTAAAGAAGGAGAGAAAGAAGGAGAGAGGGATGACCTGCCTTGCGAGTTAATTTCCTCTCGCATGGCTCCTGTGTTTATCAGCCACCCGAAAACCAGAGTAAACCACAAGGAGTTGCTTTCCTTCACCCTCCCCTAATCCAATTATATCTTGCCAAGCACACAAGACAGACGAAGCTAGAGAACTTTCTCACAGCAGTCGAGAAGCAGAGAGTTTTGTGATCGCTGGCAGTTACATTATAGTTGCAAAATAGTATACACAAGACAGAAATAAGAACTTTAAAAAATGGGCAAGTCAAAGTAAAGGGCAGAGGAAGATAGGATGTTGGTAATAGTGAGAGAAGATGGGTATGAGATTAAAGCAAGCAGAGAGGAAAAGATGAGTAAGACTAACCATGGAAAGGCAGAAAGACATATTGATGGATCGACCTATAACCTCACCAAGGACCTGAGAGACCACGGTGAAAAGACATATGCTAATGACAGAGGCTGACGTAGAATATAAAGTGCAATCCTCTAGCTTTTTGTAATGACGTTGTAAGAAGTAAGGTGAAAATGCACACTGGGTTCATGGGACGATTAAGCTATTACACAAGCTTAGAGAAAAACAAATAGGTACCATCTGCTGACCAAAAACAGCACTGCAACAAACAAGAAACATTTGGGACAGAAATTATGAAACTATACCTGCAATAAAACCAGCAGTAGTGGTCTAAAACAAGACCTGTTCTCTTGACAAGCAACCCCTTGTGGTTCGCCAGTAAGGGCTGCTCTGTGATAGGCAAAGGCGGGGCTAGAGCTGTGGCTACCAACTGTTCCAGACACCAGGTCCAGAATTTTCCCTTGTCATTAGTTCAAGGTCCACACAGTTTAATACATTCAACGTCATACTTGCATTTGGCCATTTTGTCATGCTACATAGCTGTCCATTACTGACTAATTCTATAGCAAGAAACAGCACTTCACAATAAAAGCGCTGTGCTGGACATTCACGTACTTCTAAATAAAGTGTGTTTTTTACAAGCTTGACAAGATTGCGAGTCACTTGTCGTCCATTCAGAATGGACCCATGACCCACCAAAGTAAGTTATCATAGCCAAGAACATGGCCACTGAGTGACAGGTGGGTGTCCTCCATGGACAAGTTGCTACCTCAGTGACAACATTGGTTAGGTCACGTAACCATGGCATAACTAAAGTATAGCATAGCCATATTTACCGTAGTGTCTACATCACCCACTGGTTTGTTGACTCATGTTTCAAAGGCTGTTTTTATTCAGCACATGGGTGAATCCTGATGTTGTTTAACACCAGCAGGTCATACGTTTCAGTCATCCTGTGTAATATCTCAAATACAGATGTCCTATTTTTTTCATGCACACCTAGGTATTATGATTTCAGAGGGTTGTAGGCAATTTCAGAAAATTCTGTTCAAATATTTTTGTGTTTGACACAGTGTTTTATGCTAAAATCTGCTTGATAGTAGAACAATGCCTATTAATGCACCCTGCATGACCCAAATGCAACCCACCAGCATGCCAATATTACACACAATAGCAACTATCAGACTTTTGAGCCGCTACCAGCATGACTATCAAAGTTCCTGCAGGAAACCCTGAGTGGGAAGGGATGGAGTTTGATGGAGTGAAGTGATCTATAATGAGCACAGCCATCCATCATCTTTCAGATTGTAATCTGCGTCAGTAATCACGGGCTGACCTTGGCCACTCTCCTTCCCTTGAATACGTTGCATAAACAAGTGATGCACGCGGACATATGCATACAAATGCAAATACCCATGGGCTTGCAATACACTATGGGTTGCTCTTTTGTTTGGTGTCCATAACTACTTAAATACAACACACAGCATCAACCAGTTTAGTATTTAATCAGTAATGTTGGAGTTATGGAGTGTGCATCCCTAACCACTCAACAATAGGTTGCCCAAATATCATTAAAAAAAAGAGCAAAACAATAAAAAGAAAATATGACAGCTAAATAAGAAATTCCACTAAATTTGGTTCATTATACAGTTATTGCAATTGTATGTGCTGCCTTATACTTTTTAATTTTCAGGAATATTGTTTTTCACATCCTACTTTTTAATATTTCCACACATTGAACTATTTTTTTCATTTCATACTTGAATTGTCGCATATTTTTGGGAAAAACTGTCTTATAAAATTGTTTTCTTGCTGACAGTTAGATAAGGGTGCTGATGCCACTTCCATCTCTGTATACTTAATATAACGCTGAAACCAAGAGATAGTTAGCTTAGCTTAGCATAAAGACTGAAAGTAGAGGAAAACAGCTGTACTGGCTCTGACCGAAGATAAACATATTCACCTATCAGCACCTGTAAAGCAAACCATCCTGACAACGTGTAAAACATTCTGTTTCACTCTGTAAACACTTTCAAGAAATCAAAATCTAATCGGGCCAATCAGGGATGCGTACTGTACTTGACAACATAAGCAGCCAATCAGGGACTGCCTTGTAATCAATGACGTAAAAAACAGGCTGTAGTTTGCAGAACTGAAATGGCGGCTTCCGTAGCAACAGTTATAACTGTAACGTTGGTGGAGTAAACATAGCATTAAGTTAAGTTATTGCAGAAATAGAGTCAATAACTCCAATTAAACAAGCTGACTTGGCAAAAGCTTGTTTTATCAACTGGCTCTGTTGGTGATGATGGAAAATGTCATTCTCCTGTGTTTTGTTTTGCTGATTGGCTATAGGAGTTTGTCTGTCTGTCAAGTACTCCCACCCACTGATAATGGTTGGGGTGGTTCTGTATCAGTCCGTACTGATACAGAGGTCGAAACAGAAATTTGAGCTCACATCACTAGGATGGTCATACCAGGCAACTGTGAAGCTAACTAATTAACATGTTGTATGTTGTTCAACACATAAAAAAAAATTGTAAAAATTACATGTTTTGATTTTATGGTGGGCTTTGTGTGGCACTATTTCTTGGCCGGGTGTAGTGACTTCCTGGAGCATAGATTATTGTTTTTAACACACTTGTTTTAACTGAGTACAGAGCCAGGCTAGCTGCTATGCTAATCGTGGGCTAGCATTAACCTCATATTCAGCATATAGTATTAAGTCTCATATAAACCAATTTATCCAACATGTCCTCACACAATGGGTGTGTTATATCTTCGAAAATGCACATACAATGGTTCATTGATAACTAATGACATTAGCACCCTCTAATGGCATCATCACGTTATGTACTTGAAGCAAACTTACATTGGCTACTTAGCAATGGTTTGTAGGTGACGTTTAGGCAAGTAAAGTTACGCAGGTTAGGTTTTGGAAAAGAAGCAAGACTGGGTGTCGGCATGTTACGTACTTACACAGTATTAAGTACAAAATTATGTGCTTAAAGTAAAGTTACATAGGTTAGGTTTAGGAAAAGAAACATGGTGAAAATAAAACATCTCAAAGTTCACACAAGACACAAACAACGGTTTCCTGGAGGAAAGTCCTGTGTTTGTTTGGCCCATTCACCACCCGAACCTGCCTCGTAAGATACTTGTTCTTTACATTCCTTCTTGACTCCCATCAGCAGGTTGGTAACATAATAGCAGTCTTCCCGATTACAAGTGTAACATACAAATTCTGTTGCCTTACTTTTCATAGGTATACACACCAACAGTGAGACCAGCCTGAATAAGCATATCCCCCAAAATGTCAAAGTGTTACTGTAAGGCTATGAAGGTGACAGTACTTATGTACTTTTACTTTCGTAAAATATTAAATACACAACTTGTTAGGAAGCATGTCTTCAGGGTAGTATTTAAACTGTATTTAAAAGTAAAGCATCTGAGTGCCTCTTCTGTAACTTGTTATAAAAAAGAAGTTCTCTATTGTGACAAAAATAGTTTGGGTTTCAGAGGTGACTTTCACAGACTGACTTACATGCACATTAGAAACGACAGAATATTTCCATCAAAATGCAAATGGAAGCTAAGTACCAATAGTTCCTCTCGTGCTCCATTACTGCCTTGAAAATTAAAAGCACACCTATGATTGCTCAACAGTACATCTCCTAATGAAAAACCAGTGTGTGTGTGTGTGTGTGTGTGTGTGTGTGTGATATCAGACTGATGAGTTTCACTTTATTCCCTCAGGCAAGTTGCTGCACCGGCATTGATGTTACTGTATGACAAAATGAGTGTGAGCGTCTGAAATTGCTACCAGCGTCCCCTCCTTCCATCACCTTCATTATTCCTGTGACAGTTCCGTCAGCCGTTGTCATTTCTACCTCCTCTCCTAGCTAAGCACAGCCCACGGGGCTCCATTCTACGGTCTCCATTTTAGGAAGGGGTGGATCAATCACAGCGACAAGCGATTACTAAATTCCCCAGGCGTAGTGACAGCAGAATCCATTAATATTTGAATCCCATCTTTTCGGATAAATGTTAAAGAGAAATGAACAGGTAAACCTTGTGGAATATGATAGCTGGATCAGTGTTTAAAGATAAAGTGAGCCAAGATATTATAGCGTGTAGACAATAAGCTCAATGGAGAGTATAAGCAGGGAGATACTTATGTGTGAACACACATACACACACACACTTTCCAGCTTTCTCTCAACTCACTTCACACAGATGCCCAAGAATGAAGCCTCAAAGGTGCCTTTGACTGTGACCTTGCACATCTGGTTTGATATGCAAGAAGCTAAAGTGTGTGTGTGTGGTGTGTGTGCGTGTGTGTGTGTGTGTAAGAAAAAGACACAGAGAGCTCGATGATGGATCGCACAGCTCACGGCTCACCCTATAGTGGAGCAATAGCTTCAACGTTTTGTTCCAAATTGCCGTTTCCCTCTTCTCCATCCATTTCCCTCCTCCCCTTTCCTTTCCTCTACATCTTTTCTCTTCTATCATTTCCCTCGATCCCTTCGTACTTTCTCCGCTCAACTCTTGATCAGCGTTCCCTTTGCCGCTGTCCATCCTCCTGCCTCATATGGGACACGCTTCGCCCCCACAAGCTGCTGCTGATTGAGGCCTCCAGTCGCTCATTAGCGATGAAAGTAGTGACCCAAGAAGACGGAATAGACGGAATAAAAAATGATGCAGGCAGGACGGGATGAGGCAGAGCAGAGCGGCGACATAATGGGGTAATGACACTGATTTAATATGCAATAGATCTTGTCATTGTGGGTCCTACAGTTGTCATTTGTCACAAGTTTTTATGTTCTTGAATCCTTTCTGTTACAGCTCATTTACGCTGTGTTGATGGCATTGTGAAACTCACAGAATCACGAACAGGTCGAACTAAAAGACAAACAAAAAACTAAATGTTATTTCATTATGACTTTGTTTATCATTAAGGGTTATAAAGTAGTAAAACACATCTTGCAAAAAACAGACTCAGTGGTGAGTAATTATATTGTAGAGCACTGTCCCATTACATGTGAAGGACCTGGAGTCAGCACCACATTGTTTCAAGACTGTGGCTACTCACCTGTGGGCAGTATAAAATAGACCAGGGACTTTAATGTCTGACACTCCTGTCACCAAGACAAAACTACAGTTGAAATGATGCTTTGTGGGATGTTACCAGGAAGTACAATTGCCAAGTATATAGTGAGTTAGGCGTGGACTACAACTTGATCCCTGTTCAGCTGTCTCTCAATTAAATTAATACCAAAAGACAATAATAACAAAGTATACTGCAATCAGTTTTTCCTATTGACGATTCCTTCAGTGTTCATTGCTCGGGAAGTTTTTACCAGGAGCTGAATTATCTGCAGATGTCTCCTGCTCTTCAGAACAAACAGACCAGGTGAATAAAACCAGTGAAAAAACACTGAATATAACAGTTTTGTGTTGAAAAACAAAATTTTTCCCTGCTGTTCGGCCCGACAGGGGCTGACATGGACTGTCTCCTTGATTAAAAGTACTTGATTACAATTTCTATGGGCTTGAGCACTGTTGGAAACGCTAATTGGTCTAGTCATTTTTGACATTTCAATACAGAAAAAATAAATATTGCATCTTAAAGTCTATAAGTCTTTAAGTCTTTGAACTTTCTATTGAAAGTATGCCGAAATCAGCTGTTAGTAGCTCCTGATTGCAATGTACCCACTGATGCACAGACAACAATTGCTGGATTGTTTTGATACTGAAGAAAATATAACTAGAATTTGTGCTTTGTGGTTGTATGCCAAATGCCAAAAGATGTTTTGTGAGGTCACAGTGACCTTGACCTTTGAGCTTTTACCACCAAATTCTAATAAAATACGATAAGATTCTTCCCAAAGCAGGGACATTTGCAGCAGTGGGGAAATTTGTCATGGGAAAATTAGTTCATTGTTTAGTCCAAGTGAACGTTCGTGCCAAATTTAAAGACATTCCTTCAATGTGTTATTAGATAGTACGTTTATGAATGAGATGGGTGTAAGTTTACAGCAACCCTTGACCTTTGACCAGCAAACTCTGATCAGTTCGGCGTTCCTGAGATATTGTATTCACAAGAACGTGACATACAGACATATGGCGTAGAGATGTGCGGATGGATAGATGGACAGACAACCGAAAATATATTGTCTCTGACCACAGCAATCACCGGTGCAGAGGCAAAAAAAAAAAAAAAAAAAACTTAAGTAAGTAGCTGTATGGATTTTGTTTTGCAATGGACATTGGAGATAATGATATCCTTGGAAAATATAAGGCATAATAAATCTCAAAATGTGTGTATCACGCGTTAATTCAGATTTGCCTGAGTTGTGATTCACAGATGGTGTGTGCTTTTGATGCAACCTGCAGTAATCTGTGCTACAGCTTTAAAACTACCTTAATTGCCTCCATGAGCTGTGTGTCAGCCCTTTGACCTCCAGACTGTGCTGTCAGGAGGTCAAATCACTGGGTCAAACTACAGTTACTGTTATTTTTAGAACACCATCATGCACCTGTTCCTTTCACCTTTTGTCCCCTTTTGCCTCACATCTCTCCTACAAGCCTCCTCTTCAACTATCCTAAACACCCCTGGGTATACGCACCTCACAATTTGAATACCTCTGAAATAGACCAATTAATTAGACACTGAAATATTAAACACCACTGCTCTTCCCATTCTTATGATTTCCTTATTCAATAAATCATCATTGCATTTCTTTTAAGAAATCTGTCTTAAGAGCACCACAATGATTTTTTGTAGGAGATATTATAAATAATATATACAGATTTTATCACCACGCTGTTACCTCACTCAATATCTCGTTCACAGCCCTATCTGACCGGTTACACGTCACAAGCAATAACTTATCAGCACTGAAGGCTCCTGTGCCACAGATGGCAAAGACAGAGACCAGAGCTGCTTCAGTGACCACACGGACTCAGTGCTGTGTGCAGAAAATAAGACAGCAGATATTACTTCGGTTGCAAAAAACAGTGTTTTGGCTGTCAATATTCTGCTGTTATTGATGGTAGTCACTGGATGTACCTTCCATTGTTTGAGTATGAGTACTGCAAGGAGAGGAAGAATCAAGACTGTGTCTGGATGCCGGCTAGAGACATGACCAGGTTACAATAGTTCATGACTAGAATTACTGCCTCACAGTTGTATGCCTCTGCCAACCAGTCATGTTGCAGTTACGGTTTACATCCATGTCTGTGTAGTCATATGTAGCCCTGACAGTAAACAATGCCTCAAATATAGATACACTGTAAAAAAGCTACATATAATAAAACATGGATGCTTTACACACATCTTCGATCTCGCAGCACAGAAGATCTATACAATCAGTTTCAAGATGGGCACCAAAGATTAGTGTCACCGATTCAGTATCTGATCAAATGTCTCTGCCTCGGTTCCTGAGTTATGATGTAGAATATTGGCCAGAAAAAATGATGATGTCACAGTGACCTTCTGGATGTAGAATGACATCACTTCACCACTTAATCCTACTAGACATTTGTGTGAAGATTTGACATAATACTGAATGAATTATGGGTTATGGCAAAAAAAAAAAAAAAACATGTTTTGAGAGGTAAGAGTGACCTTGACCTTTGACTACCACTAATTAGTTCATCCTTGAGTCCAAGTGGATGTTTGTGCCGGATATATTGAAAGTTCCTCAAGGCGTTCTCGAGATATCACGTTCACGCAGTCAGTAGAGTCTCAGCATCAGTTATAGTTACGACTGAGCTACAGCAGCACGGCAAGCAGCATTAGCAGTGTCCCAGTACATAGCATTAGCAGCCGGCTCCTCCTCAGCTGTATCCCGGCAGCAGCGTTAGCAGCAGAGAAGCCGGACTTGCTCAAACGGTCCGCTGGAAAACCGAAGATCAAGGACGCGGTGATGCGGCCCTGCCACAGCAGCCGCCCGTGCGCAAACAAATCAGTCTCCAGCGTGCCGCTGTCCAGCAACCTCAACCTACCTGCTGTAGCCCGTCTGCTTCAAGGTTCGATGTGTTGTTCATTCAGAGATGGTCTTCTGCAGACCTTGGTTGGTTTCATCTTGAACCAGTCTGGTCATTCTCTTCCGACCTCTGGCATCAACAAGGCATTTTCACCCGGAGAACTGCTTCTCACTGGATATTTTGTCTTGTTCGGACCATCCTCTGTAAACCCTAGAGATGGCTGTGTGTAAAAATCTCAGTAGATCAGCAGTTTCTGAAATACTCAGACCAGCCCATCTGGCACCAACAACCATGCCACATCCAAAGTCACTTAAATCACCTTTCTTCATTCTGATGCTCAGGTTGAACTTCAGCAGGTCGTCTTTACCATGTCTACATGCTGAGTGCTGCCACGTGATTGGTTCATTAGCCATTTGCGTTAACGAGCAGTCGAGCAGGTGTACTTAATAATGTCACTGGCGAGTGTATAAAACGGACCTGCCAATGTGCATTCAACCCATATTGGATCATTCATACAACTTTGCTGCCCTGTCACTGTGTTTCTCATCTGCAGTACTGTTCATATACTTCACTGATAAACCATAAAGTTAAACAGTAACATTCATGATGCACATGCGCATAGCGTTCTGTGTGTAGGGCACCAAATGCCTGCGAGGGAACTGTGAAGTCCAACAACAACTAAGACTAATTTCTAGGGGGCAGCAAGAGGAGGGGCATTGGCGGTTAATGGCAAAACAGTAGATACGTTGCTTTGTCACTGTGATAGGAAAAAAATCCATACTGTTACAGCCCCACTTCTAAATACTACATGAGTCTTAGCCACTGGCACATTGTTAAAACCTCATGGGAGCTGTAGTTGTAGAATAGTTACTTGTTGTTTTTTTTTATCCTGGTTTAAGAAAGGGCTGGATATTTCAAGAATGTCACTACTAATTTTACTAAAAATGTAACAATGCCGCAATAGAAATTCTTTGGGCAGGATAACTTTTTTTGTGCAAAATTTCATCTCAAGAAAAGGCGATGAAGGCCATTACAGGAAAATAGTGCAGCCAATGCTCCTCGTTCTGAGCAATAAAGCCCAAACAACCTCTTTAATCATATACCCACCATTCGGAGCAGTCATGTGTAAAGCAGCCATTACCTGTGCTATGAAATGTATTAACACTGTCGCTCTGTTTCTTTAAATTCATCATGGTGGGACTTTTCCCGCGATAAGGTAATGGCGAAGGACGTTGGAGGAGTTTCATTTCAAGCGGAAATGTCCATCATTTGAAAATGTGACATCTATGTTACAAAGTGACTGATCACACAGAGTTAAGGGTAGTGACAGGGCTTTCACTAGTGATTCCTTTAGGAATATAATAACTTCACAACTGCATTAAGTAATGACGTGCCTGCACATCATTTGTCATAAAGGATAAGCGCATGAAGGGGCTGGAATAAAGTGCTTATTCTCTCCCATTACCTGAGCACTCTTGACAACCTTGAATTCCACTCTTTTATAATTCCATTGTACTCTTTATAGGGCTCTGCCTTTTTATTGAGGCATAATGCCACTTTATTATAGGACAAGCTTCTATTGAAGGCTCTTTAATGATTTCTCTCCACCTTTTCATTCATCCTGCTCTCTTTCTCTACATTAGCTGATACGTGCCTGATGCTTTTAATCTACACAGTGCCTCTAGCCTCAGCCAGCCTGGAGAGTTTTGAAAACTGGTTGTTTGCATATTTGAACTGGTCTGACTAAATTAAGTTTCTTACCAAATATTTCTCAATCTTTCACCCTCCCCCACTCACGCCTACATTAGGTCTGAATCTCTTAATATCTTCTCTCAATATCATCCTCTCATCTCTATCTCTCCCTTTCCCCTCGTTACTTGTCTCCCCCACTGAGTCTGCTTTTCAACTTCTTTACCTCCCTGTGGTTTCGCTCCGTGCTGTGGGAATGACAAACTGTCAGCTCCACTGGGCAAAAGGGAAGAAAAAAAGTTTGCAGCTGGTTTCTGGACCCGGCTGGAACCTTTGCGGCGCCCTCTACACCAGATGGCAGATTGCACTGGGCCCACTCCAACCACCAGCTCATTTGCACTCATTGGCTGGGTCTTCTTGCTCTCTCATTAAGGGTGTAATGACAGCTAAGATTGGGGCCAAAGCTGAATAAAATAATCAATAGCTGTCTGGGGGCAAAGTGTCACTTAGAGACATGCTCTAGTCTTTCACAGCAACTACTGAGAGGTCATCGGGCAAGGCATTTTTGCTGCATTTCAGCCCTAAATGCCACAGTATTTTTAGCCAAGCTAGCTGTGTGGCTGTGGGGATGGTAGTGTTAGTCTGTCGGTCCATTACTTTGTTCCAGACTGAAATATCAGCTATTGGACAGATTGGCATTAAATTTGGTACAGAATGTCCATGGTCTCCAGAGGATGAACCTTGATGTCTTTGTAAATACACTCACTTTTCATCTAGCGCCATCTGCATGTCATAATTTTCACTCATCCAGTGAAATGTCTCAGCATCTAAGTAATAGATTGGCACAAACCTTTGTACAGACATCCATGGTTTCCAAACGATGCATTTTGATGACTTGACTGCACTTTCATAAGCCATGGTGTACAGTTAATGAGGTGCATATACTACTATGTACTGTAGATGGGTAAGTTATCAAACAAGAAGGGGGTATACTCTCCTATTCCGATAGATTTTTGGCTGATAAGTGGGTACTCTCCTATACCTGTGTAAACCCTTCACTATGCCACTGGCCATAAGGTTGGCATTGTAGTTTTGAGTAAAATATCTCAACAACTACTTTAACCATATTAAGTATTTTGCTACAAACAAATCCATGTTCCATTAAAGATAACTGTAATTACTTAATAACCTTAAAGGCCCTGTATATAACTCCTGAGCTTCCTAGAATTCCCTAGTCGTCAAATACCAACACTTCAGGTTGTTGGTTCGGTCCGACTACCAAGTCAAAGCGTTGGTATTTGACAAACTGGAAATGAGTCTTGACAATCAACCACCTTTTTTCTGGCATTACATACAGCAGCTTTAAAGTGAAACACACCTAAATCAAGAATTTTTAATTAAGTTTTTCCACAGACAACCACTGCAAGAAAGATGCCCATAAAACTGTTGGCAGGGCACCTCGAAACATAAACAAGGTCAATTATGACTTTCTCTATTATGATTTTTTGATCTATGGAGGTTTTGTATTTGTAAGACTTTCCTTGAGCCAAGAAAAACGATTTAAAATCTGTGACATCATCACAATGTAGCTGTGCAAGTACATCTACTGATGCTTCTGGACACATCTTCAGTGATGTTCCTGGAATCATCGGGTGTTTCGGGTCTTTCAACATCATACACCCTCCTCCAGGCGACCCAGCTGAGGCTGATCAGACTTCAGCTTGTGTCCTGATGGCTTTTCTAGGTATTCTGACCCCATGGATCTCCTCTCTTGAGCCACGGCCATCTTGAGGCTTTCTCTGCCGCTTTGGTGGTGTTGCGAATGGATTTCCTTTTCCTCACTCCATCGATGCCCAATAAACTTAAGGCTTTGGACAGGGATCGGAATCGCATCTCCTTCCCTTAAGCGGTGACAATGCGGGGAGTTGAAAAGGAACCCAGTCCAGCCCTGCCTCTTGTGACCACTCCCACCAGCCTTTTGTGATGCAGTCTTGACTCTGCTTGTCCAACAGCCACCAATCCCAATCAATCCCATCTTTCCCCAAGTGACCAACTCCAGCTTTGAAGGAAAGCTGTGGCTCACTTGTTTAGAGTAATGTTTTATTGTTTTGCCCTTCATTTCAATCAGTTATGACATCACTGTACCATTGTAGAGACATTGCTATATCAAATCCAATCATGAGCAATCAGTCGATCAGATAGGTTGTTAAACAAGACAACAACTTAGCTAGATTTACTCAAGACCAACTAAAAGAGAACACACTCGAATGACTGACTTGCTTGCCACATCTGACCTCTTTATAGAGATGTCCATTATCATATCTGAGCAATGAACAGGTTGTGCACAGTGGCAATAATACAAAAAGGAATGATAGCCAAAACAAGGACCAGGATTTATTGAAATGTCCTAAAATGGAAAATCAATTCTTTTATTTTGTCTCCATCCTTGCTGCCAGGCATCAGATGATTCATGCCAGGTATGGCTTACTAAATACAGGGAGATGGTGGTTATACACAGGCTCCAGCAGAGAGAAACAGCCCACAAAGCAGACATTAATTCACAAGGAAATGACAATGGATTGTGACTCATTTGTTGTACAGTCATTTGTTTGAGCTTGAGTAGCGATATAAACCGGCAGTCTGGAGATGTTGCTGGCAGGCTGTTCACACGACATTTTCATTGAGACTTGTGGACACTTTTCGGTTTAGCACCTTATGTGCTCAGATCTTTTTCTTAACTAATAGCAGATGGCAGCGGAGCTGTTCGGTGGCACAAAACTTTGGCTATAGTGAGAAGCTCCAAAGAAATATCTCTAACTGAGAGAGCAGAGCATATGTGCTTGGCTACTGTTTCATGTGGAGATGAAAAAGAATAAGAAATGCTAGAAAGCAAAATGTAAATCTACATAATCAGTGATTCTGAGGCAATAAACACACCATGCTACTCACTGATTTTATGTATTAATGAATAATTTATTTAAGTCCCCCTCCACTCTAAAATGTTTTTTCCTTTATGTTTATGTCCCCTAAAGTATTTGACCCTCACTATACTGACTTGTATCTGTGCAAAGTTATTCACTAGAGAGGTGTTTTCCTGTACTGAGGGGGGCAATGTCTGTGCACTTCCCTGAAATCTGAGTTTTGCTCAGCAATATAATCTGATTTTTGGAGTGTCAATGCAATCGCCATAAGCAATAAGCTAATGTTAAGCTATAAACAAACTGCGCGATGCTATATAACAAATGTCGCCACCACAATGGGGCTGTAAATCCATGTTCAGCATAATAACATTTGATGATATAGGCTCACTTAGCCACTTGTCAGCAACTGCCTTTTTAAAGCCACGCAAGCGCTTCAAAACTGAAGAGTTGGGTATTAACTGACATACTTTATATCGCAAAACAAAAATGCCCTAAGCTTGTGTTCTTATTTCAGGCATCTTACCAACAACCTATATCTTCCCATTGACTTCAAGATGAGTGGTACAATGCTAACTCATTTTCTGATTTTAGGACTCATTCCTGCACCTATTCAAAAATACAAAAGCCGATCACTGTCTAATACAGGAAACTTATATCGATGGGGGAACAGACTTCAACACAACAGAGATAAAGAAAGCTGAAACCTCAGCCCAGAGCAGACTTGTCAGTAAAGAGAGCAAGAGTTAGCATTAGCATAGTGAAAGGTTTGACAATAAAGTGGTAGAGTGTGCAGTTTTTGGATGTAAACTGGACCCTGGAGTTTCCTTCCATTAACTACCAAAAATTTAGAGTCACCAATTAACCTGCATGCCTTTGGACCGTGGGAGGAAGCTGGAGAAGAGGAAACCCACACTGATGCTGTGAGAGTGTGCAAACTCCACATAAAGGGGTCCTAGCTGGCCAGTGGATTCAAACCCAGGACCTTCTTGCTGTGAGGCAACAGTGCTACCCACTATACTACTGTACCACCTGGAAGCAAAATTAAATTTCTCAACAGGGGAGAAAGGATGGATCTTTATTATGTGGGGAAACCATGTTAAACAAAATATTGCAAATTGTAAATTAATATTTGCATTACTATAAATACTTTAAATACGTCTAGAGAGGGACTTTAATAGGCCATGGTAATCATCATGGTAAAGGCCATCGTAATCGATGTCCAAATTAGTATTCCAATGCTCCGTTTTTCTATACTATTACCCCAAATATCCCAAAGTGCCTATAAATTAAGAAATAGTAATCCAACATAATTCAACTTTAATTGTTCGCAGATTTTTTTTTCATTATTTTTAGACAACGACATTAAAACTTAGTGAGATAGTTTGACTATCCATGACAGGTTTTTAGCTACGTGAGCATTTTCTCGAAAAAGTCAAGCCTCTGGGATGGGTTGAAAATTTAAAAAGATGACCCCCCAGAAAGTCAAGTGCCAGATATGCCAAAGGAAACTGGCATATCACAGCTCTTTAACCAGCTGGGCAAACAGCTGAAAACTAAATCTTGAAGTCAGAGCTTAGCCGTCGTGCAGTATTTCTCACTGGAGCTTCAACGCCCAAAAACCAGTATGCAGTACAGTCACAGACTTTTATAACTTGTACTTCACCTCTATACAAGTTTTTAAATGATGAACTTTCGGCAGTGTTTGTCTCTGAAAATGAATGTGTCATACTTTGGAATATTGATCTAAAGTCAAGGCACTGTAATTGTCGAGTCTTTTTTTAGACATCGGACTCGCTCACTTCTGTCAATGCTCAGAAACGAGGCAGGCAGAGCCCTCAAACCGTCGGATCTTTACATTTTAAAGTCTGAGTCACGGTAAAAACTATCCATTAGCTCACAGGAATTGACAGCTTTCCTGACAGCTGCATTAGGGCTGCTTCCTCTCCCCTGGTCCTGCCCGTCAGACTGAATGAGCTTTATTTAAAAGTCAGTAACGGACGTGCAACTCCGAGGCTCCCTGGGTGCCTTGTTAAAGATCAGCGAGGGTAAACTGTTGCACCGGCTGATCCGAGTGAAACCGGGCAACTGGCCAGCCGCGCACTCACACACAGGGTTGTTGCAGATAACGTGAACACACATGCAAATCCATACATGTACATACTCATTAAAAACACATTTACGCAAACCTGTACACAGATGCAATCACACCCAGCTCATACATAAAGATACAACAAGATCACAGTCACAACAACCACCCATTACGACGCTACTTTGTATGCAGCTGAATGGATTCATGTTTGAGATAATGCCTGTACAGCAGAGTGTGTGTGTGTGTGTGTCCTTGTGTTCCACAACACCTGTTCATTCAGGTTGGCCTGAGGCAATCTGCTATCTGTACTCAGTGGGGTTGTTTCGAGATATAACTGCTACACACACACACAAACGCAGAAGCACACAAGGGAATAGCTCATAGCTGTCCCACCCCCCGCTGTGTGAGAGGCAGGCTCATTTTCCCACCCAGTGGTTAGCCTCTCGCTTAAGGGAACCTGCACATCACAGAGCCTGCAGCGAATGCCTGCGCGCGCACACACACACACACACACACACACAATACACACATCAGTCTATCAAATCAGCTGCAACTTGAGTGTTATTTTTCGCTATCCCAACAGGACAGGGCAACAGGGAGACTGTCGATGTCAATCACACGTTTGAAGAAAACAAGGGCAATGAAACATCAGTCAGAGCAGTTTGGCTGTCAGGGGGAAATAAAAAGGTAGAGGGGAGGATGTCAGTCACAATCAAACAGGCACGCACTGACAAAACACAGAGGAATCCTACCGTTAGCATCGCGGTAGTAAGCATGTGTGACGCTCCGGAAACGCTCCTGTCCAGCAGTGTCCCAAATCTAAAAGAGAAAGAACAAGAGGACATCATTGTCATCACTACCATTTACCATTATATTGAGCATATCTCTCTAAAATAACTTGCATGCTGAGGCGAGGAGGTATGAATGGGAGTGTAGTTGGAGCAACTCATTTAATCTGGAGGATGTTAACTTTTTTAGCCTTTAGTCATTACAAAGATAATGACACTCTGACAACGGTGAATAGTATCATAAAGGGCATTTACACCTTTATCTGACCCCATGTTCGTCCTTTAGGCTACAGGCTGTGGGAACTGTGGTGCACTCTCTCTGTCATTGTTTTCCTGCTTAATTATTCCGCTTTCCCTTCGCCTTTCCTTCAGGCTCTTTGTCACATTTACATCGAAGTTCAATTAATTTGTACTAATGTGAAAAACAATTAGAAGGAGACATTCTGTGTGATTGAAATACAACCTTACAGGTAATTAACAAAGTCAGAAACACAGGGGAAAAGATAGTGTGTGTTTGTGCAAGTGTGTTATAGGGTAAAAAAGAAAAGAGTTGCCCCCCCCACAAAGATGCACCTAATTGGAGAATTTACTGGCAAAAAGCATCATCTCCTCAGATTTAAATTACAATCAGACTGGCACTGGCGTAGTGGCATCTTCCTGGGTCAAATTCCAGTGTAAAGATACATATCAATTCAAAGCATATACTAAAATAATTTCAACATTTGTTAAATCTGCTCTAATCAATACTTTTAAATCACAAATGGATGTAATTACTATCTGTAATGTGAAAGGACTAGCTTGTAGTGATAAACTATCACGTAACTCTCCAGTTCCCCTCAGCTCTGGCTCATTGCTTTGGTTTTACAGCCCTCAACTTTAATGTTTAATCCAGTCTCAATGCTCTCATTAGTTTCCATAAGAAATCAGGCAGCTGAAAATGTTCTTTTAAATTGACTGCATGCTACTGGCCCAGCACTTAACAGCAGGCAGGCAAAGTTGGTGACTAGCTGGTGAACACAGTGGAGCATTTAGTGACTAAAGAGACGAGTATTTCCCTCAGGAGTTGGTGGAGACCAAATATGGAGCAAAAAGAAGAGTGAACACTGGACTTGCAGACATCACGTGGCCTGAGGCATGACTAGTTTGCCAACACATTACTAAAAAGTAACATTACAAGGGTTAGACTTAGAGTAGTGTTTAAAGCACCCACATGATCTGGCATCATCTTAATATATCTTACTAATGACGAAAACTCTGTCTGTGTGTCTGTTCCACGTTTTTCTCCTCACTGACTAGGTCAATCCATGTGTAATTTGGCACAGTGGTAGAGGGTCATGGGAGGATGCGAGTGCAGCAATATTATATCAATTGGCCAAAGGGGGCGCTATAGCAACCGATTGAAATTGCAAACTTTGAATGGGCATATCTCATGCCCCGTATGTCGTAGAGACATGAAACTTTGCACAGAGATGCCTCTCCTCATGAGGAACAAATTTGCCTCAAGAACCCATAACATCCGGTTATATAGATTTCCCGCCATTTTGAATTTTTTGAAAAACACTTAAAATCGATCTCTTCCTAGGAAGTTTGACCGATCTGCATGAAACTCGGTGAACATAATCTAGGAACCAATATCTAAAGTTGGGTTGGGTATGGACTAGTTTGATTAATTCTGAAGAAGTTTAATCTTAGAACGTGCTTCCTACCACCACTCCTTCATTCTTTCATCATGCACCCATCTCAATATAATGTAAGTAGTTTTCAGTTGCACGTCAAACCATTTCAAACATGCAGAATTATTGTAAGGGTTGTTAAAATGGGAGCAGAATGTCCAAGACACTAAAACAACATCGTGACAGATCATGCTGTGATGCTGTTACTAATTCAACCATTCAGTTTTACAAGTTTTAAGAAGTTGCGTATATGCCAGCAACTTTCATTAAACTCATTCCTGGGTAATTACCTGAAATATCACATGTGACAGCTGACTGATGGATGAGCACAGATCCATTAAAGATCAAAAAGATGGCGGAAGAGAGAGCGTGGGTGTTGTGTAATTGAGGTGAAAAACTCATCAGACAGTATCTAATGCTGTTTTTGAACGGCGAGGATCCATGGGCATCTCTCTCGCTGATAACTTCCAGGCTTGATAATCTGATGGAAAACTCTGTTATTCCCGCTAGTGTCTTCACTCAGGCAGAGCAGCAGGCTAATTGACTGACAGAGATTAACTGAGGCCTCATTAAGTCATCGTTTGGGCATTTTCGCCCTCCCACAGCAGGCAATGAAGATATATGGGAAGTATGTGCGCCATGGGAAACAGTAGCTGCTGGTTTGTTATTAAAGAAGAACACACATGTATCCTCACTTTGATTGAATGAAAGTAGACTCTGAAGCATTTCAATAGAGACTAAAAGATTCTTTAGTATGAACTGGTCTTACCTGCAGTTTGACCTTCACAGCATCAATAGTCATTACTTTATTCTGAAAGACAGAAGAAAGAATAATTAAACATAACTGCAAATCTGCAGACACTGAAAGCAAGGCAACAGAAACAGAGAGGTGATGAAGACACTTGACACAAGTGAGTAAAAACAGCTACCGACAACATTACAGGCATCAGAACCAGACTGAACGATGCTTTCAAGGGCTGCCAAGGCAGAATGCTCTTTTCTTAATGAAAACAGAGTTGTGAAAGCAAGTCCGGTAGCGTATAGCTGTATTGTATGGTTGGCTTTTTGTGACCACAGTCGGCGTACAAAGGGCTTAGCCTCTACCGCAAGGCTCTTTTATCACTGTGATGCAAATGTACACACACACACACACACACACACACACACACACACACACACACACACACACACACACACACCTTTGCGATGATAAAGAACTTTGTTTCAGGGAGTTGCATCATTTACCAACACCGCAGCTGCCAAGCAGTATAGCAGAGTGCACACACACACACACAATAGCTTTCTAATACCTCCACAATATCTGTTCATGAGGAAAATAATTGGTTGTGGGGATCTTTTCAAAATGTCACCAAGTTTACGGTCACCAATTGAAACAGCTCCTGCATTATTTTTTAACTTATCTACCAGACAGACAGCAGATCTAACTTTGCCATCTATCATAACACAGGATGCGATTTGATTGGCGAACAAGAGAGAAGAGCACGCAGACTTGGTCAGGACCCTGTGGGAATATCAACAACCCTGACAAATGTGTTTCACGGAAATACAGGTTTCAGACTGATGCAAGTGCAAAACTTGTCCGCATTTTAAACATGTCACGTTTTCCTTTTGTAAAATGGTTGAAATCCAACACACATCACTGTCTCATTGCTTGCTTGGATGTTATGTCTGTGTCAGTGTGATGATTCCTGGACAGGTTATACATTTGCTTCATCCTGACAGCCATCCAATATCTGCCTGTTAGGATAAAGGGGGACAAAGATGGAAGGATTTCAGCATGCAGATGCTAAGGGTGCATATGGTCTAATGTTTCTTGGATGAGTAAACTACTGAATCTGTAATCCAGTCACAAGCTTAGGTCTCTGTGGGGTGAAAGATGAGGACCTGGGAGAGCTCTCCTACTGCAGGAGCAGAATCAGCTGTTTTTGCTGCAGAAGGAAAAACCCAACAAAAGTAGTTTAGACAGTGAATCAGAGAGCCTTGAGTCACTTCTAGTAGGAACAATGGCTTTAAGAAGTAGTGGAGAGAAATCTGACAGTACAAGCTGAAGATGACCATTCACTCAACCCTTTCCCCAGATAGTGATTGTCCAATCAGCTTAGCAACTGTAACTAGGCACAGTTTTAAACAGTATGCAAGGGGTTTTAGTAAGAGCAATACTCACCATCATAACAGTTTGGAGCAGTTTTGTCTAGTAAAAGTGTAAGGAATGGATTAAACAAAGTCTTTATTAAGAATCTGTAGTTGGGTTTCCATTCAAATGTAATGCAAGTTAAACAAATTTTTAAAAATCCAGCAAAGGAAAATTCAAATTTATGTGCTTTTCCATCATTTTTTTTTATTGTGAGATGGTTCATGGAGATAAGCAGTGGGTGGCAAAAATTCTCCAGTCAGGTGCCACTACAGAAAAGGGCACAAGATGATGTCATTCAAACAGTACCTCAAATAAAGGAAAACATGGACATATAATAATGGGGAACACAATGAAACATGGAAATACAGCATTTTTAACAACTAATATTATAGCTCTGTGAATAACAAAGAAACAACCGCCATAGCATTTTTGCTGGGCTCCATGCTGCTTTTCACTGTTTACTAACCCCCCCTTTTTTTGGCACGTTTGTGACTCCGACCTTGGCACAACAGTGAAAACACAGAAAGCCATACACATCTACTGCAAGGCTGTGTACATAGCTCTGGCCTACTGACATGGGAAAGGAGTCTATCAACAGTTTTTAGTGGTTTATCCATGTTTAAAAAAAAAAATCTTCCTGAACCCTGTGTCCTCATTTGAGTACATTAAATTTTGGGTTTTCTGGACATTATACTTCATTCCGCTTGCTTTAGACCCGTTTTCCCCGTTTATGGACACCTTTTTGTGCCATCTAGTGTTAGCAAAACCACAATACACTTATCAATGTAAAAACCAGATGGCAGCCATGTGTACCAAGTCAGTCTGCAGGGGTCCGTTTCACAAAGCAGGCTCAACAAACTCTGAGTCTAATCCTGAACTCTGAGTTGATCTACTCAGAGATAGGAAACTCTGAGTTTCCGGTTCCAACACAGCTGATTTGAATCAGTTTAATTAACTCGGAGTCGAGTTTGCACACGTTTTCAAAAAGAAGTGCATAAGTTTAAATGTAGTCCTTTGCAATCACAATAATATTACAGGGGAAAACTGCTTGAATGGTAGCCTATTAATTTATTTCATTAAGGTGCAATCCCGCGGGGGAGAAGCGCACTTGGCAGAAGTTTAGGATGAAATATAAAGTCATTGTTCAAACAGGTAAGACCTGGGCATAATCTCATGGGGGTACCTCATTTTGATCACGTTTTACATTGTAAAGTAAATATTAAGTGGCTGTTTGACTGTGCAGTTGTTTTATCCACAACATAATGCTGTTTTCACACACATAAATGTCTTCTCATCTATATCATGTTCTGTTAAATAATTAAGCCTATTTAAACTAACACAGGCTTCTACTCAGCCAACAGAAAGAAGGCAGATGCCTGTAAAACAAGCACACTTTTCTGACTGCCCTGCATATAGTTGCCTTACTGAAGCGTATTATTATTGTGACAATGTTTAGTTATTTATACCTGCTAATCTCAAATAGTTAGGAGAAATGAAAAAAGGCATACCTAAAAGGTTCTGCACTAAGCTGGTTTAAATCTTATTTATCTGATCGTTTTCAATTTGTTGACGTTCATAATGAATCATCCGTACGTACTAAAGTTTGTTTTGGAGTTCCGCAAGGTTCTGTGCTTGGACCAATCCTATTTATTCTATATATGCTTCCTTTAGGTAACATCATTAGAAATCACTCTATAAATTTCCATTGTTATGCGGATGATACACAGTTGTATTTATCGATGAAGCCAGAAGAAAGGGATCAATTAACTAAACTTCATAATTGTCTTAAAGACATAAAAACCTGGATGAGCACCAATTTCCTGATGTTAAATTCAAACAAAACTGAAGTTATTGTTCTTGGCCCCAAACAACTCAGAGACTCTTTATCTGATGACATAGTTTCTCTCGATGGCATTGCTCTGGCCTCCACCACTACCGTAAGAAACCTCGGAGTAACATTTGATCAAGATCTGTCTTTCAATTCTCATTTAAAACAAACCTCACGGACTGCATTTTTTCATCTGCGTAATATTGCAAAAATTAGGCCTATCTTGACCCAAAAAGATGCAGAAAAATTGGTCCACGCTTTTGTTACCTCGAGGCTGGATTACTGTAACTCTCTACTATCAGGTAGCTCTAGTAAATCATTAAAAACTCTTCAGCTAATTCAGAATGCAGCAGCACGTGTACTAACAGGAACTAAGAAACGAGATCATATTTCTCCTGTTTTAGCTTCTCTGCACTGGCTCCCTGTAAAATCCAGAATTGAATTTAAAATCCTACTGTTAACTTATAAAGCTCTAAATGGTCAAGCTCCATCATATCTTAGAGAGCTCATAGTGCCTTATTATCCCACCAGAACTCTGCGCTCTGAGAATGCAGGGTTACTCGTGGTCCCTAAAGTCTCCAAAAGTAGATCAGGAGCCAGAGCCTTCAGCTATCAGGCTCCTCTCCTGTGGAATCATCTTCCTGTTACGGTCCGGGAGGCAGACACCGTCTCCACATTTAAGGCTAGACTTAAGACTTTCCTCTTTGATAAAGCTTATAGTTAGGGCTGGCTCGGGCTTGCCTTGTACCAGCCCCTAGTTAGGCTGACTTAGGCCTAGTCAACCGGAGGACCACCTTTAATGCACCGGGCACCTTCTCTCTCTCTCTCTCTCGCTCTCGCTCTCTCTCTCTCCCTCTCTCTCTCGTATCCTATTACTGTATCTATTTTACTCGGCCATTCTGGATGTCACTAACTCGGTTTCTTCTCCGGAGCCTTTGTGCTCCACTGTCTCTCAGGTTAACTCGTATTGCAGCGGTGCCTGGATAGTGTGACGTGTGTGGTTGTGCTGCTGCCGTGGTCCTGCCAGATGCCTCCTGCTGCTGCTGCTGCTGTCATCATTAATCATTAGTCATACTTCTACTGCTATTATAGACATATGATATTATCATACATGTAGACTGCCTGATACTAATATATACTTTCAACATATTGTACCACAGTAGCCAGAACTATAACGACAGTATTATTACTTTCATGAATGTTGTTGTAAGCTACTGTCATTACCGAGGATGTCATACCGATTACTGTATTGTGTCATACAGATTACTGTTAATTTGTTATGCTGATCTGTTCTGTACGACATCTACTGCACGTCTGTCCGTCCTGGAAGAGGGATCCCTCCTCAGTTGCTCTTCCTGAGGTTTCTACCATTTTTTTCCCCCGGTAAAGGGGTTTTTTTGGGGAGTTTTTCCTTATCCGCTGTGAGGGTCTAAAGGACAGAGGGATGTCGTATGCTGTAAAGCCCTGTGAGGCAAATTGTATTTGTGATATTGGGCTTTATAAATAAAATTGATTGATTGATTGATACCACACTACTTGGGTATCAGGAGGATAGCATCGTGTAGAGCCATAGTATTGACCAATATCAAGACATGAGCAGGAAAAGAAAACAGCAACCAAATCATTTTTCTTACAGTGGAGATGGGAAGAGCCTGATACAACAAGAAAGATGATTGTGACAGGAAAAAAATAGCAGTTCACTCTGACCAAAATACATGGTTGGTCAGACAACTGCATCACACTCCCGGATGAAGACCTAAAGGACAGATCATTTGAGTTCCAGAAAAACAGGAAAGGAGTCAGCAACAGAAAACGGCAGGTTTGTTGGCCCAGCCTCAACAGAGAAATTGAAGTTATGATTGCCTTTCACTCACAGATGAAAAAACCTTTTTCATTGAGGCGGCATCTCCAGACTCTCAAGCACAACTTAGCACAGTGCCCAGGTTGAAAGGTCAAACAACAAGAAGACCTCCTTAATATTGAAAATAAGCAGCTGAATATACAGCAGCAAGATGAGCAGTCAACATGCACACACATAACACACAAAATTGCTTTCCATAAAACTGAATTGAATATCTGCCGGCTAGGTTGGAGTGGTTTGTACTGTGAAACTGTGTGACAAATCACAGGCTGGAGCAACCCTGCAGGCAAGTGGCTCAGCAAAGAGTGTGTGTGAAAATAAACTAATCACAAGAGCAAATAAAAACCTAATTTATTTGGTCACTCTGCTTAACGCTGCATCGCCGGCACCGAAAGTTCCTTTCGGTTTGCATCCACTTCTCTGCTTCGTAGTTCAACTTCCAGAGGCTGTGTCGGTGGGCTTGAAGCCTTGAGCAACTGTTCCGCTCTCCAACAACATACTTTCCCTCATTCTTAATGCATTTCATCCATATTGCATGGGGTATTGTGACTTATAGTTAGTTTACCTTACAAATGGGAAACACTTAACATTTTCTAACCCTCATTTGCTGCATGTTTACTGCAGTATACACCTGGAAAGAGTAACGCTCGGGGGCAGCCTCTGGAAACAAACAATGAGGTTTTGCATTGCAGAGCAGTTTATGCACACAGACGCTCCGGGGAAGTCTTCTATGATGGCTGTTGACAGGGGGTTACAGATTATAACATTAGGTCCAAATCTAAAAGACTCGTTAGGTTTGCTCACTCATTCCCACAGAGCAGCTCACTGACATTTACATTTTTACGTGTAAGAACGGACCTATCAGTGTCTCCTGGCACCAGCTCTATAAATGGCTACTATACCCCAACCCAGCACCAAAACATACGCACTGAGTTACAATGCATAACCATTGTTCAGTTTCTCCTATGAGCCTCAGGCCACTGTCAGACAGCCCTGCAAGAAAAAGCACATCTCCCTCACTCATATGTTCATATACAAGTGGAAAACACCTCTTGTGACTTTAGGGATTATGAACAACACATTTTTATTCCCAGTGTATCATATACAGACCCTTGGTCAGTGGCATTATGCTTCAAACTATGATGTCCCAGATACCCCTCTAGAGTTAGTTTTGGATGCTCAGGGACTGCATGTCAATTTCCACTTACATACATACAGTCTATTTTTACAATAACCTCTAACCAATGTAGACTTACTATATTTTTAGGTCTAGGTAAAAATAGTACTTGGTTAGGTTTAGTAAAAAGATTGTGGTTTGGGTTAAAATAAATATGTTTGCAAAATGACATATATCATGTGACATACTACGTTACATAGTTAAACTAACTCAACTTTGACTTTTGGTTTCACACAGGACAAGAACACCAGACTCCTGGGTGAAAGTCCTCCCTCCCACCCTACGTGGACTCTCTTGCTCTCTTAAGTTCATCAGTTGCTCAAAGCTTCTAATAATGATGACGCCCAGTGCGTCTCATACAGACTTTAGAGGGTGCCTTGGTGCATTGGTATTCAAGGCCACTGACCAAGCATTGAAATCTGACAAGTTAGGAGAGAGAGTTCTCTGATTATTACTGAAAAGCAACAAAGTCTGTGTGTGGGGAGGAGGTGGAGATGGATACTTTGCTCAACAAAATATTGAATTTTAACACCATGATTACGCTTGCCCCATAACTTCATAAACATAACCATGTTTTGGCACCTGATAACCTTCACATTCAAGAACTGCTACAAAAACTGGACAATCTAGATCATTTCACATTGTCTCGATGGTACCTGAAGCAACACAACCCCAACAACACGGCCCCTTGAATTTCTCCTAACACAGGGCTGCTATGGGTTCTGAACACTCACTTAGAGATTCAAGTGGGTGTTCAGACAAAGTAAGGACCACACAGGGCACCACAAACAGGTCCAAACTACACCCCATGCCCCATAGAGGGGCGATGTCTCTGGAAGAAATGTATGAATTGAGAACAGGCTGAAAAAACAAAAGACCCACAAACACCTTAAAGGAATTTTTGGATTACTCCATGGTGGACAAAGAACCCAAGACTGTGAAAGGTTTTGATGAATTGAAGTCATATGGGTCAGTGTGTAACAATAGTAATTCTACCTCGATGAACAGGGGAGGTGCTGGTCTATCACTGCCTTGAATGTGTGACTGGTGAATCCAAAGCAGCAAACCAAAGTCACACAATAGCACAAACTAAGTGATGGAGGCAGCGGTAGACCACATTGTTCACTGCGGTTAAATTATTGTTTTTGTCAGTGGGGTCTGGCTTTGAAGAGGCATACAAGAGAAATACAACACAAATACAAATTCAATACAAACAGTCATTTAGACAGTGAGGTGATGATGATGAAATATTATCATTTTATTTTCTCATTTAATTTCTAAAACTAGAAATAATAACCATGTTGCTGAACTGCACCAAGCATGCCGCAATGTGTTTCTCCTCTATATGTAATAGAAAAGTTGAATAAAAATTACACAGTGAGTGAGTTGTTCAGGTGCAGCTATTCCAAATCCATTTGCTGCTGCACTTTGGCTCCACCTTCACCACCACTTTATTCAGCTGCCAGGAGCAGATGTTTCAGGGCTTTCAACCATTACAAGTAACCAGTAATGGTTATGTGGAGCCACTGGAGGTTTGCTGCAATATGCAGTTTGTTTGGTTCTTTAATGCAGGAGCCACAACTGAAATGGCCGGGTTAATGCCTGATGGTTGCAGGACTAACAGGGACTGAAGCTGGAGTGATACTGTGCCACAAAGTGTTACTAATGTTTTACTTTACACCTTAGGAAGGATGTTAGCGGTACTGTGTGTGGGCTGGGTGTTTATATAACTGTGAGTCCTCAGCACCATCCGGCAGAATGTTTCAGCCTTGATGTGTAATCTGTCAGCTTCCTGTGTTGAGCAAATGTAGTTACGTCTAGCAGGTTTTCGGTAGGAACTAAAGAATTACAGGAATACTATTTTAGTCATTACTCTTCTACAGGCAAAAAAAAAAAATGGTTACATTAAAAAAACAATGTTCTCCAGCTTTATCTGACACTTACACTAAATCCAAAGTCTCATATCTACTGTGTTGCTGACCTCGAAAGACAAATAGAAGCTGGGCATTTGTTTGTGTGACATACAAGGACACATATGTGAACCAACACACCTGCACTCATGCAGACACAAAGGCAAACTAACACACACAAAACAAAGACTTGGGCCTGTATTTGTCAGCTGTCTCAGAGTCAGTCCTAAATGGCCAAATAACCTCAGAGTAAAAGCTTGTATTCACTTTCTTAACCTAGAGATCTTGTTCTCGTTGCAATATTGATGATTGTGTCATTACTGACAATTAGTCCTGTAGAGGTCTATCTCTGGTAGTGCTTGATAAATCTCACATATTGCAGGATCCCATCATTTCCACATGATGCATTCATACAAGTCATAGTTTAAATATTTATTTTTTTATTAAAGTACTGACGGCAGAGAAAAAATACTTGAAAGATGTGAAGCTTTGCAAAAGTTCAGTCAGGAAGACTCTTTATGCTTTCTAACTGTCAGTTGTCAAAATAGATGCAACCCTCCTCCGCACCATTCACCTCCAGTCCTCAGCACATCCACCGCCCAGTCCTGCTCCACATCCCATCATCTTCTTCCTCCAGTCATCCCTCTCCACACCTCCACCACCAGTGTCTAGACTCCATTGGGTGGAATATTCCAACCATATCACTATATTTTGCGTGATGATATTGTATCGATACACGCACACCAAGTATCAATCTTTTCATTATATACATTATTGATTTTTGCAAATACACATTTAAATACAACTTTTGGTACTAGAATTTTAAAATTAATTGCTTTGTCGGTCCACTAGATGGCGCTGTTGTTTTTTTTCCAGATGAGGTCATCAGGGGTCTCAGTCCGTGTCATTTGGCACGAAGTTCATCAAAACAAAGATGGAGGCACCGGGAAAAGAAATCAGAGATGCGCCATCAGCATCTGGACTTTGGATTTTTTTTAACATGGGAGAAAAGGAGGACTTGGATATGACACATGTGGTTTGCAAGCAGTGTCATATGAGAATATTCCTGGAATACTACAAACATGAGGGCTCTCCTCACACTCCACCATCCAGAGATGGCGTTAACCGCCAACAGCTTAGCTAACACTAAATCCACCGGAAAATCAACCAACATTGGAAATAGTTAATTTGACAGAACTACCATCCAACTCTGAAAGATCGAAGAAAATAACACAGTCCATCACCGACTTCATGTGCAAAGATTTGCCTCCAAACTTGTTACGTGCTAAAAACACTCCGTCAGCATGTGACTCCATCCTGACGTTTTACTGACACAGCCATACCCAACCTCTACAGAGAAGTGAAGCATAACGTGACGAAAATGGCACATTATGTCACAGAGGACTGGCGACTGCTGTCTCACGTTCTCCAAACTAGAGCAGTGCACAAAAGTCACACCGGAGCAAACATCACAGACCTCCTGCAAAATGCAGCACAACAGTGGGAGACTGGCTGTAACAGAAGGCCTCTAACATACAGTAGGTGTTGCCATTCAGTTAGTGGGATGCCTGCATGTAGAGTGTTTTGCTCACGCGCTTAATCTGGCTTCCCAGAGGGCGTTGAATATGCCAACTGTTCAGTTTGTCAGGTGTAAGCAACATTGCTGACAAGTTGTTATCGTCTTAATGTAACTTTCAGCCCAAATCTGAGACTGATTCTGAGATGCTTGATATATAAGGGTCCAGGTCCCACAATCTGTTATGTGCTTCTGAAAAGGGTTCACCAATCTTGCTAAAACATCAGGAAATTTTCTTGAACACAACACTGTCTATGCAAATACTGCAGCTACAAATCCAAGTATTACCCTTGTCAACATGTAAAAGCATTAATATGTATGAAGTAGCAGACAGCGTTGGTGTTACAGGCGTTGTTTCTCAAGGTTTAAAGTAATTGTTCCCAATGCTGACATTATCTTCTGAAGTCAGGAACCAAATACTAACTGTAATCCTAACCAAGATTCATTACACCTACACCAAAGTGTTGAAAAACCATCCTCCATCCAACATAAACTCCTAACTGGATGTACCACACACATACACTTCTGTCTTCTCTCTTTCTCAGTCTCTTGCCCTCTCATATAAGCAACAATCTGCATGGCTGCACTGGTAATGGTTTCTCAATAACCAGAGGCTTTAATTCCATCTCGTCTTCTTTTCTATTCCTGCTTTTTCTCATTGTCCCCTTGACCTCCTCACTTGCTGTCTCTGTTATATACTCTCAATCCTTTTACCCTCTCCTGTTTCGATCCTCTTATATTATGATGAGGTCTGCCAGAGCTGCTCAATAACCAAAGTAATGAAAGCTAAGACCAGCCGACCAGCAGAGAGAAAGCAGTCTGAGGAGGAGTAGAAAAGTTCAAAGACATTTAAAGGTTCGAAATAAAGAGTTTACTGTGTGCGACTATGAGAGCTTGCCTTTCTTTTTCTCTGCGTGTACAAAAATTTCTCAATAGCCATCTGCTAGAGCAAAACACTACAGTCTCCCAGGGTCACTTTTGGAAGAACATCCACACAACTCGAACGATAAGAAGCCCTGCGGTCAGACAAAAAAAAACAGAGTCAAGTGTGAACTCAAGGATGACTGTGGTCCAGCCTACAGGCACCTTGAACCACATCCAAATCAGATTGCACTGATGTGGGTCAAAGCAAGTCGGCTCATTAGAATAAAGAGAGCTGCGCTATTGGATTCATTGAGGATTTTTGCATGTTGTTATTGCCTCAATATGCCCTTCTGAGGCATGTAACTAAGTAAATGTACTTCACTAAAACTTTGAGGTACTTGTACTTTAGTTGATTGTCTCCATTTACTGTTATACTTTATTACATTTCTTAATTACATTTCTTAATTACATTCACTCAGTAGTTTAATACTATACTGTGTAATGTGTAAGTGTAATGCACTGTTTAAGATTAAACTAACCAACATTATTATTAGAAGTCTACCCCAACCAGCTACAGCATCAAATTGCTGCTTTATGTTAATGCTTCAGTAATAATAATCCAGTAATATAAAATATAACATGTAACACCTACACAGGCAATTCTGCTGCTACACAAATATTTACATTTATACTTCAAAGATACTTAAAATGTGGTTTTAAATGCTAAGCCTTTCTTTATATAATTGAAGATGTATTACTAATGGTTAAAGGTAAACTTCGCCCAAAAAATTATTTTTTGAATATCGGTTACTCACCTCATGTTATTACTGAATTTGTGAGGAAAAAAAACTTTGTTTATCTTGCATGCTTCCATGGTGAACAAAGAATCCAAAACACATCAACACGTACACTTACGGGGCGTCGGTGGATTAGTGGATAGAGCAGGCGCCCCATGTACAAGGCTGTTGCCGCAGTAGCCCAGGTTCAACTCCAGCCTGTAGCCCTTTGCTGCATGTCATTAGCCCTCTCTCTCCCCCCTTCACGCTCAACTGTCCTATCTATAAACGCAAGTCTTTTTCACCGACCCTCCCTGCTTGTCTTTTCTGCCACCAAACATGGGCTTTTAAGCGATAACATGATATTTTCCGAACCTTAACTAAGAGTTTTTTGTGTCAAACCTAACCACACAATCAAAACAACGTTGTTGATAAAGGTAACATATCCATGGCTTACAGAGACGGTCAACACAAACTTTTTTTTACTGGTGATTGGGTTGTCTAACAGCAGGAAGTGTGTATTTTTGGACAAACTAAACTTTGGAGCATTGGGCGTTTTTGGGTTAGCTGCTGTAAGGAAAATGAGCTTTTGTCCTGATGGGACATTTTTAAGACTAAAGGGGCATCCGAGTCACTCAGCACTTCCCCAACTCAGGCATTTTCACTTAAACGCAACTATTTCAAGCTCTTCCACATTAACAGTCTCCCGCAAGGTAAAGTAGCGTCCTTGTCAATTCAGTGCAATGTTTTCGACACGTGTTTAGGAAATACTGAGCATACGACTGAACAAATGAAACTTGGATTACACTGCATGAGTTGTGTGAGAGTTTGTTAAAGGATGTTTTGATATAGTTTTGCTGTTGTTTAAGGTTGCCCCCTTTTATTTTAATTAATCAAGAATTTTCTCTGTCTTTTTGGAATTCTCATTCACCATGGAGGCATGCAAGAAAGTTTTCTTCATGAAATCAAAATAACACGGGATGAGTCACTGATATACAAACGGTCAATTTGTGGGTGAAGAATTCCATTTAAGTTCAAGAAAGAAACATACAACACCTACAACATTGAGCTCATCTGCGTAATCAGTCCTGTGTAGGAGTGGTTTGATCAGATTTGACTGACAGCACAACCTCCCTGGCTTTCATCACAGTTTGACTCAAACATTCATAATACAGTATGTGACATTAGCTTTTTCAAAATAAGCCCTGCCCAAAACAAACCAGTCAGAAGAGCTCAGATGAAACCACAAATAGAAAAAGCCTCTCACATGAATAAACCAAACTGTTCAAACTTTGCCAAAAAAAAAGACAGAAAGGAAAAACTACCTTGTATCCACGCAGTGATTTTCTATACAGTTTGGCCATTTCCCTTTGACACCTCGTCCCAAAATTAGACTAAGAAGGTTCAATAGTAAGCTGAGGAAATCAATGTTAAAAGTTGACACAAAGAAGTCTTAAGTCATATTTTTAAAGGTGTGCGTGCTCGCTGATAAGCATGGCAGCAGTAAAGTGACAGATTGTGGAATGGGCTTTGACAGACTGACAATTTTTTTGTGGGCCGTGCAGACACCCACACATCGCCATACACACACACACACACACACAAATGTACATGCAAACAACAGTAAGTAAGGAAGACCAACACGTACATATTAGACAACAGCAACACATACTTAACAATTATTATAACACAAAGTGAAAACACACTGACGGTTACAAAGATAACACACACACACACACACACACACACACACACACACACACACACACACACATGGGCCAAGAATAAACACACAAACACCTACACACAATGCTGAGTTATTGACAAATGACCATTAATATTCATCAGCAGCCCTGAGAATCAGACAGCTCTAAGCTATGTGTCAATCAAGCTGCCAGCCTGACCAGCACTTACTTTGAATATATATGAGTAATCAGTTCCTCCAACTCAAAAACTTACCTGAAACTGTGACGACATAGTCTTATTATTCTATCTATAACATGCTTTGGATAACAGTAAAGGGCAGTAGCATTGGCGCAGTTGCTGCACCAGTGTTATGTGTTCATTTTTTTGACATGCAGTCTCTATTGGCCACCATGTAAAACTGTACCAAAACACTGACACCAGAAAAGACAGTTATTGCAGCAGGGTTTTTCCACTCAACTGTGCTCCTTTGTCTGCCCTGCCATTAAAAAATGCTGTGAAGTTTCATTAATTCATTTGAATCACTCACTGTTTTATTTCCAGTGCCAGCTGTGAGGTTTGAACACCAGAAATTTCAACAAGCTACCAAGTAATAACAGTTGACTCGCTGGTATCGATCAATTCATTTCACATGCTACACTATCACTGCGGCTCTTTCCCAGAAGATATTGCATTTCTTTGCAACAACAAAAACAATACAATGACAGAAAAACATCTTAAGGTTAGGAACAGTTAGGCAGTGACAACTTGTCTATAGTGGCTGCAGAGCAAAAGCGTGAGGTTGCCAGGCAACTAGTGAACACCAAGGAAGGGGACCTTTGTTGAACGGCAACATGTCATTTTTACACTTTGGATTTGTAGGTATTGAATAAAATGAGATATAACACATTAATTAGTGAGTTTTAGAGAGAGATGTTGTTATCTTTGGACAGAGATAAACTAGTTGCTTACCCATGTTTCATGACATTATAGTGCTATCATTTGTCTTATCTAACTCTTTATTCTCCACCAGCATCTAGATTGGATGTGCACATCCACAGGACTGCTGTGCACGAGAAGCAGCTCACACAGCCCAATACAATATGAATTTAACTGCATCTAATAATTATATTTATTATCAATTCATCTGCAGGTTTAACCATTAACCAGGTCAGTGGTCTATAATCTATCTACACTGTTCCTATTCATTTTCTGCTGATTCATCAATCGAATAAAGGCAAACTTTGCCGATTTTCAACAGGCTCTTTGTCATCAGAGTGTGTGCAGACAAACAGTTTTAACCTTCACCAAAAGTGTTCCCTGCTCATTTGCTGGCAAAACTTGGCTGGGTGAAACGACTGTCCTCCTCAATGACACATTCTGCATCACCCTGCTACTTTGATAACATGTTGTGCATTACCTGGCAGATTTTCCTAGTGGAAAAGCGGTTTGTCTGCACACACTGAGATGACAAAGAAATGGTTGAAAATCAGCAACGTTTCAGTTTAATTGCTGAATATTTTCAGCTCTAAAATCAGTCCAGTGATGTAGCAATATAGACTGCATCAAAATAGACACAAAGCATTAAAACTGTCACCATGAGAGACAAAGCATAGATGATGCTCTCTGCATTACGCAGCCAGTGTGTAGACAGCTGATTGATTTAAACTGAAGCATATCTGTTAAGTCAGATGGATAGATGAATGACTATTGCCATGTTCACACTGGGCGCAAGAGCACCCTGATATGTCAGTTGTCATGCAGCCACCAGTCATCAGTTGTCTGGTCGTTCTCTCTAACTCTGTTTAGACACAACTGACAAATATGTGGAAGTATTGGAAGCCGATTTTATCATTTATTATGATCAGATCATTCATTTCATATCTAATACATCATTTATATCATTCAGAATCAGTTTGGGTTTTTGTCAGATTTGCCCACAGCTCACAGAAAAAAAACAGACCAGATGCCGAAGCTGACGGTTTGCAGATTGCAAGCCGGCCGCTGAGCTTGGGACTGCGGCACATCCTTTGTAAACAGCCCAACTGGGGTACATAGGCACCAAAAGAAAGCGGCCAGCTCTCTATGGAAAATTGGCACTCTTTACTGCACTACTGCATCCAGTGTGATCCCGTGTAAGAGTGAAATAGGCAGCTGAAACTCACCTGGTACAGACAGCTCTATTTGTATATTCATATGTTTTATACGCAAACAAATTAATTGGGAAAGTAAAAAAGTAATAACAGCTGCCAAATAAGTCCCATGTATTATTATATATAATATTTCCCTCTGAAATGGAGAATAGAAGTAAGAAGTGGCATTAGAGAAACATGCTCAAGTAAAGTACGAGCAACCCTCTCATGTTCTTAAGCACCAAACCTGAGTAAATGCACTAAGATACATTCCAACACAGTGTTCCAAGATCTCAGCAAATAACTACAGATACTCTGAGCGAAATCAAGTTAAGTTTATAGTTATGCAGCCAAACAGATATTTAGAGTGGAAAAACAGCAAGGTGCTTCTCTGGCAAAGCAGTAGATCAGACAAACTTTACTGACACAAACAAACTGTCAGCATTTGGCTTCAGCTGGTGTTAATTTTCTCCCTGGCTTATACTTCACTTTCAGGAGGTAAACAGTGAAACTGCCAGCAAACTCTATCAAAAAGATTTTACAACAAACACACACACACAGGCGCACACACACATATGCATTACCCATGCATGTCTCGACAGCGCTCTGTCTAATTAGCCCTGACTTAATGAGAGTTCATTATTTTAGTTTGCTGGCTCCTCAAGTTTACCGGAGAAAACAGCAGCTCACGTAAAGACAAATTAAGAGAAAACCCTGAGTGGTTCTGCGAGAGATGAATACAGGAACTACTGTGGGCGCTCATTTGACAAAGACAGATGTGCTCTATAGCAGTTACTGAAATCAAAAGTTCAGAAATAAAAGGAAATAAAAGAAAGTCATTTCCTCTCGCTGGCCTTAGGTTCAAGTAAAGCACTGTAGCATGAACACCCACTTCGCCCCTCTGTCAGAGAGACTGGTCCTGACAAAGGCTGCACAGAAAAACTGTTAATGAAGGAGCTATTTCACTGACGAGAGAAAAATGAAATCAATGAATCCCTGCTCTCTAACACACTTTAATCAGCAAAATACGCCCTGCTGATTTTGATTGAGAATTTTGTTCGCTTACCTTCTTTAAGGTCAAACCAAAGTTCATAAAAATATAATACCACCTTATCTTTATTTGCCACCAGTTATTTGCAGATTCAAAACCAGATGGTAAAACTTTGTTTTCGGACTCAGAAGTGGTGGTTGCAATCTGAAGTGCAACACGTTAACGACGTGAGACAAGACAACAAAACAAAAGTACAACTTTGTTGTCAAGTAGCAAAGTATTGCTGTTTTACAACGGAAGCCTGCAAACTTACATTGGCGCAAATTGATGTCTTCTTACTGTTCGGAAACAGTCAAACAAGCTACAAATACAACGTTGACATCACTTTGTAAAGTGTTCAAGTCAAGCGGCAACTTCAGGGACTGAAAAATGAAGCCAACACAAAGTGCCAAAAAAGGCAGTTCTTTGAATGGCCACTTGAGGTCACCTCTGGCTCATAAAAACTAAGCTGGCCATGGCTGAAATGGCAAACACGGTAGCCACCTCCATTATTTTTTACAGTCTACGATTCTACATGTTGGCAGCAGTTTCCTATCTACAACTTATGCAGGCACAAAGCTTGCATTTGTAGTTGTGTATTTCCAGCTGCCAGATGGATTTCCATCCAGTATCCACTCTCTTTTAAGCTTGTTTCAGCCTCCACCAACTCCTGAGGGAAATATCTGGCTCTCTACCTGCTAAATGCTCCACCATGTCCATCAGTTGCTAACTTTTTCTTTTTATTGATTGATGCTTGACAGGTAATGTACACTTGGTTTATTAGAGCTTTGTTGAAGATCCATGATGTTGATGAGGCAGGCCTAAAAAACAAAACAATGGGCTTACAGAGATAGTGCACCCAAAAATGAAAATTCAGCCATTATCTACTCACCCATATGCCGACGGAGGCTCAGGTGAAGTTTTAGGGTCCTCACATCCCTTGCGGAGATCGGCGGGGGGAGCGACTAGCACACCTAATGGCTGACGGCGCCCCACACTAACGTTCAAGAACACAAAATTGAAACCACCAAATATCTCCAACATGCTCATCCGTAGTGATCCAAGTATCCTGAAGCCCCGACATAAAAAGTTGTTTTGAAAAACATCATTTGAACTCTGTTTTTAGCCTCACTGTAGCCTGTAGCTTGCGCGAGACCAGCGAAAGCATGAGCTTTGCTTACCCGTGTTTACATCACATGACACGTGCACCCACCGATCTCTGCAAGGGATGTGAGGACTCTAAAACTTCACCAGAGCCTCCCTTTTGGGTGCACTGTCCCTTTTAAGATGCTAAAAAGCTCAGTGGAGCATAGTGGCACAAGAAAACTCTTTGAAATACAAAGTACAAATAATCATTGGATCCCTCATTAATAATAAAAACATTGATTACGGCAGTTCTAATGTAGCTTTAATGCATTAAAAAACAAAAGACTGCTGTAACATACAATAGGCAATCACTTTTTTAAGTACTTGAGAGTTTAAAAGTTAGATTCAATGTAATTGGTAAGTGAAAGAAAGGCAACTACTGATACTACTCCACTGCCATTTTTGCTTTAAGAGAAACGGTAACCATTATGGAAAGCAATATAAATTAAAAAGTTTACATGTTTCAGCTACACCGCTGCATACCATGCTTTGCTCCTATATTTTCTTAAGGCCTAGTTGAAAACTTATGATACTCATAATGTTAATGGAGTGGGGTGTAGTATAAAGCCATACTTTCAAATGCTTTGGTGGCAAATTGGTGTGCTCAACAGCCAACTCAGTCAATACACCATGCTCGCCTCCACCACAGACTGTATGGATTGTAGCTGCTGCTGCGTGAGTGTAAGTCTTCCAATCAACCTATAAAATCCTCAACATGCCCCGTTGCTTGTGTCTGTATCTGACCGTGATTCCTCACCTTGTTTGACTCTGGCCACAAGCACACACATATACACACACATCTTAAGTGAGCTTCACAAACAGAAGGAGCACTCTGCCATGTTAGCTTAGCAGTCTAGAGGAAATGGACATTTGTTCTTGATAAAAAGCCAAAGCAGCCATTAAGAGTCCATAAGAAGGCACATTCAGATGAAATGTGCTGCATGAAAAGACACAGATGCATGTATGTTTGTTTTCTGGTTTATCATTAACAGGTAGATTGTGAATAGCAGTGCAACAACTGACAAGGGTTAAAGTAATTTCCCATTCTGTTGATACCTACTAGGCTTTGCTGAGACGCTTTTGAACAGCACTCTCAGAGATCATCCGTCAGTCAAATGCTCTGAGTGGTATTGGGATGTTTTTCTCCTGGACTTCCTGTAGATTTAGTTGTGGTCTGTAGGTGGCACACTTTTCTTTATTAATGCAGCATGTCCTTAATGCTAAAAGTAAATGTGAGCATGTCAACATGCTGAACTAATAATATTTAACTAATTTTTAAATCCAGTTTTAACTGTCGACAGATTTCCCCTGTCTCTTACTCCAGCTTTGAACTGCAGCTCTTTGAGCTGAACTCCTCTCCTCCTTTGCTGTGTGCAGTAATGTACCGTCCACCAAAATACAGCAAGGATTTTATTCATGACTTTGAAAACTTTTTATCTGGAACTATGGTTGACTTCGACCATTTTCTTATTGTTGGTGATTTGAATATCCATGTGTGTTGTGAAGGCAGGCCTCTGGTCAAAGATTTCTTATCTCTGCTTGACTCTTTTAACCTCACTCAGTGTGTGTCTGGCTCCACACATGAAAAGGGACACACACTTGACTTAGTGATGTCTCATGGGTTGACCGTCTGTGTCAGTGAAATCTGTGACAGTGCCTGTATTTCTGATCACCTGCCTGTTTTATTTTCTGCCACCATCCCGTGCTCTGTTGTTGCTGCTTGTCCACCTTCTCGTCATCGTCGTGTTATCAACACCAGCACTCACGCCCAGTTCTCTGCACTGTTTAAAGATTCTGTGCTTTCCAGTGTGGATGGGTCTGTGTCTGTCTGTGCTGAAGTGCTAACTACTCTTTTTAACTCTACCTGCAGCAGTATCCTGGATTCCATTGCTCCTCTAAGAATTACTCGTCCTAAAGCACAATATGAACCATGGATAACTGAATCTGTTCGTGCTCTTAGACGCTCATGTAGATGTGCAGAGAGAAGGTGGAAGAAGGACAGGCTGCAGGTCTCCTTTGAAATTTTACGAGACTGTCTTTTAGAGTACCAGAGAGCTGCAAAATTAGCAAAATCCTCTTACATTTCAAACCTAGTTTCTACTAACATTGGAAAACCCAAAGTTCTTTTTAGTGTTTTAAATTCAATTGTGACACCTCAAGATGCTGCCTGCGTTGTTCCTACTTCCACCCTCTGTAATGATTTTCTCAGCTTCTTCACTGACAAAATCACTGCTCTGCGGTCTATCCCTGTCTCTACTGACCCTGACCCCTGTGTCCCTCCACTGTGCCAAGCTGCTTTTAACCAGTTTGAGCCAGTCTCTCTGTCTGAGCTATCTGAGGTTGTTCACGATTTGAATCCTACTAGCTGCTCTTCAGACAGCATTCCCTCCAAGTTTTTAAAGGGGGTGTTTGACTCGGTAGGGTCAGTGCTTCTGGTGTTGGTAAATGCCTGTCTCAGTTCAGGTAGTTTCCCATCAGCTTTTAAACATGCTATTGTGCAGCCCCTTCTAAAAAAACCTAATCTTGACCCCTCTTTGCTCTCAAACTTCAGGCCTATCTCCAAACTACCCTTCCTGTCCAAAGTGTTGGAGAAAGTAGTTTTTAAACAACTTCAATCCTTTTTAATCGAAAACAGCGTCTATGAGAAGTTTCAGTCTGGGTTCAGAGCTCGTCATAGCACTGAAACTGCTCTTTTAAGGGTTTTTAATGACTTAATTTTAACTGTTGACTCTGGGTGTGCTGCTATTCTGGTTACCTTAGATCTGACAGCAGCTTTTGACACAGTGGATCATGAGACCCTTTTACTGCGCTTAGAGCATTGTGTGGGGATTAAAGGTACTGCCCTGAAGTTTTTTCGCTCTTATTTGACAGAGAGAACCTTCTCCGTCCATCTGGGTGAGTCCTCTTCAGGTGTGGCCCCTCTTTCTTGTGGGGTTCCCCAAGGCTCCATTCTAGGCCCTCTGCTTTTTGTTCTGTACATGCTGCCCCTGGGTTCTATCTTTCGCAAGCACAATGTCTCTTTCCACTCCTTTGCAGATGACGTACAAATATATTTTCCTCTGAAAGTAAATTGTAAGGATTCTCTGCAGCCTCTGCTATCTTGTCTGAAAGATATTAAAACATGGATGAACATAAACTTTCTAAACTTAAATGACAATAAGACAGAGGCTATTGTGTTTGGAAATCCAAATGTCCTGGACTGCTCAGCCAATTTTCTCAAACACCTTGCACCTAACTGTCGCTCCTCTCTAAAGAGTCTTGGTGTGACCTTTGACAGTGCTTTTAAATTTGACAAACAGATTGGCTCTGTGGTCAAAGGTGCTTTTTATCAGTTGAGGCTGCTGGCCAAGGTCAAGCCATATCTTCGCCCCCAAGATCTGGAAAGAGTGGTTCATGCATTCATCACCACCAGGCTTGATTATTGTAACTCCTTGTATGTGGGTCTAGACCAGTCCTCTATCCAGCGCCTGCAGCTAGTACAGAACGCTGCTGCTCGCTTACTGACTGGAACTAAAAAGAGAGAACACATCACACCGGTGCTGTCCTCCCTGCACTGGCTTCCAGTCCGCTTCCGGATAAATTTTAAAATCTTGTTGTTTGTTTTTAAGGCTCTGAACGGTGTTGCTCCTTCTTACCTAAATGACCTTCTACAGTTGTATAAGCCGGGGAGAGATTTAAGATCAGCTGACCATTTGATTTTAGCTGTCCCTAAATGCAGGCTAAAAACAAAGGGGGAGCGAGCGTTTGCTGTAGCCGCCCCAAAACTGTGGAACAGCTTACCGCCGCAGATCAGATCAGCCTCTAGCCTTGGGATTTTTAAATCAGCTCTGAAAACACACTTTTTCTCACTAGCATTCGACAGAACTTGAGATTGTACATACAAATTCTTATTGTCTTATGTGTTTTATGTGTTCTATTTGTTTTATGTCATGCCCTTTTATCATGTACAGCACTTTGGTCAACTGTGGTTGTTTTTAAATGTGCTTTAGAAATAAATTTTGATTGATTGATTGATAATATGGTAAACATAATACCTGCTAATCATTTAGCATGTTAACAAAGCTCTAGGAGCCTGTTGCCATGCTGATGTTAGCATTTAGCTCCAGTTACCAGGGTTTACTTCAACATGATGTAATGGCATCTAGCCCTTGTTCCTATGGAGCATGAATGCACTTCTACTGAGAGCACACCAAGCAACGGCAAAGTGCAGCTCTGCTCAATAATTACATTTTTCTATGCCCAGGAGAAGTGTTCATGTTTTTGGAGCGAAGAACATAGCTTTGTAACATAGCTCAACGTGCTTCAGGCCCCCAGGAAGTGCACTGGGCTCTAAAGCCAATTTTCATAGTGGCCAAACAGTGGAATTACATCATCACCTGATGCCCTGTGTCCCAAAGAGACTTCTTCCCATAGACTTGTATGGCAAAAAGCCACCTGCAAATTGGTGGATCCATTTTTTTGAGCTTCACAACTCCAGCGGAATGACTCGTTTCATTGTGAGAATTTGATCCATTCTAGAGGAGCCGCACAATTGAATCATTTTATCCCCATTCAAGTTTGCCGAGCATTAAACTGGAAGTAGCCTGCTCCACTGGCAGAAGTCTCCCATGCGTCTGCTTTAAGGGCCACACAGTGCAGAGGCAGTGCCAATCATTCGGGTAATTTTCTGGGCGGCAGTTGAGCTTTCTTGATTTCATGCGCTACTGAGCAACTTTCAAAGGAATGAATGGAGCCAACCCTCCAATGCTATATCCAGTTCTCGTTACACATCCATGGTCGTAGGATTGTTACTGATTGGCTGCAGGTATTCTCTGATGGCACATCGCCGCTATACGTTAAATCATGCCCATCCTTTCATATGCCCACACTGTGCCGCAGAGTGGCAGCTTTTCGTTGACATATGTATGGCAGTTCACAGCACTTTGCAGCTGCTTGGTGTGTTTTCAGATTTATACGTCACCTTGGCTGAAAACTTCAAGAGCAGCTTTACAAAGTGGCTAGCATGGCTGTAGACTCTTAGTATTGTTCCAAGGTTAACTCTCCTGAACAGACTAAATAGTGTATAGAAAAGAAAATTTGAAGGTTTTAAGCTCTGAGGTTAATTGAAAATAAAAACTAAGGCAGCCAAGTAAGTGGTGCATTTGTATAATTAGATTAAAGAGAGCATTTATTTATTGTCTGTTGTCCAGATGAACAGCCAACACTTGAAAACTGGCAAAAGGCTGATCCAATAGACTACGAATCAATACCAGTTAGCACAACTGACATCTCACCTAACTCTGGTAAACACATACTCGGCCTGCCTAGACTAGGACGTTGTCTTCTTTATCTGACTTCCTTTCCTCTCTCCTCTCCTCTCCTCTCTCCTCTCCTCTCCTCTCCTCTCCTACTTCACTTACGTTGCAGTGGTTTGGCACAGAATTGCTCACACCCTGCATCCGGCAATAAAACCAGCTAATCCTGGATTTGTCACCCTCTGAAGCCCCCTTTCTTTCCCACTTTTTTCTCATTTTCCATCTATTTCTTTACTGTTTGTGCCTTTTTATTTGGCTTTTCACTGCCCCCAGCCTCCCTTTCCAAACTTCCATCTTTCCTGCTCAGCCTCTTTTCTTCCACCCACTCCCGCTCTCTCTAGATTCTTGTTCCTTCATGCTGTGCTCTGGCCTGACCTCTGTGATTCCTGTGCCGCTCCATCTGTCGATCAAGTCTTGAAATCTTTAACCTTGTGTTTCTTTTCTTGCGCATTAAACTCCTGAGACAACATTCTCCCCTTTGTATTTCCTTCATCCTTCTCTTCCAGTCTTCCAGTCTCTTCCGTGTCTTACCCCTCCTTACGCCTCCTTCCCTCAGTAGACTACCTAATATGAGATATGTCTCTCTGGCTGTCTCTAAGAAGTCTGGCTTAAGGTTTGGATAGGCACAGACCCATGGGGGCTCTCTCCTTCTCCCTCCTTTCCCTCTCCCTTACTGTCACAAATCTCAGCATAGATTTAGAATCAAGGGCAGCCAAGCACGGTGAGTTTGACTTGTCCACTTTAAAGCTTGGTGTGTGCCGCTTGTCTTCTCTTTCCATCTCAGGAGAGAGCATTAACATTCCCCTAACCTCTGCTTTTACACAGGTTCCCAGTGGAAATCACTTCCCTGCTGCAGTGAAAGAATATAAGAAGACTTATATCATGGTGTTTCATCCAAGCTAATTTCATTGAAGCACAGTTGTAGCCTATTTTATGGGCCTCCATTACAACTGATATGGAAATTACAAAGTCAGCAATCTTTCTCTTTCATGTCTTTGTTGCTCATACATGCATGAGTTACTGATCATGTAAGCCCTGTGATTTAGATAATAAGAGAAAGCTTCTAAGTATAACCTTGTATGTCTTTCCCACAGAATAGGAGCAGTGCAAACACAACACTGACATACCAAATGAGGATATTTGCACCATCCAGCATACATGAGGCAACATTAGCATTCATTTGGGGTTGTGTTTCTGTCCACCTGGCAAATGAGTCCAATAATAACCTTTATTTTAGCTCTGTTTTGGTCTCCACCAACTCCTGGGGGAAATATCTGGCTGTTAAGCAGCATTCAAAATACAGAGGAGCTATGGGGAGATTGGGTCCCCTAAAAGATACACAAAGACATTTAGGGGAAGCTGTGTAAAAGCATATTTCCTGTAGGTGTTTTAAACATATGGTGTTTCAATCCTTCATTTGTTGGGTCGTGGCGCAGTTTGATGCATGCAAGAGTAGTGTGGCTGCTGTAAGGAATGGCGTAGAGCATAGTGTGAGCATAGCCAGCGAGAGTAACAATGGATGTGCTCAGAGAAGACAGGTGTTGGCAACTGGAGCAGAAAAGAATTAGCTGAAAAGTTCTTAAGTGGTAGTAAATGTATGGTGTAGATATCAGTTTGCCAATGGCAAAATCCTGCAGCTCCTCAATGACCATGTAACGTTCCCACATCTTGCTTCCCAAGTGCTTAGTAAAGTGAAGCTGGTTAGGCCTAAAGTGAGTGTCAACTTAAGCCCTGATGGCAAAGTAAATAGTGCTGGACGTAGCACATGCTGTTCCCATGGCAGCTAATGAATCAATACAAATTAACAATTTAGCTATCAAACAATAAAAAATAACAAGCAATTAGAGAATACCATATGTGCACATTTGCAAATTTTCTCTTCTCCTTGTTTTGTACTGCGCCTCAGATGGCTTATGCCTTTTCTATTTCTCTTCTTATAATGCTCTCCACATACACTCCACTCCACTATTCCCCTAACGTTTGTTTTTTTGAATGTAAAAAAATATATATTTAAATATGAATCTATATGTCCTCCACCATTTCGTGGTGGAAACAATTTTTTAAAAAACATTGCAGTGACAAATATTTTTCTTTTTATTTGTTGTCCCAGGCTTCTCTGTATAAACTGAAATGTATTCATAGAATATTTTTGCACAGTCAGGTCCGGTCCATGCATGTGAACACAATACCTCCCACTTACCACCCCAGAAAGCCATTGTGTAATTCAAAACAGTGCTCTAAAGCCTAAACTGCTCTAAATGCTGTACAGCAGCTCGTTTTAAACTTTGTCCGTCTGTCATTGAGGCAGGTAGTGATCAGTCAGTGAGTGAGTACTTTGCTAAAAAAAAAACAGCTCAATGTTGCAACTGGAAACAAGATCGATGAGCGCAGTGAGATTACATCACCACAGTAAAGTTGTGGGCCGTAAAACCAAAACAATGAGCTGAAAGACGCATGAACGTTCCCAAGAATTGAGGGAAACTGCAGAGTCAGATGATAATTATCTGTGGGTTAAGCACCATCAATGACAACTTTCACATTACACATAGGCATTTTCCCCATTGCTTATATAAACATATGTGCAACTTTACAAGTTACAGACAGTCATGCAGCAGAATAAGACAGTTGTTCAATAGTGGGCTAAACATCTGTAAAGTTATCTGGAATATTTTTTTTTACAAGGTACTGTAATACCCCTTTTCAACAGTCATGGGCTAGCTCATCTTGGCTTGGTTTGGTCTGGGCCATCAGCTCAGTGTGGCAGGGATTTGCGTTTCCGTTACGACAGACTACTTACTTCAAGGTGTGTCTTCAACTGATGGCTTGTGTAGGGTGATGAGGTTTAAAACGGCTAAAGTCCCCTGTTATTTTTTGCTGCATGTGTTTTTTCCACAGCAGGACAGGTAAGAGAAGTAAAGTAAAAACAGGTAGCATGAGAAAAAACTAAACTCCAAACCACAGAGATTCAGTTGGAAGGCGCAGTATGGTTTGACTTGACGCGGCCAAAAGTGACAGTGGAAAAGGCCCACAAGGTATTTACTGACTGTGTCTGGGCGGAAAGACAACCCCTTACTTGCGGTGTACAGCATGTAATGCCCCTATAAACTATTTAATCCTCACCCAGCCATGATAGTATAATCCAAACAATAGGCTGGAAATCCTATTAGGGCATGCTGCATTTTTCCAATAAGTCTTACTGGGCTTTAAAACTTCTGGTTAAGCCTAAGTGTTATCTCTCCGAATTGAAAGGATGCAGTGTGCAAGCTCTTTTAGTTTAAGTATTCTAGGAGCACTTTGTGATATTGCAGCTTTTTTTGGAAGCTTTGATATTGTTAAGTAAAATGAAGTAGGGGCTGACAGCTTGATGAATAGTCACTGTGTATCTCTGTGGTTTGACGAAGATGAGGGACTTTTCTAAAGGCTGCTGTTTCCTAGATGCAGTCCTGCTTGGCTTGTATGTGTAGGAGGGACGGTGTTTGTGCCTGATAATCAAAAGCTGGAGAGTAAATTAGTTTTACCAAACAGTACATCTTGGTAGTTGTTGCCTTGCTTTATCATCTCTGCCTTTTATTTTCTTGGAGACTAGAGTTTGATTATTGTGATTACCGAGCAGGGCTGACATTTGTCATCACACTTTCGGCAAAATGGAACAAGGAAACGATGGGACTGGAGATGGAGAGAAAGAGAGATACGGCGTAAAAGACGTGTGTGTGTGTGTGTGTGTGTGTGTCCGTGTGTGTGTGCTTGTGTGTTGGGGGTGTACAAAGGAAAATGAGTTAAAGGAAGTAAAGATATAAAAGGACAGAGATTGAGCATCAGAAAATCTTTATTTTGTACATGCAGTCATGCAGTTCATTGCTTTCCTGCTTACTTGTGTACACGTGGAGTGTGTGTGTGTGTGTGTGTGTGTGTGTGTGTGTGTGTGTGTGTGTGTGTGTGTGAGGCGCTGCCCCCATCCCTCGGCTCTGCTGTTCATCCCTCACTCTCCGGGGTCAATAGTGAGAGGCAGTGTTAGACTGTGATAAAGGAGTAGCCAGAATACCATTACACAGTCAACACACACGCACACTATGTGTTATACAAGTACTGCTCATGCAGATTCCCAGGATCGGTGCAGTATTATGCTTTTTAAAATATACGGGGTCCACCTGGAGTTCATCTGAAATTAGTTCTTTTCTTTAAATAGGACTCCAATATGTTTTGAAAAGCCATCTGGGTTTCTGAAGTCTTTATAAAGGAGTTCAACAAGGAACCTCCTGAGGTCCTCATACAGTAGTTCAAACGAGCCTTTGGAACTTCAGTGTCTGTTTTGTCCTTGGTCACTAATCCAGGCCCTACTGTCTGCATATACTAATGTGGTTTCATTCAAGCTGTGTCAGAGTAAGGATGGCCAGATAATTTAAAGGAAAGTTTGACATTTTTAAGGTGAAAACATCATTGAGAGGTTATTCACCAGATTATTTCTTAGTCAGAACCAGTTTCTTGGCCAAACAGCCAAGAATTCAGGGAGTCACTAAACTCAACCCAAGGTTTAGCACAAAGGGCAATTCACATGAAATGAGGATGCAATGTGACATAGATTGGTTTTACTATTTGCAGTAAGTATATCAAAAAATAGCAAATGTAAGAAATTCAGTAAATACTCAACATGATCTCATCCATTTGTAATGTTTGGGTGTTGTAATAAGGACGCCCTAAGCAGCCATTTGCTTTGTACCTTGAAGCCATAGGGATCAGTGGTAAGCAATGAGACAACTCGTGATTAAGAAGGGGTCGTGGTTAGGTTTAGACGAGAAAACTACTTGGTTAGGGTTAGAAAAAGATTGTGGTTGACGTTAATCAAGCAAGTCAACTCACATGACTAATGATTGACATGACAACAAAATTTATTGTTGACTTTTTGTTTCACACGGGACATAAACACCGGTCTTCTGGGTCAAAGTCCTGTGCTATTTGGATCCATCCACCACACTTCCTGTTCAGCCTAAGCAGACCTTTGCACTCTTTACACTATATCCAATGCTCTGAACGTCTGTACTGACACAGATTGGTTTACACTGGAGTTGTTGGTGCATCTCATACAGATGCTGAAGGGTGCTGATGCAAGGGGCCCTGCCCAAAGCAGCACATTTTGACACCCTGGGAGTGTGACCATGCTGAATTACTCAAAATGATGTTCAATGCAATTAACTGTTTTGAAGTGTCAGACAAAACAGACAAGGTCTTCACACATGTGAAACATAACTTCAATTAAATGTACTCCTTTACTCTCTAATTAAATTGTGCTCAAAATTATTAAGGTGGATTACATAACTTTGTGAACTGGTTATGTTCATATAATCTGGTACAATTGCACAGAAGGTCGAGAAAGAATTAGGGCTATGATTTACAATGATTTTTGTTATTTTAACATCATTATGCAATTATGTTTATCTGTCAGTTACAATTTTCTAGGACCCTGGCAACATCTTCAAATAGCTTTTTTCTGATCAACACACAAATTATTAAATTTACAATGATGTAAAAGAGGAAAAATCAGCAAATACTTACATTTGACAAGGTGGAACAATTAAATGTCCAAAAAACATTACTGAGGAAAATTGCCAAATTATTATCAAAATAGGAGGCAAATCTGTTTCCACATTTATGGCATTATGTAATTATGGCCCAACCATGCTTTTGGCAAATTTTTGCGCTGAGCTTGTGTTGTGTTGCGTTCGCGCATTGTAACGTAATTAACTTCCAGCACTTAAATAGGTCGTAGCACAAAACAGCTGCATGTCAAGTGACTTCTACATTTATTATGTTCAATAAAATTGTATTTTCCTAAATCTTGAGACACCTCATATGTAAGCTAGACAGACATTTCACCTGCTCATTACTGTGCACACATGTACTGTATGTGACTATGTACTGTCCTAAAGAGCCCTTCTGGTGCCAGTATACATAGAAACATCCCAGCAGGCTGTGCTTTGCAAGCATACAAAAGAGTTTCACGCATGTGAAAATTATTTTTCATGTGTGTGCTTCACCTCAGCTGCTACAGCTCCATCCTATGGGAAACACTGCTGTGTGTGTTTTGTGCAACAGGTGGCTGTGGTAGTCTACTGGTAGAGTAGAGAGAGAGCTAAGTAACATTGAAGTAGAGTAGAGCAGGGCAGAGAGATGGAAGTAAAATATATTAAACCCGGTGTTAATACAGCAGAACTGGAGAGAGGGGGGAAAAATAAATAGAGGTGGGCATGGCTCAAGTAGGGCACAAAATTATAGAGAGAGAACGACTGACAAAGATCGCCGCTGCCCTGACACTGTCAGTTTTGCGTAGGAATTAAGCTACAATACATGACATATGTTGTTTTAATTAATAAATACAGTGTGAATAAAGATTACATAACATAAAAATAACTGCAGTCTTTGTTATTTGATAGCCACTTAAATTACAATTTTTATAGGGCAAGTAAAAACTGACTTCGGGCAAGTAGATCTCTGACCAACTTGCCCAACCGGGCAAGTGAAAAAAAACCTTAGCGTTGAATCCTGCAGGGCTGTCTGTGTGTTTATTGCTAAATTATCAGTAATGCAGTTAATCTCGACAAAATTATGAATATGTTGTGTCGATATAGATAGTGCTCCTAAATTTTGTGCTGGTGCTCCTAAAAATTTCAGTAAGGAGCGCTGGTGCTCCTAGTGGAATGAGTTAGTCTGGAGCCCTGGTAGTATTCAGGACATATATTTCTGTAGCCCTGTTGTCTAGGTTCTACATGTCTGCTGTGGTCAATGATGTAGGGTTTTTTGCTATTAGATTATAATGATGCTTGCCTGATATCAGACAGAATTGTCAACTCATTCCACTCCGTATCCACCATGAGTCCATCATTGTGTTTACTCTAACCGATTTCCATGGAGATGGGGGTTTCGATTTTCCCTAACCAATCATTAGACCCAACACATCAGATGCTATCCATTGTCATAATAAGTCCACACTAGTGCGTATCCATGCCAACATACCTGCTTTTTCAGGGTTTTAAGAGCGGAGTGAAGTAAAATAGACTACAATGCTGGCCAATACTGAGAAGACATGTTGATGTTAACAGCCTTGATAGCAGCGTCTAGCTTGTCCATATAGTCTTCATGTTATTACTCCTTATTGGGTCCGCAGAACAGCTTGACAATCCTTGACAACAGCTTGACAATGGCATTCATCCTGCCCATAGCGCTGATTGGCTAATTATAGTCTCCATGTGGAACTCATTGGATTGTTTTTTATTTCAGCAGAGACAACACTGTTTTATGCCACAATGCCAGACAAATCAGTCAACTCTGTGGCGTGGGCGTATTCCAAAGTATGGACCCAGGCAGACTTGTGCCATGACTTTCTGGGGACAGCATCCAGCTTATCTTCACTTACTCACAGTGCTAAAGTTCAAGCCTAAATGAATGTTTTCCTATATGCAAGAACATAAATTAAAGGTACAGAGGATGTTGCTATAGCCACAGAGGATAGAAACAGTGTTTTGCAGAGCACTGGCAGAGTTCTGTGTTGGATTGGCCTTGAAATAGCAAAGCACAAAGCAAACTATTTTCAGCAGTATGTTGATATGCTTGTCAGAGCTTTGAGCTCCAGTCCTCATTATTGAGATCAAATACCTTTTCCTCCTTTTCCCGTGTCCTTGATTTCCATCATGCCATAGGAGGTCTATATTCTTGTTTACAAGGCCACATTACCATGTTTGCATACAATTTAGGGTTACAATGTTTGCACCCTTTTCCCCCTGACAAAACAATAGTCGATTTCTGTGCTATGGGAGACTGATGTGATTATAATATAAAGACAAAGAGGATAATGTTATAGAATACCAAACCCAGCATTACATTGACTGCAAAATGTCTTCCTAAGTGTGAGAGGAAGAGGCAATAATGTCTTTTCATCTTTCCAACATGCTGTTCTGATCCTGGTAATCAATGTCAACTACTCTTCAAACATTCTGTGAGAGGCTATTTCCTGCTACCTGATACCTTCTATTTTAGTATCATAACCTTGAGGGACGTCATATCCTGACATGGTGGTCTTGAAGGTAATAATGAATAAATTCGCTTGAAGAGCAACAGCTTAAAATTCAATAAAAAAAAGCTTCTTATGATGCCATAAATAAAAAGTCGTTTTTTCACAGAATGCTTATAACAACAGTGATCCAGCCTGCTGTTTATTCAGTTTATGAAAACTGAGACACAAGCTGTAGCGAACACATTGTGTGTGGTTCTTCTTATGAATCTTAATAACATAAACAAAAACTAACGTCCACATATAGTAGATCCTAACTGTGCTGTTGGAACACATATACACGCAGCGTTATTTTATCAGAGGAAAAATATTCTATATGAACCTTTCTTACCACGACAGTAACCTGTCTAGGACTAAAAAACACCTTGCATTTTAATGGCATGACGTGTCAGTGATGTTAACTAGAGTTTATGGTCCTGTTAAAGTAAAAAGAGCCAGATGGACTTTATGGACTACATTCATGTACAGTACCACTTAAAATAAAACATGATGCTGTAACAAAACAGCTGGGACAAACCATAAAAACAAGCAGACCAGCAAGCTGACATTTACAAATAAGATTTACTGCCTCTGCAAACCAGTCGAGTTGCAGTTACAACTGAAATCCATGTCTGTGAAATCATGGATGCTTCACACGCATCTTCCTCCCCACAGCTGAGAAGATCTATACAATCGGCACAGTTTCAAGGTGGGCACCCACGATTAGTGTCACCAACTCAATATCTCACCAAATGTCTCTCCTTCTGTTCCTGAGATATGACATTGAGTAATGGCCAGGAAAGGGTTTATGCAGAACATTATGACGTCACAGTGAAGCTGTCCTTTGACCTATTATTATTATTGTCATAATTATGCATGAATTCTTGAGTTATTACCAAAAACATGTTTTGTGAGGTCACAGTGATCTTGACTTTTGACCTTTAACTACCAAATTTTAATCTTTTCAATCTTGAGTCCAAGTTGACATATGCGCCAAAGTTGAAGAAATTCCCTCAAGCTGAGAGATATCTTGAGATATCACGTTCATGAAAATGAGATGGACACATAGTCACAGTGACCTTGACCTTAAATGACCAAATTCTCATCAGATAAATCCTTGACTCAAAGTGGGCATTTGTGCCAAATTCAGAGAAATTCCCTCAAGGAGTTATTGAGATATTACATTCACCAGAATGAGACTGATGCAAGGTCACAGTGACTTTGACCTTTGACTACTGAGATCTAATCAGCTTTTCATTGAGTCCAAGTGCATGTTTGTGCCAAATTTGCTGAAATTCCTTCAAGGCGTTCTTGAGATATTGCTTTCATGAGAATGGGATGGAAAGATAGACGGACCACCTTACAACATAATGCCTTAGGCCATGGCTATCTCCGGTGGCATGAGCTAACACTGACGTAGATGTGGATTTTGGGGTTGAAGCTAACATCACTTTAAACTTCAAACTGTTTTTCAGGATTAAAGTCGACTGTTCATCTTTCAGTGGATTTTCTCTTGGGGGCTATCATTGTTTTATTAAACGTTTTACCACTAGAAACAGCAAGCTGGCATGCTAACATTTTTAAAAGGCAGGCTAATGTCAACGCAACTGCACTGTGGAGATTTATTTATTCGTACTTGAAACTAAAAGTACATCCCCTGTATGTTCCCTAAAGGAATATTATTGTTAGCCGAAGTTTTAGCTACTCTAGCCGAGCTAGACCTACAGAAAAAAGTATGTAGCCATGGTAACGGTAGGCTACCCATCAAAGAGGGCCACAGTTGTAGCCTCAGAATACCTATAAGACATAAAACTTAAAACTATTTCACTAATAAAATCGACTCAAATGGCTTTATCATTTGTATTTGTATAAAAAAATAATTAAATTACTAAAATGTAATGAAAATTAATAAATATTTCTACACAAGACAAAAAAGTGAACACTGCATGCATGAGTGCTCATAAAAACAGTAGGCTTCAACACACACCACACACTTAATATACACTGTGTTCTTCTAAAGCAGTAGACTAAAATTAAATAATTAAACCTGTGCCAACTTCAGAATCACCTTTACATTAAAAAAGAAATACATCCCCACTGCAGTCGTCAGCAGAGCTTGTCCACTGCTGTGATTTGTGAATATCATTGTTGTGGTATTACGGTTGATTCATTATGGTTGGCAGAGAGGTGACTACATTATTTTCACAGGAGATGCCTCGCAGGAGCATTAATTGATCACCTACCACCTTGCCCTTCCACCATGTTAATAATAGGGATTTAATATGAGAGTTATCTATGACATGAAAAGGGCAGGAGTGAGATAACACACTGTATATAAATAAGTCTTAATGCAGGCTGATTTCAGTTTATCTACTCCCTCCTTCCTTCCTCAGTATACAGTACTTCATGGTGGTGACCTTAATCCCAGCAAACTATATATTTTGTGCCTAGTTAATCAGTGGATACTGTGGGCGCTGTTTAATAAAGCTTTCCATGCAGGAGTTTGCTGATTGATGAAACTACATACCTGCTTTTCTTAATTTTAAAGCTTCAAACATCTGCTTCCAAGAGTCTATGAATATGCATGATCAGATGCTTGCTTATAGGTCCGCTGGTGTATTCTGTGTTATTTAAAATGCAGTGCACACCTTTGGGGTTAGTCAAGGTAATCCCCAAAATCTCAATGTTATAGCTTCAAGAAATATAAAGTTCCCCATTTAAGGAGTTCTCTTGAGACATGTCTAATGGTTCCTCTGAATTAGTAATCGCAAGAATCACTGGGCTTCATTCATGAAAAGTTATTAAATGGGTAAGTGGGAACGGGAAACCAGAGATGTTTTGTGCGTAATGGATAAACTCTAAATCAGTGATGGCTGTCGGAATGTAGAGCTATTTAACATTTATTTTAACAGATGATACGGATAACATATAGCCGACAGCAGTTTGTATGCATCGTCTTCAAATTATTTGAATCTTAATAGCCTAAAGCTCTGTTTTCTGTTTTATACAACGTAAATTAAACACTTTTCAAATCAGATTTATTCATTCAAATGATCAAAAAGCCACCAAAAAAAAACGTGTTCCTGACTACAAGTGGTCAGGAGGAGGAGTAGATTTTGTTAATAGCTACGAAAAGATCGGAGCTACTAAAATATTGATGAATGCGGACATGCACGTAAATTTCCGTCTGCGAACAGTTTACACACAAATTCCTTCTGCTCATGTTTCATGAATGAGACCCACTGTGTTTCTGCTCAACTAGGCCACCAATCAACTGGCTGGGCAAATGAGATGTACAGTGACTCTTGTAACTGATTTTGGACCATGATGAACTCCTCTAACAAATCTTCTTCATGACCAGTAGGGGTTTTCTCTCAGCTTTGAATACATGACTTAGTGTGTGTATTGTCAAGGCTTTCCACCAGTCTACATATCTGACATTAAAATTTCAGTTGGGTGAATAGGGTCAATTTCCTTTGGTTTTTGGAGGTCCGTAAACATGGTGCAGGTGGAACCCTGTATGTTTTATTTCACAGCAGTTTGTTGAGTCACAGGGTGGAGAATTGATCGGTCAATCCGTTTGTTGTTGGATCAAGGGACAACCTCCAAAATGAAGCCAACATGACAGTTCAGAAAACTGCAGTTCTGTGAGCAGCCAATTGAGGCCGGCTCCACAAGTCAGTCAATCTCCAGTGACCCCCATGTTAAAATGCCCAACTTTACAGCAGCAATAAAAGTGTTTCCAGCCTGTTACAAAAATGCTTTTGGTCTCCATGGCTAATTTCCCCCTTCATGACAACTGTACAGGGGTGAATTTTTATATAACTCACCTGTTTACATTTTGTAAAGACTTAAGGGCAGGCAATGCTGAGTGACAGGCTGCCAATAGTGTCCTCGGCTTTTCAGTCATAATCATCCCTTGCTCCTCCACAGCACCAGCCTCTCGCCCAAATATGGTCACTTCAAGATGGCGATTGCCGAAATGCCAAACCCAAGGCTTCAAAATGGTAGTCCACAAATCAAGAGGTGGCGTCAATCTGGATTGATCAGAGCCGATCAGATCAGATAGATGAGACTGATGGATTAGAGGACCAGCTGCTGAAATCAAACTTTTAGAGCCACAGCAGAACGGTGGGGTGCATGATTACCATGACAATGCAGCCGGTTTCTTCTACAGTAGGTTGGAAAAATGATGGATTACACTAAAATGAGTTGTCCGATGCAATAGAGTGTTTTATTTTTTTTATATGAATAAATGAACCATGTTGCTTTAATGGCACGCTGCTGCTCTTTCTGTGCCCAGAGTATGCTCTGTGCTCTGGGAGCGTGGTGCTCTGAATAACGGTATTCCAACAGCGCCAAAAATAGAAAATCAGTAGGCTACGGACACATATTGATATTTGAGAATTTATTGATATTAAACCATATGTCTAACGAGGAGTTGCTTGATAGACCATTCTTGATCAATTCGGAGTCTTCTGTGGTACAAACCAATGCTGGTTCAAACCTTTTTTAAACAGCACCATCATCTCAACCGGTAGTGACGGCTGGAATGTATCAGCGTTTCTTTGAGCTCTGTTTACCATGTCTAATCTTTCTATCTTTTGCACCGACGGTCACTAATTTTCTCACTGCTGAGTTCCTGAAAAACTCCTGAGCCAGGAAATGTGTTGTCTTACTATAAAAACCACCAACTGTGAATTGTCATGTCATTAGCTGCAGCAGAATTGCATATTAAACACTTCTTATTACAATGATTTTGGATATTAATTGCTTCCTTTCTTTTCTGCTGTTCTGACATGTTTGAAAACAACATAAAATGCAGTTCATTTAAATGTTGCTGATTTTTTTTATATTTTTAAGTGTGGTGACACCTTATTAAGAAGGTACAAATTTCCATCCGAAATGTTTGGCTTTAGTCATTTTTGTTGAGGGAGCTTCTTTGCCAGGGCTGATTTCGGCTGTTTTTCTCCTGTTTGTGATTTTTACTGTTAAACTTTAATGTTAATGTTAGCCTGAAGTGTGCACTTTTACTACAATGTGACCATTAAAAAATAATCTCTTATCTCTAATGTTAGGCCTTGCTTAAAAAGCCACCTAGATATGTCTATTAAAGCTTGTTTCCTATTTAAAATTTAATTGAACTTCTTCCCTATGGACAGAGATGAGGGATTTCTTTGTTTTGAATGGGAGGAAATGTTGCACACTTTGCCACTCATGTCCCCGGAAGCCTCGGTAACCACTTTCCCAAATATTCAGGGACAGTTTGAAGTGTTAAGTCTGTGTAAATAATTTGAAAAGCTGTGCATCTGTGTGCCGAGGCGACAGAAATTCAGACGAGATCAACCCAGATGGAGAGAACAGAAGTGAATGCAGCTGTGTTGTGATTCCTCCTAACTGTGAGAAATTACAGACTGAGACAAATTCTTTCCTCACACAGTTTTAAATGACGGAGTTTGTTAACAACATTTTCTGTCCATCCATCTTTCACTAATTCACTCACGCAAACACACACACACAAACATCATCTGTCATCTCTGAGCAGAACAAGTGCCAGACAATACAATGCACTCACACTCTTGTTGTTACATTGGAAAGCGGTTCTTTTGATTTGTTTTCCAACACCACCCCCTGACTTTAAAATGTCTAATTATAAATCATCTTCACCAGTGACGACAGTAACCTGAGGGGCAGCGACAGACTTCTCAAAGTCATATTTATTTATAAAAACTTATTTTAACAACTTGATCAAAGGCCGCACAAAGCCAATACAAATATAATCTCACAGGGGCATGAAAGACTGCCAGCTGGCAGTTTGTATCCTTACACTGGCAGGGAAAAGGTGGATGGGAGAGTGAACGAGCAGCGCGGTCCTCTGCTTCAACAATTCAACAGTTGTGGTGCACTTTAGCAACGCATGAATGTGTGTAATTGAATTGGGCAGCAACCAGATGCGCATTTTTCTAACTCTATAAGGGAGCAGGATAATTCTCAGACATATGTTTGCTCTCCTAAGTGGCAACTTTCATGCTAATGCAGGGAACTGTTTTTTATTGAACAGAAAAAAAGAGTGGGAAGGTTGGGCTGCTGGATAGGTGTAGTTTCGTCTAAAAGAGTATTTAGGGTTTCTTCTAAAACATATTTACATGCTTTAATGGTCAAATAACACTTCATTCTCCTTTAACAGTCTGTGCTGGAACACACACAGCACAATAACCCTCTGTCTGACATGCTCCCTTTTAGAACCTGTCTCTTGACGCCCCCTCCCTAAACAGCCCAGTCCACTCTGATTGGTCAGCATTTCCAGGTCTTCCTCATTTTAGCGTCTCTGCACCATTATTGCAGCCAGGGGAGTGACTGTAACAGAGAAAAGCGGCACTTTCTAGCCTAAAATATCACCAATAAAAGCTTCTAAACACAACCACACGTTCCAGCAGGAATATGACCCAAAATGGAGGAGAAACAACATCAGTAACCAAGTTTACATGTTGATGTTTGCTTCATGTAGCAGTGTGGGCTATGTAATGTAAACACATGTATTAGATTGGCTTAAAGCTACACTAATCAACTTTCATGCTTTTCAGCTTTTATATTGGAAATGAATGACATGATTATGTGTAATGTGCAATAGGTCACTCATAGTGAGACATCTACAAAACTATTTCTCCCAACTCTGCAATCCCCCTCAACACTAACGGCCTTTCAGCTCATTGTTTTGGGCTCAGTTTTAAGTTTTTTTGGATTCTGTTATCAACCTAGTTTCCAGCAGCAGTAGGCAGCTGTTTTCAATTTAAAAAGCTCTGTATAAATAACCTCACTTTACCTGTTTAGCAACAAACAGCCGACAGAAATATATATATTATGCCTCCACCCATGGCTATCGCCATAAAAGGCATAAAAGGCTGATAACTTCAAGAAACATTGAGCACAATAGTCCACCTTCCACCTTTTCTTACCCTCTCTCTTTCTGTGTCTCTATTTTTCTCTAAAACACACCCACACATACTTTGGAAAGCGCAGCAGTGCTTCTTGTCTCTGTCCTCAACTCGTGTCCAGATCCAGATATTTAGCATGCTAGATATCCAGGAAGCGTCTGCGATGCATCAGCAAGCCTCTTGGCTCACATCTTTCAACAGTTTATAAATAGTGCTCTAAAAACTGTTGGCGAGTGGAAAATCAGGGCTGAGGTCACATAGAGTAAACAAGCTGTTATTTACACGGCAAGACTTAAAGACAGTGCTCCAAGGGGTGGTGGCGGAGATGGGTCAAGCTCACCTGCGGGCACATCATAAGCATGTGTCAACAGAATCTGTGTTATTACTCTCACAGCCAGGGTGACAAAAGTCTGCACTCCTTTAAGCTTTAAGAAAATCTACTTTATCACAATCAACCAACATGAACAACTTGTGTGTAATTGTGGAATGTAAACTGTTGCCCTAACATCACCAACCAACCTATCACGTTGTGTGCAAGCAATAATTTGCTTGTCATAGAAAGAAACCTGCTCTCCATGTGACGTAATGTGTGGTGCACAGACACTTTAACCCTGACTGGCTCCAGTGGAGCTGTTCTGTGGCCTTCAGTGAAGGACTGTGATTAAACTGGAATTTTCCCAGTTCTGAGCGCAATGAACTGTGCGACTGTGAAGCCGAGCAATGCTGTGACGTGAATGAACACTGGCTAAAAACCCATCTGTGAATTTGTCACCACATGCAGACTTTGGTCATGGCTTGCTCCGTGTCTGCAGCAACAACCAAACCTTCCCCGTCCCCGGCTGAAGACCTCAGTCAACCCTGAAGCTCAGAAAAACCATGAAAAGCCATCTGCCAGCCAAACGAGCAGAATCTGGTAGAGGCAGTCTCCACGCATTCATTGCTTTGCATCGTTGTCATGGTTACTGGTCCATAACAACCGTCTCCTGGGAACCCAACAAGCTCTTCAGGAGTCATGTGACGCAAAGGAAAAAAGGTACAACCAAGCGCACCAACATGCCTGCTTCCATAGGTGCTTTTGTTAACTGTGTATCTGTCAGCAGGTCTTCAGGTCTGCTGGGCCACTTCCGTACTAACAAACCTGATTAATATTACATAACAAGACTTACGTCCTAAGCTCAAAAAGAAGAGCAAAGTGAATGTAAATGAAACCCTACAGCAGAGAGGATTAGGAATGAAGGGAACAGGAAGTGGAATGATGGCTTATATAAGAGTGAAGAAGATGTGGCTTTGACTTTGTACTGTTCCTGGTGTTGTTTGTCCCGTGGCGGCTTATTAGCATGAGTGAGTTTCATCATTTTGCTTATTCATGAATACTGAAGTGCATCTGCATATGGCTTATTTTCAGCCGACACCGCAGGAGAAGAGCAGACAATGTGGTGCAGACCGACAGGAAGCTTTTGGCAGCGACGATGATGATGATCCATTCTGCACTTTTATTTGTTCGGTGGTTTTTAAGTGATGTTTGATTCTCATTTCATCTTATTTTCACTTCAGAGCATTTTGAGGATTTCATCATGTGTGTCAAATTCAAGTGAAGGAAAATAATAATGATGATGGATAAAATCCTAGAACAACTACCAACACTGAACAGTTCTCCAACTTTCTATTACAACTATCACTTCAATTCTAATGTAGATTGGCATCATGAGCCTCCTTATTGTACTGTACGCACTGATTTGTTTTTTGTTTTTTTGTTTTTTTTTTTAAAGTCACAATAAAATTCCAAATCAAACTTACAAGCAAGACCCTATTACCAGCTTTATGATAAGTTTTCTCACTAAGATGAATAGAAATATGTCTTATGACTTTCAAAATATCCTGTTGAGTACTATAAAATGTGACGGTGGGGAAGTGTATTCAGGTATCAACACATTATCAGATGTCAGTTACCAGCAATTATCATAACATTACCCATGCAGCTGTTTTCCATAAATTCAACGCCACTTTTGAAGGTCATTATTACATATCCGTTTCACTGAGTAATGTCTTGCATACCACTAATGTAACATCTTTTTCGGTCTACTACATACATTTAGATGCAACAAAGACTCAAGTGAGATGAACAGAAAGAAAACAAGTAATAAATTTCAATTTATCGCAATGTGTTGTGTTGCAATATTCACCATGTTGCAACATATTTAAAATCGCAATAATATTGTATCGTGACTAAAGTATCCTGGAGCCTCTGGTGGTTCCCTGCCCTAATAGATACCTATATTTACTCCTCTCTAATTGACCAGTTTAAGAACAAAAAGCATCCTTTGTGAGGACCTCACAAAACAAAACAGCAGCATTATTTTGTGTGATTCTTAAAATGAAAATCAGTACTTTAAGTGTGTGATTATGTTTGGTACAATCACATCTTGTTCAATACCATGTAGTAGTAATAATTGTAGTAATAGGTTCACGTAGCCAGACCTATCTCCACAGCGCTGTGCGAATAAGAAATGTAAAATTTTGCTCAGGTTCTGCCCACTTGACATGCAGCTGTGTTGTGCTACGGCCTATTCAAGTGCTGGAATTTATTACAACGCATGAACGCAACACAGGCTCCGCTCCAACTGAGTGTGTGTACAGTGCTGCGCTGCTGTGTTTGACTGTGCGTAACAGCAACCTTCTAGTGGTCGTTTACACACTTTCCATAACAATAACTATGTCAGGTAACAAACTGCATCGGGCTCGGGTCAGGTTCGGACCCCGTGTGCTCATTGTGGCAGAGCTCCGCCATGCGCAATACAAATGGGTGTCCTCCCATTATAATGGTAGGGGAAACACTGTCTTAAAATGGCTAATTCTCTGCAAAAGAAAATGCCAAGGAAAACAGTAAAAGACCTGTGTCAGCTGCGTGATTCAATATTTATCGATAGAAGAAAATACACATAATTTGATAATGCCCTAGAGGTGAAGCCTGACCAAACTTTAGCTCTGGAGGAACTCTCCCAATAGATTGCTGGACCTGGTTCAAACTTGGTTAAATCCACAGACAATTTGCTAGCTGTATGAAGCTCCTGCAGAACATTATTATGATGCTATCACAGAAGCTTGTGTAAATTGAAGTGAACTGAACTGAATTGCTACTTGGTGAGGTCACTGTCACTGGTGCATGCTGCTGCCAGGGTCAAAAGAAGTAGCAAAATCAACTCTGACTAATTGTGTCAGAAATTTCCTCAAATGGTTCAGCCCTATCCAGTAATCATAGGGTTGGTAGTTGGATCTCCAGTTGGTCCCTACAGAATGCCCATGAGCAAGACACTGAACCCCGAATAGGTCCCAATATGGCAGTCAATTTGCAGACTAGCACTGTCTTCCTGCTACTTTTTGAAAAACAAATGTAAAGGTAAGATTATTTCAATAACATTGATTTGGAGACCATCATCCTCATCACCATTATCTTCTCAGAGAGCCCTGTTTCACACCACCCTGTGCTGTCTAACACACACAGCCATCGCCATCTCCCAGCACTGATGAGAGCTCACACAGTGTTACATAAACTAACAAAGTGTCCTTCTGTCAGAAGTGCTGCTGTGTGAGTAGATCCTGCTTAAACCAGGTCATAGACATGTGTACACAATGCCAAAGATACACATACATAAAAAATAGATGTACAGCGAGGCCCTGAAGATGCAATGATTCATCCTACACTAACAAATAAACCAGTGAAACAATATGGAGCTGATGAAAGAGGTGGGAATACCAAAGCCAATCTGTGTCTGCTGATGTGCATATCTGTGTGTGGATGTCTGTGCCGGTGCATGCATAATGTAGACTACCTTTCACCCTGTTCATATTGTGGACAGAAAATTGCCTTTGGTGTACCTGTGCAATGTTACTATGACAACCAGTGTTGTCCAGTGTGGTCGGCGGTAAATTACAAAGCGGACAGTCGAGCACGAAGATGTTCTGAAAGAGATTATTACATGTGGCTGCAGCCTGAGCATAGCTACAGTCTTCATCGGGGGAATTAAGATTCACAGCCACAAAAAAAGGCGTTCCAGGATCGATGGACGACGTCTGGGAGCCTGAAGAGCCACTGAGGGACTGCAATCATCATCAGTCGTCTGCTGGCCGATTATAGTCTGTCAATATGGATACCAAGGCTGCGCCATTCTAACAGGCAAACACATGTGCTACATTTGCATAATAGGGCTCAGAAAAAAAAAACACTGAAAACGTGTTTCCTATTATATTATGTGATTCGTCATAATCAAGTACAGCTTAACTAATATGCAATAAATGAAAGCTCCACTATCCATAAATCAGACATGCAGCACAACATAACCTCGGACATATATTCTGATTACTGCCTTGTAGGCGTGGGCCATATCATCTCGTTCACGATAATATGATGGTATGATTTTTAATATCATGTGAGAAATGTATATTGTGATACTTCCAGCAGCACAGCGTCTCTCCCTGTCCTGTTTCGCCATGCGCACGGAAGTCGGTGTCTTCAAGCCATTTTGTCATCAAACTTTTTCAATTGGTGGTAGATTTCATTTTGTTGCCCTATTAATATTGTAAACAGAATCAGAATCTCACTCTGAATTACTGTTGTTCACAAACTAAAGAAATGAGACATCATTTTGTTTCGTTTTTACTGAATATCTGAATGCAAACTGTTAGGTTGACATGTAAAACTCTATCACCTATTTTGGTGCAATTCTATTTTGTCAAATTGATAATACATTTTTCTTTTAAATAATTCATCATATCATTAAGATAATCATTACTGCAAAAATACCCTGAAATATCGTGATATTATTTTAGGGCCATACCGCCAACCCCTACTGCCTTGCTGCTTTTGTACAATGAGTGACACAGTTCAGTCTGCACTTGACTTACCTTCATCTTAATATGTATGAAAAAAAAAGTTATATAAGCAGAGTGCACATACTTGAGATACATATTTATAAAAATCTCATTAACTGATTTAATTACTGAGACCATGGCCAGGACAAGCTGCTTCTATCTCACACCAGCAACACTGCCAGCTCTAAAATTAACACATGATTTCTTCCCAGTCTTGTAAAGCAAGAGAAAATCTCACAAGCTTCATGTTCAGTGCAACATTTTAGACTTTAAAATATGATAATCCACTGGAGCCAGCAGCCAGACTAATCAAGGAGCTATGGGGAAGAGTTTAGATGATGACAGGCAACTGAATTCACGACCTCTCAAATCTCATGAATCTCATCATAAACTGCTAAAACTCCAACTAATTGTGGCCTTTTCAGTGCCTCGACATTTTCAGAAAACCATTTCAGTAGGGAAGGTCAGAAAAAAAATGTGACATTTTCAGATCATTTCCAGAGCAGCCTGCCACTAAGAGTTTTTCCTCTGTCTTTACCTAAGAGAATAAACATGTTGAAAGTGATTTCTTTATTATCCTTTCGCTCCTTCCACCATCTGCCATCACCACCAACTCTGACAGTTTCGGCTTCATTTGCTCTGGAGGAACAGAGCCTCTGTCATTTTTGTGCCATAAAGCAACACGGCATATTTTTAACCAAATCCAACCTTGTGGCTCACAAAATAAAATGCATTATAGAGGCTGACTGACTTGTCTCAGATTTCTCAGAGGACTATTTTGATGATTAGTTTAGGGGTCAGGCAGTTTGATAAGCGTGATACAAACCCAGGGCCCATATTGCTTTCAAATTTGTCAATTTTTTCAACCACACTCACCTCATCAAGCCATCTGCTCTCACCTGTGCCTCATTGCTCCTCACAACTATAAATACTCCAGTTTCACAGACTCTTTTTGCCAGATTGTTCTTCGTCATTCAATCAAGACTTTCCAGCATGTGTTCCCGGACTGCTTTCTTGTTGCTGACCTCGCCTGCCTCTGACTCTCCTGCTTCGCCTGCTCCCTGGTAAACCACTCAGCCTTCTGTCCCTGTCCAAGAGCTCTGCATCCACCTTCCTGTTTTCTGTTCACCTGTGCCCGGCGGCTGTTTGAAGAAAGCGTCACCCAGCTCTCCATAGTAGAGATGTACCGATACCACTTTTTCCTTCCTGATACCGATTCCGATCCCTGAACCTTAAGATATCTGCCGATACCGAGTACCGATCCGATACCGGCTCATAAAATAAAAATGGATGGGATATGAATTGTTGTATGTCTCAACTCCTAAAACTCTGTAAAACATTAAGAAATAAATACATAATAGTCGAATGAATAACATAAAACTTATATTATTATTATCCAGTGTTGACACAGATCAAGACTTAGGTTAAAGTGCAGCCACACAATTTGGTAAAAAAAAGACATTTGGCATGAATACTGTTTTCCGTTTCGTTTGTCTGTAGCATGTGTATGTGTAATGACGTGATATCGGATTGGTCATAGGCTGTACTCGCCGATACCGCATTTTAGGCAATTCACTGATGTTTAAAACAGCACGTGCAACGAGTTATAGTGCCTTCACAGCCAAGAAGAAATTACAAAAAAACAAACAATAAAAATGTAAATGTATTAGCAGCAAAATTCACAAGCTGAATTCTTAAATATTCCAAGTGAGGACGTAGGTAAATGTGACTCCAGCCAGCTGTTCCTCCTGACAGAGTAAGGCGCCACTGGTTTCACATAAAAAAATCACATACACAAACCGTGTCACATGGCAATTAGCTCTAAAGGGCAGTGAGGGTGGTCAATATGATCCTCCTGTCATGCTCTGGCAGGCTGTTGCTCCAGCCAGACCACACACACACACACACACACACACACACACACACAAACACAAAGCCATCTGCGTCAGTGCGAGCTGTGCAGCCGTTTGTTTAATGATTAACCGGTCCGGTGCTGTGCTGCATCATTTCAAGGAGACTGAATAGGTGGTGAAAGGGAGAAAAGCCGTACTATGGAAATGAGAGGTAGCATATAATTAAATGCTCACACACACACACACACACACACACACACACACACACACACACACACACACACACACATACTGGGCAGTAGGGAATAAAAACATAAATACACCCTGCTATTCTGATAAAGGCCCCTACAGGAAAATCTCATAAGCAATTCTAACAAACAGAAAGTTTAGAGTCTGAGTTTGAAGCTTGATTTCAACTCATCATTTCATTCTGTCAGGACAAATAAACAGATGGAGAAAAGCAGGGTGAAGTTTAGCACACTCTACCCCAAAAACTTTTATTTTCCACGGTGCGCCGACTCCTATTCCTCATTATCTCAAGTGTAAAGGGTCACAGTGCTGCACATTCCTGACGTTGCAAAAGATGCAGGTTTTTAACGCCGCTCCACTCACAACAACAGTATCTCGACTTTTAGCTAAAAAGCTGCACATTACAGCGTCTTTTTCAGCCTTTCTGTCCCAGTCTCTGCTCAGTGCTGCTATTTTAAAAAAGAAGAGGTGTCTGATGGACACAAAGGCTGCAGCAATTAAGGTTGACCCCACATCCACGCTGTGAGAAACATCAAATCAGGATGGAGATGCCTTTATTTTCTACAAGGCTGAACGGTTGGGTAATTTGGCGGATGTGTGAGCGGATAACAAGCTTGTTTTTTTCCCTTTCTGATATGATTTTGTATTCTCAGATTTTTTTCTTGTAGCTCTAGCTTCTCACACTGCCCACAAACAAAGGACATAACAACTGTCGACCAAGTGGAAGAGCAAACTGAACTGTCCAAACTTTGGAATACTATAGTTAAACGCACATCCTGATTAACGTAATTGTTTTCTGCAACTCTGGCAAACACCTTGAAGCAACAAATTATCTTTTCCTTGATGTCGACTTTGTAACATATCATCCATATCTGCATGAGCATTTCACCTCAGATAAAAAGACTTTTTTCTCCATTTCAATTAAGCGCAGCGGAAATGACCTCTGCTTCACTGTGTCAGCTGCACGCCGCAAATGCTCTGCCAAAAATTAATTACAGCTCTTCAAATATCACTTAACAGAGTGAATTAAAGGAACTCATTTAGCTTTTGGGGTATCTGCCATCTAGTCAAGCGCCTGTGAAGTTAAAAGAACGGAGACATCAAAATCATCCACGTGTGCCTGGTAGATAACTGACACAAGTAGTTAATTCTAGGGTGACTAATAAATGACAAGCTCTGTCTAAAGTAGAAGTCTTCACATTTAAATTGTTTCAATCAAATGTCATTAACTCAACTCAAGCTTTTTTTAAATCAAAATTAACCAACAAATTAATGTTCCCAGGTTTATTGTACAAAGACGAGAAGCCACATTCGCTGTATGGTGATATTTAGTAGAGTTGTTCAGATACCATTTTTAGAAAAGCCTCAGATACTGCCCAAAATGCTGCATTGGGTATGGATGAGTACACACGTCTATGCACCTATCCAATAACTCATCTTTTTTTTTTCCTAATAAACTTTAAGGTAGTTTCACATCCAGATAAATAAAAACAACTGTTCATGCTTCATGGCTGTAAAGCCGTGTTTAGCGTCGTGACAATCTGTAGTCTCATTTAGTCACTTAGCAGCCGCCTTTTTTAGGACACATAAAAGCTCCAAAAGCTTCCTTTTCAGGAAGGAAACATGGTATTGAACAACTAATTTTAAATGCATGCTGATGGTCAAAGTTTCCAACACACATAGTCTTTCTCAAGGCAGGAAACGTACCACGAGATTAACAAAATATCAGTATTACAAAGTCATTCAAAGAAGCTGTCTATGCACCCTGGAACACTCATTACAGCAAGTAATTTAACCCTATGCATTGATCATGGAGAGTCATCGTCTGCTGCCTTTTGTTCACTTAAGACACATAGAGAAGTGGCTTCTGCTATTCAAAAATGGCATCATATAACATTCACTTTAAGCCTTTAGAAAAAAAAAAACATGCCCAATAATATTATTACAATAAAAAATGCACACTGAAGTCTTATTTTCATGTATATGTACATAATTTCCTTATACTAAATGAAGTGAGGTGATGAAGGAGACGGATTTCAAGAGACTGCAAGTGTTCGTCAGTCTGTATAACCCAGATATTCATGTTTCTAAAAATAAAACTCTTAAAACCAACAGATCTGTTACAAAGTGCTCCAGACATCAGAAATATACATATACAAAGCAGGAGATTAAAGAGAAGCGAGACTGAGCGAGCAAAGTGGGACTGTGTATGTGATCACTCTTGTATGTCTCTCTATTTGAGAACCTTTTTGATTTTTAGACCTTAAAAGTGAGGACACTTTAGATATTTCCGCCTTTTAGCTGTTTTCCCAGAAGTTAGATAATGATGAGGATGGATATTACTCTTAGATCTGTACGCCAAATAGAAGCTATAGCCAGGAGACACTTAGTTTAGTTTAGTAAAAAGGCTGAATCAAGGGAAACAGCTAATCTGACTACAACAAATCCACCTACCAGCACCTCTAAAGCTCACTAATAAATTATATTTCCTTTGTCAGTGCTTTGCTGGACAAGCAACAAGCAGAAATTTTGTTTTAGTTTTGCCAATTAGGTTAAATTTTCCACATAACAAGCATCTATCTATCTATCTATCTATCTATCTATCTATCTATCTATCTATCTATCTATCTATCTAGTTCTGAGTTGTAATATCCCATTTTGAGTATGAGTTAATGAGTGAGACAAGGGTGATGGACAGGGTAATTGAAAGGGTTAAGGAAGTCCTGTACCTAGACTTAGTTTCCTTTTTTATTTTTAATTCAATTCAGTTCAATTCAATTCAGTTCAAAACAATTCAATTTAAATTTATTTTACTTTGCTTTTTCCTCTTTATTGACTTCATGCACATTTAATGCCCCTATGCTTTGGCTTGTTTCCATTCCAAAAACTAATACTGACACTAATATCACTTAACTAAAACTTATTATTTTTTTTAACCTATAAATACTGAAGTGAAAGGAGCAAACCCATATTGGACTGACAGCTGACTGAAAAAAGAAAAAAATATATATAAAACAATAACTAATGAAAAATACAAAGCTCTAATAACTCGTCACACAACAGTGACAGAACCCAACCAGTCCATCAATCAATCATTTATGTCAGATGAAATTACAAAGTACAAGTTCAGTGAAATGGTAAACCATCAACTAAAATTAAACATATAGTATATTTGCTTGTATTAGATTAAAATAATACATACTGCCATATTGTAAAACCTATTCTGCATGGAAACTGATGTCAAAATATGTTGCCAATGTCATTAGGCAGGCTGGTCTAATACACTGTTCATATGTTTTCCTGCTAAGTGCGTATCCTTCATAATCATGAGCCAGTAATTACTGCATAATCTATATATTTGGGAAGGCTGTTATCTCGTGACCAATGCACTGACGGGTAAAGAGTGCAAATGCAGTTGCTAGAAATAAAAAGCTAACATTAGGCTATAAACAAGCTACACTACAGTCTCATGACCTAACGTCACCACCATAACAAGACTATAAAGCCATGTTCCAGGTGATGACATGAAAGTCATTATGAATTCAAGCATCTAACTAAAAATCCACTCAAAAAAACCCATGGACTTTGGTACGAGGGAACCATGAACGGCAAAATGCTAATTCATTTACAGGTTTTAGGACTCATAAGCGGTCCTGTGAAGAGGCAGGTTGGAGTGGTGGATGGGTGACAAAACACCCTGGGACTTTCCCTGGGAGGTCGGTGTTCAGAACCGCGTGAACTTCGAGTGAACTTTGACTCATCTAATAACATCAGTTTGTCATGGTCAGCCATGTTTTTTTGTTTACATTTGGCGCTGTGTACCTGGAACACTTGGTTGTCTTAAGTTGGAAATTTTCAACTGGAAAAATTCAAACCTCCAACACTGACTGTAACCCAGCATTAGAATTAGGTTTGGGCTGTGGTTAGGGTTAGGGTAAAGGTTGTTACGATGGTTGTAGTAAGGGTTTGAGACTCAGGAATGCATTATGTCAAAAAGGGTTCTTACAAGTACAAATTTGTGTACATGAGTTCTGATGTGAGCGTACACAGGACAGCAGAGAAAAAGAAAAGAAACTGTGTGAATACAGTTAAGTATTTTAAATAGCCTGGCTTTGAAATGACTGATCATAATAATAATAATAATAATGTGCTCATACTGTCACCTTTCAGTACCAGAGTAGACAGACCCATGGTAATCTGTAGCTGTGATAATGAAGGCAGAAACAGACGAAGCAGTCGCACATTGTACCAATAGCTTCCAACAAATTTAATGATGTCATCGCCTTTCATCCAGATGCTGTTAAAGTTTCTGGATGTGCACGCTCAATATATTCTGTTTGTTTATGGAAGTGATAATGACCTATTCTTCCTGGAAAGTCTGCAAAGGCTTTCCTTCACAGATACAGATAAAAGACTTTTTTTTGTCTATTTTTACCTCTTGCCTGTGGTACTTCTTGTGAAAAGAATGTTCTGTTTTCTTTAGTCCAAAACACAGCTGTGGCTGTACCATGCTGTAGCCAACACCGCTGTCCTATTTTCCAGTTAGTGCCGCAGGAAAGCAGCATTTGCTTCAAAGTTGCTCCCTTGCTTGGAACATCCTGCTGATTGTACTTTTACCTCCACTGTTAGCTGATATTGCTGAAGAGACTGGCTTCCCAAGTGAGAAATCTGTTTAACTAACAACTAAAAGACTCCAAATCCCAGGGCAGAACATCAAATTATGTTGCATGCTTTATATGCAGTGTGGTCCTGTTAACGTACCATGTTGCGGTGCTTCCTGTTTTTGCGCCACAGGTGTAAATTGAAGCACTGTGTAAATTGACATTGTGTTTTCAGCCCTTGCACTTCTCCCTGCGAGAGTTTGGAATTTAACCTCTTTTTACTCTTACACTTGTTCCCAGTGTAAGTCGCTGTGGTTGACTGTATCAGTAAAACAGGGCTGAGAATGCGTCCTACGGGAAGGTTTTTCCAAACAGCTGTGTCAGACTCTGCAGTTATAGGGAACTTGCTTGGGGGAGCAACAAGACAGTAAAAGACTGAAAGGGGTTGCTGCTTCTGGTCGATTAAGGTGACACTTAGAGCAAGGCTGTTCTTTACCGCCACTGTAACCCTCGACTGCAATTTCCCCCCCTGGGCACAATAGGCAGAAAATGGGTTAGCCATTAGCAGTAAAATAAGGATTAGTGTCAATGAATAACCTCGATTTAAATGACCTTTTTAATTTAGCTTAATTCAGTTCAAATGTGTTCAGTCCCAAAGGGGAGATCTGGGGTAGATGGTAGAGTTTAAACACCTTGCAAGTCACCTCCTTATAACATCTAGCACTGAGAACAAAGGAACAGAGCAAGAGTTAAACTTTTAAAGCTGGATTGTTACAGCTGCATGATATCTTTTAAGGGAAATTGCTTGCATCTTATCAGAGTAGAAATGCACCCATCTCATCCATTAAATCAGTCTCTTAATGACCAACAGAAGGTGTTCAAACAGCAGTTACTGAACACTACGGTTCAGTGATAAATTAAAATTTTCCAACTGGCCCAACAACCAGCAATTGCGCTTTATTTGCAAAAGTGTGTGTGTGTTCTCTTACTATAAACCCACAAAATGTCGGTATGGGAAATGACCATCTATGTTCCTTATTAAACAGAAGAATACAACGTTACATCCTCTGAACTCAAGCTTCTTTTTCACCATACTAAGACTTGCTTAATCCCCTCATCGTAACTCGCACGTCATTCTCAGCAGAAATAAAATAAACCTCACCAAAACAGTCCTGCTTAAAGAAAAGAAAGCGCTGGCTCTACATGCTGTCTTGCTCTGCCTGCTAAGCAGCAGCTATAATGCATTCTTCGGAGGCTGGCCATTAAATTAGGAAGTTAATGTACTTGTCTGATGTTGTCCAATTTTTTATTTGTGCTTCAGAGAATGACATACTGTACCAAAAACCAATTCCGCCAGCCTTTAGTAAAAGACAATGACATTCTGACACAAGTACCTGCTTCTTCTATATTTGTGCAGATTGAGGGTATAACATTTGTTTTCACATAGAGGACCAGTGTAAACAGAGCTTTTAAACAAAGAAAATTTTCCCAACAGGAAGTTGGATCAACCAATCAGCTTGGTCAATTCCCAGGCCCACACTATCATTCATTCCAATGCTCAAATTTGCAAATCCTAGGATAGCAAAGGAATGGCCTGTCTTATTCTGCCTTACTCCCTCCGATTGGCTTACCCTGCAACCAGGTCTCACTCCAAAGTCAAAATCCAGCACTTAGGCAGTGACTTGCAGCATCAGACAATAACGAACAAAGCTGTCCTTTAACATCCGCATGATGCGTGGCCAGTCATCGTTGTAGTTCAACAGCGCTCAGCAGCATCAGGGGGAAATACAGTGGGACACGAGTGAAAGTTAAGGCAGTGAAAGTCCGAGTGGGGCAGGTGGGAGTGGTAGTGGATGGGTCAAACAAACACCGACTTCCACCTGAGAGGGCGGTGTTTGTGTCCCTAGAAAAAAAACGTAAATTCACGGTGTTGTACCGATGTAGTGCTTTTATTTTTAAAGAGTATGTAAACGGTAAATTTCCTGGGAAAACACGTGTATTTTGGAAGAAGACAATGCATGTAACAGGCTGAACTTGACACGATGTCCCAGAACGTCACCAACCAATGTGCCCATGGTACCTTGCACGCTGTATGTGGATGTGGAAATTCCATGACCAAATGTAGATATGTGACGAGGTCGGAGTGAGAGCGTGTTGTACCCTGATGTTCTTACCCTAACTCTGACTAATTCCACTCCTCTTGGTCAAAACGTAACCGATCCAACCAATGAAGGCAACAGGTACTAGCCAATGGTGGGAAGAGTAGGGCAGGTCATTCCTTCGCTATCCAAGGATTTGCAAATTGCAAATACCAATACTACCATACTATTTGTATCTCCAAGGTAATGTTAAGATCTGCTGTGTTCAAAATCGCACCTTTTTTCTTTTTACTTCAAATTTCGCAGTACGCACTGTGATGTATATATGAGCAAGAGAGTCAAAGCTCAAGGCACAATGTTATGATGAAGTAGTATGTCCCAGTTGTATCCATACTCCATGCAACAGTGCATACTTTGTAAGGGCAGCTGAAAAGAAAAAATTTGCAATTCGGAAAGAAGCCTTTGTGTTGGAACCATAGGTTGCTTGCAGAGTTTTTTAATTGTATCCCTGCAAAAGCACAAATCCAGCTTTCTTATTCAGAATGCTCAGTGAAGGGTCAGTAACGGGTGTCGAAGTTTCAATATCTCAGTTAACTTGAGCTTCAACTTTGGGCCGATAAAGCACATAGTTGGTAAGAACATTCATACACCTCAATCTTGTACTGTGTACACTTTTCTTTTGGAGCGTGTGTGCTTACCCTGAAGTCGATGCCCACAGTGGAGATGAAGCTCCCGGCTAAAAAGGCTCCATCTTTGAAGCGGACCAGCAGACAGGTCTTCCCAACACCTGAATCCCCGACCAGCATCACCTGAGACACAGACAGAAGGAGAACGGGCTCGGATGATACATGTCAAGTGCGTGTGTGTGTGTGTGTTTGAGGAAACAGCTCAGGTGAAAACATATCTACAAATACACAGGAGTTTAGGTAAGGCAACACAACACTCACAGACATATACGCACTCCCTATACTCCCATCTACAGAGGAAACAGAGCGTCACAGTCACTCCAGTGGGGGGAAGCAGATTGTACAGACCAATGGGACAGAGACAGAGAGAGGTGGGACCCAGTGTTTGTTTGTTTCTGTTTTTCCCAGACAACACAAGACTCTGTTCACTCGTGCATCATTTCATGTTGGTGTATCTATTTATAGCATAAGCAGCAATATACTCTGATGTGTAAGTTCACTGTGTTGCTGTGAGCAGGGGTGATTTGTGTGACACTGAGGTGTTACGTGAGTTACACAAAGTCAAAGTTAAGCACGGAGCAGTGACTCTGGCAGGCCTGTCACAGGAACGCTGGTTAATCAGGGCGCAGAATTAATACCAGCTGCCACCCTGATGATGAGAATTTAGATTTGCATATGCTCAATGCAGATTATCGTTGGTCTTTATCATCTCCATCTCACACTTTCTTAATTATATTCAAAGTGTCAGTTGGGCTGCAACTAATGACTATTTTCATTTTTGATTCATCTGTTGATTGAGTTTTTCACTTCCAATCATTTAGTCTCTGAAAAGCACTGGAAAAAAAATGATTATAATATTCCTGCAGAGACACGGGGTGTATTCCAAACAAACTCGCTCATACATTTCATGAGTATACAGCATTCTAACCTTATCACTTTTAGTCACATTGACCCTGAGACACATTTGAGATTTATACACTGTTGGAAAGAGAAGATTCCTTGCTTTCTTATGATATCAGTATTGTTTTTGCACCCCACATGTTTAGCAAAATACATCACATGGCTTGACATGACTCCAAGAAAAAGGCCTTCAAAGTTTGAGGTATGGTGGCGTCAAAGATACATGACAAAGCCACAGCTCATTGGCCTTACAAACAGAGAGTACATGCTGTACTCTGGGTGCTGTCCCTGGATGGAAAATACATAGAAAAGCTCAGGAACACTTATTTTGAGGCCAGAAAGCTGACGAAAACAAGGATGCTCAATACGGCGCAGGAAGCCGAGAAAATTGTTCATGTCGATAGAACTACGACCTGTTTGACGAATGATGTTAGCATACACAGTTAGCAACGGACTTCACATGACAATAGTCACAGCTTGGAATAATTTTTATGAAAAACTGTTTCGATTTTTTTGATCTGAGGACTCTTAACGGACTAAAGGAATATAAGTAAACGAGGAATGAACACATTTTCAGACTTTCCTGTCTCTTGTTTACCATGCCAGTAAATCTGAATGAATTCTACTTTGGTGCTCATAGTTTCCATTAAATTAGCTGAGCAGTTGAACTGTGGCGAATCTAACCGAGCTAGTGTAGCATGTCCATAGTGACAAAGGTTTAACATTAAATGTATACAATGTTAATCCTCACAGAAACGAGTTTGAGCAGATGGTGGGCCAGGTGGGTTTTAATGATATTCTGAGAGCCAAGGCTTTGTTTATTTGAAATCAGCTTTTCGTTCACTGAGTAGGACTAGAGTGTGGTGGACAAGTGTTTTCAGCTTGTCATCGTGTCTTCACAAGCTTCAAAATTGTATTTATTGTCTGACTTTGGCGATAAGATTTCACATTTGCAAAGCCAATACTTTGTTTATTAAAAATCAAACCAAACTCCAACAAAACAAAAATCGAGATGATGGTAGGTATCAACGATTATCAAGAAATGAGCCGTTCCAACATCCAACTGATTTTGAGAGAATATGTCACAAATTTACATTTATAGTTATAAAAAATGTGTCACTATGGCACATTTTGATGTGAGCCAGATGTGTTTTTCATCATTGCACTGCTGCTAAACTAAAAGCCTCCTCTGTGCTGCTGGTAATTGATCTCATACATAACAGAAACTCCTCCCCATGTTATTGCACTCGACTATAGCTGTGGCACACACCGCTTAATGGCTCTGCTGGCCAATATAATGTAGTTCCTAAACTTTTACATTTGCAGGGACCAGAGTAGAAACAGTGGCTATAACTTGTTGTATTTCATACATGCCAGAGGAGTTCTGGGATTTGAAATGACTGAATTACACAGCTGGGGACAAAACAATCTACTTTATAATGCATTGTGGGGCTGTGCTATCTGTGGGATATGACGGTGAAATTAACAGTTTTTTTGCAAGCCTGCAGAAAAAGACACAAAATGTTGACCAATTATCCGCACAGTACTGCACAGGCACGCCTATGGAAGCACATTAATGCCAAGAGAAAAAAAAAAAGAAAAGGTATGCATAACAAAGAATAAACACTCATGCTAAAGCTGTGGTTGGTAACTTTTAAAAAAACAAACGTATTCTTCTGTTGCCTAGTGGTGCTTCTGATGGCATTACCACATGTGAACAAAAACAACCAATCAGAGCTTAAGAGTCTCAAATGAGACTGTCAATCATGTCAGTCATGGCTAATGAGCAAACTGTCAAACTAGGCAGCACTGATCAAATTTGAATTAAGATTCTGTTACTGCATCGACTATTTCTCACCTTAAATGTTTTCAGAAACATATTTTAGTGTACTGTTTAGCTGTAAAAAAAAAAAAAATAAAAAAAATAAAGGCTGGTGGACGGTGTTTTGTAGTTCGGTGGACTATTTCCAACATGATTACCGTGTCACAAACGTTCATATTCTAGAGCCAAACATTACACTGAAGTAGGTTTCTGAAAACATACTGAGGCAAGAAATGGACAATTCAGTAACAGAATCTTGGTTCATATTCAATTGTCGCTGCCTAGTTTAACAGTTTGACCACACAAGCTGAAATTGACATGATTGGCAGCTGCGTTACAGTACGGCTGCCATGAGAGGCAGTAGTGAGAGAGGGAGCAACATGATTTTTTTCAGAGATTATCTGATATCTTCAGAATCTAGTGCCAGTTTTAATATCATAGAAAGTCATTTTCAAAAGTCACCAACTATAGCTTTAAAGGTCTAGTGTGTAGGATTTAGGGGCATCTTGTAGTGAGGCTGCAGATGGCAACCAACCAAAACTAGCATGTAGATTAAAGATTATACCAGTATTATAGTGAACAAGATGATATAACAGTCTTCTAATGGTGACAGACTTAAAGTAACGTGAAAGGGACTCCATAGAAAGGGACCTGCCCTATATGTAGATATAAACAGCTAATTCTTGGTAACGAAAACAAACGATTCTGAGTGTGATTATGAACTAATGAATACATAGTTATGAAGATTATAGTCCATACACAGACAGAATAAAGTCACAATATCAGTCAAGAATAAATTCAAAGTGAGTCAAAATTGGAAAATACTGAATCACAATTTTATTTTACTATGTCAGAACTATAATAATAATAAAGTCAAAACTTTATTTTCTCTGTCAAAATTATGAGATACTAACTCTAGCATGTAACTAGGCATTTGTTTTCTTTTCCTAGCAGAAATGGGTTTCCATACACACCTGTCCTGCAAGTCCCTGAAAACGTTTCCAAAATCTTCTACAGAGGACAACAAAATATTGAATAAAACACACTCTCATTGCATGAAAAGACATTTTAAATGTCCATGCTGCTGCTTTTTAGTGCAAACCATCTTTCATTCGTCCTTTCCACACACATTGGCTTCTGTGTCTAAGAAAATCTTGGAAGGACACAGCAAACAAGCAGAATTTCAACTTTGAGAAAGATTGGATTTAACTCAAATTTAAAAGTGAGAACTAAAAGGTGTTCTGATTGGCTCGCACCTGTGCTCGCCTCCTAACTGATTGCTTGATTGAACATATGCTTACAGAACCTCTCGCCCGTCTCGTCAGCTCACCTTGAAGGCGATGTCATAAAACTCTCCGCTGTTGCTGATGGACGGTCTGCTGGGATAAACCAGTCCGGAGGACGGAGCGGCAGCGGCGGCCAGACCCTTCCCCGTCCTCCCGCTGCTCGGCGACGCCTTGGGGCTCTTGGAGCTCCCTTTGCCTTTCACTGCCTTCTTCCTGGACATGGCTCTGATGACCTGTTCAGCTCCGAGCACTTCACACAGGAAGATGAGGAGCAGAGTTTAAAATGTGGGTTTGCTTTCAGTCTCAAACACTTTTCCTTGTGGAGTGAGTTGTGGTCGAGGCGAGTTGAGGCGAAATAAGTTCACCTGTGCGTCAAAATCATGACTGTGCGTAAAGCGTAAATTGGAAAGGTTTTTTGAAATGGACAAAAACTGGCTATAACGCGAGACAGCTGTTATCCCTGTGGTGCAGCTGGATGACTATAAATCTGAGACCTGCTTCACAATGTAAACAGCTCTCACTCCTCCCTCTCTCGTATTGTGATGTTGGGAGCGCATGAAGCCATGGTTGTTCCAGTGCGTTTAGAGGGAAAATCCACCCTAAAACGGAAATAATATGCTTTTCCAATGATGTTTGACATAAGTTAATGCAAGCAAATGCAGTCCCAATAAGCCGAGAACACTCCACAAACTAATGATGTGATGCTTCTCACATTTTTGATAATTTGCTTGACGACTCTTGACTTAAAATAATTGTAAATACTCAGTTTAAATCAATTGAATGCTGGGTCACATCACTGCAAATTGCCGCTGTACTATTCATTTTAAAAAGACATTAAGTCCTACTTAATGCAAAATCTGAGTTGTAGTGTATTAGAAATGAAATTCTAATTTAGGGTGTATTTTTCTTTTAAAGGTGCAGGTCTGTATGACAGCTTGTAATAGGATGCTTCACATTTTCTCCACAGACACTTTCAATTTCCAGGCTGCATCACTCTGGTGCCCAATATCCAAACCGCTGCTTCTGGGCGCACAAGTGAATCAGACATTCAGCAGGCAGGCTGTAAAATGTGTGACTTTAGGGCTGCCCAGAGTGTGTTTTCACGCTGTGGCCAGCAGGTGCATGTTTTACATAAAGCATTTGGGATTCAGAGTTGCTCTCAAAGCAGAAAAAAAATGCCATTGGTTAAGCCCCAGTGGCTCCAGGTAATGTGACTGAGGCCCAGTAGAAAAAGTCTTCTTTTATCAAATGAATAGGGGAGTAGGGTTTGGTCACACTCCAGAGGACTAGAGGGCAGCGGGGGAGCATTGAATACTGGGACAGAAGCCAGTTGGCATCAAAATATAGCACAAATTTAAGGCTTAGGTTTCAGCTGAGCAAAAGGAGGTTTTCACATTTGTTATGTCTGTTTAAACCATTTTATCCACCCTCCACTGTACAGAGTGGGAAACTAAAGTTTGGCAAACAGCAGGGTAAAACCTGAGAGGAAATGAGGTGAAATCAAGTGGCAACCTGCGGGGCTGAAAAATGAAACCAGCACAGAAGAACAAAAAACTGCAGTTCCTCAAATGGCCACTTGAGGCTGGCTCCAAAAGCCAGTCAATCTAGACAGACCCCCAAGTTAAAATCATCGAATACAGAGACGTCGACACAGCGCTGGAGGCGAGGCCCCTCTTCATTTTTATGAAAGTTGCACAGTGGCACCTGAAGCCAAAGAAGATTAATTTCCACGGCATTAATGTTCCCCGGATCTACAGTATCATGGGGCATATAGAGACTAACAGCAGCTAAGTGGCTAACTTTTAGTGCGGCACTCTGCTATCTTTAACAGAGATAAAATAATTTCATCTTGTGGCTCTTCTAGACGGGCCGACTTTTGAAATGTTATTGGACTGAATGGATCGATTCCTGATAGTGAAACAAGTCATTTTGCTGTGCTTGTGACGTTAAAAAAATATCCACTGATTTACAGAAGTCTGTTTTACATTGTATGGCATCACATGACAGACCCAGACGTTTTGGTTCCACATTAGGCCACTACGTAAAATTTGGCTTCAAAGCCTGGCGCTTAACTGCGAGCCCGGTCTCACTCCGAAGTCATCAACCCGTTGCTTGGGCAGTTGGCGTTATAGTTTAACGCCGCCCGGTGGCATCAGGTGAAAATGCGTCGGGACAAGGACAAAAGATAAGGCGGTGAAAGTCCAGAGAGCAGGTGTTCTAAAGCCAACCCCTTGTTTTTCTGAAACCTAACCATGTGTTTTTGTAGTTGAAGGGGAAAAAAGTAAATTCTTGGTGTTCTACCGACATAGTGTGTTTATTTTGAAAGAGACTGTATGTAAACATTACATTTCCTGTGAAAACGGAAGTATATTTTGAAAGAAGGCAATGCATGTCCCAGGACATCAACAACCAACACACCCAGGGTACCTTGCACATCGTATGTGGACGTTGAAATGACCAAACGTCAATATGTGACTTGGTCAGAGTGAGAATGTGTCACTAATTTCCCTTTCATTTTGTTAAGACTTAGTTAAACATAATTACAGACTGACAGATTGCTTGCGGGGTGTCATGACCATCTATGAGGCTGATTCACCACTCGCTCCTCCACAGCTCCACCCTCTCATCCAAATATAGTCACTTCAAGTCCAAAGAAATCCAAGATGGCAAAGACCAAAATGCTAAACTTATTTGTATCTAGTCTATCAGTGTTATAAGTACACAAAAACCAGCATGAAACCATAAAACACTGGTCAATGGTATGCCAATACATAGCACGTCTTTTAACTCATTGTTTTGCTTTCCAAGTCGCAACTTTGGTTTATCCTCACCACTGTTATTGGCTGCAGGAGGCAGCATTTTAAAAGTATAGCTGAGATTTTTCCCATCAATATCAATACTTCTAATGGAGCCAGCATCTAGTGGCCATTAGAGGAACTGCGTTAGGCAACACCACATAAACTTGAAGGCGTTGCAGCTTGTTTCAGCTATGTGATTACGTGCAAGGTTATCAAACCATTCTGGGTTGACATAGCAGCGGTATGTCATAAATGAAGAGTCATAAATGAAGAGCAAAAATGTGCGTGCAGGAGAAAGTCTCTGCTATATGTAGCTACCAGATTATGTGAAAACACCATGACTCACTCCTCATGTTCAGCAGAGCTCTATACCTATCAGCAAGCAGTCATTTCCCTACATCCACTGTGACGATACATACCCCAGAAAGCGTTTTATGTAACCACGAACAGAGGATGATCTGTCCACTGCACCGGTGACTCACTTGAGACTCTTCTTTTGCAACAGTCTACTTTAGTTTGACACACGTGAGCTGCCCAGTACAACCAGTAGCCATAGGTCAGGACGCCTGGGATGTGACTCACTTCTACCATCCAGACTTCCCCAGCAGGGAATCGAACCGACAACAAACACCTCTTTTTTGGTCCAAACCAGTCTTTGAGCATCACTGCCGCCCCCACTTTAATATTATATCAGAGGACAACAGGGAAATTGGCATGAGCCAAACTGGAGCTGTAGAAATGAGACAGACACATGGGTCGGCTGTCTGTTACACAATCAGAGCACACACACACACACACAAAAAAAAAAAAATGGACGGCCAATCTGTAAGTTAACCATCAAAGTCACATAAAACTGCAAGAAAAGCTACGAAAGCGATTCTGCGGGGAAATTTATTTGCAGAGCGAAGGCGGGGAACGCGACAAACAGGATGCAGATACGTTTGATGAGGAGACTATTAAAAACGCCCATGCTGTGCGAGTGGTGCATCGTCAAAACCAATGAGCTGTGAACAACAGGAGGAGCGCACACACCCCTCCGCCACTGATGTTATTATCGAGTTCCCTTTGAATAATTTGTCACTTCATGAAACCCAAAGCACATATTTATGGTGTTCGATATCAACAAACTGCGTTAATTACAACCAATAAAATGTGAAATAATGAAATCAATAGTTAAAACTCATCCTTGTTCTTAGCAAATGTTATTTAATCATTCTTTTAAAAAAATATATCAACAGTTTTATTTAAGTTTGCTTCTCTAGTCATATCTCACAGGTGCTTTGATATTTCATTCCAGTTTTCAAGACTTTGTCAATCAATTGGCTCTTAATGACTTCATATCATTGTTTTCTCTTTCTTTCTTAATTTGCGCTTTAAAGTACCAATGTGTTGAAGTCCCCAGTCAAAAGTACCCAATTCCGCCTGTGCAGTTTTAATAGAAGGAACTATTTACTGAGTTCAGATGCAGCACACACAAATTTCATAATGCAATGTCTTGTGACGATCAAATTCAATCGACCAATACAAGGAAAACTCAGCCTGCTGCTGTGGACATCCAACACTAGATGAGAAATGTACTTGAAAATAGTGTTGCTTTTGCTCCTGAAACACAGACAGGAAGGTGGCAAATGTTTGCTCTCCTGTCACATGCCAGTACGCCCAAAGCATGGCATGAGCCAAATGGTGTGCTGTAACTGCCTGTGGCGTGTGGTGTTCACAGTCCCGTGTAAACACTATTCATTTTATGAATTACATTTATTGAAACCAAGGTCTCATTTACTTTCAAAGTCAGTTATTTTACATTGGGGTGAAAATGACCCCGCTTTTAGCATATATAAATATAACACTATCAACACAAATATAACATACTGAAAACAAAGTGATAACAGAATCCAGGGTCCCCCACACATTTTCATGGAGATCTTTCCCCCCATGAATTCAATTCAATTCAATTCAATTCAATTCAATTTTATTTTGCCCTACTCGCCCGTGATTGCAATTTCAGCTAGCTGGTATACATGAAGTAAGGGGACAGAGCACAGGGGGAAAATAAATGTACGTACATGATGGTAAACAAGCGTCAAATATCGACGCATATGAGTGTGTTTTACAATACATTGGCAGCTTCAGAATATAAATCTACCAATAAAGACAGCTGTCAACGGCAGACTGCTGTAATAATGTCACTACACGCAACAAAATTCCATAACTTTTCCAAAACTTTCAATGATTTTTACCAATTCCAGGAATTTTTTTCAAGCCTAGAAAATGCGATTATGCAATTCCATGACTTTTCCAGGTTTTCCATGACTTTAGGAACCTTGTGAATCAAAGGACGGTGGATAGGCTTTTTAAGTACTGATGTGGATTGTACTTGGGATAAAAGCTGCAATTTGTAATAAAGAAAAGTTAATATTGTTTGTTTTACACGATATGCAAAATAACGGCAACTTGCCTAAAATAATAATAATCTGTTTTGTGTTTTGTCAGATGACATTATTTATGTAACTAATGATGTTTTTAAAAGAATGAAGTTACATTTTGCCATGATGGTAATACAGATTATTCTTGGAGACTTCTCAGTCAAACATTTTTGTATGTTAAATATGTTGGTAGGATAGGATGCAAGCAAGATGGACTATTGCCGGACACTTAGCTCCTGTTTGCTAGAGTCGTGACTCTCAGATGGGGGTATGGGTACCTATAGGGGTACTTTGGAATACTTACATGAGTTTTTTTTAATGTTAATTTTAAAAATATATGTCATGCCTCATTCCTAAAACAATACATAAATATAAATGCAAGTGCAATAAACTCCCTGGACCTTGTGTTATAAAAAATAAGAATAAAATAAGACAAATAACAGGGGGAAAAATACTGCCACAACAAATGCAAGCATTTCAGGTTTATGTTTGTTCACTCTGTGGTTTTACCAACCCTATTTTGTGCTGGACAGGGGATACTTGGCTGAAAGAATATTTCAAAGGAGGTACATTATTGGGAAAAAAAGAAAGTCTGAGAAGCACTGAGCTTCAGCAACAGTGTCAAAGTAAATTTGACTCAGCTGTGAGCCTTCTGTTGAAAATAAACAACAAACCTCTCCTTTATTTGTCTTAACAAGACAGTGTGACTGCTCATTCTTCAAAAAGACAGATCCACTGTGTCACACAAACACAAACAAATCACCAGGTTCATTTTTTGGTATTATCAGTGGAGACAGATGGTTTGCTGGGCCGACACTCACACGGCTGGTTGTGGATTATTTTACTGGAGCCAGCAATAATGACTTTGCTGAATGTTTTTCCATCTGCCGTTTCAACTGGACCATGAGGAGGTCAATAAATGTCTCCCTCTCTCTTTGTGCTGCATGATGGGTGGCACGAGACATGAAAGGAACTGGGCGCAGACTAGAATAATTAATATTTGAGAGACACCGCACGTACTGAATAGGTGTGTGTTTCAGGCAGCTCTTTGAAAAATATCTTCATCAGATGGCCAGCGTCCAAAAACCAAAAACAGGCTCAATTAATCGAAGACATGCAGCAGTCAGAGGAGGTTTTGATGAATTAGGATGAAAAATAATCAATATATATATAAGATTTCCTTTTTGCAGACACAATATTTGGCCAAAAAAAGAGTTATTGTCACTGACAAAGATGAATGGCATCAGTGGCCAGCTGAGAATGCATCAGCTCTGATCAGAGTTGCTGTGTTGCTGTGTTTTTGAATTCTTCTGGCACAACAGGAGGGTAAAAAGGCCGACACGGGGGATGTCTGTCACTCTAATACCACATCAAGCACGCACCTGACACACACCTCGGGGCACTCTTTGAGGAAAAGGCTCCTGTAGTGGTGAATATGGGAAGGAAAACAACAAACCCTAGTGATGTAGTCTGAATCACCTGGAGAACAGCACCATCTAGTGGCCGCTTTATGTTACTGTCACTCCAACCAGAGAGCCATAATGACAAACTTGTGCTCAGCTACCATCATATCCAGTGTAAATATGTCTTCATATTTAGGAAAACATTTTGATTTATTTTCATTTACTCATGTACTTGTCTCTCAAATAACATTTTCTGATGCGTTCACATTACACAGGATGAAAGCAGAGATGGAAAGATGTCAACTTCTGAGAGATCGAATCTGATCTGAGGGATCAACTTCTCATCGAAATGATTATATGATACAGAGTTGGTCATGTGAGGATTAAACTACTGTGCATTAATAATATAACATATCCATTACGTAAGGGTTTAATTATACTGAAAGATGGCTGATATGAGGCATTGACATTTGTTTGTATTTCAGGCAATTCTGTATTATCAAAATGCAAAGTTGGATACATTGGAACTTTTATAAAAATCAGTCTTGGTTCCATTGAGGAAGTTGATCTGAACACAACTCAGATATAACATAACAAGAACATAAAATCAGAGGCAGGATGCTACATTGGCACAGTGGACAATATGGCAACAGGTATACTCAGGAAGAGATGGCAGTGTATGAGGGGGTTAATGAGGAACAGGTGAGGCTGGATCACAGTCGATGGGCTTGAAGTGAGACTGAGGAACAGGTGTGCTGGTGGGTTTGGAGATCGGATGACTAGAAAAGACAGACCCAAAACATCAGGTGGACAGGTGAAGATAGTCAATGAATGGAAGGTTCACAAAATTAGTATTGCACTCCTAAAACATTATCAGAGTCATGATGGACAGTTAAAAAAACACACTCTTCTTCCTTGTCAAAACTTGGTGCCTACATTCCCCACAATGCAACCCAACTGAAGACAAGTTTGGGTGTGTCATTCTTAGTGACAAAACAAAAGCCCTGAAATGTTCAGCCAATTAGAAATAATCTGTCTGTACAAAAATCATTTATCACTGGGGGAAAAAACAGAAGGAAAAACAAAATATAAATTCAAAACCATTTAATGTTCAAATGTCAGATGTATAAGGGGCAGTAATTACTTGTGAGACACAGATGTGTCCGCAAATGAAACCCTGAAAAGCATTGCATTGATTGGATGTTTGATTTCAGGCTTTATCAAGCAGTTCTTTGCAATAAGTAAAAACCTGTTGGCACCTTTGGTCCAACTCCAGCAGCTTCACTGAAACTGACTTTGACCTTCCATTTTTCCAACCTCAACCCCTGAAGCCCTCCATTCTCCTCTAGTAGTCAGAGGTCATGGCTTTAGCTCCTGTTTGTTGGTATGTGCGGGTGGGGCCAGTTCCTGGACTGGAAGTAGCCCCTGAGTCCTTCCAGGTCCAGGGGGGGGAAGTAAGCTCCGATGCGTCTTCTCAGCCACCACTTCCCCTGAGCTGCGCTGCTGCTGCCCGGCTGGCTGAACTTGTATCTGAAATGTTCCCCTCGAACCCACCTGAGAAAGAGGAGGACACGGAGAGGAGTGAAACTGCAAACTGCAACTCTGGACCAGACTAAAAGGCAACAACCTTATCTCTGAATATAAGTACATTTTCATCTGTTCTTACTGATGTAACTATTCCACTATTAACATTTTTAATTAGAGGTATACATCATCCAAACAAAGTCACTGTGAGATACCACCCAACATCTACATTACAATAGTTCTTGTATATTAGCAAAGGAAAGACACTGTGTGCTTATTGCTTCACCAGAGGGGGCTATAGCACACAGAATAGCGGGACGGTCATTTGACTGACCCCTGCCAACACATACTTAATGACAGATATATTTCTGTAACCAGAGGTTGGTCATTAGTAGGACAGGTGAGGTTCATGTCGACACAAAGAGCTTTATGCTTGTTCATCATACAGTGTTTTTCCCCTGCAGAAAGATCATTGCTGTGCTCTGTGTTTACCTGGGAGTTTTTCTGCCTTGGAAGGGGTTGTGGTCGAGCAGGGAGAGGACGGTGCTGTCATTGGACAGCAGACGTCCCGCTATGTGAATCACCCACTCACTCTGCTCGTAGGTCTGTATGACGACAAGGAGACAGGGTTTAGAAAGGAACAGAAAGTAAAAGATACATAGGAGAGTAATATAACACAGGTTGTTAAAGAGATGTAAATATGAATATCTAGAGGCAGAGAGAGACAGAGAGTGTAGTATATGAGGCTCCTGATGCAAAATAGTTGAGACTACGGCAAAGGAGAGAGGCAAAAAAGGGACAAGTATGCAGACAATAAGAAAACAAACACCAAACGACACAAGGGGAAAGATATATAGAGTGAGAGATGATAAGAAAGGGAGAAATACAGATGTATAGAGGCATTCAGATAATACCAAAAGTCATCTAATTTAATTGAGGTAAATACATGAAAATCATTGCCCTCTAGTGGCCATATACGATAACTGAACATTTACTCTAAATACTGAACTTAGCAGCTGAGGCTCACAATTAATTTTTGGCACACAAGGCCTATAAATGATGCTGCTGATGAACCAGCTAAAAAGGGGGGAAACTGTGAATTGTTACACCATTTACTAATGTTTTTTGTGTGTTTTGGAATAGTTAACATCAAAGGTGACAAGAACCTCTTGGTCTCTGGAGTGAAAATATTACCTCTAAAGATACTGAATAATGACCCAAAATCAGTTTTGGTACCAATATCAACTACATCCTATATCCACATACTAAAATACATTCATGATGGAGACAAGTTAATATGTGTTAATATGTGTCCCCACATCATCTCCTGCAGCTGTTCAGTATCTCACCTGGAAGGCAGCAAACCACATGAGCCAGTCCAGCCGGTAGTGGTACGGTGATATGAGGCATGGTTGTCTGTAAATGTCCCCTGGCTTACACAGGAACTGGTACTCCTCCCAAATCGCCTCAGGGTCCTTGGGATCCTGGCTGAGAGTGCCTTGGAAAATCACCTCGGTACGCTCCTTTGTAATGCTGGACAGAGGGGGGCAATTAAGTTACAGTGGATATGATGACTTGTAAAATGCCTCATGGGCTAATTGACAGAGGGCTGAAGGCCGCAGAGTAATGTATACAGATGCAGGACTATAGATTACCCTCTGCTATATCTCTAATTTCATCATTACGAGATCACAAATTTCAAAAGTTTCCAAAGTCAAAAAAGAACTTCAATTTCTCTCAGTGTCAATTGTTAAGGCCTTTACACACCAGGGGTGGGATGAATAAATTACATGAAAATACAAACTATATGTCTGCGTTCATACCGGTAGCGATGCGAAATCTATCACAATTGCAACACTTGCTTAATAAGGGTTTGATGTGAACAGATTTGCCAGCAGCAAAGCAAATTTGCACCAACTACTGTGATCTAAATGATCCAGAGCAGCGTCTGGCAGTCTGTCTGAGGTAAACTGCTGTATAGTCTACGCTACTGTAGGATATTTTACTGAGTTCCCTCTCTGTCTGAACCCAACCTGCAAGGTTTGGGCCAGGCTCGGTTGAAACTTCTCATTATTTCCTTGGGCTTGACTCGAGTCACGTTCTCGCCAATTAACCTGTTTTTTGTTTTTCATAAAACTGGCAGTTCTTGTGTGTAAATTGCAGGAGCTCTATTGGACTAAGAGAAAGGGAGGAACTGCAACTAAGACAGGAAAAGTGATGAAACGACAAAGCAATATGAAAGCAGGCAAGAGGAGGCTGCAAAGTGACTAGGTTGGCAGTGTTTGCCTGTGCTTCCCCAGCAATGGGAGCGATATGCATAACATGCAGTGAAGAGCTGTGATCATCATCTGCACACTGTGTGGCCATGGACTACTGTGTGCGCACACTCTGCTGAACCTGTTGTGCACAAGACAACAGATTTTTGAAATGAGGGAAAGAAGGAGAAGTAGTGCAAGGACACATGTCAGCCCTTAGCTTATAATAAATGTTTTAACATTAAAAATATATATTGTTATTCATAAAATTTGTTGTTCTACAGTAGAACTTTGGGCTAAGGCCAAAACTGCTGCCGTAGTTTGGGCTTGAGAAAGAAACTGTGCTGGTTCATGAATGCTCAGGCCTGTTTTTTTTTTTTCAATTAGGGTTAGGGTTAGTGTTAAGGTTAGGCCTAACCCATCTTGGTTCAGACTACGGAGCCTCTGTCTTGCTGTTGTATAATCGTTATAAGGACAGGTGCAACAGGATTGGTTCTTGCCTTCATTTGTCACGCAAAAGCTCAAAAAAATCGTCCATCTTGCAGAAAAAAAAGTCACTTTTTTGCTGTGTAATATTTGCAATCTGCATGAAAGTACTCATTACAAAAACATTTAGAAAAATATATTGACATATGAATTAATTGCAATAAAAATGCCCCTGATGCGTAAAGGCCTTTAAGCCAACATGGGTGACTGAGGAGGATCTTGTGATCTAATAGACAAAATAAATGATCACAATGACTGTATGTATGGGCATGTAAATAAATATGAACCTATCCCTTAAGTGCATTTTAAAACATCTTAATGCTTTAAATTTAGGCAGGTTTTAGATGCTTTAAGGACCCACAGATACCTTGACCAACCTCATGACCCCACACTGACCCCTGACTGTACCGTACCTGCCAAAGGCACCGTAGGTGTTGACGATACGCAGCGGGTCGAAGGACGTGTTCATCACCTGCCTGGAACTGAACAGGTTCATCACCACGGGAATGCTCAGGTAGCCAATCAGAATGCCCAAAGAAATGTTCACCACCCGACGTATCAACATGCCTGTGTTACATACAGTAAGAGAAAGAGTGGAACAGCTCATTATCAGTCACACATCAGACTTCATTATCTGTTACACACTCTACACTGCTATGAGCCAAAGTTATGGAATTGCAGAGCAATCATGTTTGGCCTAAAGGAGCTGCGACAGCATTTGTTTACTTATTACATTTTGTTGATGTTTACAGAAATAATGCATCTCATGTCCTTATTTCAAAATGAGACTGAGTGGCCCGGAGGAAAACTGTAATTACAGCTTACATCGAGGTGACATATTTGTTAGTGTCTGGCCTGGAGGGGGATTCATCATTAATGGAGGACAACATGTTTCCTGGTCCAGAATTAGTGCAATTAAGTGTGTATATGCGTGTGATGACCTCAGCACTTCCACAGTGGAAGGAGTTTGACCCGTTAGGTCATGGGACGGCCAGTATTGACAAATGTTGGCTGAGTCCACATCGCTTCCTTCCTACCTGTCTGCCTGCTTATCCCATGCATGTTATAGACATCAACATAATCCAACTAAAACTTTTCACACTGAGAGACTGTGTGAGTCTGCTCAAATGATTAAAACATGCCCACACTGCAGGTACAAGCCTATTTTATATTCAACGTCGTACAATAAAGTAAAGACACTAATGGGTCCAACGAGACCAATTAGAGAAGGGCCACTGGCGCTGTGACCACATTTGAAGCAGTCTGTATTGTAAAAATGTGAGCCACATCACATTAAATTCCAATAAACCATATGTCAGACTTTTCCCTGCTTCTCAGCTGTCCAAGTGCTAATCCCTTTTCTACCCACAATTCCCTGTTTCTTCCATAATTCCCTTCCTCCTGTGCCCATTAGCCTCAACTGTTAGATATACCAATGTCTATACAAGAGTCTCTAGACCCATTCATTTCAAAAATGAGATACCAACTATTTTCAAAACAAAAGATCAAAAATATGATGTGAAAATAAGTATTATTTTGAATTCCAACAGAAAATGGCCCTGCTTCATTCTGACTCATAGGTTTCTCTGAATCTGAGGCCTCGTTAACACAGCATCTTATCTTAACTCCTGGAAAGTGCCAAAAGTTTCCTCTAACGTTTCTAAAGGAAGTGCCGGGGTTTAATCTGTTGCCATGGATGATGTCATATTTCATGAATGCTATGACTACAGTGATTGCATGATAAGCAACCTTTCTGCATCTGTGAATCTGAAAAGGATGATTAGAAAGTGTCAACCAATTCATGTGTGTCAACCAGGTCATTAAATACAGACACTTTGTCATGCCCCTTGGAGTCTGACAGTGATGTACAGGGCACCCTTTAGTGTATGTACTGTATGTGACGCACTGCTGAAACGCTCATGGTTATGTTTAGGCAACAAAACCAATTGGTTACGTAGACAGGAGACATGAGTGATGTCAGTGCGCAACAACTGTACGTAAATTACGTGAAAACAAAAGTGACTTTTGGTTTCACGTGAGGCGTAGATACATAAGCAGCACAACGTTAATTAAAACAACACTGACACCCTCTCTTCTCTCCTGCCCTAAGCAGACTTTCTAACATAGTGTCAAGTTTTGTTGCCGGTGGGTTTACACTGAAATTAGCTGAAGGCCCATTGTGTCTCATAGAGATGCTAAAGGGTGCCTTTGAAACTTTCATTTTTACAAAACACTTACACAATGAGATGCATTAAAGAAGGAAGTGAAGACACACACGCTTGTCCACATCAATGGCGGGGCAAGTGAATGGTTTTAGGTTACTGGGAATCAGCATCACAGAGGACCTGACATGATCATCAAACATCTCCATCCTCGTTAAAAAAAAAGCTGTAGTGGCTGTATTTTTTATGGAAACTTGAGAAAGCAAAATTCCCCAGCCAAGTTCTTGTACATTTTTACAGACGTGCAATAGAAAGTATCCTGACTGGAAACATCACAAACTGGTTACGTTTGTGCCATCAGCAATATCAGTGAGGTAAGGCATCTGCGCTGAGCCCTAAGGATATTAACAGACAATACCCACCAAGAAACAGCCTGTTCCTACAGCTGCCGTCCTGCGATACTGAAGTGAGTACAAAGCAGCTTCTTTCCTCAGGCTGTAAGACTCCTCAGCTGAACCTCATCCTCCACACTCCACCATATTTTTTTTTAATATTGTAGCACTGTAGCTGCATTTCATTGTGAAACTCTGAGTTGTAGAATGACAATAGATTAACCTTAAACCTTGAAATTGCTTTGTGAATTACTCTTAAACACAGGAGTCCTATAGTTTGGACTAACATGTCTTTTACTTTAAGGAGTTGTCTCTCTACTTTAAGCCTTAGGGTGTTTTGTGAGTGTGTCCCCTGAATACCTTTGGTGGGTTTGGGGGTGTGTCCAGCTGCATCCTCATTCTGTATCTCCAGCACTACCTTCTTGGCGCCACCTTGAGAGCGAAACAAGAAGCCCAGCGATGCGTCGTCAAAACAGGCCAGACTGGGAACAATGGTCAGCCAGTTAAGGAAGCTGAGGTTCCCACTTACTATCAGAACCACCTATAGCACAAGAGACGAGGCAGAGTCAGACAGCCATGTATCAGGTAACATCTGTTGAACTGATTATATTGCATCACATAATGTAGGCATTTCAAGGAGTTCAACCAACATGTGGACGGTTGAGTACTGACTTATTTTAAACCATGCAAAATTGGCATACAGGAACATGAGTTCTGGCACCCACTGCACATGATGCACAAATTTAATTTAAGCAAACAGCACATAATGCGATTAAACACAGATAAATGTAATAAAACATCCCCTTAAATCAGCTAGTCAACATGTTTAATGTAATAAAAAATGGAACGTGTAATGCTATGACTGGTCCAGAACCAATTTTAGATCAAAGACATGCTACTACACGATGGCACCCTGATAGACAGAGGAGTAAAACTCTAAATTCAAAGCCCGGATCTGTGGAAATACAGGTTCTCCTCACAAGATGCCACCATTAACAGCCCCAGTGTTTGTTATTATCAGCTCTCGTGAGTTGGTGAACAGTGTGAATTACCTGAAACAGGATCTGGATTGCTCCGTTGATCATGCACATCCGCCTACCCAAGAAGGTAAAGAACGGGAAGATGAGCTCGATGAGGTGGTTTGACAACGTCTCAAAGCGATGGAACCACCATGGGGAGCGATGCATGTAATAGGACATGGGGTTAGGAACTGGCTGGGTCTGCGAGGAGATGCAAAGCAGAGAATAAAAAGGAGGTGAAAATCTAAAACCCACACCCAAAACCCATGAAACCCATCTTTAAGTTTTTGAAAATGCCAGAAAGGTTGCTTTGTAGCAGCAAATGTCAGAACCAAGGGGTTTGTCAAGATAATTAACTTTTATCAGTGAATTTCTGTTGCATGAATTTATCCATAAAGATTTCAACCCACTACATTTCCATTTGTATATCAATGACTCTTACTCTTACTTTGAATAATGAAGAGAACTTTGTTTTTCTCATATGCCTCTGCTGAACGAAGAATCCAAAACCAGAGAAAACTCTTAATGAATTTAAGTCATTCGGGATCATGTTTCACAACAGCAAAACTATATTAAAACATCTGTTTACAAACTCTCACAAACCTTGTGCAGTAAAATCCAAGTCTCCAAGTCTAATTCATCATGTATGAAAACTATCTGGGCTCTCTTCAAAGCCAAACTCCATTGACAAGAATAGTGATTTAACCTGGTCTACTGCTGCCTCAATCAGTTAGTTTGTTTGCATTATTGTGTGACTTTGTTGAATCTGAACTAACCCTTTAAAACACCAAAGTAATTAAACTAAATGATTGAGGCAGTGGTACCCCAGCAGCTGCCATGTTCAGCAAGATAAAATTAGTTCCCTGTCAGAAAAGGCTCTGTTTGGGTAGTACTCAGCATTCGGTTGGATGACGAAGAGCTGAATTGTACTGCACGAGTTTTGTGGGAGTTTGTAAAAGCATGTTTTCGCTGTCAAGACTTTCCTCAGTTTTTGGATTCTTCTTTCATTCTGAGGGCATGCGAGAATAACAGAGTTTTCTTCACTAATTCAACTTAACACAAGCTGAGTAATTGATATACAAATGGTCATTTAAGGGGTGAAGTATACCTTTAATATTTGCTACTATGCTAAACATAGACTTCTTCTACTACTTAAAATGCATGTTTTCTCTGCTTTACTTTGGCACTAAAACCTTGTCTGAGCCGGGGATGGAGAGTAATTTATGGTGCCACGCCTTGGGGGAAACATTTCCATGTCTAAATAAAGGTGGAACTTCATTTAAATGAAGGCAACACCACCTACGCACAAAAAAAAGAAAGAAAAACACTCATACATTACAGAGCTGTGCAGTGTTTGCGTATATATGATTAATTGTGTGTGTGAGATGTGGTTCCATGCAAACCGTGTAATAGGTGAACATGCAAATAGTGTCAGGTGAGGTGGTGAAAAATAAACACAGCGCAGAAATAGGTGGGGGGAAAAGAAAACAAGACACTGGCACACTAGTCTATACTCTTATTGTTTTTATGGAATGGAAGTAAAAAAAAGAAAGGTTATTTAACCTGTAGCTTACCAAAACACCCCTGGAAATCCGAGGGCAAGGAGCCTGCAACCTCAGACAACCAAACAACCCCACCTGGCCTGCAAGCTAGCTGCATTACAAGAAACTAACAGGAGCAAACAAAACAGCAACTATACTGAAACACACCTACGCCGTCCCCTGGGAGTCAGGACAGGAGGGGATCTGCAGTTTCTCTGCAGGTTTGAAAGAGAGCAGTGTGTCGGGGGGGTTAATAGGGCTTCACCTGGCGCCAGTGGCTTCCGGTGTACTGCGCGTGTGTGTGTGTGTGTGTGTGTGTGTGTGTGTGTGTGTGTGTGTGTGTGTGTGTGTGTGTGTGTGTGTGTGTGTGTGTGTGTGTGTGTGTGTGTGTGTGTGTGTGTGTGTGTCTGTGTCTGTGTGAATCTGCATTACCTCTAAGGCCGGTGACAGTTGAGGTAAAAGCAGGGAAACTGACCCAAGATGAAATAAGGTCCAAGTTGATATATTATTTGTCAGGTAACAACATGTTTTCTGATCCAGTACATGTAATTACATTTTAAACAGCCCCAGTACATATGTATGGAACCCCTAAGAAGCAAGTGAGAAAAAAAAAATCAACCAAATGTCTCTCCTTCTGTTTCTGAGTTATGGCACTGAATAATGGCCAAAAAAAGTGTTTTTGTGAAACATTATGATGTCACAGAAAAGCTGACCTTTTGGATATAAAATGTCATCATTTTATCACATTTGTGTGAAATTTGGTAATTTAAATACATGAATTCTTGAGTGGAGGAAAAACCATGTTTTGTCAGGTCACACTGGCCTTGCTCTTTGACCACCAAATTATAACCCATTCATCCTTGAATCCAAGTGTTTGTGCCAAATTTGAGGAATTTCCCTCAAGGCCTTATTAAGATATTGGTTTCGAGATGGACAGAGTCACAGTGACCTCTGACCACCAAAATCAAATCCGTTCGTTACTGCGGACGTTTGTGCCAAACTGGAAGACATTCACCTGAGGTGTTCTTGAGATGTACTTACACAAGAATGAAACAGATTAGGTCAGAGTGACCTTTGACCTTTGAACACCAAAATCTTATCAGTTCATTCAGATCAGATTTTTCTAAGATGACCTAACTCATGGATGAAAAAAACGAGGAACTTAGAGAGATTATCCTGACAAAACCTTTTTTCACCTGCCATACAAACAGGAGATAAGACAATTTAGATCAGACTTATAAAATGGATCCGCTAAATTTTTTTCTTTTCTCTCTTGCCTCTCAGGGCTTTCCATTACAAAGTTGGTTTCACAGTTCTTTAGAAGCAAGATCAAGCATCATTGATTATGACAATTGTCAGGTGGACATGCTAATGCTGCTATATCTACTGACTGTATTTTCGCAAATGTTTCCTATGTTGTCCACATAAAACCCTATAGACACACCCACTGACATATAGCAGGATTAAAAATAGAACAGGAATGCACAAGGACTAAATAATGAACAGCATAAAAAGAATCAATTTAAACCATGAAGTGCACACACGCAAGTATAAATAAGGCCGTCACCAGTCACAGATATATATGTCACAGTGGGGTACATTGGAAGCCATACCATGCTGATTTACATGTGAAAATATCTGGCTTACATTTTTCGTTAAAGTTCATCAAGTACACACGCTGCCCCCATCAACATTTTCCTGCATTTTTGTTTAACTACTGCTTCTCCTGCTCTCCATTTAAAATATGAATAGTATCGACAACATAATTAGGTCGCTGGTTGCTTTTAGCCACTGGAAATTTGGAATCAGTGAATTTCTGTTCTTTTTTTTTGTATGTGTAAATTGTCACTGAAAGGCTCCATGTACCCCAGAGTTTCCTTCACCGCTGCATAATTATAGAGGGTCACTCTGCCCCAAAGAATTATAGTCACTTATCCTGGTTTCAGAGAGGAGTTTTAATGTCCTCAGGCATTCAGAGTCCTCAGAGGATGAATCCAAGTGACTCTTTTGTTGCTATTACTTGTTTTCTCGGGCAACCATAAGGTTGACATTTTTGTTTTTTAATTGACTTTTCTTCAAGACCCACCATAAGGTTGACTTTTTTATTGATATAGCTCAACAACTAATGGCTGGATTGCCATTAAATGAGTAAGGGGGAATTGTGAATTCTGAGATCCCCTGACCTTTTATCTGGCACCATCATCAAATTTCTGCAAAACTAATTTTATTCCCATCAACCTCAGCTGTACTTTCTGTTTATAGCCAATTAGTAAATGTTGGCTTGCTATCTAGGGGGTAACAATACATACATCTGGACAGATGTATCGATTCAGTGATCAATGATCCCATATTATTTAAATTATTGATTGCAAAGTTAAAAACGTTGATACATTCCACCATTTTTAAGATCCACCTTTGTTTTGAAATTCCCATGGCACATCTGTGTCACCACTTTTGACCAAGAAAACCTCCTTCCTTAACATTCAAATGGTGCTACTGCCAGGCAGACAATGACAAGCAGCCAAGAGGAAGACAGTGAGGACATTTTTTGATTTCACTAGAATTTGTGATATCAGCAGATATTGTAGTAAACACTTGCTGTAGACACTAAAAGCAGCCTCACACTGCAGAGGCATGGAAATGTTTGCAGATACCATCTGAAATGTTTCTGTAGAACTAATGGCCTGTAGCAGAAGTATCAGACGTTTAGCCTGTGACATAGTCGCTCAACGTGTGGCCCTTGGGCCAATGACAGCCCTCAGAAACATTTTGTGCAGAACCCCCCCCCCAACATGACTGATTACTGCGATCCATTTCAATACTTTAACTTTTAATCGCATACATTATATAGACTATACTCGGCTACTGCGTCAAGCGTCTGCAGTGTTGAGGAAATTACGATCTGTCATCAATGCTAGTGCTGTTAGGAAAAGTTATTGTAACGACTGTTGTTGACAACTGTATCTACATATACAGTGTAGTTCAACCAAAGGAATGATTTCCCCTTTTCAGCCTGTTTCATTTGATTAATTATCAGAGACGACAGAGGCCGTTTAATATTTTCCAAACAATAGAGCAAATAAATTAGGGTAGTGGATAAAATATCCTATGTCATATATCATTTTCCAACCCCCCGGTGGACAACCACTGGCTTAGTGATTTCCATGGCATTAGCAATGCTAAAACTGTTCTAACCCTGGGAACTAAAAGTTGAGGGATAAATTATAGTAGATTTACATTGTAGTGTACCAGTAAACCAAAACATTTTTCTAAAACTCAATGAAAAGGCAGAAACTGTGACAGTTCATATATGAGGTACATCATTCCTGATTCCCTTCCTTTAGTCATCCATGGCTACATAGTCTCTGCAATAGTTATCCTGTCCCACAGGAGCCATTGTGTAACAGTCTATCCTCTATTCCCATTGTATTTCAGACTGTGTGAGTATCTATATTGTATTCTTGATATGCATGTGAGTGTCATCTCCAGTCATCCAGTCCCTCAGGAGCCAGTGTATTCCTGTCTGTGTTAATTACAGAAGACAGCCCTCCTCCCTCTGCGGCTTGGTAACACAGAGCAGTGTGGGTCAGAGCGGTTGAGCGTCCCACAGGGGAAAAACAAACACAACCCCACGGTCCGCAAAAGAGGCTGATTTATTGAAACCCACGACAGCGGTTACTGTAATGTGTTGCCCTGGTGTGGTTAGCCTCATGTGAGTACATTGCTGTCTTGTCATCATTCAGGAGACACAGCCATGGCACAATCTTTTTGTATATCTGGACTGCTGTTAAGACGTGCAGACTGTCAAAGAAAATGGGCCTTTGGGAAATTTAGAAAGTTATACCGGCCATCTTCCCACAAGAATGATTCAAAATAAGACTGCAAGGCAACAAGTGCCTTCTTAACTGGTAATTTAAGAGCTTTCGTGATATCTTTGGTGCTCAGGGCTCATTGCTGTGCGGTGTTTGCTACACCGCACTTCCCAGAAGTCAACAAACAGCCTTGGGATTTTATGATGAGAAAATCTGAGTTTCTCCAACTTTCTTTGTCACTCATGATAACCACCCTGTTCTCTTTCACTATTGCTGCAGCTACACACATCAAATGCATATATTGCAGATTTTTCCCATGAAAGAACAACCGAGTATCAAGTGGTCAGCACAGGAACCATAAAAGCTCTCATGAACTAAGTAAATCTTGAAGCTCTATTTTAGCATCTTTTAGCTCCTTGTTTTAGTTTTACAGTCAAAACCGTCACTGTTTTGGTTGAGTCTCAGAGCTTTCATCAGTGTCATTTCCAGCAGCAGTAGGCAGCTGTTTTCAACCAAAACTTAGCTAATTTTAGCGAATTGCTAATTTAGAGCCTAGCTAGTGAACAAAGTAGAAAAACTCCAGCTTCTCATATGTGACCAAGCAGCCTAATATTTTTTGTGCACATATATGTGCTCAAGGGCCTGTTATGGTTTCAGTGATTCACAATCGTTTAAAAAAAAAACAAAAAAAAACTGTTTTATTGACTTTTCTATTCTGTCATTGACTGTTTACTTTTTACTCTTCTCAGCCGGCTGGTTGGGAACTGCAAGTGATCAACAAAATCAACTAGCAAAAGAACAGAGCAAAAGGCAGTTCCCGGCTAAAAACAAAGAAGCCTAGCCATTGCAAGACACATTTTGGGCTGAAACTGGCATTCAAGTTGAGTCTCATTTTGAACCAGAGCAACTGCAGATTAATCTCATGCCTAATATGTTCAGGCACAATACTAGATTGATTAGTCCCCGCTGCAACACCATCTTGACTGTAAGAAAGCCGGAGGCGACAATTCCACCAGATGTAGTTCAAGGATACTAATGAAGACTGGGACACTGTGTCATATTGCATCATATCATTGGGGTACAACAAATGTGCAGTCTGGTCTGCACTTGCTGAAAGGATCAATAGCTGGAGTACTATCAAAGAACATGGATATGACCTCTTTTCACTGAGACGTCGGCAGTCAGCCTTCGCTCTGAATGTACTGCAACATCCTGCTCCAGTTACATTGTGCGTGTCACTCTCTATAGCATTTGTGGGGTCAGGGACTTTGTTCTGGCTTTAATTTAATAACATTAGTGCAGTTGGGTCGCATGCACTGTCAACAGTGGCCACAATCAGCTCTGGTGGAGATCTGCACTCTACTAAATGCCCTTTTCTAGGAATACATTGAACATCTTTGGGTTATGGACAGTTCACTACAGAAATCAAAGAACGTGTCTCTAAAAAACTAGAATGTGCATAGATCAGTTTACTTTTATAGAAAAACAATAATTCTATAAAATAATCAGTGAAAACAATCAAAAGCCACAGCCTGCATGTAAATATGGCTTTCTTTTCAGTGGAAAGCAGCGAACGTAGAAGTAAATATTGGACTGTTTGATAACTTTTCCTTGTTGCATCTGGCTTCTCATCTCTCTGAAATCTGAGCTGACTTCATGAAAGCTTCAAAAAGAAAGCTGAAAATCCCCCAAATGTCATGGAAGACAGAAAGCAAAGCTCAACGGCTGATGACAAGGTTTGTCAATTTAATCAATTTATAGCTGCAGAGCATGATCATCTGCTCCATGTCCTGTAACAGGCTAACTCAATAGCATGACACACTGCAGGGAAACACGATGCGCTGGAAACACACACACAAACATTATATCAACTACACTAACATTCTGTGTCACACACCTCGTAGTGGTAGTCCATGCAGGTGAGGTCTCTCCAGCATTTGTCACCTCTGATTTTAATAAGACCCTGAAAAAGACAGAAAAAAACACAAACATGTTACACTATATGATGCAATGGACTCAACAGATAATGCTGCTGTAAATCATGTCAAATTAGAAACCATCTACAGTACATTAGAAGATCAGATTACAGACTCCACTGATTCAAATTCCATATTTAGCTGTCCAAAAGTACTAAAATCAGATTAGGATTCCCGTGTCCGGGGAACATACATGAATGTAACAGCAGCTATAAATGCATTAACATCTCCTAATAAATAGTGCAATTACAAGTTATGCTGTTGCACTGTGAGCCAAGATAGGGATGGCAGAGGAGGCATGATCATCTGTAGATCAGAATCTGTAACCCATATTGATAATCACATCAAAATTTAACAATTTAAATAAATTAGGAGGACATAAAGTAAAAGGAATGAAATGAAGAAAAAGAAATGAGCTGCAGTGTGGTGTGACTGACAGGTTTGACTCAAGCAATATTTACCAGCATATAATAAACAAATAAAAGAGTATATAGTTTGCAGTTGGTTTTCTGATGAATTTTATTCTGTATATCTGTATTTAGATTGATAAATATAGAGGCTAAATATCAATGTAATGACTTTAAAATGCCACTGTCTTAATTAATGTCTGCAGCTTTTGCTTTTGCAGAAATTTGTGCAGTGCTCATTTAAATTAGACGTTCAGAATAACTGTGCATTGACTGTTTGCCAGGAAACTGGTCTAAAGGGACAGTACACCCCTTAAACTGAGTTGCAGAGTGTTGGAGATATTGGCCGTAGAGGTGTCTGCCTACTCTCCAATATAATGGAACTAGATGGCACTCGGCTTGTGGTGCAGGTATGTCTCTTTCGAGAAATCATGACTTGGGACTCAAGATAATCCACAGACCTTGTTGTGAGCAGTTTCATGTAGGAACTAATTTCTTTCTACAAAACTTCACCCACCAACCGAATTAATGCGCAGAAGGAAGTGTGCATCTACTGCTGACTCAATTAGCAACTCTGAAATAGCTAACATTTTTGTTGCAGGCATTGTTGTTGCTTTACATCATATTCAGGGGGTAAGGTCAGTCAATTTGAGTGAAATACAGGCCGACTAAGATTTGGAGGGGGGCTCATTACTAAATCACATGAGGTCCCCTGGTAGTTCAATGCCAGTAGGGCTTTAGGAACTGAACTGAACACGAACACCCCTGCTGCAAATGAGGAGTATTACGCAACATGAAAATAAAGAAAGCACCTTGAGAAATGAGGAACTGCTAACAGCTGCCCCATCCTTAAAAAAAAAACAACCAAACACTAATCACAAAATAGCTCACAGACTTTGTTGGGTATCACAGATAAATTTAAAAAGACAAAAGTGTATGAAGAGGATTTTCCCTAAGAAATAGAAAATAAAATTCAAACTTGACCAGAGACACTGAGAGAAATATATCCTCTGCTCCAAGCCTGTTTTTCAACAAATAAACTGAGTAAATAAGGTGCTATCCAGGACACGAGACTGTCAATATTGACACATCAGCCCGCCATGTGCTCGACATGGAATGTGGAATAAATCAGCCGCTAACCTCACTAACCAGATTTAGAAAAACCAGGACATTTCACTCCGATTATGAGCTTGGCTGTTGACTGCAGCTGCTGGCTGTTGAGATGATGCGGCCGAAGACGTCCCTGATAATCCAATTCAGTCATGAGATCCTGAAATGTCATCAATTACAAGCAGACATACAGACCTCTGACATAAACAGAGCAGTCTGCCCACAATGTCCAGAGTCCTGGGGCGAGGACAGTGTTGGAGGGAGACCACTGAGATACTAACAAATACTTTTCTACACTATTTTGATGCTTTCGAAATATATATATATATATATATGTATATATATATATATATATATATATGAACTCAAAAACATAGCAATGGTTTGCTAAAAGAAGGTAAATTCGCCATCAACGTCATCACTAAAAGAGACTGTGACAAATTCTGTCAGCATGTTATACCAATTAGTCACAGAGAGAAGTGATTCGACTTGCTATAAAAGGAGTTTTGCCCCTTCCAAAACAACTGGGGTAAAGACCACAAGTTCTGTCTTCCAGGTACACTGAGACTGAAAAAAATGCATATGACGTGAGGTAAACCGCAGCATTTCAATAGCAGAGACTGGCAAAGCAAAGGTTTACCCTGGAATCCAACAATAAAAACAGAGTTTAAAAAAGGCAGCAACAGGAACTACGATGGCAGCACCACAGCCGGGCCTCGTTTATACTGTAGTGGTCTTGAATTTAAGCACTTTGACGGACACATATACATACAGGCACATGGCATTCTTCCTGTTTAATCTTTATTCTGAAAACAACCCTCAAATATATATGACGAAATTTTCTTGGGAGACAAACAAGAAGCCACCTGTTGTCAAAAGTAAATTAGCAGTTTGTGTTATTCTTTTTTAAATGTGTGGTTTACTGAATCTTATAATATTCTGTGTTAAACTAAAACACAATAACAGCACAACTAGTTCCTCTTCCCTTTAAATGAATCTGCCAGCAAACTGGTCATAATGTGCTTCCTTTAAGCCCAACCGTGCTCCTCAGACATGTCTGAGGGACACACCTATCATCATCATCAGCACAAGATGTACTGTGTCTCGTGTAGGATTTGCATGCAGATAATATTAAAACTGCTGCAATGAGTATATTAGCAATGGATTAAATTACCATGTGTATGTGAAGGGTGGCCCTAGAAGTGACAAACCTACAGAGAATTATCAGCAGACATTTCAGTTCTCTTCAGCTCTATAGAGTGTTTTAGTGGCTTTCATCTCATTGTTTTGGTATGACGACCTGCAACTTTATCGTTTTGATTCTGTAGGAAGCTCTTCCAAGAGAAAAACGTGATAAACTCACTGTATACTACCGAGCCAGCACTAAACAGCAGGTAGCAGTTAGCAACTAGCTGATGAGAGTAGTGGAGCATTTTTCTACTTAACAGCCTGATATTGCTTTTAGGAGAAAGTGAAGAGCCAAACAGAGCAAAAAGTATAGTGACAATTGGACTTAAATTCATCAGATAGATTGAAACATGACTCCAAATTAATGCTGATGTTACTTACGTCAGTCAGTTTCAGTTAATTCACAAAACTAGAATTACTGCCCCACAGTTGTATGCATCGACGCACATCTATACAATCAGTTTTAACATGGGCACCCAAGATCAGAGTCACCAATTTAGTATCTGACCAAATGTCTGCCCTTTCTGTTCCTGAGTTATGAGATTAAATAATGGTCAGGAGAGTGTTTTTGTGGAAAATTATGATGTTACAGTAAGGTTTAACTTTGACCTTTTGGATACAAACTGTCATCACTTCATCATTTCATCCTATTAGACATTTGTGTTAAGTTTTGTCATAATTAGCATATGGATTCTTGAGTTATGGCCGCCAAATCTAATCGATTTAGTCTTCAGTCCAAGTGAACGTTGGTGTCAAATTAGAAGTAATTCCCTCAAGGTGTTCTTGTGATATCATGTTGACAAGAATGAGACAGACAAAGCGACCTTGATCTGTGACCTATAACCACCAATATGAATCTGTTCGACATTGAGTCCAAGTTAACGTTTGTGCCAAATTTGAAGAAATTCCCTTAAGGCGTTCTTGAAATATTGCATTCACAAAAAAACCTAACAATAAAATACAATTTATGACACATAATGGAAATGTAAAATGGGACACCCAAATAATATGTAAAATTTAAAAAAAAAAAGAAAGTGCATGTATTATATAGTAACATTTACAACATACAAAACTCCTTGGACTAACCAAAGACCCTAACACCTACACTACCTACACTACTGAATGGTCCCAGTATTATTCCATTAGTCTAAACAATGGTTAAATAGGTAACATACAATAAATAGAGACTTGACAAGTGGAAATAATACTACAATTTACATGGATTGTGGAATAACTAATGATGCGCAATGTATTTACAGTTCTTTTTTACAGTGTTATCTGTCTCATTCCGCAAACCACACTAAAGCTTGTACATTTATGGTTATGTTTTTTAAGCTTTATACGGGAAAGTTAATTTGGAATAAAGTCACATTGAGCATATATACAACATTATATATACAAGCATTGTGAAAGATATTACATTCAGTAGGCTTCAGAAGACTAGAGCTGTACAAAGAGGCTAAACGGGAGCATTTATCTTGGACCATGATATGGCACATGTAACTTTCTTTCTTTCTTTCTAATATTAGATAACTAGGACAGGTGTTGTCATATAACATTACAGTAATTTATGTGAGTGCTTCAAGTTGAAGAAAAAGCCTCAACTTGAAAAACTAGCCTCGATATTTGGACATTATTTTCGTCATTCATCAATATCACCCTTGAAGCGTAGAAATTCATCAGTATGTACCCCCCATGTTAGTTAGATGTGCAAATAGAAGGTTATAATATGTCAGTTGTGTGTTTACGGCCTGTTTCTGCTGCCCTCAAGTGGCCACAAAATGAGTAAATGCAGGTTTAAATCGTTACTTCAGATTAAATGCAATAATTTCAGATTAGAAAGAGAGAAAGAAAAATGTGAGGAAGAAAGGTTGAGGTTGTGAAAAGAGGTTTAACATGAATTTTATCGAAAAATGTCTATAAATTCACACCAGCTCTCCTAATTTGCCCCAAAAAGCCATTGTCTACCCATCTATGAAGAAGTCTTATGATAAAAAATATTTCTCAAACCAAACAGTAGTCTTAGCCCCTTCAAGATTTTATGCCCCTCAATTCTGTTTAAGTATTACAGAAAAAAAACCTTCCTTAAACATTAGACAGTTGAATCAAATTAGAGCCCAACAAAACAACACTCTGATCTTTATAAGCCAATTATTTGCCAGACAGCTCTGTCTCGTAGATTAAAGACAGAAAAACTTTATTTTTCTAAATAGGTCAGAGCCACTGTGCAGCGGGAAAGAAAAATGATCAGGAGACCTCAATCGACTAAATCTCAAAGTCACTGTCACCACAGATATTTATCATAACAGTCATAACATTCCAGTGTGCCAGTTGTACACCAACACCCTGGACCAGTCAACATGCCAGCAACATTATGTCCCAACATCCTTAGCAACGGGCAAACCAATCTGATCTCCACTCACAAAACACATTCTCATGCTAACACTAATCCCAGTTAACACCCAAAACTCCACACCTAGCAAAGCATTTCCAAATGATGGAGTGTTTAATAGAGATGTTCCTGCCAGCAGTGAAACGTGTAATCCAATTCACAATTCCTGTGCCAGAACTTTAAACAGGAAGCTCATAAACATCAGCAGAAAAGCAGAGAAATTAATCATTTATGAGTTTCTTCACAAGAAATGTACTTGGGCAACTCACTCTGAGACAAAATATTCAATATCTAGAACCCCATATTCACTGGTTTTATAATCTATTTATTTATCAAAGGAATACTTCATCCTTCAAATGTCCATTCGTATATCAATTACTCACACCCTGTTGAGTAGAATATGCAAAGAAAACTTTCTCACATGCCTTCACAGTGAACGAAGAATCCAAAAACTAAGGAAATTCTGGATGAATTGACATAAAGGGGGTCCTTGTTCAATGACAGCAAAACTATATCAAAACATCCATTTACAAACTCTCAAACAACTCATGCAGTATAATCCAAGTCGCATTTATCTAATCATATGCTAATTACTTCTCAATCACATGCATTTTCACTAAATCTTTGTATTCAAAACAAGTGAGGCTATTTTCAAAGGCCAGACTCCATTGACAAACAGCCATTTTACCTCCCCGAACATAGGAGCTGCTGGTCTACCACTGTGGCAGTATTGTTTGTGCTACTGTGAGACTTTTTAAAATCTGAACTAACCCTTCAAAACACCAGAGTCATACATGAACACAAACTAACTAACTATTTGAGGCAGGGGTAGGCCAGCAACTCCCATGTTCAGTCAGGTAAGATGAAGAAAGTTTTACCCTTAGTTCAGTTTCCTGTCACAGAGGGCAGTCTGTTTTGGAGGTACTGAGCATGTAACTGGATAAATGAGACTTGGATCATACTGCACTGTGAGAGTTTGTAAACAGATTTTGATCTAGTTTTGCCATTGTTGAATGTGGGCCCTCATGACTTCCATTCACCAAGAATTTTCCCCATTTTAAAATTCCTCGTTCACCGTGGATCCTTTAAAACAACATGGTTCAGCTAGCGGACTCTCATTAAGGAAAAATGAATGCGAAAATACTCACAGTGGTTCGCACTGTAGAAACTCTACAATGGATGTGTGTCTAGCCTGCTTGCCTACAAAGGTGTTAATGACCACAACAAGGCTTGAAGTTCCCCCTGCTTCCAATCTTTATGCTAAGGTAACAACAACAATGCTAATCATCTTCTTAACATATCTTTGTACCAGATGAACAAAGACTAATTGATATCTATGTTCTTATTATATATTATTCTTATTACTTATATTATAGAAGACCACAAGCATATTTCCTAAAATGTTTTTTTCTCTTAGCAAATGCTATGCTATCAGTAAACCGCTAGCAAGGAAAGGTGGTTGATTTTGCATGTTTTAAATATTTTGGTGGCATATTAAAAGTAAATGCCTGGTACAAAGACAAGAGTGCTACCATGGATGTATAATGTATGGCTCCTCAAGACTTTCAAAATGTTAACTGATTAATCAAACCTTGACAGGGTAATAAGGTATTTTCCAGTAGTAATGTCATTAAAAAAATGCATCCACTTATTTACAAATGTCTCTTTCACACTGCAAGTCTATGGAAAAAAAAGTCTTTTGGGCCCCATGGCACCATGTGACGGACCTGAAAGGTGAAATACCACTGTTTTGCCACTACAAAAAGCTTCAAAGCCTGGAGCTGTTCCTGGGGACTTGACTAACAAAGGTAGACAAAATACCTCCACACTGATATTTTGTTTGGGCCCTAGTGGAGAACCATTAACTCGCTGTAAATCCCTTTGACTAGTCTGAGTCATCAGAGGCTGCAGGGCCAATTTGAGAGGCTAAAAGCCTTCACAAGGATGAAGAACTACAGAGATGTGGACCAATGTAAGAGACCAAGGCAACTGTAAACAAACACTCTAAATGTGTCACCCTTGCACAGTAATTAAATAGCACAGCCAGATTTTACAGGGCTGTGACTACACGGAGGTCATTAAACCTAAAGCTGATTTATTTTTAAGGAAAGATAAAACGGGCTATAAGGCTGCGTATCAATCAGCACTAAAAAGAACAGCTTTTTCTTTTTCTCCCTTAGGTAAACATGGCTAATTGCGCTTCAGAATATTTACTGTATTTCATGGTCTATCAGATCACATTAGCGACACCTTTTTGTAGCTTACCGGCTGATTACCCGCGCAGGCTGCTGATGTAAACAAGCAGCTGCAGCACAAATCACACTAGCTGCTTAATGCCCCAGCACAATTTGCATGATATATTAAACAGATCCAGCTATGCTAATGCAGAAACTAATATGAGTAATTAATCAATTAATTAGCAAATATTTATATGTGAGCACTCTTGTTTAGCTTAACATATGGTCATTTGACATTTCTCTTATTTTGGCAGCCATATGTTAGACCTGATTGTGTTTGGCCAACCTGCTGTGCCATTAGTGTGTGTTGAAGCTCCGTTTGCTGTAATTACCTCCCCTGTGAAGTGGTGCTTTATCTATCTTAGCAGATTCTCTTGTTTTTATCAAAGGTAACCACGGAAACCAGAGCATATTTGATTCACATTTAGGCCCACACACTCTCATTCATGTTCATTTTTAAGAAAGTGTTTGTCTTGAATTGAAGCAACAGTTGGTAAAGAGTAAAAGGGGGAAAATGCAACAAAGTAATGGTCATATAAAAGCACATCAGCCCATCTCAAGTATAGATATAAGATAACCATTTCAATGCAGAGAAAATAATTTCCCTCATTGACGTGACAGATGCCACCATCATGGATTAAAGTATGTACCCAGAGTGTGACAATTGGGACGTTTTGTAATCATGCTGTGAAAATACACACAAGAAACATGATGGGTGGGCTCATACATCCCATCTCCCACTCATTCTCTACAGCTGAGAGGTCCTTTGAAGTATGTGCTAAGCCATGACGTCCTCACGAGCAGAAACTGTATAGCAGTCACAGAGCAGTGGTGAACCACAGGCTGACAGACCGATAAATGGCTGTGACCAGGGTGGATCAAACACTGAGGGACTGTGGCAGAGGCTGGACTGTACTTAACACTGCCGAGCTGCTACACAAATACAGTCACTGTGACAGAGTCTTTGCTCTTCACAGTTTCTTGAGCTCTCTCACCATATTATTATTTAATCTGTAATGGATTTGTCTCTGTGAAGTATGTGCAAATGTATTTTCCAGGAATGTTCATTACACATCTGAATGAAAGTTGAAAAGTGAGGAAAAGACATGCAGTTGAGTAGTTGGGAGAAAATCGCAGCCTCTGCGACATTTTGTTTTCTCTGTTTATTGTTCGACGTCTGGATTTGATTTCCTGACAAAGTGCCCAAACTTTCCAAGTTCTGGATGTCTGACATTCTTGCCAGCACTCGAATGCAGCGTTATCACAAAAAAATGAAAATCTCATTGTGAAAATCCCAGATCGGGATTATCACCTTAATCTAATCATCTGATCCAATTGAGCTGAGAGTGATCTGTTCACTTTGGACACAATCTGATAGGGTGTCGCCAACACCTTCTGTTAATGTCACTGCAGGAGATTAACCCACGCAAACTAAGCTTCTAATTGCATTTAAACACCAGATACATGCAGTGATATATTCCTGTAGTATCAAGAGTTCTGTTCTAATATCTGCTGAATATTTCTGGTAACACAAATATTGTGTCATGAGCCAAAAATCATAAACCCTTTCATAAATCATAAAACCCATCATTTTTGTCAACCAATACCTTACACTTATGTTCAGGAAGTAAATGGAGTTTAACATACTGTCATTAAATCCCTGCAATCAACAAATATGTAACAGCAGGCACAGATGAGGTGTTTTCATTGTAGTGACTTTGCATATTGCTGAATGAAAGGTCTTTACAGCTGTGTGTGAGTCTTTACAGTCAAACGGGGCGACCCAGCTCTCTTCACGGTCCTAATAGGAAAAACCCCGGTGGATTTCTGGTAAGTGCAGTGATTGGCAGACAACACCGAGTTGGTGGTCTAAAATTCACCATGGAAACTGTCAAACAACCAGACATGTTGTTTAGCCGACCATATATTTGGGTTGGATTTCCAAATACTGGCTGTGTTTAAGTAACGATCTAAAATCAGAAGAACTAACACTGGAATATCCCAGAAAATTATACTGTTGCAAAATCTTTTTTCCCCTCTATACTGGCATGCTGGATGTCAGGTGTGTGTGTGTGTGTGTACAGTATGTGTGTGTAGAGTGCATGCCTTTCCGTTTGAATTTACAAGACATGCTTCCTCCTAGACAGGAATATCATCAGGGTCTCCCAACAGGAAATGTGTTAGTCAAGGTGCGGGTGGCAGTGAATGGGTTTCAGGAGTAAGACATTTTATCGTGTTTGACAAGTCAAACAGCCGCTACGAGACGTTACATGCAAAAATCCACCCAAAAATGATTTCACCGCTATTTTTTGTTGTTTTTCAGTCAAAGCAGTTGTGCTCTCTTGTTTCGGTGGGCCGAGAGATGCAACAAACCCCTGTATGTATTTGTAAAAATGTTTTACTCACAGCTCCGAGCATGATGCGAACAATGAGCCATCTGAAGGTCCAGATGCTGATGAGGGAGGGGGGACAGCAGCGGGGGACCTGGGACAGAGTCCACACCGGACACAGGAAAATGGCCAGAAATCCTGTCTCCAACAGCTGACTCTCCCAACCTGGACAAACGATCAGGGTGTCATTTATAAAAAGAGCTTTTGTAAGATAGAGCATGCAACGGTTAATGCTATAAGCTGCACACAGTATAATCAAGTTAAACCACAGACATTGTTTGGCAGCTATTAGTTCTTCATAGCTCACACTAGAATATGATGTAATATAAGTAAACAGGCTAAGTCTATAATACGCAGCGATGGAAAGACCTGTCAGAAACTTTGCTTGGTGCTGCTGAAAGCAGTTAATCCTTTCTAACATGCTACAAGCTTATTTTTTTATCATATTTGCTTTGAGCTAAATGCTCATGTCAGTATGATAATATGCTTGCAGTTATGATTATAATCCTCTTTTACTGCTGACACATGGTCATTATCAAAAGACACAGGCACAATGCTAAGATACATGTAGTTATGATGGACATACCGATGTTTAGTTTGTATGTTTTCCGTGTTCACCATCTTAATTAAACATGTAAGCATGTTAATATTTGCAAAGTTTTACAAGTCATGATAGGGGCATGAATGTGTGCACTACATGTCATTCCAATTCACACAACAATCATTAAGACGTTTCACTTAAAGGGATAGTTTGAATTTTTTTAGGTTGGGTTGTGTCAAGTGTTTAGCCATGGTCAGTGTATTGCACACAGTAGATGTCAGTCTGTATGCTCCCAGTTTGGAGAAGCAGGCTCTGACACAAAAGCTAAGCAATGTACTGCTGTGCAAGGGGGTCTGCAACAAAATGTGTTTAAGCCATCTAAATAGTCCCACCTAAAAAATCTATATCAGTTTAAGTGTACACTATATTGAGATCATTTTTATTGCTTTACCTTTCCTTCAGATCGCCTGTTTCCACGGGAAAAACATTAACTGCTTTAGCTATCCATCTATGCTCTCGTCAAAGCCACCAGACTCCATTGAAAAAAAGGGTAATTTAAGCTTGGTGACTATGAAAGGTACTGGTCTACTGCTGCTTTGATCAGCTGGTTAATTTATGTCACAATGTGACTTTGGTGAATCCGACCTAACCCTTTTAAACGCCAAAGTTACACAATAACGCAAATAAACTAAAAGATCGAGGCAGTGGTAGAACAGCAGCTCTTGTAATCAGCAATGTTAAATCGCTGTTTTTCTCAATGGAGTCTGGCTTTGAAGAGAACAATATAAGGGCTTAATTTTCAAGTTGAGACCACTGTCTATATATATACACACATACATACATATACACACACTAAAACTGACATAGATTTTTTAAGGTGGGACTTTTTTAGGTGGCTAAAATACATTTTGTTGCTGATTCCCTCTACAGCTGTAGATTGCTTAACTTCCATGTGAAACTCCACCTTGCTTCTCCAAACCAGGGGCGTGCTGGCTGAAATCTACTGTTTGAAATATACTGCCTATGGATAAGTACTCCATACAACCCAACTTCAAAAAATCTGAACTATCCCTTTAAAACTACAAGCATCAATTTCAAACCAACACCTTTTGTGGTACTAGAGCACTCATTCTCAAACAACGGTATGTTTACCACTGCGGCCATCAAAAAACTACTTTTTTTTTTTAACTAACACTGCTTAACTATTTGATCCATGAACTGAATTCAAAATAAGTTTGCCTTTCCTGTAATATTTCTGTTGCAATATCAGCCTGCTACATAGTAACGTTCAAGAACATAAAGTAGCGTGTACATGTCCACGATAAGTTCTGAGCTAAAATGTGATGGCAAGATAGTAGGCGGAGGTCAAATGAATGGTTCAAAAACCCTTCCATAGTGGCTCCAAACAGGAACTAGTGAAGTGCGGCTCAGGAGATGAAAATTTCTAGCAGCCCTATTTTACATCTTTGAAATCAACCAAGCACAAGTGCTACCTATGCAGCGCCAGTCTCCACAGCACCTGAGGAGGGGCTGGCCCTAACTGTGTGTGAGAGTTGCTCTACAGGAAAAGTGAGGGAATCACCCAGATCATTAGAAAACATCCTATATCCTTTGCACCACTTATAGTAGATGTTAAGATTCACAGGGATAAGTGAAAACTTTGACCTGCTGGTTGCACTAAATGGAAACTTTAGTCAGTAGGCTTCATCCTCTGGGGACCATTAACGTCTGTAGAAAATTCCACTGCAATCATCCCAAGAGTTGTTGAAATATTTCAGTCTGAAGCAAAGAGATCCACCACTTCGCTTCAGAGTGTCCCTAGAGCCATGCTGCTAGCTTGGATAAAGACCGCACTCAAAGTGATTAGAAGTAAGGAGAGTTTTGAAATCTGCAGTTTGATGACAAGTGAGCAAAGTTCATGGTCTGCCAATGAAGACCATGTTATATGGTCAAAAGCTCCAGAATGAGAGAGTAGGAACCTTGTGTAAAGATTGTGTATTAAAAGAGAATGTGATTTGATTATCAGTAATACGCATGCTATCCCAGAGACTAATGCCCCTAACAAGCCTCTGGTTTGAAGTCTAGACTTGGGAACAATCGGAGGAGCTTATTCTGCAGACTGGAAGCTGCACTGTCAGCTACAGGGTGATAATAGGCCCAAAAGAAAATAAAGAGTGGAGGAGAAAGACAGTGAGAGTGAGAGAAAAAGAAAAAAAAAAGTTTTTAAAAAAGAGAAACAGAAGCCACAACTCCAAACCACAGACACTGGCCTGGCGTCTCTGACTGACAAAGTGTCATTAACCAATCACAGAGCTGCCACTGACCTCGCCACTTATCTGGGCCAGAGCCCTACATACAACCTCCTATTTATATTTTCTTTTTTCTTTCCTTTCCGTCCTCCCTCTTCATTATTACGTTCGTGACAGTTTACTGGGTTCACCGAGTAAGGAGGCAACTTACGGCACATCAGTAAAGCTTCATTTTGTCAATAACTGGCTGTAAACAATTTGGGATACAGTCAAGAGAAAGCTTGGAGTAAGACTCATATGTGCAGTGCTTGAACTGTATTAAACTCTACAGCTGCAAGGAGACCAATTCCCACTAGAATCATACAGGGCGTCTATCTTAACCCTCCTTAATTAAATGAAATTATGGATATCTCTTTGGTGAAAACATGTCTATTTCTACTCTAAACAAATCCGTCTGAATATCTACATGCATGCATCAGATGTGTCAAAAGAGATCAAGTGTGGTTTGAGGGGCTTTACCACATTGGTTTCACTGTAAATAAACAAAGATGGTATCCAAACCTGAGTGTCTCACATAAATGCTTTGCATCAAATCCTCTATTTCATGTGGAGGAACAAGGTTGAAAACTGGCGTTGATGGTGGAGTTCACTTACCGAAGGAGTACCTGGAAAGAGACAAAAAAATAAATCAACCTCAGTATTAGAAAGTATTATAAATGTGGTGCATTATTTTACACTAAAACTGAAGGCGTAGACAGTAATAGCTACAATTACCTACTTTTTTTTTTATTAATTTAAAGCTGCAGTAAGTATTTTTGTGCCACTTGAGGGCAGCAGAACAAGCTAAAAATACAACACCTACTATTAAGTACAACCTTATAAAGTAGTTTTAAAGTTGTTATGGTAAACCAGTCCTGTCAAGAATACTCTTATTCATTTGGGGCATTAAAGCAACTTTTTTTAATACTTCCAATAGGAGTTGTGTTCACATTTTCTAGCAGAAGATAACAAGGCTGTGAGCAGTCATATTTAAAATGTATGGTCAGTGTATTAAAGAGTGTCTGGTATACATTCATCTCTATAAACAGATATGTGCATATATATGCAGAGGGATGAGATTTTGGTTTCGTAAGTGTTCTGGTTTTTGTTTGCACTTCAAGTAGTATTGACCAATCAGGTCTAAGCGAGCTTTGGTTGCATGTAGGTAAACAGTCTGTGTGGAGAGCTAAAAAGGTGGATCACTCTGGCCAAAACGGAATTTTCCGAACCCAATGGCTACTGTCTGATGACGATTTTAGCTTTATTAGCTGAATACCTGTCAGACAGTCTGGTTGTATACATCGTCTCTCAACTTCAACTCCATTCTTGTGTCTCAAGTTGCTAGTCAGATTGTAAACATGGGCCGCTGCAGGAAAAAGGACGTCTTGGCCCACATATTCGTTTTCCACTGCCGTTGCCCTCAGAGGCTAAATTGTTGTCAGACTGATTGTCGAAGGAACCTAAGATTGGGTATAAATCAAAACGCTGATATACTCCTTGATGCATTTAACCAAGGGATATAATGAAATACCTAGAATTAAATAAATCTGACAGAAACTGAGATTTAAAGCTGCGATATTTAAATTTTTTGGCCTCTTGGGGACATAGGAATAAGCGCAAACTGCCTGTTTACTGATTCAGCAGGCACAGAGACAAAATAAGCATTATCAGGAGTTGTATTTATGTCTACCTGATGGAATGTGTGTCCAATATCCACTCCTTTTTTAGCTCTGTTTTTGGTCTCCACCAACTCCTGAGAAAAATATCTGGCTCTTTAGCTGCTAAATGCTCCACCATGTTCACCAGCTTGTTGCTAACTTTGTCTGTTGTTAGTGAGCAGTGGGTTTATGAGAGCTTTTTTGATGAAAATAGCTGCCTTCTGTAGATGGAAGCAATATTAAAGAGAGCAGAGTTGCAGGCTGGGTAACCAGTACCAATTCAAAATGGACCTAAAGGCTCCAAAGAGCTAAAAAAAACAAAAACAAAAACGTTGGGTGGCAAAGTTGTGTGATAATGCTGTGTGGGTATGATATGACATATGATATAAGGGAATATAAACACACAATTTCAAGAATAATATGGAATTTTACACTCAAAAGACTGAATCCAAAAATTTAGTTTGCAAATTCATACAAGTTCTTGTAAAATAGTTTGTCATTTACATGTTATCCCAGCTGTATATTCCAGACTCACCACAGCTGTCCCACGTTGACCAGGGAGTGGTAAAGCACCCACAGTGTAACCATGATCACCATATTCGCCATTCCCATCACCAAGACAAACGCAGACAGTGCCATTCCCACCAGGGCAATGCCGTTCAGGTTGGCGTCCATGTCGCTCCAGTCTAACAGCCACAGGATGGAGGGCGTGTACGCGAAGGCGGCTAGGCCTATCTTTCCCCCTACATAGCGCTTCACACTGTTGAGGTAGTTCTTGCAGGGCATAAGGCCATGCTCGCCTATCAGCTGCTTGTTCTGGTTGTAAGCAACGCTGAACGCCACAACTACAGGAAAGAAAGGGAGACAAAAGGGGATGAAGGCACTAACACAAATATGATTTAAAGCTTCTTTGCTCAATGCTGATTTTATTTTAAATCAAAAGTGTCATGAAGGTGGAGACTGTTTATTTCGCCCCTGTGAAATCTTTGTGCATCAGCATGTCAGGTAGATATTAATCAACAATATTAAGGGAGAATTTAGGGAGATCTGTGTGGATGATGATGTTGTTCTGGCATCACTGGACTGTGACTTCTTATCGTGCAGTGTCACAATTTGCTGCTAAGTGAGTGAGTGGACATGTGAAAGCAAGCAGACTGTGGTTTTCCCCATGCAAAAAAGTAAACTGTTCCGCCTAGGTCATGGAAACAGGAGGCTGAAATTGGATTCCTGAACAGGAAGTTCATTTGCACTGACAGTTGAGGTGGTTTACCTTCACCTATCTATCTACCATCTACATATCTTTTAGGTGCCTCTAGCATTACTGACTGGGAGGAGACCGCAGGACAAACCCAGGACACTGTGTGGGGATTTGCATCTTGCAGCTGGACAGGGAACACAGGAATACCCCAAAAAGAGGTGGGGAATGCTACCATGCTAACAAATATGCTAACACTAATCGGGGTCATTCTGCTACCTAATGAATACTATTACTTCTGATTTTCTTCTTGGTATATTTAGTTGCCAAAAGTTCTGTACTTCTAGATAGGTGAAATTGCAGTGCATGGCACCAGCACACTAATAAGACAATATGAACAACAAAGCTGTCTTTTCAAACATCGATTAGCTAGCTAACAAGCTGTCAGTAACTAAATAACGTCCTCGGTGTGAAGGACTGACTGTGATGAGGATGAACCCTCAGCAGTGTGTCTGCATGCTTACAGTAAATAAAGGCGACGGAGCGCAGCAGCACGATACGAGTGAGCCAGTAAGTCCCAGTCTGTACCGACTCCAGTCTCTTCTCCTTCCCAGTGTCTTCACTGGTTTCTGCTTCATGTTCTTCACCGTCGTCAGCACGCTGTGTGTCTGTTTTACTGCTAACCACACGTCTTTTCCTCACAGACCTCTCTGAACTGTCAACGGTGGCCGCCATGTTCGCGGACCTTACGGTCACGTGACTAAACACATGCGGAAATGTATTATAATAATGATAATAATAATAATTATTATTGTTGTTATTATTATTATTATTGTTATTATTATTATTATTATTATTATCATAATTACTTGAAATAAAATGCTAGATAAATACGAAAAATAAAAAAAGAATAACTGAAACAATTTTGAAATGTTATCTCTAATTGGGATCAAAGGTCTGTAAAAAAAAATCAAATGAACAAAAATAGAAACATAAATAAAAATGAAACTTATTATTATTATTATTATTATTATTATCACTTCAAATACTAAATAAATAAGAAAAACAATAAAAGAATAACTGACTAACTTATTATAAATATTACCACTACTACCCATACTACTATTAAAATAATAATAATAATAATAACAATAATAATACGTTGCATTTAAATGTTATACTTGCTCAAGGTGGAGCTAATTTGAAGTACTTATTCATACAGTTGTAGTTTCGTGTCAAACAATGTATGATACATTTTGACCTCTTGGATATTAAATTTCAAGCAGGTGTATAAGGTATATCATTTGTTTCTGAAAATTAGTTAAGTAACAGTAGGCAAATTACTTAATTTCTGCCTCTGAATTTGGACTACTCAAATCCAGCCATAGAGTGTCTCCTTTTTATTGCGTAGACTATTTATCCAAATCCAAATTACCTTAAAAATATGTATTTCGTTGTAAATGTTATACTGACAGTCAGCAATTATCTGCTTCGTCATGCCCAACTAGGAGGAACTCTGCAAGTAAAACTTTGCAAAGGCCAATGGGACACGAGGGGTGGAGAAGTGCAAGTACTACACAGAGTTAAAGTACTAAAAAGAAAATAGGGGCTCGTCAAACGTTGCCTGACTTTGGAGGAGGACGCGGAAAGGAATAGTTCAAGACAAGAAATTTGGGATTTTACTTGATTTCTGGGTGAAACAGTCTTCCTAAAGAACAGTGCGCAATTACGCACCTGGAGAGTTCTGCAGGAACGGGGCAGTCTAGCAACTTTTTGCCAAGAATGACAGAAGAGAACAAGTCCGTGACAGAGCATCCGCGCAGTCCAGCAGGCAGCGACAGCTCCATGTCCCAGCATGGATCGGATTCAGAGTCACCGACCTCTCCAGCGGGGTCCGACGCACAGGAGGCAGTGCGCCCGCCCGGGATTACGCACAAACCGGAGGGCAGCGCGGAGGCTGAGCGCTTCCCCGCCTGCATCCGCGACGCGGTGTCGCAAGTGCTGAAAGGTTACGACTGGTCGCTGGTGCCGATGCCCACTCAAGGAGAGAGAGGACTGAAGAGCAAACCCCACGTGAAACGGCCGATGAACGCGTTCATGGTTTGGGCGCAGGCAGCGCGAAGAAAGCTGGCAGACCAGTATCCTCATCTGCACAACGCTGAGCTCAGCAAGACGCTGGGCAAACTGTGGCGGTGGGTCCTGAGGGTACAAACTCTCAACTTAAATTAAAGAGTTAGAGTTAGTACTGCATGCAACTAAACCTGCAGACCACCACAGTTAGTGTCCCCAAACCCAAATCCTGGTTTCTGTGAATTTCATCACAACATGAGCATTTCTTTGAATTGTGACAAGCCCTCTGATAAAATGACAGCTGGCAAGCAGTAAAACGTGCAGAAGTTTTAAAGTCAGGACAATAACTTGATGGGACAGAACTTGCAAATAGTACAAAGTAATGCAAAATTAAAAAGCTTACAGAGGAGATTGTGGGTTTTTTCACCTCCATGTGCAATAACCTCTGTTTAAGTAATAGTTATTCTAATGCAGTCTGATTGAGTTCAAAATGCAGCCAGTGGTGGAGGTACATTTTACCAAGTAAAAGTACTACAATATGAAAAATACTCCTACACTAAAACTGTCACTTAAATAAACTTACAACAGTATTATGAGCTCAATGTACTTTAAGTATCAAAAGTAACAGGACTCATGATACAGGAAATAGCCCCTGTGTGTTATACTATAATATAATGCTGTAGTTCATTAGCATTTTACTGTTGTTAAGGTGGGACTAATTTTATTTTATACACTATTGGGTGGTTTAATAACTGTGCATCAACCATTATTAGCTTATCATATGTTTTGTTATTAAGTTTTGATCTGTAAAGTAACTCCTAGCTATAGCTGTCAGATGGTGGAGTAAGTAGGCCTACTTTATTTCCGTCTGAACTGTAATGGAGTACATAGTGCACAAAATGTCACTCAGTGACGTTAAAGGAACAATTCTAATTCTCATTTGCTGTTTGGTATTTCATCCTAATGGCCATAATAAATGTGTTACAATTATATGTTATCATTTGGTGGATACTTTGAAACTTTCTGTTTCTTTATGTTTCAACAGCGCTGTGGTTAACACATGGTTAGGTTCAGGCACAAAAAACACTTGATTGTGCTTAGGACAACAACTGCTTTTTGTATCACCGTATTACAGTATACCAGGGTTTTGCAAAAAATACAGATGCTCATCTTTCCATTACACTCATATGGAGAGGCTGTATTGAGGATGTATTGTGTGTAGTGCACATCACGTGCCACCAGAGGTCAGTCCCTATTGATGGAACTATGGGTGGAACAGGCAGCTGAGCTAGCAAACATGACGACAGTTGTGGTGGGGATAAGGTTACAGGACTGCAGACAATCAGCTAGCAATGGCAGAGATAGGCCGCAGGGAATAAAAGCATATTTTCACATCTTACTTGCTGAATGAAGGGTTTACTTTCACCCTTTAGAGTTGGTTATTGTTGGAACAGTGGGGCACATAACTAAACAACTAACAAGAATAACTAGGGTGGTTTTGGTGAGTTTTATTTTGTTTCTGATGAATTTGAACGAAGTGTGTTTTACGATGAGTTAACAAGGTAATTAAGCTATCGTTGGTCTTAGTTTGGCGAAAGAGAGAAACTTAGATTTCAAAGGTGTACAGTTGTATTTCTGTTTAATAAGGAAAATAGGTGCCATCCCCTCCGCATCCCAATGACAAACTCAGGTCATATACTAGTCATTTTTAGAAACATTGGTCTGACATGTATGAAACTGTACAACTGTTACAAATGTAACGTAGCCATGGTTTGCAGAAACGTATAATGCCAACCTTTTCTCCTGCCGACTGAGCTGGGTATTTTACAGAATTCCAACACTTTCATTTTTACGATACTGATCACAGAACATATGGCAACGTGTGTATCTCTTTTGGATGAACATTTTGTATAGCCAATATACTTGCTGCTGGTATTTAAAAGGACCTTCAATAATCTAATGACTCATTTGTCTCTTCCTCAGACTCCTCTCTGAAACAGAGAAGCGTCCCTTTGTTGAGGAGGCCGAGAGGCTGAGGATGCAGCACAAGAAAGACTATCCAGACTACAAGTACCAGCCTCGGAGACGCAAGAGTACCAAACCTGGACAGGGGGACTGTAGACCTGGACTGGTCCAGCAGCAGCATCAGCAGGGCTTGTATAAGACAGAACCAGGGGTGGCCAGGCTGGCTGGCACAGGGGAAGTGCACCATCATTACCATCTGGACCGAACAGGTGAGATACCTTCCAGATGTTGAATTTAAATACACCTTTTACGTACCTTTTTTACCTGTATTGCTTCAGTATGGGAATATTCATTGGTGCTTTCTTGGTTTGGCTTTCTCAGGTCAGTCTCATGGGCCTCCAACACCTCCAACTACTCCGAAAACCGACCTCCACATGGGGAACAAACATGAGGGCCAGCGGCCTTTGGACAGCAGCGCCGGCTCTGTTCCTCCCACCAGCCGTCAGAACATTGACTTCAGTAACGTGGACATCTCAGAGCTTAGCACTGACGTCATCAGCACCATCGACGGATTCGACGTCCACGAGTTCGACCAGTACCTCCCTCCCAACAGCCACGGCTCCACTCTTCTAACCCCGCCAGATACCAGCCACGGACACAACAACACCTCTGGATCCTTCATCCTGCCCAGTATCCACTCTCATTCCCACAGTGTCCCCGCATGGACACCCAAAAGTGGGACTTTCAGTGGCGTGCCGCTATCCTGCTCCAGTCGTGAAGGGCTCCACGAGGACACCAGCCCAAAACCTCAGATCAAAACTGAGCAGATGAGCCCAGGTCACTCCTCCTCCACTCCACCACCTCCACAACCTGAGTACACCTCCCTCGGTTCGGGCATCTGCCCTTCCTCCACTTCCTCCTCATCCTCCACCAACCAATCTGAATACACTGACCTCCAAAGCTCCAGTTTCTACAGCGCCTTCTCCGGCTACCCTGCCAGTCTGTATCAGTACCCGTACTTTCACTCCTCTCGCAGGCCTTATGCTACACCTCTTATCAACAGCCTGGCCTTGGCACCACCTCCACACAGTCCTCCCTCTGGCTGGGAGCAACCAATCTATACAACGCTCTCCAGGCCTTGAAGAGGAGGAGATGCTCCAGAAGTTTGCACTTACAGAACAGCAGCCTGCCTTAATGACTTATAAGATAATCTTTGGAGAATTGTTGACTCAGTTCATTCTTAAGCTTTTCACCAGATTTCTTAAGGACAGTGCTGATATCCGATGGCTAAAGCTTTATATTGTGTGTCAATATATTGTTACATTTGTTCATTTCCATGGAAAGAAATTCGTAATATTAACAAAGATTCAGTGTTTTTAATTTCTCCTGAGTGAAAGGGCCTGAGGCATGACATTTAAACCTGCACTGGACACTGAAACGTTCCATTAAAAACTCCACAGTAATGACATTTTGGTATGTGAGTTGCACCTATTTAGAAAAGGGAGTGTCAGGTTTAAAGCAGTTTTTCCACTTAAAGAGTGAAATAGTTTCTTTTCCCTCACCTTCACATCCAAAGTCAACTGTGTTGCATTTTGATTGAATTTAAAGGAATTCATTTTTATTTATTTATATTATTTTATGGGGCAGAATTATGTGAAGTAATGAAGCGTTATGCTTTGAATCATAGAGACCAAGAGACTGTGCATCTGTCTTCTTCTTATCAGTGCAGGGTATCAGTGTAGACTGGTATAACAAGCAATAAGAATAAAAATACAAGACCTAAGCTGCGTTCAGCCACAATTAAATGTAGCAAACAAGGTTGTGTTACATAAGTGCACTTTTAATACCACAAGGTTTAACTCCAATTCAAAGGGCTCTATTGGCATGGGAAACATAAATTCACATTGCCAAAGCAATTAAAACAAAAAATGTATGTACAAAAAGTAAAGATCTGCAAGACATTTATTCATATACACGTCGCTGCTGATTGGGTAACACCTCTGACACACCCACCGCAGAGAGAAAACAAAACTCAAAGCCTGTCCATAGTTCCACACTCAAGTTCTTGACCATTTTGGATGCACCATCCGGGTACTCATAGTGCACTGCATTTTTCCAAACTTCTCAGTGTTAATGCATGTATGCACTCAAAATATACCAGCTAATTAAACTTCATCATAAGTCTTAGACCTGCAATTCCTAATTTTATTGGCTACCTTTGCGCAGCAGAAACAAGTTGTGGGCACAACATTGTCAAATCGTCACTATTTAGGGTGAAAAGGTGAACTCGCTACCACACTTTTTGCTTGTTACACATCCAGTATATATGGAGCTATGTGGTCAGCGGAGTTTAAGAGCACTTTTTCTAAAAACAGATGCCTGCTGCAGCTGAAACTAGGCTGTGAGAACAGGACAGGCCTGAGATCTAAACAATGAGCTGAAACCATAAAGCTCAGTGAGGCCGAGGGGAGCTGCACATTGAGGTTATAACTCTCTGTTGGTTCATCAGTACGAGTGACCTCTTTCTCATTGTGTTCACATTCATTTGGTACATTGCTATTTATAAAGGGGTGATTCTTAAACTATCATGATGCGTGTGTCCCTGTCAGAAGTAAGAAAAACAAAACCACATTTCTTACTTTTTATTTTTGTCACATTTACTTGACACTAAAAGGAACACACAAAAGTGAAATGATAGATCAGTCATTATTTTTATGACATAATAAGCGGCCTTTTACGTGTGGTTTTTAATAAATTTCCTCTGTCCCTGACACAGATTTTAGCCATTCAACCTTGCTTAATTTTGAATAACATTAATTTCAAATACAAATGACACATAAAAACAATTTGTATAGTGTACTTGGTGACCACAGAAATGTTAATGTGACAGAAGAGCACAAGGCTGCACGACTGTTAGCTCCATCAAGGTAATCAAGGTAAAGAGAGATCAAGGTATTTTTTTTGTTGAATCAATAATATGGTTATTGGCGATCATTTCTGAACTGGTGCAGCCGTTAGCATTGTCGCCGCACGGACATGCAGGTTAATTGGTGACCGTAGGTGTGAGTGTGAGTGTGAATGGTTGTCTGTCTCGATGTGTCAGCCCTGCTTTAGTCTGGCAGCCTGTCCAGGGTGCAACCCGCCTCTTGTCCAACAACAGCTGGGATAGGCTCCAGCCCCCCCATAACCCTTAACAGGATAAGTGGTTACAGAAAATGAATGAACAGCTCATATTTCTTTTGAATGTACAAATAATGACAAAAATCAACATTTTATAATTATCACAGAAATTACAGTGTCAGTACATTTCTCTAAATATGTGTTAGATTTTCTAAAAAGGTTTTTCAGACCAAAATGGCACATAGTTGAAAAATGACCCCAAATTTTAATTACAGCCACTTTCACCCCACTAATAATGAGGTTATATCTTGTTTGTTTAATCTGTATAAAACTGTGCCAGTCTTTTTCCTGGCCAGATGTGGAAACTTCCTGGAGTCTTGTTCTAACTTTAACCTGAGCTTAATTCAGAGTCCTCTTTGAGGGTAACAGGAAACTCGTGCACAACCCGTTGAGCACTTTATCATGTTCTAGATATGATGTGATTTAGTGTTCAACATGTATCACTTTTGTAGACAAAATGTCACAGATTTAGCAATCCCAGGTCCCTCACATTACATTTCTGTTTCTCACACACTTAGGTGACATCAGGTCCAAGAAGATGCCTCTGTAGCATAATCAGGAAACTGTAGATCACAACATTACAGTCATTACAGGGTCAGAGTCACAACACTTAACAGAAACACATCTGATATTGTTGCTCTCACTGCTGACCTGTTCCTCTCTCCTGCTGCATTTCCAGTTTGTTTCCAGTCCAACAGCTGCTCCTGCTGGGTTTCCTGTGAGGAGATTAGCTAATTTCACAGTCCCAGCTCTGGCTACAGTGTCGGCTGCAGGGCCTGATGGACAGGACAGCTGGATTGGGTTTTCCATGCACTGTGAATGAAATGCTTTTGACTTATGACACAGAAAAAGGCTCCGACTTATTGTCATCTAGTCTGACTTTAGTATGTTTTTATTTGCTTATCTAAAGAGTTTCAAAGAACTACTCCTAGACTTAAAAAGCTCATAAGAACATGTAATCCCCAACATAGAAACGACCAAAAATGAAAATATTCCTATAATATCCTGGTCAAACTGCTGTGTACTGAAGCAGCAGCTTTACTAATAATAAATGTTTGCTTTTGGTGCCAGCACCTCACCGACCATATTATCTTCAGGACAAACACGGTGGCTGCTGAGCTGACGTCCCACCCCGCTTTCAAACACTTCCTGTGTGGGTTCGACCTGCCTGCAGCAGCTCAGTGGCTCACTGTCTGAGCAGTTTACCATGACAACCTGGTTGCCAACGACAACACGACGGCCAGACAGAAGCAACATTGATTTACCCATAATTCCGTAATGCCCTGGAGCCAGTGTGCGTGTATGTGGAAGTTTGTGTAAGAGTGGCGAGATCATCAGGTGACATTTACACCAGTTCACACTTCATCTGACTGTGCAGCCTTACACATAGTGATGTCCTCTTACAGGTGACTGATGAGCGCCATCTACTGTGATATTAAATAAGTGAACAGCAGGGGTGGAATATGGCTAAGTGCATTTACTCAGTAGTGGCCTACAATTTTGTAGTACTTGTACTTTACTTGGTATTTCCATCTATACTTCTATTCTTACTACTACTTCATCCCCTACTGGTGAACAGCATTGGGCATTAACAAGGAGGAAAATACTGGCGTAGGCTACTGCACCTTCTGCAGTGAGTGTTGCAGTTCAGTGAACCTTCTGCCTTGTGTGGAAACATCTACATTTATTATGTCTTCAATAAATTATTCAAGTTTTTTTCCTCCATCAGAAGAATAGTTCAACATGTTGGGACATAATCCTTTTCGCGCTTTGCTGAGAGTTTGAGAACACTGGTTCGTAGCCTTTTTCGTGTCAAGGACCCTAAATTAGTACACATTAAGTCACTGACTGGATGGAATTTTGCCTCAGAGACCTCCATCTGACAAGATTTTAGTTGTTAGTTATGACGGAGACCAGACTGAGGGAAGGCAACCTGTGGCTCTGGAGCCACATGTGGCTCTTTAACCCTTCTTTAGTGAGCTCCCTGTGGCTTTGACAAAAAAAAAGAAAAGAAAAAGAAAATAGATAACAGTTTTTAACAGCTAGCTATGGATTCCAAATCCAAAAAAATAAAAGTCTCGGAGGAAAATAGATAATTTGATACTGCGTGGACATTTGCTTTCACCACCAACTCTGCAAAGTCAATTAATTATATATATCCCACTACAGAGTGGCCAACTTGAGGTAAAACATATTAATGAAAGCTGATTTAGACCTATCAGTAATGTTAATGGGCTAATTTAGACTTAATAGGCTGTGTTACCTTCATAATAAGACTCAAAAATATTTTGTGGCTACAGACAGATTTTTAAAAATTATTTCTGGTCAAAAAAGTCTCTTTGCTTGTAAAGGTTGCCGACCCCTGCCATGTGTTTATGTGTCTCCTCACTTCACTCACTCTTGTCTTAGCCTCCTCTAAAGGATGTGGGAGAGATGTGAGGAAGAAACACGCAGGATACAGCAGTGTGTCCTCCCTTGCTTCCTCTCTCCTCATCTCCTTGAGGTGTATTTAAGGGGTTGGAAGTTCATGCATGATGGTGGAGGAGGAACAATATCTGGGGCACTGGAGGAGAGAGGAGGCAAGGGAACACATGTTAGCATAATGAAAAGCACCCTTGCTCACACTGGTCTCGCTTCTATAGTTAATTAAATGGCAAAAATAAACTTTGTCCCATTTTTCTTGGGACCCCTGGAACTCCCTAAAGATGCCCTTGGTTGAGAGCTGCAGCGCAGCATAGATACACCTACCAACGCCTCCAAATCTCACTAGTTAATACATATATTGTGTCTTTAGTCTGCAAACAAACAGAAATGCAAGAAAATGCAGGTTATGGTTTTAAGGAGTTAGGCTACAAACTTTTGTAAAGAGCCAGGCTAGCTTTCCCCTCATATTTTCAGTCTTTATGCTAAGCTAATCGCCTCCTGGCTCAAACTGTAGACTTAAAGTGCACCTATTTTACACATCAAAGTCTGTTTACAGGTCTTGGGGAGTTCTACTGCAGAAAAATATGTTGTATAATGTTGTGGCTCTGCAGGGAGCTGCGAGGAATTGAATGAGCAGCATCAGTTGTAGCTGAAGACTAAAAGTTAGGGGTGTAAAGTCAGTAGGAAGTGAGCTTCCCAGACCCGCTCCCTCTCATCTCTGCTTGAGGCTAGCAACTCAAGGCCACACTAGCCACTTGGAACACAGAACACCTGACTCTCACCTAATGTAGGTGCCAGATTTTGACACGAAAGACTATGTGGAAAACAACAGATGATGTCTCTGGTTCTGCGGCATGGATTTTTATACTTTTTTATTCTTCATTGTGGGTCTGACAGTGTTATAAGAACGCAATCAGTGTAGCACAGACATAATTGGTGTCGACTTTTCATCTAAACTTGGCCAAGAAAGTCTTTTAATTTGTCACCTGTCTGCATCACTATTGTCCTTTGAAAAACTGCAATGGGAGCAGTTCCTATTCATGTTAACCAAACCATGAATTTATTCTTAATCATAACCAAGATATCCATTCTCACAACAGCTGAAAAAACTACATTTAAAAGTAACAGAAGAGCTCCATCTGCTGGATAAATGGTGTAACTGCACTTTCATTATAGCATTGCCTGCACAGTGCAGGACGCTCTTAGGGGATTTCAAGGATAATTCAGGTTTATTTCAGCTTGGTTGTTAAACTAAATTAATTGCTGAGATTTAGGAATGACTTTGCTGCAACAAAGTCTTGGTTAAAATGAACATTTCTAATAGTAATGAGGGCAAAAAGTATGAAAATTAGACCCAATCAACTGGATTTATCCTTTAATGAACCTATCTTGAGTTGGATATTTGTACAGTATGTCGTCCCAAACAAGCTGAAATGCCTTAAAGAATGAGGACAAATGAAACACCGCCACTTGATTTCAGCTTCATCTGTATTCATGTTAAGATTTTCATAATGAAACAAACTATCACTGTGATTTCAGGGTCAACACAACAATGTGTCTTTAAAACAAGATGCAAAAACGTAAATAAAACAGCTGTAGAAGTGTTATATAAATTACAATCCTGTCACATTACAATCCTTTAAAGCAGCAATAACTGTCTACGATGACTCAGTATGTTCAACAGTACAAATAAATAAGAGAACAGCTGTCAGATTGAGGTTGTAAAAGAACCCTGTCTGGATGCAGATCAGCCACCTCCAGCTACGTTAACAGCTACGGTGATCACTGAGAGTTTGTATGTGTGTGTGTGTTTTTATGCATATTTGTTGGTAACAGCACTTTGTAGGTTCAGGTTTAACAGGGTCTCAGTGCCAGAGGTTCAACCTCACAGCGTCCTCAACAAAAACGTCACGATTCCACACACACACGGTAAGCCACTGTCATCAAAACTGTACATTCAATAAATTAACAATGCATTGTCTTTGTTAAGCAACCAGTGAAATGACTCTAGATTACATAATTACATTAGATTACAGGTAGAATGAACCATTCACGAGACGAAATCTGAGAGAGGGGAAGGTCGATGCAGGGAAAGGGTCCACACGGCTGAGGAAGGGAAGGATGATAATGTATAGCACAAGGTTGGTAGGCGCAATAGTGATGACATCATCGACCCTTTGGCCTCTGATCACCAACGTTTCACCCCATGATGGGCCTTCAGTCACATTAGAGTTCAAGTTTTCCACACAGAGATAGGCTTGTGTCCCTCTGTCTCTTTCTCCTCACCATCCCACAACCCCCTCATGTCCCCCAAAACCCCACCCCAACACCTCCCGCCATGGTCTGTGGTCACACATTGGGATTGTCTCTTGATCTGAATGAGACTGGGCCGGTCCAGCTGAGTCGTGGCTTCCTGCAGTCTTCAAGGCTTGTGTTTAAAATGGGCCTCCACTGCAAAGACACAAACAGAGGTCATGTTATAGTTTTATTACATCACCACTGTCAAAAATTGTGGATGGTACCAATGGCACCGTTCCATTCCCTCGATTTTTTCGTTACCCTTCTGGTGAGGTATCTAGCACACTTATCCAATGTGATCGGACCATTCCATTTGTGTTTTCAGAGCCAGCTGATAAGCAGCATCTTGATTGTGATGATGCAGGATCAGTCAGGTCAGCCAAAGAGAGACTGAACAGTCAGTCACCCCAGATGGGACTTGAACCCACAATCCCTGGCTTAGGAGGCCAGTGCCTTATCCATTGGGCCACTGGGGCTTCACATTGCAGTGTTTCACCAGTTCTGTCCACATTCATCCAGTTTCAATATAAAGCAACGATACAGACAGCACAATGTGTGGCTTTCACCAACATAACAATGGCCCCTGATGCTCTTGTAACAATGACAGATAGAAAACAAGTGGAACAGAAAGAGGAGGGGACACACATGGCGTTTTCCTTTATCACAAAGATGCCTCATTTGTAACTGGGGTAGATCACCATGGTAACCTATGCCGCAGCGCTGACATGCTCCAGGGCAGGGTAACTTCAGAGAATTAGATCAGAACCTGTAAACAGCCCAACCACTGACCAATCACATTGCTGGTAGGTCATCATTCCTACAGGATGCTGACAGGGGAATGGATGCTCATGTGTCTGAGAGTACAGACAGTAAGCTCCAGGAACACAATTCATTTTTTCAGAGAGACCAAAAAAAGACATGCTGAATGAGTCACAGAAGCTAGTGGAACAAAGCACAGACAGGAAGTGATGTTATGACTCTGGCTCTTTATACTAAAGACATATTCGGTAATTACACACCTATTTTTAGTCTTCAAGGTGTGATATTTGGAAATAACTAAATTTTCTTCAAACAATTCTGGCTTCTCATTTTATTCTAGTATTGTGATAGCACTGGGTACATTTCACCGTGATGAAAGTACTTTTAGTTGGAGCTATAACTGAAAAAGAGCCTGTTGATAATCAGTGTTGTGATAGCTTTGTTATCCTGGATCACCAATATTAGGCTCAGTGAAGCCAGAGGAAACGGAATCTATATCAGGAACCAGGACGGAGATCATTAACTCTGGTTAAATTACACTGTTGGCCCATTCAAAGTGATTACAAATGTGGCTTTGCCTCAGTCAGTGTGTCAATCGGAAAGCAGTCGAAGCAAGCACCCAGCTAACAGTAAAAATGTCTCAGCAGGTGGTGCCTGAAATGCTGGATTGTAAGTCCAGTATTCTTCTAGTACACCATTTTACTGTACAGCACCCCAGATGGGACTTGAACCCACAATCCCTGGCTTAGGAGGCCAGTGCCTTATCCATTAGGCCACTGGGGCTTCCCTTAACCCTTCATTTTCTAGCTGTCTGAACATAAAGCCAGATCCACTATAATGTAACACTATGGAAACACAATGTGTGGTTTAAAGTAACCTAACAATAGCCCTTGATGCAACTGTACCAGTAAGAGAAAACAAGAGAAACAGAAAGAGGAGGGGGAGACACAGTTAAGCCCTGACAGAGAGGAGAACTAAAGCCAAAAACTGTGACATCATGCCAAAATGTGTCCAGAAGAACAGGGAAAAACTAGAACGATACACAAAAAGTTCAGAAAAGTGAATCCAAAAGATGACAAACTAGGTGCTGGATGAGAGATCATATAGGAGATGAAGAATAGAGTCTGCACACTAGACTATGCCCCCATGTGTATTTAATTAAATTACCACTGAGGTGACGTTTCATGCTACACACTCTTCATCAGACAAAAAGAGACACACCTTCAAATGCCTACACCAGACACTAGAACGACACTAGAACGATAAAAGACAACCGTCTCTAAGGAAATCACAAGTGTGCTCACTTTAGCTCAAAGATGGTACTTCAGTACATCCCTGAAGTGAGCACGCTATGACAAACATCCTGGCGTGAGTTAACAAGCATAACTTGTGTGATGCATTTTAGCATTTAGGTAGAGTAGTAAATTCTACCACAAAGTGTGATGAGTGAATCAACCAGCAAACTTTGGGCTTAACTCGAGTTTTCCTTTATCACAAAGATAGATCACTTTTAACCAGGGTAGATCACCATGGTAACCTATGCTGCACTGTTATCCTGTTCTGTAACTACAGGATGCTGACAGGGTAGTGGATGCTGATGTATCTTAGGCCGTAAAAAAGACAGTAAACTCCAGGAACATGCTTTAGCTTGATAATATTACTTTTTGCCGGCAATATATCCAAATTTTCCTGCAGGTATATCAGTGTTTCAGCTCATTTCATAGCAATACTCACTCACACACAGGATGAGGATCATTAACTCTTAATAGATTACACTATTGACCCATTCAGAGTGATTAAATGTGGCTTAATGTGTCAGTCAGAGGGAGTGGAGGAGAGCACCCAGACATTAAAAGGCTGTCGACAGAGGATGGTTTGTAGCCATCACCCAGTGGGCTACGGGCTCAGCATGGTATTGCTGCACCATCCCACTGTCTTTCACCCCAGATGGGACTCGAACCCACAATCCCTGGCTTAGGAGGCCAGTGCCTTATCCATTAGGCCACTGGGGCTACACATGTCCCATATTTTCTAGTTGTCTGAACATAGAGCTAATTCCACCATAACACAACACCATGGGAAGGACAATGTGCTGTTATATAATACATAACAATGGCTCCTGATGCTCGTGTGACAGCAACAGATAGAAAGGAGGGGGAGACAGATGTAATCATTGTGTGTGGTTCAAGTTAAAAACCAAGCAGAGACCCATTATTCAAATGTTTCTAAGGTTTCGCACCTGCGTATTCTTGCGGCCTCATCGGTCGATTGATCACCCTCTGGAAGGCAGCTATCCAATCCCGTTGCTCGGCTTCGGTCTCACAGGCAAACAGGAATTTCCTGTCCGGGGTGACGATGGTGATGCCGTGGTTCCAGTGGTAGCCCTGTGTGGAAGAGGGCAAGCCGGACAGGACGGTGTAGCTGTTCTCCTTACTGCCGATGAACACCTCGCCGCGGGCGTACGCATCCTGAGAGACGGACAGAGAGAGCGGAAGTCCTGTAAACAAACTCAGAGATTAATCAGAACAAAAGGAAAGGTGATGAGGGCTCAGGTCTCTTCTTACCAGAGGGTCTTTGAAATACATGAGCCTCCTGTCGTCCATGGTGAACCACCTCTTCTTGAAGCCCTCCGTGTGCTGTCACAGACGAGAGACACGGTGTCAACAAACTGAAGCCTTACCTTTTTTTAGGTTAGGCAAGAATCAAATGTTACAATGTCTGTGTCGGGGGTTGCAAGTAGACATTGCTTCATTTTAACTGTTCACGAGGCAAAACATTTGGAAACCATTACACCATATACATGATCTGCAGACGTGTAGGTCAGATTTGAACAGATATCTCTGTGAAATTGAGAAGTAATAGTATTATTATTCCTGATTTGGCTGTAGATGCATGGTAGGAACCAGGGAATATGATCACAGCACAAACCTTTGGACCTGTTTTCTCCATAAAGCCTTCCTTCATGAAGTTTCGGGTCAGTTTGGGCACCAGCTGGAGAAAAAAAGACAAAAGAAAGCCATGTGACGTAAAAGCATTCATGCAATATAAACAATATACTTGTTATTATAAGGTAGGGTTGCAGCAGTGTACAGTAAAACTGCATACTGGGGTATAAAGATTGACAGTTATCATACTGTGTGTATTTGCTTATCTACAGTATTTCTCAAAACTGCAACCAGATAGAGAATCTCAATCGCGCATGTGCATCTCCCTTCGTCCTTTTTCTTTTACACATACTTCCATCAAATTTTTTTTTTTCAATTTTCAATAATGAGAAAGCGTTCTGTAAAAAAAGCTTTCTGTTTCCAGGATAATTTTTCTTCAATCCCATTCAAATCATTAGAGATTCCAATTTCACTGTTGACATTGATGCCAAATAAAGTGATCCAGGCAGATGTGCATTTACATGCCCCACAGCATTTAATCAGACTGTAACTTTTTTGACATGTGCAAAGTGATTCTGCTGCTGTGAAGCGTCAAATTTGCTGAGTTTTTTCCCCGCCAACCTTATGGACAAAATTTCATTCATTCAATACATGACGTATAGAGGAAGTGGTTCTGTTTGTCAATACAACTTAGTAGTCAGTAACGTAAGTGTAACCCAGGTTATTTTCTGTAAAAACACCTCACATGCAGATTATCAGCCGACGCTACAATTTACAGATGTTCCCTAAACGTCTAATGTTACTGGTAACATTGGCAATAGGCAATTGGTATGTTCGGTGACATTACAGCCTGTAGCAACAAAGTTACATGGGGCTACTATTCAAAATCAAAAAATACATTTATTAACCAAAGCACTCTTTTAATAATATAGCACTAGCAGAGTGGTAAGTATTTTTTTGAATTTATGAATGAATCTCTGTCAAAGCAGATAGGGGCCCGCAGAAAAGGCCGCTGCGGCATGTTGTTTCTGATGTTAACCCCATGTGGGGCAAACAGGCACACAAAACATTTTTACTCCAACTAGAAAGAAAAGATCAGAAGTGTTTACATGGTTATTAGGTGCTACTATTTTCCTACTGATCAAATCATCAACGATTTACACCAGCCCTCTCAACCCAATTGAAAATTCCTTCAGATCATGCCGGATCAGGCCAGTCTCTTCTGACGGAGGTAGTCACATGAGGCATTCTTATTCTGACTGGAATATTGGGATCCCTATAAACGCATCTTTTGTAACTGATGATAACAATGAGAATTGTCAAGGTCAAGGTCAACTTTATTATCCTCAAAGAGGAAATTCATGTAGCCATCATACACGTCTCGTTCCTGCTGTCTTAATCATGCGTTGAATATTGTGTACCGTTACGCTGGGATATTTCATGAGATGGTTGTCGTACCTCATACTGTTGCAACCCTATTCAGAGGTCAACCCCTGCAAGTCATCTATCTTACAGCAACTGAATAATTCCTCATGTCCCGTCCTGTTCCGTTCTTGGTTCGGGAGTGCATGAATAAGCACTAATAGTTTTGTGTGAATAAATCCTCACCTCCTCGTCACTTGCTCCAGGGAAGGCCACCTGTAGGTAGTGGAACCTGGCCGCTCTGATAGCGTTGAACCAGTCAACCATCTCCTGCAAAAAAAACAAAAGACAAAAAAAAACACCCTCAGTGGCAACATGTCACACAGTATCTATTCACTTGGGCTCGAAGCAAATAATGTGGGTTTTTTGTCCCTGGTGCCAGAGCAGGTATCAGTAAGGTGTAGTCAAAGGCATCAGTGCTGTGCGGATGCTGCAGTGCTGTCGATAACTCCAGCACAGAACAAGAGTGACGGTGACACTGAATGAACCCAACGAACTCCTTCTGTCACAGCCTTCAGTAACACGACTCGGCCAGCAGAGGGAGAGAGACGTTTCTGTCTCAGCCTCTGAACACTGAATAGCTATTAATATCTGTCTGTCTGCTCTCTAATCTTTTGCTTTTTCATCAACTCTCTTTCTCTTTCTCTTTCTCTGGAGAAACAGTGGGCACACACACACAAACACACACACACATCACATACATATAGACGTTCAAAATCACAATGTTGAAAGTATATAAGGTCAACTGTTCATGAAAGCTTTACAACTGTGTGACTATTTATCAATTCCTTGTTCTTCCTTAAAAAAATAACAATGGCTACTTAGTGTATTAGCTCAGAATGTCCATTTTCAGCTCTAAATTACATTTTCCAGGAAATTTCCTCGGAAAGTATATGGCAATTATGGGACCCATAAAATGAACTGTAAACATAGCGTTTACAAATAATTTCCTAAAGCTTTGCTGTAAAGATACGAATTGAACCAACCACTACTTTACTACAGTAACATGCATAAAACAAACAAAAAAAGAGATGCATTTATCTGTGCTGCAGCCCGCCAGCTCATGTGGAGCAGATTAATATTTGAGTATGTACTGTACAGCGCTGACATTTGTGTCGAGGCTCTGACCTCATCACTCTCCACAGTGCCCAGCGGAGCACTGCAGGGAGTGAGGAGTGACGTTAGTAATTTCCCTCCTCGCCCTCGCAGGGAAGGTATACTCAGCTCAGACCCTACAGGTGGACACTGGGGTGGATTTAGGGTTTTACCAATACAGTTAAAGTGCTGACGTTAAGGTTTGAGGCTGTTTAAGGCTGTCACTCACACTCATATTGTTAAACACATTTTCTCCCACAGCCCTCCAATTTTTGACCATTAAGACAATAGCCTGCTCTTTCAACACATACTTACTCCCAACTCCTCAAATACTGATGCTTGGTCAGTGCCCCTACACGTCAAACTTCACACTCAGTTTTGGGTGCTCAGGGGTGACGTGTTAATTTACGCTTGTGACATGCATTGCGTTTCCGTTTTCACAGGAAATGTACAGTCTCTTTTCAAATTAATCTTAAAATGTAGATAAATACTCCCTTTTTAGGTTAATCTAAAACTTCAATTCGAGTAATCGAGGAATGGACATATTATTTGAGGTGGCCAACAGCCTGCTTTGATGCAGCCACAGAACTTCTATAAAAAACAGAAATAAATAAAAATAATTGTTGGCAACCAGGCAACATGGTGGTGTAGTCGCCTCACAGCAAGAGGGTTCCTTGTTCAATCCCAGGAGGAAGCCCTTCTGTGCAGAGTTTGCATGTTCTCCCCGAATCAGTGTGGGTTTTCTCTGGGTACTCCAGCTTCCTCCCATAGTCCAAAGACATGCAGGTTAATTGGTGACTCAAAACTGTCCATAGGTGTGAATGTGAGTGTGAATGGTTGTCTGTCTCTATGTGTCAGCCCTGTGATAGTCTGGCGACCTGTCAAAGTAACCCGGCCCTCGCCCAATGTCAGCTGGGATAGGCTCCAGCCCCCGCGTGACCCTCAAGAGGCTACGAAAATGGATAGTTGGATGGTTTTGGCAACTAGACCAGGCGTCTAATTGAGACAGGTGTTTATTTATAAAAATGCGTATCACACCGGGCTAGTAAAAGGGACTAGACTTTTAACTGAAGGGTGACTCAGCACCTTGGTATCGACACTATTTGACACGGTATTTGACAATTTAAATTAAAGCAAAAAGTCAGCGCTTGACCCTCGTAGTCATTGTCTCGACGACACAAACTGTCTCACTATCCAAATACTCTGTGACTGCACTGTAGCTACTCATACTCCAAAAAGCCGAAAGGATATTAATTATTAAGGGACATTTCCCAGTCCAAGTGTGTTTAGCAAAGCAGACAGCATGCATATTACACTACTACCCCTGTATTTGTGCCCTGTATTACTGCATTCTAAGACTTGACATTGAGTGTATAAGAAGCATGACACTGCATTGTTGAAAGCACCTGGGAAAGGTTTTCTAAAAGGCAGTGTGTACAGTAACAGAATTCACAAGCAAGTGTTTGACGGTGTACCTTAGCGTCACTGTGGTAGACAAAAATGTTCCTTGTGCTGTTGTCTTTCAGGTAGGTAATCTGCAGGCCGCACGGGTTGCCAATCTTGGCCGGTTGGAAGGTGGCATTGAGGGTTTCGATTTTCATCACCGCTTTGGGATCCCTGGCCTTGGTGGAGGAGGACATGAGGAACAAATAGGGCGTATTGAAAGTGTCGTACTCCTGAGTATTGCTGTTCTTTGACCAAAGTGAATCAACTGTAAACACTGTTTAAAATCCGCTGCATCATCTTGCTTACATCCTGCTTGTTGAAGTATTTCAGCGCCCCCTCCCTCTCCGACAGGATGAACTTTCGGCTGAGAAACTGACCGTTGTCTCTTCCTCGTTTCCATAGAAACCCCTCTCTGTACCCTGGGCAGAGAGACAGAGAGAGAGAGAGAGAGAGAGAGAGAGAGAGAGAGAGAGAGAGAGAGAGAGAGAGAGAGGAAAAGTGTTTGAGGTGGGGAGGCTGTTATTAAAAACCCATCGGAGCAGATGAGGGATTAAAACAGAGGAGGCATTTATAACAGTAATGGTGAGATGTTGTAACTGCTTGGTGTGAGATGATACTTCAGTTGAGGCCGAAAACAAAGATCGTTTGAAATCGCATTTAGAAGAAGAGGAAGAAAAAGGAGACGGAGAGAGAGAAAACACAACATCCAAGAGGCAAACAGAAGAAAGAGAGGGGAGAATTTAGCAGGAAATGCAGCATGAGACAGCACACGGGAGATTTTATTGTCTCTAAAGACCAAAGAACACCCCTTTTCATGTTAATGATATGCTGTTCTATTTATAGCCCGTAATGTCTTCTTCCTCTTCTTCCTCTGTCTATTTTAGTAAAAAAAAAAAATCTCAGCCTACACTGCCTCCTTTTCTGTCTTTCTCTTCTATTTCGGTCACACTGTGATGTGTTTTCTTTCTAATCTGGATCTATTTTTGTGGCGTAATGGGAGGAAGACGTCTGAGCATAATCAGGTGACTCATTTGCATTTTAGTCATTTGGCTGTTGATGTTATCCAGAGTGTTTTATAATGAGTGGCAATTGTGGAATAAACTCACACTGAAAATGACAAGTGAGGGATGAAAGAGGAGTTAATTTGCCCCGACTGATTTTTGAGAAAAGTGCAGAATAAAGGACGTGAATTAAGTTTAGAAGAAAGACTTTTCATATGTATAAAAGAGGAAGAAAAGGATGAGGGCAGGATCAATTAAGTTACAAGCTTTTAAAGGGCCAGTTCACCCAAAATCTGGTCATCCGCACCAATTTCTTTACTGGTCTTTTTCACTCTCCTTACTCAACACCAGATGTGATTGATTACCTCTCTTCTGTCCTCTTGTCCTCTGCACTCATTCCTCTCCATCTTTGTGTGTATGGTGTGTGTGTGTGTGTGTGTCTTTGCGGCTGTGACTTTCTGACATGAAACATTCACCTACACTAGCATTACCTCATGGATCAATAGCTCTCCTTGTCCCCACCCTCGCCTCCTTCCCTGACACTCTTTTTCCTTCCTCCTATCCTTTGCATATCAGATCAATATTAACATTGGCTGCTGCCGAGGCCAGGTTACTGCCAATAGTACGTCTCAGCCACACACACACACACACACACACACACACACACCCACACACACCCACACACACACACACAGATGTCATGCACCTCACAGTGAGTGATGAAGAGAGCATGAATGCACAAATAGAGATGACAAAATGACTCATATTATTACACTCTGTGTGTATGTGTGTGTGTGTGTGTGTGTGTGTGTGTGTGTGTGCACGGTTCTCCACTGTAACAATAAACGAATGAGGTCACTGCAAGCCAATCAGAGAGCTCAATCTTCAACAAGACGTGAAATGTATACCAGTTGACACACAGATATCCACCCCACACACAAATACTGCACCCTCAACCTACACACACACACACACACACACACACACTGTTTAAATGGCACCTTCATTCTCCTACAGTGACAATTACAGTGTCATTGCTTGAATACAGCGACAGCGCTTTAAACTGCAAACATACACACAACCACTTAGGAGAAGATGGATGAAAATGAGCGTTTGAAAGTCGGCGATGGATGTTTCAGGATAATTGAATTCCAGCTAAAGGCATCCTCCGCTGGGGAATGTTTGTCCAAGGAGTTTTCAAGGTTCTGCTTATCGAAGGGAAAACAACGCAAGATTGACACAACAACAGAGCGGCCAATTTTGCTTTTTTGGAATGGAAAAACTGTGTATGAGTGTGTTTGTGTTCTTTCTATACTTTTAACTGGACTATTGCATATAAAGCTACAAAACAATTAGTTTTTGTCAAAAATGGCACATAGCAACAACACATGTAACACTATCAACGTTTGCTGTTATTTTCCTTTTCTTCGTATTCAGGAAATCATGATGAATATCGAATATTGCATCATATTTACAGGTTAGTTGCAAAAAATCATGAAATGAAAACACTGCTATGTTATTGCATCTCTTTAAGAGTAAAAAGCTGAACTGCCCAGTTGCCCACACAGTGGAGGAAGTTGCAGTTTTTTGGAAGAGAGGGATGTAGGTGACATATATTATAAGAGATGTAATTCACCTTGCAGTTTCACACAAAACTAAACTGTACTAACAAACCTGTTGTAAACGGCAATGTTCTTGACTTGACTGAAAATTATCCTTTAAATTAACAAACATCATGTGTAATTCAAGGCATACTTCAGACACGATCATTAATGATTTGTCTCTCGTTGCTGACTACAGCACATCCTTTTACCACTTTAAGGTCTAATGGGAAACACCGGAAGGAGAGGGACTTTGCCTCTATAGGCTAAATGAGGGAAGCATAAGTGAGGACTGAAGATATTTTGCTGGTCTTAGACTGAACTTGAGGGTCGCAGAGATGCTTTTCAGGCTTTCTTTGAATGCAGAGAATTAACACTACATGACATTTTAACTTTTTTTTTTTCAAAGCTGTATTTGACATTTTGGGAAATAGGCAGCGTTAGATGATCACATTGATACCATTCATATCTATCCAGTTAATATGCAGCTACATTCTGGAGATGGTAAGATAATCTTAACTGAGCATAAAGACTGGAAGCAGGGGGAGACAGCTAGCCATTGCTCTGGACTATTTTTTGTCCAGGCAGGGAAAAAAAGCACTTTGGTGTTTGTAAGAATTAAACTAAGAAGATATAATGTTAGTTGGTGAGCTTTAGATACGTTGGTAGGCAGATTTTCTTACTTTTGAACAGAGTCAGACTGGCTGTTTCTCCCTGTTGCCAGTATTTATGGTAGGCTAAGCTAACTGTCTCCTGGCTCATATTTACCATACAGACACGATCATGGTATCTCATCTAACTCTTGGCAAAAAATGTGCATAAGACTAATCCTTTAATAGCGTTTTTAGAGGCGGGACTAAGTAAAACCTGTGCAAGTCACAAGCATATTTCAAAATCAAGTTTTAACCTTCAAGACTCAAACGAGGTTTGCACTCATTGCACAAGGAATCATCCGATCATGCGTCAGAGGAAAAAATGTAACTTCTCTCTCTATAAAATGCAAATATTTAACAAAAAAAAGTCAAGTCTAAGTCCAGTCTCAAGTCATACATAATACCTCAAGTCTTCATCGATGTTAGTCAATCAAGTCTGAAGTCCTTTAATTTGCGGATCAACTCTGACACAAGTCATGTGACGCATGTAGCGCATAGGTCATCATTATATATTCAAATATGTGCCTTCTAACCAGCCAAATATTCAAAAAATCTGCTTGCATGAGGGTCTTCACAGTAATACCAACATGTCAGTACCTGCAGAGTAAGGCTCCTGTTTTTCGATGAACTCAAACTCATTCCTCTCGTACTTGGCTCTGATCCATTGCTCTCTCAGCATCCTGGAGACATAGAAACACACACAGTTAGTTCTCACACCAGTTTGTCTGTTGTTACTTTAGGTTTCTTACCTAACCCTGATTAAGCTGAATAGTTAAATAGTCCTTGTGCATGTTCTACGACACTCACGGACATGTATCGCACTGAAACATAAAGCATTCTGTATCAAACCTGATACTGCCTCAGTTTCCACAGTTTCTAGCAAAGCTGCATATAAAGGAAGCATTCTCAATTTTAGACCTTCCTTCTCTTCAATGTGTGGAGAAACAAATGGCAACAGTCAGCACATCACCATGCCAACAATCTCTCTCATCCTGTTTCCTTCTCTACGTCTCTCAACCTTTCAATCTCCGCTTCAGGCTCCAAACAGCCATTCTATCAACATCAAGAGGTAACGTGTCGTACTCTTAGCAGATATCTCTTTGAATGACACCTTCTAGTGACACTGGATAGAAACTAAAACCCTGTGGTTCTCGGGGGAGTAGAGTGAGCGAACACAAGACACAATGGCACAGACACAGAGGAAGACACTTCTCTTTCATCTGAGCTTTATCTCACTCTGCCTGTCTTCTGTTTCTATTTGAATCAAACTCGGTTGGAGGGAGGCAGACACAGAGAGAGATGGATGGACAAGCTGAAAATGCCCAGGAAAATCTGTGTCACCACCTCAGCTTACACAACCAAAGTGTTTGCAGTAGGAAAAGGTACAATAGAAGAAAAACTATTCCTGGAGGCAGACTCAAAAATATATATTTGTTGGTGTAGAAAGGTCTTTGCTATACAGCAGCCTCCAGATAATGATAAAATGTATGCTTACAGAACTGTGATGTTGTTAAAAAAAGCTTAAACTTAATTAATCCACTGTGATTCAAAGATCTAAAACATAAAACATGAAACAGTCGACCATGGGGGCTTTTTACAGCAAAAGAGGAAGTGATATTTATGTGATATACACAGCGAGAGGTGTGAAACTGTATACTATATATTCATTTACAGTAACAATGTCCTACCACACGGTATTTGCATCACTTTAGCACTTATCGGCATGCAGTGTACCCGCCTCTGCATTCAGCCTTTTCTTATCACATTCAGTTTCAGGCAGTGTGTGCAGTGTGAGGAGAAGAGTGTGGCCAATATTACATACAGAAATTAAGCATTAAAGCTGCACTACTTAATATTTTTAGATTAACAATAAAACAAATGGCTATGTGTAGCATGAAAGGGTTGCTCTTAATAATCTCCCCACAGATAATTAGCACCAGAGCATGGATGTTGCCCAAAGACTAGGGGTGTAACAGTACACGTATTTGTATTGAACCATTCGCTATGAGGCTTTCAGTTTGGTATGCATTACAGATCAAATGATATGTTTCACTATCCTGTTACATTTGGAAAATAAAATACACAGCTTAGATTGCATATAGCTCCATCATTGTTCAATAAACAAATAAGTCTAAATAACATAAAATAAAAAATAAAAACATTTAAATATCAAGAAAATTTCTCTGGCATTTCTACTTTTTTGCTGTATTGAAAACATACTGTACCGTCAAACTAAACCATGAATTTAGTGAATTGTTGCATCCCTACAAGAGATATTAACATTACATACACTTTACATTTAGCCTAGATGTCACGCAAACAAAGATAACTTTTCTAAACTCTGGGACAGCTTTGCAAATATTATCCTTTGTATTATGAATTTGAATTTAAAGAGGTTTTATAATTTGTCTTGTTTTTACAGAGAGGGTGAAAAAACTATTTTTAAGCCACAGGGTGTTTTGCTGTTGCAGCTAGTCTTGCTCACCAGACCTTTCTCAAGAAAATTTTTCTTGGCGGTGCCACAGCAACGGTGCGCTTGAAAACTGCTACACAACCGGAGGTGGTAGGGTGGGACTTCAGTGGGTGGCTCGTTCCACCCAATGAGAGGCTGATCTATGCAGCCAACTTCCGCCCACTCAGACTATTGTTGCAGTGATTGCTATCGGCAAGGCTAACTGACGACAGCATATCTAACATTAGCTCTCTTACTAATTCCACGCTCTATAAAGGCTACAAATATTTTGACCTACAGCTGTAGCGACTCGGCAGGGGTACTCTGTAATATCAGGTAGCAATTGAAACAACCAAAACTGAAAGTATACAGTAGTCTTTGCAAGCAGTAGCCCTTCAGGGCTGAAAAATGAAGCCAATGTCGAAGTGCCAAAAACTGCAGTTCTTCTGCAAAATAATGGACGTAGCTTCTGTAAAGTCACCCAATGGTTTGTGGGCTGGCGTTTTGAAGCCAGTTCAACATTTTGTTTTTTTGGAGCCAAAAGTGCCCATATTTGGATGAGAGCTTGGGGCTATGAGGGAGCGAGGGATGGATCTGGACACTACATCATCCCCGCTTTTAAATATCCATAACTTTTGGAATTATTAAAATGTAAACGAGTATGGTTTTTTTTTTTAAAAAATCACCCCCTGTACAGTTGTCATGAATGCTGACAATAGCTTGCAAGACCAAAACTGTTCTTGCACCAGGCAGTAAATTTTATTTTTTTTTGCATTTTAACATGGGTGTGGGGTGGTTTAACTCTGTTTTTGAGGCTACCTCAAGTGGTCATTTGCTGAACTGCAGTTTTTGGCACTCTTGCATTGGCTTGCATTGCCACTTAGTCAATCCCCATTAGACCCCCATGTTAAATGCCGACATTGCAGCATAAATAAACATGTTTGCAGCCTGGTACAAAAAGTTTCTAAAGTGTACTAGTCAGTCTTAGTGCACAAAAGTTAGCCAAAACAGTGTCACCAACTTTGAATGCAAAATAAACATGTACATTTGATAAATTTCCTCTACATTACTCATCGATTCTTTTTTGCACTATAGCCTATAAGGCGTATAATATTTGATGGTCAGCCTAGTAATAAAATTCACTTGTTAAATACTTCCTCTACAGGTGGACATGGCTCTGAACAGGAAAGGATGGAGGGGAGCAGGAACCAGCATAGATCCAATTACAAGTGCACTATTGAATATAATATTATGTGACTGTGAAGTAGGCTGAATTAGAGATACAAACTGAGGAGGCAGGTTTCAGGAAGACATCCTGAAGTGTCTTCAAGGTCTTCAGGATCATCAGATTCTCTTTATACCTGAAAAACTGTTAAAATTATTGCTAAAAAATGTTCCACTCTCTATCTTTTTCCTATTTATAGAGAAAACAGTAGTCAAAATATGAGCGAACTTACGAGTCACCTTTGATATTTTGTCCAGTAAAGGTTATATTACATATTGACACACAAACACTGACCTTTAAGTGACACTGGTGCCATTGTGGAAGCTCTGTGGAAGACTGACTCACAGAATACTTAATGACCATGCCAAACAAGAGATACTGAAGGTGAATATTGTTACATGGTGTATTTATCACGGAACTGACAAAATGTATCTGCTCGGTTAATGTCAGCCTTGTTGTCTTTTAGCTAACTAGCATGTAGGCTAATTCATTTAGCATATTTTCTCTTTTCAGACAATAAACTGCTTACAAAGCTCACACTGGCTGCACCTCAAGTATTCCTGTTTTGGAAGGGACAAGTGAAAAAACACTTACTTGCAGTCAGTGTGTGTTGGTCTGTAGTAGAAAGCAGGAACCTTCTGCTCATATTTGGCCCTGGCTGCACTGTTTCCTGTAGCAGCCATCAACTGAAACAGAGACAGGAAAACACAATTTGATCATCTAAATACTGCTCACAGTCAGATATCCACTTCAACAAATATACAGTGGCTTCAACAGTGATTCATTTAACATGTCCAGGCTGAATTGGCAAGCAAAATACAATTTATCTAACACTATATTTAACGTGTTGTTAATTAGTTACAGTTTAAAGGTATTTTATTCTGAAAATCCTTCTATCAGGTAAAACATTTTAGTTCAGGTAAATTTCAAAATTCAAGAACATACCGAACATCATAGGTTAGCTTTCATGTTTTTATTGGGGAGGGCAAATTTTTAACCCTCCAGTATAAACATAAAAGTAGCAGAAGACTTTTATTTTGACAAAATCAAAGACATTTCCACCATAAATTGATGCAGAAAGGGCACAAATGAGCTATATACACACAGTGGTGCTGACGTACTTCCTGTTAAAGCTAAGACAGCTGCATCACTTCCGTGCTTTTATTCCACTGAACATCACTGTGTGCCTCTTTGTCAAGCTTCCACTAAGTACTTAGTTTTTCCTCCAATGCGGAAACCAGGTGACAATGGATTGTCACTATCCAGAGAGAGAAATTTACAGCTAGATCGCATTCCAAAGTTTGTAACCGGCATTTCAAAAAAGAGGATGTTCGTGAACCAGCTATGAGTGCACTGACTGTTAAAGACGGAACGGCTCCAGCGTTGTTTGAATCGAACAATTTCTCTGTTCCACCCTCAAGACTGGGAGTTTGGGAGAGGAGGCTACAGTCCCCGACGACCACAACTACGCTTCAACCCAAGATCCCGCTGTTATCGTATTGTTATCATATTGGGCTCTAGTTTCCCGGCGCAGCGCAGGGTGGCAAACCCCGCGCAGAGCTAGTTTCGAGCAGCGCAACCTGAGGCGAGCTCAGTTTGGTAGTTTGGCAGACTGAGGTGCGCTGAGATGGGTGTGGCGCTAAAAGCTCGCCAGCTGAAACCAGGTCTACTGTCAGCGCCGGTGTAAGTGGAAGTTTGGCTGACCAGCGGACAATGTGCACACGTCACCAAAGCCTAACAGGCAGGTTTCCAGAATATCAGGCACATTAACGATGCAATAAATACCCACAAACACCACTATTCAATGCAACGATCTGCAATCAGCACATAAATGTATCTCTATATCGACTCATAAGGGACCATTCTCCTCCTTACACATTGTTGGAGGGCCCACTCTCTCTATGGGCCCCAGTGCAACCACACAGCTGGCACTGTCTTTATTTACACCTCTGCTCCAGACCTTCCGTTTCATATGTGTCCCCACAACATTGAAATGAAACCTACGCCCTTGCCAGCAATTAACATTTTGATTGGATCTGCACTGTGTTACTATGGTAATAGTAATGATAATAGTCTTAATGTTTCTCCTTGTATTGTCACCTGGATTTCAAAATTAAACCTGATAAAACAAACATAGCACCAACTTCTTAATACCTTAAGGACATTATAAAATAGACACTTTTTTCTTCCTTTAAAAAAAAAAAGAAGAAAAAAAAGTCACCTTTTACAGCAGATCAACATAACAGCAGCCATGACATTTCAAAGAAATAAGACCTGGACAATGGTGACAACAAAACTACAACAGGAAAAAGGAAAATAGCATTAAACTTTAAATGAGACAACAAAAATGGGCTAAAGCACAGAAAATCTTAAGTATGACAGAACTTCTTCAGCTGTGGGATTAATTGTAGAATTGGCTACACCGCACTGGGACGTGTCTGCCTTCTTCCCCCGTTCCCTCCATTGTTCGTTTCATCCAAGGATAATCCCTGAGCCCAATCCAGCTGGCTGAATCCCTCAATGTGCCTCTCTTATCCTCTGAGGGGCTCTGGGAAGGGATGCAGCACTCTGCCGTTTTACTGCGGAGGTCAAATAGCAGCAGAAAATTCAACCGAAATACGAACCTCTGAAGAAAGTCACGGGAATCAACGTGACACATCTGCTGCCAAAATGTGATGCATTCCACACCTCAGATGTGACATTTAGAACATGACATCAATGTCATCAAAGCAGAAGATCTGGAACGTTTTAGTGCCATTTAATAATCGCCTCCTTTCCACTATCCATTATTAGGTATGCCTTCCCTTTGTGTGAAGTGCTCACTATTCCAGACTGTGAGTCACAAACATCTGCAAAGCCTCACATTCACTTACTGCGCAATAAAATAACATATTCATGATAACGTCATTTACAAGGCAACAACAAATGATACCAGGCAAGTCTAATTTTTATTCTCAACGGCATCATGTAAAACAAAGAGCTCAGGCCTTATTAATTAAAACATGCACTCCCACCCTCACGCAGTAACAATGATAAATCTCAGCTGTTCTACATCCATCTGCTCCTGCACATACAAGTCCCAGTAGCCTTAATGTGGAGTTACTTGTTGTGGACAAATGTAGCAACTGTACCCTTTAATATTTTTCTTCAATCTTACCATATAATGACGAAAACTCTGTCTGTGTCTCTGTTCCACGTTTTTCTCCTCACTGACTTGGTCAATCCATGTGAAATTTGGCACAGAGGGTCATGGGAGGATGTGAATGAAGCAATATTACATCAATTGGCCAAAGGGGGGCGCTATAGCAACCGATTGAAATTGCAAACTTTGAATGGGCATCTCTCATGCCCTGTATGTCATAGAGACATGAAACTTTGCACAGAGATGCCTCTCCTCATGAGGAACAAATTTGCCTCAAGAACCCATAACCTCCGGTTATACAGATTTTCCGCCATTTTGAATTTTTTGAAAAACACTTAAAAACGATCTCTTCCTAGGAAGTTTGACCGATCTGCATGAAACTCGGTGAACATAATCTAGGGACCAATATCTAAAGTTTCCAACCCCCACCGCTGCAACAAGGGCAGCCGCACCTTTCCCATGTGAACTGTCAGTGCGCCCCACTTTTAAGTCAATACAACATATAAACACTTTAACTGCCTTTCAATGTGCTACCTCAACTACTAATGTACAGTTTTAGCCCACTAACTATCCCACTATTGGCAATGGTACTACTGTACTTTCAATAAAGCAATCATACTATCAAATTCACAAAAACTCTGTCTGAAAACATTGCTCTTCTTAATGGGTTCCGTTGACTATTTAATCTGCAATTTCCTATGACCTGTATCCCAAACACACACCATATGCACTGTGCACTCAATGGGTATGGACTAGTTGATTTATTAATCTCAGTTTTGCAACTGCCTCTCCACAAACTAGGGGAGAATGGGGTTGGTTGGCACACATATATTCTGGTCCTTTGAAGGTCACAGAAACAAACTGAAACATCAAAATGTTTGCTTTCTTCACCTGCTCCCATGTTAAAATATCTGAAAGTCACTAACACTCATAGTGAGGGTGACATTTCGGCTTTACTGTATCGAAAGTAAAAAAGTGGTCTGTCAACTAAATGTATAATTAAACTGTGCTAGACAGAGATGCTAGAAATGTGTCAACTGTAGTTAGTAGAAATGGGGGTTAGCTACAGTTTGACAGGATTTGAAAGTCTGTGATGAGTGATGGTAACTGGAGAACTTAATTTTATCTTAAAGTCTGGTAAAATGTGAGCGGGGTTGGTTGCCACACAGATTTAAATTGAACTATAACTGTTTTTTGGGAGACTAAAACTATTTCAAAAGATTTAAAACAATGTTTATATTGTTAATTTTTCATTACTATTTTGAATGGTCAATGGCAAAATTAGACATTCCAATTGATTAAAAACTGGTTTAAAAATGTTGCTTGGTTTTAAAAATGGATAGATATTCTAATGAAAGCACGTGTTTCCTGGTTCTTGTTTGAATTAAATGTTCAAATTGTTTCTACTGATTGCTTCGGTTTTTTACAGTGACATTTGATCCAACTACTTAAACCCTATGATGGAACCGGTTGGCACAAATGCACAACATGACTTTCATCACAAATCACCTGATTAAAAAAAAATTAAAAAAAATTGTGAACATGAGGACACATTTATTTATAGATAAGACCTCAACCTCTCATTTGCTGCTGGTTAAAATATTCAAACATAAATTACACCGAAAGTCCACATCCACCTCCTCCTCTTCTTTTATTTTGTAGGGCTTTGTATCATTTCTAAAATGATCATCCCCTTAAAGTGATACATATACCAGTACTTTATGTCATTTGAAATCTTGTATTTCTAGTAGATTCAATACCTCTGTGAGTGGAAAAGTTGCATAAAATGCTACCAGATGCTGTTGCCGTAGTGGGTCAATCACATTAAAGGGCGGGTCCATCTGCGTTCTTTTACGTGCTTGTCAAATAAATACTCCCACTCAGCTGTTATCAAAGAGCGGTGATGTAGGTTACAGCGCTCTCTTCAAAGCCACCAGACTCAACTGACATAAACAGCAATTTTACCTCACAGCACACAGGAGTTGCCGGTCTGCCAGCGACTTGATCGTTTGGGAACTAAATTGATGTGGTGTCATGCAGAAAACTGTGTCAGGACATGTGGAATAAAAGTTTTCAGGAGGGCTTGAAAATAGCATCTTAAAGCTGAAACATACATATTCGACCAAAATTTGAAATCTCAAATCAGGGACACCTGCTACGGAAAAAAAAAAAAGAAATGAATGGAGCCACTTCCCTTTAAATCAGAGAAAGGTTGCTTGATTGTCTGCAAGCAAAACCATACAAACAGCATTTCCTTCTAGATCTGGGTACCAAAAAGATTGCAGGTTTCATTTTACTGCAGATGTTTTTTTTATACTGCTTTGTACTGGGTTATTTCGGTCGATACCTTAAAGGTTTCAAGTACCAATACCCAGCCCTACTATTTTGGCTGTTAGACAAAAATGTCCCTTCTGATTGTGGATGTTTTATTGGAGTGGGACCAAAACAGCTCCACAATAAAAGACTGGCATCTCAACATCACCCCTAAATTCTCCCAGTGCTACAATTACAGAAGGAGAGATTTAACACATAGCCCTGACTATCCTTTTTTCCAACACTGTAATCAAACCAGTCGTCCATTCATGTAATACTCTTTCTTGCTTGTGTTTAGGTTTTATCTCCAAACACCCACCATTCTTACATGTTGCCTCGTACAAACTCACTGTCCTTTTAAGTCAAATCCCCTTTACATCCCAATTATTGTCCTCCCACCTCTCCAACCTCCTGTTTTTCCTCATGACTCATGCCAGCATCACCTCCCCCAAAGTCCCTTTTGTCACCCAGTGGTGGTGTTAAAGCGCTGACACGCATTCAAGGGACAACTTCACTCTTCCGTAGCAGAACAAAAGCTATTTTTTTATTAGTCTCGCAAACGACCTTCAAATATGTTTTTCTGTGTTTACAATTTTGCACAGCGCTCATATTTCTTGCTGACAGATTTCTGAAGGGGGGCGTATTTGCAAGGCACACAACAGCTCAGCTTCTTTTTACACACGGGAGGAAAGTGTAAACAGTCTTACTAATGGAATGGTACTTTATTGATTCCTGTGAGGAAATACTCTGCCTCCAGAGGGAGGTCAGAGGTCAGGGTCAGCTCTTGGGGAGATAAGAATTCACTGTCTTGCACAAGGACTTGAAATGTGTCGAATTGCTGGTATCGCAGTCAATCAAAGCATTTTTACTAGACTGATACAGGCTATACTAAGCCAGATAAGACTTTACTTTCTTTCTGTTGTAACCTACCTAAAACCCATCCCTGATCGACAAGTACAGTGGAAAAATCGGCAGCCAACGGTTTGAGTTAATGAGATCTGCACCTACAGCATGTGTCAGCACGCAGAGCTGCTTCGGCTCTAAAAAATCCATCACTTTGCCTTTATTTCAGTGACATCTTTCCTCATCCTGCTTTATTTTCTGTCATATTGTTAAGAAAATGTCCCCTGAATACGTTGTTTCCATGGAAACAAAAAAAGTAATGGTACAGTTTTAGACTCTGTAGTTACAATGGGCTCCATACTTCATACTATTTGTCTGTAGTGCATTCATAGTCATATTATCCACATGCTAAAGATGCATGTTGAGTGTACTGGGATTTGCAGAATTAAGAATTTGGACAGTGTGTGTCATTATATTGGGACTCGTGCAAGAACCACTTGTGCAAACAGATTTGTTCTTAAAGGAATAGTTGCAACATTTTGGGAAACACTGTGCTAATTTGCTGTCTTGCTGAGGGTTACATGAGGAGATCGATACCAGGTACTTCCTGGAGTCTCTACTGGTTGCCTGGCAACTGGTCTCACCCATGAAACAGTCTGGCACAAAACCCTTGCAGCTTTGTTTTTACACTTTCTTTATGTGTGGATTAAACAAACAAGATATTATGTGTTATATAATAAGTGAGCTTTAGAGGCGCTGGTAGGTGGATTTAGTTACCTCCAGACATAGCTGGGCTAGCTGGGTTCAATTTTCATACTAAGCGAAGCTAACTAGCTGCTGGCTGTAGCTTCATGTTTGCCAGATTTGAGAGCATAACAATCTTCTCATCTAATTTTTGGCAGGAAAGCAATCAAACTATTCCTTAAAGAAGTATTTCACTGCTGGAAAAAGGTATTTTCATAAAAACGGGTTGTCTATGCAGAAGAAAGACACAACTGCTTTTGAAATTTTTGCTACATGATCAGAGAAAAAGGGCTGTGGCCTTCAGTTTTACTCAAGAGGTAGAAAAGCCACAACTACCAGAATGCACTGCACTGCACATGACCAATACTGCATTCACATGCTTCTTGGCCGGTCACATTTCCAAGTTAGGAAGTCATTCTTTTGACTTTGGTGTGTTCATGAGCTTTAAGATGTAATGGAAACAACATGGATGCTACAAAGAAGATGTGTTGTATTGTATTTCCCAGAGCATTTAAACAACACAGTTGATGTGTTGATGACAGTTTGAAGTTTTTTTATTAAATAGATTTTGTTCCAGACTTGTTGCATCCCCTAAAACGTCTAAAAAATATTGCCTTATCTGACTAATGCTAAAAAATAACTTTTCTTACTCATCCAGGTCACTCTACATGGACAGCAACTAATGGTTACAACCAAATACCATATTACAAATTACACGTAAGCCATAACTGACATGCAATATGTGAATTAGTACATTTATTTCCATTAAACAAACATTTACTTTCATCCACATTGTTTTTTTCATATATGTTGTCACCTCTGCAACTTGTGTACCAAGACTTTTGCTGATTTTCCGAGTTGTTGTTCAGCCTTGATGGGGTGGTCATATGAATCTTCCCAGTCGGGAGCTCATTTTTCCGATTATATTATTAGCAGATGAAGGCAGGGCAATATACGCTCATGCTGGTGGATGACGTAATGCAAGTTCCCATCTGAAAACAACATGGCGAGGGCTGGTAACACGTATTCTCAAATTACAGTTAAACAGTACACTAAAATATGTTTCTCACAACATTTAAGGTGAGAAATTGGCAACACAGTTACAGAATCTTGGTTTAGACTTGATCAGCACTGCCTAGTTGTACTGTTTGATATGAGTTTTTTTGCCTCTGTTCACACAATAAAGGAAGCCGTATAACACCCACTTCCTGTTCAGAAACTCTTGAAATACAGCTAAACAGTGCACCAAAATATGTTTCTGAAAACATTTTAGGTGAGAAATAGGCAATACAGTCTGAGAAAGAAACAGACAGGTCTCTCTCTCTCAATCAACTTCTATACTATAATGCGTAAATAAAATTTTGGTTTGAGCAACAGCCCTATAGCGAAGTACGACATCTGGTGGACTTGAGTTGGGAGATGAAAGGTGCTGGCAAGAAAAGTATACCACAGTTCGTCGGTGAAGATTCTCAGTCATCCAGGTCATGGTAATCATAAGCACTTATGATATACCACAGTTCATTTGCACATACTACCCACATTGTTACGATACAAAGCTGGTTGAAAATCGGTATCCCTTTCAATGAGTGACTTAAGAAAAGGTAATGCATTCACCAATTTCCTTGTGCTTAAAATTCTCCCTTAGCGATAAGAATCACTAGTTGTTCAGGTTTATTGTATGAGCCATGTGTACTCTGCCTCTCTGCATAAAAGAAAATGTTCAACTTGAGAATCATAATGCAATGCACTAAATGACTTTGGTTGTTCTTTTATCTCAGACATGTTAGGATGTTACATACCTTGACATGTTTTGGCGGAAACTCCCGCCTTCCTCAGAAGTGTCACTTGGTGGTGGCTGTGACGCGTCTTTATCAGCTGATCTGTCAATCAGCCGATATTAGGGAGGCGTGACCATCCTGCAGATCAGCTGATAAAGACGCGTCACAACCACCACCAAGTGACACTTCTGAGGAAGGCGGAAGTTTCCACCGAAACATGTCAAGGTATGTAACGTCCTAACATGTCTGAGATAAAAGAACAATTAAAGTCATTATCAGAAACTAAAGACATAATGAACACCATTGTTTTCGATGGAGGTGGGGGTTTTACAATGAGAGTATGATGTACGTTTGCTATTGCTGCCCTACCTCCACGTCACTGGCATCCCACGTGTCCTGGATAGACTTGACCCGGCTGATGTGGGGGATGCTCCGGTGAAGGAGCGAGCAGGCCTGGCAAACAAACACACCCAAAGTCAGCGACGCCCAGTCCGGCTCTGCAGGAGAGAGAGAGAGAGAGGAGAGAGAAAGGGAGGGAGAGCCGGGGGAGCGTGGAAAGAACAAGCATGGAGGTGAAAGGAGGGGAATTGAGTTTGGGGAGCGGGAGAGGAGGGAGGAAATGAAATCGGGCAAAGAAAAATGATAGAGAGAATAGTGATGGGGTTGAAGAGAGATAAAGGAGGAGGGGGGAGAAAATCTTGTCATAAAAACGCTGCAACAAAGAGAACACCGGCTCAAGGTTCAGGCTATAAATACTGAAAGTGCTGATGCTGGCGCTGTTAAGGGGTAATAGGAGCAAAGTAAATGAGGCAAATATTACAAGGGACTGTGGTTTAGTGTGTCCCTGCTCATAAAGGAGAGCAGGGCGGCAAAATATGATTTTGGGGAAATCCTATTTAGCTTACTGACAGGAAACAGACCGCCTGAGATCTGATCAGAACTCAGCCGAGGTAGTTATCAGGTTAGGTACATCACCAGACTCAAAAATACACACACATGCTGCACCATACAAAAAGACACACTCGCATTTGTATGCAACATTTTGTACGTTAAAGGAGACGAGAAAAGCAGGAAAGTAAATCACACACACATCCTGGCTTGCACGTACACACACACTCATGCACAGACCGTATGCTGCTCATTGCCAACATGAGCACGTGACTAAACACACATTTCAACTACAGCTCCAGAAAAACGAACAGCCTCATCAGTAGTCAGACTGAATGTGCAAAGAGGGAAGAAGAAAATAGGGTTGTTGTTTTTTTTCTCCTCTCTGCAGCGTGATACAGCAGCAGCAGCATCCGTGGGTGTTCAGCAAAGGTACATTTGAGTCACTGTATCACACGTAGACTTTGATTCTGTCCATGCAAATGAAGTTGTCAATGTCAGAGATGCAGAGTGTCAGAGACGGTGACAGAGAGAGAAAGAAAGACGGAGTGTGGTAAGAGCTGACTGTCAGAAAATGAGATGAAAATGCAGATTGCACTGAAGGTAGATATAATCTGATCTGTGCAAATTAAAGCTCAGTGGGTAGATTTTTAAAAAAAAAAAGCATTTCAAGAGCCCAAGTTCATAAATGTAACATCAGTGGCTTTTTGGACACTCAGCTGAATGTCACCTTGCACTCTGGGAAATTGGGACGAGTCTTTTTCACCATTCTCTAACATTTTTAGATGATAAAAATTAATCGGTTCATCAAATAAGTACCAGAATAATTGATCACGTGCAACCTGATGAATAGCTCTATAAATGTGTTCTTCTAGTTCATAATAATTAATGATGTTGGAAAGTATAAAGGCTGCAACTAATTAAAAAGATTATTTTCACTATCAATTAATCCGTCCATTATTTTTTGTTTTCTAATACAAAGACAATCTACAGGAAGATGGTCAGTTGCAGCGTGAAAGAAACAAAAAACTGCTGCCTACTAGGTCGTATACAGATTGGGATCTGATGATCATTTTTTTCTGCTGCAGCTAATATCCATTTTTACTACCACTTAAACTGTCAGTTACATTTCCAGAGTCCAAGGTGACAACTTCTTTCGTCCTATCAACCATCAAAACCCATTTATCTTCAATTTACTCTAATATAAAATAGAGTGTCAATCAGTCAGCCTGTCCACTACTTTGACCCAGCCTGAAATATCTCAATAACTAAATAAATTGAATAGATTGCAATAAAATTCGGTAGAAGCCTATTTACTTTAGTTACCTCCTGACTTTTCATTGAACGCCACCAGCAGGACAAAGTTTTCACCTATCTAGTGAAATATGTCAACATCTACACCATGTACTGGTTAAAGCGGCAGCAGAGGTTGTAATAGAGCCAAGTCTCATTATGTTCCACTCCGCTGCTGAGACAAGTGCAACACCTAGTTTTTACACCTGCCCAACCTTAATTGCCTTAAAATTTGGAATGAACTTTCATGTTCAATTCAATCAATAAATCATTTTTATTAATAAAGCCCAATATCACAAATCACAATTTGCCTCACAGGGCTTTACAGCATATGATATCTCTGTCCTTAGGACCCTCGCAGCGGATGGGGAAACCCCCCCAAAAAAAATCCTTTAACAGGGGAAATAAACGGTAGAAACCTCAGGAAGAGCAACTGAGGAGGGATCCCTCTTCCAGGATGGACAGACGTCCAATAGATGTCGTACAGAACAGATCAACATAATACATTAACAGTAATCTGTATGACACAATGAGACAGAAAGGGAGACAGAGAAAGAGAGAGATGCAGGACAGACGGTAGCCTATGCTCCTCTTAGAATTAAAAATGTAGTCACGCTGATGATCATCTAGCATCATTATTAGGTCAAATTCGGACCAAATTCCTTGATGACTTTTGCATCAGCCACAGCTGTATTTGTGGCTACGTACTAATTAGCAAGCATGCTAACATGCTATCCTAAGATGGTGAACATGGTAAATATGGCAAACATCCTCCTACACCTCCTAAACATGTTTGCATAGATGCCATGAGAGTGTTGGCATGCTGAAATCAGCATTTAGCCAAAAGCACTACTGCATTAGTATGGGCGCACAGGCGCTGCTAGCATCTTAGCCTTGCTGCTAAATAAATAACAAATAATTAAGGGATTATTAAAACTGTTGCTGATTAATTTTCTGTGGACTGATGATCAACTGCTTCAGCACTAATGTCTAAAGAAATGTCTTTTTTAGTTTTATGGTTCATGAGCATGGCATTCATGAAAGCCTGATGAACGTTATACCAGTCAAGTTAATTAACAGCTAATAAAAACATTTTTGATAAGAATCGAATGCAACAGAGATGACCTTTTTCATTAAACTACAGTTAAACTACAGTGTAAGCCTTTACCAATAAGCTCACTGTAGCCTATTAATCAGGCTCTATTCAAGATGTTGGAATATGTGTGTGTGTGTGTTGCTCGGTGTATTTGCTCTTGTGTTAACATGCAAGGTGTATGCACAAGCAACCAAGAGTGCCATGTCCTCAGCGGGCAACACTCAAAAGTCACCACGTTCTCTCTCCATCGCACTCTCTCAGCAGCTGCCATTTCTCACACAAGGAAGCCCTCAGCGTGGTGCACCGCAGCCATGTGAATACACACACGCACACACTGTGAGAGCGTGCATTACTCAAGGGAATCATATGAGAGCCAATAGAGAGGGAGAAAGGAGGAGAAGAGGGCAAAAAAAAAAAATACTACACTTGCATTTCTCTGTCCTCTGGAGGCTGGAGAAAGCATAGATGGAGATGCCACAGAGCCTGACTGGGGAGCAGCAGGGGAGAGGAGATGAGGAGGTGATGAAGGAGGAGAGGTAGGAGGCATGGAGGAAGAGAAGGGAGGAAGAGTGCAGGTTCTTTAACATGCAGAGAGACGACATGAGCACATATCCCCCTGGGGCTGTTACTGGCATCTACGATAATCTCCCTTCGATTTATCTCTTTTAACCCAGGACAAGTAGGCAGTATTTTTATAAATGTCACCTAATCTTTAAATCATTCTAGATTGTGATTAAGCACAAAGCACTCAAGATGGCGTTTTGATGTGAACAAATCAAACCACTTGCTTTTTCTATTCGTTAGTTACATCTCCTTTTTTCTGCCAGCAGCACACACACATGCATAATACACACCTACACACAACCCTGCTGACACGAAAACACACAACCAGCCATTCGGTGGTGAGGTCATCGCTGTCTGAGTCAGGCCTTATGGAGAAGCAGACAGCACTCATGGAGATTACTGTGGCCGCATGACTGACTAACCACACACACACACATACATACACACACACACACACACGCACACACACACACACACACACACACAGACATACAGAGCTTCTTCCTCTACATGTTCAGAGATGTTTCTCAACAGGATTACTGTGAACAACAGATGCACAGCCGCAGCGAACAGGAGGTGGAAAACTCCTGATGTAGTGTGACTCTGCCGTTTTGTTTCGCGGTGCATATGCTGTTTGAGGCGTGTTTGTTAAAGAGCTGCTGCTCCGTCTCTGGGGAACTGTTGAGAGAAAAACGTCAAGTTTCGCAGGAGCTGCAGCGTTTGGTGGAGACACAACAGAGCTTTTGATTCGACCGCACAAGGTTGAAGAAAGAAGTGCCTGTGGCGTTACACTGCAGGGCAGATGCGGGATAAATGAATGAGGGGGCATTTACACAATGGCAGCCCCTGTGCCTGTGAGCATTCGCAGGCACTTTTCTGCATCTGCAGCAGTTCATTTGTATGTCTGAACGTACACACATCAGTCTGTCAGAGGCTGCTTCATGGTGGGGGTTAATGACTTGACAGTGGGGCCAGCAGAGGCTGTGACCCTCTGGTGTCTTGGCTAAGCCCCTCAGGCACCAGCACAAGCTTTTCTTTCTACAGCAGTGATTACAGTCTTATATTTTACTTAGCTTTTGTCTAACCTCAGCTTGACCCTGGGTTTGTAAAATCATCAAGGTTTTCTACATTTTTAGAGGCTGAATTTTTGTAGCTGCAAGAGTGAACATTAAATATAGTATACACATCAAGTATCCCACTCGAATCTGTTGAATTGTGTCTGTGCATAGCTGCAATTTGTGTTTGTTGAGTCTATTTTTTATTTTTTTTTACCCAAAGGGTTTAAAAAGCAAAGAAACACTACCTTTTTGATACATTAAGCATATTTAAATATCAAGTCAAATATGAAAACGATGGGAACTGAGAGCTGGTTCCAAATTGTCTGCTCCATCAGAACCTTATGCCTCCAGGCTTATCAGTTCCTTTCATCCATGCTGGCAGGTTTTCCTGACAGTTGCACATTGCAAAACAATGACATGATGCTGAAGCATCTCTCTATGTGACATGGGCTTAATGTGTATTTGGCACTCTATGCACCAGTGCCACTGCTTCCCAACCAAGCAGCATGACCATTACTGAAGGCAAATATCTTATGTGATAATAACATCAGTGTCATGCTTAGTCACATGCATGCTTTTTTTCTACTGACACTGTGTTCAGACTAGACTAGACTTCTAGAAATAACTAGAATTACTGCCTCAGCAAAGAACAGCACAGGTGGACACCCAAGATTAGTGTCACCAATACTGTATCCGACCAAATGTCTTCCCTTCTGTTCCTGAGTTATGGCAAAGAATGATGGCCAAAAAAGTGTTCTGCAGAACATTCTGATTTCACAGTGAAGCTGACGTTTGACCTTTTGGATATGAAGTGTCATCACTTCATAGTTTTATCCTATAAGACATTTGTGTGAAATTTTGTCATCATTTCAGTGTGGAATATTAAGTTATGGCCAAAAACATGTTTTTTAAGGCCACAGTGACCTTGACCTTTGACCACCAAAATAATCAGTTCAGTGTTGAGTGTGAGTGGATGTTTGTGCCAAATTTGAGGAAATTCTCTTAAGGCATTCTTAAGATACTGGGTTCACGAGAATGAGGCAGACACAAAGTCACAGTGACCTTGACCTTTGACCATCAAAATCAAATCAGTTCATCCGTGAGTCCAGGTCGACGTTTGTGCCAAACGTGGAGATGATATTGTGTTCACAAGAATGGGACAGACGGACGGACAGATGGACGGATGGCCTGAAAATTTAATGTCTCAGGCTACGGCTATCGCCAACACAAAGGGATAAATAAAACAGTTGAAAGGGAGCCTGAATAAGTAACCACCAAAACATCTTCACTGCCCCCCATGCTGCTTTGAACTGTGTACTAACCCTGTTTTCTCGAGTGTCTCAATGCCGAAGGTGACCAACTGATTAAAAACAAAAAAAACAAACAAACAGAAAGGCATACTTATCTACTGCAGAGCTGTGTATATAGTTTTAGTCTACTGGCAATGGGAAGGGAATCTGTTGCCTATTTAGTGGGATTTCCTGTGTTTAAAAATCTTACATACATGCACTAATTTTGGTGGGAAAAGGGTATAAAATTGTTGGATGGTGAAATGGAGCACTGCATTAGTTCCAGCAAAGCACTTTAGTCACACTTACATTAGCTGATTGGAATCAGCTGCTTCATTCATACTTTACCCTCAGTGGCCCATTCATTAGCTGCTTGACTGCAAACTGACTAAAAACATCCAGTCATATTCACAGAGCTATACAGCACAACCATCACAACCTACAACTCACTGATCATGCGTCTATACTTTTATTCCACCTCTGTTCACGACTGCAGCTCTCTCCACTACCTCCACCTTATCTGCAGAGTTTTTAGAACTGGTGACTTCACTAAAATGTAATGTTCATGTAAGATTGTTTGTATTTATCAAAGGTAGATTAGCTTTTCCAGCAGGATACTTGTTTCTTCTCAGATACTTTGTGAGCTCCCTCGAACAGAAGAGCCTTTTCCATCAAATCTATCTGCGTAACCATCTGCTCTAAAATGTCAGTCGCTTGACAAATCTCTGAAACAGCTTGCTGAAACAGACAGTTTGAAGGTCACTGGCTGGAATCTTGGAACTGTTGATGAAGTGTGGGTTGTCCTCAGCTTCCTTGATCAAAGTGCAGCATTTGATGACATAATACCCTTGTTTTTCTTGAAAACACCTCGAGCAAATAAATTACACTTCATCTTGGTTAAAGATAACAGTCCAACCCTACAGTATTGAATGTTACTGTATGGAATTCATCCCTTTAGGCCACTGGACTCGATATTGCCTTGTTTTTAAAGTATGCTGAACTCGGGTGACCTGATTCTGTCACTTTCCTCACTTAGGCAGATGATACTCCGTTTTACGCCACTTTCAGTCCAACTGATCAGTCAAAGCTATCTAACTTTGATGCCTCTTGGCTGTTGAGAGCTCAATGACTAATTTTCTCCTAAATGTTCACCTTAACAAAACAAAAGTCACTCCACTGTAACATTTATGTGAACTTTAAAAGGTTCCCCATTTGTATGCCCTCTGACTACTAAAACCCTGGGAGCAACATTTGGAGTAGATCTAATTTTAAATAGCATAATAATATCACTGCATTTTCCTATTTTCAGCACTGTAGGTAAGAATCAGACTGTCCATGACATATTGATACAGCTCCCTAAACAAATGCTTTTTTAACTGCCAATGTCTTGTACGGTAATGGCATTTTTTTCTGGCTCTATTACCCATTTTAAAAGAATCCAGTGCGTGTTTTAAGAAGTTGGTAGGTTTAGCTATATAGCTCCATTATTCACCTATCTTCTCTGGCTTCAAATCCATGTGGAGGCTGATTTTAGATTGACCCTTATATTGTATCAAGGACTTGCTCCACTATTCTTATCAGAACCCTGAATTACTCCTGTGTTGTGAATAAAGCAGGATGTTTCTGAAACAGATGGTACATTGCCTGTTTGTCAGGCAGTAAAGACTTCCACCTTGTGTCATCAAAAGTGTCGGAGCCACTAGGATTCTCCAGTTTGTCTCCAATTTGAAGGCAACTTCCGGGTAGCAAATTTAGATATGTTTGACTTTATAAGTTGACCAGGGCTTTGCCAGTGGAGCGTCAGTTTTGACGCCGCTGGGGTTAGAAGCAAAAATATGACATGATGTTTTGTAAATCCTCCATAGACGATGGGTACATTTGGTTCCATGTAAAATGCTTGCTTCAGGATGCTGCGGTCCCTTGAATGAAGAGGCAATTCTTAAAGAAAGATTACTGCCAAAAAAGTGAAATTCAATTCCAATTTATATGAAGCAGTATACAACTGAGTAAATTCTCTCTCATTCTGCTGTTCTTCCTCTCTTTTTCACGTTATTCCTAGTCCTGTGATACCAAGCGTGAATTATAGGTGCAAATTCCTTTCACTGGACCGGCATCTGGGGAGTATGGTACAGGTGTCTTTCCCTTTTGTTGAGCTTCCTGGGAAGTAAATAATGTGGGAACATGACCTGTCACACCTTAAACAGGATCATAGGATCACACCTCTGCCTTCTACTACAGAGGGATGGAAGAAATACTGGAAATTGCACCCACAGGTATCATGGGGATAGGAATAAAGTGGATAGCAATGGTATACAATGCTAGCTTTGAGCATGAGGTACCGCATGAGGTCACAGAGGTTGAATGTCGTAAGTGTGCCTACAAATCTAAGTCAACATTTAATTACCTTATCAACCTGCAAATAAAACAAGACAATACATCTATGTGAAGGTGGAATTCTCAGAATAAAATCTTCAATTTGTGCAGCAAACACATTACCAGCAATTTAATTGGCTAGGGCCATATCTCACTTCTTCACACTAGTTTTTATCTAGACTCTTGCAATGGGAAATGCAGAAAAGTTTTTTTGTTTTCTTCAACTTTTCTATAAAAAACATTGAAAAACAGTCTGGGAAGCCACGAGCGGGCTGCCATAGGAGCCTGAACCCCCTCCTATCTCATCATAGTTCCTGCTGTTTCTGCTGTTCAACAAACACCTTCCTCACACCTCAGAGGACTGCTGAGGCTTCTCTCCGGAGGGAATTACTCATTTGTGTGTCCTTAGCGAAGGGCAGAACTACAACGCTGCTGAGCTACAGAGAAACCCTGCCGTATAAGCTCCGTGCTCAGCCTCGCAGTGGGTCTCAGCAGCAGAGAAAAGATAGGGGGGGGGAGGCAAAGGTAAGGAAGGGCAGAGTAAGAATGACTAAGCATAAAAAACGGACAAGCGGTTTTGCCACTTTGTGTGTGTTTTCAGACCAATTACTGCAGGCTGTCTGACTGCTTAATGGATGTTGTATCTGTGATGGGAAGATAAGACAAGGGTAAGGGAGGACAGCCAGGTCACTGCTGATGATGTGATAGTCTGTCTTTACTCTGGAAGCCTGCAGATTCACATACAATAGAGAGGTTCCGTGTGATGGAATGCAGCAGCCATATTGGAGATCATCAGCTTTCCATTGCTTTTCTAGTTATATCAAATTGGTCAGTTGCTGTGCTTGTTTTGAGGGAAACATTTATCACGATAAAGCTGACTCCATTTTTGCTGAGGTGATGTCACCTTGCTAGCTATAGCAAATCATAGTTAGTTTAACACATCTGGTTAGGGGTAACTGAAGTGTATCTTCACACACTTACACCTTAAGCCAGTTTAATTTAGCCATGTGGCTTTTTCTCTGTTTCAGCCCTTCATAGTAATTTTTACTTTTTGCAAACAAAATTACCTATGACAAAAGTACAAGTACAGAAACAAAAAAAAAACAGCTCCAGAATTTAGTTATCTAAATTAGTCATCTGCTACCAGCCCAGTTGCCAGAAAGTGTTGGCATTGTACATTTCTGCAAACCACAGATATGTTATATTTGTAAGCTTCATACATATGTATATCAGCGTTTCTAAAGTCACGTAGTATATAAGCTGACTCTGTCTTGGGGAAATGGAGGAGATAGAGGGGATGGAGGATAGCGTGACACCTGGGTAGACACCTGTCAAGCTGCAGACCACCGTTCCAAACCAACAAACAACAAAAGTGGTTGTTTTTTAGCAAGGCATCACTGTGTTACCACCACGGATAGTATCGTGAAAAGCACTTGGTTTTTACCAATAAATCACTGTTTTTTTTACCAGGACATTGCTGTGTTTCCACCGGAGATAATGCCACAAAAAGTGTCTTTTAAAAACTGAGACATCCCTGGATTTCCATCAGGAATAGTGCCACAAAAACAGCTGTTTTTACTGAGACCTTGCTGAGTTTCCAGCTGGTAAAGTGCAATGAAAAGCAGATGGTTTATACCAAGACATCACTATTTTTTTTTACCAAGACATCACTGTGTTTCCACCAGGAAAAAATGACATGACAAGAGTTTTTTTTTTTAAAAACTGAGACATCCCTGTATTTCCACCAGGAATAGTGCCACAAAAACAGCTGTTTTTACTGAGACTTTGCTGAGTTTCCAGCTGGTAAAGTGCCACCAAGACATAGCTGAATTTCCACGATAGCGCCATGAAAGGAGGTTGTTTTTTACCGAGACATCCTAGTGGAGATTGTGCCACCAAATCTGTGTATTTTAAGCCAAAACATTTCTTTGTTCCTGACCATAACTAAGTGGTTTTTATTTTATGGAAATGACCTCTTTTTACTCATAACACTGCTAAAATTCCCCACATCAACATAACGGGTTGATGATAATCCATTTTCTGGTCTTAATGTCACATTTAGCAATCATAACCACATAACCACTTTAACAAATGAACCTTTGTGATTAGAAATTATTTGACTGACAAAGTGGGGGAGTAACTGATTACAGTACATTTCATTTTGGGTAATGTGATCAGATTGCAAACAAATGTAGGTGCCATCAGCCCCGATTAAATTGTACAAACTGACATTTAGAAATACCAAATAAAGCAGTGCTCTCTGAGTAACTGAGAAGACATGATGAGGTCTTCTTGCTATGACAATTCTAACATTTGTCATTTATCAGTCATATATCAGTCTAGATGGCTCATCCTGATAAAGTGTATATCTAGGTCCACACAGTTACAGCCTACTTAAGTATCCACCCTACGTCCTTGGCAACCTTAGCTCACATCTACTTCTGTGCAATACATGTTTGTCTGTGTACTTTGCTGTGTTGAGATGATTTGTGGTGTTTTGAGCTGTAATGAAACTCTGATGTTTTCCTGAAAAAGCCACTGAGATAAGATCCTGTCCCCATCTGGGACGGAGCCGACGAGCCAGCATCAATAATTCATATCTTGACCATTATGAGATATGAATTATGAGCCTGGGAATGCCTGATCTGGTAGCAGAGGGATGGAGAAAGATAAGTCTGGTTGATGGATGGCTATCCTAACACTTTTCATCTGTGCAGCCAGCTCTTCTAAAATGTCCTGAAGTGAGCCCAGTTTTCAAATGCAAATATGCAAGAAAGCAGCTGTTGGATTCACCAAAGTTCTACTGTTGACCACATAGCAGCTTCAGTAGTTGTTGTGTTTGTGTGTTTTGCTCAAGGGAATCTAAGCACTTGTTGAGAGATAAGACAGCATATATGAGTCACAGCACCAGCTGAGATGTCCCAAGCTGTGATCAATCAGTCACCCTGCAATTACCAGCATCGCTGACTATTTGGCAGCTGCTGCACAACACGGAACATCTGTCCTGCCTTCGCTTCACCGAGGCTAAATTTGATTTCTGCAAAGGTGAAAATGGCAAAACTGATGAACAATCTCAGCAGGGGAACAATCAGAGCTGATGTTTCCTCCAGGCACTGTGGAGCGTTGCAGAACAGTTTAGGTCAAATAAGGCCATATGTGTATTGGTAATTGTGCTCATTTTCCCCAAACAAGACTCTGGAGTCACGAACGTCTGCAGCCATCTCTGTGAGGCTGTGCGAGGGCACAGTGCTGCTTTGAGCTAAATGCTAACACTAGCACAGCAAGATGCATACAGTGACAATGCTGTTTATTATGTTCACCATTTTAGTTTAGTGTTAGCATGCTAGCATTTACTAATTAGCGCTATGATGCAGCTGAGGCTGGTGGAAATGTCAAGTGTTCTGCAGGTACTTGACAATCATTGACCTGATTATTGAACTAGAGGAAAATTTCAGGGAACATTATCAGGTTATTGCACTTCATTTTATCAGTACCCATTAATGTCTGTACCAAATTTTGGCCCAATCCATTGTTTAGATGTTGAGATATTATACAGGATAAGTAGAAACTTTTATTCAGTCCTGGTGCTAAAGAAAAATTGAGGGGATCACCAAAGGCAGTAGGATTCATTCTCTGGGAACCATGATTGTCTGAACCAAATTTCATAGCAATACATGAAACTGTTGTTGATACATTTCATTTTTCAGTCATTAGGCGACATCCTCTTGGGACCAAAATTTTGTTCCACTCCATTCTGCAGAGATATTCTACAGGATAAACAAAAACTATAATTCACTTGTGAGGGTAGAGGCTAATTGAGGGGATCACCAAATCAGTAGGATACATCCTCTGGGAACCATGAATTCTTGTAAAACAGTTTGTTCCAATCCATTACATAGTTGTTCAGATATTTTACAGGATAAGTAAAACCTTTAACCTCTTGGTGGTGCCAGAGAAAAAGTGAGGGGATCAACAAAGTCTGTAGGATTCATTCGCTGGGGACCATGAATGTCTGCCAATCTGTCGTGTACAGGATTAGATATTTTACAGGATAATTTAAAAACTCTAACCTGCTGCTGATGGTGCTGGAGGACAAATGAGAAGATTGCCAAAGATGGTGCAGTGCATCCTGTGGGGACCATGAATAAATGTTCCAATCTGTCAGGGACATGCTGAGATATTTTACAGGATAAGTAAAAACCTTAACCTGCTGGAGGCTAGAGGACAAATGGGAAGATCACCAAAATCAGTAGGAGTCATCCTCTGGGAACCATGAATGTCCTTAAAAAATACTATGGATACTATGAATAAACTTGCTATAGACTGAGCTGCAGTTATATAAGTTGGTGGTACTGAGAAGCAAAAGGCCACATAAAAGCTGCTTGTCAACACACACACACACACACACACACATATATACAGCACCAACCGTGAGGAGAGGAGCCATTTCTCTACTTATTTCTCAACAAGATAACACCCTCTGGTCAAAATGAAATCCCTCTTCAAGTGTCCACCATTCAGAACAAAGCTATCTAATTTTGCGAGAGCGCCTCCGGCTCCAAAAGCTGCTCCGAAACAGCCAGTCCTCAGAGGAGCCGTAACCAGGGCCAAGGAACAGGCATCCTGGGCGGGCTCGGCTCCAAACACTGGGCGTACGGCCCGTACTGAAGCCTCTGTGGCCACTCACTGGTTTATTGCCATTTCAGTGAGAAGAAAGGAGGGGGGGGGGGTGAAGAGAAGGGAGGGAGAGAGAGGATTAAAGGGGGAATGCATGGGGAGAGGATAGAGAGAGAGAGAGAGAGAGAGAGGATGGAGAGGTGAAGAAAGGGATGAAGCTGCTTAATGGAGAATAAATATCCCTGGTAAAATTAGTGCCATTTACATGAAAAACAAACACACACACACACACAAAAATGCACACAGTGGTAATTACAGAGCTGTATGGTGTTGCTGACAGTGTAGAACATGATGACACCAGACCACAACACCAGCAAAACACACACTGTGGACACACTAACAACTGTGGAGGGGATAGTTGACATGTCTTTGTGCACCCTCACACACCATGGCAGCCACACACAGGAGTGTTTTATGTGTTTATGGCTTAGACCAAGTCCAGAGTCCAGTCTCTATAGGCCTCATTATACCTGCATATAGGGTGTTTTCAGGTACATGTGTGCTGTCAGGCCTTTGTCATCATATCTGGACCACATTCACTCAGACTTGTTGGGTTTCAAAGCACCAGTTGTCTCCTTTCACCGCCTTAATCTCAGCATTTCACATGCATTAGTGTGTCTGCAGCTCCATCAGCTGTGCATTTTGGGGGGTTGCTTACCTGGATTGCCGCAGTCCGCGCACGTTTCGTTTCCCGGTCTCGCCAGCACGTCTTGCAGGAGCCGGTTGTTCCCCTCCGGTTCCAGCGCCATGGTGAGTTTTATCCGTCCAGCCTCACCGCGGTGGGAAGAAGCCTGCCCAAGAACATCCGCTGCTGGAGTCCGACAGACAGACTGACTGCTCGATCACCTGTCACCTCCGATCTGAAGTGAGAGGAAGAGGAGGAGGAGAGACTGGAGGGAGGAAGGACCGGAGGAGACTGAGCGATCCGAGCCGGGGCTGGAGGAAACCTCTCTGTCTCTGTGTGTCTGTCTCACTGATAGCTTTATTACTGAGTCTCACTGACTGCATAATAATCAAGCCTATATGTTACCATCACCTCCTCCTCCTCCTCCTCACTCCCTCCTCCCCTGCCTGCCTGTCTGTCTCCTCTCCCCTCCACCCCTGGTCATATCTGATCAAAGTGAGACACCCAGCGGTGGACTACCAGAACACATTTAACTTGGCATCCCAACAATCTCTGAAAAGTCAGCCATTATCTTTGACAAGAAAGTACTTGAACTTAATATGTCTTTATACTCCCCAGTGCAAACAACAACACAATTGCAGGCTAATGCAAAAGAGAAACAATTATATAAAAATTGAAACAATTAAACTGAATATTTTTAATAATTTAATATTGAAACCTACTTGTGTTTCTGTTTAGTATTTTAACATACCGTATTATTATTTTATTTTGTGGTTTTCAGCCTTATGGTTTGCATTTCATAAAAAGGCAAGGCAGCTCTATTTGTATAGCACATTTCATACACCAGGGCAATTCAAAGTGCTTTACAGAGCAATAAAATATAAAACATAATAAAGGATATAAAAGGTAAAATTAATTACAAATGAATTTACAATTTTAAAAATCACCACTAAAAAAAGCAAAAATCCAGACAAGAGGTGCAAAGATTAAAAGATTGTTTTAAAGGATTTAAAATTGAGTTTAAAAATAAGGTTGCAGTCATTACAGAAGGAGGCAGTGTGAAAAAGTATTATAAAACGCTATATTGTGTTGTACATTGTGCAGGTTTGTCTTCTTTTTATACAGCTATGGGGATTATTATCTGCTTGGTTCTTTGTCATTTTACATTACACAGAAGTATGATTATGTGGTGAAAAAATAACCCAAATAAAGATTCAATTATAACAGTGGGATGTAAGACTATTTTTATTTTGTGGGACTGGAGTAGTATTTAATGTTTTATTTTTTTATTCCTATATGTGTCATTATGACATTTCACCATTTAGCCATTTTGTGTCCTTTTTATGTTGACTTTGCATTTTAATTTCTTCGTCTATCTGGTTTTCTGTCATTGTGCGTTTATAGCTAGTTATATCCATTTTATTTATATAGCCCAATATCTCAGATCACAAATTTCCCTTTAGGATCTTTATACAGTCATCGGTTTATAAAGAACAAAATAAAACAAAAGTGGTGATTTGCTGTTTCTTGTTAAAGTTACGCCTAAATCGAAAACCTGATCGATCATCAATGCGATTCACTCGATTGCTAATGTCTGTTTGCTGCGACTGCCCCAGAAAAAACTAACACGTCACATTTACGCGACAACAGGCTGCTGCGCTGCCCTCGTATTTACAGAAAACTTGCGGCTGTTTAAAAGGCAGACACTTGAAACAAAATAAAACATGTCTACCGCCATGAATTTCGGGTCGAAGAGTTTTAAACCTCGGGCTCCTGACAAAGGCTCGTTCCCTCTGGACCATTTTGGTAAGATGAGACGCAGAATGTCGTGTTTGTCCCTGTTGAATAACACTGTAGTTTAAATCAGTCTATCCTGAGAGCTCCTGTGTGTTTGCAGAGTGGATGTTTCATGAGTAAACTGTAGTCTGCAGCTGTTTGATAAACAAAGACCCGTCCATCGGTTTCCTCTCTGGAGACACGCAGCTGCCCTTTGACGGCTGGAAACAGGACCATTAAGGACACTGATAAAACTGCGCCTCACAGCTTGCCGTAGTTTGCCCTATGTTGGTTATGTTTTATAATATTTTACTGTAATTCAGCTCAGTTGTGGACACCAAGTAATTATTTTTAACTAATGCACTTTAGTAAAATTTTGAAGTACTTGTAAGTATTTCCATTTTCTGCTACGTCACATCTTCATTTTTACTTTTACTCCTACGTTTAGCATGTTTGCCAACTGAGTACTTTTACTTTTTGCCACTTTAAGTAGCCTATTTGTTGATTCTAATACTTTTAAACTCTTACTGAGTGCAAGTATTTCTATCTGAGCACTTCGTCCACTACTGCTTAATGGTTATACATGGCAGGCTCAAACTGGGGCTTGGCTGATACAGGCTGCTGTATTCTAAATTAACAATCATTGTTAATACACACACACGATCCAACAAACTATATTTGTGAGTTACATCTACCAGAGGACTCACAGTGCTGCTCCTTTTAAAAACCCATCTTTATTACAGGAAGTAAAGTTTGGGCTCAAATTGTCTCTTTGTCAGGTGCAATTGAATCAAACTGACTCAGGTTTGTGTCGAGGAAATTGTCTTGTGTGGTGACAACCAGGCTGACTTAAGATAAAACCAATAATAGTACATCACAAAGGGAACGATCAATAACCGTGTCAAAATTAACAAAATACAGAGGACATTTTCAAACATATGACAAGGAATAATGTCTTACATCTCTACGGTTCGGCTGGACTTTGATGTTGAATATGCTTTATTATTTCAGGGGAGTGTAAAGCCTTCAAAGATATATTTATGAAATGTCTGAGAGAAAACAGCTTTGACAACTCCAAGTGCCGGCTGCAGTCCAAAGAATACCTGGAATGCCGCATGGACAAGTAAGAAACCTCATTGAAAATACAGCTTACACCTCTTAGATCTGCCCACTGAGTAAACTGTAACACTGTAGTCATACCTTTAAATGAGAATTGTAATTTTTCCTGAGAGCTGTCTTGTGTTTTCCAGTCAGCTGATGGCCAGAGAGCCTATGGAGAAATTGGGATTCAAGGACCTGATGGATCCTCCTCCGAGTCAAGCAGACAGAGACACTAAGCCCTGACCTGTTACTGCACCACAGCTGCTTTTTCAGAAATACAGTGATGGTATTGCTGGAAACTTATGACATCAAACAGTTTCATCTTTCATTTCATACAGCAAAGACTGCTGCAAGTGTGAAGCTGAGCAGAACCGCTTCAAAGACTGAGAATGTGGGCCTGTGAGAGGACACTGTGGTTTGCTTTGGGGGGCCTTACACAACTAAGTGGATCAACCTTTTGTGTACATAAGATATAACATGTAATATATGGAGACGATTTTTGGCTTGTGAATAAATCTTTTGTATTTAAACTAAACTGTGTGTGCAAATTAACTCTTGCATTAGATACAGTCAAAATGGTGACACCCGCTGGCAAGTCCTTGATATTGCATTTGTATGGCTGGATGTAATCATGATGAACAGTGAGAATACAGGTGGTCACTGCTTTCATTTATTTTTTTCATTGAAGAAGTAGTGAAATGACAAAAAAATATTTTCATGTTGTAATTATGTGTCCCTGTGTTTATTGCTGAAGTTACATACTAAATATGTGTCAGAAAAAAAATCCTTTTAATTTTTTTTTTTTTTTTACAGTCAAAACCCCTCTCGTCTCTTTTGCTGTAAAATGTAAATGTAATGACTCAAATTAACCTCAAAACATAAAGTATCCACTCAAATGTGGTCTAGCACCCAGCTCTAATGCTACAGCATTAATGGGCATGATGGAGTGGAGTGTATGTGGAAAACATCTGTGTAAGAGAAAGTGAAAGGCAAAACACATTTAGGATGCAGTAAAATAAAACTGAAAATAAAAAAAGAAGAAAGTTGAAATTTTACACATGCCATATTCTTTCGGTTTGATATTTATTGTTATTGTTTGTTAGCCAAGTTTGTTTCCAAGCTTGTTCTTGATTGTAATAAATATGATAAATATTAAAGGGTTTTCCTTTTGCTTGAATTTCCAAATAATGTTTAAAGTCTAATTTACTCATTCATCACTATCTTCCTCCTCCAAATCTAACAATGTAGATAAAGACAGTGAGCAGTCCTACAGCTCCGTATCTCTCGATTGCCCTCTGATCTTTTTTCACAAGCCACTCATTCATTTAAATCTATCATGTAAGATATCAAGCTAAAGCTGCTTTGAATGCCATTTTACTTAATGAAAACGGAATACCTTTAATCAGACTCTGCAGTTTTTTAAGTAGAAAATTCCAGCAGCGAGACTGATTTGAGTGTGATGTAAGTGCCTTCTGCTTTAAAATGCTTTGGGCATAACATCACTACTGTTAACCAGCTGATTCTCAGATGTCTTGATTTCCAGAACAATAAAACTGACACTTTAAGAAGCCTGTCTGAAGCTCAGTGAACACAATAGAGTGCTGCAGGGGTGACATTTCGATTAGTGCAGAAAATAAGCTGTGTGTCAAACAAAAGTTTATGATACTTACGCATTTTGTTCAGCAAGATAATCTGCACAAATGAACACCAATAATGATTTCTGGAGCGTACATGCAATCACCAAAAGTGCAAAGCTTATCAACAAACTTCTCCTTCAGAGATTATAAATGCATATCTATGTACAAGTGGCACCAAGCTTCTATATGACTTGGTCAAAATTACTTTGGTTTAAAGAGTCCTATAAAGACATAGTTAATATCTTGATATGCATTAAAACAATAGACAATTAAAGCTCTAATTCAGGAACATTTAAAAAAGGTTTAAATATAAAGACTTCTGTTCGAAGGTCAGAATGTATCATCTTCATTTTGGCTGTTGGATGCCTTTCAGTAGCAACATATCCCTCTCTGTGGAGAAAAACAAGTTATAGGTTAATCTGTAGAAAATTAAAGGACCCTTCAAAGTTTGCTGCATTTGATTTGCCACAAATGTACAACATTGCTTGTTACTGTGGGAATATGGAAAAAAATAATCACGAAAAAGAAAATGGTCATATAAAAACAAACATAAAAGTCTGTCTTCCATACTTACGTTTTGTAACCTTTGGAATCTTCTTTTGAGCCATTTGGCTTCTGGATCCACGCAGTACTGTGTTTTGTTCGCAGTGGTAAAACTGTAGAGTTGCAACGACAAATAGGAATATAACACTTCATTAAAATATAACACCATAATAATACCTCAGAATTACCCCGTAGTGACAAATTGTAAAACAATGATTGCTTTTCGTATGAGGGATTTAATGGCATCTAGTGGTAAAGGTTTCACATTGCACCTAACTCAATGCCCCTCGGCTCACTCCCTCTTTTCCATGCATGAAGTAGAACGTACGTCAGCCTTAAGGTAGTGTAAAAACATGATTCTTAGTTTCACATGCTTATATATATAATTATTTTTATTAGATTACTATATTACATGTTTGCCAATAAATCAGGGCATTTAAAGCCATTTAAATTACAATTGCTGCCATTTTTCTTCACATTATGCCCCGTTTGTCTGCCTATAATGTGCTTTCCACCACACCTCAAATACAGACAGAGGATGAGGCTTGTGTTCGTGTTTATACTTTTCTTACAGGAATGCATGAATTCCACAATGAGCAAATGTGGTTTCCCTCTGTTCAAAGCAGGACACAAAGGGCTCTTGAATGTGGGCCTTTGAGGCTTTCATACAGCAGGGGGGGATAATGAGTCCTGGGACCCTGGGCCAAGGCCTGTAACACTGAGGACGCCCTGAAACACAGCACACAAAAACACACAGAATAACATTAGTAATGCCGGGTTCACGCTTCACAGTATTTTTGTCTGTTAACAATGGTCACTGTGTCAGATTAGGCAAATATAATTATAGTCATAAAAATTTAGGAAGAACTATATAAATCAACAAATCAACTCAGGATAACTGGGCTCAACCAACTCCAACACACCCAACCTCATCCGAATGCCACAAACAGGACAGAATGGCTCCTGCAATCACCGACATCAGGTGACAGCTCTCCCTCACATATGGATGCTGAATCGTCAGACTTCTTAGTGTCGGACTGCAGCTTCACCCCAGGAACTGCACAAACTGACGAACTGTTTTAACACCAGATGTGCAAATTCAAAGATGTGCTGTCTGACTCGGTAAACGGAACTTGAGCCTCTTTTGCCTTACCTGCAAACTTGGGAATGGTACATGGACTGCACTTGTATAGCGCTTTTCTAGTCTTCCGATCACTCAAAGCGCTTTTATACTACAAGTCACATTCACCCATTCACACACATTCACACACTGGTGGCTGAGGCTGCCATGCATGGTGCCACCTGCTACTTAGTAACCATTCACACATGATGGAGCAGCCATGGAGCATTTGGGGTTCAGTATCTTGCCCAAGGATACTTCAACAAGTGGACAGAAGGAGCCAGGGATTGAACCACCAATTTTCCAATAAGTGGATGACCCTCTTTGCCTCTGGATCACAGCCGCCCCAAACACCAGACACAAGTTAGCCAAACACAACCAAACACAAGTTAGTTGCCACATCAAACTCACATTTACTCTGAACCAAACCTCTTACAGGTTTACCTTTTTTAAATGATATTTGTATTGCTGCAGTTACAGTTCAGCCAGTTGTGTTCTTTGTCTCGTTACTTCCATTTCAAATTCCCTTTGTTGTTTGATCAACAATGTTTAATAGCATTTCCTTGGTATACTTTTCAAATAACTCCTCAGAAGCAGACTGAACAAACTCCTCTACTAAAGGAGCCATATTTCAGCTGCACTGTTTACCACAGACAACCCCAGTTGCACAATGGCCCAGTGCAACCCAGAATAGCCGCAACAATGGAGTCACAAAATGCCCCTGACTAGACCAGATCAAACCCGTTTAACTCAACCCTACTCTATAGGCAGCCAATGATGAGGGTGACACAGTAAGTGTGTTCCAGTACCCAAAACTACCATACTATACAGTATGCCAGAAAAAGATTTAGTACGTCCCAATACATACTAAATTCTGACCCACAATCCTCTGCAAACAGACAGCTGTCATAAGTCACAATGACAGATGACAACACATTGAAGTGAAATGTCCAGCCTCTGCAATTCTACTATCGTGAATATAATGTTAGAATCAATAATGTACGCAGTTATTACTTATTGCAAAATAACAACAGCAGAGCTCTCCAGGTCGACATCTGTTTCTTGGCAACCGTGGTGAACAGCGTTTTGTTTTCTCTCTATGAGGAAGTAGTATGTCCGAATTGACTGCATGCAACAGTACATACTATCGAAGGACAGCTGCAGTACCTGCTTAGAGTAATAAGAAGTCTGTGATTCGGAACACGTCCCTACTTACTGGAAACCAGTGGTTCCAGAAAGTCCCTGCGATGCCTTTACCTCAGGAAAGTCTTGGACATGATTCCTAGCCTAAAGCTCTACCCACTTTCACTCCCACATAGAAGATGACACCTAAGTAGAACCCATGAGATAAACCAGGCAACACAAAAGGCCCCAAAGTTATTACTGGACTGAAAGACTCCAGTAGTCAAAGGCACACTCACCTTGTTCAGGGAGGATCAGCAGCATAGTTAAGTACATGAGACACACAGAGCTAACAGAGAGAGGCATCCTGGGCTCCAGGTGTACAGCAGAGACGTGGTCGTAGTGAGTAAAGAAGAGCCCGATTCTGAAAACTCACTCAACAAACTTTTGTTAAATAATATGCTTGAAGAGGAGGAGTGTTTGTTATTGAAGGAATGTTTTCTCAGGGAGAGGATATAAGATGACCTGCAGGGTGCTGCTGCACAGCTGCAGAGAGAGATGGCCAAAACATGTGGATGACAGCTGTGGCTGCGGCAGATTTGAGCTGAACCAATACCAGATCCCAAATTCCAAACAATTAAACTAAGACAAACCATGCCAGATGTAGCCTGATATCTGTTAGAAACTGGCATGAAATCACTGGTCTCACCTTCAGACCTAATCCGCTGAACTAATCAGCGACTGACATAAACAGGCATGTTTTTGAGCAGCTGCTGGCAGCCAAGCAGAGAGGACTTGTTTCCTCCAGACAGATGTTTCCCGAAGTGCACTGAATATTGAAACACAGGTTGATAGTGTTGGGAAATAATTAAAGCCGACTGCTTTATGTGTGTGTTACAAGTAAGTTATATATAGTGAACACACACACACAAGAACAGTTTATACTAAGAAATCAGGTCATGCGTGTAAGGACCTGATTAACAACTTTATTGTTGAACAAATGCATTTCAGCTTCTGTTTTATGATGACTGATAATCATTACAAAACACATTACTTAAGTTCAGCAACTTGGCTGTCGCTGTCGCCATCTTGTTTTTTTTTTAGCCAGAAGTGACCATATGTGGGTGAGAGGCAGGTGCTGTGCATAAGTGAGGGGTGCATCTGACTGAGAAGCCAAGGACACCATCAGTAGATAAGATATGAAAGGGTGAGTTATATAAATATATAAAATTCCACCCTGGGGGTCTATGGGGATTGACTCAGCCTCAGACACCACCAGTCAGACACCTGGTTACGGATTAACAGAACATGGCCAGGTGATGGGTGATTAGATACTTTGGCACAACGGCAATAGTTGCCATTCCAATTAAAAGGTCGAGTTTAGATGATATGTTTAATTATTGTCTTGCTGAGAGCTTCGTGAAAAGATGTCGAATCATAAACTGCATCAGGAGAGGAACAGCAGTGATGCAACAATGATGAAGTAAAATCTTTTCTCAGTAATTGTTTACTTTGTTTTTTCCTTCCTCTTTGATTGTTTCTTAACAACTGACTTTGTTTGATTTCTCTCATGCACTTCTCTCCAAATGCAAGAAAGCATGCTCTTTTCACTTTATCTGTGTTTGGTATATTTGATATATAGCCTATTTTGATACAAACATCAGCCTAATTTCTGTTAATAAAAGACTGAAAATGACGCATGCAACACTCTGGAGGAGGTCTGTGCTCTCAAATCAATTTTTTTTAAGGATTATTCGTTTACCTTAAGTTTCTTGAAACGAATTTCACCGCTGATTGTTTTCTTGATAGACTTTTTGTTCGACGTGGCCAAACAATCGAGAGCGGTGACGCACGGTCCGTTTGGAGGAACTTGTATGAACCTGAGTTGATTAATGAAGTAACTTGAAGTCAGAAAGAAGGAAAGCTGTTTCTAAACCTTTGTGATGATGTTTTGGATGTTTATTTGTGAATGAAATGGCAAGTTCTGACAAGTCAGACACGACTCACGTTAAAGACATGGATGAGGCTGCAGCATGTCTGCACTCATCCAGAGCATCATACCTTGATGAAGTGAAAGGAATAAAGATAAAGATAAAATGATAACCCTTTTACTTTTATTATTATTATCTTATTATGCCAACTGAAGAATTAAATTCGGGTGTTTTAGCTCTTTTCTGTGGAGCGGAAACTGACGCAAATGAGCTCATTAATCAATGAGGGGGAAAACAGCATGATTCGACGATTAGTCGGCTAAAGGAAAAATCGACTATGAAAATTCTTACTCGGTGACACCCCTAGACCAAATATCCTGCAGCAACATCTGTTCTTGTTTTACCTCAAAGGCCTTTGTGTTAATGCACTTGGAGAGAAGTGCATGAGAGAAATCAAACAACATCAGTTGTGAAGAAACATACAGAGAGGAAGGAAAAAACAAAGTAAACAATTACTGAGAAAAAACATTTAAACTGAAAGGCCATGTGTTAATTTTCACCAATCAGAACATTTTATGGTGCTAATTCAAAGCAAACATTTTTCCTGCCTTTTTTTCCTCATTAAAACCTATGCTGTGTTAATCACCTGGAGAACGATGATTTCTTGGCCATGTACTGTAAATGTGTAACCGGATATCTGACCGGTTTTTAACAAGCAGAAACCTCTGGGGCTGAAAAATAGGTACTTTTTTTTCTAACTCATCCATTATTATTTTTAGTAAGCTTAGAGATTTTATTAACCTTTAATATAAAAAACTTTACATTTGTCCCATAGTATTACAAGCAGATGAACCACTTTAATCTTCAGACATGTTTTGGTTTACATTATCCTGTCTCCCATAAAATGACTGTTATCTGAGCACATCGGAACATGAGAAAAAGGATATTAATCCCAAAGCAGGAGACAGCACAAGTGGTTTTTTTTAATAGTATAACCTGAATTCCAAGATAGAAATTCAAGCCACATAAATTCAGACAGATTGGTTCAAAGTAAAATATTTTAGTGCTATAAACAGTGGTATTTCACTTTCAACATGTGATATCAGTGGTGGTTGAAAGTGACGAAATTTAAACAGTGTTGCTGACCATGTACGTTTGTGACTGTCCGTCATTGTGTGTCTTCTCACAGATTTTTTCAGACCATAAATGGAGGAAAATTATTGACAAAATTACTGAGAAATATTTATAAACGTGTTCCTCTTTCTCTGGAATGAGTGTGTGTGTGTGTGTGTGTGTGTGTGGGTGGGGGGTGTACCTCCTCATATTGACCTCATTTATACAGTCAGGGCTTTACTGTTTACATCACTGGCAAGTGTTTGACCAGTTAGTGTCCAGAATAAGGATTTCAATTACTCACTGACAAGTGTTGGACCAGTGAGGCTCTTAATTACTCACTATAACCAGATTTCTGCTGTGCGGAGACACACTGTCAGTCTTGGACCCAGAATGCATTTCTCCATCAGCTGTGGACTGTCTTTTATGTGTGTAACCGCACTGCTTTTCCTTCCTGCACAAGGTGAGTGTGACTTGAATACTAGTGAAGATAGGCCACTAAACTGAGTGTGATACAGCAAATAATACTGTGTGAAGGCACAAACTGATTTGAAAACAAATTGCTGGGGTATACATAGCTGATGGTAACCATAATCACCCAACTTTTGTCACTGTGTGTGTTTTGCATTGCAGGTAAACCTCCAGCATTTGGCTGCTGCCACGATGTCTCGACGGCCTACATTAGGGAACCCGTCAAAGCTTGCTATGAACAGAAGGAAGACAAATTTCCTGACTGTAAAATACATGCATTCATGTAAGTTAAAGTATTCGATCAACCACAAGCTTCGCTTTCTGCCTGTGTTTGACTTGTGCTGTGCCAGATAATGTCTGGGCTGGGTTTTGGAAGACACGTCACAAATGTTGCATTCATGTGCTCCTCAGATGTTCCCATTAACCAAATTAGGAAACAACGTGGAGGCTATACAAAGAAGAATTTTTTAAAAACTAATATAGTTCACTCTATATGTAACAGTTACAATCTTATATACCATATAACAAATTACATGTGAGCTTGAATTAAAAAAAGTTTCTTAACATCAGCCAAACATTTACTTTCATCCGCCATGTTCCTGTGTGAAATGATGTCAACTCATTATTCAGAATATTCTGACACCAGATGAATGCTGTGAGCAGCTTGTGATTTCTTTTTGACTAATGTTAGATATGGTGATCGATACCACTCTTATATCTGTGCTTTAATTATGCAACTAAACACCTTGTTTGGTTTCTCATGTTGTCTTCCTACCTTATAGTATGAAGGGTAACAGTGACTTTCTCTATTGTGTGGACCCAGATGCCAGCTGGCTCCCACAACGACTCGAGAGGTTAAAGACAGTAAGTCTGGAGAACACACTCTTATTTTGAAATTTACAACTGAAAGAAACATATCAAGAAAATAATGTCCACGCAGATTTATGTGTCTTTATATTTATGTTTTCTTTGTTTTTTTGTATTTAGTCTTATTACTATTAACTATGGTCATTTGATTACACTTTGTAAGGTGGATCTAGAATATACCCAGCCTCCCAAGGAACTCTGAATAAAATTGTCTTTTATGGGTTTAGGTTTTATTGTGTTTGACAAATCAAATTCAGCAAAGGACATTTAAGTTGCAATAATATGGAAATTTTAAAGTTAAAGTTAACTGTTTCACTTCACAGAGAGGAATTAGTTGCAAAGTCTTGTGAAGGCCCTGAACAGCAAAGATGAAGACGATGCACCGCTACTTTCTACGCAGATATCTTTACACTGGCACTTGTCCCTGTTTTATTTTTCCACTAACTAAGGTGTTTTTATTTCCGTTGTTTTTACATACATGAAAAAATATTAGGAATGCCTTTGGCAGCAATCTCTACTGTCTTCTAATCTAATAAAGCTGATTTTGAAAAATGTTGTCTTGGTGCTATTGTTGTTTAACAGCATATATTGGTACACACAGCCCTAAAAATCTCTCTTGAAGATTTTAAATATAAAGGGATAGTTCGGGTTTTTGGACATGAAGTTGTGTGAAACTCTGACCATCTGTAGCTCTGATGTGACAGTGTCACTACTGTCAACGAGCCTCCTGCTCTGAGAAATGGCCCGTAGCTTATCACAGAAAAAGTAGTTCTTAAGATATGCGGGGGACACGTAACCAAAAGGTTTTAAGCTACAAAAAAGTATGCATGTGTTTTGTTAGACTATTTCAATAATTTTAAACATCCCCGCATCCTCCGCCTTGCAGGCCCACAAGACAGCATGCCAACAGAAATCAATTAGACAGTTCATCACCACGCCATGCAGGTGCGCAGGATAGCAATGCCTAACAAGAACTTCATCGGCTGTTTCCAACAGAGAACCAGTAGGCTATTATTAGTGAGGAAGAAGATGTACTAGCCCTATATATGTACCTACAGCGCGAACACCGGCTCAGGCTCACGACACACCCTCGTCAGCTGCTGTAGTTACACAGAGGAATACCAGATGGTCAGGGTTTCACACAGCTTTTATCCAACTTGGAGGCAAAAAGTGAATAAGCCCAAAATGTAGAACAACTTCTTTAATGTTCAGGAAAATATTAAGAGGATCCAAAAATGGATGGTAAGTCCTCTGAGTGTGTTTTGGTTGGAATTTATTATGTTAAATTCTGATGTCAGGAGGTCTTCTATGCAGCATGACCGACTTGACTTGGACAATTGTTTTTCTTTTTTCTTTCTTTTAAATATTGGAATTTCCTCAAATTCAAGCCACATAAATTCAGACAGATTGGTTCAAAGTAAAATATTTTAGTGCTATGAACAGTGGTATTTCAGTTTCAACTTGAGATATCAGTGGTGGTTAAAAGTGGCGAAATTTAAACAGTGTTGCGTTACTGTTTGTTTCTGATCATGTCTGTTTGTTACTGACCATCACTGAAAACAGTGTGTCTTCTTACTGATTTTTTAACCATATAAGGAAACATATTGACAAATCATTAACAAACACAACTGTGTTCCTCGTTCTCTGGAATGGGTGTGTGGAGGGGTGTGTCTCCTCATATTGACCTCAAGGAATCTTTTTCTTGCATGTCAGGGCTTTACTGTTTACTTCACTGACAAGTGTTGGACCAGTGAGGCTCTTAATTACTTACTATAACCAGATTTCTGCTGTGCGGAGAGACACTGTCAGTCTTGGACCCAGAATGCATTTCTCCATCAGCTGTGGACTGTCTTTTATGTGTGTAACCGCACTGCTTTTCCTTCCTGCACAAGGTGAGTGTGACTTGAATACTAGTGAAGATGGGCCACTAAACTGAGTGTGATACAGCAAATAATACTGTGTTAAGGCACAAACTGATTTGAAAACAAATTGCTGTGTATACATTTCTATCACTCACTGTGTGTTGCATTGTACCCTTCAGCCTCGGTCACTGCTGCCGGTTCGAAATTGATTGACATCTATTTGGACTGCTGCCACAATGTCTCGACGGCCTACATTAGGGAACCTGTCAAAGCTTGCTATGAACAGAAGGAAGACAAATTTCCTGACTGTAAAATACATGCATTCATGTAAGTTAAAGTATCTGATCACACACAAGCTTCACTTTCTGCCTGTGTTTGACTTGTGCTGTATCAGATAATGTCTGGCACAAACTTTAAATCACAATCTTGAAGATCTCCATGCTTTTCTCTTTGGGGGCTCCTCTGGTGATAAGCAGTGATTGCAACTCTGTTTTTGCATCTCACTTCCCAGACAGTCTGCTGGTTAGCTCTGCTGGGTTTTGGAAGACACGTCACAAATGTTGCATTCATGTGCTCCTCAGATGTTCCCATTAACCAAATTAGGAAACAACGTGGAGGCTATACAAAGAAGATTTTTTTAAAAACTAATATAGTTCACTCTATATGTAACAGTTACAATCTTATATACCATATAACAAATTACATGTGAGCTTGAATTAAAAAAAGTTTCTTAACATCAGCCAAACATTTACTTTCATCCGCCATGTTCCTGTGTGAAATGATGTCAACTCATTATTCAGAATATTCTGACACCAGATGAATGCTGTGAGCAGCTTGTGATTTCTTTTTGACTAATGTTAGATATGGTGATCGATACCACTCTTATATCTGTGCTTTAATTATGCAACTAAACACCTTGTTTGGTTTCTCATGTTGTCTTCCTACCTTATAGTTTGAGGAATAACACTGACTTTCTCTATTGCGTGGACCCAGATGCCAAATGGCTCCCAAAACGACTCGCGAGGTTAAAGACAGTAAGTCTGGAGAACACACTCTTATTTTGAAATTTACAACTGAAAGAAACATATCAAGAAAATAATGTCCACGCAGATTTATGTGTCTTTATATTTATGTTTTCTTTCTTTTTTGTATTTGGTCTTATTACTATTAACTATGGTCATTTGATAACACTTTGTAAGGTGGGATCTAGAATATACCCAGCCTCCCAAGGAACTCTGAATAAAATTGTCCTTTTATGGGTTTAGGTGTTATTGTGTTTGACAAATCAAATTCAGCAAATGACATTTAAGTTGCAATAATATGGAAATTTTAAAGTTAAAATTAACTGTTTCACTTCACAGAGAGGAAGAAATTGCAAAGTCTTGTGAAGGCCCTGAACAGCAAAGATGAAGACGATGCACCGCTACCTTCTACGCAGATATCTTTACACTGGCACTTGTCCCTGTTTTATTTTTCCACTAACCAAGGTGTTTTTGTTTCCGCTGTTTTTACATACATTAAAAAATATTAGGAATGTCTTTGGCAGCAATCTCTACTGTCTTCTAATCTAATAAAGCTGATTTTGAAAAATGTTGTCTTGGTGCTATTGTTGTTTAACAGCATATATTGGTACACACAGCCCTAAAAATCTCTCTGGAAGATTTTAAATTAAAGAACAAATTTAAAACTTATAGTAGTTTGATAGTTTGACATTTTGGGATACACTCATTCACTTATTTGCTGAGATTTACTCATAGCATAAATGTACTCTATAGGATAAATATGGAGCTACGCAGCCAACAGCCAGCTAGCTCAGCTTGGCATAGAAACAGTGGGAAACAGTTAGCATTGATCGTTCTCTTCAAAGCTAGAAATATCACAGAGTTAGGCTATTACTAGCTGTTTCCCCCTGTTTCCCAGTCTTTATGCTAGGCTAAGCTAACCAGCTGCTAGCTGTAGCATCATATTTTTCCCACAGATATGAAAGCTTTTATCCAACTTGGAGGCAAAAAGTGAATAAGCCCAAAATGTAGAACAACTTCTTTAATGTTCAGGAAAATATTAAGAGGATCCAAAAATGGATGGTAAGTCCTCTGAGTGTGTTTTGGTTGGAATTTATTATGTTAAATTCTGATGTCAGGAGGTCTTCTATGCAGCATGACCGACTTGACTTTTTTTTTTTTTTAATATTGAAATTTCCTAAAATTCAAGCCACATAAATTCAGACAGATTGGTTCAAAGTAAAATATTTTAGTGCTATAAACAGTGGTATTTCAGTTTCAACTTGAGATATCAGTGGTGGTTGAAAGTGGCGAAATTTAAACAGTGTTGCGTTACTGTTTGTTTCTGATCCTGTCTGTTTGACCCGTGAGTGTCCAGAGTAAGGACTTTAATTATTCACTATGACCAGATTTCTACTGTACAGAGACGCATGATGCCATTCTCCTTTTACTATGAACTGTCCCTCGTGTGCTGCTTGCACAAAGTCAACTCTGACTACCTATGACTTCTATGTTCTTTAAAGTCTAAAGGCCTTTACATAGTCGGCAAGGACAGAGAAATTTGTTCTCTCTCGCAGGTCTGAGGAAAAATAAAGAATGACATCATTCTTTTCTCACAGACCTGGTTTGGGAGTTCTTTTTTCTCGTGTGGTGTCTGAGCACTATTGTGTGATCGGTCAGAAATTTGAAGTGGGCTTGGTTAATGCGGAAAAGCACGTGTGATGTATGCGGCATAGGGAGGGGCCTATGAGGACTTCCTAGGAGCTCTGCACTTGAGTTTCTTGTGAAGAATGAAATGTCCTGGCCAGAACGAACATTGGGCCTCATTCACTAATATGTGCGTGGAAATGTTCTTACTTTGCGCACAAAATAAGTGCATACGCAAAATTACCGTGGGATTAATGACACCTGCGCACGGGCCAATTTGGTTCTCACCACCTTGCCTATGTGGGTGAATCAGAATCATTCTAAATTGACAGGCGCGTGCTCGCAATTTGACATTATCATACTGCCACGCCCCCATTTCTCCATATAAGGAAACCGCTTGCCTCGAGTTGATTCATGAATGAAGGAAGCGGTTACGCGAGGAGAGAAGTAGTAAATTTCACAGTTTGTTGGAAGCATGGCGCCAGGTCTTACAGGGATGTCATGGGTCATTGCAAGATTGTAGAGGACACAGCATGCCAGGATGATCTTGCACACCTTCTCAGGGGTATAGAGTAGTTTGCCACCAGCTGTATCCGATCCAAACACATCCAACGGCCCTTCAGCACGCCAAAAGTGCGCTCTACCGCGCGTGTGTGGGCATGTATGTTATTATAGCGCACGTCTTGAGGGGTTTCAGGGTTTGCGTATGGTGTCATCAGCCATGTTTTAAGGCCATATCCCTGGTCACCCAAACAATATAACATTTTAGCATTAACGGAATAGAGACTTACTAAAAATACTAGCTAAAAACAATTGAAATAAAAGACCAGCTCACAGCCCCTGCCTCCAAATGCATTCCCACTGTACTGTTTTGCAAAATAAATGAGTCGTGGGTGCAGCAGAGGTTGTAGCCGATTCCGTGGTCTGGCACAGACCAGTGGTCCGTGCCAGAGACCACTGGTCCCTACCACTAGGGGGCGCTAAAGACACTGGTCTGTCCTGCGGTCCTTGTCATGTACCTGTTGTCTTGACCACATGAGTGGGTTTTGAAGTAGCCTATTCATTGTAATTGCTTGCCTCATTACAAAAATAAAATCCTAAAACGCAATCAAACCTTCTACCCTTTCTCATTGTGTGACTTTTCTTTTGGAAGATCTACTGCCAGAATCAACATGGTAAATCTGACTCACCTGGTCATTGAGCATAATTATTCAAAAGATGTGTGTGTGTGTGTATGTGTGTGTGTGTTGTTGGTTAATTGAAGCATATATATATATATATAAATACATAGTCTACAAAAATGAAATTCTTTTGGCTTTGTCTTTTGCTTTTCTTTTTTTCTTTCTGTCTTTCTTTCGTTCTTTCTTGCTCTTTTTGGAGTTTCTCGATCATCTCATGGCTGCATGACCACTACCTTTAAACCAGTCAAACAAGGGAAACCGCGTGTGATTAAGTTCATAGCCAATCAGGAGCAAGTTTCAATTTTGATGGCAGGTACCATTATAATGACCATATGCCGCATTCTGTAACCACAAAGAGCGACGAATAAGGTATCTTGGATGTAGCCTTTGCTTGGATTGGAATCATTGGATTCCCAGGCCCATTCCAATGACCAGTGTAAGTAATTTATTATTATTGTTGTTCTTCTTCTTGTTTAGATGGTGTTCAGACTCTTTTGGATTCAAGCCATATTGTGTCTTTGACCAGCCTAACTGAAAAGTTAAAGTGAACTGCATTGTATTTTTTTAGCACATCTACCGTATTTCAATTAAATTATTAAGAAATTTGAAGCCTGTAGCTAGTTATAGTCATAATACCGTAGACTAGTATGTAGCCTCTAAGAAAATACATTATATGGTAGTAATTCATAGACAAAAATATTATGATCTCTGACATCTGTTCATGTAAGTGTATTAAAATGGCAAAAGTTGCTCCATAACACCACTTAATAACTGGCTAAAGCAAAAGGACCAGAGGGGAGACCACTGAGGAGCTGGCACGGACCAGTGTCTTTAGCGCCCCCTAGTGGTAGGGACCACAGAATCGGCTACAACCTCCTCTCCGTGGGTGTCTCCTGGCCAGCGGGCCACAGCGTTAAGGATATGGCAGTCGCCATTACAGTGTAAGTGTTTTTCTGTTCATGTTGTTGTTAATATTTTAATTGTCACAATGATGAGGGTGAAAGTGTGTCAATTTCATGGTTATTTAATACATTTGGTCAATATATTAGTAAATTAATGATTTTAAAAAGTGTTAATTAAATCTCTTTTTCATGAATGTGGTTTTATAGACTCTGCATGTACTTAAAAGGTATGTGTTTGCATTTTCTAAGTCAGTTTGGCCTTCCTCATTTGTGCGTAGGCATGGTCTGAGGCAGTTCTAAATTTTTTCGCAGAGTAAGAACAAATTCGGGTAAGAAAATATTGATGAATCCCGGATTTGTGCGTCAAACGATCGTACGCACAGTTTAAGCACAGATTTGTGTGTACGCACTGTTTGTGAATGAGGCCCATTGTTCTTGTTCTTGCCACCTCAAGAACAAATTTCTCTGTTCTTGCGGAGTATGTACAGGGCTTAACTTGAATAGAAGAACCTATCAAATCGTATCTGATAGATACTGGATAATATGTTCCAACCCTCACCGGTTGACCAAAAGAATGAAATCGCTGATACAAGAGGCTGACATGAGTTTCACCAAACCAACTTCAAAATACCCTTCAAAAGGGTCTAGTTGAGGTGGTTGGTCCAGCCATCCATCCATCCATCCATTTCCTTTTTCTGATCTGGAGTGAAACACCCGGTCAAACTGCACGTCTGGGGCGGAATTTTGCGTTGTGGCCCGGGCCCGCTTGTCATTTTTGATGGTGAATGATGAAGAGTTCGAAGCCTACAGTAAAGGGCTGAAATAAAGAATATATATCCTATGCAAAATAAAATGTTACAATAAAACATATTATTTAACCCGCAGGTATTATGGATCGACACTTCTATGAGAAAGAGATCATCAAAAAAGTGGCCAGTCCATACTTAAAGCTATGGTTGTGGAAACCAAGTAATTACTTTGAAGTAATGCACTTTACTAAAATCTTGAAGTACTTGTACTTTTCTTAAGTATTTCCATTTCCTGCTACGTCACATCTTCATTTTTTTTACTTTTTCCTACGTTTAGCATGTTTGCTACTTACTACATTGTCAGATTAATAATACAAAATGTAATGAACAAATTATGGTGTAATACATATGTCCATAAGTTATTATTGATCCTCAGTGCGATTTGGAAAGCTACACATATAGTTAGTAATATATAAAAACTGCATAGGTCTACAAATTAATTAATACAATCATATTGGTAAATTAGAATACCCTCACCTTTACCAGCTGAAATATTAAAGTGATGTACACATTAATGCTCCAATACTCAAAATCCTATAATATATTTTATGCTGAAATGGGTCTAATGCAAAATGAGTACTTTTACTTTTGCCACTTTAAGTATATGTTGATTCTAATACTTTTATAATTTTACTTAAACAAAGTGAAACATCTGAGAGAGAAATCAATCAGTTGTTAAGAAACATACAGAGAGGAAGGAAAAAACAACGTAAACAATTACTGAGAAAAGATTTTACTTCATCATTGTTGCATCACTGCTGTTCCTCTCCTGATGAGGTTTATGATTTGACATTTTCTCACAAAACTGTCAGCAAGACAGTGATTAAGCATATCATCTAAACTCAACCTTTTAATTAGAATGGCAACTATTGCCGTTGTGCCAGAGTTTCTAATGTCCCCTCTGTCTCGTTCAAATGATTCTTATTGTCTGTGTATCATCTGTGTAGGGGGTCTACTTTATGTTTTGTGTCTTTTAACTAACTAATACAGATAGTTTTGAAAGGCCATGTGTTAATTTTCACCAATCAGAATATTCTATTGGTGCTAATTCAAAGCAAACGTTTTTGCTTTTTATCTTCATTAAAACCTATACTGTGTTGATCACCTGGAGAACGATGATTTCTTGGCCATGTACTGTAAATGTGTAACCGGATATCTGACCGGTTTTTAACAAGCAGAAACCTCTGGGGCTGAAAAATAGGTACTTTTTTTTCTAACTCATCCATTATTTTTTTTAGTAAGCTTAGAGATTTTATTAACCGTTAATATAAAAAACTTTACATTTGTCCCATAGTATTACAAGCAGATGAACCACTTTAATCTTCAGACATGTTTTGGTTTACATTATCCTGTCTCCCATAAAATGACTGTTATCTGAGCACATCGGAGGATGAGAAAAAGGATATTAATCCCAAAGCAGGAGACAGGACAAGTTGTTTTTTTTAATAGTATAACCTGAATTCCAAGATAAAAATTCAAGCCACATAAATTCAGACAGATTGGTTCAAAGTAAAATATTTTAGTGCTATAAACAGTGGTATTTCAGTTTCAACATGCGATATCAGTGGTGGTTGAAAGTGACGAAATTTAAACAGTGTTGCTGACCATGTACGTTTGTGACTGTCCGTCATTGTGTGTCTTCTCACAGATTTTTTCAGACCATAAATGGAGGAAAATTATTGACAAAATTACTGAGAAATATTTATAAACGTGTTCCTCTTTCTCTGGAATGAGTGTGTGTGTGTGTGTGTGTGTGTGTGGGTGGGGGGTGTACCTCCTCATATTGACCTCATTTATACAGTCAGGGCTTTACTGTTTACATCACTGGCAAGTGTTTGACCAGTTAGTGTCCAGAATAAGGATTTCAATTACTCACTGACAAGTGTTGGACCAGTGAGGCTCTTAATTACTTACTATAACCAGATTTCTGCTGTGCGGAGACACACTGTCAGTCTTGGACCCAGAATGCATTTCTCCATCAGCTGTGGACTGTCTTTTATGTGTGTAACCGCACTGCTTTTCCTTCCTGCACAAGGTGAGTGTGACTTGAATACTAGTGAAGATAGGCCACTAAACTGAGTGTGATACAGCAAATAATACTGTGTTAAGGCACAAACTGATTTGAAAACAAATTGCTGGGGTATACATAGCTGATGGTAGCCATAATCACCCAACTTTTGTCACTGTGTGTGTTTTGCATTGCAGGTAAACCTCCAGCATTTGGCTGCTGCCACGATGTCTCGACGGCCTACATTAGGGAACCCGTCAAAGCTTGCTATGAACAGAAGGAAGACAAATTTCCTGACTGTAAAATACATGCATACATGTAAGTTAAAGTATTCGATCAAACACAAGCTTCACTTTCTGCCTATGTTTGACTTGTGCTGTGCCAGATAATGTCTGGGCTGGGTTTTGGAAGACACGTCACAAATGTTGCATTCATGTGCTCCTCAGATGTTCCCATTAACCAAATTAGGAAACAACGTGGAGGCTATACAAAGAAGATTTTTTTTAAAACTAATATAGTTCACTCTATATGTAAGAGTTACAATCTTATATACCATATAACAAATTACATGTGAGCTTGAATTAAAAAAAGTTTCTTAACATCAGCCAAACATTTACTTTCATCCGCCATGTTCCTGTGTGAAATGATGTCAACTCATTATTCAGAATATTCTGACACCAGATGAATGCTGTGAGCAGCTTGTGATTTCTTTTTGACTAATGTTAGATATGGTGATCGATACCACTCTTATATCTGTGCTTTAATTATGCAACTAAACACCTTGTTTGGTTTCTCATGTTGTCTTCCTACCTTATAGTTTGAAGGGTAACAGTGACTTTCTCTATTGTGTGGACCCAGATGCCAGCTGGCTCCCACAACGACTCGAGAGGTTAAAGACAGTAAGTCTGGAGAACACACTCTTATTTTGAAATTTACAACTGAAAGAAACATATCAAGAAAATAATGTCCACGCAGATTTATGTGTCTTTATATTTATGTTTTCTTTGTTTTTTTGTATTTAGTCTTATTACTATTAACTATGGTCATTTGATAACACTTTGTAAGGTGGGATCTAGAATATACCCAGCCTCCCAAGGAACTCTGAATAAAATTGTCTTTTATGGGTTTAGGTTTTATTGTGTTTGACAAATCAAATTCAGCAAAGGACATTTAAGTTGCAATAATATGGAAATTTTAAAGTTAAAGTTAACTGTTTCACTTCACAGAGAGGAATTAGTTGCAAAGTCTTGTGAAGGCCCTGAACAGCAAAGATGAAGACGATGCACCGCTACTTTCTACGCAGATATCTTTACACTGGCACTTGTCCCTGTTTTATTTTTCCACTAACTAAGGTGTTTTTATTTCCGTTGTTTTTACATACATGAAAAAATATTAGGAATGCCTTTGGCAGCAATCTCTACTGTCTTCTAATCTAATAAAGCTGATTTTGAAAAATGTTGTCTTGGTGCTATTGTTGTTTAACAGCATATATTGGTACACACAGCCCTAAAAAGCTCTCTGGAAGATTTTAAATATAAAGGGATAGTTCGGGTTTTTGGACATGAAGTTGTGTGAAACTCTGACCATCTGTAGCTCTGATGTGACGGTGTCACTACTGTCAACGAGCCTCCTGCTCTGAGAAATGGCCCGTAGCTTATCACAGAAAAAGTAGTTCTTAAGATATACGGGGGACACATAACCAAAAGGTTGTAAGCTACAAAAAAGTATGCATGTGTTTTGTTAGACTATTTCAATAATTTTAAACATCCCCACATTATGTCAGACCTTGCTATCAATTGGGACTATTTTCTGGCCAGTATCACTCCGCCTTGCAGGCCCACAAGACAGCATGCCAACAGAAATCAATTAGACAGTTCATCACCACGCCATGTAGGTGTGCAGGATGGCAATGGCTAACGAAAACTTCATCGGCTGTTTCCAACAGAGAACCAGTAGGTTATTATTAGTGAGGAAGAAGATGTACTAGCCCTATATATACCTACTACTACAGCGCGAACACCGGCTCAGGCTCATGACACACCCTCGTCAGCTGCTGTAGTTACACAGAGGAATACCAGATGGTCAGGGTTTCACACAGCTTTTATCCAACTTGGAGGCAAAAAGTGAATAAGCCCAAAATGTAGAACAACTTCTTTAATGTTCAGGAAAATATTAAGAGGATCCAAAAATGGATGGTAAGTCCTCTGAGTGTGTTTTGGTTGGAATTTATTATGTTAAATTCTGATGTCAGGAGGTCTTCTATGCAGCATGACCGACTTGACTTGGACAATTGTTTTTCTTTTTTCTTTCTTTTAAATATTGGAATTTCCTAAAATTCAAGCCACATAAATTCAGACAGATTGGTTCAAAGTAAAATATTTTAGTGCTATGAACAGTGGTATTTCAGTTTCTACATGAGATATCAGTGGTGGTTGAAAGTGACGAAATTTAAACAGTGTTGCGTTACTGTTTGTTTCTGATCATGTCTGTTTGTTACTGACCATCACTGAAAACAGTGTGTCTTCTTACTGATTTAGAAAAGAAAACATATTGACAAATCATTGAGTAACCATTCGTAAACACAACTGTGTTCCTCTTTCTCTGGAATGGGTGTGTGGAGGGGTGTGCCTCCTCATCTTGGCTGTCAAGGAATCTTTCTTGCATGTCAGAGCTTTACTGTTTACTTCATTGACAAGTGTTTGACCAGTGAGTGTCCAGAGTAAGGACTTAAATCATTCACTATGACCAGATTTCTACTGTACAGAGACGCATCATTTTGGGACCCATGATGCCATTCTCCTTTTATTATGAACTGTCCCTCATGTGCTGCTTGCACAAAGTCAACTCTGACTACCTATGACTTCTATGTTCTTTAAAGTCGAAAGGCCTTTACATAGAGAAAAGAATGACGTCATTCTTTTTTCTCGTGTGGTGTCTGAGCACTACTGTGTGATCTGTCAGAAATTTGAAGTGGGCTTGGTTCATGTGGAAAAGCGCGTGTGATGTATGCGGCATATAGAGGCCTATGAGGACTTCCTAGGAGCTCTGCACTTGAGTTTCTCATGAAGTATGAAATGTCCTGGCCAGAATGAAGATTGTTCTTGTTCTTGCCACCTTGCAAAAAAGAACAAATTTCTCTGATCTTGCGCAGTATGTACAGGGCTGAACTTGAATAGAAGAATCAAATCAAATTGTATCCGATAGATACTGGATAATATGTTCCAACCCTCACCGGTTGTCAAGAGCTCTGAGTAGTGACCAAAAGAATGAAATCGCTGATACAAGAGGCTGAAATGAGTGTCACCAATCCAACTTCAAAGAACCTTTCAAAAGGGTCTAGTTGAGGTGGTTGGTCCATTGTTGGTCTTTGCACACCAAGCCGACGGTCAGCCACCAGTCAATGTTGGGCTGTTGGTGAGTGTCTGTTACCCTAGTATCCACTGAGCTCTTAAATAGAAATGTTTTGTAATGGTTTGAGTTACTGTTCACTGGCAAACTGCTTTGGTCTTTCAACATTGTGTTGTTTATGTGCTAACTGGCTGACAGGCGTCAAGACAGTCCTGTGGTTTTCCTTTTGTGAAGACCCCTCCATGCCACGAGGTGTGCCGGCTTGCTGGTTTGCCTCTGCTTTCTCTTTCAGGTCTGGTTGGGCGGGGCCATCTTTGGTTGATGCGCTACACCTGGGCCTGGTGTAGTGCGTCTATAAAAGCAGGAGCTAGCCCCGAGCCGATAGGGGGCCCCAGAGACTCAGGGCCGAGGGCTGTTTTTACCGAAATGTCTCAAAAATGTATCAGCCACAGTGACCGCATCCCCCTCCCCCCTAAACAACAACGGGCGATTTGCAATGACATCTCAGTAGGAAACCTCCCGAAAGGGGGTCAATCCCATGATCCCACCTCACGTTAACCTGTGTGATGCTAATCGTTCTGCAAGTTGAAAATGAAGCTGAAGGAAAATGAAGAGGAGTTGTCCATCTGGTAATGAGAAGAGGTAGTAAAAAAAAGAAGATGAAGAAAAAAGAAAGAAAGACAGTGGTAAGTGGAGCAGATAATGATATAAGCATGACATTAACAATAAATGACTGCTGTTATTGAACTGTTACTTTGTCTAACTAACGGGGAGACAGACTTGAATAGCAGCTAACATTAGCGTCACAACGCTAGCTTACGCTAACGTTAGTATGTTGTTGATGTTTGTATTTATTGTAAAGTTTACTTGTTGTACCATGCTTGCTGTGCCTGTATGCTGTGTGGACATGGGTGTTTGTTGAAGGTACAAAATGTATTGGTGGTTGTCATGAGCAGGAAGAGACACCAACAGAGGCTTCATCAAGCGCCCACACCGAGTGATGATACTGATGACTGTGAGTTCAATAAACTTTACTTCAATTGATAACGTGTGACATGCCTTGTAAAGATTCTATAAATTAATATATACCCTGTTGTTTTTTTTGTCACATCAGTTCCAGAATTTAGCCAAGGTATTTGCACTAGCAAAGGTATTTGCACTTAAAAAGTGCTGATAAGCTCTAGCCTTATAATGTGGGTTATTTCTAATGTAACAACCTTGTTGTTATTTATTTTGTTTTTTTATTGTTCTTTACATTATATTTTCACACACTTTATATTTTCAAAATTACAATGTTTTCATGTTAAATAATTCTAATATGTAAGGTATGGTATGTAAACTTTTGGAATAAAAAAAGTTTTGATTTCATACATTTTTCGTTGGTGTCAGATTATTTATAACATAATGGTGATGAACACTGGTTGGAAGGGTCCCCTGGGAATTTTTGCTTAGGGCCCCAACAGACTCTAGAATCAACACATGAGGAACTGTCCACAGCGATAGGAGAACAGCATCATAGGTCCCAAATGATGTGTAGAAATCTGGTTATAGTGAATAAATAAGAGTAAAAGAGGATAAAAGCCTTCTTCTGGACACTCACTGGTCAAACACTTGTCAATGAAGTAAACAGTAAAACACTTGCAAGAAAAAGATTCCTTGAGGTCAATATGAGGAGGCACACCCCCTCCACACACCCATTCCAGAGAAAGAGGAACACGTTCATGAATGGTTACTCAATGATTTTGTCAATATGTTTCCTTATATGATTAAAAAATCAGTAAGAAGACACACTGTTTTCAGTGATGATCAGTAACAAACAGACATGTTCAGTAACAAACAATAGCACAACACTGTTTAAATTCAGCCACTTTTAACCACCACTGATATCCAGGCCCGGACTGGTCCACGGGAAAACTGGTTATTCTCAACATGAGATCCGGGGAGGATGGGGACCGACCCGAGGCCAGATAAATGATTGATGATCAGCTATAAGAGCCATTTGGTTCCATTTTGTACAGAGCAGCGCAGGCTGAAACAGTTTGGGGACCCCTCTTAAGGTTAGGCTCTTACCTGTCTGAGTTCAAAAGTTTTCAATATCTAACTAATGTTACTGAAATTAGATCAGATAAGTTGAAGTTGCTGCTGACTTATATTTTTATTTGTTTTACTGTTGCATTGAATATGGGTGTTGCCATATTGGTTATGATATGCTGACATCAAAATGATTTGCTGACAAAATAATACAATCATGTTGTTTAGTTCAGCATAATACCCATTCATATAGGAGTTCTGGTTTATTGAGGGGCACATGTGTGGCTTGGGTGGCCTGGGTGGATGTATGACTCCCGGCCTGAATTTTTGTCCCAGTACGGCCCTGCTGATATCTCATGTTGAAACTGAAATACCACTGTTTATACCATGGCCTGGGTGAATACTCAGTTCTGACTGGCTGCAGGGTGTCCGTTAAAAGGTGCCATAGAACAGCGAAAAAGACAAATTGCCTGATGATGGGTTCTAAATTATTGCGCTGGCTCAACTGCTAGTTTGTAACCATAACATAGAGACTTACAACGGCCATCATGAGTGATTTTATCGTTTCATTTAATTTATTTGGTGAATTTGATCATTTTGATGACTGGGATGCAAAAGAAGAGAGGAGGGAGAATGAAAAGAAAAGGGAGAAACACTGGACGAATTAAATAATTTAGAAGATGAGAAGGATGAGCGCAACACAAAGAGGACAACAAAATGGGCAGTTCAAATGCCACTATGTTGGACATACCCATATCACTTTAAAATTAATGGTAATATAGCATTTAATTTTAAATAGGAAACAATTGTTAATTTGTTAATGTGTTTATATGATTTAATCTTGACTACTATTATGCTTATGAATTATTTGTTGCGATTTTGACTACTCTCTGGATGTTGATTATTTGAAACAAATTTCCTTGGGCCTATAAATGAACGCCAATGAATCATGAAAGTAATATCTCAAATTTTTTTTGTTTTTTTTTTGCACATCATCCTCTGACCACCAGAGTCTGTAACACACAAGCGGTAAGAAGTGCACTGGCTTTCTGAAATAATCATCCTCTGAATAATATCACGTAACGTTTAGCCATCATCTCATTCCCTTCACTGATTAGAGTCGCTATGCTCTCTACGCTGCGGCCACAGCCGGTTTCCATGGCAACGCCTGTGAACTACAGAGATTAAACAGTCCGCTCAGCTGTGGCTTGTGAAAAACTCATGATTTTAACTGTAAAACACATTAAAGCATAATTAATTGATTTAATATTCATTTCTTTGGTAAGTGACCAAACGGTTCATGACTCCGCGTCGTCCATTAATTCCTGATAATGGACACCTCGTAGGGCATTAATCCATAGCCTACTTATAGCACTAAAATATTTCCCTTTAAAACGATCTGTCTCAATGTATGTGGCTTGAATTTCTGTCGTGGAATTCAGTTGTGTTGTGTGACTTAAAAAGAAAGCATAAAGACTGGGAAACAGGTGCAGTTAGTTATAGCCTAACTCTGTACAACTCTCCATAAAACATCAACTATGTCTGCATGAAACCACAAATCTGTTGGTGTATGATTTGAAGGAAGAGAACAATGTTAGCTGTTTCCCACTGTTTCTATGCCAAGCTGAGCTACCTGGCTGTTGGCTGCATAGCTCCACATTTATCCTATAGAGTACAATTATCCTATAAGTAACACTCGGCAAAAAAGTGAATGAGTGTATCCCAAAATCCGAAATCTTCCAAAGAGATTTTTAGGGCTGTGTGTACCAATATATGCTGTTAAACAACAATGGCACCAACGACAACATTTTTTTAAAATGATCTTTATTAGATTAGAAGACAGGAGAGATTGCTGCCAAAGGCATTGCTAATTACTTTTAATGCATTAAAAACCAGCAGAAATAAAAACACCTTAGTTAGTGGAAAAATAAAACAGGGACAAGTGCCAGTGTAAAGATATCTGTGTAGAAGGTAGCGGTGCATCGTCTTCATCTTTGCTGTTCAGGGCCTTCCAAGGACTGTGCAATTTATTCCTTTCTGTGGAGAGAAACAGTTAATTTTAGCTTTAAAATTTCCATATTATCGCAACTTAAATGTCCTCTGCTGAATTTGATTTGTCAAACACAATAAAACCTAAACCCATAAAAAGACAATTTTATTCAGAGTTCCTTGGGAGGCTGGGTATATTCTAGATCCCACCTTACAAAGTGTTATCAAATGACCATAGCTAATAGTAATAAGACCAAATACAAAAAAGAAAGAAAACATAAACATAAAGACAAAAATCTGCATGGACATTATTTTCTTTTTTAAGATATTTTTTGGGCCATTTTGCCTTTAATAGACAGGACAGGTAAGCGTGAAGGGGGAGAGAGAGGGAATGACATGCAGCAAAGGGCCACAGGCTGGATTCAAACCCGGGCCACTGCGGCAACAGCCTTGTACATGGGGCGCCTGCTCTACCACTAAGTCACAGATGTCCCTGGACATTATTTTCTTGATATGTTTCTTTCAGTTGTACATTTCAAAATAAGAGTATGTTCTCCAGACTTACTGTATTTAACCTCCCGAGTCGTTCTGGGAGCCAGCTGGCATCGGGGTTCACACAGTAGCAACGGTCACTGTTACCCTTCATACTATAAGGTAGGAAAACAACACGTTTTTTTTCATACATAATCAATGAGCCTGAGCCATGAAAACCCTTATAGTAGCACTACAAGAATAGTAGCCTGAGACATTTTGGGTAAACCACTTATTTGCTTTCATGCAGAGAATTTGACATACAATACTGTTGCAGAACATAACTCAACAAAAAAAACCTCCATCATTTGGCGTCAGAATAATGAGCTCCCCACTGGATACATTTGCATTAACAACCCCTCAAGTCAGAACAACAACTTGGATAGTCGGGGAACATTTTGGTATGCGTCTTGTGAGTTGACATCATATCACACAGGAACATGGTGGATGAAAGTAAATGTTTGGCTGTTGAGAAACATTTTGTTAATTCAGGTATTGCATATTGATTTTTTGCTCACATTTAATTTGCAGCTTATCGCTACAGTTACCCCCAAAGAGAATGAAACACCACAAGTCAAACACAGACAGAAAATGAAGCTTGTGTGTGATCAAATACTTTAACTTACATGTATGCATGTCTTTTGCAGTTAGAAAATGTTTCCTTCTGTTCATAGCAAGCTTTGACAGGTTCCCTAATAAGGGCCGTCGAGACATTGTGGCAGCAGTCGAAATAGATGTCAATCAATTTCGAACCAGCAGCAGTGACCGAGGCTGAAGGGTCGGCACATTCAAGTGTCCCTACAATGCAAAACACACAGTGAGTGATAGAAATGTATACACAGCAATTTGTGCCTTAACACAGTATTATTTGCTGTATCACACTCAGTTTAGTGGCCTATTTTCACTAGTATTCAAGTCACACTCACCTTGTGCAGGAAGGAAAAGCAGTGCGGTTACACACATAAAAGACAGTCCACAGCTGATGGAGAAATGCATTCTGGGTCCAAGACTGACAGTGTGTCTCCGCACAGCAGAAATCTGGTTATAGTAAGTAATTAAGAGCCTCACTGGTCCAACACTTGTCAGTGAAATAAACAGTGGTATAAATAGGGATAATATGAGGAAACACACACCCTCTCAGAGAAAGAGGAACACAGTTGTCTTTTTAGTGGTTGCCAAATGATTTTGTTTCCTTATAGGGTTAAGCCAGAATCACCACCTTGCAGCTGTATGCCTCTGTGATCCAGCCAAGCTGCAGTTGCAGTTTACAGCCATGTCTGTCCAGACTCAGATGTAGCCATGGCACAAGACAATGCTTCAAATATGAGTGTCTTCTTTAGATAATTTGTACACCAGAATGAGATGGGTGCAAGGTCACAGACCAGCTACATTTAATCAATTCAATGTTGAGTCCAAGTTAAAGTTTGTGCCAAATCTGAAGAAATTCCCTAGATGCGTTTTTGCGTTTTGTATTCATAAGTATGAGAACAAGGACACAGTGACCTCAGCCTTTGACCTTAAACCATGAAAATCTACTCGGTTCAAAGTTGAGTCGAAGTGGAAGTTTGAGTGAGAACTTATCCACCTTCATGCTGTGAGTGAGATGAAAATATAAACAGGCGTCATGTCTGTGCATTACTGTAAATATGGAGTTCATACATGAACAGAAATGTAGAGATGACTATTTGTTATGACCCCAAATTACAGCTCAGTGATGTAATATGTTACTGGATGATACAGATGTTGTTTTATTAATGTAATAATCTTGAAGATTTTTTATCTAAATAAATGAACTCACTATCCCTGAATGAGGTAACAATGTGGTGATTGAGTCAGTGGCCCACTGGCGAAAGCCGCTGCATTTGCTGTCTCTGATGACATTACTGGGAAAAATCACAAGCTGCTCACAGTTACCCAGCATTCATCTGGTGTCAGAATAATCTCAATAATGAGTTCAATAACGAATTCACGTGAACACCCCCTCAAGTTGGAACAACAACTTGGACAGTCAGTGAAAATTTTGGCTCAGGACTTGCCGAGTCATATCACACAAGAACATGGTGGATAAAAGTAATTGTCTGGCTGATGTTAAGAAACATTTATTTAATTCTAGCTCACATATAATGGTGTGTCCAGAATGGCACGGGCGTGTGGATGTCTGTGTATGTTTTCGTTCATGTCCTTATTAATACACACTTTATAACTTACTTGTTGGATTTCTTAAAAAACGAACATATAGAAACTAAATGTCTTTGAATATCTTTATTATCATTTAAACACGAAAATTAAAATGACCGGTAAAAATAGATTATGACCGGATTTTTATGACCCTGTCGGTCAAAATGACCGGCGACGAAAAAGTCTAGCGCAACGTCTGGCCTGGACCACATACTGGATGTCCACTGGATCCGTCTCGTGCGCGATTCGGCCGCGGTGCGGACTCGCTCCGTCTGTATGAAAATAGGATTTCGCCATGTGAATTTCAAAATTTTCTATGTGGTCTATGGGGATTGATTCAGCCTCAAGTGGTCATTCGCTGAACTGCAGTTTTTGGGACTTTGCGTTGGCTACATTTTTCACCCCCTGAGGTTGCTGCTTGGTAAAAACCGCTCAGATACCTGGTTACGCACTTACAGAACATGGCCAAGACTTAAAAATATTTTCCTCACACAGACTTCATAACATCATTCTACATCGTGTGCAATGTATTGTGTCCTCAGTGTTACAAGGCTACACCCTGGAGTCCAGGACCTGTGGCCCCCCTGTCTGTGTGGGAGCCTAAAATTCCACAATCAGGGGACCTGTCACTGCCTGCTCTGAACAGAAGGAACACACATTTTCTCACTGTGAAAAGTACACTCACACAAGGTTCGTTTGTTGTCTGTGTTTGTGGTGCGTCAGGTCGTGCCCCCTACACAGATGATACACAGACAATAAGAATAATATGAACGAGACAGAGGGGACATTAGAAACGTTGGCACAACAGCAATAGTTGCCATTCCAAATAAAAAGGTTAAGTTTAGATGATATGCTTAATCACTGTCTTGCTGAGAGTTTCGTGAGAAGATGTCGAATCATAAACCTCATCAGGAGAGGAACAGCAGTGATGCAACAATGATGAAGTAAAATCTTTTCTCAGTAATTGTTTACTTTGTTTTTTCCTTCCTCTCCGAATGTTTCTTAACAACTGATGTTGTTTGCTTTCTCTCATGCACTTCTTTCCAAATGCAAGAAAGCGTGCTCTTTTCACTTTATCTGTGTTTACTGTGGGGAAAACCCCCCCTTTTTTAAAGATGATATTTTTCGGGCCTTTGCCTTTATTATAGAACAGCTGGAGAGTGACGAGAAAGAGGGGAGAGAGCAGGGGCAAGTCCTGTCAGAATGAGGTCAGTATGAGGACGCACAACCCTCCACGCACACATTCAAGAGAAAGGAACACATGTTAATGAATAGTTACTCAATGAGTTTATAAAAGGACACACTGTTTTCAGTGATGGTCACTGACAAACAGACATGATCAGTAACAAACAGTAACGCAACCAGGTTGTACTGCCTGCCGTCTGTGGGCTTCATTCCATTTCAAATTGCCGTCCATCTGCTGTAACCGAATCCAAACGGCACTAATAAATAAATAAGAAGAAAAAAATAAGGCTGAGCACGCAAGAACCTGAGAGGAAACACCATCACATGGAGCCACCGCCACCCCCAGCAAACCGGCCACCCTCCACTCCACCGGGGGAGAGCAGAAAGACTCAAAGTGTTTGGGGGAATGAATGAGTAACTAACATAATTTAATATATTGGCCTATCTTTTCTTTTAATGTTTAACGTTAATGTTAATGTGCTGCTGCACAAACCACTCACTGTTTACCAGCCAGGAATATATTCATATACTGTATATTTATGTTTTCCAGTTTCCAGATTTGTGCAATTTGTGATGTTATGGTTGCATTTTTTATATTTTGGCTGTTTGCTGTGTTTAAAATGTCATTAGATCAAGGCAGGCTGTAATGATAGGTGCTATTATGGTTATGCCATGATGGTTTCACAATCAACAGCTATTTGATTAATATATTCTAAAAGCCCAGTTTGTCAAATATACTGTATGTATCTCTTCTTTGTAGATGCACCTCTGAAGTATTTGTGCCCCACCTCTGTAAATCCTGGGCCTACTAATGTAACTGCAGCCACCTCATCCACCTCAGCACCAAGTGATGCAGCCTCAGGTGCATCTCCCTCCCACACACAAACTGCCATTGAAGAAATAAGATTATTTAGACAATGTAGACTGTTAAGAGATTAACACGTTTTTATTTATTTATTGTAAACTGTAAGTTAATATAACTTAAGTAATGTTTATGTTCTTTATTGCAATGCAACATTTGTTTAATAATTAATAAAATCAAGACATTTTTTCAGGAAGTTTTTGAAATGATTCTTTAGTAGTTTTTGAAAACCGAGGTTTGAACCGAACCGTGGGGGTGCCGGCAAATATCTTGACAAGGGTGCCAAATTGGTCAGGCACGGCCCTGGCTCCCACTGAGGAAACACTGGAGTTAAGAACTAAATCATGATAAAATATTGAGATCTAGGCCTAACATAAAATAAATTTGTTATTAAATAAATTAAAACATATAGCCTACAGTAGATAAAAGTAGAACATGCTAAAAGTAAATACAAATGGCTAAATAGTATCTAAGCAATAAATAGTGTCTAAACAATAATAAATTGTATCTAAGATATCTATTAGGCTGCCATTCCACTCTGTAAATAGATTATAAAATTTCAATATGATTTTAAAGCAACCCTTAAGAACTTTCAGTTTTGGTTGATTTTGGCGGCGCCAGTGGTCCAAAGCGGTAGTGTTTTGCCTGAAGGAAGACCACATTTCCCATGAGGACCAGCGCATAGTGTCGTAAAATCCTGATCTCCCGGTCGCCTGTAGTTGGATTGAGCTACATTGCTGTTTCCAGTGGCTGTGTGAAGGATGAATAGCGATGAGGTAATGAATGTAATTGTGGCTAAACAATATCATATGACGACGCTGAAAATAAGAAACGTTTAACTTTGGTTTAGTGCCGTAATCCCCCACCGCCCCCCCTCACCCGACTTGTCAGCGGCGGCTGACGAGTTGAGCCTTGAAACAGATAAATAAAACGTTATGTTGGATCATTTCACAGTAAACACACGTACAGATACCGGCAGGAAGGTGCCGCATTGCCTGAATATCAACCCTGCACAATGCGCACGAATATACAGTTCAGTCTCTCAGGGAAAGTACTACTGTTCATTCTAAACAGTTTCTTCACATTGTATTGTTTCCTATACTGTTATAATTCTATTATTAGGATTCTATATGGAGAATTATACATACATTTATTACTAAAATTACTCTATGCAAGTCTGTTATTGTCACTGTCATTTTTGAATTACTAAAAGCCAAGACGAATTCCTGTATGTCCTCGGCAATAAAGTTGAATATGATTCTGATGCTTATTGAACATCAAATTTTTTTATATTTGTTACATAACATTTCTGTCTGTTGTTTTATCAGGAATTTGCTGTCCCGGACACTACCTCCACCAGTTTGAGCCCCCACACACTAGTGCTGGCAGAGGCAGTGGCAGAGGGGCGAGGGGAGTAGGTGCAGGCAGAGGGAGAGGGAGAGGGAGGGGAAGAAGTAGGACACCAGAGGACTTGAACCCCGAGACCCAGACAGACCCAGACAAACTTTTATTTCTACACCCTCTTTCACAGTTGTCAAAATTCAAGTACTTTGTCACATTCAACACATTCAAATTGTTATTTTGCCACTTGTCCCTTCACAGTAAAGGAAGTAACAAGTAAAACATACAACCTAGAGAAAAAAGAAAAACATTTCCAGGCACATGCACAGTGTTACGCAAGAAATATCATGAAAAAAAAAGAGTGGCATAAATGCAATGTGCATTTTTGCAATGACGGGGTATGTGTATGATTTGAATAAATAAATGGCACAACAACACTGTATTACAGTGGTAGTAAATGAACGACAGTGACAGCTGAAAAAAATTACTGTGAATAAAAAAAACAAAACAAAAGGGGAGTGTGATGCATGTACATGGATAAATAGAGCAGGATAAAAAATAAACTATGACAGTTAAAATAAGAAACACTGAATAATCTGTGTGACAATGTTAGAAGTTATCTGGAGTCATCTGGAGAGTCATGCCGCTCTTCTTCCTCCACAACACTCAGAGAATGCATGCTGCAGATAGAGTAGATTGTAAGATTCTGCCGCAGCGCCTTCTTCCAGCATTTGGACACCCTCTATCGGTTCTCCCCTGAGTCAAAACAGAAAATAGGACATGTTGAAAAATACTAAACGTTGCCCAAAACAAACAAATGCAGGCCCTGGGAAACACAAAGTACCTAACATGATCCGACTCTTCTGTAAAGCTGGAAACTATAGGCTGTAGCGGTTGGAGGTGTTGCTTGTGGGGAGTAGACGTTACTTGCTTCTTTTGATAGCTGTAGAGAAATAACATGTAAGAAATTTATATGGATAAAGAGTAATGCAAGACAAACAAAAGTATACACACTGGAAATAAAGACACTATATAAACATCACACTGTAATAAAATGCATCATCTATGTTATACTAGAGAATTATAAGATAAGAATAACAATAATTAGCAATACAACATAAAATATAAAAAGATAATAACATGAAAAAAATAAATATGGAACAACACCGTACACCTTACACAACATAATGTCCAATAGACACATAACAATAACAAAAATATCTTGTTATCAGACTGACTTGAAGATGTCAAGTTTACTGGCTAACTGAGATTGTAACCTTCAAAGTTAGGTGCTTGGTGCTACTGAAGTGAGCTACACACAGACCCTTCAGGACTGACTAAATAAACATTACATGTAGAATTTTAAACATGCAACAATCCCTGTAGTTTTAGCTACACTCAGCACAAGGTGCTATTGATAAGCAGGACTATGAAAAGTCATAACTCAATGCACATTGCACACGGGTTTTGTTTAACTGATTATTTAGGGCAAGCAACATGGTTTGACTTCTTTTGCAATCACTGTAGTCAACTCAACAAAAACACGACAAGAATCCTGTTATTCTCTGAAACTATTGCATAACAATCATCAGAAACTACTGTCACGTACACACAAACTGACACGATAACACCACAATGATTCAGTATGACTGATCTTTCCACAATAGGAACCTACATATTTTACTCAAACTTTATATTTGCGGTTTGCAGCCATCGCATTGTTTTATCTTTATACAGTACTTTTGAGCTTGTTGCGTGGCTGGTCGCGTCAGTGTGGAACTGCAAACTATCACGCTGGTGGCTATTCATTGCTACCACGCATATTTCCGATAGCTCACATCAACATTATCATTTTGATTTGAGCATCGAAAGCTACTTACTAGTCCAGCAGGAACAGAGCCAAGGCAGCATCGGTCGGAAATCCCTCCTCGTCTTTGAGCTCAGCGAGTGAAAGCCGGGCCAATGTTGATCCTTGGCTGTCCTTTCATCCGGGTAGCCTCCCTCTTTCTTTTTTTGTCTCCTCAGACAAAACTTTTCATTTCCTTGGTTGTTTTGCAGCTTCTGCCATGATAGCAGTAATTGCGCGCAGGCTTTCGCATCGACTTCCGCCTTTGTAACGAATGGGGAAAGGGGGAAGTGACGTATGCCGTAAAGCAGTCAACACATTTGTAGTTTTTTGTGTGGCAGGGTTCCTGCCACCCTCCTCGAAGTTGCTTAGTGCCAGTTAAAACAATACAGACCCCCTCAGGCCATGACAGAGGTGTCATTCAACTAGTTGTAAGTCGATGTATCATCACAAAAGTTATGAAAATATTTTATGAAGGTTGAAAAGTTACTTAGTGCTGGTTTAATATTATTTTTGCTTATTTCATTATTGTTATTATTGGTTTACTTTTTAGTAGTATTGAATTATCTCATGTTAGTAACTATCTACAGTAAATAAGAAACAAACAAGCAAAGAAACAAACAAAAATCATTTTATACACTGGGCCTTCAGAGTCCTCTAAAACTACACCTGACGTGGCTTGTGTCCAAAAAATGAAAAAAATCAAAACTTTGTCGTAGAGCTAAACCAAATACATCATTGCAAAGGTCTCAACCTGGAGAGTAACATATGTCAGTATGAAGATTCTACATGGCTCCTGCTTTGAGCCATTGACCTTTGAACCTTGACCTCAGTGCTTGTTTGAAGGCTTATAACTCAGCAACAAAAGGGGGTAAAGACATGGGACCAAATGTTACAGAGAGCTCTTGACCTCAACTATCATGTGAGTGTAGTCAACAACTGGGGGTGCTGTCAGATATGGGTAAAATATGAATAAAATTAATTTTCACCCATTTAGAAATCTATAAAAATCTGATTACACAAGTGTGTTAACCATCCCCTTAAAGTCCACAGTGTACTCTCAATTCAGTATTTACAACTTCCAAATCTAGGAAAAACACTTATATTTTTAAAAAAAACTACAATTCCCTGGGACCACGCCATACATTGATACATTGATACATATCAGGAACATAGTTGTAGTTCTTCTGATTTGCAAAGTAGGGTTCTAAATAGGGCTGTAAAAAGATATGTCTACTGAATATATCTAATATCTAGTACATATCTATGTTATGGAAAAGTAAAAACGTCGGCTAATTTTTGATATTTTAGCTAATACTCTAGAAACTGTGTTTTTGGGACAGTAGGTTTTTGCAGCTTGTAAAATAGAGTTGTAAAATAGGGTCGTAAAAAGATAGATCTACTGCATATATCTAATATCTAGTAAAGGCGAACTAGTAATGACACTGCACCTAGATGAACTATGTTAAGAAAAAGTAAGGATGTTGGTTAATTTCAGATGTTTTAGCAAGTACAGAAATGGTGTTTTAGGGACGGTAGATCTTCCGGTTGTAGAGTTGTCAAATAGTGTCGTTAAAAAAAGTAAATCTACTGAATATATCTGTTACGACCCCTTAAAGGCCTAGGGGAGGGGGAGGTAACAATTAACACAAATAACCAATAACCAATAATGAAGAACACAGGAATTAACTAAAGTGACTGCAAGGCAGTGATTTATTCAAGGTGCAAAACACAGAAGAAGCTCCCAAATAAGGGGAGTCGACTAGCAAACAAGAATAATGTAACGGATAATCAATAACCAATAACAAAGGCAGAAGAATAAACAACACCCGAGTGCACACCACCACGCACACAGCTACGGTCTGCACGTTGCTGGAAAGGCCCACTAGCAACTGGCTCCAGCTTTCCAGGGTGGTTTTAATCACACACCTGTGATAGGCCACAGCTGCGTTAAATAGCGGAGAGAAAACACCAAACACAACATGGAACGTAACAATATCAAATATCTAGTACAGCCAAACTATCATGTTATTATTATTTTTATTATTATTATTGGTGGGAAATTATAACAGAGTTAAACAGAACACTTCAGTGTTTTTGAGTGTATACAGGACGTTGTTGAATCAGGGAATCCGCGTGACCACCACGACAAAGGATCCTAATTGACTTTACATTGGCATTGTTTCCGTGGTACCGGCACATAATTTAAATGTAATGGGTTGAAATTACGGAATGCAGTGTTAAAAGGTCGTGGTCATTTCATGCATTTCTGTGAGATCAGGTTGACAAACACTCTCATGTCTGTGGGAAAAATATGATGCTACAGCTGGCAGCTGGTTAGCTTAGCCTAGCATAAAGACTGGGAAACAAGTGCAAACAGTTAGTTATAGCCTGTTATAGCCTAACTCTGTCCACCTCCATAAAACTTCAACTATGTCTGCATAAAATAACATATGGGTGTATGATATTTTTAGCTTTGAAGGGAGAACAGCATCAGCTGTTTGCCACTGTTTTTATTGTCTGCATAGCTTTGTTCTGCACAGTAGCCTACATTACATTTATCACATGAGTAAAACTTGGCAAAAATGTAATCAAATGTGTATCTTAAAATGTCAAACTATACTACGTTTTATATTTTCCTTTCTTTTAAAATCTTCCAGAGAAATTTTTAGGGCTGTGTGTACCAATATATGCTGTTAAACAACAATGGCACCAACATTTTTTAAAAATGATCTTTATTAGATTAGAAGACAGTAGAGACTGCAGCCAAAGGCATTGCTAATATTTTTTCATGTATATAAAAACAGCGGAAATAAAACACCTTAGTTAGTGGAAAAATAAAACAGTGTAAAGTGTAAAGATATCTGCGTAGAAGGTAGCGGTGCATCGTCTTCATCTTTGCTGTTCAGGGCCTTCCAAGGACTGTGCAACTTATTCCTTTCTGTGGAGGGAGACAGTTATTTTAGCTTTAAAATTTCCATATTATTGCAACTTAAATGTCCTCTGCTGAATTTGATTTGTCAAACACAATAACACCTAAACCCATAAAAGGACAATTTTATTCAGAGTTCCTTGGGAGGCTGGGTATATTCTAGATCCCACCTTACAAAGTGTTATCAAATGACCATAGTTAATAGTAATAAGACCAAATACAAAAAAGAAAGAAAACATATATAATATAATATAAAGACAAAAATCTGCATGGACATTATTTTCTTGATATGTTTCTTTCAGTTGTAAATTTCAAAATAAGAGTGTGTTCTCCAGACTTACTGTCTTTAACCTCGCGAGTCGTTTTGGGAGCCAGCTGGCATCTGGGTCCACACAATAGCAAAAGTCACTGTTACCCTTCATACTATAAGGTAGGAAGACAAAATGAGAAACCAAAACATTTTTTTCATACATAATCAAGGAGCCTGAGCCATGAAAACCCTTACAGTAGCACTACAAGAATAGTAGCCTGAGACATTTTGGGTAAACCACTTATTTACTTTCATGCAGAGAATTTGACATACAATACTGTTGCAGAACATAACTCAACATAAAACCCCAACTTGGTGTTTTTACATCAGATTAGATAAGATGAGAATTAAGAGACCAACAAGTTTTTGTCATACATAGATGCGCCCTAAGCCATGAAAACAGGTACAGTAAAAGCTGTAGAAGATAGTAAGACATTTTGGGAAATCCCATTACTGAGTTAGGTGAAATTATTAATAGGCCTCTACCACCCACATGTCTGTGCATTACTGTAAATATGGAGCTCAGTCATACATAAACAGAAATGTAGAAATGACTTTTTATTTTATTTTAGGGGAAGTTACACTGTGTAGCAATTTCTTAAAGAGCCACACCAGTTTGGTAACTTGAATAATGAGCTCCCCACTGGATACATTTGCATTAACAACCCTTCAAGTCAGAAAAACAACTTAGTTGGGGAACATTTTGGTACACGACTTGTGAGTTGACATCATATCACACAGGAACATGGTGGATGAAAGTAAATGTTTGGCTGTTGAGAAACATTTTGTTAATTCAGGTATTGCATATTGATTTTTTGCTCACATTTAATTTGTAGCTTATCGCTACAGTTACCCCCAAAGAGAATGAAACAGCACAAGTCAAACACAGACAGAAAATGAAGTTTGTGTGTGATCGAATACTTTAACTTACATGTATGCATGTCTTTTGCAGATAGAAAATGTGTCCTTCTGTTCATAGCAAGCTTTGACAGGTTCCCTAATGTAGGCCGTCGAGACATTATCGCAGCATTCGAAATAGATGTCAATGAATTTCAAACTGGCAGCAGTGACCGAGGGTGAAGTGTTGGCACATTTAAGTGTCCCTACAATGCAAAACACACAGTGAGTGATAGAAATGTATACACAGCAATTTGTGCCTTAACACAGTATTATTTGCTGTATCACACTCAGTTTAGTGGCCTATTTTCACTAGTATTCAAGTCACACTCACCTTGTGCAGGAAGGAAAAGCAGTGCGGTTACACACATAAAAGACAGTCCACAGCTGATGGAGAAATGCATTCTGGGTCCAAGACTGACAGTGTGTCTCCGCACAGCAGAAATCTGGTTATAGTAAGTAATTAAGAGCCTCAGTGGTCCAACACTTGTCAGTGAAATAAACAGTGGTATAAATAGGGATAATATGAGGAAACACACACCCTCTCAGAGAAAGAGGAACACAGTTGTCTTTTTAGTGGTTGCCAAATGATTTTGTTTCCTTATAGGGTTAAGCCAGAATCACCACCTTGCAGCTGTATGCCTCTGTGATCCAGCCAAGCTGCAGTTGCAGTTTACAGCCATGTCTGTCCAGACTCAGATGTAGCCATGGCACAAGACAATGCTTCAAATATGAGTGTCGCTCCAAAGAAGCTACAAATTGCAAAACCTGGATGATTCACACACATCTTCAACCCGGCAGCAGAGAAGATCTATACAATTTGCACAGTTTCAAGATGGGCACCCAAGATGAGTGTCATCAATTCAGTATCTGACTTTGATCACCAAAATTTTATCAATTCATCTTTGAGTCCAAGTGGATGTTTGTGCCAAAGTTGAAGAAATTCCCTCAAGGCCTTCTTTAGATAACTTGTACACCAGAATGTGCTGGGTGTAAGGTCACAGTCACCTTAACCTTTGACCACCAACATATAATCAATTCAATGTTGAGTCCAAGTTAAAGTTTGTGCCAAATCTGAAGAAATTCCCTAGATGTGTTTTTGAGATATTGTATTCATAAGTATGAGAAGGACAAGGACACAGTGACCTCAGCCTTTGACCTTAAACCATGAAAATCTACTCCGTTCAACGGTGAGTCTAAAGCCTAGTTCACATTACATGATTTTCACCGTGATTTTGACGTCGCAGAGGATCATGAGCGCCGCCTTGGGTCGGAGGTGAGTCGGCAGATAGTCCACCACGACGAGTCCTCGTGTGAACAAGCCTACGAGCAAGTCGCCCCCTTGTCTGTGACTGGGACTGGAAATCTGGCATGCTAGAAAACTGGAGAAGTGTGACACGACTGACAAAGAGCATCAGCCAGTGAGAGGCGGGATACGTCCCACGTCAGCACTGAGGAGGACGGAAGAAATGTGTGGAGGACAAGTCGCAGGGTTGCCACTTTGGGCTTGTTTTTTTGCAAAGTCACTTACAAATATTGGTAGTCGGGGTGCATTTTTTTGGGCTTGTTGCTAAAGTGGAGTCGCTTATTTGGGCTTGCTCTCTAAACGTCACCTTTCTCTATATATCCGTCGCTTCTTTTGGGCTTGTTTCCATAGCCCTGGTTGCTTGTTTCTCTCCCAATATCTGGCAACACTGACAAGCCGGCAAGTAACAACAACAATGGCGGCATCCATAAGATCATGGGGAGCTGGAGGCAGATCTGATTCAACACTGGGAAGAATATCCATGCCTTTACGATGTGTCGTCTCCAAGTTAAAAAACGTAGTTTGGTGACGTCACCGTGTTATCTGGGGCTCTGTCGGCGAGGGCTCGGTGGAGAAATCTTGTGGTGTGCACACAGGTCATAACGCAGTTGGCGAGACTCCCGATGACAGAAACACACGTCGCCAAGTATGAACACTCAAAAGATTACGATAGTCTCCGCGACGCAAAATCAGGGTGAAACTCGTGTAATGTGAACTAGGCTTAAGTGAAAGTTTGAGGCAAATTTGAAGAAACTCCCTCAGGCTGTTTTTGAATTCTGTTCACGAGAATTGGACTGACAGACAGACAGACGCAAGGGCAACCCGACAACATAATGCGCCACAGCCATCGCTGGCATGGAGGCAAAAAGGTATGACATAAAAAATGTTGCATAGTTTAAACTATACTGTTGATGCACGAAGCAGCCATTTTGGATTTTGAGGTCTGGGTTGCTGATTTTCCTCGTCAGAAATCTGACCTCTGGGGCGTTCCACTTGAAATTTCTGACTGGGAACTGCAAATGTAACGCACCATAACCCCTCATGTTTAAATAGTGTTTAAACTGAAGTATCAGTATTTATAACAAAGAAATATTTTTCTTTGCTACCATCTGTGTGAATTTATTTGGTTTGGTTTAGTATAGTTAGCCTGTACACCTTTCTACTGTGCAAGACTGCTGAAAACCGCTAATGTCAGCGAGAGTTTGCAGTCGTTTTGTAGACAGATACTTTGTAAAACAAAGGTTACATGGACAGAATTATTTTCTAAAAATGGAGAGGAAAATATGTTTTCAAAAATATCCATACATGTGAGAACAGGGCCAAAGATCAAGCCACTTGTGACACTCAAAACTCCAACTAATGAGAGATTAGGCTGAAAGTCGTCTTGATCTCAATTCGGGAAAAACATTCTTCAGATTCCAGTCAACATTCACATGATTGGAGTTTTGGAAACTCCATTTCTTTTCATCTCTTTTTAAAGGTGTTTTGAACCTGCCTATGCCCTATACTCTCTTGTGCAACTCAGAGTAGTGAGGTATTCTTTCATGTAATATCATATATTATCTGAATATTCAGTAAATACACAGTGTGAGAAGGTTTGACTGCTCTGCAAAGTCCCTCTTCCACTATTGTAAAGTGCTATCTGTTAAACTGAAAAGGTGAACGGGTATGATTTACATGCTACATAAACACAAGGAAAAAAATTCAGTATGTACAATATTGTATACATGTAGATTTAATTCCTCATGGGCGATCTAGTTACAGCCTCGCTGTGCAAATATTTCCCATGATCCCAGTCATGGCTCTATTCCTCATTCTTCTGTCCATCTGTTACCATCCAGCGTCTGTGCCGGATGAAATAAACTATTGAGGCAACTGAGACCTAAGGTGCAGACAATCTTCAGGTGGAAATAAACGTCATGTCTGTCCATTAAACTCCTACCTGTCTCTGTTTTTTTTAGCTTTTAAGGGACACAACATACATACATCGAGGTAACTCTTGAAGTGAATCGAGAAAATGAATCAGTGTAGCTTATCAAACTGTCAACCTATTCAAGCTTTTATTACACCTTTTCTTAGAAATGTTCCAATTTTAAAACTTGGAAGAGAGATTTTACGGACTGTATGTACTACTATATGCTGTAAATACACTGATAGCACAAAGACAACACTTTGCAGAATGCTCTTTATTAGTTTAGAGGACAGTAAGATTCCTGTTAGTCATATCTTTGAATGTATTAAAAAACAGAGAAAAATAATCATTTCATCTGTTAGTAGAAAATAACACCGCAAAAAGTGCCAGTGTTTATATATCCTGGCAATAGGTCATGGTCCATCATCTTCACGTCAGCAGTCGAGGTTCGGTGGCAGGGGTTGGCAAATTATTCCACGCTGCGAAAAGAAACAATTCATTTTAGCTTGGAACGTTTCCATATTATAGGAATTTAAATATCTTCAGTTTATGCTGCATTTCATTCACAAAAAGTCAGAGTTTCTAGTTGGAATCTGAAACCCCTCCCTACAATGTATCATCAAATGAACATTATTAATAGGAGTAAATACAAAGAAAATATAAGAGAACATGAATACAAAGTCACAAAAATCAGCACAGGCTTGATATTTTCTTGATTTTTTCCAGCTGTCAGTTTCAAAGTAAAGGTATGTTCTCCAGACTTACTTCCTCTAATTTCTTGAGACACTCTGGGAGCCAGCTGGCGTTTGGGTCCACACAATGGCATTGCTTACTCTCAGAAACAAAACTGTATGGTTAAAAAGACAGAGAAGAGACCCCAAAAAGGTTTTTTCAAACATAACCAATGTGCCCAAGTCAGGAAAACAGATCCCAAACAGTAGCAACAAAAGAACAGTGAGACATCTTTGGAAATCCAAGATTGATACACCATTTTGCTGTAGAACGAAACTCCCTGTAAGACCTCAGCTTAGTGTTTTTACCTTAGATGTAACATTTGGGTTCATGACCCAAAATGACACCAAAGTGATGAAATAGGTGAATACTAGATAACTTTTTCCTTCACATTATTTCTGGTTCCTCTGCTCATGATTGGCCGTGCAGAGTGTGATCCCATACTTTAACTTACATGTACGAATGTATTGTACAATCAGCAAAATTCTCCTTCTGTTCATAGCAGGCGTTGACAGTTCCCCTAACGCGGTCTGTTGAGACATTCAGACAGCAGGTGAAAAGGATGCCTGGTCCATACAACTTGGTGGGTCTGATCGGAGGTTCAGGTGTGGTAAATTGAAGCTGCCCTACGATGCAAAACACACAGACATTTAAGACAATGGAATGATGAAGGCTCTCATCAGCTATGTATAGTAAAGGTTTAATGGCCTATCTTCACTGGTATTCAAAGCCACACTCACCTTGTGCAGGGGGGAAAAGCAGCACGGTCATAAAAGACAGTCCACAGCTAATGGAGAAATGCATCCTGGGTCCAAGATTGACAGTGTGTCTCCCCACAGTAAAGATCTGGTGATAGTAAATGTTGGTGTCTGATTCTGAGCACTAATTGCCAACACAGGTCAGAGTCAAAGAAGAGGAACGGCCAAGCTCCGACTTCCCAGAGGCAAAATCCTTGGTTATAAATGCAGCCTATATGAGAGGACACACACCCCTCATTGCTCAGTCTACAGACAGAGCAACACCAATGCTCAATCCTCCTCCCTAAAATGAGTTTACACTGAACTCAGTAAAGGTGTGATGTCACTGAGTCACTGAACTGACAGACAAAAAAGTTATCCACAGTCCAAATTGTGAACTTTATTAACACGCCATGAGTTTAAACACACTCAGCCAGCTATATAAAATAGCACACACACAGGTCACACTAAAACCACAAATGTATGGATTGGGAGGTCACAGTGTGACACATACAAATCAGGTGGGTAACAAAGAAAAGACATTCCTGATGGACCAGTAAGTCACACAGTAACCCTGTGACCTCTTTATACAGTCAATGTAGAAATGACAATGTCGTTTTCAGATTTCAGTAGAAGCAGACACGTACTGCTTACTGGTAGCAAAATCCCCCTCATTTCAAAGATGGGTTTTTCCTATACTTACGTTTCCTAAATGGCTGACCTTGATTATACTGACTTGTATCTGTGCAAAGTTTGTCACTATTGAGGTGTTTCTTCTGCTAACAGGGTAAATGTATGTGGATTTCCCTAACATCTGAGATAAAATGTTCGTCGCGTGAGCTAGATTAGGTATGTTGCTAATATGAAAGCCACTCACGGTCTAATTCAGAAACACATATCGCCAGGGAACAGACTTCGACACTGGCAGAGAAACCTCAAACCTCCAGCAGACAGCACTTTTCAGTACAGAGAGCAGAGTTAGCATTAGTATAGCAAATGTTAGCATAGCAACAGTGCAGTTTTTGGATGTAAACTGGAGCCTGGAGCCTCTTTCCACTACCCACCAACACCCCCATTATAGCATTATTACTGCCATTCACAAACACTAACACTATGTCAGCCACTGCCAGTTAGCCTACAAGCTAACAAACAACATAAAAAAGGTAAAGATGCTAACTACACTTCACATTCTAATACGTTTGCTAGTTGCTGATTTTGTCAGACTGAGGCTCAAACATGTATGGCTGAATCTCTCCAATGTTTCCTCAAACCAGAGGTGGGGGTCAAGTCACAAGTCAGTCTCAAGTCTGTGCACTCAAATCCTGGGTCAAGTCTAAGGTCAAAACGAACAAGTCCTAAGAGTTTCGAGTTCCAAACAAGTCAAAACGCGCTTTTCACCAAATTTAATGCCATTTTATAGGAGTAATGATATGATTTACAAAAATCATAAATACTTTTTAAAAATTGTATTTACTAGATAAAACAAGTTTGTTCAAACAATGACAACTGAACTTAATCAGAATAAAAGTAGTGCTGATACTTTTATTTAACACTATTAACCACTACCATAACAGAATTAATTCTCTGTTTCTGTCCTGTCTTGTATCTAACTCATCTTAAACTGGAAAAATGTCTATAACTTCTTCCCCCAGGCTGTCACTCTTATGAACTCCCAATCTTTGCTCTATTCCCAATGTTTGACAACATACAAGTGCACTATTTACCTCACAGACTTGTATATTTGACATATATTTAGGGCTTGTAAATATTACTTTACTTAATCATGAATTTAGTTTAGTGTAGTTCTACTTCCACTTTCTTTGTCTAATTTTGAGTACTTAATGTCAATACTGGTACATTGACAGCAAAGTTTACCAAAGTCAAATTCCTTATATGTGCAGACGTACTTGGCCAATAAAGCTGATTCTGATTCTGATTAAAGTCCAAGTCGAGTTGCAAGTCTTTTTTGATTTTGTCAAGTGGAGTCTGGCCTCATCCAATTTGTTATGTGACTTGAGTCCACATGTCTGCCTTTAACAGCAACGCTATCCATCTTGATGTATACTGCTCTTTCACCAGTCTGTCTTGCAAGAAGAGCAGCTCTGGAGAAAGTAAGCCAATTGTTCAATGAGGGACAAAGAGTAGATCTGCTTTCAGCACCTTTTCATCTTTTATAACTGTTATGGGGTATGTTAAATATAATATTATAAATATTGTTATTAATACAAGTAATATGTCTAAAAAGGGGGATTTTAACTTTACATGACTCACTTGTGTAGCTGCCTTTGTAATTGTGATTTCACATCAAGTCATGCTGGACCATCAGTTGCAAATGAAGAGGAGGGTTACAGAAGAAACAGGTTTAAACTAGAATACTGATTTAAACCTAAATTATGACCAGTAGCACCTTTTAAAATCTGTAACTCACTCAAAGTAATGCATTACACTGGACAGCACTAAAAGTGAATAGCTGGGCTGTGCCAGATGGACGTCAGAGGACAATGATTGCCATATTGTACTGTGGGATTATTCAGTTTTAAAGTCATTCGTCAACTTACTGGTTCAGTGGTAAGAACACAGACACTAAAATGAATCACAAGATCCCAGTAGATGATAGTATCTGATGATAACACTCAAACACTCAAATACAGGCTAAAATAAATTTACTCTGGAATACAGTCATGACATTGGCGTCTATGTTCTCATCACTCAGTGGCGTATGATTGACCGTAATGTTTGTTCACACTGATTCAAAGGACACAGCAGAGGGGCAGATCCAGGACAGAGGAGGGGTTTCCGTCTCACTAGCGGGAAGAGTTGGAACTAGAGCGTGACCGGTGACGACGGCGGCCAGGTGATCGTGACCTGCGACGCACTGGAGAGCGTCGCCGTGGAGACCGAGACCTGGGAGACAGAGAAAGAGAGCAAGACGGAGTGAGAAAACAGGCAGAAAAAAGTGACAGTGAAAGACAGAAAATGATCAGGAAGAACTAGCCCGGCATCGCAAGATACACAAATCACAAATGCCATTTTGTCTGGAACTTATGAGTTCATTTTTGATTTCCAAGGGGAGTGATCGACAGTTGCTGCTGCAGCGGATGCAATTGGACAGACCTACAACCAATCTGAGCAATATTAAACTACTACATAAAGTACTGTTACAATAAAACTAAATAATGTAGTGTGACTTACAATAAATGTCAGGGGTGTAACAGTTCACAAATTTCACAATTGGGTTGGATACAATATGACACAGTGATGTGTCACAGTGAAAGGCCAGATGAAATTCCTTTATTTTATTTTTATTTGTTGTATTTTTTTTTTTAATTTATTCATGACAAGATCATAAAGTGTTTCCAAATTCCAGTTTCCAAATGTAACACGATAGCTCAGGTATCGTTCGGTTTGTAATGTGTACCGAACTGAAAGCCTTGAACCGAACAGTTCGATACAAATATGCATATTGTTACACCCCTGATAAATGACACTACACAATTATTGGAATTATTACTCAAATCACCAGAGCTACAATTTTTTGATAAAGTTAAAATGTGTCATAAATTACTAGTATAGAATGTATTGTGGTGCTACAGAGATGTCCTGGCCTACAAATCATATTTCAGACATAAGGGAACCTGCTTGTTTGGTACAGACCCCACTAAAAATATTCTTTTTTTTTTTTCAGTGAAAAAGAAATGATCATCCCAACTAAAATTGTGACTCATATCGCAATTGCAATATCTGTCAAAATATTTGCAATATGACTTTTTTGCATAATGTGCAGCCATAATAATAAAGTTATAAAAGTAGTGTTATTGTTTTAATGAAATAAATCAAAGTAAAACCCCTGGCGCTTTTATCCTGAAGCACCCAGCTGGTTTCAGGCCAGGAGTATTGATTTTCTTTTGTCTACAGTTAGCTATTAATAAAAGTGGTGCATCACAGGCACACGATACAACAACATGATCACAGTCTGGAGCCCTGCAGACTTAATAACACACAACTCCCTTTGTGTCTGTGAGATGGAGAGAGCCAAAACACCAAAGTGAGTCTTGTGGTGCCAGTGGCTTTAAGAAGAAAAAAAAAACTTTATACTCCATGTTCAAAATATAGTCATTTTATCCATCTCACTAGGAATAAGCCAGGATACATCAAGTATAACTGATATATTACCCACCCTTAAAACAGACAGAATCTGAATTTCATCAGAATTTGAAAACAGAAAGTTTCACATCAGCTGCAGCCATTTTGGTTATTTTCAAAAATACCTGTGCTCCTCTTTCCTAAACTAGATTTATGCTCACCATCAAGTGTTAAGGCTCTGCGACTGTCAATCTATCCTATCAAACTCACCCATATTGGGCCAGGTATTAAATCTGTTTCAACAAGCGGGGGACTAGACTGACTTGTCAGATTTAATAAAACATGAGCTCACAGATTTGTCTGTTCTGTCTGTTTACACCCCGTTTACCTTCTCCTCATTCGAGGTGGAGTGCGTCGCCACATTGGTGGTGGAAGCATCCTGCGTGGAGGCGACAGCCTGCGAGGGGGAGGGCGCACTGTAGGGGTCAGCACGGCCGTGACTGTGATCTCCTGACCGTCAATCTGACCTGCAAGAGAAACATCCAAGAACATTTGGCATTTTAACAGAATTAAACATTAGTACCTAAACTTGAGACAATAGTGTAAGTGTCAAACACTCTTCCAGCCTCCAGTCTCATCTGAGCTGCATTCATCCATGTTACGTCAAGGAGCAGTATGTAAGATTTAGGGGGATTTAGTGACATCGAGTGGTGAGAATTGCAGATGGCAACCCCTCTAAAATCTCTCCCTGTAAGAATTCCTTCAGTGTTCATTGTTCAAGAGGTTTTTACCGGTGGCCAAATTATGCACAGAGGTCTCATCCACTCCAAAACAAATTATCCGCGTGATTAAAACTAGTAAAAACAACAACAAAAAAGCAGTGTCACATTACAAATCGGTGTTTCTCCTGCATTGTTTGGCATGTCAGAGAAAGAAGATCTTTTTTCTCTGATAACTATCATGACGTTCAGAGGGTTTTAACCAGGAGCTGAGTTATTTGCAAAGGTCTCTTCTTCTCCAAAACAAACAGACCTGGTGATTTAAATAGATAAAAACACTAAATAAAGTTTCATGTTAAAAAAAAAAACCTGTGCTTTTCCAAAGCTGCTCTTCAAAGAGGAGGCTGGTGACTATGATGGCTGACGCAAATACACAAATGTAGAGTCGATGTGTGCTTTGTCTGTTCTGTGCTACCGCAGAAACATGGTGGTGCAACCAATGATCTCCATGGACGAGGACCTGCTCCCTATGTAGATATAAACGGCTGTCTCTAAGGTAACAAAACACAACAATTCTTAATTCCAGGTGATTATACACTAAGGAAAACACACATTATATTATATTCAATATCTGAAAATTAATCCTACACACTGGACCTTTAACTGCTCTAACAGAATGTTATGCAATCTGTTCACTGTTAATCTTCCATGTTCATGTTCCTCCACATCCTCTCACCTCCGTCCATGTGCTTCAGGGCCTTCTCCGCCTCCTCGGGTGTCTCAAACTCTACGTAGGCGTAGCCTTTGGACAGGTGAGGGTGGACGCGGTGCATGGGCATGTCAATCATCTTAATCTTGCCGTAAGTAGAGAAGATCTCCTGGATGTGTTCCTTAAAAGACACAACAAAAAATGCTTCAAGACACATAAACAGGATCCTTACTCTGTCTCTTTACTATAGGTAGAACACAGCTCCTCGTATGAAAACATAAACCAACTGAAAACAGCTTGAGGTAGATTTCAGTGGTAAAGCTTCAAAATGCTCCTATCTGAAAACTGTTCTTAACTGTACTACAGTTTTTCAAAATATTAAATATTCTTTTGCTGAGGATAAGAGTAACTACAAGCACACTTAATGATTTTATGATAATCAGATGAAGGTGATAACATTATTACATAACTCAAATAACAGAGCTGAGTTATTCATCAGTCTCTTGTAATTACTTATGCATGACAGACTGATTTCTTTCTGTTTTAATTATGCTCGTGTACAAACAAGGTAATGGAGCCTGCAAACACCACACAGTGGATTCACTGTCTCTTAATCTGCCTTCTCTTATACTGTGTCAATGTTTCCTGTGGGTTCAAATTCAGATACTCAGCTCCTACAAACTTAAAGGTAACCTCACTCCCTGTTAGCATGAAGAGTTAATGAGATTACTGCTAGCAATGAAATCATCTTATCCTAACTATAACCTTAATTTGGGGATTTATCTTTAAAAAAATATCTATATTCAGTACTATTTTCAATACCACAGAAAAAAATTGACAGTGAGTGCATAAAATTTCAAATTTTCATTTTGAAGACAAATATAAAAAGGCCATAAGAGGACAAAAACAACTTTTCTTTTCTTGGTTAGAATAACAGAAATACTGCTGTAAACATTAACAATGATTACTATGTGTGACCGGAGTGAATGAGGTGAGTGACGGGAAAACAGCAATTTGAGTGAGTGAGAAGAGGCGGGGCTATGGAGACACTGCAGCGGTGTGTGTGTATGTGTGTTAACTTGCTGTCGGGGAGAAGAGGTCAGACAGCTCTGTCAGCTCTGTTCACACATTTCAATATAAACTCTTCCCATGCCGGTAAAACGCCCTTTAAAAAGGTCCAGTGTGTAGGATTTAGGGGGATATATTGACAGAAATGGAACATAACATGACAAGGATGTTTTCGTTAGCATAAAATTGCATGAAAATAAGAATCGTGTTTTTGTTACCTTAGAATGAGCTGTTTATATCTACATAGGTTAGCGGGATTCTAACCGGGAGAAATTCTAGCTATCTGCAAATCCTCATCATCAGGCACCGCTAAATCCCCCAAAATGTTACAAACTGGAGCTTGGAACTTTCAAATATTCAGATTCAATACGTGTCGATAAATCCATATTTTTGACTACTAGAAATGTATTTGGGGCTTGTTGTTGCCTCTTACAGGTGTTGGCTTTTGCTCTGAGGCACAATGCCTACATGGATCATGCAAAGATTTCACATATAGTCAATCAAGCAGCACAGAGCTGCAGCAGCATCTCTATGATCAGCTGGCTAGGGGTCAGTAGTGTAGTAAGCCATTCACCTTGATAACATTTCTGGTCAGCCGGCCCAGGTAGACCTTTGTGGGTTTGGGTGTGGGGCTTCGACGTCGCCGGTCCCTTTCATCCTTCTTTGCTGACTTTGACCTAGGGTAATATTTCAGTTACAACTGTAATCATTAATCTGTCATCCAGAACTAATGTTTTAATTTGTTCTCCACCAACATTACTGCTGTTCCCTGACTGCATGGAGCAAGACTCAGACATTCCTCAGTTACACATTACTTACACTACATGCTTAATTTTTCAAAAGAATTTCATACTTGGAGCGTGATCGTCGTCTGTTGTTGTGGCGCTGGCGGCTGGGGCTCGGTGACGAGGAGGAGGAGGAGGAAGAGGAGCGGGAGCTGGATGAGCCTGAGTGGCTGGAGGCAGAGGAGCTGGAGCCACTGGAGGAGCCTGAGCTGGAGCCTGAGCTGCTGCTGGAGCTGGAGCTGGACATGAACAAGAGCAGGTTTTAGGATGGCAGGAAGTGGTGTGACCTTGGACTTTTTTTTATTAGACTGTCTAAAGTATAGAGAAAGAAGCACTGCTGTAACCTTTTGTCAAAATCAGAACACACATTTCTTTTTCATCCACTGAAGAATTAATTGATAGAAACTGGAACAGGGAATACGCAAACTGGAACCTTGCAGCATCTGGTGTTATTTTATGAGAACAGCCTCTGACCTGCTGCTCCCACTGGAAGCGCTGCGCCGTGTACGGTTCTTCTCTCGGCCCCGGTCTTTGTCAGCTCCCTCTTTCGTGGCCCCTGACTTCTCCTTACCTCGCTGCTTACTCTTGTCATCCTCCTTCCTCTTTGTTGGGGATGGCGCCCTGTCGGAGGAGAAGAAAGTTAACAAAAGTCAGGATTTAAGGCATTAGACAACACTAAGCAGACATGAAATATGACAATTTAGCAACATGCAAAAATAGACACGTGGGTATCTAGTGCATCTAATGTTTTAAAGTAGCAGTGGTGGAATGTAACATAAAGTGCATTTACTCAAGTATGAATGTTTAGTACTCTTAGTACTTTTTCCCCTTCCACTTTATACTTCTACTCCACAACAATTCAGGGTAAAATATTATAGTTTTTACTCCATTAAAATGATTTGATTACTTACATTCCCAATTAAGATTTTTGCATGCAAATCATATGGAGACAGTGTAAAATATTGTATACAATATGTATGTTTTAATACCAAACAGTGTATATAAGTACAGCTGAAGTGATAACTCAATTGATAAATAATTACTTGGCCACTATTTTGATTACTGAGGTCATGTTTCATGCAAAATATTTCATGATTCCAGCTTCACAAATGTAAAAAGATCCTGCTTTTCCTTTTAATGATTTTATTCTTAACAATGTAGAGGTTTTTCTGCATTGAGTACTTTTACTTTTAATACTTAAAGCACATTTTCCTGTTTATACTTATGCACCTTAAGTAAAATTTTCAATGAAGGACTTCAACTGGTAATGGAATATTGTTACAGTGTGGTATTAGCACTATTACTTGAGTAAAGGATCAAAATACTTCCTTCACCACCGCCAAATAGTTACATCAAAACTCACCAGTTTAATAATAAAAAAGGCAGATTGTTTAGAGTGGGTAAATACCAGTATGGCTTATTAATGCTTAATCATAACAACACAGGTTTAATTAAAACATGTCAGAGGACATTACAGATGACACTGAAGGCATTTGGATGCAGATGAATAATTTCAGTGTCCATAAGAACTGAAAATAATGAAATCATGAAAATAATTTGCAGCACACTCAGTGCTACTCGTCCTTACAGATCATTTAGAGCCAGAATTGACAGCTCAGAATTCTACTTGTCCTATAGATAGACTCCTAAGGGACAGATGAAATAAAAATGAACCAATTTGCACTGAAAATATATTAATGCCATAACTAATTTCTAATACGCAGCTGCAAATGTTCCTTTTGCAGCTGTCTTTGGGTCCCTGTGAATAGAAATGAGACCGACTCGGAACGGAATAAACACGATATAACGGTAATTAACGTTAGCTCAACACACACTTGCCCATGTTAGCATTAGCTCGTGAGCTAATATTGGCTTTTCAGGCTGCGCTGCTTTGACATACGCGCGTGTTAAAGAACGGAATTCTGCACTAAACACGACCCTGGTATTATTGCGTTCCTATTTATTGGTCATACATTTAAATTTTTCAAGTAAGCAGGGCAAGCTGGCGGCATTTACTCACATCTTTCCTCCTCCTACACGCCTACTTGCGAGAGTAGTCGTCGCATAGAGATGACGCAATCTCCTAGGTCGACGGAACCAATCAAAAGAGAGGACGTTTACTGTCAGCGATGTCGGTAGTGATGGAAGTTTCACTCTCTGGATTCGGGGTGTAAGGGTTATTTTTCGGACGATGGCGAGGTATGTAAACCTTGGTATCTGTAGTTTAACCCCGAAACAGTGCTGTAATATTGCCGTTCATTTTTAAATTGACCTCCTGTTGTAATTTGCTCGGTTGTTGCGGCTGTTAAGCAAATTGCCAAACAGGTCAACTGAAGACAACGAAATACACATGTCAGCTCGGCTTTAAGAGGATGTCTATCTCCATTTATATAGCAGCAAGGACAGTTAGCATGGTTACAGAATAACAAAGACACCCTCCAAGTTTAATTATTCATTAAGAAAGTTATTTATTGAGCTAGGCGCTAACTGTAGCTCTTATGATAAATTACTTGCTGTTGGATACAGAGGGAAGGACACACACTTCTCTGTGACAATGAGCCTTCAGATGGACTCCAAGGATGAGCCTGAAGAAACCAGCCAACCATCAGGCGGTGCCAGGATCCTTGCTTTGACTGTTTTCTCTGCTGCCATCGGAGGCACTTTCCAGTATGGTTACAACATCTCAATCATCAACGCTCCCACCAACTACATCCAGAGCTTCATCAATGATACCTACGTGGAGCGCTGGGGCGTCGGCTTGGAGACCCCTCAGGTGACCCTAGTGTGGACTCTTATTGTGTCGGCCTTCTCACTAGGTGGTTGGCTGGGAGCCCTGCTGGCGGGGCCTCTGGCAGTCCGCTGTGGGAGAAAGAACTCTCTGCTTCTGAACAACTCCTTCTTGTTTGTCGGTGCTGTGCTCGTGCTGACATGCAGAGTGGCGAAATCATTTGAGATGATCATCCTTGCTCGTTTTCTGGTGGGGATGAACTCAGGTGTCAGTATGAACGTTCAGCCTATGTACTTTGGGGAAAGCGCACCCAAACACCTCCGGGGTGCTGTGGCTTTTTCCTCTGCTGTTTTCACTGCATTTGGGATCTTCCTGGGTCAGGTTGTTGGAATAACTGGATTGTTGGGTGCAGAGCCTCTTTGGCCCTACTTACTGGCTAGTAACGCTTTGCCTGGCTTGATCCAGCTCCTTACCCTACCCTGGTTCCCTGAAAGCCCCAGATACCTTCTCATCGACAGGGGAGACAGGGAAGCATGTGTGCGGGCGCTGAGAAGGCTTCGTGGTGGGGAGGCTCCAGTCTTGGAGATGGAGGAGATGCTTCAGGAGCAGCAGCAGCATCAAAACTCTGCAGCCTCTGCCAAGACGCCCTGGTCTCTGTTTAAGGATCCTGACCTACGATCCCAGCTCAGAACAGTCATGGCTGCCAGTAGTGCCATGATGCTCTGCGGTAACGACTCCATCTACTTCTACGCTTCTTATATCTTTCTCGAAGCGGGGATTCCCCCAGAGAAAATCCAATATGTCACCATAGGTACAGGGGCATCTGAGCTAACTGCTTCCATACTGAGCAATCTGCTGATTGAACGTGTGGGCCGCAGGTACCTTCTTTTGGGAGGATACAGTCTTATGACATGCTGGTCTGTAGTCTTCACTGTAGCTCTCACCCTCCAGAGCCGCGGCGTGGCTGGGATGGCTTACCTCAGCATGGCATGCGTGTTCGCCTACATTCTCAGTTTTGGCTTAGGTCCAGCGGGGGTGACCGGAATCTTACCAGCTGAGATCTTCGACCAGGGGGCTCGGCCGGCAGCATACATGGTAGCTGGCTCGTGCATGTGGATCAGCCTGTTCTTGGTGGGAATGCTGTTCCCCTTCATCGTCAAAGGCCTGGGGAACTTCTGCTTCCTGCCATTCATGGCTGTGTGTTTGGTGTCTGCCTTGTTTTTGGGGTTCACTCTACCAGAGACTAAGGGGAAGACAGTGGCTGAGATCACTGCAGATTTTGATCGAAAGAATGGCGTGAAGAGGGAGAAGCCAGACCTGCAGGTGCACGAGCCCATTAGGGAGTACTACCAGCTGGGTAAAGTCTGCTCCTTCACTACCCTAATGCATGATTCTGACCCTGACCATACGAGCGCAACTAAAATTTGACATCCTTCTTTAAAAGTGTAAATAAAACAGGCAGTGCCTTTGCAGCCTCTTGACAGGTGACAGATAGATTATCCACAGGTAAAATATGAAGTGTCCTATTTATGAAAGATGATGTCTGTGTAATGTTTTTGCTGGCGTTGTACTGTTTGTCTGCCTGTTTGTCTGCAAATTGACTCAAAAAGTCATGAACGGATTTTGATAAAATTTTCAGGAAAGATGGATAATGTGACAAGGAACAGATGATAAAATTTTGGTGTTGATCGGTCGAAGCAAAGTGGATAAAATAATAAATAAATCTGACAGCCTCAGCAGCAATTCCAGTTTCAAACGAGACGGTGAAAATAGCGCCATCTGATGGCCGGAAAGCACGTCTTGTTCTACTTGCTAAATATTGTTGTAATTCTAAAGTTGAAATTAATGTTCTGTGTCGGAAAAAAAATAAAGTGAAAAATACAAAAAACATATTATATTCTGTACTTCTGCACTCTCTGAGTGCTTTTCTAGTTTAATTTATTTTAATGCTGGTTTCTTGAGGAAACCCACTGGAGAGTATTAAATGCTCAGCTCAAGTATTGTACTTAAAGGAATACTCTACCCGCCAAATGATCATATGTAATTACTCACCTTATGTTATCTTGAATTTAGGAAGAAAACTTGGAGAACATAGAATCCAAAAACTGAAAAAATGATTCATAAATTGAAGCCATAGGGGATTGTGTTTAAAGTTGTAATTAATTTTACAATTACTTTACTGTTACTTTTTTGTCATATTTGCTGAAACTGTCATTGTATCCTCAAAGTAGTACATGGGACAGATAACCTGTGAAAAAAATCATGCTCCTCCTCCTCATAGTGCTTCTAATGGCATTTGCTGGAGTCTACTGCATGTGAATGAAAACAACCAATCAGATCTGAGGAGTCTCTAACGCAGCTGTCAGTCATATTCACTGTGCTGATCAAATATGAATCAAGATTCTGTTACTGCATGGCCTAGTCTTTGCCTCAGATGTTTTCAGAAACATATTTTAGTGTACTGTTTAGCTGTAAAATGAGTTTGTGACGCAGTTGCCATGTTGGAAACAGTTGAGCTGAAACGATGCACCGCCCACCGGCTTGGTCACAAACGTTCTTAATTTACGGCTAAGCAGTCCGCTAAAATATAGGCTATGTCTTAAAACATTTTATGTTTGAAATAGGCAGTAACAGATTCTTGATTCACATTTGATCAGCGCTGCTGAGTTTGACAGTTTGGCCACAGTTCACAAGCAGTGAGTGACATGATCGACAGCTACATTTGAGACTCCTTGGCTCTGACTGGTCATTTCCTTCAGCTGCAATTCTAGCAAATACCATTTGAAGCACTACGAGGAGGAAGAGGAGCAGGAGGAACAAGATTTTATCATAGCCTATCTGTCTCATGTCCTACTGTGTGGATATCAAAACATCTACCTACAAACTCTCACACAACTCGTGCAATATTATCGAAGTCCCATTTATCCAGTGGTACACTCAGTACTTCCCAAACGCATGCATTTTGGCTAAACAGCTACTATTTAGAACACTTATACACACACACACACACACACACTTATACACACTTTTTGTCTGATAGTTGTGTATACCATTACCAGCCAGGAAAAGAGGTGGGTATATCCCATGTAACTGCATATACCCTCCACTACACCATTGGGTTTGAGCAACAGAAGCATTGTGGTTAATGTTAGAAAAAGATCATGATATGAGTTACATTTTAACGAGAAACATAATAAAAACTCATGTCATAGGTTTAGGCATCAAATGTACGTTGGTTAAGGTTAGGGACAGATCATGTTTTCAGTTAAATGGTGAGTAAATTATATACAGATGATCATTTAAGGGGTTAAAGTTTTCCTTTAATTTATAACCCAAGAGAGTAAAGAGCTGGAGAGTGTTTAAGATAAGAATGTACAGACTTCTCTGTTAGTTACCTACAGTATGGTCACAGAGAAAGCATGACATGATGATCTTTTCTCTACAAGAAGGATCTTTAGGAGCATAACACTCTAACTGTAAGCTGAATAATTGCCTTACCAAGACCAGCATACTGTAAAGATGTAAAAGTAGAGTACTGGAAAGATTAATGGACTTTATTTTAACTTTCCCATCTCCCTTTCATTCAGTACACCCTGCTTATATCAGTTATAAAAGCACCTCGGTCAGTTGTTTTTGCTTATCATTATTTATTTGTCGTCTCATAAACATGACTATGCCAAAGTTTGGAATTACTGTACCTTTGTTAATTTAAGGTGAGATGTATGTGAAGCACTGTGTGATTCCAGTATCCAGGAAAGCAGTGAAGGCGATTGTATACCTCAAATGCAACTACATAACTCATATTCACTCAAACTCGCTGACGAACAGTAGAGGTGTTTGCAGCAGACTGGGTAATCTTTTGAATTGCATGCAGTGCACTAAAGGATTACCCACTAAATCAACACTTCTGCACTGGGTAGATAACAGTGCTTGTTTATTGTGTGTTCTGATTGTGTACATGTCTATCCAGTCCAGTGATCCATGCTTGTTACATTTTACTGTTCAGTGACCCCAGTGGGCATGGGGAATGTTACCTCTCTAAACTCTGGAAGCGTTGGTGTTCTGCTCGGTTGCATGTATACTAATTGGACTCCCACCCCAAGGTGTCGTTCCTACTGGCGCCACTAACAGCATGATTCCATTTCACCACCCCTTGAGATGTTTCCTCTGTGTACTCATGTGGTGACTTTATAAATGTAGCTCCACCAGACAGCCAGTAGATGCCACCATTGTCATTGTTCCTTGCCTGTTGTCCTCTCCTTGCTAAATATGAAGCTGTATATTGTTTAAACGATTCTCAGATGAGACACCTAGCCAAAGATGACACTTTGAAATTCGTCAGCTGTCAGCTCACAGCCAATGCAACCCTTTTGTTGACCATCTGTCATATCTCCTGTATGTTGCCTTTTAAAATTATTTCTTCAAAATGCAGCAAATGTCATTTTTTAGTCAAGGTGTTATTTTTTTATTAGAAATCCAAATCACCCTCTCTTATTCTCTGAAAATGTCGCTTTTCATGCTGGATTTCAGGAAGAATCTCACTGCTGGAGCACGTTGGTGCTGTGCACTTTATAACTGAAATATTGCTATTGTACGACTGTCTATCCAAAGCATGTTACGATAATCAATAATTATAAGGATTCTGTAAAAGTCTTACTGTACGATTCTCTGACTTTATTTTGTAGGAATATATATTTTGCACATAGCAGTTATGTATTTAATGGTATTTATTGAAAGAGAAATACTACTGTATGTACAAAAAATAAAAAGAAATCAAAGTGCTGACTACGCCATTCTCTTCATTGTGATTTAGTTAGTTTGATTGATTCCGTCTGTCTGATCCAACTGCTTTCTTAATTACATTTAATCACATTACTTTGGCTTCCTCAGCTCCTCTGTGCCTTCATCGGCTGCACCATCCCACTCCCATTAAAACTGTGAGTGTAATGCTGTTTATTTATGGAAATAAGTGCTGTTTGAGAACGGCTCACTCTAAAGTGGGGCTAAGGTTCAAGTGTGCTGTTCCATTGGACTCTGTTACATCATTCCAGTGTCTCCTGGCTGTTTGAAATGAACCTAGATAACAGAAAAATGGGATTTATATTCAAGTGTGTGCCCTGACGAGGAAAGGTTTTGTGTGTGTGTGCGTGTGTGTGTGTGTGTGTGTGTGTGTGTGTGAGAGAGAGAGAGTCTCAGGGCTGCTGTAAAAACACTAGAAATTCAAGGTAGAAGTCTTTCTGTTACAATCACAGCAGGAAGCAGAATATTTCTGCTCTTGCTAGCCTTCAATTTGCCCTCCAAAAACTGGCCTCTTCTCCAAAAATCATTTCAGTTGAAGTTATAGAAGGATTTAAAGATAAAGTTAATTCTCTGCTAGCAAAACTAGTCCAGATATATTACACCTCAAACAAACAGAAATTCCAGTCCATTAGAGACAGACTACACATAGAGTATATACTGTAATGTTAAAGCACATTTAGCAACAGGCAATTCTGAACACACAGTGGACTGTTTTGGGAGCTTGGTAATGATTTCATGGATTTCTGTGTGTTTATCACGGTTCAGGGCTATAGACTAAGCCCTCTAAGGCCATCCAGTTCACATACAGTTAAAACAATGACTCATTCTAACATTATAAAGCTAAAACCAGGGAGACGTACAGCTGCAGCTGCATAGAGTGTTCCAGGGATGAGTCCTAAACCTGGAAATGGGGTAGCATTTTAGCACTCCTGGCTACTAGTGACCTCGTCATGTATCAATGTTTGGTCATGGACTTCCTCGTTCAGATGCGACATGAAAGGTACCCTGGGTGCATTGGTTGTTGACGTTCCGGTACGCCATGTCAACTTCAGCCTGTTACCTGCATTGTCTTCTTTCAAAATACACTTCTATTTTCACAGGAAATTTACTGTTTACATACAGTCTCTTTCAAAATAATTGCAATACGTCAGTACAACAACGTGAATTGACTTTTTTTTTTTTCCTCTAACAACTACTGCACGTGGTTAGGTAACAAAAAAACATGGTTAGGTTTAGGAAAAGAGAACAAGGTTTGGCTTTAGAATGTAACCGGATGCGAACACCGCTCTCCTGCTGGCGTCTGTTGGACCCATCCACCGCCCCTCACACCTGCCCTACTTAGACTTTTGCCTCCTTAACTATAGTTCTTGTCCTGCCATGTTTCACCCTGATGCTGATGCCCCAAGTGCCGGATTTGATGACTTTGGAGTGAGACCGGTTTGTTTTTTGAATTAGTTTTTAGATGCTTGAAATTAGATGACAAGCTTCAGAGATGTTTACTTTTTGTTCTACGACGTAGAGGTCAGTAAATATCCCATTTGTGAATTGTAAAGCTTGTACATGTCGCAGGCGGTTGCTAACAAGTGGTTAAATGTGACTACTGAACGTCATCATGCCGAACACTGCTTTAGAGTTCAGATGGGGTGGTGATGTTAAGTCATTAACCTGTCAACCTAGCAACACATACATGAGGCCAAATGTATCAACAATCCACTTTATTCATTTTCTTTATTCATTATGCATGAAGATGTGATCCAAGTTATAAGTCTCTATGTAACCCTTACCCCTACTCTAACCCTAACCACGTTTCCTTTAATATTTTATAGCTAGCTCAACACAAACTTTGCATTTTCTTCGGGGCATCTGAGTCCAGACCAAAGAGCAAAGGGGGATCAACTTGGACTGATGGTCGATCAGGTCTCACTTGTCATCTAATTTCAAGCATCTAAAAGCTAATTAAAAAAACAAGCTGGTCAAAGTCGTTAAATCCCGTGCTTAGGCAGTGACTTGTGGTGTCAGCATGAAACGCAGCTGGTCGCTGTTATAGTTTAATGGTGCCCGGCAGCATCAGGGGAAAATGCAGTGGGACAAGAACGAAAGGTGGCAAAAGTTTGAGTAGGGGTGGTGGATAGGTCCAACAAACACTGGCCTTCACCCCAGGAGAGCGGTGTTTGCGACCTGTAAGATCATAAAGCCAAACCCTGTTCTTTTTTCCCTAAACCTAAGCTAAGCTTTTGTTGCGTGAACCCAACCATGTGCATTAGTTGTTGAAGGGAGAGAAAAAAAACAGTCAATTCACGGTGTACTGATGAAGTGCTTTTATTTTGAAAGAGACTGTGTGCAAATGGTAAATTACCTGTGAATACAGAACTGTATTTTGAAAGAAGACAATGCATGTAACAGGAAGAACTTCCAGTATCCAGTATCTGGATGTGGAAGGTCCATGACCAAATGTCGATGTGTGACGAGGTCAGAGTGAGAACGTGTTAGGAGGAGAGTCATTTAGCTGGTGGGTGGGTCACGTAGCTGATCCAGCTGCTGCTGTACTTATACTCGCAACTGAGAGACGGTTAGCTTATCCTAGCATTTAGACTAAAACTGGGGTAACAGCTAGCTTAGCTCTATTAATTGATTGAAAAACAAATGCCTTCCCAGCAAATCAATAAAATGAGCACATAGTTTTTAACTTTTATTGCAAGTTTTGATTTAAAAAAAATAAAATAAAAAAAAAATCTCCCAGCTGCCACCAGTAAACTGTACCTCCATGTTCTGCTGCTCAGTCTACTGTGGCTCAGTCTACTGTGTCATTAGGTTAATCCTAATGAAGTTTACTGGCTCATTTTGCTACAGCCATTTAATCATAATGTCAGTTAATCAATGCAGCCTATTTAATGCAGTGTAACGGCAGGTTTGGACTATTTCCTTTAACATTTTGACAACCTCCACAAAATATATCTGTCATTTTTGTGCACTTTGCAGTCACTTTCCCCCCTTTTTTTTTCAACATGATTTCTCAGCACAAACATTTCCATATGTGCTTTGCTTTCCATCCTCCATACAGTACAGTTGCAGCTCAGCAGGATACGACTGCTACAATATGCGGAGCAGTTGCTCATTTACTCCCTTACTGCAGTATAACCATTTTAACCTGTAAATATGAGCGCACAGGTCTTAGTACCAGCCCAAACTGGCAGCAGTCCATTGGGATTTTATCCATCCCTCCTGATTGACATGCCGCCCCTGTCTGAGCCAATAGCTATTCTACAAAATGAACTGTTCTTCTCCTATCAGTGAACTTGAGAGAAAACGGATCCATAATGTCAGTATCCACAGTCTGTCTTAGACTCTGCAAATATTGAAAAAATGACATTCTAGATATGACATTTCAGGTTCAAGTTTTGACATTTAAGTAGGACATTGGCCTCGCTTCTCAGAGTGGAGATGGCAGACAATAATGTATCATGTTTGACACACAGCTTGATCTGAGGTTCATATTCCATGAAAGAGTAGTGTCACATTATTTATGATGTATGTGTTCAAAGAAGTGCACCAGTCAATTTCTCTCTGCTGCGAATGTTTCGGGTCCCAAGTGGTGCTTCTGTGTCTTTGCTCTTCTCTAAGTGAAAGCGTATTTTGCGTCTTCCTCCTCAGATGAAGAGTGCGGGTTTCCTTTGGCAACCAAGGGTAGAATTGCAGAAATACTGGGGGAGAGAAAAACCTTACCTTTAATTCTAGTTTCTATGAAGACATCAAAGGATGTTGCCAGGCACCCAAGTATGGAGCAGTCCGCGAGCCAGGCGGGCAGCCTGGCGGACTTTAGCCGACCCGGCTAGTGCTAACACTAACGCTACCGCTAACGTTCCTCCTCTTCTCCGTGAGTGAGAGCGATGTTTTAGCTAAAACATCGCTCTCACTCACAGAGAAGAGGAGGAACATTAGCGTTAGCTCCCGGTGTTAGCACTAGCCGAGTCGGCTGCCACCGGCTACTGGAGTAACTTAACAGCTATGGAGCGCTTCTACCAGCTCCTCTAGTCACTGAGCCTCGCCTCCATCTCAGCAAATATATTACATTTATTACAGGTACCATCATCATTGAAGTAGGCAGGGGAATAGCTAAACACAGCAGAGGCCGAGACATCGCTAACTGCTAGATGAGGCGAGTGAGGGGTGGAGAGCAGAGGTAGAGGGAGGAGTGGCTCATGACACACTTTGTTTTGGTCTACAGGCAGTGCACAACAGCAAACCTAGCGGTGAAACGATTTCGCTTATTGCTCCTTTAAAGAATAAGTAACTATCACCTTTTATATCCTATATTTATTTATTTATTTATTTTAGAATTATTTAATTATTATTTTGTTTATTTATATACTTATTTCAGTAAATATTTATTTATTTCTGTGTTTATGGATTTATTTATTATTCATTCACTTCAGCATTTATTTATTTATGGATTTCTTTCAACTGTTGTTTATTCATTTACTTATTTTTGCATTCACTTATTTCTATATTTTATTTCAATGTGTATTAATTTCAGAATATTTATTTTTCGTTTATTTCTGCATTTTTTATTTCTATATTTATTACAACATTTATCTGTTTATGTATTTATGTCAGCATTTATTATTCTTTTATTGTTATTACTGTATTTATTTATTTTAAATGTATTTAATTATGCATTAATTTTTTATTGATACTTAGAGCATTTTCTGTCCTCCATACAATACCTGAGGGTGAGACAAGGAAATTGAGATGTAACATGATTAGATGGACACAAAAAAGAACAAGGGGAAAAAAATGCAGAAGGACAGAATAATATTAGATGTTATTGTTCCTCTGCCTCTCGAGTGTTGTGTACGTGCCTACACCCCTATGCAGTGGACAAGAATAGTTTGCATAATAAAAGCAGTCTAAGAGGTGTCGTCTCTGTTTGCTCCTTCACAGCAAAACAGACTGATGATGCTATTATGGAGCAGCGAGTGGGTCACAGTGGACTTGCCAGAGAGCCTCATCATCACCATTGTTTTCGACGCAAGCTGGCCTGTACCACCGATATGAGCAGATAACATGGACTCGTTATTACTGTTTGACCCTTTGTCTTGGGAAGGGGGAAAACCGGGAGAGACATACACTTGTGTGTCTTATATATTAAACAGCTGAGAACAAACAACACAGTAGACTGTCAGCGTTTTATTAAAACTGGACATGATTCAGTCAGTGGTGTTGCCACCTCATATATGATGGTTAACTTAAAGGTTGTTACACTTTTACTGTCAGAGATTTTCCTTGCGTATGCTCTGTGTAACTGGATGATCCTGGTTTTGAGTGCTGAGATTTCGTGCCACATGATTGGCAAGGTGCTATTTTCTTTCCAGTGTGACAAAAACATTCTTATGAATTTTGAATTCATTTTTTATTGTGGGTAAGTCTGAAGGTTTTAAGGGACGATCCACCTTGAAAAAATGCTGTCAAATCTGTTTATTCATTTGTGCTCTATCCAGGGGTTACAAAAATAAGATTGAAATCAATCTCATATATTTGCTTTAAAGCTGTACTAATCAATATTTTTATTTTTACAATGGACTGAGTAAGTCAAATGTGAAAGAGGTCGCTTGTAGTGACAAACCCACAGAGAATTACCACCAGACCCTGCAGTCCCCTTCAGCTCTACGGGGCATTTTAGCATCTTTTAGCTCATTGTTTTGGTTTTACGATCTGCAACTTTAATATTTGGCTTTCAAAACATGAAATTTTTCTCAAGAACTAGTGGAAGTGAACACAGTAAATATTGGACTTACATTTGCTGATGTACAGAAACGCAACTCCAAATGAATGTAAATGTTTGCTTTGACTTTGCTCGGATGAGTAACTAGCGATTTCTGCTAACAGGTCTAATATGTCACAGCTTTGTTTTCATACCAGTCTTTATGTGACACTAGCCAAACAGCATATGCACTTTTTGGCCTTTATAGAAATGCTGTAGAGTGCAAGAAAAAGGAGAGAGAATACAGATGACACACTAGAAAGGGCAGCTAGCTGCTGCAGAGGACTCAGCCTATATGGGGTGTACACTGTATCCTGTGAGCTAGAGGTCGTCCTTGTACTTAATACAGAAGCAGGAATTTGGCATTAATCCTCTCATCTCACACTTCGAGAGGAACCAGTTTTGTCCGTTAATAAAAACCACAAAGAAATACCTGCAACCAGCGGTGCAAGGTAGTTACAGTGGGCACCAGTGCATGCTATTATGACAGACCCTAAACCACGCTAGTTACTTGTACTCCTTAACTGGCTACAATAAAATCTTATTGTTAAAGAGATTATTCATTTAATTGTATAGTTTATTTATAGTGTATGTGGAATAAGCATATATTTTATAACATATTTTGTTATAGATTGCTACTGGATATTTACCACAAAATAAAAACGAAAGAAGAAAAATATGATAGAGATAGGTTTGCCTATCACCTATCGCAAATAGTAAATGCAGTTTTTCTTTGAGCACAGGTATATTTCTAAGGTAGCAATATAAATTCAATCGTATTCTGTCAGGAACCCTGGGATGTGACCAGTAGGCCAGGGGCAAGGTATGTTTTAAGACCTCTGTCCCTGTGTGTGTTGTGAATGTCAAACACTGAATTTTTAAAATGATAAAATTGATTTGCACTGCAGCTGTCTGTTAGCAATATTCTGTTGTTTTGGTACTTTTTCTTTTCATGTGCTAAACCAGGCTTGCAGAGAAAACTGATAATAAAGCTCAATGGCATTTAAGTTACTCTATGTGTGTCAGCCAAGTGTGCAAATCATCAGTTCGTGTGGTTGTCCCAGTGCAGCCCTGTCTGACAAGCTACTCCCATTACAACCTAATCAGTGGTGTAGTTGAGGGTATATGCAGCTAGACCAGGGGTCGGCAACCTTTACTATCAAGGGTCATTTTGGGCATTTTTCTTTTCTTTTTTTTATTTGTCTGGAGCCGCAATACATAGTTATGCCTTATAATGAAGATGACATAGCATTTTAGGTCTATATTAAGATGTCAGTATTACTAATAGTTCTAAATGAGCATTCATTAATATGTTTTACCATTATATTATTTAGGTTATCTGAAATTTAGCCAGGTCGTAGATGTATGATGCAAACCTTAGTTGACGGAAAGTTGTTTGTTTTTTGTTGTTGTTATTTTTGAGTGTACAGGCTACACATTTTTACAACTGGAAAATGTAAAAAAAAAAAACAATTTCTATTTTATTTTATTTTCATTTTTTTTGTGAAAGCCACATAGGGCCACTGGAAAAGGGCTAAAGGGCTGCATGCTGATCCAAAGCCGCAGGTTGCCTATCTCTGAGCTAGAGCTGGAGAATACCCATCTATCAGCCAAAAGCTACTGAAATATATAGGATACACATCCTCCTCTGTGACCCACCCATCTACCAAGTAGTAGTACACCCACCACATCAACTGCCACTACACTTGTGGGGAAAAATGTACATATAAAGTTAAAACAGGAGCCCAGTAAAAAAAGTAAGGACATTTTCCATTCCAGAGTATTGTGTGAGCTATAGAGTTATTTATTCATTTATTTACTTTTCATGTGGGGAAACTATGTTAAACAAAGTATTCATTACTAATTAGTATTCTCAAATGTGTCTGAAAGGTAACTTCAAGAAATCAGCTTAATGGGGAAAACCATCTGTAACCCAGTAACTGGACTGGGGTGCCCGGATACAGATTAGTACTCCTCACCTGACCTAGCTGACTGCAACCACAAGCACAAAGACAAACTGAGAGGCACAAATTACAAAAAGAGGAAAAAGCAAAACCAAAGAACTGGCAGTACAGTCGCTCTGAAGCTGTGCTTGTGGATGCAAATTACACTTCTTAACATTTCACACTGCAGCTCAGTTATTTTGAAATGATAATAACTTGGGGTTGCAGTTATTTTTGGATGGTTTGCGAGCCCGTATTTCATTCCTGTCAGTGACGGGTTCAAAGAGTTTGTGTCTGAGATATTAAATGCAAAATGAGTGTTATTTGAATATAAGGCTTCCAGCTGTAAATCAGAAAATGTGGCCAGATTAATATGGAGCAATGTGCCCATATTCCAATAAAGTCACCGTCATTTAATGTCTACGGGGAGCAGCTACAGAATTTGTCATGAGATGACATCATCGCCACAATTCATCTCTCCATTACCATTCAGCTTAATGAGCTACTTTTCAAAACCACATAAAATCTAAGCTCTATCTAAACAATGAAGTTGGATGAGGTTTCCTGGGAAATAATGGATTTCTTTTTCCCCTGGCAGAGTGAGTATCTTTGCTCTAAGTGTCAGTTAGTTTAACAATAAAATAGACTGGACTGCCATGAGATTTAGAGTGGTTATAAAACTGTCCAAAGCTCTGTTTGTGTAATAAATACTGGTGACCTCTGTTTTAATTTATAGCTGTGCAAAGGCTCTGTATTAAATAAAAATATTCTACAAAATTTGGCTCCATTATAACTCACAAGGCACACAGAAAAAAACAATTGTCATTTGCTCACACATTTTCTCCATAAATACAACATGCTAGTATTGTTAGCATGAGCATTTTACATAGTATAAATTAGCTTAGCGACTAGTGGAGTCTTCCTATAGGCTACTCTTAAGAAGCTGGGAACAACAGCAACATGTAACAAAGGTAAAAGTTACAAAATTAGCTTCATTTTAACTCACAAGGTTCACCAACAAAACAACTGACTTTTGCTTGACACATTTTTCCCATATATCCAACATGCTAACATTATTAGCATAAGCCTATGACATTTTACATAGTATAAATTAGCCTAGCGACTAGTGGAATTTTCCTATAGGCTATTATTTTGAAGCTAGGAACAATAGCAACACGTAACAAAGGTGAAAGTTACAAAATTGGCTCTATTATAACTCACAAAGTTCACAGACAAAACAGCTGTCTTTTGCTTGACATGTTTTCCCCACATATACAACATGCTAATGTTATTAGCATAAGCCTATTACATTTCCTGCTTGCTAATTTGCGAATTCTGAGATACTGAAGGAATGATCCGCCCTACCTCTCTGTGATTGGCTAGTACTTGTTCCCTTCGTCAGGATTGGTTAGGTTTAGGCAAGAGGAGTGTGATTGGTTAGGGTAAAGGCCCATTTATGCTCCCTTTACGTACGTCCGTTTCAAACGATGTTACCGTCACTGCCCACATACTTCCATGCGCCCTTTACGTTGGCATGGATGTTAACCAATATATCCACCAGGGCGCAGCCCAGAGTCAAATGTTTATGACAACAACAAACTCAAAAACAAACATGGCGACTGTGAAGGAGATATTCATAATGTAGGCTACCTCTTGCATAAAAGACAAAAACAGAGGCAGCGTTGTAGGAGGCGGTGGTCGGTGAGGCCGTTAAATACATCGCAACTGGAGGACGGAGAAGGCTCCGTCCGTATCCGGATCCGTATTTAACACTGAGCACAAATAGGCCTTAAGGGTGAGAATGTCAGGGTAAGCCAATCAGAGGTTCAGTCAGAGAAATGCGGGCCATTCCGTCGCTATCCAAGGAAACACATGTTCCAGAAATTAGCAGACTTTCCTCTGCTCATATGAAGGCAGGATAAATCACACAAAAGACTTAAAATGCTATTTTGTAGTGGACTTTATTGTCTTCACATTTTATTGGTTCTTATCTATGAAATAAAAGGTAAATACAGGCTACGTTTTCACTTTCAGTTTAAAAAAGCCTACACTGTAGGTGGTCTACAATGTCAGTTCAACGCAGAGGTATAAAACCTGCTATCGGTTGGATTTTCCACCATGAATTGAAAACTGCACTGTTATCTGGCTCCTTGTGGTGGCAACAGGACTTTTAAATGTACAATTTAAGATAAAAATCAGTGCTGCTAAAATAAGTATGCATGGAGTTTGAAACTGGATCATGCACACCACCGCACAACTTAGAAACTCTCTGTGTTTCATTGTGTGTGTGTGCGTGTGTGTGTGTCAGCAAGAGACAACACTTTCATCGGCAGCTCTCTTTCCTCATGGCCTTGATGTGTGTATCTGACAGCGGCATTGTCAGCAGGCATCACTCAGGGACTTCAGGGAAAATGTAATCTTATTTAACCAGAGCATTGATTTCCTGGTGGCCTTATTGACCTCTGATGAAGATGAAAACAGATAAATAGGAAGAGGAAATGAAGATGAATGAGGAAATAGAGAACAGAAAACCCCCACAAACAAACAAACAAACCAAAAAAACATAGAAAGTCATTTTCCTAAATGTCACCGGCAGATGAATCCTTTGCAGGGCCGGTAAATTGACACTTATTCACTCTCACAACATGACTGACACCCACGGGAGGTCCAGAGCAATTCAGGGGACGTGAGTGATGTTGTGCAGCCATGAAGAGGGCAGGTGCGGTAGGGATGCAGCTCTGAGGGCATCCCCCCTGTGGGTTCCTCTGGATATCACGACAGGTTGATGGAGAAAAATCGCCTTATCTCTGTGTCTCATCGCCCCTCGCTGGGAGAGAATGCATTTAGCAGTGAATGAGGGCCATTGCAAACATAATGAGGCACCTGGCAAGCACTCTAACAGCAGATTTTCATCCAATTTGGCCATAGCTGTCATCAGCTCAACATAATGGAGAGTCTGCCCGTCTGTATTGAGTGAGAAAAGTGTTTGCTGGGGGGCCCAAAAGTGTTTGTCTCTGCTTTGAAACTGTGGTGATAATTTGCAGAATACAAATGTTCTGCCGACATGTGAATTTTGAGTATATGTTTTGTGCAATTAAGAGCACTTCTTTCCAACCTCAGAAAATTCACGTAATGGCAACTTAATGGCCTCATGCTAATGACCCTAACATTATAAAAACTTTGTAGGTGGTTGGAACAAGCATGACAAAATATCTTCTTTATGAAAAACTCAACGCAAGTCTCCCAAAAATAAAATGAACGAATAAATAAAAATAAAAATGGCAATGGGTGGCTTTTTGGGCAACACAGCACACTGTAAACACAATATATTGACAAATGATTTCCTTAAAAAGTTGATAAAGTGAACTTGTTAGCAATGAGTTACCTATTTAAACAACCAGAAAATACAGAGAAACATTAGCATTCGTTTGAAAGCTAATCAAATATTTACTTTTTGTTAACTCCCTTTTGATCCCCACCACTCAACTTAGGGTTAACTGTTAATTGATTTACCACCAAGAATATTTCTGTACAGTTACGCATGTTGGTTAATTTTGCTACTTGTCAGTTTACTGCACTGCAGAGACATTTAACATCACATTTCACCACTTAATAAATTGCACTAGAAATGTTGTGCTAAAGCTCACTGAATCAGTGGAAAGGAAACAATTAATCTGTGAAGAAAAAGTGTACAGTGTTGTACATGTGTTATGTCGTAGCTGTTGTTCTGCCTTGTTGGATAAACATGCCCTAATATCTTCTTCTTCCACACAGTTGACCTTCAGACATTTTAAGGAAGCTCACTTGGAAAGCGCCACTAGGTGGAGGCCTTTTGTGACCGAATGCCACAACACTGAAACAGGCGAGGTGGTGGCCATCAAGGTCAACAATAGAATCACCCCAGAATTATTCGACAGGCAAGAATGAAAATTCCCATCCTGAAGCAGCCGCAGTGTCTGGATCCAGACACTTGTAATATTGTGAGGTGGAATGGCTTTTTCAACGACAGGGAATGCATCTGCCTCAACTTTGAAGTCCTGGATCAAAGCCTACGCGATCCATTACGCACCAGCTGGCCAGAGCCCTTTCCTACCTGAGGATCATGGGAGCTGTACACGCTGAGACAGCTACAGGGTTCCCCCTTTAAGCTGGGGAGATAGACTATGATGTTGCAGAGCTTCATCAGAGACTCATCGTTAGCCAGCTGACTATGTGCTAGACTGTGGGATGGGTGCAGCTACTATTTCTAGCAGCAAAGCAACAGCCAGCAGCGCTGGGTATTTAAGACATCAGAGGAGTTCCAGTATAACAAGAAGTTCTACGCTACGGACTCAAGACAGATCAGACTAAGTCTTGAAGACCTCGAGCAGCTGATGGGCATGACCAGAGGACACCAGCACGATAAGCTTCTGTTGGTTGGCCTGATCAAAAGGATGCTGCAGCTGGATGCTCACCAGCACATTCATGAGTTAAGTGAATGATCATTTGGGAATTTATTATTTGAATTGTCAGTATTTTGAACTTACAATTATAAGTTCCGAAATGATTTGACACCGACAAACCTTTCTTGTTAGACTGAATTTGTAAAAAAGAAAGAGTTGATTTACAGTGTAGAGATGTCTGGTAGGAAGTAGCCTATGAGTGAACGCCAAAGGTTGGTTTTCTTTGAATTTGGCAATAACAGAAAACACTTTATATTTTTCTTTAAATGCCAAGTGTGTGTTTCCAGAGAAGTTATTTTGAGACTTTTTTATTTTTATGAAGGATTCAGATTGCAATGAGTACTCAGCCTGTCTAAAGTCATATGATAAAGTGAGGGGACAGAAACACTCACTTTATATGTGTCATGACGGTTTATCTCTTGTAACATTTTCAAAGTGAATGTTTTGACTATTCCCTCAGTTTTCCCCTTTTTAGGACTGTTGGGGCTCTGTTATTGACATAAATGACTAAGCCCTTTGACTAGAAATGCAAAGTTAATGACAGTGACTTCACACAGAGGCTCTGGCATAGGGCCCCCATAAACCCTTGGGCCCCTGGGCTTGGTAGGGCTGTTTGATAATACACCCACGCGTTTACAAGATACTTTGGCAGTTTCTCGTGTTTGCTCCTGGAAAGAAATGTTACTGTCTTAATTTACAATACTATCTCTCTCTGTCTCTCCCACATACAGTTCACACACACTTGCAGCAAAAGTGTAGGTCAAAGCAGTTTATTATATTTGTGTAGAGAGGCATAATCCATTGTTTGTGTGACTGTATATGTAGATGCACACACTGTAACTCACTATGAATGTGTGTTTTGTGTGTGTGTGTGTGTATTGTGGTAGTTTGTATAAGGCAGGGATTTGTAAAGACAAGCTCAGATCATCCCTCTCGTCACCTTGTGTTTACATAAGCTTCCCCTGTGCTACCAGCTTATTACACAGTAGACTGAGCAGACACCAGGCTGTACACACACTCATTTTGGCTGTAGAGCAAAAATTACAAGCAAAACTAAGTCCAAGGAACATGTCGTACCATATTATTTTATCGGGTTACATGTTATGTAAAGAAAAAACAACCAACTAAAAAACTCAACTCTAATCCAAGATAGCCGTACCTTAGGCACATTAGAGATATCTTAGCTGGCAAATCGCTGGCTAGAAATGAGAAGCTGCTTTTGGGTTCCTTTGTCCAACATCAAGCACCCATTGTTTCAAAAATTTAAAAATAATTCCAGTAGCAAATCTGACTGGTGTCAGTAGATCCGTAATTATACAGATGATGCCTCTGGTGTCCAACGCAAGGAAGTTGCATGTTTTGTGAAATATTTAATTAAAAAGACGTGTGAACTGCTGACATTTTGTATCACCATATTTTGTTGGGGGGAGTTTTGCAGGCACATTGGATATCACAGATATTCCCATAGGAATGAATGGACTTCTGGTTACATCATTTATACGCAAGTGGAAACGAGGCATGATACCTCTCTTATTTTTTCATATCAAACTGCATATGTTGCGTTAAACATTCAAAACTGAAAACAGCTGTTTATCTTAACTTTTGAAAAGTTGGATGGCTTTCAAAGGACAGTGACATAACAAGAAAAGGGTATAGAGATTTAGTAGAGAGAAGCTGTAGATGAATGAATTTCGCCCCTTACAGTACAGGACATTTTTCAATGTGAAGCCTCAATCTTGGTTTTGTCACAATGATTTTCTGTCTTTTTTTCTAATCTGCTTTGCGGTGTCGGGGGGAAAAGCCTCCCCACAGGAAATTGAACCATTATCATCGTAGACGATCATTCTTCACGTCATCATTTCCATAACAGAAAATGATCCGCGATGAGTAATAAATGGGATGGATGGTGTTCATTTATGATTCCACACAGAACCGCGGCAGCACTGGGCTTCAAAACCAATGGAAATCTTTCACCATCTGAAGCAGCAATAAGACTTGTATATTTCATCTGTTAGTCTCAACCAGCTGCGGTAAAGGGGAGTTACTATTCAGTATCTTGGCTGCCTCAGAGCTGCAAAGGAGACAAATAATAGGACTGTATATTGTACAAGTTTTTGCTCTGAGACATAACTCAAGATTTATTTGCTTGATGTTTCAGCTCTGCTTAAATTGCCTTCTCTTAAAAACAACAACAAAAAAAGTGTTTTTCACAGTAGTGGCAGCCAGTCCCAAATGATATAAATGTGTGGCTTGTAAGATAAATTTGCATCAGCTTAGGACAGCATCAAAGACAGGAAATAAAGAAACAGAGGGAGAGAGACAGTAAGTAGGCTATGTAGAGAAGGGGGGTGCAGAAGGGCAGAAGAAAAGTAAAATTTTAAACTTTTTTAAGGTGGGTAATGTAAATACGAGACTTCATTAGGCTCTCAGCCTTTCTGATATCAAAAACTTCCATGCCCCTTTTTACATGCATTGTAAATATGTTCAATATCTAGTTTTGACACATGGCTAAAATAAGAACAGAAGCTGAACTGAATGAAATACATGCCATTTTATTGCATGACTTGAGTTTGTGTTAACATGAAGAAGAAGATGTAGAAAAAGATGTATTTTATTAATCACAAAGTTCCAACCATTCTACAGCTGCTCTGTATGCCATGATTGTATGAAGGAAAAATGCTTTGTGGGCCCTTGCTGGACCATGAAGACACACTAAAACACTTCCACCACTGTCAAATTGGCTTTCAGGCCCAGCACTGTTCCAGGGGGGCTTGCTCAGATGCACTCAGCCTCAAATTACAAAAAGACTTTAAGTATGATGCAGATGCAATGTTACAATAGAAATAATAAAATAACTATAAAGAGAATAAATAGTGCAAAATTACACAAGTCTCTTCTCTGTAAAATTATTTAAGCCTTTGTTCACAAATTGACATTCTGGAAAACAAGCTCGGGCACCTTCAGCCTCTTCCTCCTGTCAGATATGTTTGATGATGTGCCCTGTTTTTGGAAAGTTCGCTCCGATGGCACCGAAGTCGCCATGATGCAGAGCCTTGTTTCCATAACTGCACAGGTGTTCTTGAAAACAAGGGCATGAGATCACCACTATTCCACAGGGACAGTCATTCGGGGTATAAGCTGCTCAGACAGGAACCCTTTAACATCCAGCACTGCCTCTGTTCAGGGGATTTGGATGGTGCTTGAACCAGGGGTCCAAAAGTGTGGTCTTTGCTAGCATGTTCACTTGGTCAATCCCCCCCAAAGCTTTGGCCAATTCTGCCTCACGAATGACTGCCTGGTGGGTGGAGGGCGTTCTTTGCTGGCGTACAGTAGCCTTCTAGAGCCCTCTCACTATTAGGGATGCTTTTAAGCTGTCACAAATGTGTGACAGCTTTATTTTTGTTGTTATTATTTACCATAATGCAAGTATAGCCTGTTAGCTGCAGTCATATCTGAAACTGCACAGCCCTCCAGTATATTAAGTTTTGACCTTTTGGATGAGGTCTTAAATTTCCATATCTAACTGTCAGATTTAATATATGTGCAAATCGTCCCGACTGGTTCCAGGAAAGGATGTCATTCACAGCCTTATTCATATTGGCTTCACTGTCACAGACACAGACACATTCAACAGTCTTGTCACTCATGGCCTTTTCAGCAGCTATCAAGCCCAATTCTTTAGCCAGATGTGCAGCTGTGTGGTTTATTTGATTTCAAAACAGACCAATAAACTGACTAGCATAGTTGCTGTGCCAGAGGTCCAGCAGTCAATCTTTTTTTTTTTTTTTTTCTGAAGGTCAGATCTAATTTTCTCACAGAGATTAGAATTGTCTGGATATCGTGCCTCTACTGGGAGGCACATATGAGAGGTCAATTACTTTTGTGTAGCCCCTAAATCCCTGTCACCCACACCTGAAAATGGCTGGAAATTGGAGGCAATCATTTTATCCAGAGACTGGTCTACTTTACTCTGCTGTAGTGGCATTATGGGCCTTGAGACAAATCTTCTCATGTAAGTTTCCCTCTGCTGCATTCTCTGTGCTGATTGGTCCTGTCCTGAGGTTGTTTGCGTGCTTGAATTTGATGTGGTTGTTGTTGCAGATGTGTTTTTGGATGCAGCAGATGTAGTTGCTATTGCTGAAGCACAGTAGTTTATGCAGCTGTTGTAGTGAGGTCTTGTCTGACCTGTTGTAAAAGAACCTTGGGGTGTTTGCTGATTTAATGCCCTCTCATGTTTGATGTGCTTTTGCCTTGAAAAGATAAAAGCACCCAGCATAACTGGCATCTTGTATGCCAAGGCCTGTCCATGTCAAAATGCATTGAAACAACACTTTTTTGGTGTGAACTATTTTTTTTTTCTCCACTGAAAAATAACCCTGTTTCTCCTTTTGACTCTGTAAACTCTTTGTGAGGAGTTAAGGCAGGTGTTGGCTACTTGCCAGGACATTACATAGCTGCAAGATTCATTTATTTATTCATTCATTTTCCGTGACCGCTTATCCTGTTGGGGGTCGCAGGGGGGCTGGAGCCTATCCCAGCTGTCGTTGGGCAAGAGGCGAGGGACACCCTGGACAGATCGCCAGACTATCGCAGCGCTGACACATAGAGACCGACCACCATTAACGCTCACATTCACACCTACGGCTTATTTAGAGTCACAAATTAACCTGCATGTGTTTGGACTGTGGGAGGAAGCCGGAGCACATGGAGAAAACCCACGCTGACACAGGAAGAATACAGTGAAGGCACGCTACAGATGTAATCATGGATGCATAAGGAGAACTGGATACTGCGTTAGAGTCAGGGCCCTGTTCATTCCTATGAAAGTTGCAACGCATGAAGCCAAAAAAGTTTGACTTTCTGTGTGTAAAATCACCTGAGCTATCACTGGGCCCACAGAGCAAGTGCACTAGAGAGTTGGAGTGGCCAACTTTTGTCAATCAAGTTGGCTACTTCCCGTTGAGCACTCTGTTAACTTGAACAATGATTTCATAGTGTGGCCCTTATAGACTTTGGAGTAGTTATAATTATTGGACTAAATGGATCAGATCCTGATGAAAAAGAAAAAGAAAAAAACGACTCGTATGGAGCCAAAAAGTGCATTTGCGCCTTATGACGATGGTATTTAAATTAGCTTATCAACATTACTTTGCAGTGGGCTATTCATGATTATCTACTACTTTAACTTTGCAGCATTGGCACTGAAAGCAAATCTGTCTATACACCATTAGATTCTTTGTTTTTCTTTTTTAAATATGGAATCCATAGTTAGTCTAACAAGGGAGACTCAAGGGATTAGGTCGTAGATGTATGGTTAACATTTTAGTTGAAGAAATGTTAAAACCTTTCTATAATTAGTGTGTAGGCTACACATTTTTAAAATCAGAGAATGTACAATCACCTTAGGCCTAAAACAATGATGAATAAAAAATACAAATGTAAAAAACAACAACTGTTATTTATTTCCTTTTTTTGTGTCAAACCCATAGGGAGCCACTGTAGATAATATAATCAACCAGGTGAACCCAAACACAGAACGCAGACTCGGGAAGAAAGTGGCAAATAAGGGGTTTTATTGCCAGGATAATGAATGTGGCAGAAGGGAAAAAACCCAGGTGATGGAGGCTGAGGGAAATGGGTCGACAGCAGGGAAGCAAACTGTTGGAGGGGTTTGGCTGGCTCGGAGCGTGGCAGAGGAACAAACAGGCGGGCAGGTAGGCGGTGATCCATGACACAGGAAAACACAAGATAAGTATCCACGAAAAAGTACACAAGCAAAGTCTGAGTTGAATTCACAATTCAACAATGGCCTGAAGCGTGACTATACCACGCTCAACGATCTGGAAAGAGTTGAGGAGAGCCAGTGTTTTACACTGCAGGGCTGATTACTGGATAGTTCTCAGGTGAGCAGCGGAGAGCAGGTTGCCTACCCCTGGTCTAAGGGAAAAAGTATTTTTTGGCCACAGGGCATCACGTGACGGTGAAACAACACTATCTGTCCACTACGAAAATTGGCATCAAAGCTCAGGGGGGCACATACAGTACGACCAGATGCCTTATTAAAAGGATGTTTAGCATAATTGCCATACAAACTGGAAAGATGTTCATTTACATAACTAAAAATAGCACAACATGCCTACATATTATTTCAAACACTAAGAGCAAGGTTGATTTTCTTCACATCTGCATCTCTGTTCATTGTGGTAAGTTACCAAAAGATGCTGTGAATATTTTTTTGCAGATTTAACTCTCAGCCCAGACTTCCACTGAAACTTTTAAATCACCAATTTTCACCATGACTACAATGATGATTGTAGCTCAGGTTTCAAATTACTACACTGCAGCACGGAGCTATAATTGTCATATATAACTATGAAATAATCAAATCTGTGCAAAACATCTAATCAGAAAGAAATGAAATGCGTAGGAGCATGCAATATAGTTAATCACTGAGGGGTGACAGGAAGGTATTTGGTTTCTGTTTCATACTGAGTATCTTGGAGGAAGAGGGTTGTGATGAGTTCGTCCCAGCTCTTCCTAATTTTCACTAATTTGAAAGTATGCAGAGGAAGAAAAGTTACTGTCACTGACAAAGTTTTATTACTTGTTATAAACTGCCACTGAGGTCATAACAGAGGATACAAAAGCTATTTTAAACACTTAAAGTTAAAGTGTGATGGTTAACTCCATTTTTTGCTTGCTGGTCTGACTGTCTGGGATGTGGACAAGCAAGCTAGTCAAGCGTGCACAACAGGGGCAGGGAGCACTGGGGCCTGGATACAGCAGACATTCCTTTTATTTTTTCATACCAAAGTTGGATATCATAATGCAGATAACTGTTATCTGAAAATAAATAACAGAATGTGAATACATTTACTGAGGGGCCGACGTATAAAGTGTAAAGCTTGATATGGCTTTATCACATACAGTGCGACACGTGTGTATACATACATACAGGAGAACTGTGGTGGCCGATGTGAAAATGCAAAAATGCAAACAGCCCTATCTACAGCCAGTGTTTGGTGTTTCATATTGCTGCTTTTTAATAATCACCACAGTCTCAGATCATAGGCTGTAATGAGACACACTGGTCTGAATTGCCTGTGGGAAAAATTAACATTGGTAACATAGTCCTTTCTTGATTAAAATCCCTGTTTTGATTGTCTACTTTGATCTCTTTAGAACACTCTCTTATTTCTCCTACATCGACTCTCCCTGTATGAGTGTGTCCAGGCTGTTTTCATGCACTGTTCATACATGTACCTATGAAAAGTAATGCACCAAAATTCATATCCCAATCATAAGCCAGTGATTTGTGAATACGACATGTATTTGCGACGGCTGCGATCACATTGCCAATTTGATGGTGGTAATAAAGAAGGAAGTAGTCTGCACAAGGAGGCAGTTTGGGGTGATGGATGGTCACACAAACACAGGAGTTTGCCCAGGAGACCAATGTTTGGAGCCGTGCGAACCTTAAGTGAACTAGTGTCTACTGTCTCCTGTCTTAGTCCAGGTTGCAGGTTAACAAGGGGGATGCCTTTGGTAATTTGCTCATTTGCCTCAAATCGTCTACTGACAGTAATGCTGCATTCACACTACAAGCAATACAGCAACAGTCTACAAATCATTTTCAATGGAAGATGGTGACATGAAGCTACAAACTGACGCCCAGCACTTGTTGCAACTGAAGGGTGAAAGTTGAGCTGGCCTCAACCTTTTCAGTGCTCCTATGATGCAGTAAAGTGTCAACCAATCACATGGTTTGTTTCACGCTATGTACCGATAGTTAGCTTTTTTAATAATGCTGTGCTAGCTTTCTGTGCATTGTGGTGCACACAGGGATGCAGTGGGGCGGCGACATGTGATGTTAAAATGAGGCTCAGACATTGATCAGAAGTTCAGATATTTTTATGACCATGTACCAACTTTGGATGTCATTCAGTCGAGGTGTTTTGTGGCCAGTTACGACATAGCTACGGTAACAAGTGGTTGAGCAACACCTAATGGGGACTCGGCGATAATGACACCAATGACGCTCTTGCTGTGTTGTTCGTGGTGTGAATGCAGCATAAAAGTCCATTCTCATTAAGGGCGAATATCCGCGCAGATTATTCTTGCCGGAAAATATAAAAGCTGATTTCATGGGTTCTTATGGGAGTTTGCACACCAAGGCAGAACTTTTGTGTGGTGAAAAAAGTTTCCGCCCAGACTTTGACCCCCCGCAGAATTCGCCGGGTGAACTACACAGCTGGGCCAATGAAATTGTTTGTTTATATTCCCGGGGACCCGGGAGAGTCCGAAATCCAGCCAGGCAGGACAGTATGGGAGAAAGGTTGATAAACCTCGTTTCACAGCATCCCGTCCTCTTTCATAAAAGATGGGATGATTTTATGAAGAATGAATTAAAGGACAACGTCTGGCAGGCCATTGTCCAGCTTGGTGGCTGCGGTGAGAGTGGCAAGTGCCAAAGAAAGTTGATGCTGACACTTGTTAAACATTAGCTTGCTGCTGCTGCTGCTGCTGCTGCTGCTACTCTCGTCCATGTTCATCCACACCCGTGCGAATATTCTGCAAATCCATCCCTCATTTCCGCATCACAGCAGTGAGAATGAACCTTAACACTCTAGAAAGTCACTCGGTAGACCCATCCATCCACCTCGATCTCATCCTTCTGCTGACTTTTTGACACTTTGTAAACATATCTTGCTTTCGGGCATTTGCTGAAATAGCATTCTGAACCTCCCGTATTGATCATCGTTAACTGTCGGCACAGAAACAGGCAAGTGTATTTGCAAAGATGTCAAAAAATATTCCTTTAATGCTGTTACACCAGACAACTTTGGTTGTTATGATTACCAGTGCAAACATATCATAAACTTAGAATTATCAGTGTGACATTTTATGATTTTTTTTTTTTTAAATATTAAAGATGTGTTGCAAACAGATATATTGGAGCGTCTATTGCCCTAGGTTTGAAACAGCAGGTTGTCGAAAAACTGTGGTACGTAATATATTGCTAGTTTTAAGACAATCAAAATATTAACCCTCCTTTTGAGGCACAGCATGCAGACCCTAAATGGTGCATTGTAATTGATAAGTACCAATGTAGTTAAAAGTTATATTCCAACTGGAGAAAGCTAAATGCTTTTATTATTTAAACATTGCTCAGATGCAGCAAATACCTTGAAATCATTTGTGTTCATGGGATGGTGGGAGGCTGTTAAATGGAAATAAGTGATCTCAGCGGGATAAACTAATAAAAATGTGTTTGACTTTTCAATAAATCTTGTTTCATGTATTTTTTAAAGCAGCAGTTATCTTTTCATTTTCTATCAGCCCTAACTTTTGCTCTTCTGAAGCCCCTCATCCTCACACACTGCAGGAAAAGCAAGGCTGTCTGCTGGTTTGTTGCCCTTGTGTCATCCTCCTTGCCCAGTCACCAGCCATCTGGCCCAAATACTATTGGTATGCATTAACAGTGACCTCCAGGAGGAACATGTGCTGAGTCATTCTGCAGCCTTGGAAAGCATTTATCCTTGGTAGAGAGACCACCTGACTCGAGGAGGAGGTGGTAAAATGAGCAAGGGAGGGCTTGACAGAGCAGGCGAGGATGAGTGGGAAGCTGGAGGGAGGACAGGGGTTGAGGGGTAGTGAAAGAAAAGACTGATGGTGGGATAAAAGTAATGACCAGGGAAGACTGGGGATGAGAAATTAGCCTGTTGTGTTGTGCATTGGTGTAGAAACCACGGAGAGGATGAGACGGCTGAAAAAACAGGAGTCCTGGGATGAGTCACCAGAAAGCCCTTCATTATCTTTAATCTGCAGTGTCATCCTTTAGCTACACTGGAGAGACAGTTAGAAATTTGATAAAAGTGATGGAGAAGAGGATACATTTTATGTGCAAAATAAACGCAGCTGTCAGGAAAGTATATCTCAGGACACGGATGAAAAAAACCCAGTCGTGTTTCAGTGCTGCTGCAAACACAATTGAGGAGGAAGACATAAGAATCTAATCACAAGGTGGAGGAGGACTTTAATTCTGAATAACTTCATTAAAATTGGAAACACTATTACAAAGGTGTGGCAAATTAGGCTGAATTACCAATTAGAAGCATTTGTCATTGTTATACTTGGAAGGAAATGGGTCTGCTCTTTGAGAGAGCTCTCAAAGAATCTAATCAGCGACAGGGATTCTGCTGAGAGAGCTAATTGCCCATTAACAAAGACATGCGTAATTGTTGAATCTTAGCGAAATCAGCAACAGCAAAACCTACCACATAGGGCATATAAGGTAGTGCATGATTGTTCAAAGGTAATTAGAATGATCAGGTTATAACGGCCATGTAGGACACTTTTTATGAATATGATTGAACGTTACTAGTCAGTAATGTTAATTTCCAGGTTGTTCTCATGCACTGCTTGTAGGTATGCCTATGAAAAGTAATGCACAACAATTATATATATGTATATAACCCACATATTCATAGGCCAGTCATTCATGCATATCCCATGTAATCGGCAAAGCTGTGGTCACGTGACCAATGCACTGATGGAAGTAAAGATGGAAGTAGTATAAGGACCAAAAGTCCGAAAACACAGGACTTTCCCTTGTAAAACCAATTGAACATTGAGTTATTTTTATACAGTTCTTCATCGTGTTTCTTATCCTATACCTAACAAAAGTCACCTTATTTGCATAAACCTAACCTACGTAATGTCGGTGATGAATGACATTACGTACTTTATGTAAAGTATGTAACATTATTTGTGTTGGTTAGATATACAAACCAACACATTCTCACTCCGACCTTGTCACATATTGACATTTGGTCAACAACAAAAACACGTGGTTAGGTTTAGGAAAAAAGAACAGGATTCGGCTTTAGCATCTTACGGGATGTGAACACCGCTGTCTCAGGTGCAGTTCGGTGTTTGTTGGCCCCATCCACCACACGTCCCTTCCACCCCAGTTGGACTTTAGCTACCGTAACTTTCGTCCTTGTCCCACTGCGTTTCCCCTTGATGCCACCAGGGGCCATTAAACTATAATGACAACTGGCTGCTTATCATGGATTTCGACAACTTCAGAGAGACTGTTCTCTACAAACTGTTGTATGAGAATACATTGTAAATTTTAAGCTTTTTAAAAAATGTTTTATTTAGTCTTAGTCCTGAGGCAAATGTCCTTGTTAGTTTTGTTTTTTTTAATCATACTGTATTTAGTTAACCTAATCCTTAAATTCAAATTAAGCTTTTTGGATTTTTTTTTTTTTTTTTGCCAATGAAAATAAAGAGTGCTTTTAGCAAAGTTTTTTATTTTTAAACCACATTTTAATAGTCTAGTGTCTTAGGTATTGTGTTCATATTCGATGACTCTGCACCTGAAAATTTTATGTGCCAACACAGGACGTACCCAGGAAGTAATGTGTCCTTTAGCAAGGCGGAAAGTAAGGATGTGGAAGTCGGCTGGTGGTTGGTATGTGTAGCGTGTCATACCGATTTAGTTTCTTGTCACGAACCTGCAGTTAACATTTGTGTGTTTGTAGCAGACTTCAGTGCTCTGCCTAAACATATACATTGAAAAGAAAGAGATTTTTGATTATGAGTAATTGGCAGCTTGAGAGAGGTCACTATATCTGTGTCCGTACACTGCGTTAATCCGAAGAAGGGAAATTCCCTTTTATACCATGTGTAGGGGAACACACTGTTTCTTTTGATTTGCAGAAATGGAAACACAGCATGAAACCCATCTTGTCCAGTGTGATAGCATTGCCGACCAGGCCTGCTGGCCCTGACAGGCCAATAACTAACTCAGGAGCAGAAAAAAATCCAACCATGGTGTGTGTGTTTACTGAGAATCCAGCGAATGGGTAGATATACAAGCAACACAAAACTTTGCGGGTGACTGTTATAGATTATTATTGTTGGTATTTTGTTGTTGAAAATTACATTCTGACAACGGCGACAAACTGGATTAATCATCCAGTTCAGTGGCACTGGTCCTATTGCTGGTATAATTAGCTGAATTCCAATAGCACTATGAAATGAAAGAGCAAGCGAGAGAAAGGAGAGAGTGACAAGAGGAGAGGACAAGGACGGGCCGCTGATGCATTTCTAAATCAATAACACACTTAGAGGGCTTTTATAGTGAGACTGATTTAAACACTATTAAGTTTGAAAGGGCAGGTCCTGCAGCATCTCAGGGGAGATTTATTGGCCTACTTGAAATACTGAACAGAGCAGAGCAACATTTGTCAGGCACTCCACAAAAAAATCTCTGTTACTGTGGTCCAGTCAAGAAGCCAACACATTCAAAATCCCTTAAGGACAGAAGATATTAACCAGACCCAGTGCCTCAAGAGTCAGGATCCTCACCTGGTATTTTACAAGAGGATTGGCAACACAGAAACCTCTCTCCTCAGTACAGAGTATGTGGACACCCCATTATATGTGATCTGTTTTTGATAGTGATGATAGTGTTCTTCCAACTTTGTAGCAACAGTTTGATGAAGGCCCTTTTCTGAAGGGGTTTTCTTCATCTCAATGTGGAGGAGCTTGACTGGCCGGCACTGAACCCTGACAAGGAATTGTCAGTTACTGTTTGTAAACACAAACACACACACTCATTTGCGTTTCAGGCGAATAGCTGGGTATTTCAACATAGCAGTCAGTGGGGATTGACTGGCTTCTGGAGCCGGCCCCAAGTGGCCATTCGAGGAACTGCAGTTTTTGGCTCTTCTTGTTGACTTCATTTTTCAGCTCTGAAGATTGCTGCTTGGTTATACACGCATTACTGGCTCATGATTACATGGGATATGTAAGAATTTCAGTGCATTACTTTTTGTGGGAAAACGTACGAACAGTGACAACAGCCTGTTGTCAGTTGTTAAAATTGACCTTTTCAAAAAATATTGTTTTGGCACCCCAAATTAAAGCTTGTGTGCGGGGCGTTGAATAATAATTAACATCTGTTACATCCAAGCCCTTGCCAACAAGTCAGTGGAAGAAACCATTGTGACAGAGCAGTAGCTAGGAGTATGGTAGAAGCTTTGGCAGTAAATCCCGTAAATGTTTAAGAAAAGTGGAGGAAGAATGGAAGTCAAAAAAGAAAATTATTCATAGGAGTGGCATGGCGGTGCATTGGTAAGCATTGTTGCCTCACAACAAGAGGATTCCTGGTTTGAATCTGGGGTGGGAGGGTTCGAACAGAAGGGGAGCCCTTCTGTGTGGTGCCTGCATGTTCACCTCATGTCAGCATAGGTTTTCTGCGGGTGCTCCAGCTTCCTCCTACAGTCTAAAGATATGCAGGTTAAATGGTGACTTAATTGCTCATAGGTGTGAGTGCATGGAGCATGAATGGTTGTCTGTTTCTATGTGTCAGCCCTGTGATCGTCTGGCGACCTGTCCAGGGTGTAGTCCGCCTCTCGCCCAGTGTCAGCTGGGATAGGCTCCGGCCTTACAGGATCAGCGGTTACAGAAAATGAATAAATGAATTATTTATAGTAGGGTTTAGTGTTTCGCCAAACAGAATACATAAGGTATTTACCTCAAACTCTGTTGCCTCCTTTTGCAAAAAAGACAATGTCTTGAAGCAAATATGGCTCTCTCTACAGGTTCCATCCTGTCTGCAGATAAAAAGAAATACACTTTGCAATCATGCATTCTTTTGGTCAGATAACCACAATGGGGGCTTTCATCTGAGACCCAACACAAATGACATTTCTGTGATATCATGGTGGATGGACAGCCTTTGAACACAAAGGTTGCTGTTTCATTAATTTTTCATCAAATGCATATCTGTTGCTTTCAATTTTTCATCATCAAAGGACATCATTTGTGTCTACTATGTATGAAAAGCCTCTGACAAATATTGCTATCAAAGTTCATCTTTTCTAGACGCTGTTTGTTTTGTTGCCTCATTGTTCACATAGAGCGGGCCTGCACAGAAAACCAACAATTGGTGCAGATATTGCTGGTGAAATAGCTGCAACAGATAAATGTGACTTTCTCCGGAACAAACAACTCTCTGTAAGCATGTATCTCTTTAGAGCTCTCTGTTAGGAGGTCAGGGAGAGTGTAAACGCTGCCTGGCAGTTGTTCTGCTCTAAAATGTTTTGACTGTGCCGATGAATTTCCTGTCGGATAGGTGAACACAGTCACAGAGAGGCAGTGATATCTGTCAGTGCTCACCTGCTGCTGCGACTGCAGGCGTTTATAACAGAGGGAAACACATGCCGTGTAAAGCAGAGAGACAGTCCTTGGTTATCATATCCTGTGCACGTACACACATTCACACACACCATGACACAATGACGATCCCTAACCCATGGCTGATTTCACACTTTGATAATACACAACACTGAGAAAGTAAAAAGAGGTGCACAGATGTATGCAGCTATTTACCTTTGCCCGTTCCTCACTGCAACTGTCTCCTGCTTGCTTTCACACGCCCCAACCAGTGTGATGAATTATTTATGACATCTGGAAAGTGATGTACAGCAGGAAAAGAAATCTATGAATGAAAAAAAAAAATGAAGCCATTTGTCCATCAGCTGCTTCCATAAATGAGTCATGAATTACTGCTGATTGAAGCGACTCTTTTGTATGTTTGTTTCTCCCTGTAACACACACATACACACTTGGACAAATTCACACAGGTTCTGTATTTTGTTTTTTATTTGCTTTATCTCTTCCTAGGGAGAAATCTAATCCCAAAGCCAATTCTTGCCACAGACAAAATGAGGAAGTTAATAAGAAATGGCAGCTGTGGCTGTGATGAGCAGTAAAACACACACCTATGACTGTTTTTGGATGTTTCTGTTTGTGTGTGTATGAGGCAAAATGTCCTCACAAGGATAGAAATATGAATCAGGGACATTCTGCAGGCCATCCCTGTTCAGTTGAGGTCAGATGAGGTTAAGGGTTAAATGGCATATATGACATGTATTCTTTTATTGTCGTAAATCACTGTAACCCACTGTACAGCTTTTATGATGCTAGTTTTTCCCCCTCATATTAGGCCTAGTCTGAAAGTCTGAAAGTGCAAACATTGAGATGGAAACAGATATTAAGTCTACCTGAAGATGCTTGTTATTATTTGGGGAAAAAAGGTTGACATGTCTGTGTGTCAGCCTTTATGTTCCTTTAAATTGATTCATATTGTTGTGGATTATTATTATACATTATTGGAAAGCAATCGCTATATTCTGTAGTCACCGCCTCACAGAGTTGGCTGAGAGTTGACCTTTCCAGGATCCTTGGGTCAGGGTTTTTTCTTATCACACCTACCGATTTGTTAAGAACCAACTTCATGCATTATAGGAAACTTGTCAGAGATAGCACTTTAAGGCCACTACAAAGTCCCTTCTTTATGCCTCCTTTGAATTGTTACACAGAACCAAACACTGGCAGGATCATACCACTCCAGTGTGTAATTATACACTGCATCATGGCTTTGCGGAATCAAAAGTGGCATGACACATCAGCGTCAGCCTCTAGTGTGTTGGCAGTGCTTTCTACACAACAACAAGGGCATTAACATGTCAATAACAATCATTTATGGCTCAGGGACCTCATTGTCTTTACAGTTTATGGATATTTTATTTTCACTCCGGTGAATTCTAGAGTAGGGAGACAAAAAACCTGGCGTGGTAGCTGTATTTCTTTCAAAGCCCCGCAAACTTTTCTCCATTCAAAAAACAATGTTACAATGCAAAAACATAATCTTTCTAATTGAGCAGTGTCCCCCAGTTAAAGGGGTGGTGGTAAGGTTTCAGACAGTTTATAGTTTAGTTCCTTTAGTTCAAAATAAAACTAAAGATATAGGGAGAGAGTGAGAGATGAAAAGTGGGCTATATTACAAGGATGTGTTTATATGTCATAATAAATTTCAGATAATGACCTCTCTGTGCACCAACATTTTTCAAAGAGAAAAAAGCAAACAGTTTGAATATTATTCAGAACAGATTTAATGCAATAGCAGATAGTATACAAGATGTTATATAGAACTTGCGTATGAATGCCTGGAGGGACAAGTGTGACAGATAGCGACCGTAAGACATATAACGATATTACCACAGAGAACATTTGTTTTACTTTTTCGAGAATTCTGGCTCTGGCTCTCTTAAAGCTGCTTCAATCAAAAAGATTATATAAACAATGTAATAAATGACTACATGTTATGCAAAAGGGGTGTGTTAGCATCTGTATTGTTTCTGCCCCACACCTCCACTTTAATTCCTGCCACAAGAGCGAGCTGTTTTCAGGGAAAAAGCGCTTATAAACCCACTGCATGCTATCAGCTCAGCACTGCACCACATACAATGTAAGTGATTATAGCTGGTGAGCAGAAAGGAGCATTTATTAGCTAAAGAGCCAGATGGTGGAGACAAAAACAGAGCTAAAAGAAAGTAAATACTGGACTTACATCCATCAGCATATTGAATCTGTGTCACATACTGTAAGTCCTCACAAGTTCAGTAATACAAACGTGTGTGTGTGTGTGTGTGTGTGTGTGTGTGTGTGTGTGTGTGTGTGTGTGTGTGTGTGTGTGTGTCTCCCCGTTTGTGAGAGCCTGGGTCAATGACTACCTCTGCGTGCTCAGTGAAAGTGGGTCGTACCACTCATGGATGAAACATGAGGGCAGGTACACAGAGGGGGAGAGATGGTGCTTCAGACAGCAGAGGGGCGGAGATGATGGAGAGAGGAGAAGCAGGCTGAAGAGTTGCTGAGCATGGCTGCATATACATCCATCTTACTGACAAGGAGGTGTGATTAAGGGGTATTTCATATTGGGTACGATGGATTCAAACCTGGCCCCCGTCTATACTCTCCCGCTGCTCAGCTTTCACATTAGTCATGTTGGTCCACACCCGAGTACACTTGCATCACCATTACTTTGTTTACGTTTTTCACTACAGTGTAGAAAAGCGCTCCAATTGCAAGATCCCACGCTTATACATGGAGCTGACTTTCTAATTATGTCTACTTTTGGTTTCAGGCTCTCTCATGCACTGTTTGTGCATATATCGATGAAAGGTAATGCATCACAATTCATATATATAACCCACGTAATCATAAGCCAGTAGTTCATGTATATCCCACGTTATTAAGAGGGCTGCAATAATGTGACCAATGCACTGACTGATCAATTTAATGTACATCATCATCATGTTTCTTGTCCTAAAGCTGTCCTACGAAACTTTATATTAAGTGCGTAACTTTATGTGACATACCTAGTTATTCCTGGGGTGATAATTCGTAGGATATCAAATGAAACGTTGTATGAGGATACATTCCTGGTTTATATTTTGGAAACAATGTCAAGAAAGACCCTCAAAGTTGCCTTTCTACTTTATCACCCATTGCTGTAAGGTTCAGAAGATGAAATCAGTGTGCGCTGCAAGCAGATGCAGATTTCGGTGGAGGACCGTGGTGTTGAAAAAAATACCTTTGTAACTCTACTTGCCAACTGCTACTCGCATTTAATAGCAGTCCACTTTCATTTTGCCAAGTTGATTTTAAAATAGGGTGGAGAGCAACACCGAAATAACCAAAGAGTCCAGCTTAAGTAAAAGCAATTAAAAAAATTATTACAAAAATTTGAATAGTTGCAGCTACTAAAAACCCACTAGTGGTGTTGATGAGACCCTAAAAAAACAATGAGTTAACATACTAAAATACTATTTACTGAAAAAATAATGCAATATCATCATTAAAAACAACACATTCTTACTCCGACCTCATCACAGTCATAGTCATGGACTTTCCACGTCCACAAGGTATCCTGGGTGCATTGGTTGTTGACGTTCTATGAAACTGTGACAAGTTCTGGCTGTTACATGTATTGTCTTCTTTCAAGATACACTTCCATTTTCACAGGAAATTAACGCACTATGTCAATACAACACCGCAAATTCACGTTTTTTTTCCTTCAACAACAAAAACACATGGTTAGGTTTCAGAAAAAAGAATAGGGTTTGGCTTTACAATCTTATGGGACATGAATATCACACTCTCGGGTGAAGGTCAATGTTTTGGACCCATCCGACACCCCTTCTGCTCACCCCACTCTGTCCTTGTCCTGTTGCGTTTTCCCCTGATGCCGCTGGACGCCATTAAACTATAACGGCAGCCTATCATGTATCATGCGTCTTTAAAGGACGCCTTTTTACGTTGGTTTCTGACACCGTAAGTCACTGCGTAAGTGCTGGATTTCGACAACTTTGGAGTGAGACCGGGCTCTAAAAGGCAACTTTTCTTAAAAGGCGGTTCCTCTCAGTGGACCACCCCTGGATGGACTGCAAACTGCCGTACTCTCGCCATGTTTTGCCTCGCTGCTGTCCTCTCAGGCTGTTCCCCCGAGTCTGACACACTTGGGCTTATTTAATTCTGTATTTTTGTTGCTTAAGGCCTTCCTCTCCGCCACCTAATTGGTAATAGTCTGGAACCGTACTGTCTGGCTGGGTGGCCACCTTGTCAGTCTGTAAGAGACTTTTCTACCAGGTGCAGGTATTTGGCACTAACTGAGTGGGACCACAGCAGGAAGTCAAACTTACTAAAATCACAGCAACCATTTGATTATAAAAGAAAAGCATAGTAACAGCACAGTAAAAAACACAACACTTTTTTAAGCAGGACCAAGGCCTGGACGTGGTCCACAGTGTTCACACCAATCAAATGAACTGGACTTTTGAGTCAAGTTTACTTGGATTTGGGCCTTACACAATAATTTTAGTCTTAGTGGCTAATATATGACGCAGCATCTCTGTCTTAGAAAAGAGGGGAGCATTATGCACCACACGGGAAGGACTGCCATTCAAACGCTTGCTTAGAATTTGTTATTGATGTACATCAATCCATGACCAAAGTTAACAAGACAGCATTATTGTAAGGGCAGTATTCCATCAATGGTGTGTGGAAGATGATTGTCATTTCCCACTCGAAGCACTCTTGCTTACATCTTAAAAACATTATACAGTGAGTCACGCTGAATAAAATGGTGCATTAAATGGTACACAGGTACCTTTGAGCTCCAGCCAACTGAATGAAAAGCGACAGTGCAAACCACTAAGGACTGAGTAAGAGATATGATTCAGCAATGAGTGTAATGACAGCACATAAAGAAGGTTTCAGTGTTTCAATACCTTCCCGTGGGTCACCTCCCACTCCCCTCCTCGCCATTTAGAAAGGCGATCCAGCCTTGCTCTAGTTATAAGAGCTACTTGAGATATCACAAAGTACAGAGGGAGTAGGTGGGGAGGAGGCAGGTAGGTGAGACAGAGATGGTGGCTAAAAGACACTTGTCAGGAGTAGATGCAAAAGGCTAAACTGAACAGCATTAATGTTTAGTCACTAACAAAGGGCATGTATACACAGAACACCAGTCCTGGAATAAATAGTGCAGCAGATTCAAAGCAGCACCGAAGAACAGTCTGAACTGAAAATCACCTTACGTATAACTTATTGAAATAATATAGACTATTGCATTTTTGCTCAACAGCAAAAATAAGTAGATACTCGTTACTGTGGTTGAACAGGCCTGCCTATGTTCAGGAAGTAATAATAACCATCAAAAGCTAACTAGCACTACTTAAAGGGACAGGCTACATTGTTTTGGTGTGAGTTGCCGAATGGTCGTAGCAACGTCTGCCCTATCTGAAACATAAAGGAATGAGATGGCGCTCAGCTTGAAGTGTTCAAAGAGGCAAAAAGGTTGCAGCACCACATTAGCAAGCCAGCTAACGAGACCCAACATGTAAATCAGGCAATCTGACATTTGACAATTTTGGAGGTACATCTCTCCTGTTTCGGCAGAGACTAACAGTCTCCCTATACCTCCAGCCACTTTGCAGAGCCAACACATACTGGACCAGTCTGTCACCTGAAGGATATCACACTTTGGGTCAACCTAGTATAGCTTCACCTCATGACCTCATTATTCAGATTTTCTGCCTGTGAAGGGTAAATCAAGGTCCAGATTTAAAAAAAACAAAACAAAACAAAAAACCTTCATTATATAAACTAAAGCAAATATTCAAAATGTCATACATATTATTGTACTCACATTTTTCTGTGGTTCATGTCAGGAATACACATATTTTTATTTTTATTAAACAATTATTTAACCAGAAAAACCTCTTGAGATTAAAACAGACAGAAAGACAACATGGAGCAAAAATACCAAATAAAAATGTAAAGATCTAAAACAAGCAAAAATAAAACACAAAGTAAGATTACTACAAAGCAAAGACAAAAATTATGTTAATATATAGAGGTGAACCATAAAAACACAAAAAGGGCAACTACACATGATTCTGTTTGTGTTCCTTGTTAGACATTATTCATTCATGTTTAATCTGCTTCCTGTTTTATTTTGTAGATTCTCTCCTCATGTGTCATGTCTGATTTTTCTTCCTGTCTTTGTGTGTTTTCCTGCCTGTTTTTTTTTGCCACACCTGTCTCGTTAGTCCTTCCCTGTTCCCTGAGTCTTCCCTACTCACCTCTTCTGTATCAGTCTTGTCTGCTCCACCCTTGTTGTCAGCCAATCCCTGTTTCACTCATTTTGCCCTTGTCTTCCTATTCCAGCTGTGTCCCGTCCTGGTGATTAGTTTTCTGTGTATATATATACACCTGTGTGTTTCCCTTTGTCAGTTTGTCTGCTTTCCTGCTGTGATGATTGTGTTCCTGTGCTGATAGTATCTTTATTCATCCTGCATCCGTCCCGGTTCATTGTGTCTTTTCCTGGTTGGTTTTTAGTTCGGATTTTGTTCTGCTTCCAGTTCGACTTTGCTGCTGCTTTGGCCCATTTCTGGATGTTTTTTTTATATACCAGCTTCATTAAAACTCGCCTTTTGTTAAAAACTGCATACCTGTCTATTTGATCTGCACTTGGGGCCTTCTCTGAACTGAAGCCCTAACAAAGATAGCTTTATAAACAAGACAATGCTTATGCCAATGACAAGGTCTACGAAATTTTAAAGAGAGCCAGCCAACCCAAGCATACAGCTGCAGTGATGAGTTAGAGGCTTACAGCTGGTAATAAATCTCAATGCACGATGCTACACAGAGTCCAGAGCCTGCAAACACTGGGAGGGTGCATTCATATACATCAACATAATTAAGAACAGTCAAGAATGTAGCACAGACCATTCTTTTTTTGGCCAAGAAAAAGAAGCAGCTCCTATTTCTGAAATAAAACCTGTGCTGTGTATCAAATCGCGTACTTCTGTACTTACACTTAATGGCAGCCGAGGACTGTGCGACCATGAACGTTGCTGCGTTGTACAAATACATGTGTTTTTTGCACTAAGCACCACTATAATGTTATCGGGTGTAAGCCAGCAGTATGTTTATAGGGTTAATTTAGCAGTCTGTAATGATTTGGTACCGCAAACGATAATGCTAATGCTAATTTGCTAACTAGCTAATTTGCGGTAGTCATTTTCCTTTGCACTATCCATTATGTGTAATCGCTCTTTTTTTGCATGATCTTATACAGTTATAGTTACAGAGTTTGCATTATTTATTTACTTTTTAAAAAGAAATTCTACAAATATTGCATTAATATATTAGCATGAACTCTTTTGGTCATGATTATCATGTGGTGAAAATGGGATATTGTGCCAGCCCTAGCTGGGATCTGGTAGAATTTGTTTACTCTTCTCTCTCCTGCTAACAAAAATCTGTAAACTTGTGAAGATGATCTCATATCTCAAACATGTTAAACAATACATCCCACAGGCCTCACTGCCAAAACAAGCCAACCACCATGTTTCACAAGTGAAGTTCCACCGATTGTGCACACACTCTGCATACGGAGGCACCATCTGACACATATGCTGGCCAGGCAGACGAGTGGTAATGACTGGTGATGTTAATTCACACCTTCCTCTGAGCGGCTGTAGGCGGCCCACTGAAGAAGCTGAGAGTGCTGTGGGACCACGAGGAGAGCCATTCCCCCTGCCGTATGAGATGATGCAGAGAGAGTGTAGGTGCAAAAAAGAGAAGGGTACTTCATGAACAAGAAAGGAGGAGGCTGGCTCTACTTGAGTTTTTTTTTTTTTCTTTTTTTACAGTGATCTCATTACACAACTCTCTCACCACCTTCCTCCGCACATGTAGACACATGAGATGGAGCCTACACAAACTGTTAATAAGCAACAGTGATTTGTTTTGCTGGGAAGCTAATGACCTGTGCAGATTCTCTCCTGGTTAACCTCACAATTTCTCTTTCCAGGGTCCAGTGAGGTTGTGCATGTGTGAAATGAAGCTCGCTGATATTTTCGTGAGTACCAAATCAATGTATTGAAGCTGCTGACGTGTGTCTTATTTATTTTATGCAATAACAACATCACACATCCATTTATTTTTCTTTTATTTTCAGCTTTTCCCGACATGAGAGTATAAGTGAAAAGGGTCTAGCCATGTGGGTAAACCAATTTCCGCAGAAGATGGAACACATTTACAGTATAAACTCACAGGAGACACTCGATAAAAAAAAGCATCTCAAAACAAATTGAAGACGTATTGTGCTACAATCAGGTGAAACCCTCAATTGCACAAAGGGTGCACAGAGAAACATACAAGACCACACACCTTAGGACACGCAGACATGTGGACACCCACACTCGCACACGCCCCGTTGCAAATGAATGAGTCATGCAATATGCATCTGTATAAAAGGAAGATCAATGTCAACCCTAGCGCTGTTTCCTCCTCTCCATTTCTCTTTCTGTCTCCTGTGACATTTTCCCAGACAACCCAGGAACGCACATCCAACCCACCCACACACGAGCCTGAGTGTGTAAGAGGATCTACAGCAAAACAAAAGTGCAATTAAGGTAATAAAGTGCGACATTTTCAAAGAAATAAAATGTCCTTTTTGCCTCTTTTTGTCATGTGAGCCATAATCAGGACAGGAAGCACTGGCGAGTTATTTTGAAAAACCTTCCGTTAATGAAGCTGGATAAGATAATTCAGCCCCTCTGACTGTATAAATGGATGGTGACGGTAAACACACAATTCTTTGTGAGTGAAACAAGGTAGTGAACACCTGGTTGGAGAAATTAACCCAGACCTCTGTAAATACACAGGCTGAAAAAGAGGTTTCGTGGAACGATATTTTCAGTGTTTCTGCTCATCTTTTTATTCATTCCGATATAGAAACAGTGACATGTCGGCCCCCTGCAAGTGATGATGGCAAGCCTGCAGGGGCTGACACACGACAGAATGTATCACCCGTCAGAGAAAGTTTTATTAAAACTGGAAAAGTACACTCAGTAGTCCAGTGGCACGAAATTCCAAACACCCATTAGTTCAAATAATGTCCCACTGGACTGAAAGCCTACTTCTCACACAGCTCGGTTTTCCAAAATTCAGATGTGCATTGCTCCAAAGTCTCATTTCTCTGAAAGCACACACTTCCTACAGTTAGTTTTAGTTTCCTAGTGTCGGTTGTGCTACTGATCTTAGATATCAACATCTCCCCAAGGCATTAGTGCCACTAAACATGGGCGTTTTTAAACCAAAACACTATCTTTTCCTAACCATAACCAAATGAAGCTCTCACGAAAATTCAGCCAGGAAGGCTGTAAGTTTCTTTCTCACCCTGCCATTAACTCCTTGCATGCATGCTCACTCACTATCTGGAAGTGTCATTGTCTGGGTAGGTCAATTGAGTCATCACCTGATTCACAATAAGTGCATTTCCATTAACCCTAGATTTAACGGTTTTAACGCTCTCATGAGGTGGCTTTTCAGACGTGTTGCTATAGAAGTATATTGCAAAAGTGTAATGGAAACATTTAAGGACTTTGCCTTTGGAATACCACTCGCTCTCTTCGTCTTCGGTTGTAGACTACTGCATCAGCAGCAGTGGCAACCGAGATGATTGTTCCACAAAGTGGAGTCCCGCTGGACGAAATTTTTCGAGAATTACGGCAAAACATCCTTTAACGGAAGCACCTGCTCCTCATTTTAAATATGGTTCTTTCTGTGTCGTAGTTCTTTCTTGCTTCAGTTGTGTGTGCACTCACCTAGTCCTTATGGATTCATCGGCCTCAACCCCCTCAGCAGTCATCAGCCTCAAAGTCATCATCCACCAGCAGCACCACCTGTTTCTGGACTCTATAGGGGGATCTATCTTGCTCATATTCTGTATTAAATATCATCTTTACTTCATTCTTCTGTCTCTCCTGATCGAAATGGTTTTCATGCCTAAACCTAACAACCCCTTTACTACAGCGCTGTTGAGAAGCTTTAAGTTTTAACTGTTCTATTACAAAATACTGCACAGAAGTTACGTGTCCATGGTTTACAGACACATAATGTTACAATCCAAACATTTTGTGTCCGGCAATTGGTCGTCCAGCTGCAGGGAGTGTGTTTGTTTGTCGGATAGGGCTGTCAGAGAAATTGGTTTTTGGTCCAGTGAGACATTTTTTGGACTAACTGGTCTGTATAAAATTTTTTCTGTGTGAAAAATAGGCAGACCGCCAGATGCCTGCCAGGCAGCTGCCAGAGCAGATCGTGGAGACTCTAGGCAGTGCATGAGGTACAGATGTGACCGTTGACAATATCCCATAAATAGGAGAAATTTCTGCTGGAGAATCTTTTCATTTGAACCCAAATTTTGATCTTTTTTCTTAAATCTAATCAAGAAAAGGCTTTCTGGACAAACTTCTCCCAACAGTATCCTGGATCCCATACTGTTAAGAAGGCGGCAAAAGTAAATTATGGAATTAATCTGCAGATGCTGCGGTTCAAAATGAGACCGAAGTTTTCTATATATGTCAGTTTTTTTTAAAATGTGGCCTGCAACAGATAGTAAAGGTTCTTGTTTTTACCTGAGGCTATTTCCAGAAATGTTTTTTGCTGCGTGATTTCGTTGATGACTTGTTCTCTCACTGGCCAGTAAAGAGGAGTGAAGAATCAGCAGTCGATAATTGTATAAAACAGTAAATGAAGAAGGTTTTTCAACAATTGCGATTCATCACAATCACAAGAGGTCCTTGAGAATACAGTCATAAATGTGCATTCAAATATTACATAGATTGGTTTAGACAAACAGATACACACACTCAACACACGATCCCCTCCAGGCTTACATCCAGTGGATATTGAAAAGATATTTCAGAACCTTAGAATTCAAACAAAAATGTGATTTTTCATCACCTTTCATATAAGAACATATAATAAACTATAATAATACTGCAGCTGCTGGTCACACACACGTTTCAAGGGGGATAAAACCTATTGTGGACTTATTTATGGAAACAGTGTCTAACTTTCAAGAGCTGCTGTTGCTAGGAGATGCACTGTCAATTTACGTTGTGAGCTATTCTGACTGGAGCACATTATATCCAAGTATATTCTACAAATGTTGAAGTGACCTTTTTCTTTCTTCCCACATAGTGTTAGTTATGTACTGTTAACAGACCTGAGAACTCTAGCGCAATGAAAAAGTTGAGAAGATAGAGAAGGTAGTGACGTCTGTGGGCATTCTGCCCAGACAGAACATTTTTTAGTGATTTTTAATATGCAAATTTAGCATTTTGAGATTAGAATTCAATCAGGAAAAATAGTCTGTTTTCATGACCAAATTTAGAGTATATGATATTACTGGACTATAATTATTGGTATATGAATGTGTTTATTGCTTTAATGTTGTAGCAGGCAAAGGTGGAGCTGGTTTTCATTTATTTTTAATTTTATATATCACTTTGTATACTGTTGGCCAGCTTATGAATTTCTTATATTTCATGTCATGTTTTCTGGTTGCCCGTCAGTTGGTCTGTACTATTTTTGTGAACACTGTTTCTCAAGAAGGCAGTGAGGAAGTTTCATTAAATTTGGCACAAACATCCACTTGGATTCAAGAGTACACTGATTAAAATTTTGTTGGTTAAGGTTAAAGCTCAAGGTCACTGTGATGTTGTGCGTCTCATTCTTGTGAACATAATATCTTAAAACCACTATTAGGAAATTTCTTAAACTTTGGCACAAAAGTCCACTTGGACTCAAGGAACTGATTCGATTTTGGTTGCAAAAGGTCAAGGTCACTGTGACCTAACAAAAGATGTTTTAGACCGTAACTCAAGAATTCCTGCGCTAATTATGACAAGATTTCACACAAATGTCCAACAGGATAAAATGATGAAGTGTTTTATATCCAAAAGGTCAACGGTCAGCTTCACTGTGTTGCAAAAACTAGGGCTGTCAAAATAACATGTTAATTTGTATTAATTAATCACGTAAAAAAATAACCTGTCAAAAAAAAAAAAAATGGAAGTGTTGATAGGAGCGCTGTCCTCTGCAATTTATGCAGTGAGGAATTTTTGTACCATTTGTACTTCAAGCCTGAAATATCACCTCAAAGCAAAGCATTTAGCAGCGAACCCAGAGGTCCAATCTAGCACAGCCTCTGATGCTAGCGGTAGCCGCCAGCCTCATCAAGCCACACTCAACCTAGCCACCAGACACAAACTGAGTAAGTCTACAGCTGCATCCAATTGTCCTTCAGTCATACTGTGACTAGTTCACCATCATCATGTAAAGTCTGTGAGGGCAGGACTGCAAGCCGCTAAGACAGCCCTTAAGACTGTTTTACTCATTGTCATGGAAACGTTCGAGTGGCGATTACAGTCATTGTAACGGCTGTCATATTATCTGTCCCTGTAGATACCAAGATATAAATCCAATGTACAGAGTTTTGTGAGTGAACAAAATACATTTCTGTATAACATACAAACTGAAGACACTCAAATACAGAGATGTTTGTGAATAAGGACCGAGCTATGACTAAATAAACTGGGTAGGACTGTTATTTACATCAGAAGATCTTTCCAGTCTATATATTTGTCATTACACTGTGCAGCCTACAGGGTAGACTGCAATAATATAATGCATTTTGATTCCCCTCTATAGCCTATATTTCTATAAATTTCTGTTTTGTTATGTTGTTGAATATTACACGATTCAAGTATAGTTTTTAAGACTGCAGTAACTGTTTTATTTACACATAAGTTTGGTTTTTTAGTCGGCTATTGAAAAGAAAAAAGTACAGTGTCACATCAGTTTTGCAATAAATTGTGGGCAATTAAGCCAGTGAAGTCTGCTGAAGTCTGCACCCGTCGAACTGGAAGAATTGTGGATTTGGACAGCCCTTAGCATTTCCCAGGAACATGCCCACGAAATCTGTGAGTCTGCAAGTGCGGTAAAGTAAAAGACTAACCAACTCCCTTGCAAAATGGATTACAGTGGAATGCAGACCATATTCGGTGGTAGAGGACAGGGGGACAATTGTGTCCAAAATCCAGCTGCTTTCTGACACATCTGCCAAAATTCATTTGAATTTACATTTTTTAAATACTTTCACAGCACAAGTTGAAATATGCAATTAATTTAGATTAATTAATCACAAAGCGTGTAATTAATTTGATTAATTTTCAAAATCGTTTGACAGCCGTAGCGAAAACACTCTATCCATTATTCAGTATCATAACTCAGGAACAGAAGGGGAGACATTTGGTCACATGCTTCACTGGTGACACTAAATCATGGGTGTCCACCGTAACACTGTGCTGATTGTATAGATCTTTTCTGCTGTCAGTTGAAGATGCGAGTAAAGAATCCACATTTTAGAATTTGTAACTACTTTGCAGCAACATCCATATTTGAAGCATTGTGAGCTGTCATGGCTTCATATGAGTCTGGATGGACAGACATGAATGTAAACTGTTTCTGCAATTTCACTGATATAATCAGATTACAATGGATTACTGAAGGCAGAAAGATTTGTAAAACTTAAATCTCTACTTTTAAGTAATTACAATATTGACCAAATAAGTACACAAGTCAATACAAACATCAAGGACATATAAACTGGACTTATTTCTTTGCAAAATACAAAAAAATGTTTTAAGTTCAGTGAATTATCCCTTTAATTCAACAGTAACGTCATACAAACTCAAAGTAATGAAGGCATCTGGTGTGTTATTTGCAGACTGTGGAGGCCAGACAATACACTGTCAAAACCACACTGTGCCCATATGCCAAGATGTGTGTGTGTGTGTGTGTGAGTGTGTGTGTGTGTGTGTGTGTGTGTGTGTGTGTGTGTGTGTGTGTGTGTGTGTGTGTGTGTGTCACAACACAGATGCCAGCCACTAGGCGCTGACCCCAGTGGACCTCCTCCTGGGTAAGCTGTCATTTCTGGAGCAAAAGTTGGACCTGGATGTCAGTGAAAGGACACAACAGAGGACAGGAGAGGAGTATATCAGGAAAAAAAGGGGGGGAGAGGAAGTGACCAAAAATGGAGAGAGAGAGAGAGGCACCACAGACAGGCAGGGAGATATGTTTTTGTGAATCAGAGGGAGATATAAAAGGCGAAATAGTGGGGGAGAGAAGTCTGGATATACAGACACTATCTTCAGCCACTGAAGGATCCATGGCAGCCTTCCCACTTTTCAGCCTATTGAAAAGCTCTTGAAACAGAATGGCAACAGATGGTCTCCATTGAAATAATGTATGACGCAAGCTGACGGTTTTATTTCTGAATTTCTTTGGATAGTGTAAAATAACGTCATCACCTTAAATAACGTCATTGCCCTTACAAGGGAGGCTTGTGGCTCGGAGGGTGCTCATCAGCCAGCGAGGTCTATAAATAGCTTCTGAAAAACTACCATTGGAAAAAAAAAAAGACAAAGGAATCCACCCTCTGATACGTTTACCAGACTCTCAGGAAAATTGGAGAAATGTTTAACTTCATACAGCTGATCTATGACATGCTGGCATATAAATGCTGCTAAATCAATCATGTGCTGCTTCTGGGTGAGAGCTGTCATTACAAGAAAAACAAAAAAATGACTTAAAAATTGGAATTCACAGGCAAAAAAACATCTAAAGCTTACAGCTGCACTTTGCTGATTGTAGCTTTGCAGGATGAAAACAAAGCAATGATTTTGGCACAAATTTAAAGCGATCAGAATTAGCAGAGTTGGATGTGTAACTGGGGTTCCTCACAAAACACGACTGCGAGCAACAGTAGATGACACCAGCAACAGTTTGTCCTTTTGTAGTGGCAGATGTGCACAAACACTTCCAAGTCCATAAGCGATTTACAGAGGTGCAGACCTACTTCTGCCTCCGGGTGCCGTATTCTGGTTTGCTGACTTCTGCTGTGTCCGACCCGACCAAGGCTACACTAAATAGCCATATAGAGAAAGGCTTTTTTTGTCGCTGTTGGGTTCAAATAATTATGCAGATCTTCAAAGAGGGGGGGGGGGGGGGGGGGGGGGGGGCGGTATTTCTATTTAATACTGTAAATGGAAATAAACTTTTCTTTGACTAAAGTGTTTCTGATTAAATTATTATAGTGAGCTAATGCTAAGTTATTTTTATCACCTTGTCAAAAAGGCATAATGTTAGGTGAAAAGAGCATTATGACTTGTTCAGGACCCAAAATTCAAAGTTTAGGATTTGGGACTTGATTTGAGACTTGAAAGTCTTGACTTAGGTTTTATCTTGGAAAATGAATGCAAAGACTTGAGACTTATTTGTGACTTACAAAATAATGAATTGGTCCCACCTCTGCCAATTTATAACCCACAAGTTTAGGAAGTTGTTTTATAACATGGTGATAACTTTCCTGGCAAACACACTCTCCCTCAGCTGGCAGCACTATTTCTTTTTTATTAGTAATATGCCAGAATTTTTTCCAACAACAACAACATATTATAATATATAATAGCCTACTCTTACATGCATTTCAGACACAAATGCTCTTCTTCAGGATAATGCTGTCATGTTCATGCAGAAAAAAATACTTAGGAACAAGACAGCAGGATGTGGATCACCTCTTGTGTGGCATGAAATCACTAACTAACTTGGAAGTTGAAGGTAGAAGCTCATTGAAGGCTCCAGCACGAGCAACAGGAGGGTTAAACCATTAAACTTTATTGTGAGTATGTTTCACTGTTGGTAACATCTGAGGTAGTATGTGCAGCAGCCTCATAATTTACAAAAACAAATACCAGTGAAATGTCAAGCAGCACTACACTTGATGATAGTTTTATTATTGCAGAGCACTTTATGTGTTTGCCAGAGCTAACAGCTAATCCATTTCTAAATTGGTGCCTTATGCAAGGCCATTTAAGAAATGACATTAAATAAAACAGATTGATTACACCATGGAAGTTTTGACATTTCATTCAAAGGAAGCTGGCTGCTTTATGTCCATTTACTCTGCAGCAAAGTCAACAAGAGGGTAAATCCAGTCTTACTGCCTTAACATTGGAAGAATTTACACAGCTTACTTATGCAGAACAGGTACTTCTAATGAGTTCAACCAATAAGCCAGCTGATCACTAAAACTTGTCATGTCCAGGCCATGGGGCACTCTTGATATCTCATGAGTAGATGAGAGATGTAATGGGGGAACATGCAAGATCAAATATATTAGCCTACATTGACTGTGTGTACTGAAAATGCTTCTTCAGAGAGCAATTAGGAGTTAAGGCATGGTCACACTAAAAAGTGGCAAAGCAAAATTCAACACAATGTCTTTGCAAAATATTTAGTTCTAGAAACTTGGTGACGTAGTGACTAGTTGCAGAGCTAGCTGATCAACGACTGTAGCTGGTGAGCTGACATGCCAGGCAGCAGGGATATGCAAGCACTAGTTAGTCACAATAGCTGCCTGAACATTGGTCTATGAGCCTGTTTACACCTGGTATTAACATGTGTCTAGGGTAATCAGACAGCCACCAACACACAAACCACTTGCCGAGGTGGTCTGGGATGCATTTGATCACATATTTTTTGTCAGGTTGTTGAAACTTTGAGTCATTTTCATGCACATCCTCACCATGTTTCTTTTCCTAAATCTAACCACAGTGACTTTTCTTGCTGAAACGTAACCTACATAACTTTATGTTGATTACATAACTGTATGTTTAGGATGCAGCATCATTCTGATCCAGGAGGAGGAAATTCGCCTCAGTAGGATGGTGGGCATGGGCAAGCAGGGGGCCTGGACCGAGTGGCAGCTCACTTCAAATCACGTGGACAGAACTGTGGAAATCGGAGCCTCTCCGATTCAAGTTCTTGGTCCAGTCAGTATATGACGTCCTCCCAAGCCCAACCTGTTCACCCGGGGCCTGGTGGACTCACCTGACTGTCAACTCTGCCAGAAGAGAGGAACTATGGAGCACATTTTGAGCTGCTGTCCTAAGGCCTTTGGGAGAGGGGCAGTACCGTTGGCGCCATGACCAGGTTCTGCGGGCAGTAGCAGATACCATCTGTACCGCCATCAGCTCCAGCAAGTCACAACACCCCACAAAGCGAACTATCTCTTTTGTTCATGCTGGGGAGAAGTCTTAACCCCGTCCCAGGGAGGGCTTCTCTCAACACCAAGAAACTGGCAGTTCCTAGCCGACCTTGGAACACAGTTGAGGTTCCCGGACACAATTACACCGACCACACTCAGGCCACACATGTTCCTGGTGTTTGGGAAAACCAGGCAAGTGGTGCTGCTGGAGTTAACTGTCCCCTGGGAAGACAGAATGCAAGAGGCACAAGAGAGAAAGCGAGCCAAATATGCTTCTCTGGTAGCAGAGTGACGGAGGCAGGGCTGGAAGGCCCGCTGTGAGCCTGTCGAAGTAGGCTGCAGGGGCTTTGCAGGGCGATCTCTACACTGGGTCTTGGGACTCCTAGGGATCTATGGGCAGCAGAGACAACAACGAGCCACCAAGAAAATCCTGGAAGTTGCTGAGAAGGCTTCTCGGTGGCTCTGGTTTAAGAGGGGTGACGAATGGCACAGTTAGCTACCTGGACACAGGTCTGGGACTGGGAAGAAGGTGTCTGAAGATAAGACCCGAAACACCCTGGTCCTTCACTGATGATGTGTCCAGGTTGCACCGTGAGGTGTATTATATAACGTGGGGTGCTAATTTGTAGGATATCATACCAGCTGTTGTGAATGTATTTTTCTCAGGATATCATATGAACAATTCTATGAGAATATGTTGCCTTTGTAGTGCAACGCTAAAGCCCAGTTCAGGACAAAGATTCGTGATGACGTGTCCCCAACCAGAATGACATCATCAGTGCAGGACGAGGTGGTTCTTTTGGTGACAGCGTGCTAACGCTCTATAACTGGCTCTTTTTATGTAGGATTGAATTGGACAAAGTGTTGCGTGACTGTCTATTAGTTTGCCCTATGAAGGGAGGTGTGTTGAATTCTACCAAAAGTAATATCTCCAGTTGTATGCTGACGACAAAACTGCTAACATGACTAAGCAGCTAGCTTGAGAGTCGATGTAACAGCTGTGAGCGGGGCCCTTTGGCTCCCCAGTGTAGGGGACCTGTGTAGTAACAGAATCTGAACACAAGCTGCCCGCTGGAGATGCAAAATAGACAAACGCGTGAACGCAGATGCATCTTGGTTGTCCACTGATCAGTTAGCAAGCCTGTTAGCATTTCTTAAGTTTGTAGAGCAGTTTATACTTTTGAATGGTGCAACACGGCATACAAACTATACTATTGCCATTTTGGACTATTTTTGGCTCTCTTTCCCCTTAAATATCAACACGATGAAGACAACTTGCTCTTAATCAATGGTGCCAATTTGTTGATCAAAGTTCACCAAAGTTGAATGCAATAGATGCAGTCTGTGTGGACTTCTTTGTCCCCACAAGTGAATTCACTACTTAATTGATTTAGCGACAAAATTTCTATGGTGATACTGTTAGGTATTTCTTTATTGGTTAATGAAAATGCATTATAGAACAAGGATTTGACAGACTTTCAGGCCAAATGCACATTTGATTTTTATAAAGCCTTAAAGCTTTTTTTCCATTTCAATTTTTACAAATGCACAAAAACATGTGTGGGTGAGGCCATGCTCAGAGAGACTCTAAAACATCTTACTTCAGAAAGAAAGACAAATCATATATAAGAGGAAAATTTGCTGTTAAAGAAAAATCGACAGTGACAGATCTGAGGGCTGTCTGCTCTCCCAAAAAAAAGAAGACAGATCTGTAATAACAGCAGATGGTGCTGGGTTTTCATTCTCCCCGTCATTTCTTTGCAGTCATTTCTTTGCAATAGATGTGTTTTTCCTCAGTGGAGCACAAAATATAATGTATGCCTGTGTCAAGAAAAGTGCATTGTGTTTTCTGGCACAAAGATTTGGGTCATGAAAACCTTGGGCAATCACTTAGGTTTAAGACAGCTATCTGGAAAAGTATCAATTATTAAGCGTTATTGTGGTGTTTGAGAGATGGGTGCCATTGACTTTTGAAGAAGTGCTTCCTTTAATGACATAGAACAAAAGTGGATGTGTCTGTTCCCACTCCTCATTTTTCTTTACTCCTTGTTCCCTCCCAGCAGATAACACAATTACTTTACTGTCAAAAGAAAAGTTTTTAAATGCTTTTCCTAGAACTTCTACAGTGAGCTCATACCTTTTAAAAGTGGAATGACAAAAACACTTTTTTCTGTTTTACTTTGGTATCAGTAGTGTTTTATCTTTCAACTTTACTTAATTAAGGCTTCCCAGTTTGCACTTCTCCAGTCTTTACTTTGTTTATGTGAAGGGATGTTATGAAAGCCAACACTAGTGATCTGTTTGCTGGCAATAGCTACAGATCATTACATGAAGTTGCCATTTTTGCTTTTAGGTGTATTTTTAACTCGCAAAAGATAACACTTTAGAGGCAAGTGCTGCTGCAGCACGGCTCAGTGCAGTTTTCACATATTGCGAGGCTGTAGTGATAACCAGACATAATACTGCAAAGTTTTTTCCTGAAAAGGAGACATTTTCTGTTCTGGGAGCAGAAACACACTATCTTGGGAATCCAACAATAACAGATGTGCATTTTTATTGGATTCACTGTGGACAGAGAGATGCCTGCTTGCTTACTTTTTAGGCCACATAATTTCAGAGGGAAATATTTTTACTGGACATTGTGAGCGGACTTCTGTGCCGGACTTCAACATGTTTCCTGGTCAAAAACTGGATAATGGAAACCCTGATTGCAGCAGCTCTAATGATGATGATGATGCTTGCTGTGCGTCATGACAAAGACTGGGGAATGGTAGAGAAGATGGAAGGTGGACTATTGCACAATATTTCTATACGTCATTAATAACTTACTCAGAACGCTGCTTTGTCACTTAATGACACGCTGCCCGAAACCCACAGTATTTTTTCCTCTTTTCCAACAAGAGGTATAACACTGATCACACTGCAAGCAACACTTGCAACACTGCAACACTTAATGCAACAAGGAAAAATATGCATAAACCTATGGGTTTCAAGCGTGACCGCTTTACTGCATCATTTGGTGATATTAATAATTATTGAGGTAATGTTAATCAATCAGTGATGGGCAAGTTGACCCACAACCTGCAAGACACAAGTCAGGGAAGTTCAATTAAGCTTACTAAAAAAAAATCACAGCTCAAAAAAGTGACAAAGCAGCATTCTGAGTAAGTTATTAATAACCTACAGAAACATTGCATGTGTACTTGCTTCGCGTGCACTGTGCGTATTCACCGTGTACTTGTTACACATGCAATGTACGTGCAATACCTGCACACGCCTAGACGTGTGGTTATTAGACGTGCGTGCGTTGACACATCACAGGGGTCAAAAATGTTAGCCCTTGAAGCAATAGCGCTTCGTGTTATGGACGTGTGACACGCAGTATCGCTATGCTAACTAGCATCGCTATGCTTACTCTGCTAATCAGACGTGCATGTGTAGACACGTCATGTGATCACAGTGGTCAAAAGTGTCAGCTCATGAAGCAACAACACGTCGTGTGATGGACGTGTGGCACGTAGCATTGCTATACTAACTAGGTAGTAGTGTATATATATTTTTACACAGTATCTATCTATCTATCTATCTATCTATCTTTTTATTTTCTTTCTTTGTTCAGGCACTATTTTTAACACTTATACATCAGATCATTTGTTATAATAATAGGATACTCGCACCTTTATATCAAGGGGTGTTCCAGCGCTATGTATAATGTAGGCGTGCACTCACACGGTTTGATTAGATCTGATGTGTCCTAAGTAGGCGCAAGTGACGCGTTGTAGTGTGGTTGGGTGAAACGTTTGACCCTTCATAGCACGCACGCACGCACACACACACACACACACACACACACTCCGTCACACATTGGACAGTTCAATTACAGGGTGGCTTTGCCTTATTGCTGCCCACAATTGATGCTATTTCTTCCCTGGCTGAGACACACCAACGCAGCACAGATGGCCACAAAGATGTATACAAGTACCATACAGGGACTGGACACAAAGACATTATGCAATCCTGTGCACTGACCCTTCAACTAATGGCTATTTGTTTTGCTCAGAACAACTGTGGTAGTTTCTGTGGCTGTGGTTTATGCCCTTGCACTGGATCGCATCGTGCTGTAAGGCGTACCTAATATTTTTTCCCACTAGGTCAAGGAATCTATCATGAGATGTCTAACAGAAAACCAACAGCAACAGCCTGGCTGAGTAACAGTAATAACATGCCTTTCTATTAGTGTTTAATCCCGGAAACCAGGATTCCTGGGAACACAAAGTCAGCAGCACAATGGTAAGTTCCTTGGCCCACCATTTTGATCTATTCAAGTGTAGCACACTGATATCTTTATGCATAATAGCTGTGTGTGTGTGTGTGTGTGTGTGTGTGTGTGTGTGTGTGTGTGTGTGTGTGTGTGTGTGTGTGTGTGTGTGTGTGTGTGTGTAATTGAAGTGTCCCTAGCAGTCTGCAGGGATGTTCATTGATTAATAAGTCAGACTCAGCCAGTTTCACATGCTATGGGCAGCCCTTTATTAGCTTTTCCTACGCAAATGCACACACACACACACACACACACACACACACACACACACACACACACACACACGCATATAAAACAGAGAGACAGATTGCGATAAAGAACTAGATAGGAGATCCCATTTGCCCTCCTGTCAGTCATCGCTGATTCATCTGGGGAACCAGTGCTCTCTGCTCGCTTGTTCAAAAGAAGATTAAGGAGGAAGGACCTTTATAAAACGCCAGAGAGCTGGCAGGAAAGCCTGAAGATTACAGGAGAAGATAACAGAGAGTGACAAAAATAGAGAATAAAGATACACTGCTGTCTGTCACCAGTTACTTCCATGTTAGTTTTGATTTTTTTTCATAATAAATGGTAAAATGGCAGCTAAAAATGTGCTGGTGTTAAACATGTTTGATCATGTTTCTCATTACGGGACTGTGTTTTATTTATTAGAGGAAGGGGGTGGCTGGGGTGTGACATTGGGCCCTAGCGCGAAGCGCTAGGCGTGCGGCGCATGGGCGTGTCCCAGTCACTTGCTAGTTAGACAGCGTGTTTTTAGACTGTGCGCCATGGCGGAGAGTCTAAAAGTGTTGGACTTACTCTGTGAATTAGTCATGGGTGTGTTTTGGGTGTATCATTCAATAAGCCAATCAGAGTGTCACCTCTCATTCCCTTTAAAAGAGGCGCGATTGGAGCACACGGCGGAGAGCTAGTTAGATGGCGGACCTACCAACCCGAAAGAGCGAGTGTTTTACAGTTGAGGAGACGGGAAGTGAAAGATCTTACTAAATATCTGTGGAATATTATTCAAACCTGTTTTCATCATATAACAGTTGCTGATCCTGAGGCTAGGACCTGTTCAGCGTTTTCTCCCCCACCCGCGTTCCTTAATTGTTTTCACATGTTTCCTAGAGCTGTGTTCTGCCTCTTATTTGCATGTGTGTCCTCTCTACACTCAGATAACAATATAATAATATAATATAATGTAGCCTAGTATAACATGTTAAAATAAATGCAATGTGTGGGCTTTGGTTTTCAATCAAAAAAATGATTGATTGGTCAGATAATTTCACAATTTCATTTGTCATTATTACAAATTATGATGATCAATATTACTGCGATTAGATCATTCTGATTAATTACTGACCATTAAGACATGTTTCTGATAAATATTTTAATGTGCACAATAATAACCTTTCACATTGTAATCATATATTTATTTGTTATCTTTTGCATATGTGTGGCTGCTCTGTGTGTGTCTGAGCAGAGTGCACGCCCGTTGTGCACCCGCCTAGAGACGCATATTACTAACGTGTTTATCAGCGAAATACTGCGCCGTTGACTTTAGACCAGGTTTTTGTTGGTCACTGGTGCATTTGCTTTTTACGTCATCCAACTAGCAACGCACCATGACTGCGCCTGACCATTCCTCATTTTTAGACCAACACACCCAAAGAAGCGCAAGTTCATTTGCTAGTAAGACGAGGAGGGCGCAGGGCGTGAAAATGACAACTGCACCTGCATCTAAATAGGAATGACACTTGCAACATGGATTATGCGCTCTCCGCCCTCCACTTTAGACCATCTAAATAGGGTCCATCGTCTTTGTTTTTTACCTTGACCCTCCTGGAGCAACAAATATTTTTCCTCCCTCTATGACGGGGGGAAAATGCACAACTCTCCTTCCACCATAATACAACCATATTTTTGTAAAGTCACACCAAATGGAGGTATTGGAGCCAAAGCAATGAGGGGACAGCACAGAGGGGATGTTAGTTATCACCAAAACAAACAGCATTTTTTTTAAAAATCAAAATGCGATGCAGGATCTGGTAACTGCACCAAGTTTCTGTTAGGTGACATTTTAATTCGACACTGAAAAACGTGATTTTGATAAAAAATCACTATTTTAATCTTAGATTTGATTGCATTTCTGGATGAAAGCATCAGTCGCAAGTGATTGTCAAACTGACAGAAATTTGAGAAGCCAACAATAATTACAGTTTCTGGATATGAGAAATGCTGTAATTTTGTCTATTTTCTGAAGAAAACAAGCCATTCAAACCCACTGATGGTTTCCCATGCATTCATTTATTTGTAGCCACGATTACAACATTTGCTGCCACACAAGGTTTCCTATTTTTGGAGTTGGACCATTTATTAGGGGCACTGTTGGAATAAATGAACTGTTTGGTTATTTATACCAACACACAAAGCACAGAGCACACTCTAAGCAGAGATGGAGCAGTAGAACGAAGCACATTGAAAGTGAAACTGAACCATTAATTCTGCTGGGTCTAAAAGTTTGCATTCACTCACAGCAGCTGCTCCTCTCATCCATCGATCAGATTTGATCAGCTCTGAACAATTATACATCCTGCGAGTCACAAACTGCTGCTGAGAGGAAAAAAAGAATCATGCAGAGCTCTGCCTGTGCTGCATTCACAGACTCATACAAACCTCAGAATTTGGATACTTGATACAGAATGATTCAAAGGGACACACAGGCAAAAGAAAGAAAGAAAGAAAGAAAGAGAGAAAGGAAGAAAGAAAGAAAGAAAAAGAAAGTTTGCTGTGATTAAGTTGAGAGTTAATTTAACAAAAAACAAAACATAACTTCCTCTGCAGTGCTTAAGAAATGATTTGCTTGAAATTATTTGCCTCCCCTATCTTGGAGTAATCATTTCAACACCAAACCAAGTTGTTACCAATTTATGTAAAAGTAGATGTTGTTGGGATTCACAGACCCACAGATGATTTATCATTTGGTAAAATCTAAACTGGAGATTTAAAGGCTTTTTCCTCTGCATGCTCTTTGTTCTCCAAACAAAGAGAGCTATGTGACACTCATCTCCACAGGAGATCTCACCTCACACCTCAGTGAGACTCAAGTCCCAAAACTTGATTGGACAGGACCTTTACAGTGACATGTGACTCTGATGTCACAGGCATCTGTAGATCTGTGCTCCCTTCCAACAGATCTCTCTCTTGCTCTCCAGCTGTTGAACAGCTGACACCTCTTTCCAGTTGGGCCTGGAACAGCAGAGGCCCAGACCCTTGCTCCATAGCCCAAAACCACTGAAGGGAGGGCAACTGATCATGGACTCTTGCAAACACAAGGTTTGCAACAAGCTTTCCAGCAACAAGGAACTAAGTGAGTTAGCACCTAGCGTCTAACTCTGCTAAACCCCCTGCGACCAGCTTCCTCGGAGTTTTACCTTTGGAACAAAGAACACAACAAAGACTGGAGCTGGAACCATCTTCCCAGCCTTCTTCTGGCAGCTAACAAAGCTGTACACCACCAAGTGACTCTTTCTCCCATCCACTCAAGGATTGGTAATGTAACAACTGGGCATAGCTTATCACAGCTTTACAGGCTAAGCAAGACTGTGATTTAATGCTGTTTACTGAGTTATTGTTGTGATTTATTTGCAGTTAGGTCATTGATTAGTTGGCTTCACCAAAGCTAAGTGTTTAGTTTGCTAATACTGTTCACAAACAGATTCTTGCACCCAACTAAACAATCTCTGCACTAATCCAGACTGTTTGCAACACATATCACATTCACGTAGACTCATTAACAAAGGCTTTCAACAGGGCTACACCCAAACAGGCATCTCAAAGTTTCTGCTTCTTTTCTTTTGTCTTTGTCCTGACCACACGGTCAGACAAACACCTCCCCCGACCTGAAGCAAGTCTTGATTCAGCCATTTTGGTCGTTCTCTGTTGTCAGCCATTTTGTTTTGTAGGCCAAACGGCTCCTTGATCACCACACCCGCCTTTGTCTTTCTCTTCTTTCTCTTTCTCACACACACACATATACACACCAAGCTTGTATATAGTTAGTTAGAATTTGTGTTGTTTTGGTTTGCTGTGCTAGTTTGTGAATAAATATAATTCTTTGGAATCATACCTGCTGTCTGTTTAATGTTGCACAAGAGTGAATGAATAGTCAACCTCTGCTGCGTCAAGAACTCCAAAATCCTTCACACATTACCGTTAATTTTGGTTGTTGTCATTAATTTAATTATTAATCGAACTCCAAATAGTTTAGCGTATTTTATGAGACTGATATCTTTAACTGGCTATCATTTTTCCCTTTACGGGAATGGTGCCCCACGAGGTGATTTAATGTTAATTAAGTCAAATTATTTAACATAATTATAAATTATTAATAATAATTATTAATTATTTCAGATAGCCCGAATTTAAATCCTAACATATTTGGTGCCCCTTGGTGAGACCTAATGTGTTTACCCCAACATATTTGGTGCAGCCATGTGAGGTAAATTTATGTTCCCAACAATGTCTTATTTTGCGGCGACTTAGATTTGGATTAAAAAATAACAAATAAAAAATAAGAAAATAAAGATAAAACTAAAACAATAACCTTCTGTGATACGAACTGACATTATAGGGCTTTTCCCAGCAGACATTTGGCATGTGACACAGGAAAAGCAGAGGTTTAACTCTCATGTCGTCATGACTTACTGGGACGCTCAAATATAACAGAGCCATTATTGAATTATTAAAGCGTTGTTGGGATTTTCTGAGTTTAACAAGAATCTCAAAGGGGTTTCTGACATGTGCATTTGTGGGCAGTCTTATGAAATCTTAATGACTTGATGAATTATATGTGTGCTCTATTGCTAAGACAATTGAAGACACCTCAAAGACCCTATACTTTTCTTTGTGATAAGGTCTCTCTGATTTTTCATATTTAAGCTTGATTTATCTGTAATTGTGTATGCATATAATTCTGTACCTTTATTGCAATGTTGATGTTGTCTTTACATTGGTATTTAGACAATAGCATATTTTCCTCTCTTGTATATGGTCAATTATCCGATTCACAGATGATGTGTGCTGTGTCATCACAGTTGTGCTCACACCATCAACATGGCAGTGTGTGAATATGTTGTTTGTCTTCTTAGTGCTGGCCTTGGATTACACCATGACCATTTAACACTGTCAAAAAAAATAATATGCATTGAAATCATCATCAACATGAATGTGTTTTTTAGCTCAACCCATGGTGAGGATGGGTTCATGAGTGACAGTTAACTGGTGATGCAACTTGAAGCAGATGTAGTGTGTTACTGTTTGTGCACTGATTTTGCACAGTGAAACTGTTGGCTATGTTTGATGTGTCCTGTAACAGACACGTGTCAATTAGAAGGATTTTAAAGTAATTTTGTACAGAAGCTTAAAGCCAAGTCTCTTGTTAATTGATTGATTATAGAAGAAGCTAATTTCTCAATCTAAATCAGCTGTGTGAGATTAGTGTGATTACCAGCTAAATTGGTTTTGCTTGGAGAGCGATGGCACTTTAGGAACCATCAGACTTCTCTTGGGACTTGCACAGAGTGCAGATTTAACACTTCAGGCTTTGTGCTCAGAGGTCTATTTATCTGAACTTTAACCCTGTTTCCCACTGACCTTTCACAGCTGCCCAAATTACAGCAAACCAAGGACCTTTGGGTGCTGTCCTTCTTTATGTCCTTTCAGCATGTAACCTTAAGTCCAATCAAGGTCCACAATTGTTAGAGATGTTCTAGTCCCTTGAGTGGGATACGGAGGAGACAGGACCATGGAGAGCTGTATCCTGCGTATGTTTTTTTTACCAGAAGGCAACACCACTTAAATTGCAATCTGACCAGTGACTGGTCAGCTAATGTTATTAGACAGTAAGAGGAGAGGCTGTGCTATTGTGGAAACAATATTACTGTGAGATTGATATTGCAATACTGTAGATCAGGAAAACCATCTATGGGGAGAAAAGGGGATTATTAATATTCATAAAATCAAAATTGAATTAATTAATAAATCATAACAACACTGCACAACTTTTCTTCTTTCACTCTCGGATCCAGGTGCATCTTTGCTCCATCAGGAAAATAAGATATTCAAATATTTGTCCTCTACCTCTGCACAGTTGTGGCTATTTCAACCTTCAGGTTACTTTCCAATATAAGCATGAAAAGGACAAGCTTAAGGGTACCTTTTGCAAATGTTATTGCTTCCTCGTGTCTGGTCTATTTTTTTTTATCACAAACATGAGACAGGGATGTGAAAAGCCATGTTTGGCAAATCATAAGCACTACTTAAGGACCTCTATGTGATATTCAAAGCGTACCTATGATTCAGAAGTTGTCTGAACACGCCTCTCAATATGGAGGTGACTAAACTGTAAGCCAGCAGCTAACAGTGCTGACAAGGTCAACGGTGCTGACAGAGCTAAGGCACCATGTCCAACAAAACTTTTTTCCCAGCTGAAAACACCAGGTGCTCCTCTGGAAACACCCAGCTGGGAGCGCTTAAGAGCACTGTGGAGGCGCAGCGTCTTTTCAGAGGAGGAATAATGTCAGTTGGGGGCCAGCAGGGGGAACTAATGAGCAAGGTACATAACTCCTTGAGATCGGGTGGCGAGATCCACCATTCAATCCTCTCAGGAGTGAATGTGCTAGGAAAAGCAGTATCGGCACTGTCTCTACCTGGAGCTTGCATGTACGGAGCCTGGGTTTGTTGAAGGTGGCAGTGCTGTTTGGGCTGAGAAAGCCATGTGTAAGTTAGGTAAAGGAGGTTATTGTGGTGTGGAGAGCAGTGAGACCTGGCGTTAGGGGAGTGTCTCTGGGACGCCAGAGATCACTGTCTAGCCTCCTGGAGGTGTCGTGGGACCAAATGGATGAAACACTGATGAAAGGAGGTTCCCACCTGATGACCCCAAAGACATGTTAGTTATCACTGCTCACTGGTCTGTATAGTTAAGCCTTGCCATAATGGCTTATCATAGGGCTTAGGAGGTTATTCACTGAGTGCTGATCTTTTCTCTAGAGCACAAACATGTTTATTTGAATTCAGCTGATAAGGTAGAGCACTTGCTGTGGATGAAGGGAAGGCTGAAGCATGCAGGGAGAGAGGTCGGATTCACCAGTCGATGTGGAAGAAGAGAGGAAACATATAATAATGTATATACAGTATATGAGCATATTTCTCCTCCACTGTTCAGCACTTGTAGCACATGTAAAATATGACGACTGTTTTTTGTGGTATTCGTTCCCGCTCCACTGTGACTAGATCACTGGTAACTGCCGTAAAGGGAGAGAGGGAGTGTGACTTCATTCTCTGCTCAGGACGCCTTCACTCCACTATATCTTTACATAGCAAATTCTCGTTTGCTGATACATTAATGCTTTGAATGTCATATACCTCTGGAAACTCTGGAGTTTATAGGAGCTCTATAATATCATGTGTGTATTGGCTTCTCTCTGATGACATAAATACAACGTATGCATCTTGATTAGAAGTATCATTAAAGCATTATGGGAAATGTAGTAAATCCCTAACTGAAACAAGAAAGGGTAAGGCAGAAAGAGGGGGAAGTGAGTATAGGGGAAAGCAATTTACGGCAGTCAGAAAGTAACACCTGCTGCACAGTGAGTGCTTCAGATGAGATGAGATCTCTCAGAGTGAAAGGATCTGAGAGATTACTTTTGCTTTACATTCCATTAAAATGCCCTACAACTTTGGCAGCACTGTGATGTGCGGTCAGCTTGCATCAGCACTGATACTACCTCCGATATCAAAGTGTCATAGAGAGGAGAAGAGTACAAGTGTGACACACTGGGCAAAATGAGTAAAAGCAGACTCAGCAGATTGGGTTAAAAGTGTCTCTTCTGGGCCTTTGTTGAGGCTTTACAGGTGGCAACTTGAAGACAGCCAGAAGCATACACATCTACCGGAGGAATGAGGGGCAGGTGTGTAGGAAGGATTGGGATCATGAGCGGTTATATAATTTAAAAATTCTTATCCCAGTGCCTTCTGCATTAATTTATATCTGGTATTAACAAGCATGTTGTCCTTATCCAGATAAGATACCCTTGTGCATGTTGATGGCAGATGTAAGTGAGGTCACTGAGTATGGCTACTGGTTATGCATGTGAGGAGTGGCAGGTCTGAATGGAGAGGATGTTAAGGGGCTATTCTGCTGATTGTCAACGAGCCTTGTATCATAACAATGTGGGTAGTGCAGCATGTGCAAATGAACAGTAGGGAACATCCCTCCATCTTTGAGCTGTCCAGATCTCCCTGCTCATCTCACAGCTCACAGCTCACAGCTGAGTGTTAACCAGCGAATTTTCACTGGCTGTAAGGCTGTTGCTCAAACTACACATTGCACTTTCACATTTCCAAATGCCCTCCACCATGGAAACAAAGAGTATAGAAGCGGACTGAGAGCGAGACCTGCCACCCACCTCTCTCAAACTCAGAGCAAACTCTGATCAAACTGTAAAACTAGGCAACGCTGATCAAATTTAAACCAAGACTGTGCTACTGTATTTCCTTTTTCTCTCGTCATATTTAAGTGCACTGTTTGGCTGTAATACGAGAATTCGTACAGGAAGTGGGCGCCTACTGTTGTACTGTAAAACAGAGGCTGAAAATACTGCCTTCAAATGGTAAAACTAAGCAGTGCTAATAGAATAAGAACCAAGACTCAAGCAGACATTACATCACCAACTAGCAGAAGTGTTTACTGGTCTAGTGCAGTGCATTCAGGGGGTTGTAGGTTTTATACCTCTTGAGCAAAAGCAAGTTTTCTCAGGTTATACACAATTTTGTAATGTATTAATTTCAATTAATTGAGAATAACAAATGTGAGAAATGTGAGAAATACACAATCTTGTATTTCTTAGGTTTTACCTGCATCTTGCACAAACACATGAGAAATAACTGTAGACTGAACCGTGACATGATGCAGGTATTCACAGATATGTAATTAGGCAACACATTCCTTCCTGCAAACACAAACCTCGGCTCTTACACTGCAGCGTGTGCCGAGCAGTGCCTTGAAGCTTTTGTGCGTAATCATTTCGTTTCCAGGAGCTTGCTTTGAAAATGAGAAGCAGCACTCACCTTTTTATAGTGACACCTCCTGCTATTTCCACGCTCTGTTCTAAAAGTGAATGAGCAGCTAAAGTGACAGCAGAAGAAGAAGAAGAAGCACAAGGCTACAAGGCAGAGGAGATGAGAGATAGTGCTGACAGATCCCGACATGTGAGGCGACTTCACTGTGATAATCAGCAACCTCTGACACTGGACCTGCCACGAATGAGTAGCAACTAGACACAAAGAATCCGTGGCCGGCTAATTAACAGAACATGCTAATGAGATGATTTGTCCATGATGCTGGTTGCAACCGCAGAAGAGAGAATGACAAGAGAGCTAGAAGAAGGGTGAAGGAGGAGAACAGGAAGGAAGCAATCAGCGTGGAAGCACGGAGAGTGATATTTAAAGGTGATTAAAGCTAATTTACTGAAGCTCCACTCTGGTGGTGTGCTTGCACGCAGGTGGAAATCATGTGTAAGTAGTCGGCTTGATGAGGCAGTCAGTGTTACCGGCGTTACATGGTGTTTGGTCATAGACCTTTTACACATCGATTACATTACTTCCCAAGTGGGGCGACCTCTAGCTCACCAGGTAGTGTGTGTGTGGCTCAGGTTCGATTCCAGCCAACAATCCTTTGCTGGGTTTGCCCCATTCGTTAATGAAGGCAAAAATCCCTAAAAAAAAATCATATCACGCCAACCACTCCCTTCTTCCTTTTGCTGTTGTATGGGAATACAACCAATTCAGTTAACTTTAATAAAACAGTCCCCACGTTCATCAAATTAAAAAAAAAAAAAAAAACAACTTCAATTTGTAACACACTAAGCTTGTTATCAATACTTAGTTGGACTACTTTCCAAGCACAGAGCAGCAGGAGTCAGTTTTCACTTATCACCTCATCAGAATCCACCAACAACAGTGGGAGAGGCTTTGGTGTCAAAGCCAAAAGCAAAAGGGCCTATCTGGCAATATTTCAGATTTAAACCTGATGCTAATAGGATCTGATGGCATTAATGAGGCAATTTGTAAACTTTGTCTGATGAAGGTGGCAGCACCTGGAGGCAACAATCTACACACACACACACACACACACACACACACACACACCTTCAGGCATGCCAAAACAGTGAGGTTTTCAACATGGACCCTGAAGGAAATTTAACATCGAACTTTAGAGATCAAAATAAGCACTCTATAGAGATTGAGCCTCAATGAAAAATATCATTTCTTTTAAAAAGTGTGGTGTAATTGGTCTGATGTTGTCACTGTGGCATCTCCACTAAGTGGTGGACTTATTGAAGAAAACAACTTAAAAAAAACAGAAAAGCTTTCTCTCTCATTCTGCCATAAATACTTTGATACATAACACTCCAGTGTATCATTTTAGCTATTACTATTTTTAAAATGTGACTATCAACACGAACAGAGCTGTCTGTTTCTGTTTTAAAGTGTATCTGGCTTGTTTAGCGTGTACATGAACACTATTGTAAAATTAACTAATGATTTGACAATGTATTAATTAGCCTGAGTGTTGTTGGTAAGTATATGTTTTCACTTTGAATGAACCAGACTGGCCTCCAATCTACTAAGCTATAGGCTAAACACATCTTGTCTCTGTCTTCGTGCTTAACACACAGACATGAATTACATATCAATCTTCTCATCTTACTTTCGAAAAGGAAAGCAAATAAACTTTTTTTTTTCCCCAAAAAATGTTAAACAATTACTTTAATCTTGCATTAAATTATTTCTGCTTATGGGCAGGGACGAAAAGCTAAAGCTATGGCAAATGTTTTAGCAAACAGTTGTTAATGTACAGACCTAGCAGATACGGAGCAACATTAATGTTGATTCTGAGTTGTGGTTATGTCCACAAGATGAATGTAAGATGAACATTCAGTCTCCTTTTAGCCGTGGTTTGTTCCCCAACAACGCCAGAAAATGTTGTTGCTAAATACTCACCTGCATTGACTAGCTAGCTGCTAATTGTGTCTGTCGTTTGGCGGGTGCCATGACATTTTTCAAATTGCTCATTATTCCGAAACCCTCTGAAAAATATGCCATTGGTCCAGGAGCCCATTTGTCTGACAGCCCATTATCCTGAAATCAAACACCCACTGTAAAGCCCATTGTTCGGAAAATACACACTGTCCCTAAAGTAAGACAGATTCATTACCTGTAATATTTTTAGCGCACTACAAAGGTATGACCCACCCTAACCCCTAACCCTAACCCAGCCCTATTCTGCCTCTAATTGGCTTACCCTGATATTCTTACCAAAACCCTAACCAATCTCACTACTCTTGCCTATATATAACTAATCCAACCAACAAAGGCAACGAGTAGGGTGGGTCATGCCTTTGCCATAAAAAAAAAAAAGTATACCAGAAAGGTCAGATGATCTGTTTGGAAGAGTGTTTATTTTCAGAGCAATGGCTGTTAGGTTTCGGAATAACTGGCTGTTGGACAAAAAGGCTTCATCCAATGGGGCATTTTTTGGACTCTCAGGGTTTCGGAAGCTGGCAGAAAAATGGGCAGTCCCTGTTTGGGTGCTGGGTAGGTTTTGTACAGTGGATTTTAGTTACCTTTTTAAATGAAAAAAGCTGTGTGCTGAAAACAGACCTGGTGACATCAGTGAGAATAAGAAACAGTGAAATAATGGTTGGAAAACCAAAACAATGAGTTGAAAATTGCTCAAACCTCTGTAGAGCTGAGAGGAACTGCAGAGCTGAGCTTGTTGGCCTGTTACCTTTTACATACAAGCAATAATGTGATCCATTGTTAATATGAAATTATTATGTTTGCCTGTAATTACATGTTGTGAACCATAGACACCACAGGAACTCAATATAAATGTAAATGTATTCCTACGCAGTTTCGCGGGTCCGTGACCACATCAGTTGTACCTTCACTTGGACTAAATTTGGTCTGTGTCCATCTACTGACAATCAATGAAAACTGCAAGGTGCAACCAAACCTCTTCCCCACTTTCACTCTTACACATTCTACTCTCAACCAGCGGCCCACCCCCTCACTGTCTGTTTCCTTTGCTTTCGACATCAGCCCAAGCTATTTTTAGCTCCGTCCAGGGGGAGAGGGAAGTGGAGAGGGAATGACACAATCGCTAATAAAGGGGTGGATGAGAGGAGGAGGAGGAGGAAGAGGAGAAAGCGTGGGCGAATTCAGGATGGGTGCTCATTTCAATATTCATAGAAGCAGCTGCGCTCACAAAGGTTCTGAGACGTCGATGAGCACGGATGCATTGGTGGAAATCAATAGAGGCCTTTGCTGTTGAGAGTTCTGGATGATAGGCTTGACTAATAAGTGGAGCATACTAATTAGAAGTTATGTGGGACATGCTAATGTGATGGGGCAATGACAATAAAAGCGAGAGATGATTTGTTCCTGCATGAGTTACGGCAGAAATACATTTTTTATGCAGTGGTACTGAACAACTGCATTGAAGGTCCTCATCTTTATGGTTAAGGTAATCTCACACTCTCTAAGAATATAGGCTACATTTATTGTTGCATATTACAAGCTTGTGTCTACTGTGTATCTCCTGTGCCAGAAACCAGTGCTTTAGCTGCCTCATCTTCAAAGAACTGAAGACATCCTGAGCCTTTGTCAATATTTTCTCTAGTTCTCTGTGAGCTTGACAAGACAGGCCTGGTCGACTTATGTCACAGTGGCTCCTAACAACCAATTCTGTGTTGTTCCTGACAGATTGGGATGTTGGTCTGTCCACCACTTTGGTCCAGACAGAAATATCTCAACAACGTCTGGATGGAGAACCATGAATTTTGTTCAGATATCCATGATCTACGAAGGGTGCATCCCAGTGACTTTGGAGATCCTCTGCCTTTTCCTGTAGGGCCACCATGAGGTTTACATATGTGGTTTTGAGTGAAATGTCTCAACATTCATGGCTCCCTGACTTTGGTGATGCCATGACTACTTATCTCCTTCCATCATCAGATCAGAAATATAATTGGTTTAATACCTTGGATCATGATCAAACAATCTCCAAACCCATCGGCTATTGGTCTGATGACGATATGCCTCCGGTGACAGTGGCCAATAGTTTGGGAGATCTAGCTAAGCAAATGGGTATCTTATTTTGACTAATGTCTATAAACAGATTTTTGCATTTAATGCAAATAAATGACTGAAAAAACTGTAACATAAAGCTAAATTGTTGTCGACTAACAAGACTAAACAAAACAGTTTTGGCAAGTTTTATTTTTTCCGATTGAGTTCTAATGAAGTGTGTTTTTTGAAGGGTTAACAAGGCAATTAAGATAATCTTCGGTGTAACAGAGAAACCTAAATTCAGAAGGTGTACAGTCATATTTCTCTGTTTAATGGCGAAAATACATATAAGAGGATTAACTTTCTTGTAATTTTGTGAGTTATTTGAGCTATGAGCTTGCAGAACATAGTGAACTCCTGGTTGGGAGGTTGGAACACCGCCCACTAATATCATCATATACTGTATAACATGGTGGTGAAATTTCGGGAAGGTATGACGCCTAATGGCATGCTGTTGTTAGCATTGCATAGCTTTATTTGTAAGAGATACCTTAAGGTTTGGGACTGCCTATTTAATGGGAGCTCAGATTTACATTTTTTTTACTGTTAAAAAATATGCCTCATATGTCTCATAATATTAATATACAATATATATATCTATAACTGCATTTCACCTATTATTGAAAAGAAAAGTTAAAAAGGGCCGAAGTCAATCTAAAGGATATTTAAATTGTCTTCCTATAGGCTACTGATTGGAAGCATTCACCTACAGTACCACATGACGACTTCTATTTCAATTTCAGTCTATTTAAACTATGATGCTAATTGTTTCAAGATGTAAAATATGATCAATTAAATGTTTGATCTTTGTTCCATTCAGTCCACTCAGCTATTCTGCTTTATACAACTAAACATTCACTACAGCTAATCATGAACCAATCAGTGCTCGGGCTAATGTATGTCTGGTAGACGTCAGCAGTGCCGTATGAGAAGATGATGGCACCAGCTGTGGCACATATTGCCCATGTGTACTACAGAATGAGTAAAAAGGTCAGCGAGCGGGAAATGGGAGTCATATCACTCAGAACTGCTGCCAGCCGCTCTCCAAATGCTCCATATGAATGACTTCACTAATGACACTAAATGGCATTTCAGCAACACTTTCCCATCATGGTGAAAAGACATTAAAACTGTAGAGCTTGTTTCCAAAACTGACTTTTGTGTTTAATCAAGTGCTTCAGCAGCTCACAGGAAACAACGAAAATGTACACAGACTTAAGAGAGACACAAAAATAAACTTCTGGATAAATATATTTGGTATTTCTGGTTATTTACTAAAGGTATCAAAGTGAGACTTTGGGTATTTTCATGCACACCACAACACTCACACAGATCAACTTGACTTAAATAAAATTAAAAAATATGTCTGCCTCTCTTGGGCTATTCTATTACCGGCACCAGCAGGCCTGCACAGCTTACACTAACTGCATCTTACAGGGAAAAATTGATGTTGCAAGTAAAAGGCACTCAGAGAAAAGCTGGGCCATGCCAATAAACTCAAAGCGAAATAACCACAACCACGTAAGCAATGGAATAGTTTCATTCCAAAACCATGGATATTTATTTACGTTCTGCTTTAAAAAATACAATCTAAAATTTAAAACATGTTTCTGTCCTTAAAAATAATATAATTATAACCCATAATGTGCTTCACTGTAATAATGGAAATTGTAACTTTGTTCGTGTCGGTTTCTTCAGATGGCAGGTGTCTCATTTTGGAATGAAACAGTTACATTTAACACTCACAGCAACACACTTGAAATCATTACAACCAGAGAGCCATTGAAACAGAAATAAAAAAGTGTAGGCAACTGCCTCAAATAGATACATACTGCACTGTATGTCTAAATTTGCTCTGTCTACCCAAAATAGACGATACATAAATAGTTTAATACATAAATAGTCTTTACAGCGTGTACAGGGATGTTTATAAGACACTCACTGTTGGAGGTACATTCAGAAATGTGGCTACAATCTTAGATAGACACAGTACCTAAAGTATCTATGATATGTCATTAAGAAGAATACACAGTATTTCAGAACAAATATGTGTGCACATGAATGAACACATCAACATTGAGGGATTATCTGTGATAGTCTTGGGGTTTGGGGGCATTGGGGAGGCAGTGGGGACACCAGGAGGAACAGATTGGGTGTAGCTTTGGTGTGCACATACACGTACAGTACACGTTACAGCTGCTGCGCCATGTGACGACTGTAGTTGCAATTCCATGCAAAAAAAATTTTAAAAAATGGACCACGTGTGATGCCCAGTAAACATTTTATCAAAGAGATAGAAATCATATCTAATCAATCAATACAGTAACATCGCTACAGCTGGTGAGAAGCTGCTGGGTCGTCCTCGAAACCACGTCACCTGCTGCTAAAGACCATACACTACCATATTCACTGCTGCTACATTTTTAGATCCACAACTAAGATTTTACTCTTCCTTCAAGGTACAATTCACAACAAACTGTCTAATCTGACTTTAGAGTCACCTGTTGCTAGTGTATGGAGCTCAACAAGGGACAACATCCAAGACAAAGGCATTAAGACAGTTTTCACAATAGCTACCACTCTGTTTTACAGCTAATCTGATCAATCAGGAAGTTAACCCCCCCTCCTCCTGTGCCCAGAGAAGTGTTAACTTCATTCCCATTTCACTAACCCAATTGCCTATATAAGGAATAATGTGAATCCGTCCTTGGAGAGTGGGAGAGTGGTGGGAAAAAGAAGGAAAAAATTGATTTTCCCCTCGCCGCTCAAACCTAAACGTCCAGTGGTGTCGCCTCTGATTGGCTCAGCAGGAGGCGAGGATCAGAGTAATCAGGCCGTTGTGCGCTTTGTCTTTGTTGGTGTGTGTTCACTGAAGCATGTCGCTAATAGGATTTCCTTGTCATACATTGTACAAGTCATCTTTGACAAGTCCAAGAGTGCTGTGGAGAGCGATTTCATGTGCGGGGACTGAAAAAGCAGGCCATTACCTCCGAAGCTTAATACCTAACAGAGTGGTGCTCTCTATTGATCCGGCACAGCTGGATCACAGTTATCCACCACAAAGCTTGGTGGCAGGAGGAAAGAGTGTTGACCTTTGTGCTTGATAACACAAAATTGGACAGCAGACCAAAACATGAAAGCAAGTGGGCTTTCTTTGGATTATTCACTCTGGGAAAATGTGTTGAGCAAGCGAGCTCTTCTTGCATGATTTCGCCTTATTTCCCTGCTTCGCTTTTTACGTAATAAGTGCACTGGAGCAGCTGGAGACTAAGTGGTACCTCAACCTTCATGTTTTTACATAGAGGGAAAATCATGTTTATTTACCTCTGTCAGCAAGGCCAGGTTTAAAGGGACAGTTCATCCCCAAGTCAAACTTACCTGTAGTGCTATTTATTAGTCTAGATTGTTTTTTGTGGGAGTTGCCAAGTGTTCGAGATATCTGGCTTGTCTTGATTATAAGGGAACTAGATGGCACTCTGCAACTTCTGTGTGGTGATGGTGGGTGTAGTTTGGTCGAAGGAAAATAGCTCCTACATGAAACTACTCACAACAAGGTCTGTGGATTATCTTGAGCAACAAGGTCATGATTTCTGGAAAATGGCATTGCTGTTTTCTGGCACTTTGAGCACCACAAGCAAAGCGTCATGTAGTTCCATTATATTTGAGAGAAGGCAGACATCTCTATCTCCAGCACTCAGCAACTCACACCAATGTAGACTTATCAAAAGTCTAGCAGGTAAGTGGAAAACTATGTATTTAGATTTTGGGGTGAACTGTCCCTTTAAAGTGGCAAACTTGTGGTCCTAAGTTCCTAACTATGATTCCCTTGGTAGGAAAAATTATTGTCCCTCTAAAAGACACAGTTAAACCAATATGCGCATGCCCAGACGTCTGACAGCTTCTTAAAGACTTGTGCCCTGATGACTTCTAAGGTATGCTGATCCAGTTGCTCCTATCAAGCATATCTGTTCATAGATGACACCTCCTATCCCACACAGACACCTCTTTAGAGAGACGGTGCACTGTCTAGCTGCAGATAGAGGACCAGGAAGTGTTAAATGACCACCCCTGAGGAGCCTATTTCTCACATATTTCCCTGACACAAGAAGCCAGTCTTGGAGCAATGATCTGTAGTGCTGCTGTCAGCTGCACTGGATCCCCAAGTAAATCCATAATAAAGAAAGACAAAAAGAACAGGTGAGGGGGAGTTTTGTGAGTGACGCATGCTTTACCCTGTGTATCTGCTCAGAATGGTGATGATGCTAAAGTTGCCTTTTCTGAATACATATGTGTCTTCCTGTCTGAGTCAGCAGTCATAAAGTTTCCCTGGCACAATGTTTCTAATGTCATTCAGCTCTTTTACCCTCTCTGTCCTAGTGCATAGAAGAAAAGCATGGATGTCTCTACACCACATTCTTCTTTTTAGTTGCTTTTCTCAGTCAAAAAGTCCAACTTCAAGTGCTCTGTCCTGGCTAACAGGGATCGGACTGCCCTTCATCACAAAGTGCCCTGATCAGCGGTGAAGAATCCCCCTTCCTTCTTTTCCCTCCTTCTCAGTCTGTGGGCCCTCCAGCAAACGGCTGCCACCAGCAGCATCACCACGCCGGCACACAGCAGTGCCACTGACACCACTTTGGTCTGGAGCAGCGTATTAAAAGTGAATGTCACCCCAGTGCCTGCCATGCCAATCACAAGTGAGATCACGCCAAACGGGAACACGCAGCGGTACCAAGACTTCTCTGTCCCGCCTGTAGCCTGAGCAAGTCTCTCCAGCGTGGGGAGAGACTCTGGAGGTTTGGCCAGGTCTCTTCCAACACTTCCTTCCCCTTCCCCGCAGCCGTTCAAACCCTGGTTCTGGTTCTCAGAGTCCTGGGGTAAGGTGTTAGCCTCGCTGCTGTTGCCGCAGTCCAGGTCCGGGTGAAGGACCGGGGCTGGGGGCTGGCGGCCTGAGGAGCAGCCCATCTCTGAGCTGCTGTCCTTGGGTAACGATGCGAGAAAGGCTGCCTGTTGGAGGCGGTCCTCTCAACGTGCGTCCGATGGTTGCTACTGGTGCTTGTGATGCTACAGGGGGGATCTCTGAGGCTGCTTTGCGTGCTGTCAATGTCAGTGAGGTTGCTGCTGTTGTTGTTGCTCTCAATATTTGCCAGCATGTGCCTGCAATTGGAGAGATGGAGAGAGAAGAGCTGAAAATAGAAAGTGGGAGATGAGAAGAGAATAGAGCTAAAATGTAAGACCTAAAAGGGAAAAATATTTCAGCTTGGCAACAGATTTAAACATTTAAAAAATGCCAAAAAAGAAGAGGTGAAAGAGAGAAAAATGAGACAGAATTTTTAGTTTTAGTATCACACACACATACACACACACAGTTGCAAAGAGGATACACTCACCCTGTATTCTCGATTTCCATCAATGGGTGAATGTTATTATTGCAGCCTTGTCTCCCAAGCTGCTCGTAGCAGCGGCAGCAGCAGCGATGTGTGTGTGTGTCTGGTGATGACCATAGACTATATAATCACAGAGGAGAGGGGGAGGGGCCTACGGGAAAGCGGTAGACGGCATGCAGAGCTCCGATTGGCTCCCTCGGCACAGTCATTCAGAGAGGGGGGGTGGGGGTGAGGTTAACTGTTCAGCGCTCTCATTCAGTGATATTAATTTATTATTTAGTGTGACGAGGAATTTGAGATGTCCCGTAGGTAGTGCCTCATTCAGGGTCTGCTGTAGGCTGCAGAATGAAAATGACGCTGGCAGAAAGGCAGAAAAGATGCAATGTGGCATTAATGGCAGTGTAACATTGGTGTTTAACTAACAGCACTGCATGACATGTAATTAGTGAGGATTTAAAAAGCACCTAAATTGCAATTAAGGGGTTTCCACATGACAACAGGGATGTGTGATTCAGGATTTAAGTGAAAGCATCCACAACACGTTAATTGAAAACACGGCTCTTCCCACTCCCCCCTCTGCCCTCCCATTGTCCCTGATCATGTGCGTCATCCGTGTTCCCCTTCACAAAGGCATGACAGTCAGCCTAGTCATGGTCGGCGTCCTCGTCACATTTCCCCCATATGTGTCCCCTTGTTGTTCACGCTCCCCTTTCTCCTCTCAGACAATGACGGGGGACACATGAGCCAAAGCCACGCATCCCTACGGGTGGCTCGTATCACAGATAGCATACAGTGCATCGTCTGCATGAACAGTGATCTATAATCTCCATGATTTTGTTCCTTCTTGAGGCAATGAAGTTTCCTAATCCGCAAGATCTGCTGCAATTATCCCGCGTCCGATTTTGGCAGATATCTCACAGGCACAGCTGCTGTGAGGGAACAGTAATCACATTGGTTAAATAAATCTCAAATGGTGAAGCCACAGAGCCACAGTTTTCTTTTACTGAAGCACATTGGAAATGGCAAAGGGTAAGGGGAACTAATTCAAACAAAAACCATCCATGGTGAATACTGAATCCAGACGGTGGTTCATTATGCAGCTACTTTAATGATAATAACCGCCACACAAAGGGCTGTAATCATCCTTCCTATTTTGGGGGGAATAATATTCTATTCCTGGGGGTGATCAGTATCTCAACAGTGACAGATTTGTGCAAAAATATAGGGATGTAAATGCATATAGATATACAGAGATGGAAGATAATATACAAGAGAGCGTTTCCAATTTGCACCAAGAATTGTTCAGGGACTCAAGCCAATAAACTCTTATGAATATCTGCAGCCCCATAATAGAAACGAAAAATAGGCAATGCTACAGAAAAGTTTCCACCCCAGAAGTAGGGATTTACAGATTCTAGGCACTCTTCCACCCTATATAAAGCAGCTCTTTCATAGAAGCATTTCTAAGAACTTTTAAAGTAAAATTAAGGGTGTAATCATGTTTCTTATGGTACCACCCTGGTCATATCTTGTATTCTTGTGTATTACTGTGAACGTGAGTGTGTTCGAGTGCGCAAATGGGTCTGTGCCAGGAAGACTAGAAAATTGATAAGTGGCTCTTGGCAGGTGATTGGCACAAGTGTTGAGCACTCCCTATAAAAAGCGACGCAGCCACAGGAGCACTTGTACACTGATTGTTCGTGGCATCACTGATACCCTGATGGTGATGCGAAACCAGGTTAGTTAACAGTAGAAAGCAGCATGAAAGCCAGTGATAAAATGGTATGGTGGTTACTACTACTCTTAAGTATCTCTGTCTTTATATATCTCAACCTCGGTGCTGACTAATTTGGAAGACTGCTGGATTTTGTGGCCGCGCATAATTGCATCATGCCAGTAAAATGGTTAAAATTAGCGTGTAGACTTGGGCTTCGCATTTCCAACACTGCTATTTGGAGCCGATTAAAGCTGACCGGAGCTGTAGCCATACATACCCATTACTACAGCAGAGTCATTTGACCCAGGAATGAATGCCACTTGTAACCTTTCTCATTAAGCACAAAAGGTACACATTAGCAGATGTTAATGGATTTTTTGTGCAGTGGGAAAGGGGCTTGATGGCGTTGTCCTGCTGAAAGTAGTAGGGATGGGCTGTTCTGTTCACTTGTTCTTTTCCTGCCTAATTAAGTTAGGCAGTCTGGTATGTATTTTGGTTTCTTTTATTTTCTTTCATTTAAATTTGATTAATCAGCAAGTTTAAACTATTTTGGTTTGTTTTGTTGGTCCTGGCCAAATCTGAATACTGACTGAAAAACAAGTATGTTCATACAGAACTGCAAATAAATGAATTTTTTGGGGACCTGGGGAGGATGGCAGCTCAGTTTGTGTTATGTCTTGGTCGGGGGGGGCGTAACACTTAAATATCTTACGTAAGTAGTGCACATTGGCACACTGACATTGTTTGCATCTGAAAGTTGTCAAATGCATTGCATCATAACTTTCAGGGTGGATTAAAAACATGTTTTGGTTCATCACTTGTCACATTTTGGACTGCAAGCCACTATTGTTCGACTTTTGGTCTCACCTTGATACCAAAATGACCTTGTTGACAATCATAAAATGGAGGGAAATGCCACACAGTCCCTTTATTTTCCCAGCCATTCACTGTGCATGGCCTCAATGAACTGGTACAAATAAGATTTGTTTACTGGCCTTGAACATGGACTGACGCTCCCCAGTCTAACAAAATGCTTGAAGTCTTCTCCTTAGCAATAGACTTTTCAGCCTAACACCTGTTTTTAATCAGCTCTGCTAATCAGCCTTTTTCACAGCAGACATTTTGACTCAGTACGAAACACACAGGTGTAATTAATAGCATTAATTATGGTTAGGCTCCATTGAAATGTCCCAGTATGCCCTGTGCAGTCAGCATGCATGAACAATACAAGGGCATGGAAACTGGCACGCCAAAATGGAATGCTGTCATTAATAATGCATAATTAATTGTAACTGCTTTTCCTGCCATTACATGGCTAATTGTTAGTAGTGGAAAAGGCCCACTGGGGTCAATCAAGCTTAAATTACCTGGTGCAGCGAATAGTTTAATGCTACAAGAGGCGATTGGAGAGGTTTTAACAGGCATTGTCGTGAGTTTAGCTTTATATGAAGAATCCAGTATTCAATCAAACAATTAGCATTTCATCCTACATACCTGAACCACTGCCTATAATTTAGTTGAAGGTTCTGCATGCAGCATTAAGAGAGTTAATATAGCAGCAAACCACTATTTGCTATGTAAAGATATAGTGGAGTAATGGCGTCATGAGCAAAAAATAAAGCCTTGTACCCTCTGTGTGTGTTGTAATCCAAGATTCTCTGTGGCTTGTAGTAAACCGGTCGAGCTGCTCGTGCATGTGTGTATCTCACAAGATAGTCTGTCTCTGCTGCCTTGCCCCGCTCTCAAACGATGGTTACTGCTGATTCTGGGACGTTATCTTTTTCAGAAGCATAGCGCTCACTCTCTGGTTCCCTGCTGGTAAACACGTTTACCTCTGCCAGGACTATTGCTGTTATTTAGTGCTGTTCATGGAGTTAGCTGCTAGCCACTGGCTCAGTCATCTCCATGCTGAGAGCTGTGTCCAACATGGCTCTAAAATTCAGAACAGAAAGATTCACGATTGACCTTGTTTGCAATTCAAAGTGACCTGTCAACAGTTTTACAGATGTCTCTTTTACAGTGGTGGACCATGGGGAAACTGCTTCCTGGGCCATAGGGGATTTTTTTTGGTGCAATACCAAAAGTGGCCACTGGGTAAAATTTGCTGCAAGGGAGAGCGGCTTACCTGGGGGCATGATTATTTCAGCATAGACTGTATAAAATAATGTACGTAGCTACCGTGACATCACCAATTGGTTTGCGGACTCCCGTTTAGAAGCCTTGAGTTTCATATTATAGCTGTAGCCCTCTTGATTTTTTGGAGCCTGAAGTTACCATATTTGGACGGAAGGATGGAGCTGGGGAGGAACGAGGGGTGGATCTGACTCACGGACTATCACTATAGCTATGTTTCCATCCAAGAGTGATTCGAATCATTGGGAAATGCGTATTAAAAGAAGTTTCCATTAAATGTACGGACTTTGGTGAAAACTACGAACTCCAGCCAGTTTTCCGCAGAACCGGCAACAAAACAAGTCTCGCATTCTTATTCTTCTACGTTTTGTGGCGGTTGGCAACCGGCTTGTAAATGAATTACCGCCTTCTCGACCCGGAGTGTGGATATCACCATGGAGAGAGGTGCACTACATCCATCCATCCCCCGTTTTGCGAATCAACATTTTTTCTTATCAACCAAAACTCGGCTAAAGCGAGCGTATTTTAGTTTGTGCGAATCAGGGGATTTTAATTCGAATTTCGACGTTTCCCTTAAATATGCATACCTTATACCTAACAGAATGTATAAACGGATGAGTTTATAAAAATTCCCCCCTTGTATTTGCTCGCTGTTTAAGGTTAATTTCTGTTTATTAATAAAGTACTGTAAAATACCTTCAAAGCAGTAAGCTTATTTTTATGCATAGCTTGTAGTGTAGCTTGTACCTAGCAACCACAGTGTAATGTTTCTGTAGCTTAACTACTTCCAGAGAGGACTATCATTAGCTTGCAGTTTTGCTAGCTACAGTTTAAACAAATATACTCTATAACAGAAGATACCGCACTATGAACAGCACCAGTGGATCAAAATGGTATACACCTTTAGTCTCCTATGTGGACATGGTTCTCTCTCCACTGCATGAATGAAACAATACAACACCATACAGTACAAATTTCATATGTGTAAGATCACGTCAGTTGTTGCTCTCAGGAGAGCATGTCTACTACAACAGAGACATTTCTCAAACACGGATAATTTTCTCCTGATTTGTCTGTCTGAACAAATTTTTCAAACGGTCTCTGTTTTAAAGCGGCTACCCCAATACCAAAGGTAATGCTAATACTATGGGTTTAAGTTAAGGAGAGCGGTTAGCATAGCTGCTAACAGATGCTAACTTTGACATGGAGAACACTGGATACACCAAACTGTTAGTGTGATGTTCCTGCTTATCTTTCTGTCTATAGAAATAGTTGGTCAGGATTCGAATTAGCTTAAAACAGCCAGAATATACAGCGGACATTTTGACTGATAGGCTAGCATTAATCACCACTGTTAGGGGTGCTGCTGATTCACTGACAAGGCTACTAGTACACCTGGTTGTAATTTATGTTAGCAGCTAATGCTAGCAGCTACACCTGTGCTTTTCTTGCCAATATAGTTGAAAAAGTCCACAGTGAGATAGGTCTGTGATTCAAATTATGATGACAATATGTCTGTATCAAAGCTATAGTTTCTATGTACTTGATATGAATTTACAGTAGTCTAACGTTTTGCCAGTGTTGGAGTAAATGGGTCAGTGCTTAAGTGCTAATTAGCGGTATGCAACCTAGCATAGCAGAGAGCACACTGAGTACCTAAATTAGTCCCTGTGTGCTCACGGTGTTAATGACAGGTTCACTTAATGAGGACATACAATGTGTATGACATTGCAGGAGACCGTGCCAATGTCCCGGTGTTGGATTAGAAATTAATCTGAAGGTAAGACAGTATTTTCTATTTTAACCATTTTGTTTGTGGCCTTATGGTCATAACATGCAGTATATGCTCAGTTTGAGAGCCATGACTGTTGTATTTTTTCTTTCTGTGTTTGGTTGGGCTAATTAAGGCATTAACAGTCTCCAGTGTTATTACTGCAGTCTGGTTGGATGTAATCTAATCGCAGAAGTTGGTTTCGAAAATGGCTGTCTGGTTAAAGATGGTTGTTAAAAAATTACACCAGTGTAATCTCTGCCGTTCTTTTCTGACTATAAAGAGTACTTTGATGCTTTTTGTTTTCACTTGTCTTTATGGAGGCTTGTCTGAGGTAACAACCCTCCATAAAGCATCTGCAGGTGTTAAAGGAGCAGAAGGAAAATGCAGCCAATCTGCGACAGAAATGCTGACTGCGTTTTTAATGGTCCTCATCTAATGTATGTTCACCGCGTTTTACTTCCTGCAACACCATGTAAATGTCCTGAAATGTCCTAACATCCTGCTCCTGACAACATTTGCTAACCATCTCCAAGTAGTAAAGCAAAGGCTGAGATAATCCAGAGACATAATCACATGTTAAAGCACTTGCTGTGAAGGCGATGTGACATTATCTAGCATTAAGGCAAATGTGCGTGCCGCAAGTTGTTGTGTCTGTGTGTCTTCATTTGTGGAAGAAGGTCATTCAAATAACAGATAGCAGCCTTTAATAATGGATAGTGTGAGTGTTTCAACTCACATGGTGGGAGAAGATGAGGTGGGAGGAGGAGGAGGAGGTGGGGGAGGAAGAGGAGGAGGACTGGATGAGAGCTATAGAAAGATCTTACACGCTACTGGCCGCTGTGCTGCCGTCACCCGTTCATGCTGGGTAACGATGAGGAGCTTTGTGCCAAAGATAGGCATGCAGGAAAACATGTACCCACCCACACACACACACACACACACACACACACAGACATGAAACCACCCATACCCATGTACACACATAGACACATAAACGCGGATTCCTTTTGGGTCAGTGGAGCTAGTGATTGTTTATCAGGAGGTGAAATGAACAAAAAAGAAAATCTCTGTTGGAAGCTGGACCAGTTGTGTATTTGATGTGGTGTATGTGTGTGTGAGAGCTAAAATGCATGGCTGACAGTAGCAATGTACACTATCAATGCTGTTTTGTTTTTTTCTCAAATACATAATTGTGCAGATTATATCATTTCTATTCATAAGCTTGTTTACAATGAGATGACTATCAGTTAGAGGGCAGGAAGTGATAAATCCATATACTGCGTGAACTGGAAATAGATGAACATGGCTACATAAAATGTTGGGATGAACCTGCAGGCAGTATTGTTGGCAGAAATCAAAACTCATGTTGGATGTGATCCAGACAAAATGACGCAAAGGGATTTATTTCACAACTTGATCGAACTGCCCAGAGTGGACGTGGTCTTCATTACAAATTAGCTCGTCCTCCAGACCTCTTAAGATTACTAAAGTTACAAAGCAAGCAGTGTAGTGGACTATGACTATTTTGTGTCCAGTTGGGTCCATGACTGAAACACCTGCTGCATTGTTTTTATGTTTGAGTAAAACTCTTTTATATGTCAACTCTGTACATGGATGCACTGCTGTCAGGCCAACATTGCTAGCTAACATTAGCTAACTTTAGCCACTATTTTCTACCTACAAGGTCAACCCTTCCCAGGGGTCTGGTGAATTGCCAATAAAAATCTGGGTTGTGTCTAAAAACACGCAGAAGTTGTCACGTGACATTGTACTTGCATCGGACTCGAAGCTTGTTTAACACAACGCTGTGTCAATAACGTTTGACAGTAGTTGACTCCAGTCCTCCAGACTAAGGTTGGAGGTTTCTGATCCACATCTGCAGCTGTTTCTCAGTGAGTTTTTTTTTTTGTGCCTCCATGCCTTTCCTCCGTAAAATGGCTGGGCTCAGCCTTAGAGATAGGGTGAGGAGCATCTACATTTCCCCATTATGTCTTAGTACTTTTGGAATTTAAGTGGCCCTTGTTTTTTCCCCAAATTGATCGTATATTGTAACAGCCATAAACAGCACAAATTCTAGGCATTTGTGCAGTGTTGGTAGCCTTTGCCTCCAGTTGATTGCCCTCCATCTGGACAGGACACAGATGTATGATGTCATATGCAGTTAAGATGTTCTGAGTCAGGACATGAATCACATCACTTACAAACTTTTCTTTTTTTATGAATTCTGTTTTCCATGTCAAACAGCCAGAGCACAATACTGCTGTGCTAGGACTGACATAACTGCTTAATCAGTTTGTTTACATGCACAAAGTTAACTCAATTACTCTGAATGTGCAAATTAAGGTAATATTTCAAATAAGGTGTTTATTCTGTATAATATGGTGCTTACACGAGGCACAAAAGAGATTTACATGATTTGCAATTTGTTTCTGAAAGGATTTGAGGTGGCTTACGGGCTAATAGGGAATAAAGGTTTGATTGGAAATGAGAGGGACTTTTGCTTGTTGTTCAGAGCCATTAACCTGTAAAACATTTGAAACAAGACTAAACTGTAGTTCGAGAGTTATTAAACAAATGTGTGTTAGAGATATATGTAACATCAGATGATTATAGATCAATCCTTTCTCTGTAGTTTCTATAGTTACCTGAAGCGTGAATGGTTTAAGAAGGTATGGGATGTTGTTTTCAGTTGACATTGATGTGATATCATTTAACATCTTGCCTACTGCATCTTTAATGAAGAGCATCAGAAAATTCGGAGGTGAAGGAGGCATATGCACACTGTGTGTATGTGCATGCATGGACTGTATGCATATGCGGTTGCTTTGTATTTGGTCACGCCCAAACCAGCAGCTTCCTCTCTTATCTGTTCCCCCGCTCTGTTGGGAACAAGCCAGCACACAGTCTCTCCAAGTAACCAAATCAGCCGTCACGACATAATATATTTCTACCTGTGGCAGGGCTCCCGCATGGCTCAGGGCCTTCCAGGCAGACGTGTTTTGGAAAGGGTAGCATGCGTCAAAACTGGGCACGACATGAGAGTACTACGCTCCAAAAAACTTGTTTGAAATGTGGCTGAAATAATCATTTGGCAGTATTAATGACTGATGAAAGGCAACGGAAGTTTTAATGATCAAGTTATGCCACAGGGGAAGATAAGAAGAGGGATAGATAAGAGCGTCAGTCTTGCTGATTAGAGGCCTCATTAACAAAACAGTGCGTAGGATCCATACTAAACGATCAATTGAAAGATCAGTGGTTCTTTAGAGTAAGTCATGGCAACGATTAAGGGAAAGAAAAGGAATTTTTCTGACATAGAAATCGAGGTGCTTGTGGTTGCCTTCCACAGGCAGAGCATTTCTGCTACTGCAGGGGTGGGGGATGAGGGCACACTCGAACTGTCGCGGAAACCTGAATCTATACTCCAAGAAAGAAGTGTGTATGGCATATTGCCGGCAAAAGGGGGACACAGACATAAGTGATACTACAGATGAACCTGATAATGGACTGTTTCATCTTTTATTGTACTGCTGTATCAACAATTACACATACAGACATGTGAAAAAGCACAGTGGGCTAATGTGTGTGTCCTTTAGTCCTTCTTCCAAAGCTGAATGGAGCAGTATGTGAAAAGGCAATAGCGATCCCGGCAAGGAGGTTCCTGGTGAAGGGCCTGTGGCCATAGTGCGTCCTGCCAGTCCATTTTCATTCCCAGGGCATCAATTACCACCGCTTTGTCACATCCCTTAGCCATGTCCCTCAGCATATAATATTGATTCCAATGGCACCCTTTAGTGTCTTTATAAGTTGCACAGGCTTTTGTCTAACTCCAATGGAAGCCCGTCCATGGCAATACTTGATGCTGAAAACGACTGATATAGAATACCTGGTTTGGGAGCCTCCACAAGAATCTTTTGAGCATCATTTCCTGAATTCTGGTGAATTTTTGTGCACCTAATAGTGTGTTTTATGCATTTGTTCACAGTGTAAATGTCTTTAATTTATTCACAATAAACGTCCTCTGTAACGTTCAAATGTACATTCTAAGTATTAAGAGGGATGTGCATGGTCCGAAATTATAACAAATGGTTATGACCAAGCAATCTGATTGAAGCTGCTGCTCCTGATGCTTTGGTATACTGGACACACACATGCTCTATATGAGTTCATGTATATGGGCTAAAATCTGTGGAAAAGCTCTTCATAATTAAGATACAAGCACACTGGAAGTCAGCATTTATTCAACTAATTTATCTGAAGCATTTTTTGTTTTTTATTTCGAATGACCTGAGAAGCTGATAAGCAAAAAGCCAGCCACTAAAAATGGATTATTAGGATATCTTATAAACAAATGATCTGACAAATCCTCATGGTACTGTTTCTGCAGCTGTTAAAGTAACGTTGATAGAACAGTTCTGAAACATTTTAGAACTTGAACTTAATGACTGAACTGCAGAAATTCTCCTGCATACTTAGGCTAAGTGACCCATTGGATTAAATGAGTCAGTCTTATTTTTTATTAAATCAGCTCTCTTTAATTCATATAATTTATGGTGCTGTTTGTCCACGCAGATGCATCCCTCCCTGGAGTGCAGACAGTCAGGCTGTGACCACAGTGAATCAGTTGTTTTTGAAAGGCTAAACGCCATCGAATGTGGATTGAAGCAGAATATTTCATTAGACAAAAACATGTTGTGGATTTTGGAAATGATTACATCTGTTTTGTTTTTTGTTTTTTTTTTACTTTTGGACTTTAGAATGCTTTTGAGTGATTGGAAATGTCTGGCATCCTCTGGCGTCCTCCATCAGCTGCGCTGGTGGTGAGTTTTTTGACGCAGTTGTGTGTCAACAAGGACTAGAAAATGGGTCCATTGGAGGTCGTTACTAAGGTTCGACCTACTTGCTGCAGTTGTAAACTATGTTTCATTACATATAGGAGTCTACTGACATGACAGATTGTTTTCTAGTTATTAGTCAGACCCTATGTATTTCCATGGAAACAGAGATAACAGTCGCAGAAAGTTTTTTTGTGTGACATGAATACATTTAGATTATCTATGTTTTTGTTGGTTATAGTTTAGAATCGTGCAAGTGCCTCGGTCCTGACTGCATCACTGACGTGCCACAAATGACGTTAAAGCACACCCCCACCCACCAAGGGCCAAATGCAGGGACATTTTCCATTTGGCGAGTGAATATTAAAGGGGTTCCCACCACACTGGCAAGTAAATGTACCAAAATAGTCATGGATTAAAAAACTATACTGAGTCTCTACCCTGTTTTGGTGTCATTTCGGGACGTGTTGCTCTACTGCTCTTCTGCTATTTTAGTTTTGCCGCATTGTTTATGGTACAGGAAATCATCTGATCTGATCAAATATCACTTGCCATTGGTTTGCTGCTGGCTTCCATTTGGCTAATGTGTAGCTGAGGTTATGAGTTGACCCCATACATATGACAGTAAAAAATAATGACACGAGGGCTCTGTCATCTGAATCAAGATGGCAGACTCTTTATTGCCTCCCACATAATTAACAGCAGCCATTACAGCTTTACTTCTTCTGTTCTTACCTTTCACAATAAAAGCCCTAGACATACACACTGCATCACTGTTTACCAGAGAGAACTTATTCACATGCTGATGCTATGATGATGAATTAGTAAATATATTAAAATCATTTTGCTTGAAATTTTGCTCTGGCCTCCACCTTAAATTTAATTTAAAATAATACCTTATCTCAATGAAATGTACTGAAACAAATATATATGTGACACAAAAAGGCAAATTATTATTTTGGCCAATAAAAATATGCTTGGCTGATGGATTTTTTTCATTGAACAGTCCTTTTGACTGGTGATTCAGAAAGTTAATAACGGACAAAAGGGACGTATCCTTGTGTTCCCCCGGAAATCTACATCTATGGACACTGTCTTACAGGCACAACGAGACACCGACAGTGCAATTAATGTCATAGCAGATGAACTGAATTGAGTAAGAGTCCCGATGTGCGTAATTTCAACAACATTAAAGCCCCTCTAAAAATTAATCTCTGCATGCTGTTGTTTTACATCCACTGCATTACATCCTCACGGATCTTTGCTCCCAGTTAATAGCCTTACACAATCCATATGTGCAGGTGGTAATGATGTGCGGGGTGAGGTGTGTGGAGAAGGCAGTCGTGTTGATAGAAGCAATTTTACATACGAAAACTATCTAAAAACTGTGTAAACAAGTGTACTTGTGATATATGCACAGTATTAGAAGATAACACTGTAAACCAGAGACACCCTGTTCATTTCTCCAACCAATGATGATAATTTCATCAGTTTGCCTTGTTAACAAGGGTGGACTCAGTATATTCATGCTTAATATTGGGGAATGGCAAGCAGGCCACCTGCCACATCCTGGCACTATCCAGTGTTTCAACAGCTGCGGTACGCTCCATAGTTGTAAAAGAAAGTGGACCTATAACTAATGTGTTAGAGGTATCAGTAAAGGTTTAATGACTCCTCTCACATTTAATGTCCTCAATCTGGCTTCAGTTAATCACCTCACCATCTTTGTCACCAATTTTGTGTGGGAAGTGGTATACGCCTTTTTCAGCCCCGATGTTGTGCATAAAGGTAACAGTTATAGTTAGGGCCCCCGGGAACTGCCATGGGCATGATAGGTAACAAAACAAAAACCAGGAAAACAAAAAAAAAGTTGCGGCTTTTTAGCTGTGAATTATCCTAGTGGCACCTTAAGATGTGATATTGATGGAGAAAGATGTCCTTTCTGATTTATTAATTCTCCAAGAGGTGAACCTAATGGTTGTCAAATGAAATGTGTCGTGTTTTGTGTTTTCATTAATGCAAATGCGTCATGTGGACTCCAGGAATAGTAGCTACTGTCACTGTTGCAGAAGCTAATGGGGATCTAAATACTACAAACAAACAGGATATTGGTGCGGTGGCAGTGCTGCTGAGACGGCCCTTGGCAGGTTTACTATTGCCTTGGGGTTCATGCTGTCAAGCCCATCTGGCAGTGACCGGTGCCAAATCACGGTCTGTCAGGCTCGCTTATGCCTCCACCTATATCCACATGAACGCTTTGAGGATGTCACCTCTCCACTCTCCCAACCTATTCGCTGTCAATTCATGCAGCCATCTCCTGCTCATTTTCAGAAACCCTAATGATGTGTATGGGGTCATGTTTAGAGGAACTACTTTCTTAATACTGTTTACTTAAGTAACCAGATTGTAATCACAGTTAACGTTTTGTCCTAATATGTCCAAAGTCCAGTCCACCTAAATTCTTAGACAATATTCTCTCACCAGCTGCTTGCAATAGTATATAACCAGGGCTAACACTGAGGGCACCAGCTCATGTCCTTGGTGTTTTCCAGAGAGTTTGGGGGTTTTAATGAAATATACATGTGATGGGTATTTTGTAGGCTGATTCCAGTATTTTAAGTGAAGCTGATTCATACATTTGAAACTGTTGTTTAACCAATATTTCGGGCCATTTGGATGCAGCAAAGTGAACTCTGAACATAATGTTGACATATTATCACCATGTAAAAGTGATCTAGTGAATATGTTGGCAAACAGTTACATAAGCCTTGTTCCCACCAAGCAGTCCGGTTCACTTCAGGTCAGTCTGGTACACAAAACAGTTATTTTTCTATTTCTATTGTGAAATATTGTGGATGGTACCCACAGAACTTCCCCCACTTTTCATAACCCCTCTGTTGGGGTACCTAGCACACTAATCCAATACTAAAAGGTGGAGCCAGAAACACTGCAGTCCGTTGGTTTGTCAATAAAGAATTGTCACACTCGCTCAGAGCAGGGCTGAGTTGTGGCTGGTTTTAAGGCTCTTTATGTTACCACTGCTCATACATTAGCGAACTATACCTATAAAATGAAAGGATGTTATGATGCCTCTAGCAACAGCTGAGACTAAAAACAAAAATTAAAGTCATTGTGCCGTCTGTCAGCATTTACCTGACACTTTTAAGGTGGGAAGTTTACTTGTAATGTCACTCAATGCATGAGTTGCTGACGTGACTAAATAACTGACCATTCCATTTGTTTTTATTGTCTCTTGAATGACTTTTGTGATGACTGGATCCTCAAGTGTTTAAAAAATTTGTTTGACTCTCAACAGGTATATAATCTAATCTTAACTTGGAGAAAAAACGTGGTCACGAGTGTCAGTTCAGTGCGCTTCCACCTTTTCTCAACAAGGACTCAGAAGTGCAACCTCCTTCTGTGGATGATGAATGAGTTGCAAATGTTCCTCTTTGACACCGGTGAAGAGGGAATACAGTGAAAGCTAGATGGAGCAACAATGGCTACATTTACGATTACTGTCTGCGGTGGAAACACTAAACGGATCTACTGTCTAGGTACATGTCCATAGAAGTTTTAGTTCTAAAGGTATTATATTGAAAGTTTTTGGTGGAAACCGGGGTATATTAACCCATCCAGCAGACACAGTGTAACATTAACAATTATTTGAAAGAGCATGTTTCTTGTCACCTCATAATGTCAAATATTCTCTTCTCCTCTTTTAGCTCTTTTTTGTTCTCCACCACCTCCTAAGGTAATTACCTGGCACTTTGGCTGCTAATGCTCCACTCTGATCACCCACTTCTTGCAATTCAGTTTATCAGCTTTTTCGGTGAAAACAGCTTCCTTTAACAACTGGAAATAGAGTTGATTAGAGCAGTGACACTGAACCGAAACAGTAGAGTTGTGGGCTGCAAAACCAAAACAATTAGCTGAAAGAAGCTAAAAAAAAGTAAAAAAGTTTTATGTAGATTTTTTTTGTATATATATTTTTTTATATGTGTCTTTACAAGAGACTATGCTTTAATTAGTTTAAAATCTCATGAAACTAAGAATTGTTGTGTTTTCCTTATCACACAGAGTCCACCATGTAGTTTTATCAGTAGCCAGAGCTGGCTGTAGATGGGGCCATTAGACCTTTAAGTTAATAAATAAGATAGACAGATGCTTCGAGTACCTAATAAAAAATAAGAAAAAAATCCATTCTTCTTCACTGAAGGGTCAAGGCAAAAGGTCTCCTTGGAGAATACTGTAGAGAAGTTCTTTTTAGGGAATTTGGGCTCATCATAAATACAAGACCAAAGTAAATCAAAGACTGCTCTGCTGCACGATAATGTAGTAGCCTATGTTACGTTTGACACTTGACAGGACTTTGCCGGAACAGAAAATTCACTTGAAAGAATTATACAAAATAATCTGACGAAACAGCTACAAAGTGCTCGATGATGTAGTGAGCGCCACCTTCAGAGACTCAAACAATAACCGTAAATCAAAGCAAAAGAGCATCACAGCACAGCCCACACTGTTTAACAAGCAAGGAGCGCAGGAACACAATGGCACTAAAACATGATGGAGACAATTTAAAGTCTGTGGATTACCTCTTTAAACTTCGTCTGAACCCACCTCCTCTTGACGCCCACCCGTGCACACAGGGGAACAATGATTGTTTTATGTTACCGTCCCTCCGCTTGTAAGGGTGAGATTCCCCTCCACCTCCACAGTCCAAATCAATAACACTAACTGTAACGCTTTACTTGTGAGGCACAAATTACCAAAAAAAATGAAAAAAGAAATTCAAACTGTAAGGAGGGGGCGAAAATAATCCCGGGAGGCTTCTAAAAAGACTCACAATAACAATTAGACATAAATGAAGTTGGCACAGAGAGAAAATGACAACACTCAGCATGCAGATTATCACACAAAAAAACAAAAAAGGATAAATTAAAACAGACTTGACATAAAATAACCCTGACGCAGAGAAGATGAGGACTGACAGGGGGATGTTGTTGTTGGTGAGAGTGTGTTCAGTTGTCAGCTTGTTTCTGCCAGGAGAGAAGAAGATAAGAATGACAAGCATGTGTGGGTGTTTGTGGGTGTTGTGTTACTAAGGAAATAAAAAGTTTCAATTAGGTTAAATCTACTTTAAAAAAAAAAAAAAGAAAAGTCCATATTTGAAGCTGGTGAGAGCTGCTACTCCATCAGCAGTGTCAGCGGAACATGTTTGTGCAGAATCAGGTGGTCAAGTCAGCCGTCATATTCGAAGGTGGTAAATACGCAAGTGCCAACAACACCTACACATGTCACCTGTGACAAACAAGACGGCACTCGAAGCTGCTTGAAAACAACACTTCTTTTCCTTCCTGTCAGACAAATCAAGGGACAATTTCTTTGATCATCCGATAAAAAGGTCAAAGGTCTATGAACAGCGTTTATGGAGAAATTACTTCGCTTTTCATAAACACTGATTGCAACTGTCAAGATGCAGTTATATTTGAGTGTAAACCTGGGGTTTAAGGAGGACACACGAGTGTGGATTTGCTATCTTGGGAGATGTCAGGGTGACAGGTGTTAATTAAATGAAGGAAGGTGTCACCCGGTGCAACAGTGTAGCTCACTGAAGTGTTTTTAATAGGTTTTGGACAACAATTAAGCTCCAAGGAAGAGAGGCTTTATCAGAGTTTGCATACAGAGGGAGTACTTGTTATTACAGGAGCCATTCATTGTTGGTTGTGTTCTTTTCAGGGAATTGGTTGATAATAAGAAAAATAAAGAATATTACCAGCAGTATTAAAGGGGCACTAAGGCCATTTTCAAAATCCATACATGTTATATCTAGGGTCTAAGACAGTCCAAAAATATAAGTAAACGTAAACAACTGTCTCCCAAATCCCAAAAATAGGGTGCTAAAACTCACATTTGTGATGTCATTAGGGTCTAAAGTGTGGAGCTGCTCCAATGGAGCAGAGTAAGATGTTCTAGATGACACTGAGAGTATCCAGGGGAATGTTCTCAGTATACAGGTACATTTAATTGCTGGTGCCAAAGTCCGTCAACGTCAATGTCGCCCACAAATAATGTTGAAGCACACCCTTGAGTGTAGTATTGTGATATACATCTATTACCAACAACGCAAATGATGTAATCAAAATGCATTCATGTTGAGGGTCAGTTAGCTCTCAAAATAAAATAAATACTCTTGTTGCTACTGTTTTCTCTGTTTCCATGGAAATACATAGGGTCTGACTAATAACTGGAAAACAATCAGTCACATCAGTAGACACCTATATGTGATGAAACCTAGTTTACCACTTCAGCAAGTAGGTCAAACCATAGTAACAACCTAGCAACAGGCCTGTTTTCTAGTCCCTGTTGAGTCCATCAGCCAACATGAGCTTAATACTTTCTAGAGATCATCGGGTTTCCCAAACTGAATAAATACCCCAGATATAAACACAAAACTGCTTTGCTAGCTCAGTCTTGTTACAACTAAGATATCAACTGAAAAATTTAAAATTTAGCTCATTCTCAAACTTCACATGTTTTTTTTAAGTTAGTAGCCCTAGAGGACGCCAGAGGATGCCAGATGTTTCCAGTCACTCAGGATCATTCTTAAGTCTGAAAGTCAAAATGTTTAGGTGGCTTTTTGCTGATCGGCTTTTCAGGTCATTTGAAATAAAAAACAAAAAATGTTAGCGATAAATCAGTTTGATATATGTTGACTTCCATGTGCTTACATTTACATTCTGAAGAGTTTGTTTAATAGATTTTAGCCTGTATACATGAACACATATTGATACGAAGTCCACCGTATAGATCAAAAATAACAATAAAACCATCCATTTTGTAGCAGTTCTGTAACCTTGTGGTATCTGCTCCAGCTCCGGCAGTTTAAATGTTGCCATGGAGTAGTATTTTTAGTGATGAGCTAGGTGTGCTGTTATAGTGATTCTAGCACATTCTAAATGTCTTGTTGACCAATCAGATTGCTTGGTTGGAACTTTGTGTTGTATATTTTCTGTTTCAGAGCTGACAACATTATGTGGGGCACAAAATCAGTCTCCCATTCACTGTCTATTGAGCAGCTCAAGACTTTATAACCTATGACATTACAAGTTTGAGGTCATCTTAACATTTGAGCATATTGAAATTTAAGTAAACTGAGAGAAAACATGACCTCCGCTCCTCTTGGCTCTGTTTTCAGGCATTCCTATTGGCTGTTCTACAAATACACATGCACGTCACTTCTGTGAAAGTCTGATTCAACTGAAGAGAATTCTCCAGAGAAAGTTGTATTCCAGCACTGGCAACAATTGCCAATACTGCAAAACAACCCAAAAAAGAAACATGGACTCAAAAAAGAGTCTAAAAGAGAGTCAAACAATAAACGAAACAAATCAGAGCAAATGGCTCATGGCTGCAGCTTCAAGTTCATGTTTGTGATGCTCAGGTTACCTAAAGCCTTGAATCAAAGTGTGTTCTCTGCTGCACTCACCGCCACTCACGACCACCTCTCTGGAAGGAGAGTGGGCAGCAGCTCTAGAGAAGGACCCCCAGGCAGTGACCACAGCAACCCAAATCCAGCTGGCAAAAACCTCAGCTCTAAGGGACCAGACAGCATAGACTCTGTTGAATCAGCAAACTTTCTGCTGCTGCTGTTACACAGCTAAGACCCGGTGCTGCTGCTGGCCACCAACCTGCTGTGACGCCTGGCACTGGGGGTTTGCGCTGGCCGAGTTTGAGCCGCTTCAGCCACGCCACCGTCCAAACGGACCACGGGGCGGCTATCTTGCTAATTCTTGTCTCATTTGTGGTCTGATAAACAGAGAGGGCGGGGGAAAGATGAGCTGAGTGATAGCAACTGCAACCCTTAAGAAGAGGAAATAGTGAAGTGAGCCCAGCACCAAATACTTGTCTTCACTCATTGGCAGTGAGTGCTGATCATAAAAAATGCAAAGCGTCTCGTCACTAAATGATCTTTTCATGCTTTTACAAATGATCAGAGTTGCAAATTAATTTCTTGTTTATGAAGTTTTACATCACCATTACTATTTTTTAACTCATCTCCTTTCGCTGACACATGAACTGACCTTCTACACTGATACAATAAATGCTTATACCTCAAAGCTAAAAATGTCTATCCACCCATAACCAGCTTAAATGGCAATTAATTTAAATGGAAAGTAGCGCCTGAGGCTCTGCCCATAGATCGACATGCACCACCACCTATTTGCATCAGAGGCTGTGTATTCTTCGTAATGAGCAGCACTAACAACAAGGACATTATATGTTCTGCAAATGGAATACTATAACGCCTCATCTGAAGGCGACAGGGTCTCAGACACTGTTCCATGATTGCACAAGCAGTCTATAATGGCCCCATAAATATAGGGATATACAGCAGATAAATATCTGGATTAGACTAGAGAGGAAAGATACAAAAGGGCATTTAGCAGTGATTTGAGTCCTCGTTTCCATAGGATAAAAAAAGAAAAAAGTGTTCTTATCAGCTACAACGATGACATTTGTAAATGTATGAATCGACAGGCCCCTCAGAGATCTCTGAGATCACCTTAGTGTTACCTCTCCGTTTGTCTTAAAGGTCAGTCTCCTTTGGACAGTGTTATTCACTGATAATTCTACATACATCGTCATCAGTATTTGATGTCAGAGCCACAGGCAATCATGGTTTGGTTGTGCCGCCTTTATTTGATTAAAGGCTTATTTATTGTTCCATTATGCGTTATCTTGTAGACTTGGAAATGAGAATCAGTGGACTTTGATGAGGCTCAAGCAAAAGTAAACAAAGCATAAACATATTACACACACTCTCACAAAGACATGGTCCCAATAAAATCCGTCTGTCTCGGTTTCTTTCTTGTCACTCACTGATACACACACACACACACACACACACACACACACACACACACACACACACACCATGACTCATGCAATACGACTGGTCACGACTTAGATAAGGAGAAGCTGCGGGTGTCTTAGGTCTAATCCACACCATAGACCAGGGACACTCAGCTTTCTTTGCCTGGGGGCCACTTTTGCAAAATGACACAAGGCCAATCAGTAATATCAGAAAATGAATTGCTATTTTAAACCTTTTGACATTTGCTGTCCTCACTCATCTTTGCCAAGAGTCAAATTTAGAGAATTTGGAGATTTGAGAACATTTGGGGCTCATCCCCTGGTACCTTTAGGTAAATAATATATATATATACAGTGGTCAAATTGTTCATTTTTAACAAGGGGGATGCAATGTAGCTTTGATTTTTTTTTTTGCATGCACACATCATCAAATATGACAGCACAGATGTGCAAAATTAATCAAGACAAAGAAAAATGGCGTGACCTATACCTGCTGCCTTTGAAAACACAATTAATGCAGTAGTATTGCTATTGCAATACAGACAAAGACAAAAAAAAAACATTTTAGAGTATAAATAAGAGTAGTTCTGAAATAGCTGTGAAAATTAATCTTAGAGTCACTCTTATCCTATAGACATTTCCTTTGCCAGTTATAATTTCTCCTTACCTGTAAAGCATTGAGCTGATAATTGGTGCTGCTGTCAGGTCCCTGTCCTGATACCTGCCCATGTGCAAAGCAATAGTGAGCACAAGTTTTTATTAAGGAGGAGTGGGTTTATTCCTAACATGAATCTAGCTAGCAAGCGATTCAGTATAGGTAACAATAACGTTAGTATTCTTGTTAACTAGCTTAACCTGATACATTGGCATATATTAATTAGTTGTCATTTAGCTAACATTATCTCCATGCAACAGCATTACTCAACTTACACAGTTTGTTTGGAAGAAACTGTGCAAGGTTTTTTGCTTCTTTCTGGCTGGTTTGCTGCATATATATATATATATATATATATAGATAGATAGATAGATAGATAGATAGATAGATAGATAGATATACAGTCTCCCATTTTCAAGCCTAAAGTTTGACATTGTGACCGTTGTCCGCTTGGATTTCTGGAGTCAGAAGTGACTGTATTGGACAAGAGGGAGGAGCTAACCCTAATGCTAGCTGCTAGCTTGGCTAGCACAGTGCATTTACAGTCGGTGGTTAACTGTGATACTATAAAGCTAATTCCCACTAGCAAAAAAAAAACTTAACCAATGTTTTCATTCATCTTCTAACCGCTTCATCCTCGTGAAGGTCGCAAGGGGGCTGGAGCCTATCCCAGCTGACATCAGGCGAGAGGCAGGGTACACGGACAGGACAGGTCGCCAGACCATCACAGGGTGTACATTGCACATAGAGACAGACAACCATTCACACTCACACCTATGGACAATTTAGAGTGATCAATTAAACTAGTCCCCAAATTGCATGTCTTTGGACTGTGGGAGGAAGCCGGAGTACCCGGAGAGAACCCACGCTGACACGGGGAGAACATGCAAACTCCACACAGAAGGGCTCCCACACCCGGGATCGAACCAGCAACCCTCTTGCTGTGAGGCGACGGTGCTAACCATCACACCACCGTGCCGCCCAAACAGAGGCTTTCAGTCCACACAAATGATTCCCCTCTTCCCTGTGTGTTGTTGAAAAGGCTTTAAGTGTAAGTCTGCAGCCAACATACACACTGACAAAAATACAGTGTGTCTCCCACCACATCGTGGTCACACAGCTCGCAACTAGTGATACTAAGGTCATCATCGCCTGGATGCTGCTGCTTCTGTTTAAAACTAATTGGCTGGGCTCTCTGTCTTTTTTCTATTTTAGGCTTTTAGCTGACACTTCACATAGTGCAGTGGCTGAGTAAGCTTCATTATCCAAGTCACAAACATCACAAGCAGCCCATATCAAGTAGTGTCAGAGCCTCAGCGCCCTGATAGAGGAGGTTTTCTACCTTATTAGATCTCCGGATTTGACATTCAGTTATTATAGTGACTTTTTCCATAGAAAAACAGACATCTAAAATGGTTCAGTCTTAAATATATCACTTTACATTGAATACGTTTTATGAATCAGTCCTTTCGGCTGTTTTACAACATTGCACTTTTACTCTAAGTAAAAAACTGCATGACCTCATCAACTCACCTGCAGGTCATTGGGCTAATTAGACTCAATTAACCTTAACTATAGAGCTTAACTCAGAACTCCAGCGCTCTATAAGAGTTATGAGGTCATAGTATCACCTTATAAAGTTTTTATGGTAAATGGACTGCACTTGTATGGCATTTTTCTAGTCTTCAGACTACTCAAAGTGCTTTTACACTACATGGTGCGTTCACCCATTGGCACACTGGTGGCCGAGGCTACCATACGAGGTGCCACCTGTTACTCAGTAAGCATTCACATGCACTCACCCTGATGGAACAGCCATCAGGAGCTTCAGTATCTTGCTGAAGGATACTTCAACATGGGGAAGCCGGGATCAAACCACCATTGTTCCAAGTAGTGAATGACCCGCTCCACCTCTAAGCTACAGCCGGTATGGCTAATGTTTTAGTCAACAGTGGCTTAACTACACATCCAGCAGATGCAGAGCAACATTAGCATAGTCTGTAGTCATGTTTCTAGCCACCAGAGTAATGTAAGTCCAATTTTCACTCTCCTTTTAGCTCTATAGCGGCCTCCACAACTCTCCTCACTGAAATATCTGGCAATCTGCTCCACTATGTTTACAAGTTAACTGCTGAATTTGTCTGTCTGCCATCCAGTGCTAGGCAGGCATCGTTCATATTAAATAGTGATTAAAGCAGCTCAGTCACTTGAAGGCCAAACCACAAGTTTGTGTCAAAGAGCTTAACAACATATAAAAATCCTTATACCTTTAATCTGGATAATCTGATCTCTAAAAGTCTGTTTTGTTTTTGTCCACTTGGTATATAGAACAACACCAGTATAACATATAGCCTCTGGCTTCATTTTTAACACATGAACACACACTGATGTTATGTGTGGACTATATTATTATGTACTGTATTAAATATTCAGGAGCATGCTCGCTAAGGCTTGTTTTTTTCCCCTGAGCTGTGTGGCATAATATAATCTGATGTAATGAGCTCAAACAGTGCAGGAAGGGGTAATACAGTCCCTAAATAGTATTTGATAATACAACCATGGAGCTTCCTGGCAGGAGAAATAGAGAACAGCACCACCTGCTGGTGTTTTAGGGAAAAATACTCTGACAGCTGGATCTTGTAATGTGAGGGTGAGTGTGGGTGTGAGTGGGCATGCAGATACAGTTAGAGGGGGTTTGGTCCAAAGGTCATCAGCTAGGAAAATGTGGGTGAGGTGCCCTTGAGCATTAAGGCTCTAAACCTGTTGGCCACTAACAAGAAACTTAGACTCAGTCTCTGTGAGCTGTGTGGATGTGTGTGAGAGAGGGAGCCTCTGGCATCAGAGACATTTCTCTCCATATCTAAATATTGAGTGAGAAAAATATTTTTTCTATCCACGGGTTTGAGAAACACATTCAATATAGCTACAAATAATTAATTGACACCATGGAACTTGCTGATAAGCAGCACGTTCTCAGAGGGCTGACCCGAATGCCTCAAAGCTTTGAACCTTTAATTGTTGCCATGGTGATCCATGTCCAGATCAGTACTCAGATGCTTTGTTTTTTGTTTTGCTAAATCCTACTGAAGTCAGGTTACGGAGGTTGGGATTCTGTAAATTAAGTTACTATGGTCAGGTTTTTCAAAAGAGATAAAGTAAGGATATACCTTAAAATGACTCAGAGTTAACACAATTCCACACACCAGCCTTGTGGGTAAAGTCCAGGGGGAAGAGTCCTGTATTTTGTGAGCCATCCACTACCCCAACCTGCCTCCAAACCAGACCACTTCGGACCACTTCCTTCTTTATTCCCGTTTGCCCATAAGTCACATGATTGCAGCCTCCGAAAATACATGGGTTATATAGGTATTCCAGGCTCCTCGTTGTGTGGGATTTGTATGAATTTTGGTAGATTACTTTTTTGTAGGAAAATGTCCAAACAGTGCATGAGAACAGCCTGGTTTGACCCATCTACTACCCCTCCCTCCCACCCTATGTGGAGGGAGGGGTATTTATGCTGTGTCATTGCTGTAGATGGGTTTAAGTGGAGTTAGTTTAGAGCCCAGTACATCCTTGACAGACCCTAAACTGAGGGCAGCAGTTGCTCAGTCTATAGGGGCTAGGGTTTGAAACCGGAAGGTCACTGGCTCAAGTCCCCATCCCAGTAGGTGGAGAGATGCCAACTCGCCTCCTGGGCACTGAGCAAGAAACTGGTGTTGTTTCTTTATAGTTATTTTCAAAATAATGGTAACATTAATAGCCGGCTGAAATATTATTTAATTGAAGAAGACTGCACACACACAGAGGTGAGATGTGGCAATAAGAAGACACATGCACAAAATGCAGGTGCAGGATTCCATGGTTGCTATGGTTTGTCTCCACGTGCATCATTGACACAAGATCACCATTTAAACACAAACAAAAGCAACAGTGGTCAGAAAAGTTGTTGACAGGTTTCACTCGACCATTTCACCCAACTAAAGGCTTCTGCTGAGGACTTGTTGACTGAAGACTCACAGAGACTCACTGAAAGCGACTCAACTAACTTCCATCATGGAGACTGTAAGATTTCAACACTTTGACTGTCTTTCTATGTGTGTTGGTGTGTTTTACCTATGAGATTTTAAGTTCACAAACAGATTATTAACAGGCTCTCCCATGATCCTCATATATAAGCAAATAAGAGACTTAAGTTTTAACTTTAACAACCACTGAATAATTAATATGTCAATTTAAACACCACTAGATTCATTGCATTGACGTATTTGTACTGTAATGTAACATGTAACTGAATTTATCTGATCTAAATTCACTTTTCTGAAAAGCAAATATGACATTTCTTGATTTGCATTTCAAAAACAAATGAATTCAGAGGTGTTTACATTTAAATATTAAGCATTCAGTGTCTGTTAAAATTCAATTAGCCTTTTGTCTCTTATTTGCTTTCACACACTCCCCCCACTCCAGGTGTCACATGGTATGCAAAATATATTAAAGTGGAAATCAATATTTATATTATAATAATATTTATTAATTGTGGGGAAACTGTACTGATCCATTCATCGGTTCATTTAAAAAAGAATAAAAATGCACATAAACAAACAAAATTTACTGTACCTGTGATTCTAACATGAGTGTGTCTTCTAGCCATGTGCTGTGCCGGTCATCCTGCAAGACCACACCCACCGCAGAGTGTCTGCACGCACGACACGACACTGCAAAGGACTACCGAGAACTACGCCTCGTCCGCTTCATTCCCCACATTACTTAAATCCACACTCTCCATATATTCCATAAAAGGACCTCAAATGTTTTGAAATAGTGATAGTTTCCCCTTTATGATGTAAGTAATCTTCTCCATAGGTAAAGTTGTGGATATTTCCTTAATCCAGTTAATGAATTTTGGTTTACTGGTACTCCTCCATGAAAGTGCCATGACTCTTTTTGCAAGCAGTAAACATAAATCCAGGGCAGTGATTATTTTTCTAGACATATGATGTCTATCAGGATATAAACCTAGAATAAATAGTTTAGGGTCAAGAACTAATTTTATACCTAGTATAGTCTCTAAAGCTTGTTTAATCTCCCACCAGAACTGTTGGACTTAATTGCATTCCCAGATACAGTGAAAGAACATCCCCTTCTCCTCTCCACACCTGAAACACAGGTCTGGGATGGCATCATTATACTTATTAAGCTTTTCTGGCGTCACATATGTCCTCATTATTCAATTATATTGCAGTACTTTGAGGCGAGTATTGGTAGTTTGTGTTTGTGCTTCAGCACACGCTTTTTCCCAGTCCTCGGAGGGCAAAATCTTCCCTCCAGGCGTTAAGTTTAAAGTAAAGAAGACTCAGAGGAACCCTCTGCTAACATGTTATATAGTTTGGAGATAATTCCCTTTCCAAAGCAATCTTTTTTCATTTCCGTTTCCAAAGTGGACAATCGGTGGATCAACAAACACTGGTTTTGAGATGAGCTAATAAATTTTCTCACCTGTAGATATTTAAATTGATGTTTGTTTGGAATGTCATACCTGACAATCAATTCATCAAAATCAAAATCCCACCATCTGATCCCATGAGATCCCCTGTTGTCTTCAAACCTTTTTCGGCCCACTTCCTAAAACCAGGGTCTGCTCTGCCTGGCGGGAAAAATTGGTTACCCCATATCGGGCTGAAGCGTGACAGAGAGGAGGATTCACCTAAATACTTCTTAACCCTGATACCAAATTATAATCATATTTCTGACTATAGGATTTTTTGTCTCTCTTTTCAGCATTTCGACTTTTGCTGAGTATATGTACTGAGGGAGAGGGAGAGGGACTGAGCAGTTTTCAATATTCATCCATGGTGGGAGGGACTTATCTGTAAAATAATGCATCATAGTCTTCAGTTGAGCTGCGCAATAATACCAAAGTGGGTTGGGGCACCTGAGGCCTCCTCGATCATATGGCAGGTACAAGAGTGATAAACGTAGCCTCGGTCGTCTATTATTCCACAAAAAACGTACAAAAATTTTCTTTAGGAGTGGGAATAAAATAATAGGAGGTGGCAATGGGATGTTCTGAAACAAATACAGAAGTTTGGGCATTATATTTAATTTAAGAACATTAATTCTTGCTACAAGCGATAAGGGCAAGGAGTTCCATCTATCTATAGAGGAAGTAATTGAGTCTATCATGGGGGTGTAATTAACCTCAACAATGTCTCTTATACATGGTACTATCCTAATCCCCAAATATGTAAAACAGTCTACCGTTTTGAATGGGAGAATTAGGAAGTTTAGTGGAGCCTGATGTCCTCTCATGTGTTCCTGACCTTCCCCAGGTGTTGACTTCAGAGCTGAAGCGCCAGCCCTCTGCTTCTGCTGCCCGTCCCCCTCTTTTGAATTTGGTCCCTTGACTTTCTGCCACCATCTCACCTGATGAGCTGCCAGTGTGCTCCGATGTGGCCCCCGGCCCCCAGCCCTCCACTGCCCCACAGCATTATGACGGCCCCCTTATGATCCACAACCGCTCTGTGGAAGATTACCAGCAGATCTACCATGAAGTTGTGGACAACATGCTGAGGTGTGTTTAAGTCCATCTCATCTCATCAAGCAGAGGCTGTGGGAGCGACTGGAGTGTCCCACGTTCACTGAATCAGTCAGTGAGGACGGACTGGTTCATGTGGGCATGTCATACGGAGTTGGAGACCATCCTCCCCTGTATGATGTGGACACTTCAGGAGAACCAGAGCCCGGACACACCTCCCTCCAGCACTGTCAGTCTGCTGCCTCCACCCTCTGCCAGGAACTTTTACCACCTAACTGTTGCCCCGTGCTTCACCTGCAAATTCTGACAAACAGTTATGGAAACATCTCCACCAGCAGCCTCTGAAGTGTCCTTTTTTTCAGACAGCTGCAGCCAGATCTCCACCTTCAGCCTCTGCCAGCAACCTACAGCCGCTGCCTCCATCTGCAGATTCTGGCAGACAGGTAGTGCCAAACCTCTACTCCCTGTCTCTGCCAGCAACCTGCAGCCGCCACCTCTACCTGCAGATCCTCAAAGAAAGCTTCGACCAAACCTCCACCTACAGATTCTGCCAGCAACCTGCAGCCACAGTCTCCACCTGTAGATTCTGACAGACAGCTGTGGCCACACCTCCACCTCCAGCCTCTGCCAATAACCTGCACCTGCTGTCTCCACCTGCAGAGTCTGGCAGACAGCTGCAGCCAAACCTCCATCTACAGCCTCTGCCAGCAACCTGCAGCCACTGCCTCCACCTCCAGATTCTTACATGCATAGACGCTCCCATTCTCTTCCTCCATCCCTCCAACCCTCCCTCTCTCTTTCTCCCACCCTCAGTCCCTCTCTCTCAGTTCAAATCAGTTAAATTCAATTCAATTCAATTCAATTCAATAAGCTTTACTGGCATGACATTTCAAATGTATTGCATAAGCACAATTATAATAATTCAGAAATAATTAACAACCCCCCCCCCCCCCCCAACCCGAACCGGTCAGGGCAGATGGCCGCCCACCATAGAGCCTGGTTCTGCTCGAGGTTTCTGCCTGTTAACAGGCAGTTTTTCCTCTCCGCTGTTGCCAAAGTGCTTGCTCATGGTGGGACTTGTAGAAATGTGTTGGGTCTCTGTAAATTAAAGAGTATGGTCTCGACCTGCTCTAATTACAATTGTTATGATTTGGCTCTTACTAAGTAAATTTAACTTGTCTTCTCTTTAAAATGCTTCTGTGTCTCTCGCGTTCTTATAAGTCATCATGTCTACAGTTAGAAATGTTAGTATGTCATAAATCAAAAGTCTTGAGTTTTACCATTTCTAATACACTATCAGCAAAAGTTCCTCCCACAACTGCAATTATTTAAAAAAGTTAAAAAAAATCAGTAATAACGGATTCCTATAGTAATCCATAATATCGCAATTGTACATGTTAATCATTTGTTTATAAATTGATTTTGTTCTCGACGCTCTACAGCCCTTTTCCACAAGCTAAGTGGTCAAACATTTATCTTCCTAATGAATAAAAGAGCTGCTGCTGCTGCTGCTGCTGATGATGATAATGATGATGGTGGATGGAGGCATCCTAAATCTTATTACTGATGGCTTAAAAATGATCTATACAGAAAAATGAATGACTGATTAACCATTAGTAAAGCCATTATAGACCTTTTAGAAAGGCTGCCTCAACAGGAAGTGGCACCCAACAACTTAGGCCATCATTATAATTTTAAAGCTGCCACACAATATTGAACTGAATTGAACTGAATTTGACTTATATTGTCCCCAAAGGGAAATTCTTTCTCACAGCAATGTACTTGTTTGACACAACCACCATAACAACAACAGTGACAAGTACGACGTCCCGACAACCCAACAATAAAACTGAACAATGGATAGACACAGCAAGAACAACACTACGACACAAACAGTTATTAGACTCAACAGGGTTTGCTGTTAAGGGCCATGATAAGTAACTGAGGGGATCAGGCTTCTTCCAAAGCGGACCCTCCTGCACCTCAGAGTCCTGTACCTTCGCACTGAGGGCATCGGGGCTAAATGTTCTCCTGTTCTAGTCCTGTTCTATTGCAACTGAGATGTGTGTAATGGCCCTATTGTTGAGCTGTATTAAGCATTTAAAATGCTGAAAAACTTGTTTGATTTATAGAAAGAGTTTGTGAATGCAAATAGTGCGCTTCCATGAACACAATGAACTTGCATTTAGCAACATTGGTAAAAACTTGATATTAAACTGAACAGAACAGGAACAAAACAATATTATTTTCAGGGAAAATTGATTTTTTTTTTCCCTTTTTGTGATAGTTGCAAGCCCCCATAAGTAAACCTGTTAATAACACTAAAATCAAACTTCAGGCAGACAGTATGAGTGAGGACGCAGTCAGGTGTGTAGGCTACATTTATACATAGTTACAATATGGACCTGAGCTCAGGTGTTTTGCATGGTGATTGGATGAAACTATAGATGAGGTGAAAATCACCCAGTGACAAACTTGTTTAACTCAGCTATTGTGCAGAAACAATTGTGAATTCCTGAGGATTTAAGATTATACTTTAATATAATTCAATTAAATTGTAGTGTCCCACAAGAGACCTGCGCAAAACTGTCTTTGATTTAATACTTTTCTGTCACTTTCACTCATTTTTTACAGAGTACCCTCAAATGAGTGAAACAGCGCCCCCACGTTTTAGTGGTCAAAACGGGGTATTACACCTTTGCTGAAAACTACGCCAGGTGAAAGTTGCAACCGTTAATTAAAATACAGAGACGTATCAAACAAGTCACAGCAAAGACACGTCAAAAACCCGTCACGGACACGTCGCAGGTAAAGAAATTCAGAATTATATTGTGAAGCCCGTCACAAAACAAAAAGCAGGAAATTAACAGCATAAGTGAAATAAAGAAACAGTTAGCTTCCGACTAGCAGTAACATTAGCTAGTTTTCCAGTGTTGCTAATGATGTCGGCTAAAGTACTAAGCTAGCTACATGGAGCAGTGACGGAGAGAGGAGATTAAAACTGTCAACAAACAAACAAAATGAATGCGAGGAAGAGGACTCTGTCAACAAACAAACAAAATGAGTGTCATAAAAAGGAGGACTGTCAACAAACAAATAAACAGAGGACTGTCAAAGCAGCAAGTGCAGTTGGCATCAGCATCTCCTTCATCTCCATGACAGAAAGATGAATATACTTGAACAGCAAATGTAAGTCAGATACACTCTTATCTATCCATCCATCTATCTATCTATCTATCTATCTATCTATCTATCTATCTATCTATCTGCTTGATGATGTATTTCCTGGTGCTTAAATGTCCTGCCTGTTTAACTCCTTGCGGTGTACTTGTTAATGTTATGAAGGTTATATTTTGTGCTGTAAGCTGTGTGAAGCTGCTGCAATATTGTGACATTTCTGGAGTTTTGGATATTTTGGCTGTTGAATCAGCTGTCAGTCACCAGGTGATGGTATGTAATATGTGAATGGGTCTGTGCAGAGGGTCTGTTGTCTGCTTGAGAGAATTCCACGGTCCTTGCTTTGTATTTAAGCTGAGCTGCATAATGAGCAGGCCAGCCAACTGGAAGGAAATACAGGCAGGGGCGACAACTTTTTCAAAGGTGACCCCCTCATCCACATCCGACGGGTGGAGGGTCTCTATACATTTCTAAACTTCCTGCTAATATTTCCACATGTATTTTGTATCTACTTGTTTTTGTATCTACTGTTTAGTCCTTGTTTTCTAATTTTGAAAAGCAGAGGTAGTCACGTTTGTCCTGTGCCAAAAAAGACCTCCAATGAAAGATTAGAGAAAAGTCAAATCAAACACTGATTTTTCACAAGGTCAAATAATAATAATAATAATAATAACCCAAGGACAAAAAATAAATAAATAAGGACTTAACATTGTTTTTTTCATTTATTCATTCAATCTTGAGGGCTGAAGTCGCTTTAAAGCTGAGCCTGAACAGCAGATTTAATTTGCTAAAAATGACTCTGCTTCACTCATCACCTTCAGTTCTGCCTGTCATACCTGCTGCTTCTTCACAGTGTTTTTTGCCAGACATGTGCTCATTGCCTCTCTGCTCCTTTCATCTTCTGGTTCTCTCTGTACCCAGGCTTTTCTTTTAGTAGATTGATTTTTGGTGAGGTACTCTGACTTTGCTAATCAGGCTGCAGTATGCCTCACGTTAGCACCATTAGACGTGCGCGATAGAATGAGGAGAATTGTAAATGTGTGACCATGTAGAGACAGAAATGACATGCTGTTGTGTAAATAAGATAACTGACATAAAGCTATTTAGTTTGTTGAATAAAAGGACACGGTATAGACCCGGTCTATAGGAAAGGTAACCTTAAGTGACTTCTGTTGTGATCTGGTGCTATATAGAAAATACAATTGAATAAAATTAACTTGACCCCCCTAATATAATGGTGCGAGAAACAATACTGGGAATGAGTCATGACAAGAGTTCAAGGAGATAAACATGAGCTTAAAAAAACAAAGGTTCTGATTATATCATACAGTGCATGTAGCCTCAGAGCTGTATGAGTAAAAGAGTGAATTGCTCTTGTCAGGAAAAACCGAGGCTCTTTGTTATTGCATGTTCAAGAGTCTTCTGTGACGCATATTTTAGTGAACAAAGGGACAGAAGATCAATAAGAATCAAAAAAGGTTGCTTGCCGCCAAGGACATGTACGTATATTGGCAAAGACAAGAACAAAACTACTTTGTATCCAATCAGTGTCTGCCTGTCATGGAGCCTTTTTTTTTTTTAAACTGACTTTTACAATGTCAAAATATTTCAGCATCCAATATCCCTAATTGAGTCATATTCAAATATGCATGTCCACTGTACTCTCAAGCTCTTCCACTTGAACCACAAACATCACACCACCAGAGCTACATGAAGGTGAAGGTCCATCAGTGCAAATGAAACCCCTTCAAAATGGAGCAACACCCAGTTGTCTGATGACTATTGATAAAACGAGCGAGTGAGGGGCTGCAGGTTGCATGATGGGTCATGTTTACTTAGAGTAGTCTATTACAGACAGGGTCAATAGCTCCACTTTTATCCAGCTCTTTTTTATCCACGCCTTTATTAAAATACATAAAACATACGGTTTTGATAAAAAAGAAAATCATAGTAGAACATGATTATTTCAATAGTGTCAATGAGCTTGTTTTTCTGGTGATTCAGTACATGTGAGGAAAGCACTAACATCTACCTAAGTGGTACCAGATCTCATTAGGTGTCACTGTGGGTGCCTGAGAGGCTTTGCTGCATAATTAAAGCCATAACTACTATTTTGGACAGGAGCCGATGAAACATAATAGTTATACAAATTAAGTAGCCCATTTTGTAAAAGGGTCCATTACACCAATACTGCCACTTCTTCCATTAGAGGATCATGTCTTCTGTGGTTTAAACTATTTTCCATAAATTGTCCGTAACCTCAGACTCACCTGGCTCATTGCTAATTTTCTTCGGGAAATGGAAACGCACTTAAATATCCTTCCATCACTTTACCTGCTTTTTCTTTAATTAGGATCACTGGAAGGCTGCAGCTTATCCCAGCATGCACTGTGTGAATGTCACAGACACAGCCAGGATCAAGCCCCCTGGAGGTGTGCCAGGCTTTGAAGCCAGTTTGACATCATGGCCAAACCCTGGAATTACAACTTCTGGGTTTAGTTAGCTGATTGGCCGGTGCAAGTTAGTCACAAACAACTTCTTGCTATTTAAAGATATAGAGGAGTAATAGAGTCCTTAGCAGACAATGAAGTCACACTCCCTCTCTGTCTGTCTGTCTGTCTGTCTGTCTGTCTGTCTGTCCATCCGTCAGTCCGTCCGCCTGCCTGAAGAACATGGTTTTCTTGCTGTAACTACATTAAAGTTAAGGAACGCTTGTAGTCATGGTTAAAAGAAATTAACATTAAGACACACAAGCAATGGACAAGACTTCATACGGCTGCACTTTAAAGTCCGTGTAAAGCAGCAAAAAATGTCTCTTATAAGTTTGTCACAACACAGGAATATGTGTCATTAATCACTGAGCCAAATTTGAAAGATTAAAAAAATCGCTAAGTATATAAAGTATAAAAATAGTATAAAATAAAGTATAAAATTAGCTCTAAAAATAATGGAAAAACAAGCACTTCTCTCTGCTGTGAAACGCTGGGGGCGTGTCCGGAGGGTATGTCTGCAGCCTCTTGTCTCGTGACTCCAGGCTGCATCCATTCAGTCCACGCCCAGTCGCAGGAGGGAAGATACCTCCGTGTACTGTACAAAGACGTGACCCCGCACCGGCAGCCGGTGGAACGGGAAGATGTAATCCAGGGAGGGAGAGTGTCGGTTCGGCTCCACTGACTGAAAATATTTTTTCCAGCGGATGTCTTAGTTACAACATAATTGAGCTAACTGGAGTAGTTTCATATCGTACCCGACAACGGGAGGCTTTTAACAGATGACGTCCTGATGTTAGCTTTGCTGCTGCTAATGTTAGCTGTCTGTCTCTCTTAGCTGCAGTCACTGATGCTTTCTAGACATCGTGATTTCCCAAAACTGAATAAATACCACACATAGCAACACAAAACTGCTTTGCTAGCTCAATCATGTTGTAACTAAGGTATCCACTGGAAAAAATATTTTTTTCACGGACTGTTTATTGAGTTATTACACACACAGCTAACAGCTAATGGCTAACAGCTAACGGTTAGCCCAGCTAATCTATAATAACCATGTTAAGTACAAAACGTGCACACAGAAATAGTAATGTTTGTTTAATCATTGTATTTATAGACTTTACAAACATCAGATTAGTCTACATGGTGATATAGCATAGACTGTATAAAATAATGGACGTAGTCTCCGTGACGTCACACGTCCGTTTCTGCAGAGTGGATTTGAAGCTCAAAACACTCCGCTCTGGACGTCGCCATCTTGCCAGTGCCTGACTCCGCCCAACTCCCGGACAATCAAAAATGGGCAAAGAGGCGGGCTGAAGGAAGCCTGGGTGCTTAAACACGCCCACCTCGCTCGGCGCTGCTAAGTTAGCTGAGGCTAAGAAGCTACGAGGCTAAGAAGCTACGCTACTTTGGCTAGCCCTGTGGCAGCTCCCTCACGAAACTTGAGGTAAGTTGAGTTTAGCTTAAACTAACGTTATACAACAAACCTTGAAACAATGATTCAGCTGTTACCTTAAAAAAAACGCTTCAACTTTTTTTTTTTTTTTTTTTTTTTAAATATATAATGCTTATTATTTATTACACTCATTTTACTTTAATATGCACAGTGTGGAGCACTGGTGACAGCTTTGTCGGGCGTGCTGTCCAGAGAGCTGCAGAGACCTTGGGAAGCACCCTCAGCATGCCGGGCGTCCATGTCTGCTGGTTTGGCTGGGGTGGACTGCAGAGACGCCTTCTCTCCTTTTTTCCCCACTCCCTGCGAGGAAGAGCAGCACCAGATGTCCTCATCATCCACTGTGGCGGCAATGACATGGGGAAGGTCAGCAGTGTCAAGCTGGTCAGCATGATGAAGGAGAACCTGCACCAGCTTCACCTCCAGCATCCTGGCATTAAGATAATATTTTCTTCGTTGGCCCAAAGGTGCAGGTGGGAGGCTGGTGGCAATCCAGCAAAGATTGATAAGGCCAGGAAATGTGTTTACAGTGTTATGGCTACATTTGTTTATAGTTTAAATGGTGCCATAATTGAGCACCCTCACATCAGACACAGTCATCTCACACCTAGGACAAATTATATGTTTTTAAGTAAATTAGGTAATTGTCTTAAACACCACCTCCAAATGCAGTGAACTGCTTACAGTAGTGCCACTGCTTTTGAATTTGGCCTTTAGGACACATTTTGTTAGGCCTGAACATAGCCCAGGCTGTCATGGCCAATGTTGAGTTTTTATATTCATCTATAACTTGCTTAAAATTTCAATAAATTCTATTTACATTTGCACTCCTTTTGTCTTTGTTACTGACTGAATGTTGTATTTCACAATCAAATCTGACTGTCAATTGAAAGGACAAACAAATCATACACTACAGATAAAACAAAGCATTAATGTTTAACATTGTCACTGACAAAATTAGGCAGTCCAATTCTGTATGGGCCTGATTATTTTAACTCTGTACTTGAAGATAACTAGCACCTTACACCCAGCAGCAGAGCCTGAGAAGATTTTGGAGAGTAATCTTTGTTTGCTGCTCTGTTATAAGTCTAGTTTTAACACAGAAGAATGTGACTGGATAAAAGGGCTCAAAATGAAAAACAAACAATTAGCTGGACACAACAGTTTTGAAGCCCCCAAGGAGGTATCACTTGTTCGCTATGTTGCCAACTCTGAGAGGGTCTTCCTCAGGCAAAGGTATCGTGACGTTTTTATAGTGAGGCAAACAGAAAGATAATCAGCCAATTATGTGTTGTTGGTTTTTTTAGCCTCACTATATAAGCCTCAATACCGAGCAATACCCACAGAACCTTCTCATATGTCACAATGTCACAAATAAATAATACCTCCTACGGGACTTAAAATTATTCAATGTACAGATAATTCCTTGTTTTTCACAAAAGGAGAATAGTTTCTCAGTGAATTTTCTTCATTTGTCTTAAAGAAATGTTAAAACAAAACCAGCACATAACATCAGCTTTTCTTTACTTTTTTTTACATTCTGCTAAGATAAATGCAAACTTGGGTAAATGTTAAGACATAAATGAAAACATGAAGATGCCATTAATAACGATTATATTTTGTTAATGGTTTAAATCACCACTACATTTCCAATCATCACAGGAAACTGATGAATGACAGCTTTCAAATTTTTTTTGCTTTTACTCTAAAGTAAATTTTGTCTGATCCACTTTATATCACAAAAAATCTAACCATTACAAAAACAGTTTAACAAAATTAAGTCAAAGCTTGCATTCATGAAATCATCACTATTAAAAGGTTACAAAAAGTACACATGAAATAAATGAAAAGATTTGTAACAGTAATTATAAAACATATGAATTAGGACCCAGTGTCATAATTTGCAAAATCTTAATTTCTTGTGAAACAACCTCTTTACTGTGGAGTAAATATCACGTTGGTCGAGGCGTTGTAACTTTCCTCAAGTGTCCTACAAGACAGAAAGATGACAGGTTAAAAACACAGGTAGAAAACATTGACTACAGCCTGTCTTGGTTAAAAGCCCACTCACCACCAAAATGATCTTATTGCTGAGTAAGTGGCTGTCATTCATAAAATAGTTTTGTGTTTAAGTTCTGTAGATATTCGACTTTATATTTGAATTTGATTTTAAATTTAACTGTACTATCAAAACAACTGGAGTATGAATGTATAGTATGCAGTTCATCCACATTAACATAATTGTTGCTATCAAAAGGAAACTGAACTGTTCTCAAAGCTCACTGCCACTGTGGAATCATGCTATGTTCGGCTGTCTCATTATGAGAATATTTTTTCCATTGGTTCTTCACAGACTGTGTGTGGGGAAAAAGGTAGTAATTCTCACTTTGATAAAGGGTCTTTGCATAAAAGGCACTAAAATGTTAAAGTTGGTAAATACATGTCATGTTCCTTAATTGATAAAATCTTCATTTGGCCTTCTGCATCAGGGGAACACTAAACTGCACTTGTGTGTCAGTGTGTCATTTCACCTTATCAGTAATAGTACAGAGCAAGCTGTGCCCTCATCGAGTACTTAGTAATGTATGACAATTAGTAATATATGTAATGCATTTCATTGTATTATGGACAATAATTCATCATTTTAAACTAATAAGTTTCTTGACTCTTTGTGAGGTACTGTATGAAAAAAGGTGTCTTTATCCTGGAGTCAGTGCTGAAGTGATGACTCTCAGAGTGTTCACTGCACAGACGGGAAGTCTTGTTTGGAGTCCAGTTCTGTCTCCTGGTGTTGAGTGTCCACTGGTCCAGTCTGTCTGGGTCACCTAGAGGAAAACTTTACACAGAAATATATGTGTTAGCTACCTACTTTGCAGACACATTTACATGCAAACAATACAATTTAAATTACTTAAACGTTCAACAGATCATAATCAACTTAATTTAGCAAAACAAAAAGGTGGTGACCATCACAGTCCCCATATTCTGTCTGTGCATTATCTATTGTTGTGTAGCTACAGGTCTATATCATACACTAATCTTCTTAATATTTTATGTGTGACAGTCAAATGTCACATTAGCTTTTTTTAAATTACGTTAAACACCTTATTGTAATTTCACACAGTTCGCCACTTTTTAATTTACATACACAGGTATAGCCTTAATGTTACGTTAACGTTACACTGCTCATATGACAACGTTAACATTGCATCACGTTAGCTAACTAACGTGGTGGACCTTTATTTTCAAACCTCACACAGCCTCAGCCTTTTGTTCAAAATATCCTCTCCCTAAATGCCTAACGTTAAATCCTAACACTTCTCTGTCAGGCTCTGACTTCAATGCATCCCGGACTGGCGTCTTGCTTGAAGGCTAAATGTTAGCTGGCTGGTTAGCTAGTTAACGAGCTCAGCTTGTGTTGTATCTATTGTCTGCTGCTCTGTAACTTGATGTGGATGTTGCTGAGTGATACAGGTCGCACTTGAAAATGAGACCTCCGGTATCAACGTGATTTTACATGTATTAAATAAAGGCTTAATGATATAATAATAAGCTGACAGCTAGGTGGTGACCGCAGACACTGATACACGCTGCTGTCAAGCTAGGTGGTGACCGTAGTGACCGCAGACACTGATACCTGCTGCTAATTAGTGCTAACATATAAACACAATTAAAATAATACTAGAATTTCCAAATTTCACTTACCGAAAAACCTGGAGCACGGACTTCTTGGACGGTCTGTTGGTATAATTAATCGAACAGCAAGCCATATTACTCCAATATTTGCCTGAAAAAATATCCAATAGGCACAGACCCAGCTGAGAGGACAGGTAGCTAGCATGCTAACTAGCAGCTAGTTAGCATGCTAGTTAGCCACCCGTGATAGTGCGACCTGTCACTCAAAGTGACCACGCCCTTAATTATGCGCAATTTCAAACCTTAATAACATTTAAACGGAGGAGTTAGAAAAAAATTCACCCCCTCAGAGTTGTCAAGAAAGGGGAAATTAACTATATAGACCAAAACCATTTTTTGTACCAGGCTGTAAACATGTTTATTTCTGCTCTAAAGTTGGGCATTTTAACATGGGGGTCTATGGGAATTTGCTCACTTCCGGAGCCAGCCTCAAGTGGACAGTCGGTGAACTGCAGTTTTTGGCACTTCCGCATTGGTCTCACTCGTCTCCACCGGAGGTTGGGGCTTGTGATATAGTGACGTGAAAAATGTGATATATATATATATATGTATAAAGTGAAACTGCTGGTTTTCTATACTACTACTTCTACTACTACTGCTGCTTCTTCTTCTTCTCTCAATTTATTGGCGGATCGCAAACAACTGCCAGGTGAATACTGCCACCTAGTGTACAAGAGTGTGTATTTATACTGCTACAGCCTCAAGGGGCGTGTTTGCAGCAGGGATAGCTCCCTTACGTAACGTGGCTATGATTTATGGCCCGCCCATTAAATCCAGAAAATTGAAACCTAGAAACACAGTTTGTGGAGCCTAACTCCACAATTCCATTGTAAATGGTTGAAAGGCTTTTTTACACATTTTGAGGAGTACTTTTATGACCTATTTAATGTGTTTAGAAGAAAATAGCAGAATTTGCTTGACACGGACTTAAAACATATGTTGTAATAAGGTATTCGCTCAAACAACGGATGCCGAGGACAGTGTTCACCTGCTTGCAGTATTGCAGGTGTTGTGCACAATGGCATCCAAGAATAGGCCCAGGTATGCTGGTCCAAATCCAATGGCCCACTGCTGGCCAAAATGCTGACAACTGGAGCATATTTAGCACTAGCACACACCACCATTACCAAATTAGGCAGTCATATAGAGCTGGCTTACAGTTGGTGCCATACACAGATGAGTGCACCAGCGCAGCACATAATAATTAGCATAACTGCTCTTAAGTAGTAGAGCTACACTTATGGTATTTATCAAGGTATTTGAATTAGAAATTAGATTAAATTGGATGTGGGTGTACTGATAGCTGTAACAGCACACAGTGTAATTTAAAAATGTATTACTCAATGCATGGCTAGGCTAATTAAAGATTAATGCAAATATGTATGCTTATATATACAAATTAAGTCTAGCTATCTGTGTGTGTGTGTGTGTGTATCTCAATTTACTCTAACTTCACCTCAGAAGCATGTCTTGTGGTGTTTATTGGGTTTAATAACAGACTGTGACACCATAACATTCCTTTGGTTTCAGCTTTATATAGACCTCATCATCCTTTACAGTGTGTCCTGGCTGATTAGCATGCTGTGCACTGAGAAGGGATGATTAGGAGGTAGCTGTGATGTGGTGTTTTTCCAGACCATCTGCAATTACAAGGCGCAACGTGTGTGAAATCAGCCTGTCAGCTATACACTCCGTGTCGATGGCTACAGGAGCCCTGCTTCTATACGATGATGATTCAGGACCAAATCATCTGGGTGTAAGGGGTAATTTACCTCTGTGTAGTGTAAATGTCTCGCTTTTCCTTTTCCCTTGGCATTGTTCTAATGCTCAGAGCAGTGGTAGAGGAAACAAAGACTTGCTTGCTGCTGTTAAGTCCTGCACAGTATGAAAACAACTTTCACAAAGAGACATAATCCATCTTAGTAAACATAAAACCTTCATTTGCTGCAGGTTTTTATCCATGGTATTTGTTTTATGTTTCACAGCAACAGCTAAGCCAATGTCACCTTGCCAACTTTATTGTTTGTTGGTCCTTTTGTTAAGAGTGTCTCTGGAAAGCAGTTAAAGGGATTGGTGGGTTTTATGCAGCATGTGCTAGAGATGATTGGGGGAAACGTAAACCTGACTGAGAAAACACTAAATGGGTTTTTAACTATGAATGATACTAATATCCTCTACTAACCTTTACAATCAGAACTGTCTTTGGGCAAACGTCAGAACATTTGATTTTAATTTTGATCTCAAACCGTATGACAATGATACGGCTTATATGTTAGCAAGCAGTCATTATACACCCAGCAGACATGGAGCAACATTAGCATTTGTTTGAAATAGTGTTTCTGGTGACTTCTGTCCACCTAATGGCCACAAAATATTCACTCTCTTTATAGCTCTGTTTTGGCCTCCACCATAGACTCTGTAAAATAATGGAAAAAGTTACCATGATGTCATCCATTGATTTGTGGTCTGCGATTTTAAAGCCTTGAGATCTGCATATAGCCATCGCTGTCTTGGTTTTTTTGGAGCCAGAAGTGATATATTTGGATGAGAGGGTGGAGCTGTAGTGGAGCAAATTCAGAAATGATTCATGTTTTAAATAACGTTCTTTTCAATCTTTGGGTGTTGGGGAAGGTATTAGATATTTTCAAGTCAAAAAGACTGAGGACCAACTGAAGTCAAAAGTCCTTGATGTTAAAGTCCAAGTTGAGTTGCAAGTGGTTTTTGATTTTGTAAAGTGGTGTTGGACTCAAATCCCAACAAAGTCTCAAAGTCATCAAATCTCAAAGTTATCTAACTTGAGTCTACACCTATGCTAAATGCTCCACCAGCTAGTTGCTACTGTGTCTGTCTGTTGTTTGCTGCTGGGCAGTTGGGCTGTGCAATATATAACGACTATGCACAATATATCAATATATTTTCAAGCATGATGATGGTCAAGTTGCATTACAGTGTGCTTCTCTCCCAGGCTCTCCGCACACCTCCACCCAACTCAAGGTCATGGAAAACGACTTTTTAACTCCTCCCATGAAGATATTTAGTTGTTTCAGACAATATGGATTTTGGCCTACTTGATACTTTTATACTCATGTTATAATTTTGTGGTCTGTGCTGCAAACCTTTTTTTCATTACATGTTGTGCAGCTGTATATTTTCAAACAGGAAAAAATCCCCATCTTTGCATTTTATTTTGATCATAGTCTGTTTATATAAAAGTGCTTGTGACATCTTAAATTTGGCTTTGACTTGCAACTGATCATGTAGCCTATTTTGTAGAAAATACAGAGCCCTATCATGCATCGCCAGTTGCCTGAAGATACAGAGATATGATTTTTTGTCCGTATCGCTTGGCCCTACTGGGCAGTAGTGTTCATGTGGTTTATCAGAGCATTTGCTCTGAAAATAGCTGCCAGCTGTTTCTGGAAACTGTGTTGATGAGAGCTGTGAGACTGAAGAACAACAGTCAAGTTGTGGCTTAGAAAACCAAAACAATTGGCTAAAAGATGCTACAATGCACCATAGTGCTGAGGGGAATTGGGTGATAATTGTCTGTGGGTTCATTAGTGGGTTGGTCAATGCAGCTTTAAGATTTGAAATCTGTCCAAATAAGTCATAAGACATATGGAATTACTGGTGCAAACATTCAGTACTGTTTCAAACCCAAGATGTCTTTTATTTTAATATTTTATAAGTATCTTATTGTTTCAGTACATTTTTTAAACCATAAGATACTGAATGTGTGTGAAAAAAGGGCACAACAGAAAGGATCATAATGGGAAGAACCTGAATGCCCCTCCCTCTTTTTATCCATCTTTTATGTCTCACTCTACTCTGTTTTCCAGACTTCCCCCCTGTATTTTACAAAATTAGTTGTGTCTTGGTACACATCTTTCACCAGTACTCTAAAGGGTACTTTGTCAGAAATTGAGTCTCGCCTCGCTTGGTGATATAAGTAGATTTCCCACTTGCTGAAATAGTAGAGAGGGTATAAGAATGGAGTGGGTTGTGTCTGAGATACAGATTGAGCTGTTTAAGAAAAGCACCCAGCCCAGGCCGCCCACATAACCCTTTGTTTTTTTGTCATCCATTATGTTGGCTTTTTATTTGAAAGGAAATGATACCTTTAAGTTATTTTTCTTTTTTAGTTTGTGTAGCTAAATCATGTGTCAAGAGATCCTGTAACATTTGCCTGATGAACATAGCTTTTTTTTTTTTCAATCCTCAGTGTCTCTCCTAAACATCTGTTTTACAAAGTAAATTGAGATCAGTGATGCCTCATGATGGCTTTGTGCTTATAAGAAGAAACTAGCCACTGGTGAGGTGACTCTCCTGTGATAAAAACAGTCGTGAATTGGAAAGAGAGCAACGGCTGAAAATGAGCAGTCATGGTTTGGTAGTTTCCTTGACTCACAGAAATAACAACTTTCTCATTGAAACTGCTAATATTTCATCTTTTACTGTTGATCTATAACATGCCTCTCACAGACACAAAGAGAAACAAAAGGCACAGATTTCCAGACTACAGTATTGATATTTTAACCCAACTTCTATAGATGTAATGCAGAATTTAGCCAGTAGATGGCACCACCGGCCAGTTTTTAAATATAGGGTTGACAATCACAGCACAAACACTTGTATAGTCCTAACTTTACCGACTGATCCCATTCAATTACTTTGACCTTTACAACACAAACTTGACATTAGATACAATTAATGACGTATTACTACTATACAGAACAACATTATACGTTTTTATGGAGTTTTGAGAGTGGAAAGATCAATAGCATGGCAGCTGTTGTGCTGATACCTCATTTCCATGTACTCGTGAACCATAGATTGCTGCAGGGATGACTTTGGTATGTGGGCCAACATGCAAGTTATCATCGCTGCTTCCCTCGTCAGAAAACCAAAAAATAAGCTCTATGGCAAAAAATGTTTATAATATATTTAGTTTAGCGAGAGAATCTTCACAAATTAACACCACTCTAATGATTTTTGAAGTCTGAGTGCAATTGCCAGAAGTAAAAACGTTAAAAGTAATGTTAGGCTATAAACAAACTACACCACAGTCACATGACTTAAACATCGCTGATGATGCTCCCGTAGTCTCATTCAGCCACTTGTTAGCAACCACACTTTTCAAGACATGTAAAAGCATCAAAATTCACAAGTGATTTATTTTATGTTGTAGAACAAACCTTAAAAGTCTCCTCAGCTTGTGTGAATTGCAGACCTTTTTTCAGCCACCAAAAAAAATATTAAATAAATCTATTGACTTCATTTCAGTTTTTACAAGTAAAAAAAAAGACAAGTCAATGGTATGTACACAGTGACTGCTGAGTACCAAGGGCACACTGTAAGCAATTTTATTTTAGGCAACTTGTAATGTATAGTTTTTGCAGTGGGTGTTGCTTCATTATATGATACTTCAATAAAGTATATTGGTCAGTATCTACCTTGCTTAGATAGTTTGACTCTAGCTACTCCCAGCTGAAACTTCTATATTGACAGCACATGGTGGCAGCAGCACTCCACCAAGAGTTCATCAATACCCTCTGCTATTGAGCCCACCTTCAGCTCATATCAGAGCCTTCAACTACCCACAAAATACAAGCATAGCTGCTCAATGTGCAGCAGAGGCAAAAGACAAGGCTATGACAGCTTTTTCCCCTCTACCCTATGCCTCTGATGGAAACTCTTGACTTCTTGTCTACACTCTCTATTACACAGAAAACTCCACTGTTCTTTAAACACACTTCAGTCATTAGTAAAGGTTTGACAGGTAATGACCTCTTTTTTCTCAGTGAAGGTGTGGTTGTTCCTGAAAGATATTTTTTTCCTGCTCAGTAACAACAGATAGAGCGCATTCAGCATAAATCTGTCTTTGGCGAACCAACATGATAGGTGTTTATTTACTGTTGATACCCACAGTCCTTTTTTTCAGCACATGCCGCCACAGCGCTGTGTTGCTGCTAGGAGAATAAATGGTCCAAGCTAAGAGATGACAGGCTGCGCTTATGTGTTTATGCGTTTGCTGTTCTTACATAAGGGATCCAATGATATCTTTATTCAAGTATTGTTGACACATCTATCTTCCTTTTCTTTAGCCAAACCAAATGTCTACAGTGTTTTCTTTTCTCAGCATCTTGATTGTTTTTCCCCTTTATTCATTCTTCATCTTCAAACTCTCCTGCTGTCATCCCACACTGGAATGTGCAAGATAAAGCTGCAGTCTTTTCTTTTGGCACCTGGGCAGCTCCTCTGAGGCAGTTTGACAGTTGAAGGGTTTTGCGAAAGGGCTAAACAGTACAGTAGCTGCTGCAAGGCACTGCATTGGCCAATCAAAAATATGCAAGGGTACATTCCAAGCAGATTACTTTGTAACGTGAACACCAGTGCACTGTTTAGCACTTTGGAACTCCTGGTGGCGCTGTGCTAAATTGCACCACCTTTGCAACAAAGCAAATTTTGCTGGCATTATAACTGCACTGCAGGACGTCAATATGTAGTCAGAAAGACATTGGACTCTTACGTCTCCCAGATGTTACATGTTGGCTGGAATGAAAACTAGGTTGTCATTATTTCAAATGCCCAATGGTGTTCGAACTTGATGTTGTGTGGATGTTAACATTGTTACGTTTTGCAGATTTTGGGTTTTGTTGTCCAAACCTTTTAACTAAATGTAGTTATTTTACGTTTAGGTGATGCTGGCATAAGACGTTCAGAAGACATTGGATTTTGGTAACTTAAAAACACAGCTTAAAACAAACAAAATATCAGCATCATCATTGTCAGTACTCCATGGCAAGAGGGGTTGCCATTAGATGTTGTCCCGATGGTGAACTTTGGTCACACAATGTCACAATCTAAATTCAACCAAATGTTAATGTCTAATGACACCAGTGGCTGGCTCGGAACAAACAGAGTTATGAGTCTGGCAGTCTGGTAACTGCATCTGCATGCTGATATTTCGCCAAGAAAACATCTTTTCTCTGTGGTCTTGATGTAAGATCATTTTGTTATTATACTGTTTTGTAAATTCAGAGAGGCAAGTACTTTATTTTTCGTCCATCTTTCAATTCAAGCAGTGGTCAACAGTGATTGGCTGCACTCACAAAGGTCAGTGCAGCTCGGGTCAAAATTCAACATATTTGAACCTTTGGTGCACCCCAAACTGATTTCACCAGCACATGTGATATGACCATGACCCTAACACCTAATTACATAATAATGGAACATAATGTGTTAAGAATGATGTGATGAAACGATTGCAGTTTTAAATATTTGGTTGATGTTGTGAAACAGTTGCAGCTTCATTAGATTTAGATGCTAAAACGTAGGTTTTAAGGAAAAAAAAAACTTGGTTAGATTTAGAAAAAGATTGTGATGTTGGTTGGAATTGTTACATTAGTTATGGGACATAACTGTGTAACGTGATGTAAAGTTAATACATAAATTTAAAATAAGTCAATGCTGACTTTTGGTTTCACACAGGACATGAACACAAATCTCCAGTGTTAAAATCCTGTGTTTGTTTGATCCATCCAATAGGGTTGAGTCGAGTACTCGCATGAAATGAGTATCTGGTACAGTTAATGTACTTTTTAGGAGTACAAGTATCATACTTAAGTGTCAATATCCATACTCGTGATGAAGAAAAATCCTTATTGCAGTAGCTGTTTTCAGTTGAGATTAAAAAAAAGATCTGAAGCCTTCTGAGCTTGTTCTGTGAATATTTTCCGGATGAATAATTTACATTATATATATATATATATATATATGTGTATATATATGTAGCCAATAATGTCAAAATATCATTTACAGACCGATTTAGCATAGAATAGAATAGCATAGAATAATGTACTGAAGGAGACTTATGTGCCATCACATTTTTTTGTGGTTTGAGAGCAAAGATTTGGCACACCCCTAATACACGTACATAACAACTTCTGGTTAGGTCCCACCCACTTTTGATTTGAAACCACACCCATTTTCTGTATAACCTCCGCCCCTTCCAAGTACACATACGGATAATTTAGTTGGTTTAACAGATAGACATAGATACAGATAATGGTGTACTTGCTCATCCCTACCATCCACCTCCCCGACCGACTGTATGAGAACTTTGTTGCTCTGTATACTACCCATCCATTGTAACATTAACCACCACTGACATTGTTGAACCAGGGAATTGTGGGAAAAGTGTCCACCATGACATTGGATCCTAACTGACTTTCCACTTGCATTGTTTTTATAGTGCCAACACATAATTTTAACCCATTATGGCACATCATTTTAACACATTATATGCCACCACCATGCAGTGTGCGACCAGGCTGGCTCAGCAACCAGTTGCTTGTTGAAAAAGGAAGAGAGCACTAGTCATTGACTTCAGTCAGGTTTCCCCAGTTAGACCATGTAAAGAGAGACAGCAGCGCTGCATTAAAAAACACGAAGGATTGTCTATCAAAAAAGTTGAACCATACTCAACTTCTGGCACAGTGCAGTACTACATCATCCATCAAAGCACTGTGTTGGCAAATCAGAAACGTGCAAGGACACACTCCTGGTAGATTACTTTGTGATGTGAACATGGTATTTTTTCTGTTTACATGCCAAACGTTTCAATAAAAGATAAAATGACTGGCGTCATCATAACTCTCCAGGGTTGTAAAATTCTGTCTCAGAGTACCCTAAGCTATTATGCAGTGTTTAAGCTCCTGAAAAGGGGGACACAACACACCCCCCCCACCTCTTAAAGCAGGGCTGTTTTCTGTCTGAAGGTGACGTTAAGTCCGCTCGACCTGAACCCACAACCCTCCACTGTAGTCATCAGACACTGCTTCAGTTTAACCCAATAAGAGATGTACCAGATTAGTCGGTTTTGTGTCTGGCTACTTAGTACTTTGGCCTTTTAGAAAAGCTTTGGATTGAGCATGGATGGTATCTCACAAAGTGAAAACTTGCGCGACTGGACTGTTTTCTAGTAGCCAGTAGTATTCCTGTCCCTTGTCCTTCTTCTCCTGGTAATGGTTATTTATCTCTCTACAGTTCTATATTTAAAGAGTATCTCTCCTCTGTTGTATGATTTCTTTCCAGTTCTTGTTGCCTCTCTCCTCTTTGCAATGCTACTCCTTTTTTATCTAATCTGCAATCATTTCTTCTCTCCTTTCCTCTCCTCTCCCCTCCTGGGGGTATCTCGTCCCCGCTCTATCCATCCGGAACGTTCCCTGGCTTTTGCCCAGTACCCTGCAGCTGGTCCCCATTGAGCCTCCCTGGGACTTTAACCCCCTCATCTCCCCTTCATCCCCCTTTTTCTCCTCCCCACCATTAGCTTACACTCTAAAAAGTAAAAAATAAGTAAGAAAACCATTTGGGTTGCAACAAAATCCTTCCTAAAACTCCTTCCTTAATAGGTTCATGAACCCCAAAAACACATGGCTTCTTTTTGTTGTCACTTAAAAGCAAACATCTCATTATAAACCTCCATACCTGAGAAGGTTTTGTATGCCTCGACTAGTTAGAAGTGAACACCCCAAAACAGTGAACTTGCTTTATAGGAACCTATCTCTAATGTTCCTTTTTCACGTGTTGGATCCCAGCTGGAGTCCATGTTTTTAGAGTGTAGAGCAAAAAAGAAGCTAAAGAGCCTGAGAGGGGGAAGGTGGAAACATGTTTCCGATTGAAGAATGTAAGTAATTAACCCCTCTTCCTCTCAAAACAAAAACACCCTCCTGCAGCATGTGTGGGGGTGATTGATCTGGAGTTGGTGTGTGTGTTTGTGTGTGTGTATATGTGAGCAGAGACATACATCCATGCATATTTCTGTACACAATGCATTGGTCCTGATTTGAATCCATTTTGTATACACATTAGTACAGTTGTTTGTCATGTGTAAAGCTCCAGTTCAAAAGACTTAACACACACACACCCTCATTCTCTGAGCTCCCACACCACAACAGACTGTGACACCTCCTAATTGGGATGGATGGATTTCATTATGTAGAATCAAGAGAGTGAGAACAGTGATGGAGGGAGGGGAGGGGAGAAAAACACAATGTGCTACAATAACAAACATTACTGCAGCTCCCTGCTCACACAGACATTACACAAGTCTTAGAATGACGTATGTTTACAACATGGCCTTTAGTTGCAGAGCTCTGCCTTGCGTTATCTCACTTTTAAATGCTCTATAGGGCCCCAGGGGTCGACCAATGACTAACAGTAACTCTTTGAATCCCTCCTCTCTTCCTCTTCTATCCCCCACACACTTGTCCCCTCCTCTGTCACCTCGCTAATGGCGCCTCCTCCCCTCGCCACAAATTCTCACTGCTGATGTTGCCTTTACGCTGACTCAGTGCACTAATGACACCGACAAAGCTGTGAGAACGATAATCAAAGGCACCGAGGACAGCCCGCTGATGTGTTGCCATTTGGTCACCATTAAAGTGTTTATGCAGATTCTTTTCTTTTTAAAACAATAACTGTCACAGGCGTATTTGCTTCAGTGGAATATATGTGAAGGGATGTACAGTGCCAGACCGCATGCACAGAAAGGAAAATGTTAGACAAACACTATGACAATGTCATTTTTGTGCTTGAGTGTAAATGACAAATTTATGGACTTCTGAGTGTAGTTCATTTTTGCTTTGAATAAAACAGATCAGTATTTTCACTGAGGCTGGGTATTATCTAAAAAATGACAATACCAATACCAACACCTTAATCTGATACCAATAGAATACTTCATTCAATCCTATATTCAATAATATAGGATTCAATAATTCAATAATATAATATAATATAATATAATATAATATAATATAATATAATATATAATCCTATAATGTGAATGGAGCGCCATTTTGTATAGCCATCACCGCAGACTGTATGTAGCTGTTGCTGCAGGAGTGTGAGCTCCACACATGAGATGGTGTTAGGGCTAACTGTTAGGTCACAGAGCTAATGTTACCAAATGGTAATTGTCCTGTTTAACAATAGGATCAAGTGATGGTGTGAGTTTGTTGGTATTGTTTAACATCTTGGTGTTGGATGTTAGCCACTGCTGCTCTGATAGTTTGTACTAACTGAGCAGGCGTTCACCTGAACGTTTGTGTGGAGAAAAGCAGCTCCGGAGACGGTGGCAACAGAGAGTTTGCTGATCCAGTGGGAAGTCAGGACGATCCTGTATCAGATCCCTGGTACAAAAAAAGATAAAATGCAGGTATTGTTTGACTAGAGACGTTTTGATACTACATGGTACTGGATTATTTCAGTAAATACCTTAAAGCCCACCCCTAATTATCCATGTGATGAATTCCTACTTTACTTACAATGAAACAGCAATGCAAACTGTCAGTGTGGCCATAGCCAGGATGGCAAACTTACTGAGGTCAAGAGAAAGTAAAAAGATCTCTTTCTTAGCTTTAGTTAACTGTTCAGTTCCCGGCATGATGGGAAGCCTTCTTTCAGGCTGTTCTCATGCACTGTTCGTACGTATAACTACGACAAGTAATGCACTGAAATTCATATACGAATATCCCACATAATCATGAGCCAGTTATTTGTGTATAACCCACGTATTTGGGAAGGCTGCAGTCACTTGACCAATGCGCTGATGGGACTAAACATAGGACATTGTCCCAAGGAGACTGGTGTTAAAGTCATTTTGATATACGTTATCCCTAAACCTAACCAAAGTAACTTTACTTGATTACACTTAACCTATGTAGCTTTCCATAAAGTCCATTGGGGCGCTAATTCGTTAGATATACAAATAAATATGTGGTTATCTTCTATGAAAATACGACCTCTTGTTTGAAAAACTGTGCTTCTTTTTCACTGCTACAAGTAATATTCTTGTGGAGAAATGCTGAAATGCTTGACTAATTTATTATTGTGCCTAAAAGTAGTCATATTTGACATATTACAATTGATAGCCTACATAGTCTTGAAAATATTGGATTCAGCATATATGAAATATTCAACACGTGTGAGTTTTAAATTGGAGAATGTAAAATTATTCCAGATTGCTAAAAGTCCAAAGCACAATTCAATTAAGAAAATCATGAGCATGCAACCATAGATTTTTTTTTGGGAGAGGTTAAAAATACAATGCGATAAGAACTGTAGCACAGATATCTGATGTTAGAATAAAACTACCATTCTGGGATTTTACTGGGGCCTATCACTGCCCAACAGTATGTGTTGTGGGTCAGTTCCTATATAGTCAAAAGTATCTGGGTATTGGCGACTTGGTTTGTTGATCTTAAATCTGCCCAGTATGTTACAGTTTATGAGAACGTGTTAGCTACATTGTCAATACGAGACACATGATTTTGGGTTACATGTGACTTATATTTCAGCTGACTGTCAAATTAAAAGTCGTGTTTCCTATGTTATAGGACACAGAAGAGGTAAATAGTTTATGCTGATAATAGATGTTAACGAAGATATAGGTCAAAAAGCCGTCACATCCCAAATCCACATGTCCATCCTTTCAGCAACTAGTGTGATGCTCAACTCTGTGTTCATCTGTTCTGAAGCTGACTCAAAAGCACAGAGGACATATTTAGTTTAGTCTATTGATTGTGTGTGTAATGACAGTGAAGCTGTACATAGTCTGTAGTAAATGTACATTATGCAGAGATGTGAGTGGTGAGTAAATAGCACAAAGCATAGTTTGGTCATAAGAGCAAGAGCAGCAAAGATTTAGGTTTATGAAACCCCACTCTCAAATCCCCTCCGTCACACACACACACACACACACACACACACACACACACACACACACACACACACACACACACACACACACACACACACACACACACACACACACACACACACACACACACACACTGTGGGATTAGAGTCCATGGCAGCTGGATCCGGCTTGGGCTTGTTTCCTGCATTGTTAGACGTTGGAGTGCGATAAGTCAGAGTGGGACGGTCCTCTGCTGTTTCATACCCTCAGTCGTGGATTAACTCTCTCCTGCCACCTGAGCACTAAATCCAACACTGCTGCTCTGGCTTTGGGGAGAGCGAACAAGAAATGGTTTCATAAAGTTTGGCAATTGAACATTTCGAGGTCTCAGACCTGTCCATGGGGTTTATACTGTTCTAACCTCACTAACATTTAAAGGAATATTTCACCCACAAAATGATAATTTGTATATCAATTATTCGCCCTGTGTTATGTTGAATTTGTGAAAAAAAAAACAAACCCTGAACCCTGCTTGTGTCCAAAGTGTGCTCACCCTTGCCCATGTGCACTACTCGCCCAGTGTTCCCCCTTCACTCCAGTTTATCAAGAATGATTGGTTTTTTTTTATCCTTTGTTCACTGTTGAAGCATGCAAAAAAAATAGATTAATTCATGCATAACACAGTAGTCATGACAGATATGTAGTAAAAGACTGGCTCTGATGCTCATATAAATGGATGCCCTCATCAAGTTTTTTTCCCCCAAGTTTAGAGTGTAAAGAGTCACTCACTGTTGACTATTCATCAATACTGAATCCCAGCTCAGCAGTGTTTTCCCTCTGTTTTCATTAACATTATGGAGTCTGTTAGATTGAGATAAAACAGGTCATCTGAAGAGCTGTGCATTCAGATAATATAGTCTCCATCACAGCTTTTCTCTATTGGTGTGGTTGTCTGTGTAAGGTCTGTGGGGAATGTCAGGGTGGTTATCCAAGAGTCTTGTGTTCTCCTGCTTAACATCCTCTTAATATGACACATTAAGACCTTTCAAAGGGTTTTATGTTCTTGGCAGTGTTTTTTGTCCCTGGTTTAAATGCTCAGTGTATGTCTCCCTGGGTCAGTATGTTGAAATCACCCACTTACAGCTTATGGCCTACTCCTTGAAACCTACGCCCTCAAAGTTGTGGGCAAGGAAGTTTGCTTGACGTTAGACATTGATATCTCCACAGTGGCTGACCAGATTTTTACCGTTCAAACTGCATTTGAAACATCCATCTCCCTCTTGTTCTTTTGGAATATGAACTACAAGATAGCTTTTACCAATCTCTGACAATGTTAGTTTGTCTCAAGGAAATATCTCAAATCACCAGTAAAACAGGAAGACAGACGTAAGCTGTGTCTTATTGTTACATTAAGGGAGTATAGAGCTGGGGAGCACAGGACACAGGGAACATAAGGATGACTCCATCAGGATCGGGGTCTGGACTTTATTGGAGGGAACTTCTACCACTACAGTACAATGTCAATTAAAGTGGGAACTGCTTTTTTCCTTAACAATTGACACAGAACACTGGAATCTGGCCCTTAAAGAAGCTGGCACTTATACATACAGTCTGCTATGTGCATTTGCCCTGTTGCTCCCAAACAGGTCAATCTGGTCAGGCTCCAGCTGTCAAACCTGGAGTGTAGTGCCTCAAAATACACTGAAGATTGGCAGTGGATCAACCTCTATCAGAGGCTGTGTATAGCTAATACCAAAACATTTAAAACTACCTTGATGGGTCTAATAAGAGTTCTTCTCTTTTATTTCACATCATCTGAGTTTTGTTAGGCATGCTCAAAAGTATGTGACAATCAGATTTATAATTCCACACAGCCACTATATGTGCTTTGTTTGGCGACAACAATCAGTGACAGAAGGTTATAGTTAAAATACTGATGTCAGTATATGCATAAAAACCAAAGATGTGACAGGTGAACTGTTTATAAAAAGTTCATTATGTGCTGTTACGGGTCACAGAAAAGTTAGTAACAATGGCAGAGTCTCTATACTGTGTTTCAAAACGAGGTATCAGCTATGGTCTAAAAGTCTACACCCACTTCCCTATGAGTAAGTGTTCTCATGCACTGTTCGTACATAGACATACAGAAGTAATGCACCAGAATTCACATATAGCCCAGGAAGGTTGTGATCATGTGAGCAATGTGCTGACAGGAGTAATGAAGTATGTAGTATGAAGAGCTAAAGTGTGTAATTAGGCAGATTTGGGTGGTGGATGAGTCGAACAATATCAGGACTTTCCCTAGGAGACTTGTGTTTGTGTCCGATGTGAAACCAAGTGAACTTTAAGTTATTTCAGGGCACGTTGTCACCATGTTTCTTTTCCTAAAACTATGTAACATAACTTTCTTAAACCTAGCCTATGCAACATATGTTAAATATGTACATTAACATTAATGTGACTACGGCCAACCGTGTTTTTTTTCCTGAATCTAACGTATGTATCTTTACCTGAACCTAAGCAATGCAACTTTACTTTCCTAAACCTAGCCTGCATAACTTTACATTAAGTATGAACGTGATGACACCAACCATGTTTTTTTTTTTCTAAATCTAACCTACGGTTCTTTATTTGCCTAAACCAAGCCTACTTGACTTTCCATTAGGTACGTAATGCGACAATGCCAAATCATGTTTATTTTTTTATTTTCTATTTTTTATTTTATTTTAATCTAATCTACGTAACTTTAGTTTCCTAAACCTAAACCATATAACTTTACTTTCCTAAACCTAATTTACGTAATTTTACTTTCCCTAATCTAATCTATGTAGCTTTATTCACCTAAATCTAAACCACGTAACTTTACTTTCCAAAATCTAACCTATGTAACTTTACGTTCCTAAATCCAACCTACGTAACTTTACTTTACTAAACCTAACCTACGTAACTTTCCTTTCCTTAATCTAATCTATGTAGCTTTACTCACCTAAATCTAAACCACGTAACTTTACTTTCCAAAATCTAACCAATGTAACTTTACATTCCTAAATCTAACCTACGTAACTTTACGTTCCTAAATCTAACTTATGTAACTTTACTTTCCTAAATCAGGCCACATAACTTTACTTTCCTAAATCTAACCTATATAACTTTATTTTCCTAAATCAAACCCACATAACTTTACTCTCTTAATCTAACCTATGTAACTAAACTTTTATAAATCTAACCCACATAACTATTCTTTCCTAAATCTAACCTCTGTACTTTTACTCACTTAAACCTAGCCCAAGTTACTTTGTTATGTAACTAATTGGTAAGTTCAATACAAAACCAATTCATGATGTGTCATACAAACCATTATATGTGCATTTTTGTCAGATATCAAACTAACCAGATGATGATAAGTATAAGTATTTTGCAAGTTTTGCTCATTTAGTTTTGGTCATTAGGCCAAATAATGCCATTTAACCCGTTTCAACAGGAAGCTTTGTGTTGTTTAAGCAGAGCTGCAGAGTTAGATTGTAACCTGAAACAAGGGAACAAGCCAGAAATACAGCTTTTCTAGGTAGAGAGAGACAGATGATCACTAGCAGTTCCTCGTGCTTGGAGAGCCGAGAGTAACAAAATGTACTGAGGGCAAACCACAGTCTGGACTGATGCTCATTTCAGATTCAGCTATTTGTTAATGTGTCTTCAGCTGGTATGTCTCTGAGACATACTGACCATTTTTTGTCTACAGACAGGGTGAAACAGAACTCAGGTCTTGCTCAATTTACAAGAAATAGTAGTTCACCTTCAAACAAGAACACCCAGACACAGTTTTGCTTGAAATTTTTGCTCAACATCCATAATGAGTGTGTGTACAGCCTGGTGTCTGCTCAGTCTACTGTGTAATGAGCTGGTAGCACAGGGAAAGCTTATGTAAACACAAGGTGACGAGAGGGATGATCTGAGCTTGTCTTTACAAATCCCAGCGTTATACAAACTTCCACAATACACACACACACAAAACACACATCCATAGTCAATTACAGTGTGTGCTTACACACACATACAATGGATTACTTCCCTTTGCACGAACATAATATGCTGCTCTGACCTGCAAGTTTGTTGCAAGTGTGTGTGTATTGTATGTGGGATGTGTGTGAGAAAGACAGTATTGTAAATTAGGATGATAATGTTTCTTTACAGGAGCAAACAGGAAGAACTGACAGTTATTAATACCAAACCACAGCTGTGATCTGGTGTCACTGTGAAAATGCCAACGTGTCTGATATGTTGGTATAAATAAGAATTAAAATAAGTTGTTTGTAAATATACACTTATAGAAAGATATCAAATGGGTTCCTTTGTTGTCAAAGCCGAGGAAAATCAACCTTTGGAGTTCACTCCACCTTTTCTTTCTACTAAATATTTCTACACCATAATATCTAATAAACAATTATATCAAATCATTCTCTCTTTCTCTGTGTAATTAGATGCGTTTGTCAGCTTAAAATAATATCTGAACCCAAATTTTGTTTCTTAAAATGATAAATGTCCAATGTAATTGTTGTTGTAATGTAACAATTTAGACTGATATTTAATTATTTTTATTCCAACAAATGAAAGTGAACGTCATCCATCTTTGTAGTCTAAGAGGTCCACAATGTCTTCAGTCCTTCCTCAGAGGCACCTAAACCAGCTGTTCTCAGCGTTGGTCTCAGGATGGATGTCCACCTCCTCTGGTTTCTCCTCCTCTGATTCCGCAGCCACAGAGAAAGTTGTTCTCTCGACCCTGCGATGGATGTTTCCAGGTCCTGTTGTCAGACAGTAGGAAGGCTGCTGACAGACTTCACCTGTTCAGTGTCTATCATCTCCATGCAGGTGTCGACAGCGGAGCTCTGAGGGAGGCTGTTAGCTAAGAACAGATGCTGCAGAACCTCTGGAGCTTGGATGTGCTGGTGAGTGTCCAGCTGCAGCATCCTTTTGATCAGGTCTACCAGCAGAAGCTTATCACACTGGTGTCCTTTGGTCATGCCTATCAGCTGCTCATGGTCATCAAGAGCCTGACTTGTATTGAGTCCGTAGAGTGAGCCCCGTGTCATACTTGAACTCCTATGGTGTCTTTAATACCCAGCACTGGTGCTGTTGCTTTGCTGCTGGAAATGGTGGTAAAACCCATCCGTGGCAATAATGTTGTATAAAGAGCGAGAAAGTCTGAGTTGGGCGGCAGGGAGTGGTGGTGGATGGGTCAAACAAACTCAGGACTTTTACCCAGCAGACAGCTGTTCATGTCTCATGTGAAACATCACGTAGTTAACATACATGACACATGACATACTGTATGTATCAAACATAGTTATTTTAACCCAAACCATGATCTCTTTTTCTAAACCTAACCTTGTGGCTGAAACCTAAAGTAGTTTTGGTTACAAACCCTATGTTTCCTGTGAACATGGTTGATTTAAAATTGACAGAAACAAAATATGCTCCCAAAAGCTGTTTTGGTTTGTCTTTTCACTGTTCCAACAACCAACAGCTCTGGTTTGGTTGAAATAAACCCCTAACTTACTCAGTTAGATGTGAAAATATTGTGGCTCTATGAACTCTAAAATCACTTTGTTTTTTTAAATGGAGTCTGGTGGGTTAGCATTAGCGATTTTGGGGCTTTTTCTGGTTAAACAGAAAACATCTTATTCTTTAACAAAAAAGTCAATCTCTGCAGGAGCCTTTTCCATAAAGTTGTCAGACACTTAGAATAATAATGTGAGCCTGTCAGTGGCAAAAACAAGCATTTAGTGGACGTAAATTTATGGTACACAGATGCCCAAAGTATTTATATTGCAGCCTGTTTCACAGCTGCTGGCTGCAGCGTTCCCCTCAGTACTGGACCGATTTCAAAAATGGTTGTTCCCATAGTCCCTTAGACACAAAAACATAAGAAAATAGGGTCAAAGTTGGAAAAATAATGAAGGTACCCTTACAGTTACATTTTATACAACAGTGTCAGTTGATGTTTAGCTGCAGGTTTGTCAGTCCACTTTAAGCACAACTGTTTTACCCTTATTAAAACCAGTAAAACTTGGCATGGAAATATTAATTCTGAACTAACCTGTTACTTTGTATTTCCTCAGTTTGCATCTCAGGCCCCAAATGAACTTTTCAGTCTTTTCTTTATGTTTTTAGAATGAAAAAAGAAAAGAAGAAAAGGATGTGCAAAAAACACAGAAACCCTTTTGCCAGTGTCCCGAGATAACCCTGGCTCTCCCAAATGCAAAGGAAACAACAACAGCTTTATGCTTCCTCTCCAACTCTGTTTTATTGTATTACTGTTTAGGAGAGCTGAATCCACATGTAGGTTTCCTGTGGTCTTGGGGAAAGCCAGCTGTGTCTCTGGAGCGGTGTTCTGCCATATTCTGCATCATAATCAAAAACGTCTTGATAGGTCAGTTATTTTAATGTGTGATCATCAGAGTTGGCCTCTTATTTGGATGAATCCTCGTGAACATGAATAGTTGTACTGTAGTACAGAAATTTTTCCCAGCTGTAAGGAAAGTATAGTTCGGAGTATTTGATATGCTGTTTCTTAGAATTTATAATATGATCAAAACGTTAAATTTGTTAAGTAAAAAAGAGAAATAGGGAGTGCTGCACTGGGTCAAGATTGTCAGGAGACAAAAACTTGCTCAGGTGCTCTTCAAGGACAGGGAATGAATTTGATGAAATAAAAAACAGAAGGACTGTCCTGATAGTGAATTGAAAGTTTCAAAAAGTGTTTCAGAAATGCAGTTCAAACTGAAAAGTCCGAGGCACTCCGTGGAAATATTAAAAGTCCTTTATTTAAACACAGGGATATCTACGCGTTTCGACTACACGAGTCTTCATCATGTTAGTTGGAAAATGGTTTTGACTTGTGTGCATCTGAAATTACATTTTGTTTTGTTTGTTATTTCTACATATATTTTTCAGTTTTATAAAGAAGACTTTATGACTTTATACTGTCTTATGTCAACTACAACACCAGGGCCACTTGAGTTGAGACAAGAACTGCGACCTCTCATACTCTAAAACATTTTTCATATTGAAATGATCATGACGTTTCTTTAAGAAAAACAATACAGTAGATCCAGTAGATACGTGGAGATCTGAGGACCATTACATAGTACAGATGGTTCGTTGCTTAAATTTGTGATTGATTGTTGTGTTGGAGGAAATGAAAACCGAGCGGTCTTCATCTTTATACATTTTGAAGGAAACCATCTGCGACAGTGGCATTATCGTTTCGCAAGAAGTAACCTGAGTCAGCGAGGAGGTTCAGGTCATATCCCACCATGGAGGTTCCTTTTCCTTTCTTCTGACCCGAAACTCATCTCCCTCTGATCTCCGTATGCCTTGGCAAAATCCTCAAAGCTTCCCCCTGGCAAATAGCTGCTATCTGCTCTATTCCTGGGATGAAAAGGAAAAACCTCTCACCCAGCGAGCATCCTGAAAAGCTCTGGAAATGCTCCTCCTCTCGTTTCTTGTCTTTGAAGTGCTCACTTCCTGTCTACAGCGTGTGCAGGTTGAAGAGGCAAAGAAATTATATAAGACAATGGGACAATGCTGGTCAATGGGCTCTTTCATTCACTGTATTAGAACATAAACATACAGCAAGCTTTTTACATCCCAGTGGCCAAAGTGCTCCTTCAACTGAAAGGTCCTCACCTTTTTTGTTGGAACTCAATAAAAAAAATAGCTTTAATGGTTGTTTCTAAGAAGAAATCACCATACAAGCAACGCTCCATGTTATGACTCTAGAAAAACATGGTTATAGTCTCTGTAACATCCTTGATATGTCTTCAAAGACATACTGAAACCTGCAAATTGTTGGGACCAGGTAATCAAAATTTTGGCCAAAGTGTTTCATGAAGAGCTACAGTAAGAGTATTAAAGAAACATATTGATCAAGCCGATATCCACCATTCAGGACCAAAATGCTTTTTAACTTCAGCTTCTTCTAACAGCGCATTGTGACTGTTTACTTTTATTTCTCGCTGCAGTCTTTAAGTTTAAGTTCAAGTTGATTGTCATGTGTAAAAGTTGTACAGTAGCAAGTCACCATCTGCATCTAGGCTATGTAATTATGGAATTAGCTGTAGATTATCACAGCAGATGCAGTCCTGATAGAGCTCTTGGAAAATATAGATTTGATCTTCCACACTGATTGACAGGTCAATTGTGCTCTACTAGTGGGTTAACCCTGTTGTGCAGTATTATTATTTTATAATATATGCAGGGAGTTAGAAATATTATCATAACCAATCCATTACTAGAGAGAAATTTGGTGTTTTCCCATAAAATGTCATGCTGTAGGAGACTTATGACTTTACCAAAATTGCACTAAGGTGCAATAACAGGTGCAGACTTGGAGGTGGCCAGTTAGTTCTTTGCAGTTATGGCACACAATGTCAGGGCTTGAAGTTCTCCGGCACGGTGCCGGATTTCCTGCGCAGGAATATTTTTTCTTGTGAATATTTTATCATCTTGCCGTAGCAACAGTCATTTAACCAGTCGTTTTAAAGTAAAGCAAAGTGATAGTTCCAACTACCAATGGTGTGTCACATTATTCAAGGTAAACAAGGAGTTCTAGCCATTAAGAGTCAGAGTAGGACGGGCCTTAAGTTCTCACAGTTTCTCAGTCACGCCAGACACACCGGACGTGGAACGGTTCCACGATGTTAAGCTATCTGACTGTCTGCACCATAGACATCATAAAGACTCTTTATTATGTCCACACACGCTGCTGAGCAGAGCAGAGCGCCAGCGGAGGCTCGTGCATTGCAGCGCTTCAGTTCTTCAGTCTGGTCAATTTTTTTTTTTCCGCGAGCCGCGAGCGCTCCTGTCAAGCTGGATAGAGCGGATCAGCGGGTCGTACCAAACAGGAAGTCAGACACAGAAAAGACGAGAGAATCTGGCCAATTTTCAAAATAAAATAAATTTAAAAAATAAATCCTGTTTAATTATAATGTTGCTTGTCCGTCTATAAATATTTGTTCAGTTTGGTATAGACATGAGAGAGATGAAAACACACACACACACACACACACACACAGAAATGGCTTCAGGTTGGGGGTTGCAATTCACACATACAGAAGGAGAGAGGGGGGGTGGTAGAAATAAGTGGGAGATAATTTGTGAAGCCACAGATGAGTTGTCATTTGCTAATTAGCTCAGTCAGATAAAAGATGCTCCTTGATGTCAGAGGTTGTGAGTTTAAGCCTCAACTGATGTAATATGTACATTATAATGCAGATGTTCTTGTTGTCTTCCTATTCTGCCTCTTGTTGCTCAGAATTGCCTAAAATTGCCCGGCCCCAACCATTTTGTAGTAGCTGATGACCAAATTTTCCTTTTTTGGTGAACTGTTCATATTTCATCATTAAAAACCTTGAAATTGTTATTCTAGCTTCTTGATGTGATACTTGATTGATACTCACAAAGTGCACCAGATTAATTCATTTAGATGTCAAATGTTAAAAATTTTCTTCTGGATTTCTTCCCCGGACCCCCCTAGCACAGCTCTCTAAAAAAAATTCAGGCACAGGATTTTTTTCTTGCTTCAAGCCCTGCAATGTGAATGCATAATGGTAATTCATTTAAAAAGTCAGTCTATACTCCATTAAGTATGTGTGAAATACTGTATTTCAGTGCATCACTGCAATAGGAATCATTTATTTTTCTGAATCAAATACCTACCAAATTGAACTAATTTTTAGTCACAAGGTCCAAATTCACTGAAAACCAATGGTGCTTTGACGCCTCTACTCTAACCTTGTTTCAGTTTTGGAGCATCAAATAAAGACCCGGTAAAAGCACATGACAGATTGATGTTAGTGGCTGAGAAAAAAAAACATGAAATGAGATTGCTTGTCCCCAGTGGCTTTACTGGTGTTCTACTATCAACCAACTGAGAAAGCCGGAGGTAGCACCCAACCGTTGCCCTCCTGCCTTATGTAACATTACAGGCTACTCACATAGAGATGTATCGCAAATTAAATGGGAGGTATCTGTAAAGCATATAAACTTGTGCCTGCCCACATATGAATGGCGACCTTTTCTTATAATACTGCTGGTTCTGTGGTGTTTGACATTTCAAATCTGTTGCTTGCAGTGTGCCATAGGAGCATCGATTCACTCTCGTCAACTGAGTTAACATGACTCCGCTTTTTTGCTCTTAAAAAGATCACATCGTCTTACATAAAACATTTGATACACTGTAACTAGCATTTATTTAACAATTTACTGTACAGTACGTGATTTCTCCGAAAACATTTCTCAGCCTACAAAGTTAGATCAGCTGTATTCCAGACATACAAACAGGAGTCACATGCATCTATGTTCAGGACATGGTGTCTGTGAGTATATATAGAGCTTTAACTTTAACTAAATGAAAATAAGGCTGGGTTTTATTGTGTAATAGACTGACCGCGGCCAGAGCAGTGCAAAAATAGAAACATAATGTGATCCACCGGTGTTACACAACTGGTTATGGGTAGGGGACTCTTGACATGTGTTATTAAGTTTTGTAAGGCTGCCACATCCAGGCAGCGTGTTTTGCTGCTGTGTTGAGTTTGACGTCAGAGGGAGGATGGAGAGTGGGGAAAAAAAGAGACCTCATATTTCACTGAGATCCAGTTCCAATAGAGAAAACTAATAACAGCATGGAAGGAGATACCACCTCCCTCAATTTCTCTCTTTCAGTCTTCTTTTCTATCACTCTCTCTGTCTTTGTCATGTGTATATGTACTGGTATGTGTGTGTGTGTGTGCATTAATATGAATCTGTGATGTCTGGGTGTGTGTCTGGTCTCTAAAATATAAATTCCAGCTAATATCAGCCCCTAGCCAGCGTTGTAAACTGTGTTGGCAATTATCAGTCACAAGTGGTTTCACACACACACACACACACACACACACATACACACACACACACACACACACACCCTCAGTCCAAGATATGAGACTCCCCTCCCACAGATAGTTGCCAAGGACAGTAGCCAAGGCTAGACAGCTATTCATCTGCCAGTGACCATGCACAGCAGGATCTAAGCTGATACAATAGCCTGTATTGTTAAAAGACACCAGCCAGATGCAAGCACTGCATGTAATAATAATGAACTTTATTAGAATGGCACTTCTCTTAACATAATTAACAAAGTTCTATACAATTGAGATAATGCAAAACAGTGAATAAATAGTTGTTCATGCCTAATAATGAAATAAAAAGGCAAAAGAAGAAAAACATTAAAATAGATATCATAAAAATGCTAGAGCAAAAAAGGAAAAAAGGCCATAACAGGGTGTAGGCTTGAGTCACGTGACTTGCACTCAAGTCAGACTTGAGTCACATTGGATGACTTTAGACTCAACTTGAAATCAAAAAAGACTTGCAACTTCAGTCGGACTGTAACACCAAAGACTTGTGAAGGTGCTGCCCCAACTAAAAATGTTCCTTGTTGACCAGTAGTCGCCATTTAGGGCCATTTGTCAACTTATCCCCCGCATGTTTATGATATTAGCTTAAATGATATATTTTGGGCGGGGCAACATAATGGTTTGAGTTCAAGGTCTGAGAAAGAATAAAGTAAATAACATTTTTAACACGGTGCTACATTACAGAGAAATACAAAGCCGTACTAATGAACCTTCGGTAATATAGGACTATATTTTATCTACAAGTGCACGTCACACATAATTTCCTGTCATTTCCTGAATCAAATATATTAACACTATTCATTCCCAGCAAGTTGATACTTTTTCCAGATCCGCTTTGTTTGAACCAGTCTGACAGCATTTAATCAGGCTATAGGAGAGAGTCATGAAGAAATAAGAACTAATGATGCCAGAGATAAGTTGGTTTCCATAGAAAAATTATGTGGTGCTGTACAAAAAAAAATAAAAAAGTCAGTGTGCAAAAAGTGCAAATGTGTCAAATTACAGACAGAGACGTAACGACTTCCATCAAATTTGTTTTGACAAACAAAAACTAAAGCATTCATGGTTTTTGTGAATTCAATATATTATTACCCTGAAGTTAAAATTGCTTTACATTTAGTGAAGAGTGCATTATGGCTTGTGTAAGACTTCAAACTCGACTTGTCAGTCTTGACTTGAGACTTGAATGCATCATAGTAAAAATGGATTATGAATATTATCATGGCAGCAAGCAGGTGTAACAGTTAGGAAAAATCACAAGAAGTGAATCCTTTAACCGTCCTCTACAACACAGTCTACCATCTGTGTATCTTTTTGTTAGCACTCAACAATTCTTTTAAAACTCACTTGACCCACTGGACCTAACTGTCCGCTGAGTACGCATGTGTACACCCACCAAACACTGGTGCACGGACACATTGAGCCCATAAACACTTAGCAGCAGAGTCACCCTGCTTTTCCTTTCATTGTTTACATAGAGTCTGTGAAGAGCTCCAGAACCAGCAAGTTCCTAGCCTGTGAAGTCATATGGACATTGAGATTACAGGCCCCCATAGGCTCACCGACAGCTAATATCACACACAGTTTGAGTTGGGGATTTTGACTTCCTCACTCTTTTGTGCGTTTGTGTTTCGATAAAGCTTGGCAAGAAAAGAACAGAGGGAGTGCTGCTTTATACGGAAAGCACAGAGAGGCAGCATGTAAAAAAATACCATAAGTGCCTTCAACATACTGGCCAAAGTAGTCCAATGGTCTTAGACAAACATGTAACAATCATTTTCACTTAAGCTCCAAGTCGAGAGACATAGGTTTTAATTTACTCACACTGCCTGCCCTTCGCCTTCTCTCCCTTCTCCTCTCGCTCAGCCCAAAGCCATTATGGTTACATGAATATGTGCTTATTACACAACCCACGCCAACCCCGACACCCCCACCCTGCAACAAGACATATTTGTCCATCATAAAATGCTGCATTAATAACCCATCACACGTAGCTTTCCCAATGCTGTATATTTGTCTTAGCCTTTGCCTAGCGTGTAAGCAAAACAAACACGCCACTGCGGTCGATCGGGCGGCGCGAGAAAATGGAGAATGCAGCCTCGGGTATGTTCGATATGCTACGAGCGGTTTGTTTTGAGTTGCAAGATTTGAGCGGTGAAGTGAAGCACTGGGTAAGAAGAGTCTGTCAGAGTGACTTGACGGATTCTTTACCGGCAGGGTTAGCAGGTTTTTTTTTTGGCTCAGGCATAATTGTATTTGTTCCCCACTTATTATTCATGAAGTGAAGGTTTGCTCATTTTCAGCTTCTTGAAAGGTATTTGATTTAGTATGATCAAGAAACAACTTATTGCAGGAATTATGCAATACATACACTGTCAGGAAAATGCAAGTGTAGGGAATTTTACCATGCCAGTGCTTGTGTTAACGATGCCAAACTCCATGTGGCTAATGGGACAAGCTTGGAGCGTCAGAAACAGAGGTGTGACTGGATGAGGTTAAGGACTGAGTGTTTCAATTCTTCAGGCATGTGGGCATCAAATTCAAGTAATTTCCAATTTCTTTCATCACATTATTTGGTGAAATTCAAAAACTGAATTTGCGCTTTTTGAGCAAACAATGACATCACCCTTGTTTGTCTTAATCTTGTCAAGTGGGTGGAAATAACTGTGGTATATTGGTCAGTGTGGATGACCAATGTACCACAGTTATTTCCAAGGACATTATGTCAAATTTAATTGTGGGATCACGATAGAAAACAAAATACAAAACTTCCTGTCCTAATTTAAGGAATGAAATTTACCCAGTATACAGAGGGACACAACATAATGGCAACAAAAATAATTTCAGATAGTACACAAAGCATAATGAGATATCTGACAGATACAGAATATGTGCGACTTAATTCCTAAAATCTGTAATATGACATCATATTGACAGCTACAAAACAGTAGGAAATGGCATCAAACCTGGTCTCAGATTCATATTCGTTAAATACATTGTATAAAAAATATTGTATGTTATTTCTTTCTACTCTGTACACACCATCTTTGGCATGTCTGTTTGTTTTGGAGGAGTTGATCCCCCCACTGTTTCTTCCTTTTTTTTTTAAATTTAAAACCCTTGGAGGCAAATTTGTAATTTGGGGTTATAAAATTGACTTGACATAAACTGACTTTGGCCCAGGGACGTACTCGGCTATTAAACATTGGGGTGTCTGGGAGGTATTCCCCGCAGGAGACATTTTTATAAACTTAGTTTTGATGACTACAGTCATATTTTGAAGAGCCAGTGTATGATTGAGGGCCGCAAAGGAAAAGTGCACACACTATGACTTTAAATGACATATTGTGCTCTGTCTGTTTTTTATGACATTTTTTGACATTCTAACACACAAAAACTATGACAATCAACAGTGATAAAGCCAACATGACACCCATGAACATGCTAGATTTCCATATTTTAATACATCTGAAAGCAATTGATGCTACATTGTTTAACATTATTATCCACAGCAGTTGAACAACGGTGTCTGCTGGGGTACGGCAAAACCACTTGGGCAAAACACACACAGAACTGCAGTACACCATAATACTAGAACCTGTAGTAATCATAATAATAATGGCAATTTGTTAAATGTATTCATGATTATGATTATATTTGCTAATGACTATTTAGGAGTTTGTGGTTGCCTTTCACAGCATAGCAAACATTTTTAATGCCTTAGTGTTGGCGATAGCAGTGCCAGAGGCATGATGTTTTTGGGTAGTCTGTCCCAATCTTGTGAATGCGATATCTCAAGAATGATTTGAGGGAATTTCCTCAAATTTGGCACATATGTTCACTTGAACTCAAGGATGACGTGATATGATTTTGATGGTCAAAGATCAAGGTCAAGGTCACTGTGACCTGGTCCCTCTCATTCTTGTGAAGGAAATAACTCAAGAACAACATAAAGGAATTTCTTTAGATTTGGCACAAACGTTTGCTTGGACTGAACAATGATATAATTAAGCTTTGGTGGTAAAAGGTCAAGGTTACTTTGACCGTGCATCCGTCTCATTTTCATGAATGCAGTATCTCAAGAAGGTCTTGAGGGAATGTTCTCCAATTTGGCCCAAATATCCACTTTAAGTCAAAAATGAACTGATTGAATTTTGGTGGTCAAAAGTCAAGGTCAATGTGACCTCAAAAAACATGTCTTTTGGCCATAACTCAAGAATTCATAAGCTAATTATGACAAAAAAAATTACAAATGTCTAATATGATATGCTGATGAAGTGATGACAGTTTATACCCAAAAGGTCAAAGGTCAGCATCACTGTGACATCATAATGTTCTGCAGAAACACTTTTCTGGTCATTATTAAAAGTCATAATTCAGGAACAGAAGGGGACACAGTTGGTCAGATACTGAATAGGTGACACTAGTCTTGGGTGCCCATCTTGAAACTGTGGAAATTGTATAGATCTTTTCTGCTGCTGGGTTGAAGATGTGTGTGAAGTATCCATGTTTTAGAATATGTAGCCTTGTAGCAACATCCATATTTGAAACATTGTTAATTGTCATGGCTACATATGACTGGTATATGACTCTGGATGTAAACTGTAACTGCAGCTTGACTGGTTTGTGAGTCCTCTAAAAAGGATCTGTGTTACATCGTTCTTCCAACTATTTTAGTGAAGAAAGTGAGCCATGCTTAGGTGATGACTGACTGAGGCCCTTCTCTCATCAGCATTGGTCAATAAAGTGACCAAACTCACCATGCATTTTCTCTTCTGTCCCAGTGGGAGTCTTTAAAGGAATGGAGAGCATTCTGTATGCACAGTTTCTCTTGCTGTTGCGGGATTCACACTGGCAACCTCTCGGTCGCAAGCCTCTCTCTCCATGTCTCCATACCATTGCCTCATATTTTCATTTGGTGGGTGATAGTCCACCAACGCTGTGGTGCGAGGAGGTTGGAATACTAACATATCATTACTGGTCCATTGGGAGAGACTTGAAAAGATTAATGATCGTTTCAGTCAATATAGGGAGTTATGGCTGCTGGCGTTGTCCTGGTAACTAGCTACAGTTGAGCGTAGGTGGATAAACAGTGTGGTTAGTGTTTTGAATATGTGTAACAAGGATCCCACAATGTATGTGTGTGTGTGTGTGTATGTGTGTGTGTGTGTGTGTGTGTGTGTGTGTGTGTGTGTGTGTGTGTGTGTGTGTGACTTTGTATGTGTTGAGTGCATGCACAAATTAGTTAGATGACTAAGTGTATAGTGCTTGTGATGTTTTGACCTTGTACATAAGAATGTGTTGTGGGGAATGTCTATGCTCTATATTCGTGTAATGTCTGTGCAAGTTAGCATAAAAAATACATGTTCTTATTGTGGTGTGTGTGTGTGTGTGCCTCCTGGTTTTCCTCTCCCCTCAGACCCTCATGTTCTTGTCAAATAATGGTTTTCCCACAACTCCCGAACTTCCCTAGAATATCATTTATTTTGATGAAACTGCAGCACAGGAAGTTACACCTGTTAACGTTTCTCAATCTAACATCCCGTGCACAGTAAGCTTCTCACAAAGGATACAAGAGATAAAAACCTGCAGTAAAGTTGCACTTGCATTATAACATGAATCTTGAAATTACAACATGACCCGCAGAACTTTTAACAAAAAGGCATAAATGTAGATTTTAATCTGTACAATACTGATTCATTCGCACAGAGGCACACTAGGCACCTCCCTAATATAATAGTAGGGGAAACACTGTTGTGAGACATTAAATTAATTAAAGTATATCAAAATACTGAATTATTTTAATGTGTCAGTGGCATTTAGTGGTGTCAATTAGTTATTATGACATGGGCAAAGGAGAAAAATAAGGTGACGTGATATAAAGGGTGACAAAGACCACATACGTAGGTGGGAGGGATGGATATGTCTGCCAAGCAAACACAGGATTTTGACTCAGGAAATTGCTGTTCTTGTCCAGTGTGAAGCCAAGTATCAACATTGAGTTATTTTAATTTCATATGTAATGTCAAGTTTATGTGCTTAATGACACGTCACGTCACTTCAAGCCATGCCACATCACATCACGATGACAGTTTAGGAAGGGCTTCTGTGGGTCAGATTTGAGGGTAGGAACAAAAGACGTCTGTGGTCTTTTGTGTTGGAGGATTTCTTGACAGGTTCTGTTGAGCCCATAGTATACTCTTGGATGGTTTTATCTATGCTGATGCATCTCAATTATAAGCTTACATGCACTGAAAATGTTCAAAAAGCAAATAACTTGTTCAGCTGCCTTGTAAATGTAGCGAAGTAAAGAGTTTGTTTCCCTCTAAAATGTAATGGTTTAGAGGTATATAGGGGCACAAAATTGAAATAGCAACAGACACAGACACAGGGAGCCACTCTTTAGTAGCGGTATGTGACACTCTGGACGGCAGCATTTTTTAACATGCAGCAATTGCTGTAATATAAAAGAGCAAGAAAGTTTGCAAAGGGCAGATGGGAGGAAACGTGGATGTGTCTAACAAACTCCAGACTTTCACACAAGAGACCACTGTTCATTTCCTGTTTGAAACCAAAAGTCAGTGAAGTTCTTTTAATAACAAAGTAGTGTGCTGGTATGTGTAGCATGCAACACTAGTGACCTATGTCATGTGTATCATGTTAGGAACAAACAAACTGATTTTAAGCCAAACCATGATGTCTTTTTTCTAACCCTAACCATGTGCATTTGTTGCCTAAACCTAAGGAAATAACCCTGTTTTTTATTAACCTACTTTACAAGTTTATTTTAAAAGAGACTGACTCATTTTGAAAATACGTAACACATTTAATGAGCGTAAATTGACATGCTGTCTTTGGGCATCCTAACCTGATGCGGGGAGTACCAGAGCATCATAATTTGATATGTAGAGCCACTGACAGTGTGTCAGTATTTGACGAGTTTGGAGTGAGAATGCGCTGGTGAAGTGTAAACAACCCCAATCTACATTAATTGTTACGAATGTACAGTACTGTTGGGTATCAATGTAAATCTTTAAAGAACCTGATTGAATTTTAAAAGTTACAGAAACCTTTCATGCCTTTAACAAAAATATGTATATTTTACAGCCTGTCAACAATTGCCAAAACCTTTTTGGTCTTTTGTCAGTGTTACATTATTACATGTTATCATTGTGTGGTAAGCTGTAAGTAGGAACAGCTTTGGGATGTTTTATGATTCTGACATTGAGATTTGAGTCAGCTGTCAAATTCACATGATCCTTTTCACAACATTCATATTTGCCTGCTATTGGCTATTTTATTTTTCCAACAGCTCATGAATGCACTGCTTTTTAGCAGCCAACTCGTCCTTGAATGCACCAGGAAGGAGCCCAAGCTTGCCACTGCATTAAATGAAACTTTGACAAAAAGCTAAAGGCTTTTTACTGTGATTGATGACTTAGCAGGCAAGTGTAAATCTGTTTTTTTATACCTGTTGTGAAATAAGTGGAAACCAGTGGCCAATCCAAATACACACTCATCAGTGGAATCTGTGCGGGGGGGGGGGGGGGGGGCATGACATGGACTACTGTACAAATAGCAATACACAAATGGAAATGTGTCATTTAGCGGTACAACATGAGAAGTGAAGCAACAGATGAGAGGTCAGGAGTAGCGCTCCTTCATTTCTCTGCCTGTGTAGTCACACAATCGCTAAAGCTGGAGCTGTCAGGGCTCATCATGCTCCTTTAGAAGAAAAAAAAAAAGGAAAGAAGATTACACGATGGCTCCTGTCAATGAAAGCCATGGATAGAAATATAGCAGCAAAGCTTTTTGCATTTTTGTTACATTTTTCATGTTAAGCTTGTCTTCATCAATGTGGGCATTCTGTATTAGTACAGTTCCATATGTCCACTCGTCTTTCTCCGTCTTTGCTCACTACCCCTTTTCAATGGCTTTTATTTATTTATTTGGCTTTTTTCTAAATCTTCCAATTGTGTCTTAAAAAAGGCCAGATTCTTTGTTCTTGAAAAGAGACATCTGAAACCATTTACAGGATGCCTGAAACTGCAAACAAGGTCAGGTATGGCTCTTTATATTATGATTTTTTTGCTACATGGGAGGTTTACGTTTGTAAAACTTTCCATGAGCTGAGAAAAGTCATTTAAAGACCTGTGACATCATCATAATGTAAAGTCTACCAAAGATAGACCAAAGACACTTATCGAGACAAAACCATTTTAGAACGTTGCAGTGGTGTGAACTGGCCGGTCTGAGCTCAACTCAAGCCGGCTAATGGTGTCACTTGCAACTCAGCTAGTGAAATTGTTGGCAGCTGGTTTTAGAACGTAAAGCTCATCACCTGTTTCAATAGCCATTCGGCTTGTAGCGAAGTCCACTGGTCAGGTCAAAAGTATGACTGCAGATGGCGAGTTGGCTTGCTGCAGCAGGTGCTCCGTTAGCCGTGGGCTGCTGCTGCTTGCTGTTTGTGCCCCCCCACACAAAAAAGGCCTGAAAATCTGGAAATCAGAGCGGAAGTGCAGAGAGTTGTTGCATAGAGATGATACACCGTCTAGTTGCATTGGTGTGAACCAGCAGGTTTTTAGGGCGTCATGGAATGGCGCATTGCAAGTTTCAACTCATCTCGTCGCAAATCTTTGGTCTGAACTGGGCATATGAGATGAGCTGGAAATTGCGGGCAGGGCCAACATGAGAAACACTACTGCACATATTCAGTGGGCCACATATCATGGACGTATGCACAAGGTAAGCAGTTCCACTAAATAGAGGTGCCATCTTGAGGTCTGGTTTCTAGCTATTATTACTATATAGCTGCGCTCTTTGCCAGACCCCCAGGAAGTGCGCAGGGCTTTAAAGCCAGTTTTTGTACTAGCCAAACAGTGGAATTACATCTGTCATGTGATGGCCTGTGGCCCAAAAAGATTTCTTCCCATTGACGTACTTGCCAAAAGAGACATCTGTAAATCAGTGTATTATTTTTTTTTTTTTTAATGTGTCACAACCCGCATGAAATGACTCGCCTCACTATCAGAATTTGATCCTTTCAGTCTGGAAAGTCTAGAAGAGCTGCTCGACTGAAGCATTTTATCCCCATTCAAGTTTGTGGAGCACTACACCAGAAATGGCTAGCTCGGCTGGCGGACGTTAGCCATTAGTAAAAAAAATTGTAGTCTCCAAGCCCCTGAACAAACCCTGATTACATAATCAGGTATTATTTTTTGATAAAGCTCCTCCAGAGCCGCAGAAGACATCTTTCACTGGCTGAGTACTTTGCCATGAGCAAAAAGCACCCTTTGAATATTCTTTTGATTTAAAAAAAAAAAATTAAATAAAATAAATTAGGATTTATCGTCCTCCTCCTTAAATATCAGCAGTAATTGGCTAAGGCATACAAGACAAAATAAGCAAGGAGCATATTCACTAAATTAGATGGAAGTGTGATTTAAGACCAACCTGCTGCAGAACTGCACCATCCTGGCAATACTAAATCCTCCTAAATAGAGGAAAATAATGATTTTTCCCCTTGGGGGATGAAAAGCGTCCTTTAAAAAACACCATGGTGCCAAAAATCCAAAACTGAGTCCAAGTTGAGGCTAAGTTGAGTCCTTCATTCCTTCATTTGATGTTGGAAATATAATAATTGTAATAGTCCATGAGTGCACATGAACAACCCCCGAAAGTGGCAAATGGACTGGAAAAGCTGTATTTTCTTAGCGTGTTGATTGATGGTACAATTAGGTATTTTTTAATAGCTTTGATTGGTGCACTGTAAAAATCAAAAAAGTCACTGGTTTTGCTTAATGGCACCACAGAAACAGGTCTGCCTGCACTTACACCAGGAAGAAGAGGAGGACAAAAGTAGCAGTCGATAAAGAAAAAAGAATACCAAAAAAAAAAAGAATTAAAAGAAAAAATAAAGAAATGATTGATGAAAACCATGTCTGGCATATATCTCAGTATCTTGCTCTTTTTTTTTTCCTCCCAGTTGCCTCCCTCTCTCCGTTCGGTGCCATCATAAACAGCGCTAATGCTAACAGAGTAGCCCTAAAGCTTGCCTGCAGGGTCTGTCACCATGGCAACAGGGCCAAACACACAGCCCTGACAAAACCGCTAATATATAGCAGAGGAGGCTTCTCAGCTGCCGGGCTGCGACGCACGAGCATGCACAGACACGCTCTTACGCACACACTCACACACACTCCCGAGCCAGCCTGTTTAACAGACAATAGAGCGAGACATAAAATGACTGGCTTTAATGCCGGCATGCTGTGTTTGAGTGTGTGTGTGAGACTTAGAGCGCAAGCAAGGGGAAACATCTGCATTTTAACACATGTACATGCACATGTGTCGTGTGTTTACACAGCATGTTCCAAAACTTGTGCAAGAGAAAGCGCCTGTGCATTTTCTTTCTTGTGTACAATGTGTCCATATGTGCATCTGTTTGTGCCTGTTTATATGTGTGTGTGTGTCCATGTGGTTCCATTTAACCCTTTCCTTTGAGTGTGACACCATTTAACCCGTGGGCCGCTGCAGTGAGACTCCAGCTCACACCACATTTCCTGTTCGCTCAGCTGCATCTGGATGCAAATGGACACACACACACACACACACACACACACACACACACACACACACACACACACACACACACACACACACACACACATTAATCAATCTTATTATCCTCAATTCCGCTGCATCAGGAGATGCAAATGCAAACACGATCAACATGCCACTTACACACTCACATGTGCATGTGCCCACCCACATTCATCTAAAAAACATGGCAGTATCTATCATTAGTTCAAGTTTGTTATATTGTATTACTGGAGTAGATCAATCATCAGGCAGACATGATGAATGGCTTTGCTTTATTTTGAAAATGATTTTTAAATGAGACCGCAGCATGTAGAAGCTGCACTTGGCAAGAATAAGAATGGAAAAATAAACCCTGTGTATGGAAATGCAACAAAAAGAGCATCCCAGCTCTAACAGTTACTGTAAGAGACTGTTGATTTCACTTACACATGGTGTCGTAACCCACCACAGAAGTCCCCCTTTCTACTGACCCCGCAGCACCTTTAAACCTTCTTTATTTAAAAGTGGTTGTGGCCAGGGCTGTTTCAAGACACTCTGGGGGCCCAGGCAAGAGGCACCCGTTACCTGCCACAAAGAGAGAAATGTGAACGGCTCGTTTCTCCTCTGACACATCACATACCTGTGTGCCGCCATAGCTCAGCTGTTCAGGTATTTCTTGGCAGTCATGAAATCAGCAAAGAGGAAATTATTGGACCTGGAGCCGGACTTCCCTGTCGCTGGTAAGCCCTATCTTGCGCCGTATTTGACAGGAATACGGCGTCTGTGACCCCCGTTCAACCCACAACTGGCAGGATTTGCCTTTCGTTTCTGCTGTTGGTTGAAATCTGTACTCGCACAACATACTCCTGAATGATTTGTTTTGCTTGCGCAAAACTATTTTTAGTCGCAAGTGCGAGTAAAATGCTTGCACCGTAGAGCTCTGTGGAAAACAAATCACTGTAGCATATAAACAAATCTAACCTACAAGTAAAAGGAAATAAATAGTAACTTTCACTGCTTAAAGATACTCAATAGCTCAGCTAATACCTGACATGTCACTGGATACAAACCACTGCAGCATATTGAGTGCCAGGTGGCCAGCGCACGCAGTTATTGGACGGCGCATGGACACTCACCCTCTTGCAATTGGACTTTGAACTTATCTCACAGTAGCGGTACCGTGAGGTACCATAGTACTACGGTACTCCAACAATGCTAGCGCGGGTGGCAACCAATCATGCGGGACATGGTCTCAATTTGCATGACGCGTGAAAAGAGACAGAAATGCTGTGCAGTCCCGCACAGTGCGGGACGTCTGGTCACCCTACTTCCACTGCCACTTGCAAGCAGCAGCTAGTAGGGGGCCCCATTAGGGGGGATCCCAACGTGTTGTCGTTGTTGCAGTGTCTATAGGGGTTCCATCATGTTGTTATTGATCTGGACCAATGTTAGCCGTCTCTGGTGGGCCCCTTCCAGCTAGGGGCCCTAGGCAATTGCCTAGTTTGCCTGTCCGGTTGCGACGGCCCTGGTTGTGGCATTTAAAAATTGGAAGTGCACATTGACAGAAGCAGCATGTGACATCCATCATTCACATCAAAAAATAGTAGGAAAATACATTCTCCCCTGCTTTAAATGCATCTTGTTCTTCTGTTCTTGTGTGTGTGTGTTTGTTTTCCTCATCACCTCACACCTCTGACAGTAAGGAGGAGGCTTGGTGTTTGAGCTGTCAGCGTGAGGCTTATCCGTCACCACCTTTTCAATGAAAGCTTGTCATGTTTTCACCCAAGCCTGTCCACCCTCCATCGCTCCTCCTCCTCTGTTCCACTTGATCAATCTTCTGTCCCTCTTTGACAGGTGCCAGCAGCAAAGTATTTCAAAAGGTGGCTCTTTGCAGCAATCTGTCACCATGTTTCTTGTTGCATCACCACAGTCCCGGCACTGATGTCATGGTTGTTGTTGTCAGTCGTCATGGTCCAGTTAAAGTCAGCTGGCATTTAACCAAGATTTATGTGTTATGAGTTCGGAGCAATGAGTGTTTGATCAACAGGTGGCTGATGCGATTTGGCAAACTCCCTGGGAAAACACTAGTAAAACCTGACGTTGCGTTAAAAGTCGGGCCCTTAATCTCAAGTAGGTGACTGTTGGTTGCAGCAACTTCCAGGTGCGGAGGCGTAAACAGAAGCATAACTCAACCCTGAATAAAATAAGGTATTTGATTTGTGCCGTCGTTGACTGCAGAGTCATTTTTACTGTCTGATATTTCTGGAACCAGTTTGAGGCGTCAAACTTTACAATCCAGTTTCTTTCCTCCCCTATGGAAGCTCATCAAAGAGCAGGCGATCAGCAACCAAGTGAAAGTCAACAGCTACGTCCTCCACCACCTCTCCTCGTATTCAAACCGCTGCTCTCCAACATAAAGAGTTTGTTTAGTGGCCTTTGCAGCATCACTTGCAGCTACTCATTGATCACAGTTTCAACAGGCTTGGAGATGGAGACAGACAGAGTCACAGCTCATAAAGTTATGCTTTCTGGGTCTGTTTGGCTCAGTGCTTCGGACTGGGATGGCCTAATTCTTGACTTGGAATACTAATTGGGACAATACAGATGGAGAGACAGAGGGGAAAAGAGAAGAAGAGATGGATGAAGAGATGGAAAGGGCAGATTATGGAGAAGAAGATAGCTGGTAATAAGAGGGAGAAACGTTAACGAGACTTGGAGTCTACTGTATGTAACAATTGTACCAAATCTAAAGGCAATTGAGACATTTCATCCAAGACCACAAATGTTAACCATATGGTGCTAAAATAGGAAAAGTAGGGTGATCACCAAAGTCATTAGGATTTATTCTCTGGAGACCATGAATGCCTGTACCACATTTCCATGCTACACTTATTTGGACGAAGGTGGTGGGCCGACATTGCCATCCATAGAGCCCCTCCTCTAGCATGGCTAAAGACAGAATAAAGTGAGTAAAACAAATTAATGAGCTGCAGTGAAAATTCAAATGACTTATTGCATTAGATTCTACACATTTCTTTTCTTTATTACTATGTATCCTTGATTTTATCAACATGTGGTTGGCAACCTTTAGTTGGAAAACTACTGCTCTCTGCTATGGTGCTGGCGTGATTCTTAGTAAGATGTCTGGTGTTTTTATCACTGTGTGATATGAAGGCCATTCCAAGGACATGCTGTAATCTATTGCCGGTTCAGAGAAGCAGCAGGGTTCAAAGCATTGGACCTCATCATCATATGAAATGGGGGCAATGTGGATGAAAGTTAAGTCGATGAAAAGATGCAGATGCAGATCTGGTTTAGCTGGTGCAACCTGAGGTGAAGACTCATCACGTCAAGTTAAAAATGTTGCAACTTCAGTGAGAAAATTTCAAGAAAGAGGATGAAATGTTGATCATTAGAGTCCCAGAAGAGTTGGACAATGTGATCTAAGTTGGTGGTTTCGTACAGGCAGCGCAGTTCTTGACGTCTGGGCAAAGGCCTTCTGCTTTGTATCTTGCAGGCTGCTCTCATGCAATGTTCATACCTATACCTACAAACGTTTTGCACCACAATTCAGTGAATAAGGAAGTAGTATAGAGACCCGAAGTTCATGTAAGGGCCAGGCCTCCAGGAAGTGCGCCTGGCTTTGAAGCCAAGTTTCGTCGCGGCCAGACAGTGAAATTAGAACTCCCGAGTCTGTCATGTGATGCCATTCAGGGCTCGACAGTGCGAGCGTTTCACTCGTATTTGCAACTAAAAATAGGTGTGTGTGAACTGTAAAAAATATTTAGGGGCACATGTGCACATAAAAAAATCAGCTGAAGCAGCCTATATTTTTGTCAATGAAAAAATATGATAATCTAACCGCAAATGTTGGAGGAACTCCAGCCGCCTTCCCTCTTCCCTCTTCCCCGTGTGTTTTCCAAACCACTGTCGGCACAATGAATATAAGTCCCCCTGTCGGCTGGGTGGAAATAAGTCAAAGTGTGGAGGAGATGAACCGGGTTAAGCGGCGGATCTCTGGGGAAGCCTGCTTCGTTCTCCCCATAGTTCAAATAATTTCAACTCTGAGCGCAGCGCTTGGGCGGAAAATCAAAATGGTGCGCGACGCCAAGGGTAGCGGTGCCGCTTTGTCAAGCATTGCTGCCCTCTCCATAGACAAACAATGGGACAGCCAGCGCAAAGCAATTTTACAACTGATCAAGTGTAGAGACCTTTAGGGATCGTTCGCCACGGTACCGCTGCTGGGCAGTGTGGAAATAAAGCCCTTTTCACACAGAGTGCGCAAAGCGCAGACCTCCGCCGACAAACCCATTCATTGTGTATGTGCTACCGCGGCGCAAGAGTGCACTGCTCTGCTGCCGAGCTGAGCGGCGCGCAAGGGGGTGCATGTTGCGGCGCCTGCGCGCTGTGATGACACCTCGGCGCCGCACGTCCAATAGCAGAGAAGAGCCTGAAGTAGACCCGGAAGCGGTCACCATGGAGCTGTAGTTCCTGAACGAGCCTGTACTCCCCCAAATCCTGTCCTCTGCGCCCTACCCCGCGGTGGGCGCCGCGAAAGCTCTGTGTGAAAGAGGCTTAAGTCCTGCAGAGTTTCAGAGGACCTGGAGAATTTTTTAGGATAGTAATAACATTATATAAAATAATCATATTGCAAAGATAATATATATAAGATAATAACATTAAAGACAAAATTAAATTGCAATACTATTTCAAAACTTGATGATTTTACCTTTCTGTACATTTTGTATAGAAATTCATTACATAATTTTGCTTGTAAATGTCTATTTGCATCACCTTTACTATAGAAAACACATTATTTGATCAATTTACATTGTGCCCCTAAAGTTCTTTGTGCGCTCCTTACTTTTTCAACTTAGGAGCACATGTGCTCCTTGGGAAAAAAGTTAGCGTCAAGCCCTGCCATTGGACCCAAAAAGACTTTTCCCTATAGACTTACATTGAGAGAGAGATGTCTTTCAATCAGTGGATAAATTATTTTGTGTCACAAACCCAGAATTTGAATCAGAATTTGATCTATTCAACCCAGACACATTTGGAAAGTCTCGAAGAGCGGCAAGATTAAATCATTTTATTCCCATTCAAATTAGTAATGTGCTAACCCAGAAGTGGCTAGCTTGGCCATTGAAAGTCTCTAGTTGCGCTTGCTAGTACGCATAAGCAGCGCCGATCATCCAGATTATTTCATATCACAAAAATAGAGCTTTTTTGGCTTCATGCTCCCCTGAGCATCTTTCATAGGAATGAATGAGGTTCTGCCTCCAACACTGTACCCCTCCGCTTGATACAGCCATGGTAAGGACTCAGGATGGGGTAGTAGAGGGGTCAACCAACAAAGGACTTTCCCCTAGGAAACCAGTGTTCAAGACCGAGTGAAACCAAGTGCACTTTGAGTTATTTTGAGGAACATTATCACAATGTTTCTTATCCTAAACCTAACCAACATAACTTTACTTGCCTAAACTCAAAAAAGCAAACTTAAAACCAGCCTTTATAATTTGTCTTTCAATTGAATTTTAGTTATTAATAAGTTATTAATAATCTGCCTTTTATTTTCTATCTAAGCCTGTCCTATTACTCTTCTGTTTGTTCTATTTTATTGTTTCTTCTTTGTAACCCACCTCTTTTACTCCTAATATCTCTTGTTTTACTCACTTTATTCTATAGTACTCTTTCCTTTCATAATTTTTTTAATATTTTTACTCTATTTCTAGGAGTTGTGATGGCGTTCCTATTTTTAATGAGTTCCAATGCTTAATGCTTTTTTTTTTGTTCTGAATATGTGAAACATTTTGTGTTACTTTGGGATGTATGAAAAGTGCTATACAACTAAAGTTTGATTGATTGATAAACCTAATCCATGTAACTTTAAGTTAAGTACATAACTTCAAGGTCATTCGTGAGGCCATAATTTGTTAAATGTCATAAAGACATGTGCTTGTTCAAAAGAAATCCTATGTACTGTTGTACAAGGATATGTTGTATCTTGACACAAAAGGGTCATGTGAGTCAAATAGCAGGACTAATTACTCACAGTACTAACAACTGACTAACAAATAACTATATCATATGTGACAAAATAACTCAATATTAACTTTAGTTTAACTCTGGACACGGACATCATTCTCCTGGATCACAGTCCTGTGCTTGTTGGACCCATCTGCCTCCCTTTTTGCTTGCTTTCGGTACAACTTTTCCTCTGCTGCACTCATTATAATCTTAGTTGCTTAGGGTAAGAACATTAGCTGCATCCTTGCAATGTAAATATAAGAGCCTCAACTGTAAATCAGCTGGAGCAGTATGCTCACATCATCATCTCATCATCTGTCCCCAAGTGTTAAACATTGAAAGGTCCCAAAGCTCTAGGCCAAATCATGTACGTATTTGGCACGGTCAGCGAGCTCCACTTCACTGAAGATGATCTGAAATCACCGTGCATGATGATTTGTTGAAGTTAGTCTTCGCATTAAGTGAGACATTGAAGCAGTAAAACTCACAGAGCCTGAAAAAATTAATGGATTTGCTCGGAAATAACTGCCACCCCCTCCGCATTTCCAGCTGGTTTTATGTCCTTCATTAACGTCAAGTATGAGAAAAGAATCCCAAACGGAAACTGCATTTGAAGAATCAAATCTTTCGACACCCTGAATAACTCACACTAGCTACACTTCAAGTGCAATTCTTGTTGACGTCAGCCATAATTCTGTTATTGCTGCGATGAAGTATTTTGGCGGATCACTTCTTTAAGAAAACAACTGGGAGTTAGTGAGAACTTCTCAGAGGAAAAAGAATGAGAGCTTTTCTGAAGGTGCTCCAAGAAAAGTCTCCTCAATCAAGCTGCAGAGAAAGTGCCCCCAATGTCTCTCTTTCTGTTTCTCCTTCACACATGTTCCTCCCATTGATTTCACATTCTTCTCCTTTCAGCCTATCTCGTCAATATCAATCTGAAGTTCCAGGAAGTTGCTTGTGTTGTTACTGTCTATATAATGCATAGGGTAGACTAAATAAGCATCTCAACACTCATCATTGTGCTCTCATGACAGACTGACAGCTTGTCAGACTATCAGCAGAGGTCAAAGTGGAAGCCACAAACTCCTCTCTGCAACCTCGAGAGGTCAGGCCGCAGCTTCCTGCAACAAAAAAAAAAAAGAAAAGAAAAAGCAATTCCTAAAATTCCTAGAGTGGAATATAGGATGTTTCGGTTGGCAATATGGTGTTGAGTGATCTTGACATGTAGTTCCTATAGTAGGAAGAAAATCAAACACTGTATAAATCCAAAGTCAAACATCAGGTCTTGCTGTTTGCATTTCGACTGCAGTCATGAGGAGAGCTGATTGCAACAAGAAAAGGTGAAGGAGAAGTTATGAGTCCTTTGACTTCAGAATAAACCTGAATGAGAATGCTTGCATTGACATGCCCACATATATATCATACACCATGCATAAAGATGTAGCCATTTATTTGCTTTGCTGACTGCATGATGTAGAATTTAATCTAGCCTAAGGGAAGCACTAAGTAAAATTGATTGTGATGTGACATTTTCCTCATAATCCCTCACAAGCATACAAGACTATTATTACATATATATAGTATTATTATTTTCATATCAGTTGGTGTGCAGTTTCGGAGGTTATTACGTCCTGCCAAGAAACTCTGAGTAGTTAGAAACACAGAAAATAACATGATACTTTGGCATAAGAATGTTTAAATTTTAAGATATTGAATATCGGCAAAAAATACTATTCATCAGCAACTTTAATTCAATAATGAGAGTGTCAGTCTTCTGCCTTCACAAACTTGTATCACTTGAGACTTCGCAGATGCAGGGTAAATGTGTGAAGGAGGACTACAATGCCTGCTGCTGGACACGACGCTACATTTACTGCCTGTCTGTGACTTGCGCTGTCCATACAGTGGGCGTAGACCGTAATTAGTAATGTATTAACTTGTATGTGAATGAGTGTCTGGATTGTTTCGGGACCGCGTTTGGGTTTCAAGTGAAATTTCAATGACAGAATAATGACCGTGGGGGGAAACCAACGTGACTCATATTCACCGCTCTATCACCCTCACCGCTCTGCATCACACAGCAATTATTCTCTTTACTTTTGAAGGATCTCACGGGCCACTAGTGCACCCTGCACAAACCACCAATGAAGGTTTTATGGGCTTATTAGGCGAATACAAAGCTGCTACATTTTGTAAAGATTATAGCTCCAGTGCAATGTGTTGACAATGAAATGAGTAGCTTACTTTAAAATGGCTGTAATCATTTTTTTTATAATAACAGTATATCATAATGACAATGTAAAATGTCAATGTGAAAGGAGTCGCTAGTAGAACCTAGAGTGACTCCTCAACACACTGCGGCATTTAGCAGGTAAAGAGAGCTAAAGAGACATTTTTCTCAAGAGCTGGTAGAGACCAAAAAAGGGCTAAAAGAATAAATATAAAGAGTAAATATTGGACTTACATTCAACAGGTTACCAGTACAATTACTTCAAATTAGTGTTATTGTTACTCCATAACAGCTGGATGTGTAAAGAAACAACTGTTTGCAATAGGGCTCGACGATTAATCGAATTTTAATCATGATTTCAATTTTGGCTTCTCACAATCATAAAAACATTATAATCGAAGAAAACAATTAATGCGCCACACGACGCGGCGTGTATGTAAGTTTCTGTGCTGGAAAAGCACAGTGAATGCACCTGTGTTACATGCAGCAGCAGCAGCAAGCGTGTGACGTGTGTGGATCAAAAATATGTGGAGCGAGCGATTGAGAACATGGCAGAAAGGCAGCCTTTGGTTAAGAAGAAAGGTAGGACAACTTCAGTGATCTGGAAACATTTTAGCTTCAAGTTGACGGACGTCGAGCAAAAAGAAGTTGTATGCAAAGTTTGTCACGCTGTGGTGTCTGCCCCCCAAGGCAACACGACCAACTTATAATTGTGTTTATTAATCGTGATTTCAATATCAGTCAAAATAATTGTGATTACTATTTTTGCTATAATCGTCCAGCCCCAGTTTGCAAACAAGTTTGCCATGTCAGCTTAAAAGGTGATGATATGCCAATGACGTGTTCACAACTTTTTGTTGGTGCCCCCAAGAGGCCAAAAAAAATTAAATTAAAAAAACAAAGTTATTGCAGGTTTAAAGCTTCCTAAAACCAGCATCAGGATTTAGATGAAGATTTTGTATCTAACAATAGACCCTTTTACTGTTAGTAAACAGTATAATGTTTTTTGGTGGGCAGGGCTTAGCTGGAGGCAAAACAGTTCACCATTGACATTAGCTAGCGCCAGAGCCGTAGGGAGCAGCAGAGTGCCAAGCGGAGTGAATGTGTGATTAACATAACCGTTCATTAATTCATTAAGGAATCTAATGCTCTGTTTCTTCAATCAGCAGGACTCTCATTTTAATGTAGAGCATCAGACTGAATTTTTGAATGCATCATGTCAGGTAACTCACTCTCTGGGAATGCGAGTGTTACTTGAAACATATACACTGACCAACAGGACCAGGCTGGCCGAACCGTATGCTCTCACTAAGTGGATGGATGATGATAGGATTGTTGAACGTGGGATGGCCGACTTTGTGGTTGATTACTATGCCAATCTTACAAAGGAGGACGACTCTTGAGGGGTTTCCTCCAGTTTATTTTGCTATCAAAGCTAACATTAGGTAATGTGCTACAAAGTTAGCATTAAAGAGAAATCCAATATACCTCCCCAATTTCTGATGAGGTGGACATGATAACACTTAATACTCATAACCTTATTCATCCCTACAACGGTAAATATTTTTTCCCTAACCCAATATAAAGTGTGCGCTGCACAAGTGAGCATTTTTGATGATTGACTCCATCCATCCTCTTGTCTTAACGCATTTAACCACAGTTGTTTTCATTTTTGTCTACAGGCAATGGGGGCTGGTATATGATTAAATTGACCCCTTCTATTCTGGCACCCAGTAACACAAGACGACATTTTTAAGACTCCTATGTAGCCTACAACCCTGTGGTTGTGAGTCGTGTTTTGCCTCCAGCTAATAAAATGACATCATTGTGACATTTGCCCCAAAAGAGTCTATAGAAAATGACAAACTGATTTAAATTAAAGGCTTGTTGATACACGGAAAAATAAACTGTTTCCTAAAATCTAGTTTCAATCTAACAGTAGTGATAGACAAGAATGAACAAACAAAGCTTTTTGATTGACTCTTCTAGTGTTTGGTATGTACTGGGTCAGACTGCCGATTGTCTGAGTGCTCATAAATTCCCCACTTATCCCACTTTATGACTTTTCCCACTCCCTGTTACCGGTAAGACATCACATGAATGAAGCACAAGGCTGCATCCTAAAGAACAACAGGTCATTGGTCAGTGATATTTTTGTCATATTGTACTGAGCTTACATAGCTTACCTACACACAAATGGGATGCTGAATCAATGCATTAAAATCAAATTTTAGCATTATTAATGGAAACATATACATGACTGGTAATGCATTGGAGAGAAGTTTTTCTCTCCTCACAATTTATAGGCCCGTTTCACAGCAGACATTTTGACTTGTCATAGCAGGAAAAGCACAGGTATGACCAATAGCCAAAACAATGTCCCTGTTGCTTTTTGATACACTAGCACTCATGGTTAACCTAGCTCTGGAAAACCTAATTCTGCCATTGCTATGTAACCAGCAGTGTTTGGCGAAAAAGTTATTGGGAAAATGAAACTAATCGGTATTGAACATATGTAGAAATACTTAGCAGTCAGCCTACAGTTTGATGGTACTCACTGAATATCAACAGCTGTTGTTAGCTTAGCCCCAGGGACTACACACAGCACTCCGGAGGTCTTGTAAAGCAACTCTTTTGGGTAAGTTAGCTACTGGTAGGGGTGTAACGATACGTTGATCCACATCAATACATCGATTCATTGATTAACGATCCAATTATATCGATGCAAAATGAAAACATCGATCCATATCATCATCTTAAAGATACACATTTATTTTGAAATTCACATAGCACGTCTGTGTCACTATTTCTGGGCAAGTGTGTGTTAGATGGGCATATGATATCGCGTCATATCGATCGCAGCCTCCTGAATCAAATCGAATCAAAATCGTATCGTGACAGTCTTTGTGATATCGGCAAACATCGTATCGTCATCCAAACAAATCAATATAATATCGTATCGTGATGAAGCTGGTGATTTACACCCCTAGCTACTGGCCCTTGTGCCAACCTAACATCGTAAGCGTAAGCATTTTAGGACCCCCAGTTCCCTTGTCTTGAAGCAAGTGTATGTTTGGTTACATGCCTGAGATAGGGGTCTGTGGTTAACACAAGCTTCAGAGATGTTGTGTTGTACGGCATAAAATATGCCACTAAATACCCCCCCTCCCCTAAAGCCAGTTGGCAACCGTTGGCAACTAGTGTAGGTACAGCCTACTAGCGGGCTGGGGTGGGAAATACACTTTAGTGTCGATGGTGCCGCTGTGAGCCGCTGCCAATGTGTGTTGGGGGCTGCACTTGACGGCCACAGCGCCACGCCGGCGGCAGTGTGTGTTGCACTTAATCACATCGAGCACAGCTTTACAACCTCGTGTGACCACGGTATAATTCATTTATAGCCTAACGTTAGCTTTTTTCATCTAGCAAGTGCATTTATGCTTCATGAATCAAAAGTGGTGTTAATTTGTAAAGATGATCTTGCTGAACAAAACATGTTCGCATCATAAACTTTTGTCACATTTTCTGCAATAATCCAAAATCAAATAGGAAAATAGCTCCTTGTGTTTTTTGTCAAGGTAACCAGAGCAATGTTGACTTCTATGATGGCCTACGTCATTCCCTCTCTATTAGCTACAACTGTTTTTGACAAATCATTAAGTCTGATGTAAAAAAAAAAAGGTATAACTTCTCTTTACCTCACATCACTGCTTCTGACTTTGACTTCAGTTCTACCTGTCAGTCTGGTTAACTGTAAACCTGTCAATGTGTGGGAAGTCTCTGTCACCTATTAATCACTAACTAGGTCATGAGCTCACTCTGTGTTTGCATAATGTTGGGCCACCTGTGCTAGTTAACTGGCTTTTATCTCATTGTCAGTGAAATAAACAGCCATAATAAGAACACACAGCTGAGGTTAAATGCAACAAGGCTATGACACATCATCTGAAGTATTTTTATTCAGCTAATCTGGGTCTGACTTTGTTTTGAGCCACCTCAGCTGAAAGGTCATAAGAAGAAGTTCTGTGATATGGATAATGTCTTTTATGAAGTTTATTTTTTTCTTTTTACCATCAACAGAACTTTTCCTCATCTTGCCTGGCTGTCTTTGTGATATAGCTCACGCTCTCACGGTTCTCTCCGTCCCTTTCTCCATCTTTTCCCTGTCTTTTTTCCCGATGTACCAATTTCCTTTCTGTAATGTATGGAAACATATGGCAGGCTATAGTGTGTTTCATGGTAAACTGAGGCTGGCATTACATCATTATATCCGTTAGTCTAATCGTCTCATTGTCAGAACAGTAGGATATGAAACGGGAATGCCCACGTAAACTAAGACACAGTATGCCTCTACTCACACGGTAGGGACTGGCAGGGCTATAAGTTACCACTGAATCATAAGTCTTGGTGGTGATTGCTTTATGTGCTGAATGGATGGTGAACAGCCACTGTGACCTTCTGCTGCTGGCTTTCACCAGAACCAGCCAGTACCCTGCTGTGTACTAACACGTTTTTATGTGCGATGTCCTCTACCATTCACATCAGGACTAAATGTTCTCGTAACGTGTATGTGTTAAATACATTGGATTTATAAGGAAACATTTCTCCAGAGGCAGAAATTAAGTCACTGCTTGAGTCAGTCCTCAGTGGACCGAGCCACAAGAGCCACAGTGTTTAACTGTGGGACTTAACAGGCAAATCGAATAAGGTAATGGGAAGGGAGGAACTCAAAATATACAACCATCCAGGGCCATAGGCAGGCATTTTGAGGAGCAGTGCCTTGGTTCAGTCTCTTATAAGCATTGTTTGCAACTCCAGCTGTTTTAACAAAAAACTGTAATAAACCCACTGTGTGCTACCTGCCCAGCACCAAATAGCACTGATGGAGCCAAAAAAATAGACATTTCCCTCAGTTCGTGGAGAGCAAAATATTAGACATTTACATATTTTTCTAACAGCCAGAAACGTGACTCCAGATAAATAGTAATGTTGCTCTGTGTCTGCTAAATAAATGAACACGTGGTCATAAAATCTATTAATGCAGGTTTCAGGAGGCACCTATTGTATTTCTCTATTTTTTATTAAATTTAGCAGATTAACTATGTTAACTACACATAGTAGTAGTGTCAGCTTTGAGTAGAGCTCAGTACCCAACAGTACCCTTAAAGTGATACCGATACCAATGTAGTACTTCATTCGATACCCATAATGGTGGCATCTCAGTACGCTGAATTGCCAACTCTGTCAAATACACTGAACTCAAAAAACTGTATAATAGATATATAATAAAATGAATGTAGCTACAGTGATGTAACAGACTGGTTTGTGGACTCTCATTTTCAAGCCTTGAGTTTGGCATTGCGGCTGTTGCTATCTCCTTTTTTTGGCGCCATAAGTGACGATATTTGGATGAGATGGTGGAGCTGTGGGAGAGCTGGGAGTGGACCTGACTCTCACAGACTGTGGTTTAGCCTCTCAGACAGCCTGTCACTGAAGTGACCTGCCCTTAAATATGTGTAACTTTAAGCCTTATTAAAATATTTATAATGTATTTATTTTTATAAAAACATTCACCCCCCTGTACAGTTGTCCTGGACATTGAAATTACCTAAAGAGACCAAAACTGTTTTTGTTTGTTTGTTTGTTTGTTTGTTTTTTAGTACCAGGCTGTAAACATGTTCTGCTGTGAAGTTGGGCATGTTAACATGGGGGGGCCGGGAGGATTGATTTACTTCTGGTGCCAACCTCAAGTGGCCATTTGAGGAACTGCAGTTTTTGGCACTTTGACATTGGCCTTATTTTTAGCCCCAGAGGCTGCTGCTTGGCTAAACCTCACCACACTTCAGACTGTATGTTTTGTAGCTGCTGCTGCAGGAGTGTGAGCTGCAAACTGGGGAAAGTTGTGAGAATCAGCTCAGCCGCACACTCTCACACTGACAGGGCTAACTGTTAGCATCAAATGGCTAATGATTTTAAATGGATATTTACAAGTTTAATGACAGAGTTGAGTTGTTTCAGTGTCTGTGTCAGTTTGTTGGGACTGTTTAATGGCTTGTTGTTGGATGTTAGCCATTGCTCCTATGTTAGCTTATGTCACCTAAGCAGAAGTTGAACTGACCATTGGCTGTCATAGAAAAGAGAGCCTGAGATGGCACTAACAGAAGGCTTGCTGATCTAGTAGGGAGTGGGGACAAAAAGGACCAAATGCAGGTATTGTCTGACTGGAGAGGTTTGATACAACTTGGTACAGGGTTATTTTGGTCGTTACCTTAAAGGTATCAACCACCCATATACATCCCAAGCATAGGGAACTTTTATTCATTATAAGACTGTAAGTCTTTCTAATATTCCCTTTTCTTAGTTCCTATGTTTTAGCCAAAAAAGTGACTTTGTTTCGTGACGCAAGTCAGTGAATCAGCATCTTTGTATGTGTGTATGAGTTTGTGTGTTTAATGGGTACATGTGCCTGTGAGTGTACAGTATATGTGCACAGTTTTGTGTTTGTCTGTGTGTGTGTGTCTTGTTCCCTCATAACTGCCAAGCTTAGAAACCTTGCTATCCACCGGAGAGCAATAAGAGCATGATGGCCTGTTATTGCTTACCGGAACCATTCAGAATTTAAAATGGAAGCTGCAAAAAAAGAGACAACATGATCCAGAGAGTCTTCAAGCAAATGAATAAATCAAGTTCACGGCGTGGAACACTTCATACAAAAATACAAGCCAGAACCCCAAGCACATGGCTAGGAAAAAACTCTTTAATAGAGGACTTAACTGTGTTAATGATGAATTTAAATGTACATGAGAGACCTCAGTGTGTGTGCTTTTGTGGGTCATGTGTGTTGATGCACACCTGTTGTGCTTTTGTGAGTATACAGTGCCTACAGTGCATGCTTATGTTGTGTTTCAGGTCTTTTTGTACCCGCATGAAGATCACGTGTGTTTGTGTTTTTAGTGTGTGTGTGTGTGTCGACAGGAGTCACGCCAGGCCTAGTCACCTGTCACTTCTGTGTATTCGCTGTATGTGGGAATGTGCCAGTGGAAAAAGCCCTCACTATTTTAATGCTGCTTATTTCCCAGCACCTCACACCGGTCTTTTCCTCTCCCTGCTTTGGCATGAGACTGAGGAAAACCCTCTGTGTGTGTATGTGTGTGTGTGTGTGTGTGTGTGTGTGTGTACGCCCTCGCACCTCGTCACCTCTGATGCTGCAGTGGGAAGCCTTCGTTGCCAGGAGAACCCCAGACTGGCAGGCATACCGAACGCCTACGCACACACACATACACGCACATGCATGCACATGCCTGTGCGCACCAAACACATGCTTTTCAACACACGTGAGCCGCACATATGCGCATTCACCCGCACAGACGTACACAAGTAGGCACGTATTTAAATAACGCACATGCCTCTCCCTTTCCACACACTTGTGTTAAACCTTTTCCATTATTTTACTGCTTCTTCTATAACAGTGGCAGTCAAGCCCACATAGCCGTGTCCGCACTCCAATGTAAACAGTAGGACTCGAATGTGACACCCAACTCTAGGACTGGGAGTCTTATAGCAATCAGAGGACCAGGTGGTGAATCACACACCAGCCGACAAAATCCAACAAAATCGAGATTAGTGTTTCCAACAGTAGTTGTTGCCTTTACCACTCAACTTGTTAAATATTCCCAATTCCTCACATTGGAACTTATTCATCAGTATTTCCCACTGTGAAAAACATTGGAAAATGCTGAGAAGCCAGACCCAAATCATGCACCCAAAATTTCAGCAATGAAAATCTACATGCCTGTTTGATTTTTCCTCTAACCTTTATTTATCTGGGGAAAGTTGACTGTGCAGGCTGGATCTTTTTTGGGCCATGCCCTGCTTTTCTGACTCACTCACACAGATTCACTTCAGGTCACAGGACTACTTCTCTAATCTGGCAATCACTGCATTGATCTTAATTTAACACTTTTACACATACAGATGGGGAAATATTTTGAGCTAAATAGTCCCAGTTGTACAAAATCAGAGCTATTTACATTCCAAGCACCGTATGTAACTAACTCTTTTCTATCACTTTGTGTTTATCTGTATTAAATGACAATGTGACATTGTGAAGGGGACACTTGTAGTGATGAATCTACAGAGATTTATCTCCTGAATCTGCATCTCCCCTCGCCTTTACAGAACTTTATAATGAGCTTCAACTCATATTTTAGCTGTCTGGCTGCAACTTTACTGTTTTGGCTCACTCACTGCTCTTATCTCCCATCATTTTTTCAGCCGCTGTTTTATAGAAAAAGCTCTGACAAACTGCTGTAAACTACCTGCTCAGCAACGAACAACCTAAAGAGAGACTGACTGACGGACATGGTCAAGCATTTAGCAGCTAAAGAGCCAGATTTAACCCTCAGGAATTGGTAGAGACCAAAAACAGAGCCAAAAGACGAGTGAATGTTGGACTTGCACTCATCTGGTGGATAGAAACTTGTCTCTAAATCAATGATAAAGTTGCAGGCATAAATGAGGAACTGGAGAGTGCTGCCTGCAGAGATGGGGTTTTTTTTCTTGTAGGCCAACATGGAAGTTAACATTGTCCCAGTTCCTTTGTCAAAAATCCAATGGGAATTTTTCCATTGGGTTTTGGATTATTGCAGAAAATAAGCTCTGTGCCAAAATGTTGTTCAGTAAGATGATATTCAGAATTAAACATAACCTTTATGATTTTTGAACTGTAATTGCAATCACTAGAAAATGCCATCTCATTTCCAGGAACACTGTATTTTTCAACTTAAAAGTAGATAATATATCATTGTTCACAATTGTTTGTGCTGCCACCAGATGGACAACAAAATCTGTTATTGCAGGTTCAAGTATGGAGAGCCAGAACAGTCACTTTGTCCACAATAACACACATTTCGGCCGTTCCAGATAGAAGTCAGAGGACATTAAAGAGCTCTTGATACAGTAAATGACTATAAGCATAAATAATTATAAGCATTAATAGATGAGAGTGAAGTACCTTCTTCCCGACCTCAGCAGGGAGAAAAGCTGTTATCTGGGTGGTTGGGATCTTTAATGATTCCCCCCAGCCTTATACTTGCAGCGCCTGGTGTAAACATCCTTTAGGCAGGGTAGGGCAGCGCCTGTAGTATGTTGGCTTGTAGGCTGCATGTTCAGCTCAACAAACTACTCTTTGCAGGCTCTAACTGTTTCTCTACAAGGCTGTGATATTCCATGTTTGGATGCTCTCGATGGTGCAGGAGTAGCAATTCCTCTCTTTTTGAGGGGATGCCGAAATTTCCTCAGGCATGAGATTAAACAGTCTCTGCCTTGCCTTTCTGACCACTGAGTCAGTGTGCAACACCCAGGTCAAGCCCTCAGTGATGTGGACATCAAGGTATTTAAAGCTTTCTTGCCCTCTCCACCAAGGACCCATTGATAATAAGGAGGGGTATAGTTCCTTTGATGCTTCTTCCCAAAGTCTACTATCATCTTCTTTGTTTTGTGGACATTTAGAAGAAAGTTGTTGTCCTGATAACCAATGGGTCAGTAGTAAAGAAACAGGATGGAAATTAAAATGTCTTTTAAAATAATATATAGAAATATATTAGATTTTCCCTGTGGGATATGTGGGGTTTCACTCACATTCCACCCTGGAATTACAGGTATACATGTTACTGTTGTTACCAGATGGTCTTGCATGAGTACTGCATCATCACTCCTTTCATACTATATAAGTAAAGATTTAGAAAATGCTATTTTGCTTTGACTACCTTTTTATCTGTGTTTCAGCTCATATTACTGCACACTGCAGTTCTCAATTGAGTGCTTTCCCAGCATGTGTAACATGGTATGCTCATGTTTTGCCTGCGTATCAATCAGAATCCGCAATAAGACCTCAGGAACATATATCACATATATGAGGGGAAAAAGATTGGTGGTCAGAGGGTGTGACTTGGATGAGAATCAGTCGTGGCTGTGTTTTTCCAGTTGTGTACATGCGTGTGCGGATGGTTTACATCTAGACGTGCGGGTGCGTGGATGCCAGCCTTGCAATAAGGTATCGCTGGCAGGGGAAGGTGGGATTAAGTTTCTCCAGTGAAATGTCAGCTGAATATTGTTACCGCCAGAGGATCAGAGAGCAGTCGGGCACCAGTGAACCGTTTCCGGATGGAAATCACTTCTGCTGGATTTCTCCCCAGCAGCCCGGCCTCTCTCTCTCTTTCCACGCCACTCCTATAGATCCCTCGCTGCTTGATGGAGTCTCCCAGTGTGTGTGTTAGCGTATATGTGTGTGAGCGGCAGAACAGATGCTGACAAACATATATCCTGACAATGAGATGATGCAACTGAGGATTTTGCATGTGTGTGTGTGTGTGCTTTTGTGTTAGCAGGTGGTGACAGAGGTTTGGGATGTTCGCTGTGTTGAGCTGGACTGTAAATCTATATGTGAGCTTTGAACACACACACACACACACACACACACACACACAAAGGGGCGAAACAGTTTGGTAGTGGTAACAGTGATTTGCTATGCAAATTCCTGCATCATGAACCAAGTGTTGCTGTGTACAAGAGGGAGAGAGCTTACCAGGTGGTGCCCAGTCTTGTGTCTCACTCAGGGTGGTCCTCTGAGAAGGGCTGAAATTAATCCTCATTACATTAATCAGGCTCACATACACACACATGCACAATGAGCCAACTTAATCACAAAGCATGTGTTTTGCAGTACACTTCACATTCCCTGGTGTAAGACACATACAGTATATACAGCACAGTCTACAATTCAGCTTGGCCCCTTTTTACTTATATCGATACAGCATTTGATACATACTGACTATCATCAAATGTCTGAGAGGATAGATAAATATTGTATCTATAAATATCTGTAATGCAGTAATACAAGTCAGAGTCAATGAAATCTTCACTCCTTTCACTTTTAACATAATTTTCAGCAGTTTAACATAAAACATGGTAAACTGTTACATTCTGTCCTCATGCACTGTTGGTCAGTTTACCTAGCCAGTAGGTAAAGAGTAAAGAAGGAAGTTGTATAAAGACCAAAAGACCATGTAAGGGGGGAGGGTTGGGGTGGTGGATTGGTCAAACAACACAGGACTCTCCCCAGGAGACTGATGTTTGTGTCCCATGTGAATACAATTGAGCTATGAGTTATTTTAAGAAACGTCATGACCATGTTGCTTTTACTAAACTTAACCAATGCAACTTTACATTGTATGTAATGTCCTTTGTGGAGCACTAATTCATTTGATATCATACAAACTGTGTATGAGGATAAAATGAACTTCTAACAGCTGTTACAACGCTGTGACGGCTGGTATTTTTTAAACCTTGTGAGTCTGTCTGTGTGTGCCATCATTTGAAAAAACTTGGCCTTGGACACACCAATTCCAGCTAGAACTTCTTATTTGGAAAATGTAGCTAATCACAAGCTAGCTGTGCTGTAAGTCATTATGTATCTATAACAATTCCTTTTTAAACAAACAAAAAGTGACAACTGTATAAACTTAATGTTACCTTTACATTAAAGCAATAACTGCAGTTTTCAGCTTTTCACAGTGATAATTACATCAATCATATCTCTTAATTCTCGCGCATGCACTATAAGCCCCTGGAACATGTGTTGTGTGTGTCTGTTAAACCATAATAACTGACACTTTGAAACACCAATCACACATCAAATGCAAATCAAAAAAAGACAGAATGGGATAAAATGCTTAAAGCTCCTTCAAGGGATGCACCAGTTGTTGGGCTGAACATCGGCACTGGCCAATATTTGCCTTGTTTTAGTAATTTATTAGTAAAACCAAAGGACGGTTGTGTCACATCAGTTTTGAACAGACTAAAAAGAGCAGGGCCAAAGACTTAAAGGGCCGCAAACTTATATAAACTGGAGTGTGATTAGATGGCTGATAGGTGCTAGCGTCACGTCATCCCGGGAGCTGTGAAACACGAAGAGAGATCTTCCGCAGGACAACGTCAGGGAGACAGAGCACAGCAAATTCATTGCGTCAATGGAGGCAGCCTATTTTTTCTGATGATGCTACATTGTGAACTAGAGCACTCGGAGAGTGTAGACCTCCGCCGAGCAGCTCAGATTTCCAGCCATTATTTTATCCACTTTGCTTCAACCGATCACCACCAAAATTTTATCATCTTGTCCCATTATCAACAGTTTCTGAAAATTTCATCAAAATCCGTTCAGAACTTTTAGAGTTACTTTGCAGACAAACAGACCAACGCCGGTGAAAACATAACCTCCTTGGCGGAGGTAACAGTGTATTCCTGTTAAAATATGTAGAAAGAGAGCTAGTTAGCATTAGCTCTAAACAGCAGTGGCCGCAACTAAAAGCTCACAGAAGTTGCACTGAGTTACATTATGATGTGCTCAAGCTCTATTTAGTAAGAATGAGTTGAGCTTAGGTAAATCTTTATGTTCCCATGCTGTGTTTACTGTACTCCTGTAAAAAGTAGTTTTGGGTGAGAAACTTGAATAGATACTTGCTTTTTGAAGTATAAATATGATGATGTTCTTACAGCAATATAAAGTAGATATTAGAAATGATTTGCTATATTACAAATACTAAAAAGGCTTTTGAAGTTTCTTTTAATGGTTTTCATATGAAAGAAGGTCATATTAAAGGTTGATTCATAAGTGTGTATGATTGAATTTGTGCTTATTCAGAGGTAGTGTAATGAAGAGGTTAATTGGGCTATTTAAAAGTCCCCTTTTTATAATGTAGATTTCCTTGTTTCTCTGGCACAAAAGGGGAATAAAATCTATACCAGTATCAGCTATCCGCCAAATTGTTATTTTAAACATTTGAACTGTTCCTTAGAATGTCAAAATCGTTGCATCCCTTGTTTCTCTTAGAACCATCATAGTATAAAAATCTCAAAATAAAAAGGGTGTTAAATAAAACACTTGATCTGATGGGAAACATCTGACTGCATTGCATTTTTTATTAGCATAATGAGGAAAAGTTGTCAGTTAACATATCTCGACAGTAACAGGATGGATCACGGATCAGTAAACTGTACTCTGACAGTGTATTTTAATTGTTTTGCCAAAATTGCTGATCTAGCAACACAGTATCAGTTTGTAGTGTTTACAGCATTATTAAACCTCTTTTAGGGCTATACTTTGGCACTGGCATCACATGCGTAAGGTTAGGGAAACATGGTTTTATCAACATTTAACCGAATCCACAATCTTTCACAACCCTAAGCAAAGTGTTTTTATTGCCCAAGCCTTGTCACCACAGTGTAATTGGGAATACAATTTAGTACTTTATAAACTTTATTTCTAGGAGACAGAATTGCAGCCTCTCGTGTTTGTTGGTCTCTTAGCCACATCATTTCTTTCCCTTTTCAACCAATCTTATTTCATTTTAACTTTAGTTTTAGATCTGATGTTAGCAGTAAGGAACCTAATCAGTAGCAGAGACCTTAAGTATCCCACAAGTTATTTTATGATGGTGGGAGACCAGTTATTTTATGTCGGTGGGAGACCACAGGCAGCTCCAGGCCTCAAGCCTTTGTAGGTATAAAACTAATAAACTAGTTCACTTTAATTCGATTGAGTTTAGGTCAGGTCTAGATGGTTTTATAGACCCCAGCGGGTATCGTAAAAACACTCTTGCTGTGAAAAAACACATCAAAACAACATAATGTACTGTATATTAACACTAATGACATCAAAACCCAATAAATAATATAATGCGAATGATGGGAAATGAAATCTTCCATGACTTTATTTTCTGGAGCCATGCTGTCCTCACAGTGTTTAATATCAACCTAAATAAGCATAAAACTGCACACACCCAATATATAATGGTGCAGTAAAAATTCATATGTAAAGACATATTGGAGACTTTTTGAACTGATGTCAGGAAGATTTATGTCCTGATTTCACAAATACCCAGAATCTCTTGCTGTCTGAGAGTCAAATTAAAAAGCGGTTTACAGACAGCTACGTCATGTGAGTGACTGGATCCTGAAGGATGAATGCTATATATTCTGTAAATGAGGCATAAAGGAAGAATATACAGTAACATGGGAGTCTTAATAGTTGTCAGAAATGTCAGTTAGAGCTTATAGTTTTGCTTTTTAGTCTTCAAGAGCAGGACTTCTGTATGACCATAAGTGACTGAGCTGGAGCTGCTAAGCTAAGTGACTCAGCAAGAGTTGTTTTCAAGAAGTGTGTGTGTGTATTGGCGTGTGTGTCATGTTTTGCACTTGTCACCTATCTTGCCTTCTGTCATTTTGATGGACAGGCAAGGTCCCAGAATTCTTGTTCTCGTGTCTAGCGTATTGTAATGTTGTTCCACGTGCTGCACCTTTTCACCCTTTGTGCATTTCTTCTGTGTGTTTGCGGCTGTCAATGAGTCTTGCCAGTGTCGATGCACTAATTGTGTCTGTGTGGGTACAGGCTTTTGTGCGTGCATGTGTGTGTACATATTTCCAGCGGCTCTCCCTCCAGGAATGCAGCATGGCTCTTCAGAAGGGGATATTAGTGCTGACCGCAGGGCCTCTTTCCCCTCTCCGCTTCCATCTGGTGTCGCATTAAATATTAAACTTTTTAATTTGATTCAATTCCCGACGACAAACACCCTTGATTGGATCCAGATGCCGGCAGCCAGTGGGCCCACCCCAGGCCTGGTCTTTGCCTAGGGTTTGGATATTCTGGAGCTCGCCACAGCAGCTGGAACTGAGACCCGGATTAGGGCTGGAACTTGGAGTAGAGATGTGGATGGTGCTCCAGTTTGGAGTAGGGGGTGGAAGTGGTACTTTTTGGTAGAAGAGGATGTGAGCTGAAGCTGCCCTCTGGGACTGGAGATGAAAATTGAGCCGGCAGTTGAGTTAAAACTGGTTCTTAGACTGAAATTGGAATGTTGGTCCCCTTCAGAGATGAGCAAAGACCTGGGAAAAAGCTGTTTGTTGTTGATAAGTTTCTCTCATCATCAAGTTATCAGGTTTTTCTGTAAAGCTAGAGATATTGACTTTTACAGTCTTCATCTTTTCTCACTGATTGCATTTAGCAATATATTGAAAGAATCAGAGTGTAAATATCCAGGTTTCTGGCTTGATTGATCTTCTACATTTACGTCATTTAAAATCGCATCACCAAACTGTCTCAAAAATGACTTTTTATACAGACACAGATCCAGTTTCCCATTGAATTGCAGGACGAATATAGCTAAAGTCAGGCCTTCTATTAGTCCCAGATTATGGTGATTTGGTCTATAGACATGCTGCTGTTTGTACTGTGAAACCCCTAGACGCAGTTTATTATTCTGCCCTCAGATTCATTACCAGATATCCTTATGACACTCATCGTGACATTCTGGTCCTCACTGGCACAAAGGTGTGTTTTTTTTGTTTGTTTCTTTAAAAAGGTGCAGTAGGCATTTTGATCCACACTCCACCAGTTGGTGGCGGTAATGCACCAATTCGCTGTTTGCCAACCGCCATTAAACAGTAGAAGAAGAAGATGTAGCCTAGCGACAGGATGGAGTCAACACATGATGTCGAAAAGAAGCTCAAACAAGGTCAAAAAAAAAGCAAGGCAAGTCTGACATTTGGAGAAGTTTCTCAATTGTTTGTGACAAAGATGGAAACGAACTGGACTTTGTTAGTTGTGACAAATGTGAAAAAATACTAGTCCACAACGGACACAAATCCGGCACCTCTGGGTTGAGGCGACACACCTGCTCTGTTCTCCCCGGTCAAAGTAAGCTGCTTTTCAAGGATAAACAACTTCTCCCTACACATATTAAACAAGAAATTACTGAGAAATGTGTGGAAGTGTGCTGTCGAGACATGAGGCCATATGACTTCGTTGCCGGGAAAGGCTTTGTTGACATAATGCAACACTTTGTTAATGTCGCCGCTAAATATGGCAAATTTGATGTAAAAGATGTTTTACCTCATCCAACCACTGTATCCAGACATGTCGAAGGGCAAGCACAAGCACTGCAGGCGTCAGTGGCAGCGGAGATAAAGCCCATCATCGAAACATATGGATGTGCCATCACAACAGATATATGGACGGATGATTACCATAAAACTTTATTCATATCCGGCACCATCCATTATACAAACAACAATTTTGACCTCGTTTCCAGGGTGTTATTTGCAGCTCCCTTCGAGAGTGGTGTATCAAAAACGGGTGAATATCAGGAGCCTGCTGTTCCAGAAACTCTGTGAATTTGGAATAGATGCGTCACTTCTATCTGGCCGTGTTGTGTTTGTCACTGACCGTGGAGCCAACATAGTCGCCGCCCTGCGTGGATACATCAGCCTGAACTGCAACGCGCACATCCTGAACGTCACCCTGTCAAGTGCATTTGCACCAGCCGTGTTGGCTGAAACTACTGAGCTGTCTGAACTGTTGACCAATGCAAATAAACTGGTGAAATATTTCAAACATTCAAGTCTGCAAAACAGCGTGAAGAAATCCCTCAAGCAATCCATCGAGACACGATGGAATTCAAATTATGTTATGCTGGATTCCATACTGCAACAGCATGAGAAGTTCTCCACATCACTGCTGAGCAATAACCAGTATGAAAGAATTGCGCAGATCAATGCAAACATTTTGAAAACAGTAGTTGCGTTCCTTAAGTTATTCAAGGATGCTACTAATGACCTAGAGTCCGACAACACCACTCCCAGCGCATCACTTCCACTGCCGTGGTCCGTGAGACTCACTCAAAACTGCCAAGCAGCATCCCTCAAGCCCTTGCTCTCTGAAGTTGTCAATGTGTGTGCCTCGGGTCTGGAAGACCAGTGACACATCTGCATTCCCTGTCCACATAATGTAAGGATTGCAACGCTCCTGACTCTTAAAATGTGACTGCTACATTTGCTGCTCCCAGATGCAAGATAAGACGTGGTTAAAGGTATGTACGTAGCCTATTACAGACATAAAAACAGAAAATATACAGTGCAATCACAAATTAGAATAAGTGAAATGCAGTCAAAAAATAGAAACAGAGATAAAAGGCAATGATTAAAAATCATAAGTAGCTATATATAGCCAAATGAATAACAGCATGAGCCATTTTATAAATACATATTTATTTATATAGAAATCAAATCCTATCCAAAGCCAAAGCCACCAGCCAAAAAGCAAAGCACAGCCACAGACCGATTCTCAGACTGGGAAGACGATGCGTCCTTTGCTTCAGCACCAAAGCCGGTCGATGATGAAATGGCTGAATACCTCAGCTCCCGGCTCTCTGATAACCCAGACCCAGACAGCGTGCTTCAATGGTGGAAGTTCAACAAAGAGCGCTTCCCAGCTCTCTCAAAGCTGGCGCGTTTCATCCTCAGTATCCCCGCATCCAGTGCGCCTTCAGAGCGGGCCTTTAGTGTCTGTGGGCTCATCTTGGAAGAGAGACGCACAGGATTGGGACCGCAGTCGGTCAGCAACATTCTCTTCCTTGTTGTAACAAAAAACAGCAACACTGGTTGTTTTTTTTTGCGACCCTTTGCAGTGTTTTCAACTGTATTTACTGTACTGAACCTGAGTGTTTTGAGCATCACATCCAGAGGTTTGCCAGCAGTGTTTGAGCCATGGAACCTAGGTGGCTGTGACTCAGAGGTGTTCGACCTCGCTCATAAACACATTATAATGGGACTCACTGTCTGTGAATGTAGCTTGTCTTTACAATTCCGGTGCAATAGGTGGCGGTATGCATCGTAAATATGCACTTATTGAACCTGGTCGGCCAGAAGAAGGAAGAAGAAGAAGAAGCAGACGTAGTAGCAGAACGGATCCAAAGACCTCTCGGTACAAATATGTGGGCAAACAAGTCCAAAAGTGGTCCTAACAACTCTAACTCATTATGTTATATTAGCCTGTGTCTGTATTAACATAGCTGGAAGCTAAACATGTGCAGAGACATTAACTCACGCTGTTAGTAGTGTTAACTGCAGCACGAGTCCCAAGCAGCTCGCCCCCGTTAATCAATAACAAGGGCTGCACCGGCAACAGGCAGCGGTGGTTGTCGCGCCGCTCCTGTTGCCGGTGCAGCCGCTGTAATTGACTAACGAGGGCGAGCTGCTACGGGACACAACCACCGTCTGTTGCGCGACAACTCTCTATTTTACGCGGCTCTCGCGCTACGCTCCCCTACGCGACCCTCCAGCAGATAAAAACTACATGAAATAGTGTGCTAAACGAGCACGTGTTTTTAAATCAATAAACCATTATCAGAGGTGATAGCCTATGTGATGATTTTTTTCATGCATTTACCCATGTTTATCCGTGACATTGTGTAAATGTCCGTGGCGGACATTTGAAAGCGAGTAGATGACTGTCACAACCCGGCTCACAGGCAATGACATAAGCAGAGAGACACAGCGCAAACTCAAATACAAAAGTATATTTATTTAAATAAAGCAACGTAAATAAACATTATGCAGGTATGGGGTGTGTTAGTCAGTGTGATCAGTAGTGTACATATGGATGTGTGGATCATGCGAGGTGTGATGTGGAGATAACCTAAATAAACAGAAAAGCCAAACAAATGTATGGGTGCTGACGAAGAGTCGGGAGACAGACAGAGCGCGGCGTCAGCCAGCACAGCTTATACCTGTCCACGCACAGGGCCCAGGTGCTCGTGATCCAGACAATCAGCTGATGACCTCGGGGAAAAGACAACACATCATGTCACCCATTACGTCATCAACATAGCATGAACTAAACCAACCAACGCTGCCAAGCAGGGCCCGTCACAATGACAAACAATACTGTAAACTTGTAGATAACTCAAATATATGTAATAACTTAGGTGGGAAATGACGCTTATGTTTGCAGCCGGTGGAGCCCGGCCATAAGGTTCTGCTTGTTAGTAATTAACTCTGACGTTGGATGTTCACTCCCTCACACAGATGATTATCGTAAAATATTTTCAATCTGTATAATAATAATAACAATAATAATATCTATATTGGACTGGACCATTAGCTACCCACCAAACTGTCCCATGCTTCAATCCAATGGGTTTCCTCTTAACTTGGAAAATCTGCCTTTAGTTTTTGTGCCCAAGAACATGGTATTATTTATAACTCATTCTCAAAATTGACATTCTCAGTACCCCAGGACAATTCAAGATGATGATCTCGAACCATTTGACCTCAGTATGCAGTTGTTTTCACTGAGTATTTCGTTGAGCGTGTTTTTCTTTATCTCGACATCATTGCAAATGAGGGAAGTGAGGCAAATGATGTTTGAGGCTTCAATAAACAAATGAAAGTTTGCAATTTAGCAATGCCCATTACTTACTTATACTATATAGTGTTGATTTAGGTAACTTTTTTAGTAAAGCTGATGTTGTTGGAGACTTGTAGTCCTCTCAGCCAAAATGTTGCTCTCATCAGCAGCAGACAGATGAATGGTGGTAGAACTCGTTGCACTTGCGTACATTCTAAGAATTTCTTATTTTCTCTGTGGGTTTGAGTGCGTGTGCTTCTCCCACGTCCTTTCAATGAAATGACAAAATACATAATTTGTAATCACCCTCAGTAAGAAAACATAATAGTTTTTTAATCAGACACTGCTATGGTTAGGTTTTGGTTATGTTCGGGCAGAAATGTTAGAGTTAGGAAAAACATCCTGGTCATGGTTGAAAGAAACCAACACTAACTGTCGGTAGGTATCGGGAAATCCGATGTTTGGCATCGCGGTATTTCCTCCTGTGGTCCAGACTGACAAGAGTCCAGATTTTTGTGGTTGCTAGATGTCTTTGTTTCTTGAATGTAAACATATGTAGTTTCTGGGCATTCACTGAAAAGACTGAACGTTTTTGCCAAGAAGGGGAGGTTCTCGTGGGTGCCCCACAGTCCAAAGACAAGCATGTTAGGTTGAATAAAAACTCTGAATAAATAAGGACAAATGTTAATGTGAATGTCTTTCTTTGTACATGTCATTATCATCGTTTCTCTTATTTCACATAGTATAAAATGATAAAACAATGGGACTGGGACTGCAGCTGGAATTTGGACATGAAGGGCTCAGTGTAAAGTTGGAGATATTTAACATCTGAAATTTGCTTTTCTAGACACCAGTCTGGTCCTGGCTTAAGATCTTAACTCCTATGTTGAATAGCGTCGGCTTGTATTGCGTGTCCAATGTGATTTGGCCTGCATGTTTCCTTATTCTGACTCTTAAGTATTTGTTCAATGTTCTCTTAGTCTGTCCTCCACACTCATTTCCCTTTCCCTATTATAATGGTATGATGCTTAAAGTCAAGTGTCAGCCAAGGTCTGGGGATTGAGGTTTGGATGACGGTCTCCGCACTCCATCTGCGCAGGAGTTTTTCGAGTGTGGGCGCTTTTACAGCACAAAGTAGCCATCAAGGCCACAGTCTTCACATCGTATTTTTTCTTGAAACAACAAAAACAAGTCATTTTCATTTTAACAAGTGCATATGGGGTGAGATAATATCATTTGTTGCCAAAGTACTGTAAGTCAGTTTGCTTCAAGAATTTCCTTGAATTAGTGCCATGGTGTTAAATCTGCTGGATGCCTTAATCTCTCTGCTTGACATGTTTTGCTTGAAAATTCTTGAAATAAGTGGAAGTGTTTGGAAATAATCACAGTATTATCTCATTTCATTGGCAGTAGCTTGTCTCTTATTATATCAAGAACATTTTTTAGACTTCATGACTTGTTAATATACACTGTCATACTAAATGTCATGTTTAACACTCTATCTGTCCATTCTTTTTACATCTCTATCTTCCACTGTTCCTACTGTGACACCCCAATCATTTCCTTCTCCCTTTGTTTTCCCAAATTGTATGAAATTACCGTATCTCTAAATGAGTGTATTACTGACTGTACTGGAGATATCAGAACTCAGAGAGGAGCAGAGTAGCCCTAGAGGACCTGGGGCTAAATGTGACTTCCCTTGCCTGCGTGAGGACCTGACAGCAGGCTGTGGTCCAGGGGTCTGTGTCCCCACCCGCCATCCCATCTGTTGCCTTGATCCAGATGTCTCGGGAAGGATGAATCATAACTACTTCAGCTTGTTACCATTTAACTCTATGTTTGTGTTTCTCCCAACATTATATCCTTCACAGTTTAGACAGCAAAGAAAGTGAAAGAAGGTTGAGAGAGTCTGTTAAAAAAATGAGTTGATGAGACAAAAGACATTATTTTTGAGACTTTAACAAAAAAAAAAAAAAGTTTTTCATCTTTATTGCTAATTGGCCGAACCCCTTTTCCAAACAGCAATTGTCCAATCATAGCTTAGCATGCCAGGCCTGTCGAGCTCTGGATATCTCCACATGTTGAAACACTTTGCATGTGGCTGTAGTAAGAGTAATATTCTGCATCAAGAGAATTTGGTGACCTTCCTTAAACCTAAAACAGAAAAGCAAGTGAGTCAGAAATGGAATAAACAGTGTGTTTATCAGCTCTAACATTTTTAATTGTTAGCATGCTAACTATCTAAAGAAGTAAAACCTTATTCAGTATTACCTCCAAGGCCAAGGAGCACATCATTAACTATCTGCATTTGTTTGTAGGGTGAATAAGCACAATTGAAGTTGGAAAAAATAAATGAATAAATAAATGCAAACATTCATAACTAGCACGTTTATTTTACACTCCAGCAGCTCCGGCCAATGTTACCGAAATTAGCAGCATGTTTAAAGTAAGGATATGCTGTTTGCTAAATAGCTGAACAGCATTGTGTTACAATTAAAATGAATGTCTGGTCTTAACATTTTTCCTTAAAACAATATTTCACCCTCCAAATGATCATGTCTTTATCCATTACTCACCGTTTAGTTTCTCACATACCTCCGGTGAACGAAAAGTCCAAAAATGGAGAAAATTCTTGATGGGGTCTGCGTTTAACAACAAAAAAACTATATCAAACTCTCACACAACATGTTCAGTATAATCTAAGTCTAATTTATGCAGTCGTAGCCTCATTACTTTACAAACAGGCAATCCTTTTTCGACAGGAAACTGAACTAAAAGTTATGTATTCTTTCTTTGACAGTAACAGTAATTTCACCTGGCTGTATATGGGAGCTGCTTGTTAACCAGTGCATGATCAGCTAGTTAGTTTGCATTATTGTGTGACTTTGGTTTTAAAGGGGTTAGCTTGGATTTACCAAAGTCACACAATAACACAAACAATTTACCAATCAAAGCAGTGGTAGACCAGGAGCTCTGAGACTTAGATTATACTGCACAAGGCGTTTGGGTTTTTGGATTCTCCCTTCACTGGAGGCATGAGAGAAAAACTTTTTTTTTTTAAGTATTTCTTTTGCATATGTAATGAACATACCACGCAGTAGGTCAGGGGAAAGAAATCACCAAGAATTTGAAGTGTAAATCAGCCAGTGCTATCATTTAACTATCAGTAAACTGTTTATGTGCCATGCGAGAACTAAAAGCTTGGCAGGCATAGCAACAGTAACCAAGGGTGGTGGCGCCACCTCCCAGAGATTGCTGCTCAATTGTCTCCGTCTTTGGTTTTCTGTTGATTAAGTTTGACATTCTGTAGGTGCTACTTAAATGTGTGAAAAATACAGACTAATGAATTCTGAAAATTTAAAGAGAACCAAAAAAAAAGACTCAAACATGAACAACTTGAAGACAGTGAAGAGAGAGAGAAGAGACAGAGGGAGGGAGGAAAAGTGATTGAGTGAGAAATGGGGAGTATTATTATTATTAGAGTTATTCAGTGTTTCCTCTCCCACCGGCTCATATTGGAAGTTCGCCCCTGACCAGATTTGGCCCGCTGCAGCCTCTTTCAGTCCTCAGCGATCAGAGAGAAACCGGGTGTGAGAGAATTTTGCAGGATCTCAAATTAACCTCTCTGTGGATCTTATGTAATCCAATCGAACATTATCTAGGAATTCACAGCTCCTTGTGTGTACCTTTCACAGTGCAGCTGCACCGATTGCATGAGTATCTATCTCTACTATAGTTACAGTTTAATCTACAACGCCAAATGTGTATTATTGAAAAAGTCCCCATTCATGCATTTACTTAGCATCTCTCTTTCATAACTACTGCAGGAGGTTCTTTTCTCAATGTTACACAGCTGAGCAGATTAGTATATTGTTACATAAAACCTTGTTGTATCTCAACCAACCAGACCATTTCTTGTAACTTCTGGCAGCTTAAAATGAACAAAACTCCAAGTTTTTTCAAACAATTCCACTTGGACGAGGAGCCGAGGTGCCGCATGGGGTAGAAATGAGGCTTTTATATTTGATGAGATTAGATTAGATGAAACTTTAATGATCCCCTTTGAGAAATATGGTTATTGCAGCAGCAAGAAGTAATAGGATACATCAAAGAAAAATAGGATATAAATACGAACAGAGTAAATGGGGGGTTATATAAACACACGCAACCGACAATAATTTACAGTGATTACATCTGTGCAATTTAATTTACGGCAAATCTTCAACACCAAATGTGAAGTATTGAATTATGCTCCATATGCGCTCCATGCATGTTAGCCAGTGTAACATTTCCCTCCAAAGGCAGGAAAGTATAGACTGTACAGTATATGTTTCTGCATCCTCTAGTAAATGTAAAAACGGCAGCGAAAACATGCCACTGGGTGTGTTTGTACACAGTATGAACAAGCTTATGTATGAGTCTGTCTCTCCATATGTTTGTGCACTGCTGTATTGTGTGTGCATGTGGTTGGCAGGGCTGATAAACAGGCAGTGGGTTGGTAGATGGAAGAAGTCCACCGCCTCAGATTATTGACACAATCCTGGCAGAACGCAGCGCTGGGTGCTCCAAGAAATCTGGCTGGCGGGGCTCAGCGCTGCAATCTGATCCCCTCCATCCAACATACAGCGCCGAAAAACACACAGAAACAGGCTGCGAGGGACACAGCTCTATCTATTCTTATGCCTCTCCGTGTGCTGTTCTCTTCCTACTGTGTAACAATCAACTTCAAGGATTGTTTTAGTCCAATTTGCCTTCTTGTCAGTCTCTCTGTCTCTTGCTGTCTGGCACTTAATCACTCACCCTGCCTCTGTCTCAGGACAGCATGTTACGAGATGTTAAGGCCACGTGCAGGCCTTAAGGTCTGAGGTCTGGGGCTTGACGTTTGGACTACAGTCCCAGCACTTTGTTTACTGAGCTGTTTGTGTGTCTGAAAGTGTGTGTTTGTTTATTTGAACTGGACTTTGTTGTACAGCTGCCACTGGTGTCACAGTTCAGGCAGATGATGGCCTCCGCTATTGAATGAACATTTTGTTCTTCACAAACCTGTCACTTCAACTCTCGGATCACGTTTAATTTGTCGAGCATATTGCTCTCAGATGGGAGTCCATTCCTTGCAGATGACAGATCGATTGTTCTGCAGATGCACTGCATTCATGTGTTGGGTTTGTTCCACTATTGATTTCAATAAACTAAACTGTTACCCCTCCTTCTCTATTGTCATCAGAAAAGCATTTCATCAGTCAAAGATACCATGAATTTTCATGTACAAACAGGACAACCTTAGAGTTATGGATTCAGATTTTTGCATACTCCTATTTACAAGGAGAAATAATGAATAATAGGCTTGGGTGGTATCACAGGATCACAGTATACCAGGTTATTTAGAAATCATGACGGTATAATTTTCAATACTGTCAAAAATACACAGACTCATCTTTCTATTTAACTTATACAGAGATGCTGTATTGAGGATGTATTGAATGTAGTGCACATCATGCACCACCAGAGGTCAGTCTTTACTGGTGAAACAGGCAGCTGAACTGGCAAACATGGTGACATCCTGGGGTGGGGATAATGTTACAGGACTGCAACAGCCAGCAACGATAGAGACAGACCATGGGGAAAAACAGCATAGTTTCAAATTTACCTCAGTGAATTAAGGGATTATTTCAACACAGTTCTCATCCCCAGTTGTCACATATTGCAGCTTTGTCACTGGCCTTTCACATGTAAGTATCCTTCTGCATCTGCTGTTCATGTCCACCAACACCGGGATTTCAACAAAAGCACATGGTTGGGATTAGGCAACATAAGTGCATGGTTAGGGTTAGAAAAAACAGATAACATTCGGGAAGCGAACACCAGGTTCCCGTGTGAAAGTCTGGGCTTTGTTGGACCTATCCACCACCTTTCCCACACGCCCTACAGGGACTTTCCAGCTCCTCATATTACTTTTTCACGAGCAGCGTTCCAATCTGGCACTATCCAACGGCTTATCATACTGACGTGACAAGTGCTGTCCCGGTCAACCAGTGGTGTAAGGTTACGTCTGGCAGCGTAACAAACTGACGCCACCTAGCCACATACCAAACTGCCGAGACAGTTAGCTTTTGACGGGGGTGAGGATAGGTATACTGCCATTTACCATATACCCCTGGTGAAATTTCAGGAATGTATAAAGGCATAAATAGATACTGCCCAGGCTTAATAAATAATGTATGATCAAAACCAACTTGGTTAACAGCAGGAATCAGAGCTACATGACATAAATCATCTCTTCTAAGCTGTAACCTCTATGGTTGAGCAATGAAGCCAGTGTGTTACTGTTTTGAGCTGCACTTGGGCTAATGGCTGTGAGATACTGGATTCAGAAACTCAAGTCAGATTCAATTTGATTTCATTCAGTAGGTCAGAAATTCTCTCTTGAAATAGAGAGATGTTCCCCCCACAAGACGTTATAATCTCAGTAGTATGATTTCACCCCTCATTTGTCTTGGTTGTGAAGATAATTGATTATATAAAGAGATACTCTGGTGATTCAGCATGGCACCATAAAGTCAGTGGACACAAGAGAGAAAAGAATGGTTGGGGCGCCCTGGAAGCCTGATGGTTAATTGCATACCACATAACTGGAACGTCCAGTCATACTCCGCTTGTCTCCTTGTTTTCTTTTCATGCTCTATACTGTCAACTGTCAAAGACAGGCAAAACGCCAAAAAAGTAATCTCTGCCAAAACTGAAGAGGCAGAGATTCACTTTTAGTCTTTAGTCTTGGTCATTTCCTATAATGCAACTGATTATTATCTTTCATTAGACCCTGACATCAACAGTGTTCTTTTTATTTTTTATTTTGAAAGCTCTCTCCAGAGCCCCTGAAACAATATACAACAGTTTCTTAAGACTGAGTAGTATGTCTTGTCATGAGTAAACTGAACCTTATGTGGACTTAGGGGATACATCTTACTATATGTTTGACAGTGCATCTGCTAACAAAAAATCTCCCTCCAGAAACGTAGGGTGACATCAAAGATGCTGTGTTAATGTTTATCTGTAGTGTATTGTATATACAGTAGAGTAGATACAGTAGATATAGTAGATTAGCTGCCCTGATCCCTTCAGACCATATATTCTGCATAGAATTCTTTCTTCAATGTTAGAAGCATGATAATTGTAAATTTACATGTTCCATTAGAAAATTTCACCGTCTGGAAATTTACCATTACTTGCAAATGCCAGCAGCTAAAAAGGCAGTAAATCTTAATTTCTGTACTTGAGGTCTTTGAGATTGATGCAAAACCACAGAAGTTCAGCAAATCTCCAGTGTAAATGGGGCTACAACAATATCCACTCCTGCTATCATTAGATCACATGCCATCGCCTCAACCTTGACCGATACATCAAGATATTAAATATGCTTTCAAGCAGAAATAATTTTATAATAAAGCAGTGATTCTGATTTAGTGCTTAAATTCATACCAACAAACAGATGAGAACACTCACAGCGCCAATAAACAGCTCCAGCGGAGTTGAGTATTAGGTGTGCTTTACTCAAGAACAACTTGACACTAGTGGCTGGGAGCTGGCAGCACATTTCAGATTCTCTCTTCACATTTTTTTCAAATCAGATTTTAACCATCTGCTTGATTAAAGGTCTGCTTCATTCTGTTGATGACCACAAACACACATATTGAAGAAACCGTAAGAAATGGAGTGCATTGACATAAGAGACAACAGTCTGAGCCATCCACTTTTCTTTGCTGTCATATGTATACACTATGTTATGGCGTAGGACCTGAGTAAGGGTTAAGAACATAAGCACTGCCATGTGTTTTGCTAGGCAGAGTGGGTCTGTTTTGCCAGGCCAATCATCTACTGTTGGCTGTTTAAACTATGGAGCTGGGACATTCTACTGCCAGCCTTAGTTGCCAGTGGACCAGTGGACTTGGCTGAGTACGACTCTCCCTCTCCATGGCACTTAGTGCAGCGGTATTCAGCCAATAGACTATGATCTTTTGCAGAAATGGGCTGGAAACAGGACTGCAGAGGGCTGCAGGCCGGGTTATAATCTTCAGCAGTATGCCCAATACTCTTGGCTTAGCCTGAGCTGCTCTCAAATACCCTCTAATTCTACTAATGCAAGGCCTTGGCTCTGTGATCTGCCGAGACAAACCTTATGCCAGTTTGTTACTTTTATTATCATTATTAAGTTTTTATTTATTCTTTATCAGCGGGACCAAAGCAGTTATGATCCTGATAAGCTACTGCTTATTCTGATGCTGCTTGGGTTGGGGGCTCCATTACCATGGTGACAATCTTTTCTTAAATATATATACACATGTGTGTCATACCACATGGGCCAGGTCCAATAGTATTAATGGTTCATTGTGTCTTTAGCTGGAATGTGTTGCATTTTCAGAACTGATCTTTTGAATTGTAATGAGCTGTCCTACAAGATTGTCTGGGTGTGTTACACTCTTTTGAAACAGAAAAAATGAACAAAGTTAGTTGCACACGTTTTTGTCTGTCAGGAAGTGTTGTCATTTTATATAAAAGTCATACTTAGCAGCAAATCACTTTGTCTTGTACATGTATGTTAGGAACATACATCCTTGATCATAAGAAAGCTGTGACCATTAAGTGGATACTTTAAAAGTTCTCATTGGAATTGGAAATAACTAAGGTATCATGTAACGTAATCATCGGTGAAACATCAAACCGAATCCAAACAACTGCAAATGGAGAGTTTACAGTATCACAACACAATTTTGATTGTGCGTGTGCGCCAGTTGGCAATTGGCTCAAACACTCATTTGATTTTTGACAGCGATCACAGTGGACAACAAAGGAAGGGAACAAAGTGTTTTTTTGAACACACTAGGAAGTGCTGTGGTTTTGGAGCAGCAGCTTACTGGCTCCTTGTTTCCTGGTTTACAGTAGAAGCTAAGTGTATAATGGGAGCCCTGTAAACCTTTGGTGCTGCGGTCAGAGAAAGCTGCATTGCAGTTAACATAATTAGGACCAATACCACTGTAGTACCACATGTAGGACTTTTTCACACTGCTGGATCGAGCTGAAGCCACCTCTGTTGAGCCTGGTTAAATGAGGGGACAAGGTCATGTTCATGAACTCTGAAACTGATATTAATGTCATTTAAGGCACCACATTTGTCTGTAAAAAGATGTGGACCCATCAGCTGGGCCAGGAAAAACATGTTTTCTAAATTACAATCTGAACTATTGACAAAGTAGGGATGTGGCGATTTGAGCACGCTGGAGTGTCTAGTTTTGGAAAGAACACAGGTCAACACAATATGTATTTATAACTAAAGGCGCCTTTAGACTGTGCAATAATGATTTTGTAAGTTTATTGAATGTCAAACTGTGCAAGATGGTTGTAATAAAATCTTGGTCACAATATGTCAGAGTGCACAATATCCATATAAAGCATGTCAGATTGTGCGACGAATGCGTGGTGAATCCTAGCCCTACAATGTAAATAGAAAAAAGTATAAGAGAGCAAAGGCACGCCATTACAAATCATAAAAACTGAAAACAGAAGGAGGAAGTTTCAAGTTCTTTTTTATCATATACACAACAGTTACGGAGAGGCAGACATAAAGTTGTGCAAGTCAAAATACAGGGATAAAATATATCATAAACAAAATTGAAAATCAAGCAACATAACTGTAGAAGTGAGGAGGAGGAGGAGAATGTTAGTGTTTTCCCCCTCATCTTTATTAAGAAACACAGTCACAAAATGGCCGACCAGCCGCTATCATTTCACTTTTATTCCAATTGGTTGGTTTGTAGACATGGGTCATAGCAGTAGTCACATTGTGAAAATTTGGTGCAAAATTTTTGCCCAAGCTCCAAATCTGGAGAAACGTGACGCTAGAGGCTTGGTGTTGTAGGTTCTGTTCCTACTCCACAGACTGTGTAAAAGAAGTAGAGGGAGCCACGAGACGTCACCCATTGGATTCGCCATCACCTACAAGGTTTGTGGGAGCCACAAGTTACCATATTTAGATGAGAAGGTGGAGCTGTGGTGAAGCAATGCGTGGATCTGACTAAAAAGTCCAAGGACACCGCCTTGGTAGCAACTCGTCAATCATAAGAAATTCTAAAGCAAGCCCTGCTTTATCGTGTTTATACTTATAGATGCGACCTTAATTTACTAAATGAACACCATGCTGTAATAAAGAAGACTTAAATCTAGTGACTGATACCATAAATTCACTTGGAAAATGTGTACAAAGGTAATAAGTCAAGTGAGAAGTACAGCCATTTATCCAGACTCCACAGACTCCAGAGTATACAATTGGACTTTGTTTTGCAACAAGTGGAGTCACCCCTTGCCAGCCATTATCAAGAATGCAGGTTTAAGGCACTTTCACATTGGCATCGGTTCCCCACAGGGCTGTGTGCTGAGCCCCCTGCTCTACTCTCTCTACACCTACGACTGCACCCCAGCTCACCCCAGCAACACCATTGTCAAGTTTGCAGACGACACCACAGTGGTGGGCCTCATCTCCGGGGGGGATGAGTCCGCCTACAGGGATGAGGTGGAACAGCTAACAGGGTGGTGTAGAGAAAACAACCTGCTCCTCAACACCTCAAAGACCAAGGAACTCATAATAGACTTCAGGAAGAAGAAAACGGACATAGCACCACTGCTCATCAGCGGGGACTGTGTGGAGAGGGTGGCTGACTTCCGATTTCTGGGAGTCCATATCGAGGAGGGCCTGACCTGGAGTGTGAACACATCTGAGCTGCTGAAAAAGGCACAGCAGAGACTGTACTTTCTGAGGCTGCTCAGGAGGAACAACACCAAACAGAGACTGCTGGTGTCCTTTTATCGCTGCTCCATAGAGAGCATACTGACATACTGTATATGTGTGTGGTACACCAGCTGCACAGTGGCTCAGAGGAAAGCACTCCAGAGGGTTATCAACACGGCCCAGAAGATTATCGGCTGCCCTCTCCTCACTCTGGAAGAACTACACAGTTCCCGTTGTCTCGATAAGGCGAAGAGCATTGTAAAGGACACATCACACCCTGGTCACTCTCTGTTCGAACTGCTGCCGTCAGGCAGGCGGTTCAGGTCAATAAGAGCACGAACAAACAGATTCAAAAACAGCTTTTACCCCACTGCAATAACCAGGATCAATAAATCCACAACTTAATAAGAATTGTGCAATGAATTGGATGGCTGTGTGGTTGACTGATTGGCTGTCGGTATGTATCTTTGGATGTGTTATATTACAGTTATATTATAGTTTTGTTTTGTTGTTTGTTTTTTAGAATCTTATAGCTTTTATGTTGCACTACATGGTTTTTGCACTTTTTATTTCGTTGTACTATGTTACAATGACAATAAAGTTTCTAAATCTAAATCTAAATCACCTTTCAGACCAGGGGAAATACCTTGGTCTTTACACAGGGCTTTCTGGTTACTGCTCTAGCTAGCATGCTAACAGCTAACATGTCAGCAAACTGGGATGAGAATGAGCCAATTACTTCCCCCTGGCATTGTCTTCTCAGGATTGTGCATAATTTTATTGAATGTAGAAAAGCTCCCTGAGCTAAGGGCACACAGTTTTTTCTTAACATGTGTTTGTACTATCAACTCCTGTGTCATTACTCCCTCATATCAGTTCCCCCATGGTAAAGCAGTTCATATTCCAGCAGAAGAGTTGGTGGCGCAGCACTAGGTCAGCACTTGGAGGACAGCATTAACTAAAGTTGAACTCAATGTGGAAAACAAAAAAATATGTGAATTTACTTTTATTGCTGCAAGTGGTTCTACTAAATTGATTTGATTAAAACGAATTGATTTAGCCAAGAAATTTCACAGTTTCAAATGCTGGTGTGATCGGGCCAGACCTGAAGCACAGATGTGGTGAAAAATGCAGCTTGGTTTCAAGAATGTCCATGTCTTCTACATTTCTGGGATTGCACGGGCAGAGAGGTACAATCGGAGCTTTCCAAACACTGCTGATAATTGGATAACCTGCCTTACCCAGAGCCAAAAGATTTGATTGTGTGTTTTAACCACAGATTGTCTCACATAACTGAGTTTACAAAGAAAGAGGCACAGAGGAATAATTGTGTTTGAGGGTGGAGTTGCAGGCCAACGCTAGATTAAAGGTCTTTTATTGTGAAGGTGGTGACAAGCTCTTGGTCTGGCAGAAATAGCCAGATGGCTAGTTCAGAGGAAATGTCTGAGAAGATGAAATAGGTCGAGCCAAATGACTGTTAAGTGATAGCAGAAGAAGTCTTGTGACAGAGTGATGTCGAGGGAGGATTTGTGTGTTTGTATGCGGGATAATTGACTTTGCTGTAAGTGTGTGTATTTTTGTCGATGTGTGATGCTTTGGATTTTTCCTGGCAGCTACTGTACAGGCCACAAATCTCCCCAGTGAGTGACTGATCAAGCCCATTAAATATGACAGTGACTGATAATACACAAACCCCACCACATTCCCTCTTTCACTGTCTCTCTCCTGCGCACACACACACACACACTCAGCAGCAGTTTGGCATGTCATCTTCTGGCTGAGTTCAGGATCGCCGGGGGTTCACTTTTATTGGGAATGTTATCTAACTTGCATGGCAGCAGATGGTCTCTGTAACTCTGTTTTACCCCAGAGGAAAAAAAAAGCTGAGCATCTTTAGGAGGAGTGAGGTCCAAACATGCAGCGTGTTGCAACCCAATTTAGAGTTTGTTTCTGGTTTGTTGTGATTGGGGCTTGGCTTGTAGTAGGGAGGTGCTGGAGATGCTGGAGGCTTTTTGAACACAGCGTACACGCGGACCCACACACATGCATGGATATCCTCCCTCTCCTGGGGCTGCTGGAGGTTTGGCTGAGGAGAGGAGATGGTGGTTGTGGTCTTTCCTCAGACACTGCTGGGGGTGGTAGAGACGCCTGCCCACTTAACCACCAGGCACGTTAGCATTAGCCAAAAAATGCATTATGCGTCCAGCTGGACCATGTGCCGATGTATGTCTCTGCTGTATGTGTGTGTGTGCGCATACACTCGTTTGCTGGTTTACATGATCTTTTATTCTTTTGCAAGCGCTACATGTTACATCTTTAACTGGTAATTGCCAAATAAACTGTTATAACCGCTGTTGTAATTATGGTAAACAAATGAAACCCTGGTCATTAAGTCTATAACAACAAGAATATTACTTTTAAAGAAGGCTATGCTGTGATTTGTACAGCAATACTAGGGAGGACAAACTTCTGCCATAGAGAGTTACTCAACAAAGACACATAATGATCCTGTAGGTTTTCTTGTTTTTCTTGTAATCATTTCAGCTTTGTGTCTCAGAACTTGGCATGACCGATGGCTCTGTGTGCTACAGTATCTATATGAGCCTCAGCTGCTGCATCTATGAAGAAACAGCCAGTCAGAGACATAAATCAGAGCTGTAGCAAAGCCTAAACACTTTGGCGTGCTGCGTGGCAGAACAAAATATGGCGCTGCGCCTTTCAGATTCATCACAAAATGACTGAGAATCCAAAACTGAATTTATGTAGGAGCAGAGTGTTGTTGTTGTTTTTTGTCCAACACCATTATCTGTAGCTTCTGCCTGCCTGTAGGGCTCACATAACAGAATTTTAAGTTGTTTGATTGGATGTTTCTTATCCAAATATACTGTTGGAGTCGTAGTTAATTATGCAGGAACCTGATGCAATACAATGTAAAATGCACTGTAGAGGTCCGTATATGTTTTGTCAGTGTTGGTTTCATTAAAATAATTGATTCCATTCCATAGTTGCACTTATACCCATCACACCACTTAAAGTCCCAGTGAAACAGAAATTCAAGTGTCTTGAGCTTCTGTACTGTAATGTGTGTAATAATGGATAACCATAGCATCACCTATTGGTTTGTGAACTGCCGCTTCAAGGCCTCAAATTCTGCATTTTGACAGTCACCATTTTGTTTCTTTGGAGCATAGTTGTGACCATAGTTGGATCAGAGGCTGGTGCTGCAGCAACTGCAGCAACCGTTAGCACTGCCCTGTAGAAAACCTGTCACTCTAGCGGCCCTGCCATTAACTATGCGTAACCTTGGGCCTTAAAAAAATGTAAATGAGTTATTAAAAAAAATAATCCCCGTACAGTTGTCAAGAATGTTGAAATTAGCGAGACCAGAACTGTTTTTTGTACTAAACATGTTTATTCCTGCTGTTGGGCATTTTAAAATGGGAGTCTATGGGGATTGAGCCCGCCTCAAATGGCTATTTGATAAACTGCAGTTTTTGGCACTTTCACATTGGCTTCATTTTTCAGCCTTAGGGGTTGCCACTTGCGTATTTTCCAATGAAATGGAGTATTTGATTGGTGTACAGTCACAAGGGATTTAAATTAAATCCATCACTTTTGATTGGGCAGCTAAAAAGTGGGCAGGTTTAGGCTCTAGTGGAACTACAGTGTATTAAGTGATAGGTAGATGTCATGGTATAATTGGTTAAAATTGGTTGGTACCAGCTTTTGTAAGCCTACGTCATATTTTGTTTTACAAGAAGAAAACATGATTGCATTTTGATGAATGAGAATACAAAGACATTTTCTTTCTTTATCTATTTATTGTATATATTGCTAAAAAGGTGTATACAAATATCTGGTGACATGATCTAAAAGAGTTTAAACATCATTTTTTTTTATGTCATAGTATCTGTTACTATATCCTGATATAAATACATGGGACAGATAATTTGTTGGGAAAAAATATAAAATATATATGTCCCTTCTCCTCTTTCTACTGCTTCAAATTGCAAATGCTAGAATTTAATGTGGTGCACCTAGACCAACCAATTAGAGCCCAGGAGACTCTAATGCAGCTCTCAATTATGTCAGTCACTGCTTGTGACCAATTGTCAAATTAGGCAGCGTTTATCAAATGATTCTGTTATTGCATCTCCTGTTTCTTGCCTCAAATCATTTCAGGAACATATTTTAGTGTACTGTTGAGCTGTGAAATGTGATGCTGTGAAATGTGATGCTGTGAAAGTTTGCTCTGGTAAGTGGGCAGTGCTTTGTGTTTTCAACAAGACAGCCAATATTCTCATTTTACTGCTGAACAGTACATTAAATTATTTTTCTAAAAACATTTGAGGTGAGAAAAAGGCAATGCAGTAAAAAAAAAAAAAAATCTTGATTATTTGATCAAGTACCCACCAGGATCTGGTTTTACTTCAGTAAATGGTTGAGGAAAATGTGGAAACCCAGTATGGCTGCCACAGCACGACTGTCACAACAGTGCTGAGAGGAATTATAAAAATGCCTTTTCCAAAAATCCAATCTTCGGTCACCAAACAGAACAAGGATCTTGGTTTGCGAATCCAAAATCATCTTCCTAAACTGCATTTTTAGACTTGCTTTTATGAAATGTTTTGCCTGCTTTGACATGCTGTGTGGTTTCTTGTGTTTTTAATAATCACTTCTTTCAAATCTCCCTCTATTTTCATATTTTGCAGTGCACAATATTTAGTTCTTGTTATGTAAAGCCTTTTTGCGGAGCAATTTCTAAAGTCTGGTTTAAATTACAAACCATCATGTCATTTTGATCACTTTATTATATCCAGCTGATCCCCAGCAGAATCACTGCAACCCTACAGTACACCACAGTAAATAGATGTAGACAGTGAAGTAAACTCCTGGTCTGACCCTGTTTTACCTCATGTTGTTTGTTCATTCTGGTCTTCCTAAAATGCTGCCGGGCTGAAAAACCTTGCTGGGGATTCCTGACAACCTTTTTGTCTTTGTTATATAACAGCCCGTTTGCTTTGGTTTTAAACATCTGATGGATATTACAAGCTGTAATATACAATATTGGACCACCAAAATAGAAGGCAGTGGTGCATCTTCATGATACTCACTAAAGTGATTCAAGAGTGATCCGATTTTGATTAATGTGATTAGATTTTCATATGTTTACTTTACAGTGTGTGAATTTTTGCCCCATGTACCAAAAAATGAACTCTGCTACCACACCAGAACAAATGAGACAGGACAGGACAGTTCCTGACAGTTGGATAGGATTGTGTCCTAAATGTTTATAAATCCAGCATTTTCAACAATTCTAATAAATGACATTGCTGATTTGTCAGTTCAAGGAAAACAATATAATATTGTTTTCTGTTGTATTTTGTAACTCTGGCCATTGGTTTTGTTGGTTGTGTTAACAGCGTACAACCAAACCACCAAAACAAAAAAGACTGAGACAACAATCCCAACTCAAGCCAAGCAGATCTATCTCTGTTACAAGTGTGCAAAATCTGTATGTTGATGAAGACCATGTGAAAGGATTGAAAGCTCCAACAAAAGCCAGCAAGTAGATCATGAGTTGGCATTGTTTTGTCAAACTACTATTTCCAAGGCCAGGAATAAAGTTTCACACTTGCCTTGAATATTTTGAAAATTTGTTTGTAAGGTAGCAGCGGCCCAATCACCAGACTAAATGTTGGCATCGTACGTTTCTGCATATCACGGATATATTTGTACATGATTATGTGGCAGATATTAAGACTTCACGTCTAGCCTGTGTGTCACGCCATTATCCACCATCCTCTCGACTTACGATGGCAAACTCAGTTCATATACTGTACATGTAATCAGAGCTACGTCTCTTAAGAAATGTTGATATGATACGTATGAAATATACAAATGTAAAGTATCTGTTGCTTGCAGAAATGCAACAGTGCGAACATTTTCTTTGGGTGGCAAGCAGTCATCTTCTTTCCTACCTTTACTGGCAAATTGCTTTGTCTTCGGCATGAACAAAATTGGAACCCGCACAAAAAAGCATTGCTCTAAAGCTAGTGGTCAAAAACTCCACAGGGTCCCTTTAAGTACTGTTTGTAGTTTTTTTCCGTGTTTTTTTCCCTTACTTTGAAAAATTATTGCACGCAAAATGTTGAGTGAGTTAGGGAACTCCGACATGGCTGGCTATCCTACTGATCTTACAATACACCACCTGAAAGCCTTCAGATTAAAAACCGAAACCTTTTATCCTTCCCTTTTCAACATATGTTTTGTTTGGTGCTCAGATTTCACTGAATGTGCTAAGCTTATAACAGTACAGGGCATGCAGAAGAGATGCTCTCCTCTCAGTAATGAGAACCAGAAGCTAGTGCTCTGAAGAGACATTTCCACTGTACACCACATCGAACTGCTGTTTTGAGATGTGACCTACAGTATCCAAACTCAACAGTAACAACATTTGCGAATGACTCATCTGTTCTTATTGTATTTGTTGAGTCATACTGTATATCTCATGTTCGCCATAGCCTCATGCGTCACATTTTGCATGAAACGCTCAAACGGTAATGTCTTAAGTAACGTTATCTCCTGTCTAAGAGTTCATTGACCATGAAAACAGTGTCACAGTTTGGAGACAGGCAGCAAGTTGTGTGCCAACACAGGTCAGTGAAGCCAAGTAAAATATGGGAGATTAGAAATATGAAGTTATAATTTTTTACAGAAGCTTTAAGAATTGGTCCGTTAAGTAGATGGTGGAGAAACACAAGAGTTTTGTTTCCCAGTATAGGCACTAATTAACTTCACATTAAAAAAGGGCCATTTCCACTACTAATGAAAGGTAGATGGATTCAAGATAGCAGAATGAAGACTTACACAATTGCTGCCACTGTATGGCCTTAGGCTTTTCTGGCAGCGCCCGTGCAGCAGAATGTGTCGGCCTATAGTTTGATAAAGATCTCAGTTCCATTCCAGTCTGCGTTTACTACTCCTTACAGGACAGCTTATAGAGATTTCAATCTTGGATTCTGCTTCCTAACTCTGACATTTACAGACATGGGGTTTTGGATCCTCCACACTCACACAGGGGCATGGAAACATAACCCCTGCTGTCCAACTCCCCCAGCCCACCAGCCTCCCTCTCCCTGCTATTATAACCAGTCCCAGCTCCTATAAAGCTCTCTGGCTGGGCTGCGGTCCTGGCAGGCAGCGCGTATATCTGCTGGGCTCCGCTCTGCTCTGCTTGCTCTGGTCTCGGTGCCGGTTCTGGAAGTGAATTTGGTGCCCAAGGTGACCCAAATCTGCTCCCCCTCTGCTCATATAGTGGCAGCCGTTGTAGATGTGCCCCTTGATGAATTTCTTCAGCTACAGTCCTGCAGAGTGTCTTTTAGTCAGTTGAGTTTAAGACATCTGTCACACAGGGTTTGTGGTCAAATCCAAGTTAACTAAGTGTATAGTACCTGTAGCCTAAATCAAAGTAAACTGACTGTGTTCTTCATTCCCTTGTTATTGATGAGGCCCTTGCAGTGAAATAGGACATGAACTTGGGAGAATATTTTCAAGTCTGTAGTTTTGCAGTCTGCATTGCATCAAAAAATAGGAAGCAAGAATGTATGTATGTGACTTTTTTTTCCCAATACTGATTCTGATGCTCCAACTCAGGATACCAGCTGATCCAGAGACTCAATCCAGCACCAAGGTGCTGATCTATCTTATCTCAATTTGTAAAGCTCTCTGTCTGAACTGATTAAGATAATTCTTCTAAGTGTCAGGTAACAAGATGTATTTTGTTACAAATTTTGTTGTTTGGCATTGCACATTTGCAGGCCGGTCCCACCTTGGTTGCGCCACTGAGAGCAGGGGTGGAAGTAAAAGGTTAAAACCAATTGGCCATGTTTCTGTATTCAGGAGTCACATGCAAAATCAATCACTGTCCAATGTTTGAAACAATGTGGATGGTGTTGCGCTGCCTTTATGTGCCTCAATGAAGGATTGGTTGGAGTGGAAGGACCGGTCAAATTTGGATAGCTTGATTGTTCTACCATGCTGTCCTTTTAGCACACAGACATCATTAAAGCATAAGAAGCGTGAACGCCAGAGTTCACGGACGCCGTTTCTGCATCGACTTTTTTGCAAATTGAGCCGCACTCTCCAACTGTCTGTTATTGTTGTGCATGCTGAAATTGACTTTTTGTCCTCTCTGCAACTCAGTTGCCTCAAATGGGCCATGTAAGCCGCCATGATTGTCAGGAGTGATGAGAGAGAGCAGGGATGGCGGGTTGAGGGCTCCCACTGACCAGTCAGAAGTAATTTAATTCATGGCTGATCGCAATCAAACCACAGAATGAATACAAATGAAAAGTTTTCAATTTTTCACTTTGACATTTAAAAAAAAAGAGTAAAAATTGATAAAGCAGCCCTGAGTGCATGATTTTTTAAAAAAAAAGAGACAATAAAAACTCGAAATACATATGTTTTAAGCGGCGAAAAACAAGACTAGAGAATAAAAGGTAAACTGTATGGAAAGAAGGCAGAAATCATGAGTGGTCAAGTGGTTGGAAATAGTGCGGTGGTGAGGTGGTGACAGGCCTCTGTGTGTGCGTCTGTCTTCTCCTGCAGCTCTCCTCATCCCTCTCTTCACCCATTCTCTTTCATCTTTCATTCCTCAGGTCAGCACCACCTCAGCCTGACAGACCCAACGCACTGCCAAGGGAAAAACAGGATGTGCCACTGCGGATGACGTCACGCCGTCGACTGCTAGGTGGTGATGGAGCGATGGCCTGTGTGTGTATGCGTTCAAGGCCATGTGCAATTTTGTAAGTACAGTAGAAGCTGAGTTAGTCAAAGAGCTACTGTGACCCCACTTCTGCTTCATTACTCCCAATTTACCACTAAACATCCACACAAGAGTGTGTGAAGTTACTTATGGGGTGATAGTAAGATGTCAATGGGCTTTCACCCACACTGCACTGACTTGAAAACATTCAATGGAACATTCAAAACCACTAATGGCCTCTAATGGTGAATGACATCAGACCTGTCATGTTTCTTGTTATTTTTCACTTTTTCTCTTTCGTTACAGTCTCTCACTCTCTGTCACTCTCTTTCTCTCTCTGAGGTGAAGTCTATGGTCCGGTGCGTGGACACAAGTTAGGACCACAGCCTCTCTCGGCCTGTGCACTGATAGATTTAGTAGGATGTAGAGAGTGTGACAGATGGAGTGACTTGGTTCAGTACCTGCCTTCTGTCGGCTGCCCTCTCAGGGTGGAAAAAGAATGACTGAAAACTGCGTCAGAAGCAGAGAGAAGACAGAGGAGGGAAAGTATTCAACGCTTCATAACTGATAGCCGATACCAACATGAGCTGACAGCACTTTCTAGGAGACAAGTAGTGTAACAATAACAAAAGATGTCACATCTGTTTTTGTTTCAAACGTGTTTCAGTCACAGCATATCATTTATGTTTTGACTGAAATGAGGCGTGTCCCTAAATGCCAGTCGTGTCAGTGATTTGGCTTTATTTTCATTGTTGTGTCTTGTTGTCCTCCGTGCAAAAGCTGCCAGAACTTTGACATTTGTCTCAGAAGAATGACGTAAGATTTACTTGTTGTCACGGAAATGTTGACATATGCTGATGTGAGTGTTGGAGTACATTAGGCATGTCAGTTGAGTGGCTCAGGGACTGATTTTGTGAAACATATTCGTTTACTTTAGACAGGAGCTAAAAAAAATTGTTACAACATGTGCTGTTGACAACTCGAAAATATCAGCCATACACAAGGGTTTGGAAATAGGTACTATAATGGTCCTTATAGGTCATTTCAGAATCGCCATGGAGTGCCTCTGCAGTACATGGAAAGATTGTGGAATAGCTCAACTAATGTGAAATAATAATAATTTGATAATATCCACATATCCACGAGAAACTGATTGCACCTGCCTCAGTTTTCAACTGACCCGAGTCAAGTGTAATACCTTTACACTAAATTCTGTGATTGTGAACGCATGTACGCAAGTAGTTTATAAAACAAAGAAGTAGCAGGGGGTACTTTTTGTCACTCATACCCCTTTTCCACCAATATGGAGCTGATTCTCTTCCTGTTCCTACACCTAATTTTGAGCTGTTCAAAGCATTTTGATCAAAACTAAATTGTATTGGAACCCAAAAAGTTGATTCCCAGCTGGAACAAAAAAACAGCAGGGTTTTGCTTGACCTGAAGTGCAAATCATGATGACATCAGTTGTTGTGTCATATGCTCCAGGTTGGAAAGAGTCTTGCACGCAATAGTCTTGTACGCCTTCGTATCATTAACATTTGGTTCATGCTTGTTTTTTTTTCTTGCTACTACTGTTTACTTTTGTTGTGCATTGTGCAACACCCTCCATTGATGACACATCCTTGATGACAATGGTTCTGCTCAAAACTTGAACACACAGGCTGGTTTGTTAGATATTACCATGGTTACCAAGAATCCTGAATGCATGACCCAGGGCTTATTTGGTGAAAAAGTCTCAGGGTCTTAGAGAAGTAGCAGTACAAATGTGAACTTGATTAACTACTCATGAAAAGCAAAAAAGGGACCAAGCCTAGCACATAAACATAACAGTAAGAATTTCACAAAGCTATCTCGTCTATTGAAGGGGTTTGGTACATTAGAAAAAAGCAGCTGAGACTGTATTTGCGTCAGTGGTTCTTTATCAGTCTCAGCTGATCTTTGAAACTTGATAAGCTTAAAATAGCATTAAGTAATATCACACAAGATGGTGTAAAGGATTGAGAAAATCTAAACCAGCCCAAAGCCCAAGGTAGCTGCTGATGCTGTTGATGCTCCCCTGCTGATGCTCCCCTTAAGTTGTTCGGATGGATCCAGGAAACAAAATTGTATTCAGCTGGGTCTTCTTAACTCTATGACGGTTGATATTTATATTTCTTAAGACTTATTCAAGTCGGAGAGTAGTTCAAAGCCCATGTTGCCTTAGAGTGTTAGCTTCATTTGCACTTTTCTCTAATTTGTCTACATCAACCGATGTCATTTGAGCACAACTGGAGGTTTGCAGTAGATTCTCTCTTCCCCTTCATCCTCTTCTGTGGACCATTTGTAATTTAATGTTATTTGTGGAAATATGTTCATCTTTGCCATGTGAAGTATGTTGCAATGTAAGACAGATGGGCTACCAACTGTTAATGTCATCAACGGTTTAGAACATCTGCTTAAAAGTCAAGTTAGTTAAAAGTTAAAAGTCAACTGCTGTTACACTATCACTCATGGAATGTGTTTTATCAAATTACTTGGTCTGAAATAACTGTACTGTATATAAAATATGTCACACGCACAAAAACTTACTAAAGCCAAGGGTAGAGAAAAAATGATAGCAAGAGAACTGCATCAACTGAGACGTCCTCACATTAAGGCATCAGTGTGCTTTAAAAGACATGCTTGTTGGAAGGTGGAACAGCATCTGAAACCTCCTGCGTCCAACATTTGATGTCAGATTAAAAAGGGGGTCCATCCAACAATTTTTGTATCTCTAGTCTCTAACTTTCCAAAATGGATGGCCAGGTGTTCAGAGGTAGAAAATCTGAAGAGCTTGAACTTCTCAAGCAGAAGATATGAGGCACAGTGCAGCATCTGTACAAAAGTTATTAGTACATGCAGTCCTGAGGATTTTATACAGAGGTGTAAACAACAAAGAGAAAGAACAAAGATGTTGCTGAGTAGTTTAACCAATTCCACTTTTTTTTTTTAACTTGGACAGCTACCCACAAGGCTGGATTTCTTCTTTGACCAATCAATTTGAGTTGAAAGTACTGATTTTCTAATACCACATACAGTGTGCAGCCTACATTGGAGCCTCCGAAACCAACAGAATTGGAGGTAGACTGAAAGGGAGGATGACTCAGGCTCTCCTCCCTACTCATCCATCCGTCTATCCCTCCATCTGGTTTGCGTTTAGTGTGGATGTCTCTCATCCTGCAGCTTCTGCCCCAACAAACCCCAGATCCTCCGTTTCCCCTCCCAGCATGCTGCTGGTGCCAGCTCAGGACTGAGACAGTAGAGGTTCCCTGGACATGAGGTAGAAACATGTTGTCCTCAGGAGGACGGCCTCTCTGAGATACAGTGGACTGGAAGGAGCATTGGCATAAATCTGGAAGGAACAGAACACGTTGTTCTGTGTGGGAGCAATGGTCTGATTACTGGGGTGATAAAGTGGGATAATTAGACAGGCCTGGCTTCGGGGTGAAATACACAAGGCTTTGGTTTCTGTGCGGCCTGGGTTGGGAGAGCGGCTGACAGTTCATGGCTGGAGATGGGATTAGAGCAGGGGAAAATGTACCACCCTCTAACTTGGGCTCCGATCCTTTATAGTCCGGGGGAAAAATCTGGCTCGATAACTGATGCATCACATTGTCTTTGGATGTCGGCGGTCTTGGCACTAGGCGCACGGTGATGGCTCTGACGGAGCGCGCTCTGGGGAATGACGCAGAAGCTCATCGATCATCCTCCCTTCCAAATGCTGTCGATAGGCCTCTGTGTGGAGGACAGGAGCCCAGACTAAGTTTAGACACATTGAAGTCACCTCAGTAGACACCAGAATAAGCGTCACTGAGTGTGATGGAGTGTGTCCGAAATGACAGTCTGAGAAATGACTAGTTGGTTGAGCAAAGCTACAGTGTGGGATTGTCTTTCTTTTACAGCTTAACCTTTAGTTTCATGACGCCTGATTGATGCTTTTTGTGTCTTATATTGAGCCTCTTCATCTAAAGGTGTTCAGACACAAGACTACACACATTAGTGTGCAAAACTGACTGCTGGTATGTTTGTGTTTCACCCCAGACAGCTAATTTACTATGTGACTGGTACAGATGTTAGCTGTAAGCTGGCTAGCAGCTAAGTGTGTTTGTATTCAGCTCAAACTGAAGAACTCATCAATTGCTCTTTTATTCCCATCAAGTCTCTCTTTTTTTCCTCTTGTCTCTGGACATTTATGAAGCAAATACATAAAGCCCCGACATTAGCTCAAATTTGAAACATTTTCAACACCCACAGATGCACATTTGCATCAGTTGGCTCCGCCCCGGGCAGATTTGTGTCTGATTGCCTCTTCACATTCACTTATGCAATCGCAGCGTGTCCAAATTCACTTGGTACTGACAGACATCATAAATGTACTGCTGTAATCAGCACTACTTATGGTGGGTTCACATCAAACGCACTACAAATTTTGGTATTGAATTACTCACTTTATAGCTGCTTGAGTGCTTTTTGTTTTTGTTTTTAGCATTTTTGCAACTCGTGAAAATTTGCCCTAATGGTTGTGCTAGCTAACTATTTGGAGGGGGCAGCTAATGCAAATCTGTTTGGCACTGAAGCACAACTGATAGCTGGATGTGAACGCGGTAAACATGGAGGGCCAGTGCCCTGAAGCAGCATGAACCAAGACGGCTACACTGTTTTTTTATTTATCATCCTGTTACGGCAGCACATTACTGCTTCAGGCCTTCCGTTAATTACTTTCCACAACAAAAGACCAACTTAAATTACTCTGAGCATTTTGCTAAGAAGCAACTTAGTGAAATAGCTTATATAAGTCACAGGTATATTTTCAGAACTTAGCATGTAACATAGCAGACCCTAGATTTGTGAAAGTCCCAGAAGATCCCATGTTCTATGTGATCATTTTAACCCACACCATTATCTTTCCCTAGCCCTATCAAATAGATTTTTTGTGCCTAAACCTAACCAGGGCTTACCAACTACACTGTGACACCATTAAACTGGCAAGAATATTTTGAAGCCACAAATCTATGATTACCATCTAGCCAGGACCGCATTTCTGATGTCAATCATGATAGGCATCTAGAAATTGTTTTAAAAAACTGTACAATAATTTTCTCCAATAACTTCAGATCTGGCTTCATAATGATATATTACTCATTATATTACTCATCAAACAGGAAATGCAAGCTACAATAATGTGGCGTGACTCTAGCGAGCATCTTGCAACATACTTGCGAGCATGTTTGCCAACCAATGTAAGCCAGTAAACAGGGCATCGCTCACTGACTCAGTGGCAACATGACACTTGTATCTCTTTTGTATTACCAAAAGCATGGCTGGAGTTGTAGTGCCAGAGTGCAAAATATAGTTAATGCTAAAATAAGAAAAACAACCAGACTGACAAAATCTTTGAAATTTTGCTTTATTTTATCATTTTACAATGAGTTCATTTTTTGGTAATTCCTTTGCCAATTACCTACTGCTTATGGAACACTGACTTAACATTTTCAAATGATCTAAAAGTTTTGTTTCATAGAAAGCGGATGGTGCCATTTCTGAGGAGCCTAATTTCTTATGAAGTCAACAACATAAGGCACACCTAGCTAAGACATGCAGCGACTATTCTTAAAGCATGTAAGTAATGAGAGTGGACACCAAGCAAACACACCCAGGTTTCAATGGCTTAATAAAGAGTGCAAGACATAAGCAGTTTTAATTCTCACTGATGCAGCTTCTGGTAATATTTCAAAAAGAAGAAAACATCCACTATTATGGACAAGTTAGTGGTGCACAGCCATTCACCAACAACATTTATCCCTTTCACTCAACCCAGCATGGCAGAACATGATTACCCTTTTTGAAGCAGGCTGGAGTTAAAGTACAAACTTTACCAGAAGTTATGTAACATGTCTGCATTTTTTATTCCCATGCAGTGTCATTTACTGTAATAAGCTGGCAATGGTTTGGCATTTTTTTCCCCCACAGAAACTCTTCATCCAAAAACCCTTTTGAACTGTATTTATCCTAGTATCACCTCGCAAACATGAATCATAACAAGGTTTTGCTCCTGTTATATCATCATAATTGGCCACTTATTTGTCTGAGCTTCAGTGAATTCAACATGTTTACAGTTTAGTTTGGTAGCAGAGAGGTGTCTGATTGTGTGAAGGTGCCATGTGGAGAAAGCTCCATGCCTTTTAGAGCAGATTTAAACTGAGTATGTTTGGAGTGCTTTATTCCATCTCTGAGGCATTTACTCCATTAGTATGTTTCGTTTGGCCAGGTGAGAATGATGCCATATTTGAATTGGCGTCCACACGAAATAATTGCATCAAGCGAGGACAGCAAATGAGGGGTTGCGCTCGTCTGCCAAGCAAACTGTGGTCAGGTTCATTACAATTGTAATCTGAACCAACAACAGGAAATGAACCCCAAATCACAGAATTTTATGGGCACAAGGAGACGGATGTTGACATCTGATAGCCAGCAGTTACTCAAGCTCGGAAAGCCGATCATAACAAAATGAACTCAGGGAAAACCGCAGTCTGGACAGACAATCTTGTTCAGCTATTTTTTCATATTTTCTGAACTGGTGCTCACATGGGTGGATTATGGGCCCCGGGGCACATAAATGCAGAGGGCCCCATCACCTCTGCAACATGGGAACAACTCTGTGGTGGATTTCTGTATTTCTGTAGTTGTTATGCATCTTTTTGTGGTTTTGGGTCTCTTTGTGGTCATTTTGTGTCACACTGAAGTAATTTTGTGTCTCTTGGAGGGTATTTTGTGTCTTTTTTGGTGGTCTTTTGTCTTTTAGATGTGATTTTTTTTTTGTCTCTTTGGTTGTTTTGTGATTCTTTGTGATCATTTTGTGTCTTCTGTAGGTGGTTTTGTGTGTCTTAGAGGTAATTGTTGGTCTTCTATGGTTGTTGTGCATCTCTTTGTGGTATTTTTTTGGTCTTTTTTGGTTTGGTCTTTTGTGGTAATTTTGTGTCTCCTTATTTCATGTTTCTTTTTTTTGCTATTGTGTGTTTCGTTGTAGTCCTTTTGTGTCCTCCTTTGGATGTTTCGTGTCTTTTTGTAGTTGTTTGGGTCTCTTTGAAGTAATTTTATTTCTCTTGGAGGTTATTTTGTGTATTTTTTTGTGGTTTTGTGCTGCATGTGTTGTTGGTTTGTGTCTTGTCATGGTTGCTTTGGTTCTTTTGGGGGTAATTTTTTGGCTTCTTGGTTGTTTGTGTCTCTTTGTGGTCATTTTGTGTCTTGAGTTTGTTTTGTGTTTTTTTGTAGTTGTTTGGGTCTCTTTTGGGTGCATTTGTGTCCTATAGAAGTAAGTTTGTGTCCTTTTTGGTTGTTTTGTGTCTCCTTATGATTGTTTTGTGTCTCTTTGTAGTCATTTTGTGACTCCTTGTGGTTATTTTGTGTCTCTTTGGGGTTGTTTTGTATCTTTTTGTCGTCGTTTGAGTCTGTGAAGTAATTTTGTGTCACAGTAAGGTAATTTTGTTTTCTTGGAGGTTGTTTTATGTCTTCTTTGTGGTTTTGTGTCACTTTGTTGTTGGTGTGCCTCGTCATGGTTGTTTTGTGTCTTTTGGAGGTAATTTATTTTTAATTTTTTTTTATCTTTTTGGTTTTGTTGTGTTTCTTTGTAGTCCTTTTGTGTCACCCTGTGGTTTTGTGTTTTTTTGTAGTTGTTTGGGTCTCTTTGAGTTAATTTTGCATCACAGTGAGGTAATATTGTTTCTCCTGGAGCTTATTTTGTGTCTTTTTTGGTGGTTTTGTGTCCCTTTGTTGTTGTTGTTTTGGGTCTCATCAGGGTTGTTTTGTCTCTTTTGGAGGTAATTTGTTTGTGTTTTTATGGTTGTTTGTGTATCTTTGTGGTCATTTGGTTTCTTCTTGAGGTTGGTTTGACTTTTTTGTTGTTGTTTGGTTCTCATTTAGATGCATTTGTGTCTTATAAGTAAGTTTCATTTTTGGTTGTTGTGTGTCTCCTTATGATTGTCTTGTTTCCCTTTGTAGACATTTTGTGTCTCCTTGTGGTTGTTTTGTGACGTTTTTTAGTATTTGGGTCTCTGAGGTGATTTTGTGTCTTGTTGGGGTAATTTTGTTTCTCTTTGAGGGTATTTTGTGGTTGTTTTGTCCGTTTTTTGTAGTTATTTTGCATCTCATTGCAGTTCTCTTGCATCTCTTTGTGCTATTTCTGTGTTCGTGAGAGTCTCCTCCTGGTCAGTGCGTGTTACTTTGAGTGACATTTTTCAGGCAAGGTCCAAGGTGGCATTAACACTTCGGGCCCCTGCATGGGCCTGTGCCCAGTAGGCCCCTGAAGTAATCCAATCACAGGGTTACTAAGATGGAACTCAGTCTAATAAACAAGCTTAGTCCATGTGACTTTGAAACAAACTGAAGGTGTCGTTGCAGCCTGAGTAAGAATACAGTGGGAGGTTGCTTTCATGTGCGTCAAGATATCTCAGCAGACAAGTTTTATTTCTCTGACAACGGGTCAGGACACTTCCTACGTGGTGCGCCACAGTTTAGGATTTCATTCAAATCCCTCTTTTATTGAAGGGAACAGCTATTGTGTTGATGATCTGCTCTTGGCATGATGTGGAGACGTGAGTGTGTGAATGCATGTGTGTTTGGCCTGGGTGGGGTTGGCGAGTGTCTACGGGGAGGGGAGCTTAGCTCGGTTTGATGACATCTTCATTGTGAGTGTGACTATCCCCCCTCCACACACACACACACACACACACACAGATAGGGACTTCTCTCACATGCCACCCATGTGGGAGCGAAACATGTCCTCTGTCTCCCACCCAAGCTGAGAATTAAGAGGTTCAACATTAAAAAAAAGCGAGATATTGTTTGACGCATTGTCCAATCTGGTCGCTCTTTCCTGACATCATATCCCCTCGTTGTCACTCTTCCTGGGAGTCTGGGTTGCCCCGACAACACGTGCATAAGCAGGATTGAGTCATTGCTTTGTCGGGCCCCCTGAAGTTTGACAAGCCTCTGTGTTTTTTGCTAAACAAACATCTTGATTAGCATGCAGAGGGAAAGGGACAGGGGGGAAGTGATCTGGCATGAGGTAACACTTCGGTGAACGGCTTTAATTTCCCAAATTTTAACTTTTGAAGTTTTAATCAGCTGGGTATGACAGCACTCCTGAGTATAAGCATTCACAGAGGGCCGTCACACACACATGCAGACACCTCTTCCCCGGCCCTCTCCTCAGATGAGCCAAAGTTTGCTCTTCCCATGGTGCTTTGTGCTCGGGCGCTATCCCAGCCGCACCGCTTTCCCTCTGAACTCCCACAACTTCATCAAAGAGGAATGAGCGGAGCAAGGAGGGGCAGAAAGAAGAGAAAGAAAGAAGAGGGAGAGAAAGAGCTCTGTTTTCCTAATCACATCCCCATGGGGTTTCAGCTGCGGAGGTGAGGGCGAAGTAAACAATTTTGTTTATCGTGTTTTTGTTGTGTTGTTCTTTCATTTCGTGGCCTCTTTTGTTTCAAGCTTTTTTTTTTTGCTGAGGAATAGAGTGGTGATTAATGCAGATCCCCTCCCCACTCTCAACCCTCTCTCTTCTGTTTTGGGATGATTCCCCCTGGTAATTAATTCACAGCAGAATTAATTAGAGTGAGGCGAGGGTGGAGGGGCGGCATCTCAAGAGGGAGGAGAGCAAAGATATTTAGAGAAATAGGGGGGACAATAAAGAAAAGTGACGATGAGAGGTAGAAAATAGGCAGAGGAGAAGGAGGAACATTTTGCACTTCATGCTCGAGGCTGCCCCCTCACCCACCCTCCAACAACTTTGTCCAACAGGGCTGACAGACATTATGAGTCCAAATTAGGTTTGCCCTGAGCCTGGTGGCACTCTGCTGAGCCCCACTGCAGAGCAAGATGGGGGTGATGAGGACAAAGATAAGAGATATTTTGATAGATGGATAGAGTGGCTGACTAATGGAAAATGATGTATGGGTGTATGGATGATGTCTGAAAGATGAGAGGAGGAAAGAACGAATGATGGGAAGAAAAAAGGCAGGGGAATTGTTAGAGAAAGGGCGAAGGATGAGGGGTAACGAGGGAAGTGCTGTTCCTCCATTTTGCCTAAATTTGATTGGTCTCCTCGATCGCTGCGTAATGCTGATTGGTCTCCAAGAGCAAAGTGAAAAGGGGTCCAACATCCAAGCACTGTATTGCTACCAACATAAAGACAGAAGTATTCCTATTCCTAATTCTTAAAGAACTACTCCTCTCTAAACTCAATCAAGCACTTTTCCATTTTGATTCCGCACTGAATGCCAGTTTATATGAATGTGGATGACTTGATTGAGGCCGTAACGAATCTGTGGAGCTGGCACGGCGCGCCTCTTGGCTAATTGGCTAACTGTATTAAGGAACTGCAATGTACTTATTCATTCTCAGGTACAGTCTCCATCTCATTTTCACCAACTGGCTGGTGTCTCTTTTCCTCCCTCCCTTCCTCTCTTGCCCCTTCGCCACAATCTCACCTCTGTTTCCTACTCTTTACTCCCAGTCACTTCTTTTACTTTCACAAACATCCCCCCCCCCTTACTTATGCTCTATGTTTCACCCTCGTTCTTCCATTGTGTTCATTATTCAAGCTCTCCTGCTGATACAGCCAAAGTAGAGGGCACATTTGCTACATTTGCTGAACTCCTGCAGCACTTTGACTCCATCCTCATGAGGAATTGTTTTGGAAACTGCTTCTTTTGTGGTGTAGCTCTGGGATTTGGCTGGTTGAGAGGCATTTGAGTTGAACTTACAGTACACCAACTTCATCACTCTTAAAACTTTTAAGAGAGTTTCTGCGTCAATGGTGGAGGAAGTGTTCAGATCCCTTAGTTAAGTAAAAGTAGTAACACCACCCTGTAAAAATAGTTAAAAAAAAACAACTCTGTATGGTCAGTTTCCTTCATAAGGACACTGTGAGTGTGGTTTGATCACATTAGATTGATAAACAACATCAACTGTCATCAAATTTGATTGTTGCTAAATCCCAGTTGGTGCCACTTAAAACCAAAAAAGCAAAGACAAACAGCATTAAGGGCTCTGTATAGTTGAACTCAGCGGCTCAGTTTACAGTGAAGTTGTGAGAAGTTGGCTTAGAAACAACAACATAGACTCACCCCGAAACGACAGAATTGGTAATTTTCCAAAGACTCTCAAAAAGACATAGGTGACCATTAATGGTCACCATTTTAAACACGCATTAACACATTCATAACCTGGCATATTATTAAAACGCTGATTAGGTTTCAGCAGCAAAAGTGCTTGGTTAGTTTTAGGAAAAGGTCATGGTTTGGGTTAAAACACACATGTTCGTCACCTAACTTATACACGAAGTAAAAAAAAAAAGTCAATGTTGATGTTTGGTTTCACATGGGACACCAACACTGGTCTCCTGGGTCAAAGTCCTATTCATGTGGTATTCACAAAGTATTTTGTGTAACTGTCATATTTGAATACTTCAGTATTTGCAAAACAAAAAAATTAACGTAAGAGCAGGAATATAAATTGGCCAAAAGTGCAACTTGATATTCATCGTTAATGACCGTCAGGTTATGTTAGCTAACAGTGATGCTAAAAGTTAGCCCTATAACTGTTTGAGTTTTTATGCGGGCTGACTCTCACTAGCTGTTCCCCAGTGCAGAGCTCACACTCCTGCAGCAGTTGTCTCATTATGAACAGAAAGAGAGCAACAGCTGGGCAGCAAGAAGGTGCTGAGGTTGGGCGGTGATTGCTCGATACATTGAACGAATACCATGTCCAGAATACCCAAGTACACTAGTAAGCATGCCCATCCTTACTTTATACACATGCCCTGACTTCCTCCTTTGTTACCATCATAATTACTACTGCCTCTAGAGGTTGCTGCCAAACAGTAAATGTTAATAAGCTGCTTGCGCGAAGCAACTTTGTTGCCTTTTTCGGACAGTCTTGGAAAAAAAAAAAAACGTTTTCAGGGCCTGGTGGACCTAATTTAAGAACTTTGTGTACCTATTTGGAGGTTGAAGCAATAAGAAAACTCATAATATGTTTTGTTTGTGAAATTTGTAATTGTAATTTGTAAAGAAACTACTAACTAAAGCTGTCAGATAAATGTATTGGAGTAAAAAGGTAGTTCTATGTACAATGTTTGCCCCGGATTAGAAATATAAAGTCGCTCAAAGTAAAATACTCAGGCAAATTACAATTACCCAAAATATGTACAGAACTTAAGTTCACAAATCCAGGATAAAGGCATTTCTGCACTGGGTATCATATCTGGGAAACTCGCACTACCTGTTCCTCCTGATAGCCTCCAGATGTGTCCAATCTCTCACTTTGAGACACACAGCTGGCCTGGTCTTTGTCAGCAGTTTTCAAGCGCTGATCCGATTCATTTTCTCACTCAGGGCATGATAGAAGGGAGAGGTGCATCCTGGTCAGCACCTGTAAATCACCTCTAACAGTTAATACTCTGCTGTCCCTTATTACTTGGCACATTCTTCTTCCACATTTCTGCTTTTCTGTTCTTATTTTACAGGATGAATAGAGGTAATTTTGGTAACAACCAGCAAGGGACCAAGTAAAAGAATAAAGAAGCACAAGCCGGCGGTATGTAGTAGCTTAACTTATTAAAACTGGATACAAATTGGACATCCAGCCAGCCCCTCTCCCCTCACCTCTCTCTATTTCTTTCCCCACAGCCCTGAGAAACTTTGGCTTAATGGAACTACAGCATGTTCTGTGCTCACTATCGACTGTCTGGTAAGGTCTGATGGAGCGATCTGCCTCGTTAGTTTATATTAGATTCGAGAGAGGTTTGCTAGAGCAATTACAGCATGACCGATGGTGGGAATATGGCCCTGTTTCTGCACGATGATGTCTCCTTTGTCCTCAGGGAGGAAACATTTGGAAAAGGTTTAGAAGATGCTTTCTGTCTGTCTGTCTGTCCACCTTTTGTGTTCGAACCTCTTCATTAAGTTATCAAACCCTGTCTGCAATCTCTGTTTCCCACCTCTTCACTTTACCTTGTGTTCACAACGCAGCCATGTAAACACACGTCTAATCAGTATCAGTGTGTTTGTGTGGCCTGTGTGTGTGTGCACCCAGATAGCGTGGGTGTAAAGCGATAAGGCTAAGTGAATGATTCCCTCCAGTAAACAGAAGGGAGCGGGAGACAGAGCAGAGGGCAGGCAACCTGCCATGGGAATCTGGATAATCCATTCTGCTCACTTTATTAACATCATTATGGAGGAAACAGAGAGGGCAGAGAGAGAGAGGGGTGCAGCGGAGGGATAGAGAGACAGATGGAGGGACTGTGGGCGGAGAGAGAGAGAGAGAGAGAGAAAGCAGAAGTTGATTTCGGGGGAAGAAATGCATTACAGTGGTGAAAACTAATAAGGGTTCAGAGGTCAGAGAAAAACAGAAGCATGTAATTTAAACTTCAGACCTAATATTGAACTTCCTTCATGCATTTATTCTGCTTATTCACTGACTTGCTACTGCTGGTTTACAACATTGGAGATGAAAGCTTAGTTTGTATGTTGTAAAATAAAATTATCAGCTACTCTTTGCATATGTCTGTGTACTGTTAAGACAGACTCTACCAAAGAAAAAGCAGGTATAGAAACTATATGGATGGGGAACTGCCAGTCTGATTAGTCATGTATAGCGTAAAGTCCCAGTATGTATGATTTAGGGGGATTTATTCGCAGAAATGGAAAATAAAGTGATAAGCTCACCTCGAGATGCCACTAAATCCTACACACTCTCCGTTTAATGTATGGTGTATTATTTGGCTTTTGGGCTGTGTTGTTTGATGCTTTTTTTCCCCAGATACTGCTCAGTTTAGTCTTCTAAAACAAAAGCACAGTTAGCATGACCCTAGACCTTTTTTTGGTATTCATTCATTCATTCATTCATTCATTTATTTTCCGTTACTGCTAATCATGTTGGGGGTCACAGGGGGCTGGAGCCTATCCCAGCTGACATTGGGTGAGAGGTTGGGTACATCCTGGACAGGTCAGCAGACTATTGCAGGGCTCTTTTGGTATTTGATGTCTTATTATGCAGTGTTATAGAAAGGGTTTGGTGTTTAAGATTAAGTATGTTCCATAGACCCTTGTCTGTCTCATCTAATGAGCTAAAAAACACTCCAAAAAATATACCCAAACATCTCTCAGAACATTACCATTGCTTGTGTCTTCAGGCATGCTGCTAAAGACATGCCAGCCAATATGGGGCCAGTCAGAAGACTTTGGTTAGATTTTACTGACATGATGAGACTATAGAAAGAATACGTCCAGGTTTAAAGCCTCGAGTCGTGTTTGGAGCGACATTAGTACTGTGTGAAAAATACATCCCCATCCATCATATCATCGCACACATGCCACCACAGAGAACTCAAGCAAACAAATGCGCCATTGTCCTGCACAGATTTGCCACGTCATCCAGCAATCTACTGCACTGGTCAGTCAAATGCATGCAAGTGCACATTACTGTTAACATACTTCTTGTACTACTCAGTTGAGGAAGAAGTACTCAAACTCTATCATATCACAATGTAAAAAATTCTTAGTTATAAGTACTGCATTCAAAATATTACTTATGTAATAGTGCATTGATGTCATAAAAGTGTACTTAAAGTATAAAAACAAAATACACACAAAAACACATTTTTCATCTTTAATAATGCAGAATATTTATGAAGTAATCATATACTTTGTAGATGAAACAAATCTTCTGCACACCTTAAGTCCATCTATGTCTGTATGCTGGAGATTATGTTATGTCACCAAACACTACGTAGCCTACTTGTGGTCATCACATGTCTACCTGGACCTTAAGACCTTTAGAACTGACCTGGGGCCCGTATGGGTTTGGATCTACATTTTGCTATTGTCAAACAGGTCCCATTCTATGACTGCGGCTCCTGGATCTGATAATCATTATGTGCAATATCCAAGTGGATCAGAGAAGACCAGTGATCAAATGAGAGAGAGAAATGCCTCAGCACTGTGAAACCAGTTGGGTCTGTAAGATCTTGGACAAGCACAGGTTGGGTATATATATTTTTAAAAACTTTTGCATCACCGGGTCAAGTGCGTACCATTAAGGCTGACTCCTTAACACAGCTGCTTAGATCCGAGTCCAGCCCGGAATCTTCCTCTATCTCCCCTACCTTTCCTGTCTCTCTCTTGATCACTTAAAGCAGAAAAAACAATCCTAATCTTCCATTCGAATCTTGGAACAAACTTCCCAGGTCCATTAGAGTGTGGGTCTGTCATTTCTGACTCTTAAAGACCTTTATTATGTATTAACAAGACTGGTTATAGGGCATGCTGTCCAGCCTTAACAGTTACAACAAAACCATGATTAGGGTGAAGTAGATCACATCAATCACGTGCTGTCTGAACACGGTCCTGAGAAGACGTCTCATTAGATGACGTTAGAGACAACACCTGTTGTAGCTCCTCATAACTGACACTGACTGGTGATCCAGTTATCCTGGGTAATTGAAAACACCTGTGATTTTCAACTGACTATCCTTTAGACTCCTGGACGAATCCCTCAAACTAGACAATCCAGTATGAATTGAATCTTGTCAACATTATCTGTACCCCATACCATTTATACTGACAGACTTTCATTAGAAGCTACTGACTCAGGGATGGTTGTAGCCCAGATTTTAGACAAGGCCTTAGATCACAGGATCAATTGTCCATTTCCCACTCTGGCTGCGAATGTTTGTGCAGGACATACTGACTAAAAAAACTAACTTCCATCAACCGCTACCATTGTAGGGTCCCAGTTTCTGAGACGCTGTACGGTGGCCATTAGTGGTAGACTGCGGTTGAACTGGCAGCTCCCAAGTGTGAATGTAACTGCCTGAACGTGAAGCCGAGCGTCTCTGAAAATGATCCTACACGCTGAGTCTTCCTTGGGTAAATAACAATTTTAGAAAAGCAAATACTGAGAGAGGAGAAATGGTTGGACACAGAGGAAAAGAACTGATGTTTGCAACATCAGCCGCTTTTTCCTTTTTTTTTTCTCAAGTAAATCAATGGCAAGAAGTTAATTTGTTTGTAGCCCACAGCGGCTGTAAAGCCAGGACCATGCAGATTATTGTTTTGGAATACAGTTTTTCATGATGTTATCAATTCTGTCCTCTAACTACTCGAGGGCTTTCTTCTTTGTCGCTGGCACACAGGCGCAGTTTAATGTCCCTGCTCTCTTTGCTCACGTCCAAAAGAAAGCTCATTTTACAATGTTTGTCTTGAGCTGATTTAATTAATCTGCTTATCCTCTGTTTGTTGTCAATTATGTCGAACGCATTGCCTTTTTCTGGAAAATGCAGCTCAGAAGAAGTGAGCAGGCCCAGCGTGTTGAGAGGAGTAAAGAGGATAGCCAGGGAAATTTCCAAATAAAAGCAGGCCATGCACGAGTATTAGAATTAGGAGTGTCACACAAACAACTTTCTCATTGTGGAAAAAGTAATGAGCTCAATTCTGATTCCTCTCACATCAAGAGCTGCCTTTTTTTTTGGGTCGCACGGGTTTTGAAGTTAGCGTCCGTTGTGATGGCTTTTACGAGCGTGGTGACATGGCGCACTGGAGACACACACACAGACATTATGCTCTAATGTATGTGTCACTGCCTCTGCACGCACACATACACAAACATTTTACACTCATACTAAAAACCACACTAAATCTCCAAGACACACACCTCCAGCCAGACTGTTGGATAAGCCTCATTTAGCCTGGTGTGTAACTGTCTCTGGGTAACGAATGGCTTGTGTCCTACAGTCACGAGTCCAGCCAGACCAACAGCATTACAGGTCCCTCTACACTGACCAGACACACACACACACACACACACACACACACACACACACACACACACACACACACACACTCCTCAACACTACCCAGATATCCTGCTTCCAGCTTCATCTATCACCTCCACGTCCACGCTAGGCTTCATATCAGGGGGCCACCTCAGACCCAGAGCCTGAGCACTGTTCTGGGCCATGCCGGTGCCACACCTCCCCTCCCCTGTTTAAGATGCACCATCACGTCCCCAACTACTGCCACTACTTTCTCATTCTGTCCACTAGCTACCGGCGGCGGGAAATTATGACAAATGGCCTGGTTTTTATGGCTGTTTTTTCTTCCTATTTCTCAGTTTGTTCTTCGCATTGAAAAAAAAAAAAAAAAACATAAAAAAGAGTGAAAAGATTAAAACTTTCCATTTTTGGTGATGACTCAACACAGCGCAGTGTTTTGAGGTTTGACCTTTTATGAGGTGTGCGTGTGTATAAATGTGTACAGTATGGGTGTTTCTCGCTGTATAAATGGGAATATGTGTCTGCGTGCATGTGTACGGCATCCACGCACACATGACTACGGGTGCGTGCAGAGGATGAACAGAAGGAGGATGAGAGACTCCAAGGCAATCCAGCAGGGTTGTTAGTGTTTCTGTCTCCTGGTTACTGAGTTGCTGTTAACTCTGCTTTCTATTGTATGGAACGTAAAATGCGACGGCCAAATGGCAAGTTGGAGGAAACTGTTTGACTGTTGTACCCACAAGTCCTGGAAGGTGACATCAGTTAAGGTTGGCACGTAGGCTCAGTGGTTAGCGCTGTCGCCTCCCAGCACACAGCAATAAGGTCCTGGGTGTTTCTCTGGATGTGGCACTTTGTGTGGCGTTTGTTCCCCCTGTGTCCCTGTGGGTTTTTGTCAGGTTCTCGTTTCCTTTCAAAGTTAGGTGCAGGTTAGATATAACATGCAGTGGTGTATTAGGGGGTATAGCAGGTATACGGGCCAGACTCATCTCTTTTTCTTGCTGTTTCTAGTGTGCCCACATATCAGCCAAAAAGACACTGGAATATATAGGATAAAAGACCAACTTTCTCCTTGGTAACCTACATCATAGTACACACATCTCCTCAACTACCACTACAGCACTGATAATGTGTAATCACCTAAAACTGTGTTTTAAAGCCTATATTAGTTTACAGTTTTGCAAATTGGCACCAATAAACTATGTTAAACAAACTATTAGCAGTGCCTGTGTACAATGTGCCCGTGAATGTGGAGACAGTTATCATAGAATTACTTTATTTACTTTGTTTTTTTTGCAAGTTTTTAGACATTCTGTTGTTATGATTTGATTTTGAATTATTAGATGATAATGACATCCTCGGAAAGTGTTAGGCCCCAATCACACAGAAAGCATTGTAGCAGCTGGAGGCGCCTTTTTGTAATTGATTTTAATGAGAATGAAGCTCTTTGCTTGCAGTTTTTGGGTTGTGATGTGCCTCACGTTTCTGCGATCTGTGCTCCTGGCATTTTTGCTGGACCGCTCTGAATTACTCGAGTTGAAAATACTTTCAACTCAGAGCGGAAAAACAGCCCATGTCACCTCTTTACTTTTTTATGGTCACAACAACAAGTTTACAGCTGGTACACAATGGAGAAGAAACTGGTGGTGGTAGCTGCTAGATACCCAGAGCTGTACGGCCCGACAATATACAGCAGGTTGTCAAACTGCCCCTGAGTCATCCTAAAATATGCCTGGACATGGCCATTATGGAGGTGAAGCTCCTGGACCAACTGGTGGTACTCCCCGTGATCCACGCTTTTTTTAAGGGTCTCATGTACCCACACAGATCTCTGTTTCCCTGTGCCCAACAAACTGTTTACTGACAACCTCTCAACCTCAGCCAGAGCTACAGCAAGTACCCTCTGCCTGTCCATTTTAGGAACTAGATACTTATTGCCTTGAAAACAAATGGTAGATTGATTACAAGGGAAGGTTAGTAGCTCAGTCCATAGGGACTTGGGTTGGGAACCAGCAGTTCTAGTCCCTGTCCGGACCAAATATGGAGCGTGGACCAGAGGCTGGAGAGGTGCCAGTTCACCTCCTGGGCACTGCCGAGGTGCCCTTGAGCAAGGCACCGAATCCCCCAACCGTTCGGGGCGCCTGTCCCTCACTCTGACATCTCTCTACTTTGTGCATGTACAGTACAGGTCCTGTTTGTGCATGTGTCTATTTCGGACCTGTGTGTTAATGACAGAGGAGTGAAAAAATTGAATTTCCCCTCGGGGATTAATAAAGTATATAAAATAAAAAATTAAATTAAAAAGTTCAAATGAATGTATGGACGTGCCTGGCAACAATAAAAAGGCGCAGCAAGTGTCTTTTTTATACCAGTGGCATTCAATTTTAAGAAAGGCAGTGCGGCGCCCCTCATGTTTTGGAACCTGCAAAGTGCATCCTATGTGATCAGGACCTTAGTCACACTAAATCTAAAAATACTTGTGTCATGTTGGTTTGTTCAGATTTGACTGAGATATGACTCAGAGAAGAAGTACTAAATACAGCAATGAGGCTCTGAGGGTTTAATTGCGTTCTGTCACAGCTGCTGCCGCACCTCCAACATGTTAAAGGCTCATTTTAAAAGCTGAAATCATTTGGCCTAACTACAATAACTGACCTCTTGCTGTTTTTAGAACACCAGCATGTACCTGTCCGTGTGCCTCACAATTTGAAAACCTTGGCTGTAGCCTAATGCAGTACTTCCCTACTGGTCCAGCCACGGGGTTCAGATGTCTCCTTTGTCATTAGTTCAAGGTCCACACAGTTTGATAGATTTAGTGTCATACTTGTGTTTGGCCATGTCATATAGCTAGTTTGCTGTTTCTGTCAAGGAGTTGTCCATTAGTCACTCGCTCTACAGCAGGAAACAGCACTTAAAAAGCTCTGTGCTGGAAATTCACTGTACTTTAAAATAAAGTGTGTTTTCTTTTTTTTTTTTACAAACTTGACACTTAGGTGAGTCACTTGCAGTCAGAATGGACCCAAGACTCACTTTTGGATCGCAACCCACCAGCTGGGAATCACTGGCCTAACAGAACATGTGCGGTAGTGCGGAGTAACTGACAGATGTAAACGGACAGGGTTGACTTGTGATGGTGTAGCGTCAGTATGTCAGTAAACAAGTGTTGCCGTTTTTGCCATCAGATTTTGACAATAGTATTTTAACAGCCACAGACAAGGCATGAAGGCCCAAGTTGACAGTCATTGTCTAAAACAAACCCCATATTAGAGAAACTGTTGCATTTGGCCTGACCCAGCTGAAACCTGTTTGAATAGGTTGGGAACCAAACACATCTGTCTGTGCAAATAAAACATAAGGTCACAGATTCGTCTGGTTGCCAGGTTAAGTAGCTTTCAACAGCCCTGAATGGAACAAACAGATACAGAACATGGATATATAAAAAAGGCTGGATTAATGTGTTTGTGGGTTCTGGGGTGAAGATTTGCTCTAGGGGGCATTATTTACACACACTATCTATACAGGGCAATGTTGCTGCTGACTTCCTCCCCATGTACAGTGTGCACAGCAGACTACACATGATATTTTATTATTTAGCCCAGAAACCCAGAAACACAGCAGTAGTCCTATGTTGGAATAAAACTACTTGGTCCCAGATGGTAATTTGATGAAACACAAATTTGCATAGCATGTAAACACGATTTAAGCTAAAATAATTAAGGTCTTCAAACAAGCTGTGACAACAGGGGTCCTGTAGAAGACTGGTTCACTAACTTTTCAAACCACATCAGAGGTGTTTTTTTTTAAATCCATGTTTGGTTTCTCAGACTTAGTTGCAGACAGACATTTAGTGTTTCTCACCATGGCACTCATTACTCAACAAGAGAAAGCCACAAAAAAATGTTAACGCACAACATGTCTCAGTTATTATCTGCTTTAGTGGTGCAAATTTCAAAATAAAAACCAACTTTTACCCAGTAAACAGGAGGCTTTTGGGGTACTCTGGGGGTGCCCGGGGTCAGATGCCCATATTGCCTGGTTGATAATCCAGACTTGGAACAAAGATGATGACTTATGTCATTGCAGCATTAGTTAACAAGTCCGTACAAGTTTGCACTTTACCAACTCAGCAAATCAATGAATAAACCAAGAATAGCATACTAATTGAATTCAGTGTTTTTTGGAGGTAGCCAGTCACTTCTGTGAGGGGAAAAGTTTGAATTTTGGATTCTGCACCATCTTATATAAAAGAATAACACTCCCTTACTGTGCACACTGTGATTTAGACTGCTAAGACAGGCACATTTCTTACCAAGTTAAAAGTGCAGAGTGAAATCATCTAACTTTGTTTACCTAAAATCTCTCAGCTCTCAGATTGAACCAAGATTCTTATCATCTGTGAGAAAACAGACGTCTGTATTGATCAGCAGCTACCAGACAAATATTGACCCGCTGTGACTTCCCACCAGATCCACAGATTACAGACAGGCCACCGTGCCTATCCAGTGGGAAAGGCTGTGAGTGTGCAAAGGCAGATCACAAATGACCACAGTCCCAATGAGATCAGCCACTGTATGTGAACAGCAGAGTGACCTTGAGTTATTAGGTTTCACACCTCTGCATATTTTGGCATAGACTCTGTCCTGGTGATGATATATGTCGCGGGGCTGCAGCTGTTCAAAACACCCACACTGACACTCTAAAGTGTATTACTTTAATTGTCTCAGTCTTCTGTTCAATGCTTCCCCTAGCAGTCTACTGATCATTATATATTTACCCATGCTAACAATCCATTTATTCTTATTACGAAATACTAACCTGCTGATAACGCAAACAGAAAAGTTAACCCAGTTTAGAATTTAATGTTGTTCCTGTGTCACTCCTATGAGGACTTATAGGAAGTATACGGTGTAGTAGACTTTATAATGATTATGTTTAGAATTCTTTCGTCCAACCGTCAATGTAACCACCATATTTTAAAACATCCCTTTAATTATGATATTTACAGTACCTGTTGATATTTTTGAGATTCATCTGGTCTTACCCTGTGACTTTAGTCAACCTTATCTTTCCTTTCCCATTGATCAGATTTAGAGTAACAACCAACAAACTTACACCAGCATTTAACCCAAAATTAATGCAGAAAACAGACCGGGATGAAACATTCTTCATTCAGTCAATGATCAGACTTACTGTTGACCTGAAGGCAGTCAGATAAAGCAAACAAATTAAGCGGGCTGAGGTATACGGGCAGGAAGGTCATAGAAACTATGGAAGGACGGCACTGATAAAACAAGGCTGTAACACAACAAAGACAATGTAGCAGAAATTTAACTTTATAATAGGTAATTAGGGAACAATGTGCAGACAGTTGGCATTAAGTTGTATGTGAACTTTGAATGTTTATTTTATTGTGTCCATGTTCATTAAATGTTTGTTTGTCTCTGGCTCTGTCTGAAGGGTTTGTGAGTGCAGACAGTCTGTGTCAAGATCGCTCAGATTTATTCCAGAGTGTCAAAGAGCCAGACCGCCAAACAAAAATAAATAATGTTGCAATAAATGGTTAAAAGTTTGACGCAAATGGGATCCTTGCTGAAATGGGATCCTTGCTGCTCCTTGTGACTGACTACAACTGCAGTTAATGACTAAAGCAGGCAGTGGTGCCCCCGGAAATTTTTCATAGGGATTGCTAGATGGGGCCACTGACAATCTTGGGTGGCACACCAAAACCAAAAGCCATAGCTGTATTTAAGGAATCTGCTTATGCTGTTATAATATGTAGGCAAATTTATGTCATGGCAAGTTATGGGATGGCACACTGATATACTTTGGTTTCTTTAATGTCACTAATAATCTAATGTGTGTAGAATAATACTGGAACATTTGGCAGTAGATGTTTATGGTCGCCTCCCTGCCATCTTTGTTAAATCTGGGCTAAATTTTTGCTCTTATAGGGACATTGTGTAACATCTTCAGTTGTTTATTGGCAAAAATCGATGTCTGCATTCATAAACATGTCATCATTGGTGTATTATTACCCCCAGGCACTACAGCAGCATAACGATGTCCCAGTCTTTGAGGATAATGCAGGATCATGTATAGCAGCATCAGGGGAGTCTGAATCCTCGTCGCCAAGAAAGTGCAAAAGGGAATCAAAAAGGCAACGGGGCCGGCAAATTAAAAAAACTAGGGTCAACATCGGGGTAGCCTTTCCCAGGTGGAAAGAGCTGCTGAAGGAGAAAGGTAATGCAATCACAGGCCAGTGATGCGAGGAGAGGGATGAGGTGTGTTAGGTTGAGCCACTTGTCAGTTGTCAAAAGACAAGACGTGTTTGGTTTGTTCCGATTTACACCCGCCCCAACAGTCCTACATTGTAAACACAGCCAGCATGGTGAGGAAGGGGTTTATCAACTCGCGTCGCGTGTGTCTGTGTAGGAGCCTGAATGAATACTCCATGAAGTATCGGGTGACATAGTTTTATCAATGTTATCATTGCCTTTTGGTACACAGCGGCTACCGTTCTTGCAATACACGTTTGACACAGTGGGGCGCTAGAGTGCGCTATCCGTTTGAATGCAATATACGATTTCAATGTTAGATGGGAGAAATTCCTACACACTGTGGCTTTACGTCTATATTGCAAGTGTTGGTGGTGCTTTTTCTTGTTTGTGCTGGACAGTGATGGCGTGTAGCTGTGGGTCACTCATCTGGATGATGGACTCAACTTACTAGTCTGTAAACTCTCCTCCTGGTGACTTGTAATAGCTGGCTGTGTGGTAGGTTTTCAAATGTAAATATAAATAAACATTGAGGAAACAATGGAGATGATTGGAATCAGCTGAATTAGCATCCTGCTAGCCATTGCACAGGCGTCGGATAATAAACTGGATGATCTCCATGTCCAGATCACTTTCCAGTGGGATATCAGGAACTGTAATATCCTCTGTTTTACAGAAACTTGGCTACATCCTGGAATACCAGACAGCGTCGGGTTAGGGTTTTACTACATGTGAGTGAACAAATTATTTTTGATGATTTTCATGAGTGGAGGGTCAGTGATTTTATCAGGTTGGTCGTGCCACCCAGGCCACCCCTTGGCACCACTGAGGGTAGGCCTATAATCTGAAACTCAACGTATACTGAACACTGCTATCTCAGTTGGCAATGAAGTGGGGAAATTTTCTGAAAATGTGTAAGCTGCAGGAAACCCTTTTCACAGGGTTTTTCTGAGTTGCACTGAAAACTGTATGTGTCCACAAAGTGATGACTCACCGCATTATGGGAATCCAGAAGTTTATGTTTATTTCCCAGAGGCATAACGGGTCTAATTCAAAATCTGTGATGGGAAATGCCATCACCCACAACCCCATCCTCCAGCATCCAGGCCAGCTTTCTAGGCACGTAGCCCAAACAGCAGAGAGGAGACAGGGATAGCTACATCAGGTTTTGTGTATTAGTGAAAGTCTTAGTGACTCAGTCCAATTTTTGAAAAAGCCTCTAATTAAAAAGTTTAATAGACGATTAAACCACATCATCCAGTGTGTGTTTCTTGTTTCAGATTCATTCCTGCACAGCAATCAGAGCAGTAGGTCCCTGGCATGCGGTTTTGCAAACACAACCACACATACACAACATTTTTTGTCCTCTTTTGTTTCTTTTGGTTTTCTTTTATTCCTTCTTTTTTATTCCCCATGGCTTTGCTTCATGTCTTCTTTCACCCTCACCCGCTCCTCCACCCCCATCCCTTCACCCCATCCTGGGTCTGTTGATGTCTCTGGTAGGCAGCACATGTGTAGGATTATCAGATTCTTGTAAGAGAGGAGATAGTGTTCCTCCTGCTAATTTTCCAGTTTTTTACCGTCTCGCATCTGCAATGATCTGTCTCTGCTCAGGGTCAGGCTCAGGTGTCGAGTTACTCGGTCCTAAGGGACTGTGAGCGGAAGGACTCCCGGGGTTAAAACTAATAATCTCTGTGCTGTTCTGCACACATGCACCAAGATGTTCTGCCCTCCCTTGAATTAAAGCGGAGGCTCTACTGGTGACCTTCCAAAGCATTCCTAACAGTCTGTTACATTGGACATTGAGACGAGGAGATGCTACTGTAGGACTAATTAGTGATGGATTACAGAATTCATCAATTGCTATAAAACTGTTCAAACGAACATGCAGCACCTGATTTTAGGCACTTAATTTAGGATTCACATTTCAGTCACAATGAAGACTGGAGGTGAACAGGGTGGAGATAGGCTGTATTGATTCATACTGAAACCACTACAGACAGCAGCTGAGAGGTGAACAATTTTAAAATTTGAAAGGGGCAATATGATTGGCTCAGGGAGATCATGGTAAAATCTGGTTGGTTAAACCTAAGCCCAGTCTACACATACAGTATACAGACTGCAAATGACTGCAAACTCCCTTCATCACAAAGTTGTCACAAGGCTAACTTTTTCAAAAGACTTACTGAAAATCACATCACCCTTGATTTCCTGTTCCTGTATTCCTCATCAACAACAATCCCACCCTGGAAAGTGTCCCACCATCTGCTGGCTTGACCAGTCCTGATCCAAAGCCGTTGTTTCAGGGGGACTTTAAACTGTGGACACTGGTGTGAAGCAAACACATTGGGTGCAGCAGACGCCTCTGTTCATCTGTGAAGTGGAGTAGCAATACTAAGTTTAAGTGTAAAGTAGCCATTTGACCAAACAGTGCTAAGAAAACGTTAGCAAACTGGTAATAGGTTGTTGTTTCTAGCATCTAGCATATGTACACAAAGCAACTATGGGCATGTGTGAAGTGAGAAGATAATGTCATGTTTCCCAGGCGCTCTGTTTTGCATGTCCATACAGATAAACAGCAACTAGACTTTTGAAAATCCACACCTTAGAAGGCCCTTTAAAATACCTTCGGTTAAGTGACTTAAAATGTTTGCATGTGGACGAGAGGCTAAAACATAGAACAAAATTTCTGTTTTCAAAAATATCTGTAGACATATAGGCAGGGCCTTAATGTGAACGCCCGTAGTCAACTGATATTGAGACTGAGATTTGTGAATGAATGAGTTCTTAGGGTCTTCCTGATTGAACTTTCACTAAGCTCCGTAACAGAAAAAGAAGCACTAAAGAAGAAAAAAAAAACTATATTACTTGTACAAGGAAGAGGGAGTTGTGCAATATGGATAGAAAACAAAAACAAAAAAAAAGATGTAATAATTGTGGCTCGGTTGCTCGAAGTTGAAGCTGTAGACAGATCAGATTTTCCTGTATGTGGATTTTGCACAAACACACATTAGAAACACACACACACTCCTTGTCACAGGGCAACACACACACAAACACACAGTGCCTCATCCCAGGGCACTGACCCTGTTTGTAATAAAGACGAAACGGGGATTTCACTTTAATTACCTTCAAAGTCAGGGAGCTTAGACGGACCAGCTGAACCGAGCTCAAAGACAGCCAACGTGCCCCGTTGCTGGCACGCTCCTGAAACCGTCTTTCTGGTGCTGTAACCCAGCCTGGGAGGAGCTCATTAGAAATGGGAGATAAAGATCACTAGGATTATTAAAAAGAAGAACATGTTACATCCGCCTGCAAGGGGTTTTCAGTTGTATCCACTACCCTCTCCTCCTTTCAAGCCTGATCAGATGATTATTATGTCTCGAGCCACATGAAATCAATGATGCATTTTTTGTTAACTCAGGAAAAGAAACAGCTAACAGGAGCAATATTGCAACACTGGGCCTGTTGACTCATTTTATTTTTTACTTCTCCCTCTAATTTCATTTATCTCTGTCTTGATTTTTTTAAAGTCTTCCCTCTACTTGTCTTATTCCCAAACCTCAATGTTTTAAGTTTTAAATCCAGCCAACCACAGACGTTTGGCCTGTGGCTTTTTCTTGTTGAATAATCAAATATACAGAAGGGAGCTGGCATCGGGGTCTGAGAAAATGAACTCTCCTGCACTGCAGTCTTGTCATCATGATTATGGCGATGGGTGGGATTTCATTGTTGTGAAACCAACCCAGATACACAAATGATTTCTCAACCTCTGTCCACACCAGAAAGTCAACTCTTGATTAAGATGTTACTTTGCAGTGCCTTCAGTATGCTGTCTCTTATTTTAAGCTAAAAAAACCCCCACTTGAAATAATATGTTAAAGGTACTGTTGTGCCTTTCACAAAATCCTTGTTATTAGCAGCCTTGTTATCTAACCACTGGCCAAAATGGTGACGAACAAAAGACTGACTGTTGTTGACCATCATCATGTCAATAGAATGCTAAACAAAAAATAACAAGCACATCTAGAATAATTTTACTATGTGCAATGTTTGCATATTTTATTTGGACCATCGGCTCTATGATACTAAGTAGCTTGCTGTTTGCAAATTATTTCATCAGCTGACGCAACAAAGCACCCAACTGCAGCACCGTTTCAAATTGCAGGTAGATGGCTAGCTTTAGCTCAGGTTACAGGTAGCTCATTGGCTGCCCCTGCATCGCTATTGGCTTGTAGAAAGCGCTTTGTACTATTAGATATTTTACTTGGTTCTCAATCAGTATTATTTGTCATAGTACATAAGTTTGTATCATGGATCACATTTGCTGGGGAAGTATTTGGCAAGTTAGCCAACTGACATATCCACTCAGATAGTATTTTGTGAGGGATAACATTAGCAAGCAAGCAAGCAGAGTAAGCTAGCTGTAAATAAGCTATGCTGTACAGGGCTTGACGCTAACTTTTTTCCCAAGGAGCACATGTGCTCCTGAGTTGAAAAAGTAAGGAGCGCACAAAGAACTTTAGGGGCACAATGTAAATTGATCAAATAATGTGTTTTCCGTATACATACGTGATGCAAATAGACATTTACAAGCAAAATTATTTAATGAATTTGTATACAAAATGTACAGAAAGGTAAAATTATCACGTTTTGAAAGAATTGCAATTTAATTTGTCTTTAAAGTTATTATCTTATATATATTATCTTTGCAATATGATTGTCTTATATAATGTTATTACTATCCTAAAACATTCTCCAGGTCCTCTGAAACTCTGCAGAACTTATTTCCACCCTGCCCAGCAGCGGTACCGTGGCGAACGGTCCCTAACTGCATGAAATTTCAATTTCAATTCAAGCGCAGGCTGGCGGCACGCAGACGCGATAGCACATACACAATGAATGGGTTCGTCGGCGGAGTTCTGCGCTTTGCGCGCTCTGTGTGAAAAGGGCTTTATTTCCACCCAGCCAACAGCCTGGCCGTGGAGAACGGTCCCTAACTGCGGGAGAACAGAGCAGGCTTCCCCGTAGGTCCACCGCTTCCTCCACACTTTGACTTATTTCCACGCTGCCGACAGTGGGACTTACGGCCTGGTTCCACTGGCTGCAAACGTAAGCGTCACGTCAGCGTAGCGTCGCGGAGTATTCATCTGGGCTCCACTGACTGCGTATGGAAGCCAGCGGGGTTGTTTACTGTTGGCTGAGCCATGAAATGTTAAAGCATTTTCCACCTAAGTTATTACATATATTTGAGTTATCTACAAGTTTACTGTACTGTTTGTCATCTACTCGCTTTCAAATGTCCGCCACGGACATTTACTCAATGTCACGGATAAACATGGGTAAATGCATGAAAAAAAATCATCACATATCTCCTCTGATAATGTTTTATTCATTTAAAAACACATTGTGCTCGTTTAGCACACTATTTCATGTAGTTTTTCTCTGCTGGAGGGTCGCGTAGGGGAGCGTAGCGCGACAAAAATAGAAGAGTATCCTAAAATAGAGAGTTGTGCGCCGCTCCCATTGCCGGTGGAGCCGCTGTGATTGATTAACAGGGGGGGGCGAGCTGCTACGGGACTTGCGCTGCAGACGTGTCGCGCTGCTGACGTGCCCGGTGGATCCCGGCCGTTATATTCAATGTGCCGACAGTGGCTTGGAAAACCGCCTATAACCGTGTCACACGGGGAAGAGGGAAGGCTGCTGGAGTTCCTCCAACATTTGTGGTTAGATTATCATATTTTTTTACTGACAAAAATATAGGCTGCTTCGGCTGATTTTTTATGCGCACATATGCCCCTAAATATTTTTTACAGTTCGCACACACCTATTTTTAGTCGCAAATGCGAGTGAAACGCTCTCACTGTCGAGCCCTGCTGTATGGATCTAGCATTGGTTGCTTCATAATGTTAGCTGATAAAGTAATTCACAAACAGCAAGCTGGCTAATTTACCAGCCAGATCAGCACTGGAGTCTGGATGAATTAAATCATCAAGACAGGATTTTGCTACGTGAAATAGCTAGCAATTTGTCTCCATTAGCAAGCCAGCTAATGTAACTGTAACATTAGACAGTTAAAACTGCAATATCATAAACCCTTTTAGATAGGAATTGTGCAAATTTGCAGGAAAGCCCAATTACTTTTTTCAGCATTGGCTGGCTAATGGCTAATGGCCTCTTTGTTTGCGAGGGCAAGGAGGGCGCGCAATTCCTTGTCTCCCCATTTGCTCATCTTTACAGTGTCTGTCAGGTTTGTGTTTCCCTCTTGCTACTAGCTGCTCGCTAATTCCTGCTGTCAGCTGTTTCTTGTTTATCGACTGTCAGTGGCTCGCACGTGCGGCGTCATCAACAGCTCCTCCCGTTGTGGAAGGCCACCTCGGTCTGTTTAAACTAAAAGGGTTCCACCAATGTGACTACCCTACAAGGCGGAAAACTGGGCACCTCGGATCAACTCACCATTCCTGCTCTGTGTGTCTAAACGCTCGCAGCTGGCCGGCAAAACGGCCCAACATTCGCAGAAAATCTGGCAGTGTAAAAGGGGCTATAGTAGATTTCACTTATCAGTCCTTACTGTAATGTTCAGACACATCATGTCTGGACTCAACGTTTATTACTTGGTCGTTTGTTGACATTAGTGGACTCCATTCGTAGCTAACGTTAGCTAGCGTTGCACACTGTAACGCGCTGTAACAGAGCTAAAGAGAGGCAATGTGCTTGTAGAGTTTCGAGGAACAATTTGTCCTGAGTCCTTTTACACAGAAGGCAGTCCATCGAATGTTACAGGTGGCTGAGAGCGTCAGGGATGATCTCAATTTGTGAGTTATGTTACAACTTGTTCACACACTGGCAATAAAAGAAAATATTATACATTTATAAAGTTACATAAAGTACCTTTAATAAGTAAATTTTATTGTACTGTTAGGTGGTTTAATACACTGCAATAAGGCCAGTGACAAAGACAATATCACTAGTATCTGTAAAGTGCAGAGTGTTCTGATCCTGTTTAGCATTAACACACATTGTTTATGGGAAAAAATTAAAGTGGGGAGGTCACAAAATGGCAGAAATAGAAAAAGACATAAACAAACATGCAACTTTGTAGAAGAGTATCATGTTTCAGATGGTGAGACATCAGGAGTAAGATTTCAGAAGAAGAAAAAAAAGAACGAAAACAAAGATATGTGGGGTAAATAGCTCGGGGGAGTGAACAGGGTTCAGTGGGTAATGTTTGGGATCACAGTTCATCTGGACCCTCCTGAGTGTGTGTACTTGTGTCCGCGTTTTTGTGGATGTAAGTGTGTGTCAAAGGGAACATTAATGTAAGACTTGACCCCAGGAGGTTGACCTTTCACCTTGAGGTCATCCAAAGGTCGCCCAGCTGTGGGCAAGAGTGATGGGAGCTGTCTGGCAGGGTTGAAATGTCAGGTTAGTGCTTGTTATTCAAGTTTTTGGTGAAATACGGAGGCATGTTTGCTCAGTTCCCATCAGGAAATGTTTGGAGGAAAGCCTACACGTTTTTCCTCTTTTCTTCTGTTGTCCCCTATTTTACAAACAGCTCTGCCAAGTTGTTTGCCAACTGTCATGAGACAGTTAATATGGCTCTAGAAGTGACCTCTCTGTCAAAGCAGGAAAAGTACAGTGGTAAGTGATAACAGTAATGATGGCTCCATTCCTTGGAAGTCGCCCAGTGAGCAAGCATGCATGACAGCACGAAACTTATACACCTACATGGAATGCAGCCATTACTCATGCTATCAATCACACCTGTGTTTTTCTGCTATGACGAGTCAAAACGTCAGAGAGGTCAGCTGCTACCACTGTACTCTGAACACATGAGCGTTACGTGGTGTCTATGTCTGGGTGCATGCCACTGGCGTAGCCCTTAAAGAGGCTAATCATTTTCTGTCTCCTGTCATGATAGAAATACAGTGAATGACATCATAAGTTAATGTTTGCAGCACAGAGCTGCGCCGGGAATACCTCTGTATCTCAGCCTTCCACAGACAGGTTTCTGCTGCAGGGTTAATGATCTGAGTGGTCTGCTTGAGTGACTCACTAAAGGTCTGTGTCACAGGAGAGCTGTCATGGGCTGTTAGCTTACTTGCTAACAGAAACTAGGGCTAGAGTGTTTGCCTCATTGTTTTTTTTGTTCGTCATTACTTCTGTTGCAATGAGACATTTTTGTGAAGTGAGCGCTGAAACTCTGAAGTGCAGATGTTGGCAGCGTGTTAAGAATTTATATTTTATATATTGGTTGGTCAGTTGATAGTGGTTATGTATGATGCAACATGATTCTTGTTGATCATGAACTGGTAAATTTGGGGTTAAAACTAAACAGATTGTAGATGTCTTGGATATGCATAAATTATGGTCACTCAATTAATAACTATTTGTCAATGCAGGTCTTAACTAAGCAAAGTCTGACATGCAGCTATCAATACTGAATTGTCCCGAGCAGTGGAACCCAATAGGTGGGTCGGGATCCAAAAGCAAGTCGCAGATCCATTCTCAGTGGACTGCAATGTGTCAAGTTGGTAAAAAACACACTTAATTTTGAGGGCCCGCTGTAGGGTGAGTGACTAATGGACAGCTACTTAACAGAGACAGCAAAGTTGCTCGGTGACCTAGCCAAACACAAGTATGATGCTGACTACATTAAACTGTGTGGACCTTGAACTAATGACAAAGGAGAAATCTGTACCCCGTGGGTGGACCAGTCGGGAACCACTGGCCCAGAGTGACGACATTAGTTGGGAGATGTCAAGCATGTTGCCAGGACTTGCTTCAGTTGCAACTACAGATAAAGCTTCATACATGTTGGCCCAGCTCCATCACAGTACAAGCATTAGCCAACCCATTCTTTTTCCCAGGTCATTATTGTTGATGCTTTTTTTTCCAATCATGATTTTGGTTTCCAACAATAATCGTGATAATGATGGTTTTGTTTTGTCTTATGTTATAAATCAAGCACACCTTTTTCTGTACAGCGGTGCACGGCTAGATTTTTTTTTTTCTAGATTTGGCGACTTTTCAGACTCTTTAGTGACTTTATCTGTATGCCACAATACGAAGCTCTCAGGATGGCTGCTGTAATTTCATTTAAGACATCTTCACCTGAATGTTTTGATTAGTACAAAGAGACAAAAAAATGGAAGATGAGTCTTTCTCCCCAGTGTCAGTCACTGCGAATATCCAGCCACACTTACATTTGTAATAGAGAATGCTGAATTTATCATCAAATTAATAGTTTAAAACCAGGACCTCTAGTATTTGACTTAAGTTGCTCATGACAAACAATGTTGGTCAGCTTTAGTGGTCCACAGCTGTTTTATCAGTGTTTCAGATACATATGCAATCAACATTTAGGTAAGCATATGTAGCTGTCAGATTGGACTTGGCATTAGCAGATGTTCTTGAACTGACTTTAAAGGATTCGGATCAGGGATTTGGGAAGACTTGATCCGGTCATCCCTAAAGTTTATCTTAAACACAAGGAGTAAATAAACATGTAACTAATTTGCATACTTTTGTCAAATAGATATTGTCTCAGTCTTTAGTCTCAAATTACCAATGTACAATGTATTACTTTTTCTTCTTCTGGTGCTACAGAAGGAGAGGTTAGGGACATGCATTTACTTGAAAAGTGATATAATGTAAGATGATCTTTGGGTTATCCTCGCTCCAAGATCTTTTGGGATTCCTCTCTGTCTAAGCTGCATTAAAACAACCGACATGTCTTCCAGGATGCATTTAATTCTAAGGTCACATGAGGATAGATGACATACCAAATTTAAAATAAGAGCCATGAGATATTCCTTATATCTCATTGACTTGTCCAACTCATGTGCCTGTTGCCTGTCAGTCCTGAGCTCACCCCAGGCACATAAGGAACCATCTAAATCTATTAGACCATGATCAGCTGATCTGTTGTTGTGGAGCCAGTCTGGGCCCTGTGAAGAATGTTTCAGTGCCATCAAATGTCACACAGCTATGTGGGACAAGGAAGTAGGGCTGCTGTAAACACATTCTTTATCAGCTTGTGACATCTTTTATCCATTAACAGCTGTCACCTTTGAGTTGTCCTGCTTGAACCATAAGTCTGTCAACACTCACCTCTGGTCAGTTAAATGACATGATCAATGGTGGAAGAAGTATTCAGATCTTTCTTTTTGAGTAAAAGTGGTAATATCACAGGGTAAAAATACTCGGTTATAAGTAAAATCCTGTATACAAAATCTAACCTAAGTATAAGGGCAAAAGTATTAGCATCAAAATAAACTTAAAGTACTAAAATAAGAGTACTTTTTATGTAAAATGACCACTTCATAATCATATATACTATACTATTAGATTTATTGGACACTTCATTACATGATTTTTGATCATCAAATTTGTCTTTTGGACTATAAGGCTACCCCACTGTCATTTGAAGATATCAACAATATCAAACAATTTAATTTTAATTTTTAAGAATTTTTCTAATTTCTAGCTAGTGACTGTCAATTTTGCACCTATAGCTAGCTAACTAGCTAAGTAAGCTCCACGAGTTGAGAACAAACAAACCAGAGAAAAGTCTTCAGCTGACTTTTTGGTAGTTCAAGGATAACTATCTGAGTCTTCAATAGTAACTTGATGATTTAGGCATGGACGTTTCCAGGTGCCTTTCTGTCAGCTCTGCTAAATTTGTGCTAAATTTACGCTCTCATATCTATTTTTCAAGTGTTGGTGGTAGTTTATGTGCAGTGGTGGTTCTAGGCCAGTTTCAATGGGGGGGCCAAACTAGGGCCAGTCCTTGTGATACAGGGGCACACCTACAAGTAGGGTCCAATATCTAAGTTTGAACAATAATGTATATGTATATGTATATATCTGTTGCTGCTGATTTTAGTTGAACTGTCCCTTCTCTAATTGCATTGTACACTTTATCGTCCTATCTGCATTCTACTGCACTTATGAACACTTGAACGGACCCATCCACCACCCCAACCTGCCTCATTTCGGTGAAGATTCTCAGTCATCCAGGTCATGGTAATCATAAGTGCTATATCGTAGGCAACTGGACTTGCTTGAGTTCTCGAGGACGTTTCGCCTCTCATCCAAGAAGTTTCTTCAGTTCTAACTGACTGGTTCGAAATCGCAGGCTTTAAACTGTGTCGTCCTCTTGGATGAGAGGCAGAAACGTCTTCATGAAACTCAGTCCAGTTGCCTACGACATAGCACTTATGATGCCCAACCTGCCTCCTACACCACTGCTTGGGACCGCCTCCTTGTTTACTCACCTCAGTACATGGCTCATGGGATGGCAGTTTTTGAAAATCCATGGGATATGTACCAATTTGGGTGCATTACTTTTCAGAGGAAAACATACTAACAGTTTATGAGAACAGTCTGAAATATTACACAGTAGATGGGCTAGGCAAAGCTAATTAGCCACACATGCTAACATTTGCAGCTTATGTTAGAGAAGACACATTTCTTACATTTTGGCTCTTGCCTTTTTGGATTTGGAGAAGATAAAATAGACTTCACCAACTGTAACGTCTTTCTCATTAGTGTCAACTGCACAACATCTTCAAAATGTTGGGAAAAACCAAAGCTGGTCAGGCCTGCTGTGCCTAGTGAAGTTTGCCAAGCTATGATTCGACAATTACAGTCTGCTGCAGTCTTCCATGCTGTGTTTTTTGCATGTGAGCTCCATTTTGGGGGTGGAAATACACGCTTGTTAACGGCAGTGTTTTTCATGTACTGCTTTGATTTAAATGCTACTGATAAATACAAAATGTTTTTCTTATTGCCAAAATGTCACAGTTTGGCCTCATAGATGAACACTAACTGCAAAGTTTTCTTCAAAATATTACGCATAAAACTCAGGAAAGTAAGGAAGAACGCCCAGCCGTTGCTAACCACAGGAGTTGGCACAGAGGCTCAACCTGGATAAATCACTGTAAAGAAGAATTATAGGTGTGATTAGAACATGTTTTTGGCTGCGGGTAGCTGTTGTCGCAAACATTCAGTTTTATTTCAGGCCAGATTCTTCATAAAACCTCTGCCTTCCCCTGGACTGCCACTCGACAACACACTTACCCTTTATGCTTTTAGATTTATCACTCCCACCTTTTTAAGCACTGATGTAAGCATTTATGTATGAGTGTGTGTGGTCCATTAACCTTCTTTTTCTTAGCTATGTTCTCCTCCAAATGCTTCTCAACATTTTCTCTTTTTGAGCAACAAATTCCCAACCTAATTATTATTATCTGACTGCCTAACCTCACACAACAAACCTTTATTCTCATGCCAGCATCACTCTTCCCCCAACCCACACATTAACACACTTTTACCTCCTTACCTCAAAATGCTTATCAGCCTCCAAACTCTTAGACTATGATGTCATCCGTGAGCATCCACACAGGAAATGGTTACTTATGAGGGTGCAGAAACAATAAAAAGCCCGCATGGTAACAAAGCCTGGTAAATAATCACAGACATCTTATTTTAAGATGTACGACAGATGACATCATTTAACCCGGTCAGTCAACACTCACGCTGTGGTTGTAGTTCCTGGTGATGAGGATGAGCTACGGGAGACTGCAGGGGACATATGAGTCACAGTGCTTTTATGGACAGATGTAGGAAACAGATAAATGTGTCAACAGTGGATTTGGTTTGTTCTGTAGATGATATCAGAATGATAAAAAAAGGAAGACTACATCATTTGGTACACTTTTTCCCAAGGTGCTACAAACTCACATTAGCTTGTGTTTAAATGACACTGCAGCCCGGGGGCCAAAATAAGATGGTGGCACTGTAGGTTTGTGCAAACCACAGATATGTTATGCTTGTACCTTTTGTATCATATTGTTTATAAAGTGACGTAGTTCAGATTACATGTATATGAGCTCAGTTTGCCATCAGGAAGTGGAGAGGATGGTGGATGGCGTGACACCTAGGCGAGACAGCTCTCAGACAGCAACAGACCAAAAAACAACAAAAGTGGGTATTTTTAACAACACACGGGACTTTTCCAGCCATGTTTGTATTGACCAAACTAGATATTTTAAGCCAAAACATTATGTTTTCCTAACCCCTGTGCTTAAACCTAACCACACATTAACAACAGCATTGTCACAACATAAAACTGAAACATAAAGAAAGGTAGGCTGACCAAACGTCCTCTTTTGCCCGGACATGTCCACTTTTCACGTCCTGTCCGGGGCATCCGGGGGTGTTTATAAATTGATGATAATGTCTGGTTTTCCTTTGTGTGTGTGTGTGTGTGTGTGTGTGTGTGTGTGTGTTAGAGTGTGGCACGGGCCGCATATTTCTGTCCAAACCCGACAGTCATTCTGTTTTGTTTTGTCCGAAACCAAACTGAGCCTGGCATTATTTAATTACTAAAGCACTGAGTTTGTGTCACACAGTTGTTATGGTTACAAGCTATTTAACAGGCCGGGCGTGTGCCGTGGGTGCTCCGCGGAGAGGGAGACCTCCGTGTTTGAGACGATAGCGGGCGGTGGGAGGTCCGAGGCTTCCAGTGAGGGGAGAGGGAGAAATATAACAAAATAAGATAAAATAGGAAAACTTGTCTCCCTCTTTTATTTTATTTACAGCATTTAATCAAGGTGGAGGCAGAGGTGGGAGGACAGACAATAGGATTTTATTTATTTTTAAACTACATCACACTAAAAGCTGACCGAATCCGACCCAAGCCCAAATACAATTTATACATTTTTGACCGAACCCGGCCGACCCGTTGGGACCTGTCCGGTAGGCCTACGGTCGGGACCCGTCGGGCTCAGATCTGGTAGCCACACTCTAGTGTGTGTATGTGTCCCCTATCTATAGGGGCCTATCTGAGTTTCTGTCTTTGAGAGATATTATTTTGTAATATAAATGAATATTCTATCCATACATATAAACTTTAAATATATTAAAATTATATGTCATCTTTGAGTAAACTGCGAGTATCATTAAAGTAGGATATCTCGTGGCCGGTAAAATTTCAACATATCAGCTAAATATCAGCAACAAAAAATTAAAGGCGGTAAATGAGTGAATACAACTGTGTATCAATAGTATGGGAAACTATAACTATAAGAAACTATTACTAAATTATACAGATGTTCCTGGAAATATTCAGATTTTTGAACAATGGAATTCTACCTTTGCACTTAAAGTTAAGCTGTGACCAACATTTCTCACCATCTACTTTTTTCTCACCATTGTAGCTGAATGTTCATGTTGGCTCAGCTCCATTTTAAATAAAATGATTGACTGCAATAGCAACAATTGAAATGCAAGGTCAGGAGTTTGACTTTCACTACATATAGCTACTAGTATTTAAATATTCTGAATAAAAATCTAAATGCAACACTGTTTTTGCTCACATGTTTGGTAGGTTTAAGTTAAAGATCTAAGACATTTTTATGCACTCATCTTATAGTAGTGAAATGAACATTCAGTTAACAGGCAACAGCACTGGTGGACAATCCTGCAGTCAGCATGGCAATGACATGCTTCCTCAAAACTTGCAACATCTGTGGCGTTGTGTTGTGTGATCAAACTACACATTTTAGAGAGGCCTCTTATTTTGACCATCCCAAGGCACATCTGTGCAGTGGTAATGCTGTTGAATCGGCATCTTGATATGCCACACCTGTCTCGATGGATTATCTTGGAAAAGGAGAAGTGCTCACTAACATGGATTTAAGCAAATCTGTGACCAAGATTTGGCAGAAATATAAAAATGAGTGTGTGTCGAAAGTATTTGATCTCTAACTTAAACTTGTGAAAAATGGGAGCAAAAACAAGTGTTACATTAAAATTTTTGCAGGCTTGACTCCAGCTTGCAACCCTTTGCTGCATGTCAACCCCCACTCTCTCTCTCACCCCATTTCACTCTGTCCTGTTCATTAAAAAAGGCAAAAAGCCCAAAAAATAATCTTTAAAAAAAAGAGAGAGAGAGTAAAATAAATAACACGAAATTGTCCTTGGCTTAAGGAATTGCTGCCAAAAAGGCAGGTGGCATTTGTAACAAGAAAGATATTTAAAAATTAAAAAAAAAAAAACAATGGCAAACAGCCATGCTAGCTAGGCTCTGTGAGGCTACAGTGGTGCTTTGAGCTAAATGCTAAGATCAGCATGCTAACAGGTTGTAACAAGATGGTAACTGCCAGATTTTCTCAGTACTTTTTTCTACCTAAACTCAGCCAGACCTTAACTATAGCATTGTCTCACAATGAAACAGTGATGTAAGAGTATTTTGAAGCAGTAGTCAGAGTTTCACAAATCTAGGGTTACCATGCAGCCTCAACCATGCTAACAGGCTCACAATTACAATGTTAACACGCTAATGTTCAGCAGGCATAAAGTTTATCATGTTGACCATCTTAGTTCAAGATATTACATGCTGACATTTGCTAATTAGCAGTAAACACCAAGTACAGCTGAGGCTGATGGGAATGCCATTGGTTTTGCAGGTGTTTGGTCGTAAAGCAAAGTTTTAGACAAACTGAAATTTGCAGCAAATGTCAAGGCAGCTCATCCAATAGTCTGGATCCAATTCATTCTTAAAACATGTGCAATGTTTGGAGGGATAACTAGTGTGTGTGTGTCCGCGCGTGTGTCCATGTGTGTGTTTGTTTCCATGGTTCAAAATACTTTTTCTGTGTATATTCACTAGTGCATTTAACCTTAAAATTACCTCGACCAAAGATGTTTTTCACCGCACCATTTGTCCTTCTTTTCGGCACTTCTGCAACATGGTGTGACTTGAGAGCATACAAAGTGTCAATTGCAGTTTCACGGTCAAGGCGTAATTGCTGGCAACCCTTAAGAGTTTCGTACACTATTGTATTGAGAGCTGAGATCAAATTTTAAGTGCACCATTGTGCATATGCATGTGGTCTTTCAAGCCCTGGATTGCATATACGTGTGTACAACACATCCACCTGTCTGCTGTTACCGCACACATGCTGGAAAATCTTTTACAGAGTGCATTTCGTATATAAACAGTTATGCCTGGCCGCACCATCACAATGGCTGTGGGTGGAGTAGCAGCAGTGTGACACAACTTATGCAGAATAATCTTAGGGCTGTTTTCTTGTAATTCACACCCTGTGATTACCTTTGTAAAGGAAATAGGGAGAGGGATGTTTGTTTTAACAGCCACTGTTGGTGAAGTCACTTCAATTAATTGTGTTTAGTTTATGTGAGCTGCAGTTAATGTTTAGCTAACCTTAACCTTCTGTTCTTCTGTCTTACTGAAAACAAAACGCTGCGAATGTTACTCCTTTCAGACAGTAGAAGTTGAACCTCAAACTCAACACACTTGCTTTTTTTGTTGCACATTCCTAGGAAAAATATACTAGCTTTGTTTAGTGTGTGTGCCACCATTCCCTCAGTTGTAATTGAACTGTGAGGAGTGTGTGAGGAGTGTGTTGGGTGCTCTGCCAAGGCTGTGTTTTCTCATGCATCGTAAACTGCCCTCAGTGCATGACAGTGGCCGTAGGGTGCCCTGTAAAGAGACCAGGGGATATGAGCTGTGTGCCAAAGCATCATAGTATGCGGCATACAGTATGTTGGGCTATTAAACACATATTGGCCTCTGTATTTCATGTTGTTTGGTACAAGATTCCTGAACGCCAACTTTGTGTTGTGTGTGGCAGTGAACATGCACCAGATCTGATTTGCTACTAGTTAGTACTTGGCGTACCCGGTCCATTGTTATGTGGTTGGCATTGACCTGGTTGTCTTTTTAGTGCACCATTTCTCATTAAGAGAGAGGCTCAGCAGTACTGAATGTTTTCTCTCTTCTTAGTAAGCAGTGGCTTGGCACTCCATAACTATTTCTTAGGGTGTGTGTGTGTGTGTGTGTGTGTGTGTGTGTGTGTGTGTGTGTGTGTGTGTTAATGGAGAGATGAAAGCAACCAAGCAACTAATCTTAGAGGGATGCGATCAGACACAAACATGCGCATACACCCCCAGAGAGGAGGATTCCTAAAATACCAGGCTGCATCAAGTGGAGAGAGATAACAAGCAGCAGGGCAACTCGGCACACAAATGCACAAGCATGCACACATACACACACACACACACACACACACACACACACACACACACACACACACAGGTGGGCCAGTCGGGTCATCTGGGATCAGTTTATACTCTCCAAGATCATTTTTACCCACAGCTGCTGTTTAACTCTTTGCCAGCTGGCCTCGGACCAGCATGCATAGGAGACGATTGGCCTCCCCGGCTAGACAGACACACAGGAAGGAATCATCGACACCTGAATCATGAGAGCAGAACATCTGATCAAATATGAAAGCTTGAGATAATAGCTGACTTAAGGATTTAATCAGGGAAAGAGAACGTCCATACATCATATTCAGACAGCCACCCTCCACTGGTGTAAGTTGAGATAAAGTTGGCAAACACTGTGAAACCATACAGAACCATGTTTACGTTGGAACAATGCAGCCGTATTGACATAAACTGAGGAAAATATGTAATGATAAACTTAGCTCCTGCAAAGCAGGTAAAATAACAGCTTGTTTGCAATCAATGGACTTCTAGGACGGCATCATGCAGTGGAAATATACATTATAATATGTGGAACTTCATGGATACTTTAATGTAAAGAAGCTCATAGTAATTGTCTGTACTTTTAGTTTCAGTAACACACTTTTAGCTATGGTAGACCTAATATTTTGTATTGTTTGCTCATGCTTGCTCTAGCACATTTTTCAGTTATGGGTAAAGTGCCTGGCTATTGATCCATCTCTTTTCAGCAGTCTGGACATACCTGAGACAGCATGGTGCCCGTCCGTCTGTCTGTCTCTCCCTTCTTCTTTCGGGAGACAAGAAATGCCAACTACCTGTTCTGGTTTTGCCTGGTTTCAGACCTCTGAATTGAAGTTCTCATCTCCATGATTCAAACAGGATTTTTACCCTGTCGGAAAAGCAGCCCAATTGCCATGGTATTGTACGTTCCTGCAGACCACAGACATATAATATTTGTACATTATTATGTAGTGGATATGTTGAAACTTTACATTTCTTTATGTTTCAGTGCTATGGTTAATGTATAGTTATGGCCAGGCACAAAAAACACACTTGGTTATGGTTAGAAAAGATCATGTTTGGCTTAAGATACCTAATCTTAGTGCCACAATCATGGCTAGAAATGCTGCTGGTGTCTAGCTAAAAAATACTTGGTTTTGTTGTGTGTTGGTGTCAAACAGTGGTCTGCAGCTTGGCAGCCATCTCACCTAGGTCTCAGACCATTCACCATCCTCTCCACCCCCTGATGACAGACTCAGCTCATACATATGTAATCAGAACTACATTACCTTAGAAACTTTATATGTATAAAGTGAACAAATGTAACATTTCCATGGTTTGCAGAAAAAGTACAATGCCAATATTTTCCTCTGGCAACTTGGCTGTGAAAAAACAGCCAAGCCAATCAGATCTTTTCTGGTTGGATTAAAATCTGGGACATCATCTTCCTTCACCAGGGCAAAAAAGTGAGGAAAATGGACAGAGAATGGTGACAAACCTGGACAAGACCATTACAGCTGTACAGATTTGTATTCATACTGGACAATGCCGTGATTCATGATCTGTGTCCACTACCAACATTCACTACCAGTGTCAATGGAAAATGTGTATTGAGTCTGTATCAACTCAGAGGCTAACATAATAAGAAACTTTTAAAATGTTTCAAAAAAGAATGCAAATTAGACGTGTTTCCATCACCTGGTTTGGAGTGAATAAACCAGGCACTGCAAAGCGTGGTTTAGTCAAACGTTGGCAATAAAGGCTACGCTGAAGACATGGCTGTAATCCACCTGTGAAAAGAGTAGAAGTAGAGGTTGCAAACTGGAAACAAAACAAGCGTCTTTGCAATATAATCCATCCACAAGAGAAAAATGAAGAAAGATCTTCAGGAATTACTGGGCCAGTTTTAATTGTTCTGTCATGTGAGCTTGTATTGGCCATGGTTCATGCCAAGACCAAATAAGTGCAATGATTCTAATGCATGGGAAGAATTCAACAGCAAAAACAGCTGATCAGTCACGTGAGTTTTATGTTTGTTATGTTAGACCTTGTTGGGCAAAGGCCTTTCCATATCCCATTTGATGCATCAGCTATTTTGACCAAGTCAAAAAAACAACCTCAAGCGAGCCTAAAAACTTTTTTGTGCAATTGAGGAAGTTGTATCAAATTTCTGCAAAGCTTTTCTAATGCAATACTGTGCAAAAAATTACATCTATGGATTGACACTGGATGTGAACAATGAGTACAGGTGCGAATTGCTTATATCATAAAATAAAAGGTAAGATTATGTTTCATTATATTGTGATATCCAGCACTGGCTACTGTATCCTATAGTTGATTTATTGGCTGGTGTGAAGGCCATTTTCCAATCTCTACCACAGAGAACTTTCATGGTGTGTAATCATCCAAATCTCCTATGTATAAATCTGCCCCCAGGCTCCATCTGTGCCAAACTTTTTTCCCTGTTTCTGGCTGGGTACTGTACTGGATACTGTCTGTACAGATAACACTCACGTCTGTGCACACATGCGGGCATATAGGACAGCATGTTATTCATAAACCAGAAAACTAACGGAAAAATCCATGTTAAAACAATATAATACTATTAACATGCCAAACCTACTGTTGAAAATTGTGAAAATCTTTTTAGCATTTTGTTCCCATGCAACAGACTACATCATCCAGTAGGCATTTTTCACAGCCGACATTTTGACTTGTCACAGTAGGAAAAGCAGAGGTGTTACTAATTAAATTACCGATGACTCTGTGCTGTCCAGTGTTCCAGTTAGCCTTGGTAGTGTGACATTGTGCCAGCACGCATGAAAATGAAGCAGCTAAATGAAATTCAGCCATCATTAATCATTATCCCACTGTGACATGTCAAAATGTCTTCCGTGAGAAAGGTCTGACTGTGTCTACAGTGTTTATTTCACCTGCACCAAAATGATCTGCTGAATCATGCTGCATTGGCACAGCCAGGCGCTGTGATTGAGTCATATGTGGCCTTTCATTGTTTCCAGGTTTTCCTCTGATTATTTAGCTTCTTGCTCAGTGGATAGCTCGGTTGGTTTGTCTGTCAGTCCTTATGTCCAAAACAGTGATTCAGAGAGAGAGATATCCTGACAACTACTTGATATATCGCCATGATATGAGGTATGGACATTCACGGTTTTGAAAGGCTGAAACCCCTTCTTACCAAAGACATTCGTACTCAGGACAGGTCGAACGCTTTTCATGTTCATGTTTTTATGAGACACAATATAGCCAATTACTGTGCACCAGTGTTGGGAGTAACATGTAATTCCACTACTTTTGGCAGTAACTGGAAATGTAACTAGGTTAATTACTTTTAAAAACTAAAAAAATACAACTATAGTTACTGAAATTTAAAAGGAGTCTGTGTCTGTGTCAGTCTGTGTTCTGGAGTAGTTACCAATAGTTACAAGCCTATCACCTGTAGGTGTGTGTGTGTGTGTGTGTGTGTGTGTGTGTGTGTGTGTGTGTGTGTGTGTGTGTGTGTGTGTGTGTGTGATTGAGAATTTAAAGGTCCAGTGCGTAAGATTGAGGGGGTTATAGTGGTATCTAGTGGGTGAGGATTGCAGAATGCAAACAGCTGAAACTTCTGGTTGGAATTCTTTCAGTGTTCATTATTTATAAGGTTCTTACCAGGAGTCAGATTATCCACTGACGTCTCTTTCTCTCCTAAACAAACGGACCCAGTGATGGAAACCAGTAATATCACTGGATAAAGCAGTTTTATGTTACAAATCAGTGTATCCCCAATGCTATTTGACACGTCAGGTCAGGCCACTAACCTAGCACCTGCTAATCTGTCTCACCTTTTTTTCTGATAAGTTAAGATCTGGGTGTTCAGGAGGTTTCAACTGGGAGCTGAATTATCAAAACAAACAGGCAAGGTGATTTAAACTGGTAAAAACACTGAATAAAGCTGTAAAATGCTAAAAAAGCCAGCCCTGCTGTCCTGTAAAGCGGCTGCTAACGACAATGGCTGACACAAAAATGTGAAAGTGCGAATGGAAATATATAGAGCCAGTGTTTGGTTTGTCCATTCTGAGCTACGGGAGAAATATGGCGGTGCAACATGGTGAACTCTGTAGACAAGGACCCACTCCCGATGGCTCATTCTGCGGTAACAAAAACACAATGATTATTATTGTCAGGTGATTACACACTAAATAAAACATACTTATTGTACCGGGTTCGATTTCTGCCATAATATCCCCCAAATCTCCCCTAAATCCTACGCACTGGACCTCTGTGTGAAACTTTGGTATTTGTGAACCTGGACCCATGTTTTTGTGTCTAAGTGACTAATGGCCACAACATTTTTTTTAAAACTGGTCTGCTTTTGATAGAGACTGCTGCAGATGCAGTGGTGCAACAGGCTACAACGTAATCCCTACGGGCAATTGTGCACTGTCACTAAAAGTGTTTGTGTTTGCCACTGACAGTTTCAGATTGTTATCTAAGTGTCTGACAACATTACAGAAAATACCCTACACCCTACAGAGAAATGATTTTTTTTTTCTTATCTTTCTCTGATCTGTTCTTTTTGTTATTGTGTGTAACCAAGTCTCACTCAGGGAGAAGTCTTATGAAATCTTGTGGAGTTTTTCACATCGTCAGAATATCAGTATTTAGCTCCAACAATGTTCTGCACTCAAGAATGAAATTTAATAACCATATTTCCATGAACATTCATGCTCTAAACTTAATAAACCCTTCCAATTCCAGTCACCACCTTTCCTCTAGTGTCAACCCTAATATAAATTCTAAGGGTGTAATGCATAGTGCAGCCTCTAGGTGCCACATTGAGCCTTGTAGTTGACTGAGAGTCCAAATTAAGTTGAGTCATGGTCTATGACGCACCTGTGACATTTGGATATTTGAGGAGTTGTTTGGCAAGGGACAAAAAGTTGCAAAATAGTCCATGTTTCCTGCTGAGAGACATTTAAGCCGACATTGACAGTAATACCTGGAAGGAAAGAGGAACAACAAAGGGCACGGCACGCAATGACACCATTTGGCACACATTTTGGCATTACTAAATATAGGTTTGTCAGTGTCTGATGGATTTTACACACAGTTCAGTCCTGTCAACACTGAATGTGAAATTCCTGAGCGTAAAACATGAAAACAATTATTGTTGATTGAGGTCTTTAAAATGTACGCACTAGACACTAACCTTATGTATACAATGCTTTCATAACTGAGTGTACTAAAGTATTCATCTGTTTGTCATGACATCTGCAAATATTCTTCATTGTGTAGAAAAGAAAGGAACATTTCTGCCAAGAGTGACCAAAAAACATATAATTCACAGATATATAGCATACATACTGTAAATTGAAAAATGTGCAAATAAATATGCAGTTTCAGCAGCATGCTTTAGCTGTCATAGACTCAAATGTGACATGTCCATAAAAATATGTGAATTAATTACGTCATGTCCAACTTTTCCTGGTACAATTTGGAAGCTAGCTTTGCTAACATTTGCGCATTTGGTAAACTCGTTAATGACTACTTGGAAACAATCAGTCATCTGTTTCAATTGAGTTTGGTACGCTTTGTAATTTAACTTGCAGAAACTTTGGGCAAAGATTCACTTGCTCTGCTTTTTGTCAACTTTACATCATTGCCATGTAGCAGTGTAGCTGCGAAACAGGGACCATTTTCAAAACTTTTGACAGTGCATTCATGGACAATCTAACCAGGGGTAAATGGTTACATAACAAAAAGAACTCCAGCCTAAGGCCATGTTATCAGTCAGTCAAATCCAGAAGACGAAGCTTTTGCACAGGATAAAAAATAAATAAAGGTGGCCATTTTCAAGCCTCTGCAAATCAAAGGGATAGTTCATATTTTCTGAAGTGGGGTTGTATGGGGTACTTATCCATAGACAGTTTATTACAAACAGGAGATGTCAGTTGGTACACCTCCAGTTTGGAGAAGCAAGATGGAGTCCGTCATGGAAGCCAAGCAATCTATTGCTGTGGAGGGGTATTTTAGCCACCTAAAGAGAGTCCTACAGGGGGAAAAAATCAATTTCAGTTAAAGTGAAAGCTATATTGAGAGTATTTTCACAGCTTTACCTTGATGTCAGACAGGTATTTTAAACAAGCTGTAAAATCACTCTCTTCAAAGCCAGACTCCATTGAGAAAAACAGTAATTTAACATTGCTGGACACAGGAGCTGCTGCTGCCTTGATCAGTTAGTTAGTTTGTGTTATTGTGTAACTTTGGTGTTTAAAAGGGTTAGTTCAGGCTCACCAAAGTCACAGAATATCACAAACTAACTAAGTGATCGAAGCAGCGGTAGACCAGTACCTCTCATGTTCAGCAAGCTACAATTACTGCTTTTTTCACCAGAGTCTGGTGACTTTGACGAGAGCATAGATGGGGAACTGAAGCCTCCCCATTGAAATGGGCCGTCTGATCAAATGGTCAAATGGGTAACGACATTCTATATGAAACTTTATTATTTCAGGTGGGGCTGTTTTTTAGGTGGCTAAAATCCATTTTGTTGCTGACCCCATCCCCAGCAGTACATTGTTTAGCTTTCATGTCAGACTCCAGCCTGCTTCTTCCAACTTGGGGGCATGCGGACCGACATTTACTGTAGGTAATACACTGACTATGGATAAATACTCCATACAGCCCCACTTCAAAAAAATTGTACTGTCCCTTTAAAGAGGAAAGAAATTCCTGTCTTAAAGGTAGGACATTGATCCAAAAACACATACACATAATGTATGGTCATGTATAACCTATGTGTGTTTGGGGCATCATTGTTCTGAAAATCAGTTTTTGGAGTTTCCACTGGCCTGTAATGACTACAGAGGAGAACCACAGCCATGCACATTAGACAGAAGCAGTTCTACCATGAAGCTGCCGACACATACTTTGTTGAGAATTGATTGTTGTGGAAACGATGAGAGCACAGTGTCGGGCAGGCATGCTGCTTTGACTCTAACTTCATTAGCTGTTTGTCTATGTCGATGGCCGACTGGTTTCTTTTTGCTAACAAGCATGGTGGATGATAGAAGGGAGAGAGTGAGCTATGCGTGTCTAATGACCACAGAGCTTATAGCCAACCAGCTGGCACAAACCTGTATGCTGTAATATCTGCGGCCAGTAACACACTGGCACTACTAACCAACTGTCGTCATTCCCTTTATGAAGTATGGACGCCGTTGCATCGCAGCAGACAAACACACTGAGCTTGTTGAGCTGTCAGTCATGTTAACAAGCCAGTAAAATCCCACCCTGGCTGTTGCAGGGGCGGGACCCTGGGTAGGGGGTTGTTGCCCTGTTAAAGTTAATGAGAGCTCATATCTTTTACTGGCAAATTTTCACCTGCATGGCATGGGGCTCGAACACGGGAGTGTGTCTCCTTCCAAATGCTGCTGCTACTGCATTTTGTTAATGAAAGGATGACGCAAGTGTGTTGTGTATGGTGTATGTAGGTGTGAACAGGCAGTTGTTTTCATAATTCCTCGGTCCCCATGGTGTCACTACTTCTGTTCAATGATGCAAGCTGCCTCTTTTATATCTGAGGTGGGAGAAAAACACATTTTAACTCAGTGTTGAGATGAATAACAGTGTAAAGCCCAAATGATTAACACATGTTGTCTAGTGTCAGCTGATGTTGACTGATTTATGTGCACAGCTTATAGCACTAAAGTGTTAAGCCCTTGATTCGAAAGATAATAAACACCAGACAACCTTTCATATGTGAGTTGTTTAACAGTACTCGTATTAAGTTTGAAAATGTTTAGTACTGGTGCCAATATAATTATTAATTGATTGTATTTTTCCCTTTTACTTTTTATTATGCATGCTTTTCTACAGATTAATGAGCCACAGCTTCAAATCTGAACAGACACCCCAACATTCACTACATGACAGTTTTTGATACTTTAAGTATGAATAAGTATAGTCAGTCAGAAAGTCAAGGTACTGGACCCAAGTTGGACACAAAGATCATACTGATGTGTGTAATGGCAGGCATGATACAGGATGTTTTGATTAGATTTGATATATAACGGCTCAGGGGGCTGAAGGAATCTCATTGGTTGAGTTCAAGTTAATTGTTTGCAGTTTTCTTGTCCTTTCAGAGTCGTTAATGTCATTCATTCCTTGCCATGCATGTTCTCTATTCAAAGCTCCACTGTGCAGGACTTTGGGGCGTCTGTTGATAGAAGTAGTACATAATGTTCATTAATATGTTTTCATTAGTTTATAATCACCTGAAAATAAGAATCATTGTGTTTTTGTGACCTTGGAACGAGCTGTTTATATCTATGTACAGAGTGGGTCCTCCTCCATGTTGTTTCAACAAAAGCCCAAAACGGTCATACCAAACACTGGCTCTAGTTAACGCCATTCACTTTGTTAAAACCCTGCTCTTACGCTGCAGCAATGATTGGAAACGAGACGAGTGTACCAATAGTTACAAGCTTATTTATTTACAAAATAATGATGAATAACCAACAAAAGTGAAGGTCATTAAACACTAATTAGAGTGTGTGGAAATGTCTGTGGAGCAAGCAAAAGAACAGGAGCTGCACCATTAGGGTAGTCTGCTGGGGGATGGTGAGCTTTTATATCATGAAGCACACTAGGCGTGTTCCATGTCATCTCGTTCAGGATAATACTGGTATGTTTTTAATTTGATATGAAAAATCCATATCATGATACTCGCGATATTTCAGCTTTTCGACATATTGACATCATACTGTTACCCATGGCAACAACAAGCATGGCTGAAAGAGAAATGATTACCAACACTGCAGTGGTCCCAAGAAGAGGAGTAACTTCAGTAGCGTGGAATAAACTGTGGTGTCCTGCCCCAGACTTCTCAGACTCTTTTAGCAAGTTACCACCAGTTACCCTCCCTGCAGAGGCAACTCATTCAGCGGCTCCTCTGGCAGCAGCACAGCATCTCTTCCTCTCCTCTCTTGCTGTGCGCACACGAGAGTCTATCTTCAAGTGATTAAACCTTTGGTAATGTATGTGCTGCTCACAGCTTGACAAAAACCTATGTATATGTGAATGTGCGATAGTAATGGTAGCATAACAGCCTGTCAGAGGTTACAGCGTGATGATTAGAGGAGAAATGGCAGAGCATAAAGGTCCAGGTGGAAAAAACAAAACAAGCATTTGCCACCATAATTCACTTACTCGCTTGGCATTTGGCTCTTTATACTACTTCTCTTGACCTCCCCCTTTGCTCTCATTGTATGACGAACAACAGCCTGCAGTGTATAGGCCATGTGATCACAGCCTCTTGGCTCACAATATTGTTGGTTATATTCAAACTTCAGTGCATTACTTTTTGTGGGTATAACAAACAGTGAATGAGAACAGCCTAAGAGGGAACACTGACCATCAAATAAAATAGGTTTTGTATCTGTAATTTCAATATGTTCCAATATGGGTATTAAATAAACACTGAGCAGTTATCACAAACAGCACACAGTGTATGAAAGCGATGCTGCAGTTTGTGTTCTGGTAGCGTGAGGATGACACATCCCTGTAATAATGGGTTTCCAATTTCCCACCCACAGTGCATTAATGTTAGTGTTGGACGTGAATTCTTAGAACAAGGTTGAACAAAGGTGAAGCTGATGTGCAAGTTCCCGAGAGTCCATCAGATGATCGTGCAAAAGAAATGCTTGATTTTGTCAGTTGTCTTGGCTTTTAAAAAAGGAATAGGAAGCGGTTGTATCCTCATTTATCTTTCAGTTTGTGTCATTAATGCTGTTTGAGAGTACTCGCCATATGTTCACCATCACCTGTGCATTAGGCTGATCCTATGCTCTGTGCTTATTAGTGGAAAAGTATTTAAAGGGTCATCAAAAATTGATTTTCCATCCTCCCTCAGATTACGTGCTTCACAGCAGCTTAGCTGAGGCTTCTGAGCCTTTTATGTACTCATGGGGACCAGAGTTGATACCATATCATTTTGCTGTTGAATGTGGGACAAGATAAATAGTTGTCATCTTTACTGGATAGATGGTGAAATCTGCGGTTTGAATTTCCTTGGCTGACTATGACGGTTACCCTGACAACCAGGAAATGTTTTCAATAAAGACAACATTGTGGTTTTTCATCTTTTTCTTTCGAGGTTGCTACAGAGTGTGTGTACATGCATGAGCATCATTGTGTGTGCCTGCCTGTTTCTGAGTGTGTACATGCTACCCAGTCCCAGGTATTCATACACGGGGCGCCACACTGACCAAACAAACCTGTCGAGAGAGACGTGTGACGGAACGTCCACATGTAAACCCGATCCTCTGTTTGCAGGAGAAGCCAAACAGGCTGTGTTAAGCTTCCACTCCGATGTTATCTGAGAGAATCTGATCTCAGTGTGTGGTGGAGGGGGAATGTGGCTCAGCCTGACTGAGGTATCCCAACCACACACAGCGAGGCCTCGACATCTGACACAGAAAAGGGACACTGCCAGCTACGGTATATTATTTTCTTTATTCTGTCATCTTTGTGAAATGATGGGTGACATAAAGGATTGAGGACAGCAATGTGGAAATGAGATTCACTGCTTGAGATCTGGCGGAAATTAGGGGGAAACTACATTTGGCCTGACAAAGGATTACAAGCTCGCCAAGATCAGTCAAAACTTTCACTCAGTCTTGTCATTTGTTATGAAGAGAAGTGAAGTACATTCATTGTGAAGTTTCGTTTTCTTTGTTGACAGGTTTTCTCATGGCAATAAGCACATTTGTCATGACAGTATGTATTATTAAAAAGGGATCTTTGCTTTACAATGAAGACAAATAACACCCCAGTGCTGCTGTTGTTTCACCATAAGGTCTGTTTAAGGACCTTATCAATATCTAAGCCTGTGATTATATAGGCATTACTTTTCTCTGTGTTATATATAAGACTGCATGTTGCTGTCCGGATCCGACCAGAGCCCAAGATAGCAGTAATCAAGCCCGACCCAAAACTGACACGTGTCCTGTTTGTTAAGTCCAAGGCTGATCTGACCCTGAGAGATTAATAACTGAGCCCAACCCAAACCTTGTGTTTTATATGTCCGAAACTGCCCTGAGCCTGACACAGTTGATATAAAGTTAGCCTTCTGAAGCACTGAGTTTGTCGCTGTCAGGCTATTGCTGTTACCATGATTATAGTCCGTCTGTGTTGTGTGATTACACATGCAGCACCCTCAAAACGCATTGTTTTATGTAGGCTGATATGGATAGATTGTATTAACACTCACATCACACATCCACACGCACACACACACACACACACACACACACACACACACACACACACTTGTCTTATTACTACTGGCGTATGTCAAGTCTTCATCTCCAAGAGCTCTTCTTGAAAACAGTTTAAGATGGGTGGATTATGAGACAAAGGGCACAGATATGCAAAAGGCCTCGCCACTTCTCCTACATAACAGCAAGATACACAGACTTTGTGGTCGTTTTCCTCCTTTTTTGTTGTTCGTTACGAATCTTTGAGTGGTTTTATGTCTCTCTTTTAATTTTTTTTGTTTCTCTTTCCAGTTCCTTTGCATCTTTTTGTGGTAATTTTTAGTCTATGCCTCATTGGTACGTATTAATTTGGGTAACATTTTGCAGGTGAAGGCCAGGGGGGCCCTGGCACTTTGGGTGTCTTGGACCTGTGCTCAGTTGGCCCATCTAGTAATCCATCCTGCATCTGTAACCACAGTTAGCTATTTACATAATCCAATGATCGTGGTTTATTTGGAGTCATGGTGAAGCAAGGTGATAACATCCACCATGAAAGTCCTGAGGTACAGGTACACCAAGTTTCAGATACCTTTGGGTGTTGAATTTGTTTGACCTCCTTCCATTGTTAGCTTTAAATTACATGGATTTTTACCACCTGAAATCGCCTATGCGTTGCATTCATGTGTTGTAATGTAAATAACAAACCCCAGCACTGAACAAGAAATAGCCCAACACAGACAGTTGTTTCGTCATAGGGTAAAACCCAACCCAAACCCAAACATCACTTGTAAATGTTTATTCCAACACATTAAGTCCCTTTGGCTCCCTTTTACTCCTGTCAGGTCCCATCAGATCCCATAGGGAACTGCCAGGCTTGGGTTGGTTATCCACACTCTATCATCGACTTATATGCTGATCAGACTCAAAGTGAAGGCATCTGTTCTGACAGAGGGTATGTTTCCCTCCATCCGTCCTTTGGTTAAAAAAAAAGGTGGTAGGTAGGATTGTAGGTGTTTAATGGGCATTCATTTAAGAAAGTTTAAAGAAAAAGAGATGGTTGCCAGGGGTTCTAACCACAGCACAGCAGGCTGGGAGGATCAGGGCGGCACACCGCAGACACAGGTAGCAATGGTTTACAGAAGGAGCAGAAAGCCTGTTTGTTTAAGGCTGTTGGTTATGGAGCGTGACCAAACAGACTCTTAACCACATTCCTTTCTCTTTCTCTCACTCAGTTTGTCTCTGTGGCAAGTAGCTGTGCCCAAGTCTGCACATACCTGTTTAGTGTTGCCGACTGTTCTTATCAGTCGTAGGCTGTAACCGATATCTGAAACAGTAACTGATGGGATGTTGAAGTTACAAAAGAAAAACAAAAGATCACACTTGTTTTTCCAGTTGGTTTCAAACAGACAAGCACAAATCATAGTGAAGTCTAGTACAAACCACAAGATGTACCCAAAGATTAAAGCACCACAAAAAAAACGGTTTTGTTATTACATTGTGGCACAAGTTAATACCAAGTCTTTTTGTTATGTCTCCTTGTCATTCATGTTAATGCAGTAAGCGCCGTGGTACATCAAATATGACAACTTATTCAAATTAATGATGTCAAGTTTACATGTTGTCATGGTGACGGTTACAAATTCAGGTTTTCTTAGACCCCTATTCAAGTTGCACAAATAGTAACGTTTGGAAACATATGTCAGCATGCAGCTTTTTGCTGTTTACAAGCTGTATGTTCACTTATATAGCTTTGCCCTTACTCCAAAAACTCCATTATAACTAAGTACATTTACACACTTTATATTTAATTATCTATTTTTGGGGGAAATTCACAACCTTTACTCCAGTACATTTAAAAGACATATATTGCACTTTTGAAATAGCTACATTTTTATCAATCAATCAATCAGTTTTATTTATAATGCCCAATATCACAAATCACAATTTGCCTCACAGGGCTTTACAGCATATGACATCCCTCTGTCCTTTGGACCCTCACAGTGGATAAGGAAAAACTCCCCTAAAAAAACCCTTTAACGGGGGGGGGGGGGGTAGAAACCTCAAGAAGAGCAACTGAGGAGGGATCCCTCTTCCAGGATGGACAGACGTGCAATAGATGTCGTACAGAACAGATCAACATAATAAATTAGCAGTAATCCGTATGACACAATGAGACAGAAAGAGAGAGAGACAGAGAGAGAGATGCAGGACAGACGGTAATGACAGTAGCTTACAACAACATTAATGAAAGTAATAATGTAATTATAGTTCTGGCTACTGTGGTACAATATGTTGAAAGTATATATTAATATCTGATAGTATACATATGCGACAGTAATCATATGTGTATAATAACAGTAGAAGTATGACTAATGATAACAGCAGCAGCAGGAGGCATCTGGCAGGACCACGGCAGCAGCACAACCACACACGTCACACTATCCAGGCACCGCTGCAATACGAGTTAATCTGAGAGACAGTGGAGCAAAAAGGCTCCGGAGAAGAAGCCGAGTTAGTGACTTCCAGAATGGCCGAGTTAGCAAGATGCAGTAATAGGACACGAGAGAGAGAGAGAAGGAGAGAAGGTGCCCAGTGTATTATAGGGGGTCCTCCGACAGGGTAGGCCTAAGTCAGCCTAACTAGGGGCTGGTACAAGGCAAGCCTGAGCCAGCCTTAACTATAAGCTTTATCAAAGAGGAAAGTCTTAAGTCTAGTCTTAAATGTGGAGACGGTGTCTGCCTCCCGGACCGTAACAGGAAGATGATTCCACAGGAGAGGAGCCTGATAGCTGAAGGCTCTGGCTCCTGATCTACTTTTGGAGACTTTAGGGACCACGAGTAACCCTGCATTCTCAGAGCACAGTGTCCTGTGTGAATCTCGTAGGTTGTTTCAGAATTTTGTAAATGCATTGTGGCAACAAGAAAACAATGCATTGAAATGTAAAAGAAATGCACCTTTTGAATACTTAAGACTTGTTATAGCAAGTATTCCAGTAACGTAAATTTGACTGAACAACAAACTATGTTAAAGGTTTTATTTTTTATTTTTGTAACAATGCCTTCTTCAAATAAAAAAATGCTGCCTTTAATTCTGTTCAGGAAGGTAAAAAGGTGGCTATGTAGATAATATCACATCTGTGAATTTATGATGAACAGGAATTGGTTATTGCTTTCCCCAGTAATAGTAAGGAAAAAAACCCAAATCTGTGTATTGTTGATACACTAACCATAGGAGAACGTACATTAAATATTACTCTGAACCACCCTAGCAGAAAAAAAATAAGGGGACAAAAAAGAGGGTATTTACCTTTTTAAGGTTGCAAGTTTTTGTGCACATAAAGAACAAGGTTAATATCCTTTTCCCAATAAATTTAGTGCGTATATGTGTTGTTTTTTTATATACATTAGAAAACCCACTAAAAATACAGCATACTACCCACTATGTTCACCATTTTAGTTTAGTTTGTTGGCATGCTAACATTTGCTAATTAGCACTAAACACAAGGTATTACTGAGGCTGATAGGAATGTCATTGGTTTTGCAGGGTTGTGGTTGTAACACACTGGACAAAAATATGAACCTAATGATGACACTATAGTTGTAAGGACATTCACTCAAAACCACAAATGTAGAATGTAAATGTTGGGGAATAAGTCATGGATTTACAAAGACAGTAGGACTTATCCTCTGTAACAGATTTTATAGCAGTCCATCCATTAATTTGACAGATATTACAGTTTGGTTCAAAGTGTTTCACTATGTGACCATAGTACCCTCCATAGAATCACACTATAGTGACTGAAAAGGTGTGATTGAGGATACTGTCCCCTCTCTGTGACTGTGTGTCTCCACAGATTGGTACATGACTTACTCCAGTGGTAAAAAAGCCATCATGTAGTGTTTGCCACTGTTTTTTGAAGCAGCACCACTGTTGCCACAGATGATCCCTTGTTACTGAACCCACGTAATACCATGTAATATTATGTCTTTGTACGCTCGCTGCAGCTCAGCGGTTGCATTTGATTCACTTGTTTTCCACATTGCCCTGTGCCAGCGCTATGGTTAGCAGCAGAGCGCTCTCGAGGGGCATGACTCTCTTTGGTTTTGGACCCGAGCAGTCTTACTTCGATTTAATGAGGCCCGTCTTTAAAAAATGAGAGACAGAGAAAGAGAGTGAGAGAAACTTATCCTTCGCTCTGTTCTGTCTGAACAGCTGCATCTGTGGTTTTCTCCTCTGATGGCGCTGTGGTTTTGGGAGTCGTGCCCTTTAGACACTCTACCTCTGCTCCGATGTTTGATGGCAGATCATCTGAGACACAGAGAGACACAGAGAGAGAGAGAGAGACAGAGAGAGAGATAGACACCATTGGCACAAAGGAGCATGTACTCTTACATAATGATTGATAGCACATACTTATAACACAAAATGGCACTTATTAGGTAACTTACTTAAAGTCCTTGGTTGCAAACACTTACGCACACCAAATCATCAAAAATTAAGAAGTATGGCACAATGAACTTTATGTAATGATTCTATCCCCAGAATGGACATTTTGAAATATAACTACACAAGCACTAAATGGCACCCGGCCTCGCCACAGTAACCAAAACACCACGCAACATTTAGCCTCCAGCTCTGCCAGAAAGTCTCAGCACAGGACTGATACCCAAGACCAGACACATGCAGGAGAGCAGCATGGAGAAATAATCATCGGAGGGAAAAGAAAAGGGAATTGGAGGAGATGAGAGAAGTAATAAAACTGAAGCGTGGTGTCGCAGCCAGGGCTTGTGGTTAGGCTGAGGTAGAGGCATTGAAAACAAATTTAGTGAGCACATTTTGTGAGCGCGAGGCTCAGTGCCGCATCATTGTGTCGGATTCCGATAATAAGATAGGGGTATAATGAGCATTAAGGGTTTGTACTAGGATCTGACCATTCCCTGTGATTTATCTCTCTTGCACGGTTCAGCTAATGAAATGGTACTTGTGGCACTCTGTGGCACTCTGCGGCTCTCTGACGTACACTTTGAGGGTTACTTGTGGTACTTCTTCTCTCTGTGTTTTCCATCCTAAGGCTGCCTTTCCACTGGTCAGGTGTATTAAAAAGGATGTGTTCACTTGTCAGTGCTGTGCGTGGGTTTGTACCGTATCTACAGTATAACCTGCTCTCTAGGTCGACACATCGCTTTGTGATTAAGGTCAGTCGTCTGAGTTCCTGCTCACAGCTGATAGACAGGGGGAGGGGGTGCAGACAAAAAAATAACTGGAGGGCAACAGATAAATGAGAGAAAAAGGCTCACTCAGTAAAGAGGAGTGTAGGAAGGGAGGGAGGTACAAATAGAGTCAAGGCCAGACAGTCAGAGGGAGGAGAGGAAGCACTTTAAGCTGTTGGTCCAGAGCAGGGAGTTGTGTGACCTTGGCAAGCGATCTTATGCATGGCAAGACCTTCCTTTCATTTCTTTGTTATTACTCTTTTTTTCTTGTTCTGTGGCTTCTGTATTATAGTCTGGTCACATCAGCATTTGAAATTTGCGGTAAAATTAATTCATATCAGTGAAATTGCTGCTTGACAGCTCTGAACTTTGAGGCAATGGAGGACCCTTTATCTGTGTTCCCAGGGTTCTATGTTCCTCAGCTCAATATCATTAAAATGACACATTACGACCTCTCAAAGTGGAATGTTCCCACATCTAATAGCTTACTTATGTTATACTCCATTAAATCTACGCCCTTAGATTTGCAGGAACGACAGTTTTCTTAACTTTAGGCATTGATATCTGCACACGTTCTCATCCCACATTGCCAGATACCAATGTTTTCTCATGCCCCTCAAGTATGGTAATGATGCTGAAGGCACCCTTTTGCGTCTTTATGAAATGCACCCTTAAAAAGGGTTACGTGCCACACAGCTTTCTCCTGGAAAATCATGGTAACACATTGTTCAAGTGGTCAGACTGTTGCAGTTAGGTTTAGGCACCAAAACTACTTGGTTAGGTTTAGAAAAAAGGACGCAAGTTACATAATGTTACGTTAAAACAGCACTGACTTCTGCTCTCACACGGGACACAAACAACTGTCTTCTGGCTAAAGGTCTGTGTTTGTTTGACCCATCCACCTCCCTCCCACCTGCCCTACATGGATTTTCTCACTCTTGATACTATGTCAGTTGCTCTGAGCATCAAATATTGCAGCAGATGGCTCTAAATAGGAGATTAACGCCTTGTGCATTTCAAAAAGACACCAAATGTTGCCCTCAACTTCAGTATCACACTCCAAAGGTCATGATAGAGTGTTGGTATCTGAGGACCTGGGAATGAGAACGGGCTGGATATCTCCAGTGGCTTTTACTGTATAAAACTGCATTTAAAAATAGCTTTTGCTATTTAAACTGAAAAGATCGCCTTTACTAATCTCTGATAATGTCAGTTTATATCAAAGACATGGCGTATCTAATTATTTGTAAATCTTTTAAATCACTAGGAAGACAGATGTAAAGTGCATCTTATGTGTTACACTGAGGGAATATAGAGCTGGGTAACATCAGACCTTGGGGTTTTAGGGATGACCCTGGACGAAGCTATCATAGCTTATTAGCTTTGTTGTTACATCTGCTCTTATTTAACCCTGCTCTGTTGGACTATTTGATCCAAAAGAGACGCATTGTTAGCAATTATGAGAGTCCATAGTACCAACATGCCCCTTAAATGTAGACTAATCCTGGAAGCACCGTAAGTAAATATGTCACCAGACTTATTTACTTATTACTGCAATGGCATCTCCTGACAATACATGCCTGTTTTAAGTGGGATCTACACCCCTTTTCAAAATTCATACATTATTCCTATTGTCTAACACAGTCCAAAAATATTAGTAAGCCAGAACAATTCTTTTCCAAATCCAAAAACCAGAGTGCCAAAACTAATTTGTGATGTCCTAGGGTATGAAGTCTGGAGCTGCTCCATAGACAGTGAAAGAACTACAATACAGTGAAGCTCATTTTGGGTATTAGAAAGAAAACAAACATTCTGTGGGTCCAAAAAAATCCAGCTCACGTTCCCTGTCTATGGAAAAGCTCCAGACTTTATACCGAATGAAATCACAAGTTTGAGCTTATTTCTCTGGTTTCTGGCTTTGAGAGAGAGTCGCTAATGTTCACAAATATTTATTGAACTTATAGGTCATGGAAATAACATGTTGGAATTCTTTATTTAGGTGGTGTTCCCCCTTCAGTGCAAGCTGTCCTAAAAAGTGTATCATTTTCTACTGTTACCTTACTTTCTATGTCACATTACTTTTGATAACACGGCAAAGAACTTACAACCTGTGTGGACCTTGAACTAATTACGAAGGAGAAATCTGGACCCTGTGACTGGACCAATTGGGTCCTGTCTCACTGTTGAACACAGGTATGGTTTAATAAGCTTTGTTTTGTAGGCTAAATTTGAAAAGGTTTGCTAAGCAGAGGCAACTGACTGTATTAATGAAGTAACCTGGCCATACTGTGTTCACTGTACAAGCAGCAGTGCAGCTGAAATTGCATGTCTGAGTGGGCCTTAACTGAGAGTTAATGCCATATGTATGATTGTTATTGGTGATAATCATATTGGGCTGTTTTGGTGCCTTACACACAGTGCATGATGCGTGTGCCTGTAGTAGCGGTGCTGGGAACAAGTCACGTCTGCTTTGCTAATGTAGCTGAGTAAGTGGGCTAACATTACTGTCCAGGGGCTATGGTGGTCCCATAGGTAAAAATTAAGTCAATCCATTTCCAATTGTGGTATTATTGTGTAATATAACAAAAGTTGCTCTAAATAGGCCAATGACCACAACGTAAATAGTTTTTGTTCAATGAGTGAAAGTTAACCAACCGGTGACCCAGCTGAATGTGTCATGGTTGCTCGTAGTGACAGCAGCATGTGGGTGTCCTTGTAATCGGCTTTAGTTTTAGTTTAATAAATAATAAAATATATACTCCTCTGTTAACTATCTACGCCATCCATTTACATTTACATACTATGAAAAACTACGGACGCATTCAGCTGGAAGTCACCAGTTAACACAGTTGTTAAACCAAAAAAACAGCAGCTCTATGGTTAGTAGTGATTTTTTTTAACCATAGAACACTTCATTGTTATTAGGTAAAGTCTAAATTTAATGCCAACGTTTGTCATCAGTTAGCTGAGATAATGTAGAAAATCAATACCTTTTGCTACTGTCATTGTCTGCAGGCAGCAGCAGACAGTGTGACTTGTACCACAATAATGGCTGTGGCGCAAAATAGCGGAACGCACAAAATGGGTGCCAGATTTGTGTTAATTGTGTGAACTCATCCCATTGGTCACATAACAAACTAGCCACCTCGGACAGCAGTTGTGACTGACTAGCTAACTTTCTAGCCACAGTAGCTCACTGCAAAATGCCAGTAGCACAGTTTACTTTGTGAGGATGCATGGATGAACTTTGCTGTGCTACTACCATGGCTTTGGCTTATCCCTTTTGCAAATATTTGTTTATTTATTTTTAGGAATATCTCGTACCCAACATCTGCACATTATGCTACTTGGTAGTAGCTTTCAGGTGTACTCCTGGACTTCATAATTAAAGGTGGTTCCATATTAGGTCTTGGGAATGTAGAAGAATATGTATTAATACAGGACCAATGTATAATATTTTCATACATGGGAACATTTTATGTTGCAAACCCCTTTTTCTTCTGGTAATACCAAAACATGGAAAATATGGCTATTTCTCACCATTAAACATATATGTCATTCTATATTTGTGAATGATCACTCCTACGTCATTAACACCGGAAACTTTATGCAATTCACTGTGAGGTTGGCAGGATGACGAGTGAGCAGCGAGCCCCGTGGGGAGCCCTGGGTTAACCACTAACAACCAGAGGCTTTCCAGTGCAGACCATGCTGCGCTTTAAACAGCCACTTCGCCAGCACAGTGATGGACGTATGGTGCCAGCCGGGAGGGCTGCGCTTGCTGGGCAGCCACCAATATTCATTGTTCACACATATGAAAGGCGAAAGGGAATGGACAGCTCCAAGAAAATCTATTATGGAGTGGTATTAAAGAAAACACAGTTGGAAAATCCTCAAGGACAAGCAAAAAAACTTCCCTTTTTCCATCCACTTTCTGTCTCTGTCAGCCTCCTTTTCCTTTATCACTCCATCCAACAAAGCTGGGAACACGGTGGAGTGGCAGAAAAAGAGAGAGAAAGTGAAGCCATGTCTCAGTAACAGCGCCGCTCAAGTTCATAATCAGCCAAATCAACTTTATGCTTACTGACGGGCTGTTCCACTGAAAGCTGCACTCCCTGCCAGGGGTGTGTGGGTGAGTTTGAGCCAGCACCACAATAAAAACCATTGTTGCGTTTGTTTAGACAGCCCATCCAAGTTCAGCCCTCCCCCTTTTTTCCCCAGGTTTGCCGGCCCAATAATGGCACCTAATTTGTACGGAAGTCGAGAGAAATCAGCGTAAAGCAAAATCTGAAAGACAAGCTCTTTCTCGAGCCACCTTATTTCCCCGGGCTTGCATCCTGTTGTCGTATGTTAAAGTTCTTTTTGTCCTTGGACACCAGGACGTGTGGTGATTTAAGTGTTGCTGAAACAGAGTGACATTTGGAATTATTGTCTGCCAGGGAAGTGTCTGAGCTGCTTTAAAGTGGTTGCTGTCTGTGTCCTAAACATTGAAGGGAAAGAGATGCAATTAGAGGAGGTGAGAAAGAACTAGAGGAGGGAGATGATAATGTCCAATCACAGAGACAACCCTGGACTACACCTTATCCAGTCCTTCACCCACATCCTCTTTGTCTTACCAGCTCACTGGATCCCATTTTCCCTCACTCTGTCATCCATCCATATGCCCGTGCCAGCTGTATGGAACTGACAGGGCAGCAAGCTGAGTGGGATTTTCCCAGTAACATTAGCCTCTCAGAGGACAAGGTGAGATTGGCGGGCAGGATGACTATCTGTCTAGCTGTCCGTCTGGGTCAGTCTCGCTGTCAGTCCTGCGCCACTTGGCTCCCAACCTCCATGTAGCTCCACTGCAAATTCATATTCATCATCAAGATATATGAGATGCCTCTCCACAGCAGTCTGAAAGAAGAAGATGAATAGGATGAGGATAAAAATGACTCTGAAACTTTCCGTTTGTTTTCCACTCCGTCTCTCACTTATTCCTCTTTCCCACCCTATGAACAATGGCATTGAGTCACTGCCGGCCGTGACCCATCTGTGCCAGTCCAAGCGCTTAAGTCCTCGGGATCAACAAGGTGTGGGAAAAACGCCCCCTGAGACAATATTCGGTCAAATCACAGATCACTGAATTTTCCTCCAATTATCTACCTTTATGTGACAGGTTCAAAGTTATTTTTGTGTTAAAGTAGCTGCTTTGGATCTGTTTGCACAGTGCCATTTCCCAAAACCATTGATACCCAATTAAGGTCTGTAGTCATGAGTTCAATGTGGCCCCAGGGTTGCCAATAGCTGCTTGCTCTCTGTTTTTATGCACAGTTGAATACAGGAACGACGGACCTCTTCCGCCTACAGGGCCAGGCTGAGTGCTCAGTATTGCCACATTAACAGACTGCAGGGGCCCAATGTCCTATTAGGGCCCAGACACATCCTGGAAAGGACACTGCTGATAATATGAAAAGTTATCCCAACTTTTAAAAGGCACAATGCCTGCCTAAGTATAGAGTTACCATGTGAAATAAATGGTCAGATTTGGAAAAAGGTATCCATGTTTTTATTATGTTGCACCTTGACAACTGCAGCAGTCAAGTTCTGCTAAAACAGAACTGCGAAATCTTGTATGAAATTGAGAGTATTTATACCTGTTCCCAACTGCCACACTGGAAGGTGGCGTGAAAAGCTGGCCATCATTGAAGGACTGAAGATATGGTATTGTTTAAATATGGGGAGAATGGTGTACATTTTCTAAAAGTCTCTCCTGGAAGGCATTAATAAGCATTGTTGCACATCCGGTATGGTACCTTTGGAACCAAAAGTAACTCTTCAGACATGGTACCTATACCCTAGCATTTCCACCGCAGACAGTACTCTTAAATGTTGCGCGGTTGTTGTCACTCACTGCTCTGTCCAGCACTCACTGTATTTCCTTATTATCGGTGACACAAAAAAGAGTTAGAGTTTGACAAGTTAATGCTCTGCCTTAAAAGTCGGCAGCAGTTGGCCCAGTGAATGAAGTTATTTTTTCTCCGACTACAACTGCTGCAAGATGCAACAAAACATTCTTTCATTTTATAGTTACAGTTTACTAATAAAACTCTCCATGGTATGAACAGTGGTTACATGAGCTACAAAACCAGCCACAACTCAGCCCTGAGCAGAGTGACCGTCTGCTATTGACCAATCAACAGACTGCAGTGTTCACAGCTCCACCTTTTAGTATCAAAAAGTATGAAAAACACCTTGGCTCCTGTTAAACCTCTGCGCACCCAGATAATCACTGCATAGAGCCAACATGACTGTTGGGTTGTTAGTTTCAGAAAAGTTACAGAAACAATTATACACAGACGATCCCTCATTTGACGTTGAAAAGGTGTGGGGATTGGGGGGTTTCTGAAGCTATTCTACAAGCACTTCTGCAGAACTACATTGGCAGCTTAACACTTTTTCTGGCGTAAGTCCAACTGATCCAGAACTCCAGCAAGGCTTCAAACAAAAACATGGATTACACATTACACCAGTTTTAGCTTCTCTAAATTGGCCGCCTCTCAACTTTGAGATCGATTTTACAATTTTGCTTTGGGGTTTAGGTGGATGGAGTTGCATTATAGGATTAAATGAGCCTTTCCAAAATAGTTGGAACTTTGGACCTCTAATAAAATGGAAAGGGTCAGGCACCCTCCTATTTCCCCCCAATGCACACTCATTTTGTCAGGATTCTGCTTTCTCTGACACAATCCTTTGCTAAAGGTTGGTGCTTGTTTCCTAACAATCTCTTTTTATTCTTCACAAACCTCTCCCGATTTGGATGTCCTGTGGATCACCTTTTTCTTCTGTTATCCTGGCCAGGGACCGCTTTGGTTAACCTTCATTTTGACACAAAATTAGGGCTGTGGCCTTTTAAACTTGTCCAACAGCTTGGACTCACACTGACTGCTCGTTTTCTGAATCATACTCTGTATGCATGACTGGTTATCATCCATTTCACAAACAACAGCACGGCCTTGAACTGGGACATGACAGACTGAGGGGTCGTCTGGGATTTGAACTTGGGACGAACCCTAAAACAGATTAATCTTAGGGGGGTGTAACAAGAGTGTTCATTCTCATATTCAGGAGCAGGATTGTGTAATTCTTTCAGATTTGTGAAATAGTTTTTCAGTACCAAAATTCACAATAACAGTGGTGTAAAGCCATCCATTGAAAATATAGTCATGTGGGTTTATAGTACAACTTGCAAAAAGGAACTACCTACAGTTCTAACCATGAGTAAGTGGGACCTTTGTTGTACAGCACATTGCCTTTGCGATGTAAACTGATAAGTTTGCTTCGTAATGTGCTGTAATGTCTGCAATTTGTTTCCTCCCACACTGGTCATAACCCATCACGCTGGAGACAATATAGGGGCAAATGAATGACCTCATTTAAGCACAATTGTTCCACAGATTTATCACGTCCCAGCACACAAACAGTGCTCTTGAGTCACTTTTGCCTGTCATGTCAGTTTTAGTGATCCCACTGTTCAAGCCCCTGAGCTCAGCAACCTGATAGAGCACACTGCTACAACAAATAGCCCCTAATTCAGTCAAATTATGGATGAAGGGAAATTTTCCCTCACCTTTCTGGTTCAACATAGCCATTCAACATCAGCTGAATTTCAGGAACCTTCAAAGTAGCCCAAACCTTTGGGGCCTTTTAGAGGCTCTGGAGTTTTTATTATAAATCTCCCAGCAAGCTTTCAAGTGTTTCCAAATGTGGGTTACTGTAACACAGGGAAACTGGCTTGTTATTACAACAGTCCTACTGCCAGACAAGATGGTTGATGTTGAATAACTCTGTATAACCCTTGGTCATGTTCAATGAAAACATTCTCACTTTCTACAATATCTGCGCGTGGCAAATGATTTGAAGTCGAGGTTAGGGATGCACCAATTCCACTTTTTCTCTGTTGATACAATTCCAATACATCAACACAGTGTATCTCCTGACCCAGTACCCATTCAGTACCACTTCTTCCTTTTCATACCTCCACGCTGGAGATAGACAGTCCTGGAGGCATCATGTTATTCAGGTTGTTAATCTTTCTGTCCTTCTATCCCATTCTCGTGAATCTGATATCTCAAGAACGCCTTGAGAAAATTTCCTCAAATTTAGCACAAACCTTCACTTGGACTCAAGGATTAGAATTTGGTTGTCAAAGGTCAAGGTCTAAGGTCATTTTGACCTCACAAAATCTGTTTGTGGCCATGACTCAAGAATCCATATGCTGATTATGACACAATTTCACACAAATGTCTAATAGGTTAAATGATGAAATGTTGACATTTTTGTATGTGTGAAGCGTCCCTGTTTTAGAACCTTCTCTGCAGCAACGTCTATATTTAAAGCATCATCTTGTGATAAAGCTACATATGAGTATGGACAGGCATGGATTTAACCTGCAAGTTGACTGGCTGGCAGAGCCATTCAACCATGAGGCAGTAATTCTAGTTTCCAAATTCAAAATCTGTATACTGTACCACTGTTATGACAGGTTTATTGGTAGGTTAATGAATGTCTTGTAGATGTCGGTGTGGTTTAGACAGGTGGTAGGAGGCAGGGTCAGCACTGACCACTTGGGGGTTGGTGGTATTGACCCTTTAGCCGCTATTAGCTGCACCTGGAGAGAGAGCTGTAGAGGCCTTTGAGCTGAACAAAATAGGCCACGAGGAAGACGCCAGAGGCAAGACATTCTGAAGACAAAAGGGGACTGAGAATGCATTTGAAACGCCACCACGAATTATCGATGTAAATACACATTTACTCTGAGTAACCATGAAGAGCGAGCTGGACAACTGGTCTGAGGAGTGACCAGCAGCGTTGCCCAGTCCGAGCATAGCCCTGTGCGTAGTGGGAGACTTGCTTGACCTCTGGAGCCCCACTGGTGTTTCCTGAAAGTCACACTACAATGCATTAGTAGGCAATTTGACATTACACGACTCTACATTTCAACACAAAAATAACATGATCACTTGAAATAAATCCATTTTAAAAACTTTAACTAAAAGGGAACATCCCAAGTGACCCAATGAATTATATTCAACTTACACACAAATGGTGTATGTTAAGCTTCTCAGCATGTCATTATGGTTTTCTTAGCAAACACTGTACATTTATTTGCTACTTGACTTCACTGACCCGAGAGCCATGTTGGAAAATGTTCGATAGGTCCTCGTTTGGTTCTGGTGCCGTTTGGTCCGATGCAGGAGCTCTCACACTGACAGCCCATACAGAGCTCATTTTAAACAGCAGGGCTGACCTCAGAGTTATGGCTATGGGATGTGGGTACGGGCTAATACCCACTATGCTAACTATACCCCTGATGGAAAAGTGGCAGGAGAGAGGGAGACTGGGTGACTGTGACATTTGATTTGTTCTGCCATACTGATACCCCCACAATCTCATGGTTTACGAAATTACAGCCCTCTGCTTTTGCTCTGCTTCATTATCCCCGTCCCACAAACACACACACATTTCATTTTTGATTCTCACACACTGATGAGCGATGTATAGAAGAAGAGGAAGGAAGGATACTATGTATGTAGGAACAATCTATGGTGATTGCATTCTTTTCAGCACTTCAAGAGAACTTTTATGACATGTCGTCTTTAATTTGATGTTCTTTAAATTTCTGAAGAAAATACTCAATCAGTACAAATATTTGAAAGCTGCTGTATATTCTAATACATTTTTGGTCATGTCTGTGTGTAACCGAGCTTTGGTAATAACATGGCTCACCAGCCAAGCAGCCCAATAACAGCACAAAATGCCACTGAGACCAGCCAGCCAGCCACCAAGCCGGCTCCGGCTCACACACATACACGTACTCACACACACACACACACACATACAGAGGCACGTGGGGACCCTGCACACGTAACACACTCCTGTAGCAAAGGTACATTGTGCTCCTGTGGCAACTTCACAAATAGACTTGTTTTCTTCTCACTGGAAAACATGACATCGCGCCAAGCAACGCTCGCCACCCTCGGCCCTTTCAACCACACCCACCCACCCTCCTATCCACCCATGAAATAAGATGTTTATTGCAGAAGATAGAGGCGATTTGAGCGGGGCGGGGCTGAGGCGTACACTCTTTAAATGAGGATTTGTTTTGGGAGTGTTTAGAGAGGAAGCCAATAAACACCTTACAGCTCCTCACCACAGAACAGATTTCAGTAAACACCACACATTTTCAGGCATCCTGTGAGAACTCGTGATCGTGATCGTAAAGTAGGTCTTTGAGGAACCTTCGCGGCTCCTCTTTGTGAGGAACCTTTAAAGGTTTTTCTGAGCACTTTTCCTTCTCAGAGTGGACAGGACACTGCGTTCTGTTCCAGGACTATTAAGAGAACAGAGAGTTTCCATCAGCAGTCACACGTCAAGATGCTTTTTACGAGGGCACTTGCTGTGGATTGGTCATCGTTGTTTTTGCAAGGATATTGGGGGCTGCTGTGAGGCATTGGAAAGCTTGATTAGTGTGTGTGTGCCTTCATGTGTGTGTATCCGCAGCTACATGGCTAAATAAAGCATCCTACAAGAAAGAAGCCTCTTCTTGTATCATGTTTTTTGATATGTGTAACCTCATTTAGCTACCAAGCTGATGGAATTCAAAATAAGTGCATAATTTGCAGCTGCTGTAATGAATTGGATTTAGATTAAATTGCTTTAATTTTTATCAGTGAGTAAAATAGAGAAGCAAAAACGTAGGGCTTCCTGCTAGATTTAACCCTACAAACAGATCAATTCTTCAGTAGAACGTATTAGTTATTTCAAAGAAGAAGAACGTAAAGAATGAACCTGTTATTTCTAATTTGCGTTGCTTGGTACTGACCTGTTGTATGAGTCACCTACAAATAGCTTACCTTTCCCCACATAGGAATAAAAAAAGCCTTTTTCGACACAACAGCCAAAATACACGGAACACAGACGCGGCATGACACATCTGCTGCAGCATGCCTGCAGCAGAGCGCGTTCATTATAATCAACTAAAACTGCAACACTGACCACAGGCATCATCTAGCTCTATTTTTACATGGCTAGTCTATTTTATTTTCCCTTGTCTGCACATGGATCTGCAGCCTTCATACAGGTAAAAAAATACATAGAACTATGTAAAAAAATAAGTATAATACTTAGGATTCAGATGAATACGACATTGAACCAGGGGCAGTGCAAAACAGAGCAAGCATGTGGGTGACACTTCAAATTAAAATAAATAAATCAAATCAATGCATCCTGTAGTTAAAACAGTCCAGTTAATTATTCAGTACTATTTTATATAGCCCACATTTCCAAACCTTGCTTAGTCAACTACATTATGGCAAAACTTAATACAGAAGCTGGCAGCACTTGGCATCCTTTGCCCCATGTATTTTGGCCGTTAGATTTACATTTCGATATGTTACCAAAGTCATCTGCAATTAAAATGTAATTATTCAGTAAAGTTCAAAGTGAAATTAATAACCGATTTACCTGAGGTTTGACTACACTGGATTTGTTTTAAATTCTGTTGGCATGAATAATTTGATGAAACAACTCATACAGTTCAGTAGCTGCTGGAAAACTCTGCAAAGCTGCCTTGGGTTCTTAATCAGGCCGCAAAATGAAGTTTTGCTGGGACTGAAAAATGAAGCCGATGTGGAAGTGCCAAAAACTGCAGTTCCTTTTATGGCCACTTGAGGCTGGCTCCAGAGAACCAGCCCCAACAGACCCCCATGTTAAAATGCCCAACTTTACAGCAGAAACAAACATATTAACAGCCTGGTATGAAAAAAACTGTTGGTGTCCATCGCTAATGTCAACACAGTGACAACTGTACGAGGGGTGAATTTTCATATAAGTCAGCTCTTTACATTTTATCAAGGCTTTAAGTTACACACATTTAAGGGCAGGCCACTTGAGCGACAGGCAGTTCATGAGGCGGCGCTACAGTCAGTGAATCTATCCTTTACTCCTCCACAGCTCCACCCTTTTGTCCAAATTTGTATGCTTCTGGCTCCAAACAGCAGTCCACAAACCAGTAGGTCACTGGTTCCCAACTGGTCCAGCGACAGGGTCCAGACTTCTCCTGAGTCATTAGTTTGAGGTCCCGCAGTTGAATACATTTAGTGTCAGACTTCCATTCGGCCATGATGCTAACATCTTGTAAATGAAACATGCCCACAATGGTGCAGAACCATCTTATAGCATTTTTGGTGCACTGATTATGCTAAGGTTTAAATCTCATGACCTTCCACCTACTTGTGTACAGGAGGCATCTATCGAGTTAAAACAAGCAACTTGTGACCTGTTTGTGCCATAATGAACGTTTACCGAATCAGACTTAGAACACTCTCAAGACAGTTTGACAAAGGAAAGAATGAGATACAGTACAGAATAAGATTACACAAAAATTATTGCATGAAGCCCAGGAAAGGCTGGACTATAAATTAACAAAGGAGGGTACTTTATGGCTGAAAAGGGGAGTGAAAGGAAGAAGATAAAGGGAGTATTAGCAACGATATAAAAGAGTAGGTGTTCTCATCCTTTAGAGCTCCCTTTTTCAAACAATACTTAATCTTTATTTTATTTTACAGTCTCTTTGCTGGCTTTTTAAGTCACTGCCCAAACTGTGTGACAGCATGCTAGTTTATAGCTACATATCAGCTAAAGGCTGCACGTTTACACACTTTTATATAATCTCAATTAGTCCCTGTGGCAATGGCGCTCAGTTCTGGATCTGACCTAACTTAAGAGGCCAATTCCTGTCATGTGAATCCATGCTTAACTGGGCTGAGACTAAAGCCTGATCCAAAACCACCGGGGTCATGGAGGTAAAATGAGATCAACTTGTAAGAGCCGAGTTGTGGCATCAAACTCATGTCTTTTACTGTGCAGATATGACGTACAGTCATATGCAGCCATTTAAGTATCCTTCATTTTACTATGCTAGCTGAGCTTGCTGCACTTTTGCTCCAATCTCAAGAGTCTTGTTTGTCAGACATCATTTTGTTCCCCTGTCAGGGGTCGAAAGGAGAGCAATGAATAAAACCAGCCTTCTACAATGACAACCACCACACAGAGACATGACTGTGGACACACACATGGCTACACACACTTTCACACAATTTATTTGACCTTAGCACACTCTTGTCGACAATTTTGTTTGCACTCCAGCTCCTCCCCTCCGGTTCCTTGCGCAAACAGTGAGGCACGGACCAACGCAACCCAGCATGACAGGAGCCGGTAGAATGGTTATAGAGGAGGAGGAGGAGGAGGAGGAGGAGAAGAAAACAAACAAATAGCAAGAGAGGCAGAAGGGCCATGACTCTTGACAAAATGTCCAACAGATGTTGTGGGTCTTCTTCCAACTCCATGTCTGATGGCTTCATGTGTTAGCGCACTTCCAATGGGGGGAAAAGGTTAGGGGTGCTTTCACAGTATGGTTTATTAAAATTAGTTTGATTTGTTTAGGCAGGTAATGAGTTGCCCATGAAGACATGAGGTAAACAACAATAAACACTGCCGAAATTCTCATTCTATTCATCTAAACTTGTTGGAATTGGAATGGTTTATTTAGATTTTCTTGTTGCCAAAAGTTCCACGTTGGCAGGACGACAGATGACAAAACTCTGTCTAATAAATGAGCTACTTGTGGGTCCATGAGATTTTTGTTTACAAGTCCTGCTTCACTTGTATCAAGGCAATCTGAACCTTAACAAACCCAATAATTTAAAACAAGACCAAAAGTCACAGCAGTACTAACAGCTCTGTGAGGCTGTTATTGGGCACAGCTGTGATGAGCTAACTGTTAATGCTGTACCTGCTAAACGTCAGCATGGTAACATGCCCATGCTGACGTTTAGCAGGTATACAGTTTACAGTGTTCTCCATCTTATTGTAATTTGTTGCTTGTTAACATTTGCTAATTAGCACTAAACAGAAACTAGCTAAAGCTGATAAGAATGTCATTGGTTTTCAAGATATATTGTTGAAAACTAAAGTATTTCCAAAATTGAAAGTCTGACCTGATGATGGCCTTTGAGGAAAAGAAAAGGGAACACCACATTCATCACGATTCATCCTCAGTGAGGCAGAAATGTTTATACCAAATTTCATATCAATATAGTCAATGTCTAGTTATAGTTAGGGTGTGTGGTCAACGAGGGCCAAAACCGTCCTTTACAGCAGCCTGTAAATGCAAGGAAAGCACGTTTTTTAAACTCACACATGAGACGCCAAACATTCCCTGAGTGTTAAAAGCCTGGCTGCTGTTCTCACTCATTACTGGATCAATATAAAGTTTGTTAACCCCACTAATCATTTGACACAAACATATGGGACAATAGGGTCCAGGTAGAAAAATACCCTTTAACACTGGGTATTTAAGTTTATTTGACGTGCAGAAAGCTAACTCTTTAGCATGGTAGCAAATGCTTGTTTAACCCTTGGTGTGAAAGTATGTCACGTTTTGTGGGTCCTCCTTCAAATACCAACTGTATCTATAGTTGTTGAGACATCCGACTCAAAATAACAAATCTAAACCTTGTGGTGGGGCTTGAGGACAGGTCAAGAGGATTCATCCTTGGGGACCATGATAGTTTATCTTGGTATGTTTTATAAAAGCATTTCAGTTCACTTTCACCAAAGTAGTGGAGCCACACTGCCAGCATGGCTAAAAATAAATTCTGCTATCCTTCAGACCAAAAGCAACAAATATGATCACACCCTAAGTAGCAGATGTTGCATCACCATGAGTACACACATAACCTCATGTACTTGAGTTCATGTCATGAGATAGTGTTAACTCAATACAGTCACCATGTGTTTGAGTAACCAAAGCAGACTGTAATATTTAGTTATTAGGCTTCAGAGTCTGTCAATAAAGGGACTCGCTCTGCTCCACAGTAAGCAGGCTTAGCACCCCATCACACACTCTGAGGTGGATGGACCTGATTCCTATCGATCCAGAGGGTGGACGTGTGTGTTTGTGTGTCAGGGGCCATAAGCTAACAGAGGGATCAGACCTCAATCATGTGAGCTGGCTTTCACAGCTCAGCTCATGGTATCAAACACCTCAGGGGAAATATGAGGGATTTCATTTAAGGGTAACCGAGAGAGGGAGTTTATATGGGTGTTACACATGTACGCTTCCAGTTTAAAAGCCTTCCATTTGAAACTACAGCACACTGCTTCAGGGTGTGGCTATGGCAACGGGTGGAAAGCTTAAAAATGTCCTAAAAACGTTCCACGAGGATTCATAAGGTGACAAAGCTCATAGGGTGACCTAAAGTGACGGGAGGGTTTAAGGAGAGCTATCCGGTTTGAATCTGACTTTGATCCTGTCGTCTTATCCAGCCCTTCCTCTCCCTCTTTTCTTCTCCACCTCTACCTCATAGTCACCTCATCATCTTGTTATAGGCTTCAGCAGGCTTTGGGTTGCCGGACATGTGTAAGACGCTGCAGCTGCAGGTCGGAGAACACACACTTTTTAACTCTCTTGACTTCTCATCCTGTGTGCCCTGAAGAAGATGATATTTCAGGGAGAGCTTTCTGCAAAGCATATCAGCATTTCTTTTGTTGACCTTCCAGAGGACACTGTATCCTCTGCTTTTCTCTGCTGCTTTTCTCTGCGGTTTCTCCACCTTTCACCCTCTGGTATTTTCCTCCTTCAGACTCTCTCTCCATGATCTATTTTCCTGTCTCCTCATCCCCAGGCTCCCCTTCTTTCCCCCTCTCCCATGGGGTCTCATCTTCTCTACTGTATCAGCCATTCATTATATTCCACACTCCTAAGATAATGCTGCCTTCACAGTATCTGCTTAATGATCATAAGATGCATCTCTGTGCTCAGCATCTCGGATGTAACCACGGCTGACGGCTTACGATTATTCTTTTTGAGCTACCCTTGCAGCTCTTCTCCGTCCTTCAGAGAATGTTTGGGAAAAAAAACTTGCCTCTATCTCTTAGTTATCATTGGAAATGACAAAGAATATTTTGGGAGTGTTCATGCAGGACATATGAAGGATAAACTCCCAAACATCTATCACTGCACCTTCCAAAAAAAGGCTGTGTTGCTCAACGCCGAGACAACATAGTTTCGAAACAGGGGCAATTAGAAGTGATAAAGTTATTGGCGAACCAAGAGGTTTCCCGTAATTAAAATTAGGCATTGGCACTCACCGTCGCTAGTATCAAGACTCATGTGAAGGCTGTTATTGGCAACGCATTGTTCACCACAGATTGGAGTTCGGAAACTCGATCGTCCGTTGGACTGTGAAACAACATTTTAGCAGAGAAAGAGGTGGTCAGTGAAGCGAATAATATCCATCTTTTGGACACACACGAGTCTCTGGCCGACATTAGTGCATGTACATGCATATACACCAACGCACACTATTTCATACTATTGTATTCATTCTATTCTACCCTGTGGAATTAAGGTGATGTCCACACAGTTTTCCTCTTATTTTATCAGTAATTGTCTGAGGTTACCTTGACATCTTTTACTCTGGCTGATTGTGCTTTTGGGGATAACCACAGAGTCTTGTTTTCCTTCTCAGTTTGACCCTCAGCTCTCTGCCAGTGTTTTGCACAAAGCTCAAAAAGCTAAGGGTTCATTTGGGGATCATAAAAGGTATGAGGGGATTGATTACGCGTGGCAGTGATTATAAGGCATGTGCCAAATGTTTCCGAGAGTGAGGCGGTTTTCGTTTCAACCAAGCGGCTGATTTCGCAGATTAGTAGACTACACCTTTTTTATGGGAATGGGAGAGACAAATTACTGGAAGCATCTGCTGTGCTGTTTGGTTGTTAAGATGCGTGCATATGTGGGGTTGAAGTTATAATTCTGAAAGCTGCACTGATCAATATTATCTTTTTTTCGCATAGTAACAAATGACTCTGTGTGATGTGGAAGGAGTTGTTCCTAGGGACAAAGTCATAGTGAATTATCACCCAACTCAGCAGTTCCTCTCAGTTCCATAAATCATTTTAGCGTCTTTCAGCTCATTGTTTTTGTTTTCTGACCCACAATTTTGACGGCTTTCAATAATCTCATTTCCAGCAAGCATCTGTTTATAGCCAAATGCCTACACAGCACCAACCTGTTCACATTCCCAAGGCATCAAACACTGACACTTTGTCACAACCCCCAGCATTTTATAGTGACGCACAGGGCACCTTTTAATGTGTCTATGTGATGCACAGCTGGAACACATTGTAACATCTAGTAAATGTTGTAAAATGGTCACAGTTAGATTTAGGCAACAAGTATTTGGCTTGTTTAGAAAAATGAACATTTTGGGGTTTAGGTAAGTATGTTTGTTACATAACAGTCACAACAGTGACTTTTGGTTTTATACAAGACAAATAATGTTACATAATGCTATATAAGGTTACGTTGCGTTAAAACATTTACTTTTGCTCTCAGCATCAAGTATTGCTGTGGTTAGGTTTAAATGGTGGTAGGTAAAACCCCAGTGCGTCTCATAAAGACACTAAAGGGCACATTTGGTTTCAGTATCACATGCTAAGGGGTGTGACAAAGCCTCAGTATTTGATGACCTAGGAATGAGAATGAGCTTGACAGCCCATTATTGAGTATGTTTGTTACACTAAGAGTCACAACAGTGACGTTTGGTTTTACACAAGACGTCAGCATGTACTTTTACGATACGTTACATTACGTTAAAACATTTACTTCTGGTTTCACACAAGACGCTAACTCTGGTCTCCTGGGTGAAGTCTGGTTTTGTTTGACCCATCCACCACCCCTCTCTTCCACCCTACGCAGACTTTTTCACTCTCTTTACCACATCGGTTGCTCTCAGCATCAAGTATTGCCATGGCTAGGTTTACATTGGAATTAGTTAAAACCCTGGTGCGTCTCATAAAGACACTAAAGGGCGCCTTTGGTGTCAAAGTCTCAGTATTTGATGATCTGGGAGTGAGAACAAGCTGACAGCACCAAATGACAAAGAAAACAACTCTCTGGTGAACATATTGGTACTTTTAGCAGCTAAGGAGTCAGGTATTTAATTCAGGAGTTGGTGGAGACCAAAACAGAGCTAACGAGAATGAATACAGGACTTAAATGTATTGGGTGGTGGTGGAAATATGACTCCAAATGAATGTTAAAGTTGCTCGGTGTCTCTTGAATGTGTGAAAAGGTGACTGTTAACTTATTTTGATTTCATCAAACCTCACTTCTCATTTAATTTGTGTGCCAGCACAAGAGATTTACCGATAGGTAACAATCCAAATTTGTGCTGCAAAACAAAAGCAGATGAGTATGTGACACAGAGGATAACAGTGGACCCTTATGTTAGTATTAATGTGTCTTATATCTACAGTTGTTGTATTTGTTTGTAACAATGTAGATGCATTCCCAGATCTCAGCTGTTACTTTGGTGTGTACAGTATTATCACAACCAATAGGAATGGTTGCCAAAACTACAGAAAACAGGACATGAGTTGTAATGAATTAAAATGATCCCCTAAAGCTAAAATAATCCTGCTTTTCTTTGTCAGCCGTTCAGCCAGTAATAGCTCTCTGTACCTCTGGACAGGCGCTGTAAAGGAAAGGTTCGCCAGGGGAGGGAGAGAGTTATTATAGGCTTTAAAACTCAATGTTCAGTATCACCAGGCAGTTGTTCACCCACAGCAATTAGCTTCTCCTCTCTGTCTCTCTCTCTGCTAACAGGGTGTTTCTGGCCTACAGCAGCTTGGCTCACAGCACACTGGGTAAAAAGACACACAGGAGAGTCAGGGTGGGGTGGACGGAGGTGTTAAATACAGCCATGTAGCCATGAAGTGCGTGTGAATGCGCGTGTTGTGATTGCAAAAAGCAGCCCAGAACCGGGGGATAGAGCCAAAGAGGATTGTGGGGGATTTGTATTCATTTCCACTCATTTTTCACTTGAGGGAGGATTTAGAGGAAAGGTTGAAAGAGTTTTGCGGGGTGCAGGGTCAGTTTAAAGTATCTTTTTTGGCTTTGTGGTTAGCACAGTTCCATGATGGTGCAACCAGGGATTGAATGGCCCATGGCTGTGGTTTGAAAATCATGTTTGTTCCGTTGTGATAACTGGAAAGAAATGATTGCCAAACTAATATTTTCTTGAAACCAAGACCAGAGGGGGTTATTTAATATCTCCCAATATAACAAACACTATGATTAAGTGCAACTATGGTGAGCACTGTGTGTCTGCATGGCTAGATATTATTACCCAAGGACTAACCACATTTGAGGTGCCATGATCTCGAGGAGTTGCTCTAGAAGTGGTGGTCATGACAACTTGGGCCTTTAAAGATGTTTCTTGAGGGTGGTAAGATGAGTATTACCTTGGGTTATTTTACAAAACATCATCCTGAACTAAGAAAAAAAAAAAAGCAAGGGGCAAGGAAAGTATGAGGGTGATGAGACGCCAAAGAGACAAACACGAGGGAAGGAAAAGGAAGAAGCTGTGCAGTTGTTAGGGTTCACGGTTAGGGTCAGCAGGTTGAACTGTAATCAAGTTTTAATGTGAACACATCTCTGCAGCTGACTGACTGGAGCATCATTTACTATCGCGCACACATACACACACACACACACACACACACACACACACACACACACACACACACACACACACACAATTGGAGTGCTTACCATAATCAGCATCTCACCACAATCACCAATCATATCAGTGGCCCTGCAATCACTGCAGCAGCACTCCAACCAGTCGAATGATGGATGAGCGATGATGTCATCAGGATGTTATCATCTGGTTGGCTAATAACAGGAAGTTTACGGAGCAGAGGTCGCGGCCTTCAGGAGATTGTCTGCACCTTCATACTGAAATTGACATTACAGCATATGATTTGAGTCCATGTGTACAGGAAGGACATTTTCATACTGTGTGTGCGTGTGTGTGAAGGTGAGTGGAAAACAACTCTTTTTTTTTCTTTTTTTTTGTGAGTGAGTGTTTGACAAAGTAATCTTAACTCACCTCCAACTAGTATTTTTTTTACCGGAACCCTCAACCACATGCCATGGTCTTCATCTGAGGGCTGTACCACGAAACGAAGTTTGACAGAGACAGGCTCTCTTTGTCTTAACTTTTAACGTGATATTGATAGAGCAACAAAAGCCTATAAACCTAACAAAACTTTAATGACAGTGTTTTGACAGCTCTCAAAGGTACAGATAAATGAGGTCCCTCACGATAGGGGGCGTCAAATCAGAAAACCCCTCTATGTTTGTTTCGGATAGTATGGATAAACAGCATATTTTGTCTTTTAAATTTGAGAACTTTATCATTATTTGGGCAGGAGTGACACATTTTTCTTCACTGTAGTTTTGCCTTCTGCTACGATACAAAATAAAGTAAAGGTGGGAGGCACAGTGGTAAAAATTTACCAATTGGTGGCACACATGAATTTATCTATATTTTTTTTTCTTTTTATCGTTTAAGGACAGAATGAAATTAAATATGAATCTGGCATGTGAAAGGAGAAAAAAGACCCCCTGCCCTGCTCTCCCAACATGTTTAGACCTTTTGATTAAAAAAAAAAAACATAACCCTCCTTCTTTTCTGCTCTTCCTGCCCACCAAATAATTTTCACACAGTCCCTAAAATGTGCTCTAATTTCTTATGTTATCTTTGTAGCCTATATTAATATGAAGATTGCATTATAAGGGCCCCAATGAGCCTGTCACACTGTGGCTGATGACCATAACAACAATACAGGGACCCTTCCTCACATCACACACACACACACACACACACACACACACACACACACACACACACACTGAGAGGCTCATTAATCAACGTCAGACCTCCCTCTTCTCCCTTCATCTGTCCATCCCTCACTGTCCTCATCCATCTCTCCCTGCCACTCTTCTGTCTATTACTTTCACACTCTGTCCTTCAGTTTCTGCGTTATTATCATCAGGCAAACTTTAATTGTTTGCACTTTCTCGAGTGAAGGGCACGCTGCAGATTCAACATTAAACACAGATCTGTCATTTTCAACTCTGAAGCTCTGTTTGGCAGCAGAGCAGCACAACAATGTCTGAAGAGGGGACATTAATGGAAATGACGGAGGAAGTCATCATCACTTTGTACTTATTGTGCTAATTGAGTAAGAGATGAATGTAAATACTGTTTTTTAATATGCTGTTTTGAGAACGGATTTGAGTCTGATCCTTCACAGATGCTTCCCTGTCCAACTTTTAACATGATGTTTACCCAACAGCTGCTGTGCTGTCACTCCATCTCCAGGAAGAACAGTGTGGCAGGTGCAGGACAAATGCCTGAGGAGTGACAGCTACAATCTGTACAAGTGTGCAGCGCCACATAATGAGAGGCCTCAGTGAGAGAGACAGTAGGCAGGCAGTTTTGATTAATGACCGTTGTTTGATCTGACATGTTATAGAGCCACTTCTTGTCAATATATGCATTCAGGAGAAAATCAGGAGTAAGGCAGCATGTGGTTGTGTCTGACAGGTTCCCCAGCAGAGGTCACTTCAACCAGCACACTGCACTCCCCATCTGTCTGCCCTGCCTGGATGATTTACAGAGTGGAGTTCACTCGTGTTAATTGTGCTGAATATGAAATTCGAACAGAAACCGCAAGTTTTCTTTAGACCAAAAGCAACACGGAACTGATCCTTCCAAGTATTATCTGTGTAGCCAAAGCCTGATATAACTGAATCCTCTGAGCTCTCTTGCTGTAAAAGCACATCTATGGGCCACATGGTTGCACCGGTTGACATACTCCTTCATTACAATGAATATGAACACTATGGTTTATTTTGAGTCAGTCCCATGTACACCCTCCAGCTGCCACACCTACTCACAAGAGTACCACATTCATGACTGAAATGGTCCGCTACAAATACAGTCTTTACTCCTGTTTGGGAAACATTATTTAAAAACCACAGTCCCCTGCTGTTTTAGGAAATAATTTAGCTGTTTAACATTTAAAATATGTATTTATTACTGGCTTTTAAAGACTGATGTCTCACTTAGCTTGAGGCTAGGAGGGGAAGTTGTAATGTACTGGTTTCAGTAAGATTTGTGGATATCATGTCATCGATAATTTTGTTATGTGATTTATAGCAAAACAGAATTCTTACATTTTTTTTGTCTACAAATGAATCAATATACTGGTCTTGCAGAAACACACATGACATATATATTTCAGTACTCCCTGTTAGGTGCCTATATGTGAAATCCCATAAGCAGTTATTCAAAACGCCTGAATCTTCTATTTTACATACAGTGTAGTGATGGGTCAAGGCCCTTGGATAAAAGAGGTATTACAATGCTGTAAAGATGGTCTTTTCATAAAGCTGGGCTGTCTATACAGTAGACAGATACTTTTGAAATTGGTGCTACATGACCAAAGAGAACAGACCAAAAGGGCTGTGGCATTTGTTCTTGCTCAAGAGGTAGAAAACCTACACTGTCAGAGTGCACTGCACTGCACCGGACTAATAATCTCAAATAAATAGTGAAACAGTGAGCTCAGATATTTTTTCTGGAAACATTTAAGGCAAGATATAGGCAACCCAGTAACATAATCTTGGCTGATATTTGATCAGTGTTGTGTGGTTTGACAGTTTATTTTGAGTTTTGTTTTTTGGTATTTAAGGCCCTGAACACACAGAAAGTGTTTTAGCAGCTGGAGGCGTAGTTTTGTAATCGTTTTTAATGAGAACGAAGCTTTTTGCCTGCAGTTTTTGCATTGCGATGTGCTTCGCGTTTCTGTGCTGTAGGCAACTGGTGTTCTTGCCGGAGCGCTCTGAACTCTTTGAGTTTAAAAAACTTCAACTCAGAGCAGAAAAGCACCCCGAGACATCTCTTTTTTGGTAATGTTTACAGTTGGTAAACAATAGAGGAGAAACTGGTGGTAGCAGTTGCTGGATACTGAGAGCTATACGGCCCAACGACAGACAGCAGGTTGTCAAACTGCCCCTGAGTCATCCTAAAATATGCCTGGAAATAGCTGGAATTGCGATGAAGCTCCTGGACCAACTGGTGGTACTCCCCGTGATCCACCCTCTTTTTTAGGGTCTCATGTACCCACACAGATCTCTGTTTCCCTGTGCCCAACAAACTATTTACTGACAGCCTCTCACTCTCAACCAGAGCTACCCCCTGCCCGTCCATTTTGCTAACTAGGTACTAAATACAGGGGGGAAATGGGAAAATTGATGGGGATGGGGTGGTTGCTCAGCAACAATAAAAAGCCGTAGCAAGCTTTTTTTGTTTTTTACTAGATTTTATTAGTATGGTTAGTTTGGAACTCTTTCTTCTCGTATTACAGCCAAACAGTACACTAAAATATGTTCCTGAAGACATTATATGGAAGACATAGACAACACAGCTACACAATCTAGGTTTATTTGATCAGCATTACATAGTTTAACAGTTTAATTTGAGTTTCATGTGAGTTAGAGACAGAGAGAGGGCCGGCTCTCTCTCATTCCACTTCTATATTCTTCGTGTCTGTGGTTGCATACATATGAAAATGAGGACATACAATCTGTAGTTCGAGCAACAGCCCTGCCGAGCCAGTAAAAATCTGCTGGATGATGTGTTTAGCTTCAACCAGCGCTTTGAGGGATTTGGCCACTGCTCAGCTTCACTATGAGCATATAGAGATTGGGAAAACGAATGGAGTCAAAACAAGTAAAAACAAATGCAGTTTTCTTCCTGTACTCCTCATGAAGCCATAGAATTTCTGATATTAGTCGGCCCGAAAAAAAAAGAGACTCTTTCAGAACCTGAGAAACGCTGTTGCTGACAGGACATCTGTTTCTGAGAACGGTGGCAGCCATGACAGAGGTCAGCGTTGGTGTGGACTGAACAGATGGACACTTCCATGGCACACTGTGTTTAAGTGTCTGGTGTGAATTCTCGGTTTGTTATCAGGACATTTGGGGCTTTGTGCCATGTTTCAATTTCAGATTTGTGATTGACTTTCATGGCAGGTGAACACACACATTATAGCATATTAGCTGATTTCCCGAATTTCCCATACTTGAGGAAAATGTCAACTTGTATGTAAGCCATCCAAAACATGTATTACTATTCGACAGTATTCCTTCCAGCATCTGATAGACAACCAGACACACAAACACACGCATGTGTATGCATCTGTTTCCTTCTCTTACAAGACCCATCCTCCCCTCTCTCACTCGGTCTTGAAATTAAATCAAGAAGTTGCCGAGCAGTGACGGGCTGACCCACCAAAGTGCCCCCCCACAATGCCAGCTGTCAATCACGATGACTAATGAGCAGTTGATTACATCATTGGCCCTCTAATGGTCAACTGGGGACCTCGAGGAGGACGTGGGGGGGGGTTTAGAGGCAGAAACAGTGACAGAGAGAGAGGAAAAAACAGAATGAGTGAGTGAGAGATAGAGAAAAAGAAGGGAAGGGAGAGACAGACAAAGACATGGGGGAGATAGTATTTATGTTAGGGAATAAAAGGGGAGTATAATGAGCAGGATAATGAGCCCGGGACATCCCAGCGCAACATGCAGACGAGAGATGAGAGATCTGGTTTCCACTCAAAACCGCTGGGGGTTTCCTGACTGAGGAAGGGAGAGAAAGGGAGGCTGGGGGGGGGCTGAGAGCAGGCCAGAGGAGGGAGGAGGGTCTGTGCATCCCAGAATTCCTTCGCCCTCCTCCTCACATCTCCGCTCCCTTCCTCCATTCCCCCTCTGCATGTCCTAAACGCTCTCTGGCTGCTGAGTGGGTGTTGTTTTGACAGCTGACCTGCTTATACTTAATGCTAGCTGCTACTAGCAACCATCCTTAGTCGTCTTCACACTTTTCCACATTCCCCACAACGCTTGTCATGATACTGACCTCTTCTGTTTGTCTTTAGAAAGACGATAATAATAGAGTTTTTCATCAGCCTTTCTCTCCTTTCACCACACACTTTCTCAGAACTCAGTTTGAAGAGCCGTGTCGGCTTCCTGTGTGGTGATTGAAATAAATCCAGCAGATTTCCAGTGAAATACAGCCTTTAATGTTCATTATTGCCTCATGTTAAGTTGTTACACATGTTTGATAAGGATGAAGCCCTGTACCCAGTATAGGGTTGTAGGTTGCGTGACAGAAATATCCATTAACCCACTGTGTCCCTTTTGTTTTGCTTCAACTCATGACTGCTGCCCCTCTTTGTCATTGCCGTGTGTCTGTGTTTCACATCAATGTTCAACACAATTTCCTTTTACATTGGAACTGATGCACCTGCAGTTTGGGCACAACTGATACAGCCTCTTTTAGCCTCCTCTCTGTGAGAAGACATGTTGAGCATATAGTCAGAGGAATTATACTAAGGGGACAAAAGTGTATTCATGTTTGTTTTTCCAGTGCATCTCAAGAGCTGCAAAGATTTGGGAAGTTAGACTAACAAATAGCTGAAAAGTGAGGCTTTGAAGGATGGTTTTTGCATGTGGCAAAATGACAACACAGCCGAATCTGTCAATTTTTGTTGCCTTCCTGTGTTGAGGTTGCTTGCTCTCCCTGTTCCTGTGTTAGTTTCCTGTCAGCATGGCAGTTGTCTCCCACAGTACAAAGATACTCACACAAGTTCATTGCCAAGTGTATATCAGGATTAGGTGTGAGAGGCTGTCGGTACAGTGATGTTGTGCATGTTCACACTTCACTAGATCACGCTCAAAATTCATTTCACACAAATGAAAGTTTCAGGTTCTTGGCTCAAAATTTAGATTTGAACTAAGTTCAGAGTCCCCAGAAAATGAACTAGTCTACGTTCATTCTATGTTCTTCAGTTTTTCTTCTATTTTACTACCCAAGACTGGTCGGATACTTTAACTCAGTGTGTCATTTCACATTCATCTTCGATGTGCCTGATGTTCAGACTTGCTCACCAGACCATAAAAATGTGAGATTTCTTCCTGTTGGAACCTGAGGACCTGATTTCTTCTTCTTCTTTCTTCATATGAACTGGCTTCAGCAGTACCAGTCGCTGCATTGTCTGTTGCACTAGCCATGCAGGTGTTATGTTGGAGTCTGTTCCCCTGTCGGACAGTGTTCTACTCCTGATAAAATACACAGCACCTCCCTCTGTGGATGAGTAAAAATGTTTGGTTCAGATTAAGGTAGGGGGTGATTCATATTGACGGGGTTATCGTCTTTGACACAACACTGTTGGTGCCCTAAAACACAGTGTGTTCATGTTTTGTAGATGCAATTGCATACGATGAGCAACTGGGGAGACAAGGAATTGCGCGCCCTCCTTGTCCTCGCAAACAAAGAGGCCATTTACCGTAAAGTGACGGGAACGGTGAAGGACGGGCCGACTTACAAAGTAAAAGTTGTAATCTTTTGACACTAGGACAAAGTGCGCAAAAACCATCAATGAATTAATCTTGGTATTAATCTTGTTTAGCTGAACAAAACCAGACCTCACCACTTGAGTCACCTGAACATCAAAATTACGCCTCGATTATGGGCTTCTTTAAACCATTAGTAATGAGAATGGCTGGACATGCAGAGGGAATCGTTTCTGCTACATGGCTGTTTGTTCTTTTGAAACAGGGACCTTTTAAATGGCCAGGGCTGTGTTGAAGGCACCAAAATAAGATCACTGTCATTACATTCAAAAAAGGTAAGGTTTCTATAAAGCCTCAAATGAATCCTGTTATTCAAGGTAAATATATACCTGCTTGTCTTACAGTGCATATTGTTTTTTGTTACTTCGACAGTATTGCCCTTTTTAACATGTGCCTTTTTTTGGCTTGGTACATGAACATATCAGTCAGTGTATGTGCATGTTGACAGAATATTTGCACTGGAATGTAAAAGAAAAAAGAGAGCAGCAGTGCTGCAGCAGAGAACATGAACAGCAGGATTCTATTAATGACACGAAGATAAGCTTGCTCCTGAGCCTCAGCCCTGCCTCCTCCAAGCAACTCCCACACAGGGGTTGATGCTCCTCATGGGTAACATCATCTCCTCCGTTCTACTTTCATTATTCCTGTCTGTCAGCCTCTCTTACTGTCAGGTCCATGGACACAGACTGATAATGTTTTTTTAATAACTTCCAGTTTAATCCTGCTAATGCTAATGAGGGACAGACAGAACCTGGGAAAAAACACAAGAGGAAAATCTGGTGACCAAATGTTCTTGTCAGTCTTGTCTGTCCAATTGGTGGATCACAGCTTTACTCTTCATGCAAGTATCCCACAAGTGTCCACCAAAGTTTAACCGTCAATAATTCCAAACATGCAGGAAAAGGGGAGTTTCAGTAGCGAGGAGGGATGATAAGAATACAGAGAAAGGGAACAGTTAACTCTAGTTACTGTTGTATTTTCTTATGCAATACTGAGCTCCTGCCAAGTGATCTGTTTGGTTACACTCGTCTTCCTACTGAGCTTTATTTGACTTTATTAAATGTTATTTATCCAGCAAAGACTCACTCAGCAGGTGTGTTCTTTTTCACCAAATGTCCTGCCTCCCACTCACACAAATTCACACATTTACACCTGGGAGCATCCCACTGTAACCACAGGATTGCACTGAGCTGCTCCACTTAAACAGCTGGAGAGTATGGTGAATTCAGTGCACACATTTTAACTCTAGTAGTTGTTGGGAAAAGTGTTTTTTGTTCCTCTGCGCTGGCGAAAGCCATTGCTTTGCTTTTGGTTTTCATGAATGTGATATCTCAAGAACACCTTGAGGGAATTTCCTCAATTTTAGCACAGACATCCACTTGGATAAAATTATATATATTAGGTTTTAGTGGTTAGAGGTCAAGATCACTGTGACCTTAACCCTCTGATTTTCATGAACATGGTATCTCAAGAACACCTTGATGATTTTTTTTTTTTTAAATTGGACTTAAAATGAACTAATTGGAATTTGGTGGTCAAAGGTCAAGGTTACTGTGACCTCACAAAACATGTTTTGGTCATAACTCAAGAATTTAGATGCCAATGATCAAGTGATGACATTTTATTTCCAAGAGGTGAAATATCGGCCTCACTGTGACATCAAAATTTTCTGCAAGAACAATTTTTCAGAACTCAGGAACAGAAGGGGAGACATTTGGTCTGATACTGAATCGGTGACTCTAATCTTGGGTGCCCATGCCAACATACCTGTTTTGCTGCAGTTTTAAGAGTAGAATCCAGCAAAGTAAAAACAAACTATGATGATGGGTGGTATTTACAAGACAGGTTGATTTAGAAAAAAAAGCCTCAATAGCAGTGTCTATCTTGTCAGTGGCACTTGCCATTTTTGTATTACTCCACACTGGCAGTGACGCGCAGCTTGACAATGCTTGACAACATCTTGACAATGGCATTAGTCTTGCTGCTCTTGGCACTGATTGGCTATTTGAGCCCAACTGCAGCACTCATTGATTGTTTTTTATTTTTACAGATGCCAGATAAGTCAGTCAACTCGAACTAAGTGGAGTGGGTAGATTCAAAGGTCTGGACCCAGGCAATGTACGTCGAATCAATGGGCCAAGTTAAAGGAAAAAAACAACCCAAAATGCAGTACAATGTTACTTTTGGCTGATCAATTGACCAATTAACTAACAAGCTTGAGGAGTCTTTAGTGCATATGTTTATTGAGACTGAGATGTCTACATGACTGAGTCAACTGCCTTCGCAAAGTGCTGTGTTTGTATTGTAATACCTATTCTGGACTTCCTAAATCCTGCCTCTGACAAATATCTGACATATTATAATTGAAAACAACTAAAAGTAATACTAAAACAAATAAAAACATAACATTTTAAACAATAAAAACTAAACTAAAACTGAGTAAAAACCCACTGAAGAATTAGTAACACATGTCTAATTTGATGTGTGAAGCAGTTTAAAATCAGGGGTGAAATGTGCCAGTCGCTGCTGGGGAAATGATGCAGAGAGACCAGCTTTTGGCTCAGATTTTGTCATAATGAGCTGTATTTGTAAAGCTGTATTAGCTTCAGAAATGTCTTTATTTCCATTGACAACCTTAAGCATGCATAATGTGTATTGTTACTTACAAATACACATTTGGTTTGCCATAATATGCATAAAGTGGTTATATTTCCTAAATCCACCTTACTCAGCACACATGCTGTCTTTTTGTTTTTCATTTGTGCCCATAATCACAGTAACAAACACACTCTTTAAAGGCTTACTCTATAGACTTTAATACTTCATAGTCTCTCTGGGGGACTTTGCAGCTGGCAGCAAAACCAAAATATAATACATAATAACTCCTAACAAAGTACAGGAGGATGTAAGATAAACTGCAATCAACAATGGAAAGAGCAGTAAAGGCTGATTGAGCAAGGAAGTGGGGGTATCAGCTGGAGAGCTTGTTCTGGAGTAATTGTACAGAATGTATCCCTGTAGTCACGTGCTGTCGGGTATGGTGCACTGGGAAAATGAATTTCCTAAAGGAAGTTTTACATGAATGCCATACAAATTTGGACGTTGAAGTTGGAGAGTAAGGGGACGTTTAGCCGTAATTCAGTGATAACCTTTACCCTTTCAACATGTGTTGAACATGGGCTGAACAGGTGAGACCAACTAAAGTATTTAAATAATGATTCAGAGTTGACATTCACAAGTATTAAATCATGTGCAGTCATCAGGATCTGCTGTATGAAATCCAGATATCTAACGCAAGAATAGTTAGTCAGGGAAAGAGGTCACATTTGTGTGGATGTCATTACATTTAGGTACTAAATGATGTGTTAATAACAAAAGCAAAGTAGAAACAAAATTTGAAATCGACACCACAAAAGGAGGACATTCATACTATATCAAGGTAGATCCAGTATGAGAAGTAGTAGGGGAACAAATTGGAAAAGGGTACCGATACAAATTAGACTGATAATTTGACAAAATGATGATAAAGAAATAGTTTGACATTTTGAAATACACTTAATATACTATTTTGCCAACAGTTAGATGGGAAGATTGATGCCACTCTCATGTCTGTACTGTAAGTATTAAGTTATAGCTAGCAGCTGCTTAGCTTAGTTGAGCCACAAATTGCAGTTCCTTAAATGGCCACTTGAGGCTGGCTCCAAAAGTGAGTCCATCCCCATATTCACCTGCATTAAACTTTGCATCCTGGTACATGAAACGATTTTGGTCTCTATCGCTATATGCTATATATATTTTCCCATTCATGACAACTGTACAGGGGGTGAATTTAAATAGAACTCACCCGTTTACATTTTTGTCAAGGCCTAAAGTTACATATATTTAAGACCATTTGCAAGGTGTTACCACAGTCTATGAATCACACCGCCCTATTTGTTAAAATGCAAAACTCCCATAACAGTAGCTTACGCTTTTCATTACAGGAAAACATCTGACGGGTCACTGTGATTAGTGCCATGAGAAAGAAAAGAGCAGAGCACACCTTCTAACATGCAGGAAACTTTATGGTAGACAGACAGGAAATGATCACATGAATCATCATAAAAATGAGAACTATTGACTATGAAGTAAGAAGTATATTGATATAGAGGCAGTGGGGAGGGCAAAAGGCTGTTTGATTTTCTGAGAGTAAGTGGACTGATCAGACCAGACAATTGTGTGGTTTACTTCCAGGAGGAGGCAGTAATGCTACTTCAGGATGCCAGATGTTCCAAAACCTCAAAGAAGAAGAACATGAAGAAGAAAATGAAGCAGCAGGACACCTGACTTAAATGAGTCAATGTGCTTGCAAACCTCAAGAAGGCCTTTTTCCATTAGGACCATGTCCAGTGATTTCTTGTTCAGCAATCAGTTCAAACTTTGGATTTCTTTGGAAATACTGAGCAAAGGCAGCCAATCAGGTAAGACTGCTCTTTTTGTCTTTACATTGTCATTTCACCAAGAGATTTTTCTTCCTCTGTGTTTGCGCTGGCCGGCTGTCATGTGTTTTAGTGGTTGGAGTACATCTTCTTTGGGAAGATTGCAACATGTTCCAAGAGTTTGAGAGTTAATCACACTCATGATTAGCATCCAGTCCAAGTCATATTTTGCTTCCACTGCAAACATAACTCCCTCAGGCTGGGCTGCTATTACTATTATTTTCTTAGGGGAGCTTCGCATTACCAGGCTTTGTAATGTTATGAGATGATGCAATATGATGAAAGACCACTGCAGAATGGTCTTTCCATCAGGTATGTCTGTAGCATCTGCTAGCATAAACACTTCTGAGCATGTGTGTGCGTGTTCGTCCCACCTCTCCCACTCCATGACTTGAATTTCACAGTTCTAGGACTTCAGGACTTCATCCCTCAGTGTAAAACAAAAAAACAGAGACTACTACTTTGGCAAATCTTCCATCTCTTGCTCTTAGTGTTCTCATTCCCTTTCTTCCTCTTCATCTTCCATCCCACTCCTCCTCTTTACTTTCTCTTTGAGTTGTTGTGTCTGCCCGTCTTGCATTCCCTGGCCGCTGTCTGATTCAAGCTCCTTGTTTTCTCCGAGCCAGAATCTCCCCAGTGCAATGTCCTATTAGTGAAAATGAGACACGGGAGTCAGGCTACAGGAATGCTCCTTTTCCCCCAGACAGCCTATCAATTACCATGATGGAAAGTTATGATGATACGTTTTACTGCATCTGTAGAATTTCTGAACTAACTTTAGAAATCACACATTGTATTTGTCCTGCTCCTCCGTCCAGATATAAATACGATCGGTCTTCTGGATTGTGAATAAAATATTTTATAGTATCGCAACACAAGATGTCCGGGGGAAAAAAATAAAAACGTAACCTCAATTTATGTAGGAAAGGTTAGCTAAGGTTGTCTCTATCCGCTGTTTAGCTACTTCCTTGGATTCTCCTCATATTTTTGAGGTTAAAGGACCACTCCGCAGTTTTTTACAACTCCAACACATTGTAGAAAGTACTAGTCATCAAAACAGTTGTATGACATCCTCTGTGGCTCTGGAGGTAGCTTTATAAAGTCTGAAAAAATAACCCTGGTGATGTCATCAGGGTTATTTCTGCTCGAAAATTAAACAAAAGCCTTTGTTATAAACTGTGGGCTGGAAGTTTAAAAAATGGGCATATATCAGGAAGGGGGGGGTTCAACAAAAGAAGCTATCAGTTGCTTGATGGGAAGTATAGGATCAAGAGGTTATGGAGCTTGGCCCCGAATATATCATGATATATCGGCCTCCTTTGCATTGATTTTTAACCTTTTTAAAGGAACAGTGTGTAAGATTTAGGGGGATTTGTTTGTTGATTGTTTAGGAGGATTGTTTCGGAGGTTTTTACTGAGAGCTGAGTTATCTGCAGAGGTCTCCTCCTCTCCAAAACAAACCGACCAGCTGATTTAAACTAGTAAAAACACATTATAAAAGAGATTTATGTAAAAAACATCAGTGTTTTGCCAAAGCTCTCATCATGGAGGGGCTTCTGGCAACTGCAAAAATGCAAGAACACAAATGGTCCTGTATAGAGCCAATGTTTGGTTCTGGGCTACTGTATTACATGGCATTGCAATATGCCGATCTCCATAGACGAGGACCCGCTCCCTATGTAGATATAAACTGCTCATTCTCAGCGGGTGGTTCTCAAGTGGTCCACCCACGGGGTCCAGATATCTTCTTAGCCATTCGTTCAAGGTCCATACAGTTTTAATATAGTATAGTACTTGTATTTGGCCATGTTGTTCATGTTAGTTTGCTATCCCTGTTAAGTAGGTGTCCATTAGTCACTTACTCTACAGCAGAAAAGTGCACTTCAAAGTAAAAGCTCTGTGCCAGAAATTCACTGTACTTGAAATAAAGGGTTTTTGTTTTTTTTCTTTCTTTTTTTTACTAACTTGAAATGTTTGTGAGTCACTTGCGATCCATTAGGAATGCATCCGCAACCCACTTTTGGACTGCAACCCACCAGTTGGGAACCACTGTACTAAGGTAACAAAAACACAGTAATTCTTAGTGTCAGGTGATTTTACACCAAAGAAACCATACATATTATATGCGTTTTTTGCCAATATATCTCCCGTCTTCCAATCGCAAAGTGCAAAACTAGAGGAGGATCATGTTGTTTTTGATGCATTAGTATATTTACCATGAACAAGTGAGATTATTCCTAGCATCTATCAGCCTTTTAAACCTTTTATGCTACATTTCACACTGTGTCCTTGCTCTGATCTGGGACCATATTATACTTCTTATGGTTCTGCACAGCTATCTCTTTGAGCTTTTGGACATTATAATCACACATTCAGTCATACAATTTGTTACAGAGAGAGTGTTGGAAGTACAAGTTCATCAGATGGTAAGAAACCTTAGCAACTTAAAGGGTGGTAAAACGACATCAGGTGGGTGAAACAGCAAAAAACATGATTAAAAAAGTCTCTTTTTCCATTGAAGTCAATACAAAAGTAGGACATTACAGTACTCTCTCAGTGCTGAGAGAGTGAGCAACAGTGTCAGAGACCTTATAATTGGGGATTTTCTTGTTATCTTACACTGGCCTGACGTCATTTTTTCTTAGCTTATAGGGTGCAAAGAACATTTCCTCCTATCTGGTGAATTCGGCTTTTCAGCATGCATCCCGTAACAAATTCTGTGGGTGGATCTGTGACTGATATGCTCATGTTCTGTGAGATAGCCATGTGGGACTTCAACATAATTTGTGTGCAGCCCTGAATCAGGGCGTACTGTCTTCTATATGCCCTGATGAGGTCTGACATCAGCTGGACTTCTGTACAGGACAAAGAGTAGAAACCATTTCTCTTTGGGAAGTCCCATGGTCTTAAATGTAAAGTTAAAACATCGCATCACCTTATTGGGACCCATATTTCAGTTTTTTTCGAAAAAAAATTCTATTATCCATTTTTTTTTAACTCTTCAAAACAAACACATCCGTATCCATATTAGCCATGAAATAAACAAAGCCTGCCTTTAAACTGATTCAACAGCTGGAGATGATCCAGTGATTTCTGAAGAGATAAAGTCCTTTTAGATAGTAATAATAATGAATTGATCGCTTTTCTCTCTGTTTCTGTCGTTCTGCAAACCTACTGAGGCAAACTCCCAACAAAATCAACTGTCTCCAATGCTCAGCCTTGATGTCATCTCTGCAACAAGTCTCATTTATATTATCTGCATCCAGGAATATTGTCTGCAGATGACCTGGCGTGTTCCCAGTATTACAAGTCTCTCTAACATGTGTTCAGTTAATCAGAAAACTTGTGTGTGTGAGTGTGTGTGAGCGCTGTTGGGTGATCCACTGCTGTAAATCATGACCTTGCGATTAGTGATAAGCCCCTTTTTGAAGGGCTGGGGTGCGATAAAGCTGTGGGGTTTGGGGTGTGTGTGAGAAAGAAAACCACTGAGTGCTGCCAGATACTGCTGATGACATCATAAAGGTTATCTCCCTATCCAACAGACGTGCATGTGTCCTAAACGCATGAAAGCATTTGTACAAGAAATATGACAGGCACATCTTCCCTCCTCCAACTGGCTGTGTTTTCTCATTCCCATAACTGAATCCTTAAATCTGCCTTGTCAATACTTTTCTGTTGACTGTGGATCAAATAACTACACGTAATGTTAAAGGGTCGACTTGAGTGACACACATATCAGTGTTATTACCCCAGTCTGCAGTTCCCCTCAGCTTTATGTCGCTTTTTTCCATATCATTTGAGCTTTCTTTTGGTTTTAGGGCCAACAACTTTACAGTTCTGTTTTATTCTTATATCCACTGTACTACCTGCCCAGCACCAAATGGCTGATGGACAAAGTTAGCCACTAGCTGGTGAATGTATTGGAGTATTAAGCAACAAAATTACAACGTAAAGTATGAAGACATTTCTTTCAGGAGCTGTTAGATTGCAAAACGGGAAGACATGCTCACCCTATCAACTTAATGATATGTCAGTGTTGAGTTTACAGCTTGTCTCTGCTGCTTCCAAGCAATAGCAGGTTATGAGACAATTGGCCCCTGGGTACGTTGTTGTTGTGCATCGTTTTGTGGTAGTCACACATTTACATGTAATGTGTGTCCCTCTGTAGTCATTTTGAGTCTCTTTGTAGCTGCTTTTTCATCTTTAATTTTCTGTTTCTTGGTCATTGCTGTGGATTTCTTTGTAAATTTCTTAGCATCTCTTTTTAGCCATTTGGCATCTCTTTGAAGTTGTTTGCGTCTTTGGTTGTTTTCCCTTGTTGTAGTCATTTTGAACCACTGATGTTTTTTGTGTCCCCCTGTTGTCATTTTGCATCTCTCAGTAGCTGTTTGGTGCCTCTTTGTAATTGTTTTGAGTCTCTTTTGTAGGAGCTTTTTCATCTCTTTGTACTAATTTTCTGTCTCTGTCATTGCTGTGGATTTCTTTGTAAATACTTAGCATCGCTTTTTAGTCATTTTGCATCTCTTTGTAGTTGTTTTGTGTCTTTGGTTGTTTTCCCTTGTAGTCATTTTGTGTTTCTTTGTAGTTGTTTGTGTCTGCAGTCATTTTGCATCTCTCTGTAGTTGCTTCATGTCATCTTTTGTTTTGTGTCTCTTTGTAGTCATTTTGAGTCTCTTTGTAAGTGCTTTTTCAACTTTTGGTACTAATCTTGTGTCTTTGTTATTGCTTTTTGGTTTGTGAATACTTTGCATCTCTTTGTAGCTGTTTTGTGTCTTTGGTTGTTTCCCCCTTTTTGTCATTTTGAACTGCTTTGTAGTTGTTGTGTTTTTTTGTGTCCCTCTGTAGCCATGTTGTGTCTCTTTGAAGTTGTTTTGAGTCTCTTTGCGGTCATTTTGCATCTCTCTGTAGTTGTTTCGTGTCTCTTTGTAGTTGCCTGGTGTCTCTTTGTAGTTCTTTTGCATCTTTGTGGTTGTTTCACCCCTTTTGCAGTCACTATGAGTCTCTTTGTGTCTGGTCATTTTGAGACTCAGCCTGGTTGTTACATGTCTTTGAGTGTTGCAGGTGAAGGCCAGGGGGCCCCTGACAATTGTAGGCCCATTCAGTAATCCATATATGCTCCCAAGTGATAGATAAGTCTTATATTGCTGCGTTATGTACAAAGCTAAAGTCACGATGTAGTTAGCCTAGTGAGCTAACAATATCTGGCATTGCACACTGTAGGGAGAGATGTGCAGAGTGCAGAAGTACTGAGTAGATAAATGTTTGTCTGTCAAGAAATGTCTCCAGCACTGAATTTGCCCCAAAACCTCAAATTGACATTTCTGTCATCTCCGTGTGAGTCAAATATTAGCTTAATATCAATGTTTCAGAGCAAAATGTTGGAGGGGAAAAAGCAAATAAGCATATTTTCCTCAGTGTTGAACTATGTTTTCAAGGGAGCCAGATGCTTCTAAAGAAGATGAAATTTCCTTGATTAAATCAGCCTGCAAACCTTTTCATCTGAAGCACTTTGTTTCCCCCCCAAACATGTTTATTTGTCGGTAGAGAACAGCTGGTATCTCCCTCTGCCCAGTCCCTCCCCATACCCCCCACCCCCCCACCCCATGTGGTGCAGTGCACCAGGCGGTGTGCAGAGCAGCAGAGACAGGCTGATCTCCCTCCCTGCCGCCTCTACATCTGGCTGCGTTGTGTCGAACCTCCCAACTCGGCCGACAGATAAGCCCCCGTGATGGATACGTGGTGTCACCATCCAAAGCCCTGCCTATCTATTACAGCGCAGAGACCGTTTCATGTGGTGGCTCTGTGTGTACGGGTGAGCTGGTTTTGTATGTGTGTGTGTTCCTTGGCAGGGAGGATGGTTCACACATTGGGTCGGTGGGTGTGTGAGGTGAGTGGATGTTTAGAGGAGCTGCGACTGGAAAGGGAAATTATTAGTGGGAGTAGAAAAAATGAACAGTAGAGGAAGATATGGGGGGACAAAGTTGAGAGAGACAGATGGAGGGAGGTAGAGCCCTGAGATAAAAACAGACAGCAGGAGATTTAAAAGACATAAATATGTTAAGACAGCAACAGCTGTTGGAGTGGAAGTTGAAATCTTCTGCACTGTCATATGAAAATGTCACTTTTGTTACTTCATTCCCAGTTTCTTTCTGACGACAACATTTAATGTGAAGGGCTGTTACCAAAAGGCTCAAATATGTTTTGCAGCTCTAGGCACATTTTTTTATGATTATTTTTGGTCAAATATGGCGAGTGTGATAGTTATACAGGCTGACCCCTGGTTTGGACAATACATTGTCAGAAAATGGTGAAAAATTCAAATCACAATGTCAAGAGACAAAAAATGCAGCAGACATAGAAGTGGAACTCGAGTGTGTGCTATACTTACCTGAAAAATGACAATCAATTGATCGATTACTAAAATGGTGTCCAATTAAATTTCTGCACATGTATCAATCATTTCAAACACTAAGTTTCACATCTTTAAAGTTATTTGACAGGCATAATATGGCTGAAACATTACGTGTCTGTGATCATACGTGCGCCTACATTAGTGCTTGTATGTGTTTGAGTATACAAAGCATTATCTCCATTCATAATTGTCGGATTTTACTGTGTCGTCCACTTTCGTATCTCCAACGGAGAGATGTTCAACAAGTGGAAAATAAATTATAGAAATGTATTGGTACTGGCCAGTTCTCAAGGCCCTCAGCAGCTCATAAACCTCACTATTAAAGGGTGACCCCTTCCTCCTGAACACACCAGTCACTAGAAAGATTCATAAAGCTGCTGACGAGCTGTGATGTCAAAGCTGTGATCGAGGGCAGGTGGCTGGTTTTGAAAATTTGGAAAAGTGAATGGAAAATATCCTACCTGTGCACTCAGTAAGTGATATCAAGCAGCCAGTGAGGTATTTAGTCCCTCGGTGTGTCGCAACCTGGCATCTCCCAGCTCTAAATGATCTTACACACACTATATCTGTATGATGTGAAGCAACAAGAGCAGAGTGTACAGTTCACCTTGCATTCTCCAGTAAAGGTTAAAAATTGCGTAACAAGTGAGGAAAAAACACAGCAGGACACCACAAGAAAACAGTATATTATATGCAAAGCTCATTATAGAGACAGAGTTTTATTATATACAGACCGTTGTTGGGTCGTTGTGTATTGGATTCAACCATTAGTTGTCTGTAATATTGGTAGCTGGGGAACTGAGGCTTTCTGTACTGTGTCTATGGATGGTGCGTAAACGTAAAGGTAGAATCATCATATTCTCTATGAAACGGACTGAAATGGAAAAATCTGGAAAAGTGCAGTGACACAGTGGAAGGCGCCTCTCTTGTGAAAAACAGTGTACTTAATGTCAGAGGAAGAGGAGAATAGAATGGCAGCAGGGTCATTTAGGTACATTTTACAGACAAGAGCCACACTGCACTTGTGAAATATGCCTGAGGAAATATGAAGAAAGACATATGCATTATTAAGCAAACAGCAGTGTACCTGAGATTTACTTTAAAGTCACAATGAAATGGCAGTCAGAGCATCTGTATCTTCCACAATGTGATACTTATTGTATTGCTCAAAGGTTGACTTAACTCAGCATATCCCAATCTGTGGTGGATTGTTTTGCGTCGGCCTCCACCCACGCAGCCCTCATCCACATTTTTAGATCAGGAGGAGGAGGATGGGGGACAAATGATGAAAGTGTACAGCCATGCTGTTTGATAAAACACTTCCCCCTATGATATAGCTCTGTTAACTACTATCGCAGCTTGACTGTTCAAGTGTGCTTTCATACATCTGTTTGCTATTTCCTCCAAATCAAAAATATTATGAAGTTTTACAGAAAGGGGAAAAGGAGGGATTGTTACATGATAACACACAAAATTATATCTTTGACATATCTATACGTACCAAGAGATGACATACTTCTTTTAGAAATTTCACTGTCACCATAAACCTGCTTTATATTTATTGAAGATCAGTTGACCATGTGTTGTGTCATAGTTGTCACTAGAGAGTGGTGAGACGGACAGTGTGAACTGTGAAATAAAAAGAAAGAAAAAGACATGCATTGCTACCTGTTCCGAGCAATGCTTGCTAACTTAATTAGTAACATTTGCATTACATTTTCCTCAATGTTTTTGTTTCAAATTAGTTATATAAAAACATAATTTCTTGGAGACACGGCTGAACCAGAAGTGGCCAAAGTACTTGCTATTGGCTACATATCCAATATCCAATAAAGCTGTATTAATAAGAGTAGCGTTACTGCATAATGGATACTTTTGATCTCGACATTTATGTACCTTTTCTGTTTTTGTGCTTTTAAGTAACATTTTGAATGCAGGACATTTAGTCATAATGGAGTACTGGCATTCTTGCTGTTACCTAACTAAAGGATCTGAATACCTCCTCCACTTCTGCATCCAACCATACCTGGAAAGTTGAGTGGAGACCACAATGCAGATTCCATCAGCAATGGAGATGTTTATTTACAGTGCGTATATCAATCCCTGACCACATTAACTGATCCGATTGCCCCAAACAACTGCAGCTTTCCACTTGGAGTTGTTCAGTTTGCAGATGCTTGTTTCCACTGGAGATGTGAGACCCAGGGCTTCGACCCCCAACTGTGTAAAAGTGTAGTAAAAACTTCCAGACTGGCTTTTCCACGTTGATGCACAGTTTCCGCTGTGATCAGAAGTGGCTTTTTGGGAGGGCCAGGAGGTTTGTAAAGGGAGGTCAGCCACCACACACACACACACACACACACACAACCACACACACAGAGACGCAGAGGCCAGGACTGGGTCCAGAAAGGAAGGAAATAGGGAGAGAACACAGGGGCACTCGCACACATGAGGTTAAACATCCTAAAGACACGAAGGTGTATTTGTGTGGTATCAGTGTGTTAATAACTGCCCACGTGGTTATGCACAGGCGTATGTTTTGACTATAGCATGTCAGAGTTAGAACGGTGCAGTAAAAGCAGCCCTGGAGCACCATAAAGCCAACTCTTACATTACATATTGCTGCCCCCCGGCTACATAACTAAAAACAATGCAGCTCTCCATTGTTTTTAATAATGAGATGATTTGCAGACTGCAGCTCGTGTTGTGTTTTTCATTTTCCCATGTTGCTGGATGGCAGCAGAAATGCAATTAAAGTCATTGTTTCATTAGGGCATGTTGCCTGTGAGCAGGAATTAAAAACACCACAACACAGCCACGGTACCTTGTCGAGGACATGCTTTTTGTAGTTGACTTTCCTCGCGTGCGCACACACACATACACACACACACACACATATACACATATATAATTAGAACTTAAAGCCCCAGCAATTAGACCCAATCAAATTTTCCTACATGCTTGTCAACAAACTTTCCCACATACATTTTTTCACCCATTTATCTCTTAATGCCCGCATGCCTCGACCGTCCTTCATTTTCCAGAGTAGTTAGTCTGCATATTCTCCCTCTTGTTGTCTTTCTCTCTGTGTCTCTATCAAAGGCTCTTGGTCTCTAACCCTCGTTCTGTCTTTGTGCACTATTTTGCATTTGAAAAGACCACCCATGGGTTCAGGAGGGGGCAGAATCTCAGAGAGGAATTGGTTTAGAATATTAATTGTTTTTTCTTCTCCTGGGAAAACTGCCCACATTAACACCGCCTGCCACTTTCATTTAAGTCCCTGCTCTCCATCGACAAACTGCAGTGCAGTTAATGCAAGCAAGGCCGGGGAGATATTTGGTTCAATCAAGCTGGCGTGGCTACTGTTCAACTAGCTTCTGTAATGTACTTATTTTGCCTACCTTTATAAAATTTAAACAAGTTCCTGGGATTCACTAGACATATTTTAAGATAAACGAGTATCTTATAGGCTACCTCACTTAGTATTAGTTTTTTAACAATTGTGATTTTAACAAAGATAACCATAGACTGTACATACAGATGGATGACATGACAGCGCCCCAAAAATGAAGCCAAAACACTTTTATCGCCCCCAGGTGGCTGGCTGCAGTATAGTTCATAAAGCCTGCGCTCTCTGTGTTACCGGACTGGACATGGGCCAAACTAAAAACTCCAAGGACATGTCAAATACGCTTTTCTCAAAGATGGTTTCTGTCATTTAAGGTAGTTTTTATCACACTGCTGTCTGTTCAAGTGTCTGCTGAGTTTGGTTTTAAATAGTCATTTATTGCTATAAAATGGGGATTTAACAACATAACAGCTGTGTGAGCCAACCAGTGGGCTTGCATTCAGTGGTGCTTCTTGCGATTGATCGGACAGGTGTGTGGGCAGGAAACTTGATACCGTGGGAATGACTACTACGCAGACTCTGGCTCCGAATTAGGTCACCTGAGCAAGATGGCAGCAGCTGTATCCAGGATATATTGGCTTCACTTTTGTACAGCGAGGATGAGTTGAGATGCATCATCCATCTTCATACATAGTGTATGAAGATAAGCAAAAATTAGCTTGTTAGCACTTAGCCTGTTAGCAGTTTCTGTAACATTTTCCGAGTAGAGCAGGTCTTTCTTCTGTTTTTTCTCCTGGGGAAAACTGCTCTCATTAACTTCGACTGCCACTTTGTCCCTGATCTGCATTAATAAACTATAGTTTAGTAAATACAAGCAAGGCTGATATTCGAGTCAAATCAAGTTAGCTAGCATAAGTACTGTTAAACTAGCTTCTATAAAACACTAATTTTGCTTTATTTATCCATCTTTCTAAAATCAAAAGAGTTACTGGGGTTTACAATACATTTTCCAGAACAAATTAGTACAGCAATTGGCATTTGTTTTTTAACATTTGTTCTTTTAACAAAGAAAAGCAACAGTTAGCTTGTTAGCAGTTCCCTTGACATTTTCTCAGCAGAGCAGTGTGTGTATTATGTATCTTTTTAAATTGATGGTATTTTGGGAAGGAATGCATTTAACTGACCTTCCCTGTCATCTAGTCAAAGCTACCGCTTCACCCACGCTATTGCATCTATAGTGACCTCATAGATTGACGAGATAAACATTTCTAGCCCCACTCATGCCAAATCCAGAGTTTCACCAGCGTCCGTCATGCTCTGTCTCTCAAACCTCACACTACTCCAACAATGGTGTGGTCCTTAATTGTCACCCGTATCAAGCCTATAGCCATGCTGCCCGTCTGGAGGGGTATCGGATGATAATCAGCATGGCAGCCTACGGTTAGTGCTGTCGCTCAGAGCCTCTGACGTCACGCCGACATGCCTGTATGATTAGTTCTGGTTCAAATCCGACTGACCTGCATTGTCACCCGTGATCAGCGTCGTGCAAATGGCTGTAACGGGACAAACATTGTTCATTAAGAGTTTGCAGTGTTGTAAATTAGAACTATGTGATGTGACGCAGGGGGAGGCGGATACAGGCTGGGGCTGCCATCCTGTCTGGAGCCTTGAATTCAGGAATTCTTTAGTATTATTATATAGTGCCATAGATAATAAACAGAGACATATATAACCCTGTATCCTTTTTTAAAAAAAATCAGTGATAGATTTGAATAACCTTGTGTTATGTATTGTCCATTTATTTCTCTTTGTGTTTACCAAAATCACTCACACTAACTTTCTTGCTTACCTGATCAAGGCATACGAGCCCCGTCTTCTCAGAACTACACATATTGTACCGAATGTTTTTGTGTGATATATTTTTGGAGAAGAAATAATTTTTGAGTGGATTTCGACAATGTATTTTTAAGCCCAAAAAGTGGTGGGCATACAAAACAAAGGGCTTTGACACCTCTTTGCTTGGCAAGTTTCAAGGCTACTAAAACCTCTGTGGTCAAGGAAGGATCATGGAATTGGTTTAATATTCAAAAGTAATTTCTCACTGCTGACTTTTCGATATTTAACCAAGGCAACAGTCTCTCTCTAGGTGCTTTTAGTCATATCAGCATAGTAGAAACTGCCACTAGCCAATATGGTCAAGAAAAACACATGAAATGTGTTGATAGTGAATGGGTCTTAGATTCATCCTGTATGAATGCTTTTGTTGCCGTTGCAAAGCAAGAGTATATAAATGTAATTTTAAGGAGACAGGGTTAGGGAAGGGAATGTGTTTGCATCCATTTGTCATAGTTTTGAGATTTCTGCGTCCACCTCAGTACAATGGAGTTGGAAAATTGTGTTTGAGGTGCTCACAGTATTAAATCTTGACAGTCCACAGACATTACCGTGTGTTTTTGTTAGATCTACTTCCTGAAGAAATGGCCTCACAAAGACTACACATGTATTTGTGATCTGGATGGACTGACCATTTAAAGGTCTAACATGCCCATGGCCCATGACCAGGGTTGGGCACCATTCACATTAGAACCAGTTCAGGTACCAGTACCTTGGATTCTGTACCTTCTTTCTTTTCGGTACATCACTCATGGTGTAATAACAAAAACGTAATTTTTAAAAAATTTGCGGTCAGCAATTCTGCCCCTTTGCTCTTTTCTAATCACAAGCACAGAGCATGTCTGCCTGTCTGCTTGCTTCTGTGTGCATGTGTCTGCTCTCTCTCGCTCTCTGCTTAGACAGACACAACTGACAAATATGTGGAATAAGTACATAATTTAAAAAACAGAATCACAAACAGCAGTGATAGGCTACTTCTAAAATAAAAGATGACAGTCTTGGGAAGGCAACTGGGTTCAACTGGAAGCTTCCCAGCTTCAGGGTATCTCTCCTGAACGCAGCGTTCTCCCCCCAGGTGTGCGCTTAGGTACTGACATTTGGCACTGATTGAATTAACGTAAATTGTTACTCTGCAGTACCAGTGTACCGAGTATAGCACTCAACCCTACCACCCACAAAGGTGTTTGTCCTTTTTTGTACAGTCAGATGTTGTCTCTTTACAGTGCTAAATGTAAAAAGTTTCATTTAAATCTGTCTTTAAATGCATACAGTACAGTAACCTCATGAAACTCCATCATATATCCATCCAGCTTTGACTAAGGCTTGGGTCTAACTAGCCAGAAGAGGTACAAACACCTGTGTTGATGTTAAGCACCTTTTAATATCTTCTTTGAATGATCAGGGTTCACTTATCTATCAAGCAGAACCTGAATCAGTAAACTTTTTGTCTATTACATGCTACTCTTTTGGTTTTGTGTCGAACTCTCAGTGATTGCAGTTTATTTGGCCAAGTTGGTGCTCGTGCCTCTGAAGTGACGTGACTCGTCTGCTTGGCTGTCCGCTGTGGAACGCATCCATATGAAACATGTCATCTGTCCTGTGCTTGTTACTACCATTTCCCCTGTCATGCGAGTGCTGCAGAGACTGATGGCTTTTTCAGATGGGACCATGTGCTACTTGCTCCTGACCGCAGTCAACCAAACTCCTCTCTACCTTTTGATACCCCGCCATCTGTCTTTCCCCCTCTAGTTTACTCTGCTATCCCACTTCTCTTGTCTCACTCATTCCTCTTTCTCTTTAGTTTCTTCAATACCTAAGGATTTGGTACTCTTAAATGCTGCACATGAGCACACTTTAATGTAAAAGTGAATCCAAATTTGAGGCACCAACATTCACTTGATATGCCCACATTAAATATCTTGCGTCCTGTTCAGAATGTAAGATACATCTTAGCTGCATCCAATAGAGTTGCCTTTGAGTATTTCCGTATTATGCCACTTTATACTAAATATTGTACTTAACTCCATTGCATTTGACAGCTTTTTTATGATAAAGATTTACATTATTAATGCAGAAATATAAATCAACTAAGCTACCCATCACTTTATAAAGTAGTTAAACTTAGCTCCACATTTACCAGCTGCAGTGCTAAAGTGATGTACACATTAGTACGCCAAAAGTTATAATCCGATAATACAGTATATGAAATCTGAAATTAGCCATTCTTCATGATGAGTACTTTTACTTTTGCGTATATTTTGATATTGCTACTTTTGTACTTTTACTTGAGTATGATATTCTCATCCCATAAGATTATAAAGCCAAACTGTGTTCTTTTTCCCTAAACCCAACCACATGCTTTTGTTGCTGAAGGAAAAAAAGGTCAACGTGTGGTGCTGTACCAATGTAGTGCTTTTATTTTGAAAGAGACTGTATGTAAATGGTAAAATTCCTGTGAAAACGGAAGTGTATTTTGAAAGAAGACAATGCATATAACAAGCAGAGCTCGACATGGCGCCCCAGAATGTGAAAATGCACCCAAGGTACTTTTCATCTGGACATGGAAAGTTCATGACTAAACATTGATATGTGACTAGGTTAGGTCGTGGTGAGAATATGTACAACGTATTCTGGAGGGGATGGTGGATGGCATGACAGCTAGATCGAGACACCCATCTGCCAATGTACCTGCCACATGATAACATTATGTATCCTATATGTGGTTTACAGAAATGTATACTGCCACCAAAGCTATTTAAAGTATTCACTTGACTGTATGTTTTTTTATGGCTGGATCATTCTGTTGTATGGACAGATTATCTCATATAATGGCTGATTTTAGATGACATATTTGTGTCTAACTCTTGTTTCAAATATAGTTATCTGGGTTTGAATAATGTTCAGTTGTACAGCGTGTGTTTGTAATGACTCTCACACCAGCACAGATGGTGCAATCTCCTCATTTTTCACTCTTCACTGCTCTCTGTTGTACCCAAAGATCCAACTACGTGCAATCGTGTCATATGACCTCTGTCACCCTTCTGACTAGCACATGTTGTTCCCAGAGACAGACTGATACTTCTTCCGTGTTCTTGCAGTCAGCGTACTGTATCTTGTTTCTGCTACATTTTTGTTTTGCGTGTCAAGAGCCCGTAGACGGATCCGTAATGCGTCAATCTGTTGGCATATGGAAACTCAGAATGTAAAATCATATCAGCAACAGAAACTGCACAAGCTCTCAACTGACTAATTACCAAACCTCTGCTTTTATTATCTGATGGCTGCGATAACCCAAAACCTTTTTACTCCAAATAAGTCCTCCTGGGGATGCAGCTGTAAGGCCATCAGCAGTCATGCAGTACGAAGTGAGTCTTGGCTACATCTCCGTCTCGCTCGTTGGACTTCTCAAGCCTCCATAAATAGAGTGTTCAAAAGCTGCTTCCAATGAGTATGAAAACACTGTGTCGCCTCACACTTAATCCACATCATAGGAAAATGGTGTTTGGTCCCCCGGCAGCGTGACATCACTCAGTGTTTCCCTTCCTTGACCTTTGTCAGATGGCAGCGCTGAGGACCCGAGGAGAGGGTTCTGCTGTTTGTGCCCGCTCAGATATTCAGTATCTAATATTTCATAAAACTGAGAAGAGGCAACTGAATGGAGAACACTGAGAGTTGTGTATGTTCTCATTGCTTTTCACTTGTTAATTAATTGTGATAGCTGTAGTTGGGTAACGGATGCTCTGCTTGAAGGGACACCAAGAACAAAACCACTGTTCCGTAACGTGTAAATCGTACAATGCTCAGACATTTCCACTCATTCAGCTCTCCAAATGTTAAGCAGCACTTTTGTCACCGTCATGTCAGTTCCAAGGTCTGCAGAACTTCAGAGCAAGCCCAACATTTGTGGAACTTAAGATTGAACCTGAGAATATTATACCTGCTCTATTTTTAAGTAGACAAATGAAGTCAGTTTTATTTATGTAGCCCAAAATCACAAATTAGCCTCAGCAGGCTTTACAATCTGAATAACATATGACACCATCTATACTTAAGACTCTGGAGCACCTACGGAAAACAAAACATTTAAGAGGTATCACGAAGAAGCACAACCTCCAGTGGCCGTATTTATTATAACTGGAGCAAAGGAGGGAGTTTGGTGACATAGTACAAAGGGTAAGAAAGTCCATATCATAGATTGTTCATAAAGATGGATGATGCTTTTCCACTTATCCCCACTGTACGAGAGGGAAGCTATAATATCCCAGATGCAGCTGCTGCCATCCTGCTCTGGTAACGTAATTTGGAGCCAGAGTCTGCGCAGTAGCGATCTCGGCAGTATCAAGTTTCCCGCCCAATACATTTTTGCGACCAATCATGAGCAGCACCACTGAATGCAAGCCCACTAATTGGCTCACACAGCTGTCAGTCATGTTGGAAAATCCCTGTTTTATAGCATTAGATAACTAAGTTAAACCAAACTTAAAAAGAAAAATGAATATTTGAATAAACAGTAGCGTGATTAAAACTACCTTAAATGACAGAAACCATCTATGGGAAAAATGTATTCAATGTGTACTTTGACACAGTAATACAAAAAAACAAAACAATACAAAAAAACCCATAAGAGCCTAATGAGGGGGTGTCCTGGTAGTCTAATGTATAAAATGTAGGCCATATAACTGCAGCATACCCAGGTCAGTTTATAATGATCCTATTCTGAGTTCTGTGGGTAAGGTTGACAAGGACGTCTGTCCTTGGATAGTCTTTGGAAAGGCCGTCTGATGATTCCCCATTGATGCACCCTGAGCTAGAGGTTTCACTGTATCACTGAGCTCCTTATGAATCTTATATAAGTATTCCTAAATTGATTATTAGCAAATTATAGGGCTGAAACTAAAGATTATTTTAATCTGTCAAGCACTTTTTCGATTAGTCATTTACTGTATTAAACAGTAAAAAATACTTAGCACAGTGTCCCACACCCCAAGGCGATGCCCTCAAATATCTTGTTCTGTCCCAACAGTCCAAGACCCAAAGATGTTCAGTTTACAGTTATAGAAAAGACAAAAACCATCACAGCTGAGGTGCTAGAATCAGCAATAGTTGAGGTTTTTGCTTGATCGTTGACTTGAATTATTTAAAATAATCCTGTATTAGTCCCACAACAGGGAAATTTGCAATCGATTGATTAATCAGCCAGTTATTTAACCTCTAGCAAATATAATTAAACTATCAAATCATATCTTACCTACTCAGTTTTTTAAATGGCAGTGGTAAGATCTTAGCAGATGGATAAAGTCATCAAAGCAGTAAACTCCCATGTCAGAGGGAGGCTCCTGGGAAAAACAGTAAAATCTACAAAGCTGATATTTATTGATTGCCTATTGCACAGGGGTTGCATTAGATAATGTTTGTGTAATTGCATCCATATCCACCCATAAACATAACTTTCAGAAACTAATAAAAACCTGCGTTTTCAGCCTGACCTCTGTGCAGTCAGAGTAACTACTGTGGCTTTTAACAGCCCATCTGAAGCTAGAACATGACAGTAACCTGAGTTGAAGTTATGAGCTTTTCCACAGGACATCATTCATGTGCATGCAGCGCAAAGCTGAAGCTAAACGTTTGAGTTACCGTTTGCATGAATCTCTTCCTCCCCCACCAGGCTTTTATATACCCCACTTTATTTTTCCCCCTAAGTATCTTCCCTTGAAATAAAGTCAGATTATGTTCAGTAGTTTTACAGCACTTGCTATATCGACGGCCCCCCTCCGGGTCCCCCAGGGCCCCACAACCCCCTGCTGCTACCAGCTGACGGGGAGAGAGGGAAGAAGAAAATAAAAGCAGGGGGAAAAAACAAGGCTTCTGGGAAAACAAACATTAGTCCTGTTTCTTGGCACTTAACCCTTTCACTGACTCTGGCATGTGGAAGGAACAAGAAGTATGATCTGTTGGGAGTGTCTTGTGTTACTCAGCAGTGAGTTTTATCCGAAAAGATAAATGACAAACTTTCTTTTTTTTAATAGCATTTTCATTTTTATTGCAAATACATATACAAAAGATTCTTTAAAGACAGTACAAATACATGGCAAGATCACAGAAGAAAAAAAAGAGTATTGGGAACATCAGTTCTTTTGATATTGAAAGAAAAGGAAATGGAGCTTGTAGAGCAGAAAGGATGCACGGTCCCTCTCTGGCGATCGCACAAACAAAAAAAGCCCAACAGAAAAACTGCAAAAACCTTGTAACTGAGATAACATTTTCCAGTTCTTTCAGCCATAGTTTAAAGTTCAACTCAAAGAAAATTCACAAATAACAAATAATCCGTACACAATTCGTTAGATAATCCCTCCCCGACCCTCAGAAAAAGGCAAATACATACTTAAAATAGACATTTAGATAAGATAAATAAACCAAAAAAAAGACGATAACAGCTTTAACATTTTGTCTAAGTACCCCCTGGGTTGAAAAAAAAAAAATTAAAAAGGGGAAATTATATGCCGCCTACATTGCAAAGAGGACAATTCATTAGTTATAAGAATAGTATGCAAAATAATTACTTTGAAATAAAATTAAAGCTAATAAATAAATAAAGTTTTAAACTGGGTTTGACCAGAGGGGAGGGTGAAGGGAGTGTTTTGGACACCAGCATGGCGGGAGACTGCAGGGGGGGGACACCCGAGGGGTCAAAGGTGACTTCCTGTAGCTGTCAAACACACGCTGTTGGACGGTAAGTGTAATCTCAGCTGTGGCCATCGCACACACACACATACACACACTCACACACACGCATACAAAAAGTTCGAGAAAATGTAAAAATCCAAGGCACGGATGGTGGAACGGGCTGCAGTCTCCCCCCGTCAAGACAGCACAGCATTGTGAAACCCAGTCTCTCTCTCTCTCTCTGTATTGCCTAATAGCTTTTCCAATGATCATGACACATAACTTGAGGAAACAAATCAACAGCGTAACCGCTTAAATACAAACCATACTTGCTGGATGGCACAGGAAAGAGTAAGCAACAACAACAACAAAAAAAAGCGGAAATCATTGTATGAAAACAGAGAACCAGATACGGCACTACCAGGAGTGGTTAGTTGCTGAACTGTTTAAAATATAAAGCTTTTTGTTTTATCTACAGGTACAAATAATTACCCTCCCCCCACCCCAAACCCCATGGGTTACAAACTGCCAGCGTATGAAGGAATAAACCAAAGAGAAACATACACAGTACCTACTGAAATATCAACAAACAATAAGTCCTCACAGAGGAATATCCTAAGTCTCTTCATCTCTCTAAAAATATATATATAGTTTCTATCAAGATACAATAGCAAGGCACGCCGTGAGCCAATCACAAGTCCAGCTCTCCTCTTCTTCGTATTCAAGTGTCTGATTCAGGGAGCAGATCTGGAGGAGGAACTCTCCCTGCAGTAAAGTGTTCTGGAGTGTACGTCAGATCTGTGTGGCTGTACATGTCATTGTTTGTCTCTCAGTCTGCCGGGCAGCTCAGGGTCTGGTGAGCTGGGTGTAAACCGGAGCCTGCTCCCAGTGCTGCGGGCTGCTCTGAGGGATGGAGGGCACCCCCGTGTTGTCGGCTATGGGCGTGTACATGGGCCTCTGGCTGGGGCTGCTCATGTAGCTGAAAGTCGAGTACAGCCCCGAGCCCTGCCCCGCCCCCGCATGGCTGTAGTAGGAGGCAGCGGCGGTGCTGCCCCCCTGGTGGTCGGGGTAGTCATACTGCTGCGCCCTGGAGATGGCCGGGTAGGAGGAGGGGGGGCTGTAGTGCTGCAGGTTGAAGGGGCTGTAGGTGACGTGCTGTGGGGAGCCCTGCTGCTCGGTGTAGTGGCTCGGGCTCAGCTGCTCCGTCTTGATCTGGGTCCTGTGCTGGGCCTGAGCCACCTCAGAGCCTCCGCTGCTCCCCAGGGGGGTCAGAGTGTGCTGCTGCTGCTGTCCCTGCTGGTTTTGGCTTTTGGCCAACCAGGCTGCAGCAGCTCCTGTCTGCGGGCTGACCGGGGCGCCACTGCTGATGCTATAGCTGCCAGTGTAGGTGACTGGCGTGGTGTTGCCAGGGCCGCTAGCAGAGCCCGGGTGCCCGTTGGGTGGGAGGTACTGGTCGAACTCATTGACGTCAAAGGTCTCGATGTGGGAGATGACATCACTGCTCAGCTCACCGATGTCCACATCGCGGAAGTCGATGTTGAGCTGGCGCCCGCCAGGGCCATCGGGCAGAGAGCGGAGGCCACCTTCACGCTTTAGGTCCATCTTGCCTGAGCTGACATCAGTCTTTGGGGTGGTGGGAGGGGTAGGGGGCCCCTGGGAGCCTGGAAGTTAAGAAAATTAAGAGATTATACTTTTTGCTTTCTATTTTAAAGTTTAGACATTTTTTCAGCAAACCAACAGAGGTGGGGACTGAATTATTTAACTTTTTGAAAGTTTTGAATGATCTTCAGAGAAAAGCTGAGAACATGGAGCATTTAAAGGATAACTGAAGTAAAAAAAAAAATAAATTACAGCTGAGGGGACTGAAAAAACCCTCTTCTTTCCGCTCACCTGAGTGCTCACCAGGAGAGTGCACTTCTCCCATGCTGGAGGCCGGGGAGTCCGCCTGCTGGAGGGCTTTGAAGATGGCATTGGGGGAAATGTGCGTCGGCTCGCTGCCGTCCTCCGACTCGCTCTGTCCGTTCTTCACAGACTTCCTCCGCCTGGGCTGGTATTTGTAGTCGGGGTGATCCTTCTTGTGCTGAACCCGGAGCCGCTCAGCCTCTTCCACAAACGGCCGCTTCTCTCCTTCATTGAGAAGTCTGTGCGTAAAAAGGTCCATTTAGTAATCAGAAATATTACCGGTGCACTAATTTACTGCTCTACTCCAACACAATAAATATGTAAATGTTTAAAAACACAAGTGGATTCGGTTTGCAAAGAGATAAAATATAATGTGCAAAAACAAAAATGTAAAGTAAAAATCCGACATTGCATCGTAAATCGGTGCGTAAAAACTGAAAAGCAGAATATTCACTTACCTCCAGAGTTTCCCCAGAGTTTTGCTGAGCTCTGCGTTGTGCAGGTGTGGATACTGATCAGCCAGCTTCCTCCGCGCAGCCTGAGCCCACACCATGAAGGCATTCATCGGTCTCTTAACGTGAGGCTTGTTCTTAGAAGATCCGTTAACGCGCACTGGCATAGGCACGAGGGTCCAGTCGTAGCCCTTGAGCACCTGGGACACAGCCTCGCGGATGCAAGCGGGAAACTTATCGTCCTCGTCCTTCTTGAACTCTCCGTCCACACCGAGCAGCCCGTTCTCAGACGGCCGGGTGTTTTCGGTGTCGGAGCCCGAGCCGGACGGGCACGGGGAGCCCGCGGAGTCCTCGGACATGCTCGGGCTCGGGGCATCAGATAGACACTTGTCTTGTTCCTCCGTCATCTTCAGGTAAGGGTCGAGGAGATTCATACGAAAAACTGTTTGGTGCCAAATTACGCGTGAAACAGGGAAGCTATTTCTGCTTTCTCGCGAGAGGAAAAGTCTCTAAATGGACTTTACCTTGCCAGGATGAGTTTGATCAAAGTCTTTCAATTGGGAGAAGTGCACAGAAAAACTACCGCTGATTCTCTTCTGCTCCGGTGCGTAAAACCGACTTGGAGTGTCTTTACGCACGACTCTCTGCCAGACTCCGAGGATGAGTGCGTTTTCTGCAAGCGGCTCCGCACTTGAAAAGGCAAAAGCAAGCCAGCTGGGTGAGAGTTTGCTTTCAACTCTGCAGGATGAAACGGTAAAGTGCTCCTCTCTAGTCTCCAAGTACAATCCCCAGAACGCGTGAGTGCTTTGAACTGCAAACGTTTCGCATGCGGGCTTTATAAGAGCTTTACCATGCTGCACAGGAAAGCCCGAACCTGATTGGGCGGCCGTGTGACGCCAAAGTGAGGGAATTTGATCCCACTTTCCCTTCGCCTAACCAGCACAGAAAACACACACACACTTTAGCTCAAACACACACACACACTGCCCAAAGAAACATTTAATCAGGCATATGGAATATATTTATTTCTGTGCAAAAACTGACTAAAAGTGATTTTTATTCTGAAGGAAAACACTGAGGAATAAACTGCAAAAGAGCCTGGCAACTAAAAGTTCAGTCCACAAGCAAGATTATTCGTAAAACTTTGTAATTCGTGACTTTTGGCATCTTACACAGCCATACACACTTTCTACTCTTACTTTTAAAAACATTTTCTTGAGTTTCTAAGTGACTTTCTCCACACTGATTCCACACCTACAGTTACACCATTTGGTCAATAGGGGGAGACAGCAGTCTAGGAACCCAGCAAACTTCCTCCCTCTCCTTGCTGAGAGCAGCAGCAGCAGCAGGAGGAGGAGGAGGAGAAGGAGGGAGCTCCTGCAGACTGTCAGACATCAGCTCCTGATTTGTATCGCTCATCTCATTTCCAACAGCGGAGGAATGATCCGCTGAATGCTGTTCAAATTGCTGACTGGTCAGCTTCCACACTGGCCTTACCTTTTCTACCAAATGTTCCTCATAAAATTAAGAACATTTTAAGACTTGTGTTACACCGTATTCTAACTTTATATCCTTTTTGGAATCATAGAAATATTTGAAACGGAACTTCTAATATATTCCAGTACATTTACCTGATATCCTCTGAAAGGAAACAATTTTATTTTTCTATCTTTCTACCCGTTTTGAGAAAGAACATATCAGGAATACTGGCATGACTTCGAGTGTCAGTAGAGGAAGTATTGGATCACTTTCCTTAAGTAAAAGTACGACAATGTAAACCTCCATCACAGGGAAAAGTCCTTTGTTCTAGCTCTCAGGTAAATCTATAGTTGTATTATTGGGAAACATCTAAAAGTGCTCACAATGCATCAGAATGACCTATTTCACAGTTATATTACCACATATTACAAATTTTACTAATGCATAAAGTGAAAGAAATATTTTAATGTCAAGGCAGAGCTCACTTCAAATGCTTTATATACTGTTGGGTAGTCTGTTCAGTAACAATAAATCATATGTCATGTTTTGAATAGAAACACTCTGCAAAGTAAGCAGGAGGCTTGAATTTAAGTGTATTGGAGTAAGATTACATTATTTCCCTCTGAAATGTATGGAAATGCATGCGGAAAGTAGAAAAGAAAATACAAGTACAAGTAACTAAAAACTGTCATTTAAGGAATAGTAAATATTTTTGTGTAGGGCTGTATAAGGTACTTATACATAGTGTATAACCCAGGGTAGATGGCAGTTAGCATGCCCCCAGTTTGGAGAATCAGGCAGGAGTACTATGTCAGAAGAACAATGTACTACTGTGGATGGGGACAGCAACAAAACATAGCCACTTTAAAACAAATATCTATTAATTTAAGTGCACGCTATATTGAGAATATTTTCAATATTTCATGGTATCTTGCCATCAGACGGGGATTTGCGACGGAGAACACGATTGCTCCAGACTCCATTGAGAAACACAGTAATTTAACATTGCTACCTCTGCCTCAGTAGGTTAGTTTGTTTGTGTTATATTGTGACTTTGGTGTTTGAAAGGGTCAGTTCTTACTCACCAAAGTTTTAATTCACCAAAGCCTCCTTCTCCAGACTGGAGGCACGCCAGCTGCTGTCTACTGTAAGTTATGCACTGACTATGGACATGGATGGATTGCTGAACGGGTCTATCGGGCACAGGCCCTGGGGCACAAAGGGTCAGGGGGCCTTCTGGCCTTCACTTTCAAAATGTCACTGATATTAACATTTACTGAACAGAGCTGGCTCAGAATGGCCACAAAGACACTCAAAAAGACCACAAAGAGATGTAAAGGAACTGCAATGAGACACAAAATAACTAGTATAGAAATTGGCAAAACAACCTTGAGGTGACAGAAAACAATCACAAAACAATGGGGAGACACAAAATGACTACAAAGACGTAAAAATTACAAAAAAAACACAAAATTACCTCAAAGGAACACAAAATAACCAAAAGGTGACACAAAATGGCTATAAAGAGTCACACAACTACAAAAAACAAAATTACTTAAAAGAGACATAGCCACAAGGAGACAAAAAAGACTTCAAAGAGACATAAAACTACAATAAAAACCCACAAATTACCTCAAAGGAGCCACAAGACAACTATATAGAGCCACAAAACTACAAATAAAACAACAAAACTACTTCAAAGAGAAACAAAACCACCAAAAAGAGACACAAATTGACTACAAAAAGTAACAAAACTACTAAAAAATAACAAAATTACCTCAAAAGAAACAAAACAATAACAAGGTAACACAATTACTATAAAGAAACACAAAACCACAACATGATGCATGAAGACTACAAAGAGACGCAAAACCACCTCAAACTCAGTGTTACTTGCTCCTATGTAGAGCACACACACACACACACACACACACACACTCCATTTGTCCTCCCTCTTTAGCCAAACACAGTGCGACTCTCCAATCAGAGTAATATGAAGTGCTTTGCACCGTTCACTGATGGTAACCTGGCTGCACACGCCCCCCTTTGATTGTTTATTATGCTTTGTGGAGATGTGGAAATGTAAATCTCAGTTCAGCCTAATGTGGACAACATGTGCTACCTGAAGTCGCCTTTAATAGCTCACAGATGTCAGGTAGAGCTAATTTCACCGCTCCGCCTGCACGGTCACTCTGTAGCTGCACACACTGAACCCACAGCCCTTTTCCTCAACAGATACAAACCTTTTTCTTTCCCTCCTGTTATGTTGCTTGTTTGCATTTACTGCTCAAACTCTGAATCACTTTCTCTCCCTGACCAATTAGGCCCTGCGGTTCCAAAACACTAAAGCCTAACATCAGCGGCTCCTTCGTTCCCCGAGGCCGGTTTATTTACACGAGACATGCTTATTTAAGATACTCACTTTGAACACAAATAGAAGGGAGCAGTTTGGCTCTGCGTTAATAGCTCGTGGGACGACACTGCGGTCGCGTGTGAGCTGCATGCCGTTACATGGGGCCACCAAAACGCAAACCGTGTTTGCTTGTAGAGCTACAGAGGCGTGAACGCATTGACTCACAGAGCTGTGGCAGAGGGGTGGAAAACATGGTGTGGCTATTGACAGAGTAAATATGGTTAATAGAGGTTTGCAAAGAAGAGGAGCTGGGAGGAGAGGATGATGAGGTGGAAGGACGGGGGAGAAATCAGAAAAGTAAATAGAAGAAGAGGAAGAGAATGTTGGCGATGATAAGAAAAACAAGATGATTGGTAAGAAGGACAACTGCATACAAGTAAAACGCGGACTGAGTGAACCCCTTCTGCACAACACACATGTAACCACACACACATTGTGGCATTGTGCATATATGACCTCCACTCCCACGTGACATCTTGTCAAAACTGTAAAAAACTGCAAAAAAACAAATCTGAGATCAACATATGGTTGAACACACTCCTCCTCCTCCTCCTCCTCCACATGTCGCACAGGCAAGTTAGACTCCAAAAGTGATTCATTTGACAACTGTTGGATAATAACTCAGTATGCTCAACTATCTAGAGGGAATATTTAATATCAGATCTGTAACTTTCCCAAATTGTCTTCCTGCTTTTATACATCAGTCGGACAAGTTTTAAATTTGTCAAACAGTTTGCGAGAGATCTGCCTGTGGTTTCGAAGCTGCTGCGGGGTGAGAGTGTAGTCCACTCTGTGGTCTTTTAGGTGGCAGGGGGATGACCAGAGGCTGCTGGGTGCAGCAGGCAGGCAGGGCGAGGTCTTGGGAAACTTCTCATCTTGACTTGGAGCTACAGCGTAAGAAATCTGAGCAAACAGTGGGAGTCAACTGCTAAACCCTGTCTGCTTTTCTTTGGGAGTCCCATCGGGCCTGCTTTGCATTTCTGAGCTTCACGCCTAGAGAGTGATAGATCCATGTCCAGGATTCTGTTACATTCTTTTTTAAAAGTAATTTAAACATCAGTATATTTATATTAATTTACTTGTATTATTATGGTATAATGGCTATAACCCATGGAAATTTTTCATGGGAGGGCTGAAAGCATCGGTGTATAAATTTCCCACTATTGCTGCTGTCAAGAGGATATACGCACCCACTTCAACTGTTATCACCCCATGAAATGGCTGTTATCAGTTGTCATCTGAAGCATAGATTTATATTAGTATGGTCCTACTATTTACGTTGGATATTTGACAACGTCCAGTGGCTATAGAAATTACGATAGGAGCAAAGGAGGAAGTCAGGCGATATATAAAGAGCGAAAAAGTCCATGTATGGATGAGGTAAGGATGGATGGATGGTTCAAACAAACACAGGACTTTGACCCAAACGGCAATGCTGATGTACTTAACTTACGTCACTTGATGTACGTCTGTATGTGACATGAGTTCATAACATAAAGGAGCCTTATAAGACATTCAGAGCATTTAAGCTGTCTTGACACAGTTAGCAGCTAGCTAGCAGGTAACGGTGCTAACACCATAAACAGCCCTAAACATGTCAGTAGCGATTCCAAAGCTGACGGCATTAAACGGGGGAAACTGGAGGGTGAATGCTACTCTGCCATGACAACACCCTCCCGATATCAGCAATAATTACCATATGAATGTGTTGCAAAGCAGCAGTAAAAAGCTAGCTAGTCGGATACACCCATGCGCTAATATCCACGTGTGGCAAGACCAGCTTACCACAACAAACTACAGAGAAACTCAGATTTCAACACACACAGAGGGAGTGTGACTTCACTCTCTGCTCAGGGCTCCATCACTCCACCATATCTTCACAAAGCAAATATTATATTTTTGCTATATTATATAACATTATTTTAAATTGCTCTAAATTCAACCCAAAACATGACCATTTCCTAAACCTGATGAAGTAGTTTGCAACCATTTCTAACAGGAGCAGTTTGCCTTGGCTCAAGCATTATAATGGTAGTGACAAGTACTGATAACGGCCATTTAATGGGCTGATAACATCCGAAAGGGATGAAAATATATGCTGCATTTGCATGGTGTCGGCGGAGTGGAGGAAGAGGAAAACCTACTAAAACTTCTACAAAATTCAACATTTCTAAAACCACTCCAGCATGATTGGCACTTTTATGCCATATATTCATGATCCATATATTCACTATATTCTTTACAACATAATGAAATACAGCACTTCAGTGTTGTGTTATTGCATACTAAAGCTCCAGAGCTCAGCAGGAGGTGGTTACTGGTGGAGTGAAAAGAGTTTGGAACATGCTGAATGTACAGTATGAATGAACAGCAGAGAAGGGGACTTTGCTTCGGTAGTAGTTATACTTTTATATGGATGATTTTATACATTTTGGCATATAATTTTAGGTTGCCTTTGGAATCCATCCAAAGATGCAAACTGCAAACATTTTGAGTAGTACTTTCATTGGAGTATTTCTTAAGTGATTGTGCCTCATTTTGCTTTGGAAGAACTGTATCCTTTCAACCAACTGGTTCCAGACCTGTAAATCTGTGCCCAACTATTTCACTCTGCAATTCAAATGGGTCTGGTGTTGTGCTCTTTGAATTTACCAAGCAGATCAGAGCTCTGTAGTTAGGAAGAGGTCATCTTCTTGGACTGCTGCAGAAATTAAATGACTTTATAAGAAGTTTCAAATTCAATTCAAATTCCTAAGCAAGAATCTAAAGGAAGCATCTCATCTCTAGCTTCCACATAGGTGTGATGTGCCATTCTTAGAAGATCAGGGGTGATTAATAGCTGCCGCGAGCCTGTGTGTGTCTGTTCCGCTCTGATCTGAGCGTCTGGGCAGCGGGTGTCTGTTGACTGAACGTCATTCTGCTCCTCGTGCTGTTTAAACAACACTTAGAAAAGACCCGGGCAGCTCCCGAGGAGCATTGCTCCGTCTGCCATCCATCACTGACCCAACTCCTGCTGCCAGACTCTCCCTCCACGTCTCCCTTTCTGTCTCAAAATTTCAGTTTCCCTCCTTTTTTTTGCTTTCAAATGATGAGCTAAGCAAAAACCTGGGCTGAAAATCATCCCACATAATCCCTGTCCAGAAGTTAGCGAGTCAACACTCCCTTCCAGACTAAATCTGGAGAAAACAGACCCGATCACTTCATGCCTCTGGACACATTTCCCAGCGACTTGAGTTGTTGCTGATTAAAATATGTGCATTAGCTGATCGGCCCGCGCTGTACGAGAGGTTGGAGAAGCGAGAGGAAACCAAATCCACTTGGGCTGAGTCGAAAAAGCCGCAGAGGAGTACCATTTCCCTCCAAAGATATGGTTGTGCAAACAGCCCTAGCTTTAACAATAACAATGGTCTCACCCAGCCAGGCCAAGCTAACTAATGACAGATCCACACCTTAATGCTGAGCAGTTGTTTGGGTTTAGGCGAGAGAGGATGTGTGTGTGTGTGTGTGTGTGTGTGACGGGTGGTTTTTGGGGGAAAGAATGGCAGTTGTCAGCGGGTGGCTCGTGGCACTGGAAAACTCCCTCTCTCCTCTGCTTCCTTCCCTGGACAGAGAGCAGCACCCATGATTTGGGTGGAGATGGAGGGAGAAAATCTCTGACGCAGCGAAACGCTACTCTGAGCGACGGAGGACATCCAACCATAACGCAGCACATTTTTGCAGCTTATTGAATTGTGCAGGAGGCATGATGGGGCGGCAGGGGAGAGGGAGGGGTGGGCAGACGTCTAAAATTATTCCTCAGTGTGTTTCTTGGTCCTCTCTCTTTTGTAACAGTTACAGCTTGTCTGTTGGCCAGCGGTGTTCCATTTCCTTTCCGGGCCCCTCTCTGTCTTCACAGTTGTGGTTGATGGTAATTGATGTCTTGAAGTGTGTAATGATTTGACGTGCTTACGAGGTTTATTTGGTGTCAGGTGGAGGCGAATCTAATTTTAGCTGCATGTGCTGAGTAAATTCACTAGCAACTATTTTGAGCCAGAGACATTAAAGGGACAGTTCACAACAAAATCAAAACTACATATTTTTCCTCTTTCTTGTAGTGCTATTTATCAGTCTAGATTGTTTTGATGTGGGTTGTCAAGTGTTTGAGATATCAGCTGTAGAGATGTCTGCCTTCTCTCCAATATGATGGCACGAGATGGCACTCAGCTTGTGGTGCTGAAAGTGCCCAAAAAAATACATCTGAAAAACTCAACGGCAATGTGTCTTTCCAGAAATCATGACCTGGTTACTCAAGATAATCCACAGAGCTTGTTGTGAGCAGTTTTATGTGGGAACTATTTTCCCTCTACCAAACTATACCCAGAAACCGTAACACAGCGCAGTAGAAAGTGTACATTTACTCATGGATGAGAGGCTTGTGCTGGTGACAGAGTGAGATGAAAACATTAATGGTGTCCTCCTTGGCTGAGCTGTAACGTTAGCTGGCTCAGTGGTGCTAGAAAAGCTTGCAGGAGACATATTTCCTTCTGCACAGTGATACAGTTGATAAATAGCACTACAGATGAGAGGAAAAATATGTATTTTTGATTTTGGGGTGAATTGTCCCTTTAAGTGTGAAATAAATACATAGAATAAATGTATTACGTACTGTGGACATATACAGTTATAATTGTAAGACAATTTGCTGCAACCTTGGAAATTCCCTGTAAGTATGCTGTATGTTATAGCTAGCCAGTTAGCCACCGTTGAGGCTGGATTGTTTGCCATTAGCCAACGAGCTAACCATATATTTTAACAGAAGATTACTAGCTTCAGACCATTTATTTGAGTGAAGCCAGAAATCTTCAGCTGAAATGTACAGTTTGCTTGTAGGCTAATAGCAAACATTCAAGTAGCTAACATTAGCTTACAAATAACAAAAAAAAAATTTCAAGTTGACGAGACAGCATTCTGGGTGGAGCGGTCACTATGGATGCGGTACTTGCTGTTTCTGTAGGTACACATTTCCTGGGGACACCTGCACATCTCGGCCACGCCCCCTCCATTGTGATTGGCTAAAGCGCAGCATCATTCAAACTCAAAGCCCCCCCCCCCAGTCATCTTTCACACAGGGCTGCTGAAAGACTCTACAATGTAAACTGCAGAATCTGTCTTGAGAGATTATCAATCAGCCAACCTAAGTGTGCCCCTTGTTGAACATAAGGTTCAGCTTTAATAAAAAAAAAAGCAGATAGACTATAAAGACAATTTAATATTATTGCCTAAGGAATTCAATCATTACTCGAAAAGGATCAAACCTGCGTCTTTACATTTGAATGCAGTTCTGTGGTCTTCCAGAGAACCTGCATTCTCTCTGCACAGTCAACCCGCTCAGAAACACAGAGATCGACTTAATGAAACGGTGATGATATCTGGCTGCTTTGGCTGGCTCGCTTCGGCTGCGTCCCTCCACTGAAACCTCCATCCTGCTTTAACCACAGCCATCCGGATCAAAAGACCACTTTTAAAGGAAGGAAGACTTAGAAAAGTTTAATGACAGAAATAGTTACAGCCAGTTCTGCTAAACAGAAAAGCCATTTGGCAGACAGTTGTGAGAATCATACTGTACAATCTCCCCTCTGGCATTAATCCTGCATTCATTCTGCAGGGGAATTTTCAGTTGTTATGCTATAAAATTACACGCAGGTATTATGTGACAAGTGTTTCTCCATCAGCTGCACTTTCTGAGTTTTGACAGGGAAATATTTTTAGCTTGGATACAGTCAGGTTATCACCATCAGAAACATGCTGCGGTACCATGTGCTGCTTAGCTTCTCTAATGGTATTAACATGCCAACATCTGCTACCTAGTGCTAAACACAAAGTACAGCTGAGGCTGATGGAAATATCATTAGTTTTACAGGTATTTGGTCATAAACTAAGAATGAGATGAACTGAAAACGTGTCATGATATGGCTCCAAATAAAAGCCATGAGGAGTCTTTGGAGAACATAACTATCTGTATACATTTTCATGGCAATTTATCCAATATTTCTGGGTTTTTCAGATTCTTAACACTGGAACAAACAGCTGGACTGACCGCCTAACCGGAAATGCCACCCAGTAAATTTAGTCCTTCAAATTTACTTTCAGCAAGTAAAGTCAGACCCGCCATTTTGTTAGGAAGGGGCTAAATAAAACTCAGAAGTTAGGGAAAAGTGACAATGGTATTTTCAAAATGGTGTACTAGAATATTTCTACATACTGGGGCACCTAAACAGTTTTAGAATTTGCTTAAATTGGGTGTGACTGGAAGGCTGAGACTCTTGTGAATTAAGTGAGCTTAATTGTATTCATGTGTGATGATTTAAGTGCTTGTAGTGACCATTAATGAAACGACCTCAAGGATAATCTCAATCCTGTGTAACTTTACAAATACAAACAAGAGACCTGGAGCACTCAGAAGATGTATGGCTTTCATAGATATATTGACAATAGGGTTTCTGGACAATTTCCAGAACAGAAATGCCTGTTCAATCCAATCGCAGAAAAAAAATGAGTAGGTATGGACAAGGAGTCCAGTGTGGAAAATTTTGTCCCCTGTTAATAATTCTGAATGGCTTGCCATTACTCCTTGCTTCAGATGTGCTCTTTATAGATATCTACAAAAAAGACGTTATTTAGAAAGTAATCAGAGAAAGAACATAAAGGAAATTCATCCTCTTCTGAAACATTATGAGTAGCTATAATGGAAAACACAAAAAAAATGATGAGCAAAGCATATGAAATTCTACAGGGCAAACAAGAAAAAACAACCAATATCATGAAGAAAAAATAAGAAGAGTTGGAAATACAAATAACAGATACAGAATAGGAAGAGTTTAAGCTCTCAATTCTGGAATTTTCTACTTTCAGTTAGCCCACATCTCTTTAACTGTTTATTATTATTTTCCCCCTTTTCCCCCCTGTTGTTATCATACTGTGAATGTATTGGTCATTTATATTTTTCCTCTTTTTCTTTATTTTCCACGGAAGCGTATTGCTGCCTAACCAGGAAAAAATAATGGATCAGTATTGTGTTATAACGTGAAAAGTTTATTGCTCTAACAAGAAGTTTTTCACATTCTAACAATACAAGTTATCACTTTTTAACGTGAAAATATGTTGTTATAAGGTGGAAATATATTGTTATAATATGAAAAACTTCTTGTTAGAACAATAAACTTTTCACATTATGACATAATGTATAATAGTTAAAAATAAAAGATGTGTTCTTGTGAGTCCAATATAGATCTATGTCACAAAGATTTTCAGAAATCAGGTGACAGTCATTACCTGACACCTTTGCAGAAATCTGTCTTGATCTTTCTTGTTTTGTAACATTGAAACACTAGACAATGTATTGAAACAAGGATGGCAACTTGAGTTACCCCCCCCCCAGTATCTGCTGTCCTAACAAGCAACACAAAAACACCAATCTCTTTGGGAATATGCACAACAGCATAATATTCACTTAAAAATGTCATGTATTTCCTGCATGCACCAAGTGTTGGGACACCGAGGGAAGTGAACTGGATAAAAAACCCGATGTGACTATCTTAAATGTAAAGTAGCACAGATGGTGGGAAGCAAGAGAAGCCGGGACACTGAAGGTTAAGTTGACTGTATCCGCTGTAGTTTGGTGAAACACTGACGCGTCCAGCTCCAGGCTGTAGGAACACTGATTGCATGTGGAGAGTGCACTGCGCCAGTCAGCACCAGATCTGTGTTGTAACCTCAACCCTGTGACCTTGTGCAGCTTTCAGGACTCTGTGGTGAACAGTAAGTGTGTGTATTCCTCTTTAGTAAGTGGCACCATACAATGGCAGTTGAAGGGTCTCTTATTTCCAGTCTTATAAACTACAAACGGACTGCATTAATCGCTTCAACCCTTGTGCCCCCTTAATCTATTCTGGGAAATTGTGTTACAGTAAGTGCAGTTTCCAGATGTCCGGTGCTCCTTTTCAGGCATTGCTCAGGGTTTTGTAATTTGCAGAAAATAAGGTTTGCGGTCAACATAAGCCTGATAAAAATTCAGCAGCATTCATTATTACGTTGTTTGTGAGCTGTGAGTTTTCACAAATTGCTCTATTGACACTACAGTATAATATCATGGCAAGCTAATGAAACAGTGCTAATGGCGATAAGACACTTAAGTTTATTTTATTTGATGTGGACATCACATTAGCATTAGAATTGTATATTTATGCATAAGAACCAGATGTGCTGTGTGTACTATTTGTAGCGATAACGCTAATTTGTAACACCTGTCCACAGGAGGCTTTTTAAAAGTTACAATAGTAAAAAACAAAAATAACATTCAGTACACACAGAAAAAGACATCGCAAATCCATACAGAGAAATTCATTCACACAATATACAAGACAGCGTAAAGAAAATGTGGTAATTGAGGTAAAACGCTTACTGTATTCAAAATTCACTGCAGAAATAGTTTGTGAATAATTAATATACTTAAAATATTTTTTATCAATACTGGAATAATGATTCTGCAAAAAGTATTGCAAAAAGTACAGGTAGTGAAATAAAGTACATCTGTAGAGATCTCCTCCTCTCCAAAACAAATGAAACTGGTGATTTAAACCATTACAAATATTTAATAAAGCAGTTTTAATGTTACAAATCAGTGTTTTTCTGTTGCTGTTTGGCTCATTGTAAATGGGTTGCTAGCCTTGAACTTTGTAATTTGTGCTCAATTTGTTTCCAGTATAACTTAGGATCCAGATGTTCATGACATTATAACCAGGAGCTGACTTATCTGCAGAGTTCTCCTACTCTTCAAAACAAATGAAACTGCCGATTTTAACCATCAAAAACCCTGAATAAAGCAGTTTCATTGTACAAATCAGTGTTTCTCTGTTGCTGTTTGGCTCATTGCAGATGGGTTGCTAGCCTAGAACTTGCTAATCTGTACTCACCTTTTGTCTCCCAAAACTTAAAATCCAGATGTTAAGAAGGTTTTAACCAGGAGCTGAATTATCTGCAGAGGTCTCCTCTCCAAAACAAATGGACCTGCTGATTTAAACAGGTAAGAATGCTGATTTCTTAAAAAGTAAAACTGCTTTATTCAGTGTTTTCCAGAGGCTACTTCTTGCGAACAGGCTGCTAACTATGGTGGGTAACACAAAAACGTGAATGAGCTCAATTTGGAACCAGTGTTTGGTTTGTCCCTTCTGGGCTACTGTAGAAACATGGCGATACAACATGGCAGACTCTGTGGACAAGGACCTGCTCCCTATCTAGATGTAAATGGCTCAATCTATGTTAATAAAAACACAACAATTCCTATTTTCAGGTGTTTATACACTGCAGTAACATACTTATTATGTTATGTATAATCCATTTCTGCAGATATTTCCTCCTAAATCCTACATACTGGACCTGAACCTCCTCCCTTCCAAGGTGACTTTAAAAAAAAAAAAAATGTTCATAAATGATTATGTACATGTCTAAAATTTAATTTCACAATGTTTAATATAGTAATTTAGGTCTAACCATAACCCAAAGTGTAAGTAAAAGTCAAATAGCTTGTGCCTCAGCATTTTCTTCCACAATCCACAATGTTCAGTCAAACTGTTGGCAGTCAAGACAAGAGCAGCAGGTGCACAAACATATCAATGTCCTTCATTTAACTAATGTCAGTATTTGATTCGTCTTTATAACAAAAGTTGTGGAAAGTTAACTTTACCACCAGTCTTCATCCACGCTCTTTAAACATGTTTTTCCCATTTAAACCAATAAACATGTGGTGTGCTGGCGACCGCATACTAAAACAATGTGAATGCAGCATTACGTCATTAGCGAGTGTGTGTCTGAATAAGCACACCGCACAATTAGATCTCCTTTTTGTGTGTTGTGTGTGAGCTTGCATGGATGTTGCGGCGGTACCAAGCTGTGCTGATGTAAAACAAGCCAGCTGTGGTATCGAGTCCAGTCCTGATTTGCCACATCTGGTCTCATCACCTTATGATCTTTCACATTGTCAAAGTCTTCCTCCAGTATCCTGATCATTTGATTCCAAGCTAAGCTCCTCTGAGCAGAGTTTATCTCTCAAAGCTTTGTGTGATTGTCTCCATGAGGTGCAGCCCCGGTCTAAATAAGATTCAGATGGGAGCCGACAAATCCATTGTCATGAATCAGTTATTACCTCTACTCTACCTTTTAAATCAACAATTGACTCGTGAGGTTTGATTTGAATTTCTCAAATTATCTTTGAGGTCACGGCTGGTGGGGCTTTAAAATGGTATTACGTAGTAAATGGCGAATTGCAGTGTGTTTTTTACTCATTGAAACCAGAAGTGAACTTAACTTATTTCCCCTTAAAACATCAGCTTTGTAATGGTATTGCAATATGTTGCCAGTTCAATTACTGTTCTCTTATATAGCTTCTCCACTTCCAGCTACAAATGTCTGCACTTGAATTAGCTTTGAATAAAATAATCCACCAAATGGATTATGTTATACAACACGTAAACATGCAGTAAGTCATTTTGCATTGCGCTGAGGAGGAAATGAGATCGGTAGTTACTGCTGACTCAGAATGTCCACTCCAAAACTCTCCGCCAGCACGACAGCTCAGTCCAGTCTGTTTAGTCTCAATAATAACTCGAAGCTGGATTTCTTTCTACTGTTTGGATAGCGCCAGTGTTCTGTGCCCATACAGGTTATACCTCTGTCTGTACAGCGCCACAGTACAACTCTCCCCCCCTCTCTGCCTGTCGTCTGTCTGCACCGCCTCACTGTGCTAGTGTTACATGTGGCGATAGGAAATTGCTCAGTCTGATTTCCTGCCATCAGAATGTCTTAGCGTACTGTAGCCCTCACAGAGCACGAATAGGGAGAGAACATGGGGAGGAGAAGGTGCAATGAGAGGTCATCCTTTTATCAGCTATACAGTTTTATCTAATAGGACTCTGAGTTGAATGCAGGGGCGGAATTCACTTACTGTAGGAGCAAGTCAGTGTGAGTGACCTGCTTTTTTCCCCAATGACAGTATTAGTAAGCATCCTTTTACATTTATTCTATCTATATGTCATTGTTGCATCGAGGAAACGATAGAAATAATTAAAATGAACAGAGTAGAGCTAAGAATAATAAACCTGTCCAACGTATTTTCCTGCCATGTACCTAATCCTTGCTGGGATAGGCTCCAGCCCCCTGTGATCCTGATAGTTAATATAATATAATATAATATAATATAATATAATATAATATAATAATTGAGTTTTATTAAAGTGGCAATAATAAGTTTTCATTAAATAGAACAGCTGCTTTAAATATGTCAAATTTATGTTTGACATATTATGGCCTAACAAAGTTTATACAGTTAAATGTTGGCAAACTGTTTGCCATCTACATTAGCATTAATATGGAGTCGTTCTGGCATCTTGATGAATGACGTCCAATATTCACTCTTGTCTCTCTAGTTGGGTCTCCACCAACTCCTGAGAAGTAAAACTGGTTCTGTGTCAAGCTATCAGAAACCTGACTTTGTCCGTGTTGCATTTGGTTCTCAGCTGGTTGTGTACTGCTTTTTTGATCTTTTTTTTTTTTTTTTTTTTAAACATTGCTTTGATAAACCACCCTTTTGTTGTTATCAGCCCATTAAATGGCTGTTATCAGTTGTTTTCACTACCATAAGAATCATTCAGATGGGGAAAACTAGTGGGCCAGAGGGGGGATATCCTATGTTGTAAACTATGTTGAAACTATTGCAGTTTTGTTAAGGTTCCAATACTTCATCAGTTTTGGGAAAAGACCATGGTTTGGGTCTAAATTAAGTTTGTTTATTGCATGACTTAAGTGACATAAATATTTTAAATCACGAAATTACTCCAAAGGGCCATTTCTCTGAAAATACATGACACAATCTTCCAGACAGATGTGCATACTGTAACTAATTAGTCATTGGACCTTCCTACTGTGGCGAAGGCATGACTTGCTCTACTCTGCCTCTGATTGGCTTACCCTGATTTTCTTACCCATACCTTAACCATGCTCACTCCTCATGTCTCAATCTAACCAACCCAAAAAAAATGTAGGCAACAAGTAACAGCCAATCAGAGGCAGAGCAGGGTAGTTCATGCCTTCTCCGTAGTTGGAAGCCCCTGTAATTGTGCAGAAGTATTAGCTATGTGCTTCTTTTTTTTTTTTTTTTTAAATGGAGAGTGTCAGGGGGAATTATGGACCCTGGAACAATGTGCAATCCCCTGGTTTTTTGAGTGAAAGTCCTGCGTTTGTTTGACCCATCCGTCCACCCTTACCTTTTGTCCACGCAGACTTTGTTGCCCTTCATACTATGTCGCCTTTCTCTTCTTTGCTTTGAGGACAACTGATAACAGCCATTTAATGGGCTGAGAACATTTTAAGTGGTTGAGAAACCAGCTGGTACTTTTACTTCTACTTGAGTGGATAAAATTAATTATTTTAAAACATTTAATTTGGAATGTGATAATTTGAAGTAGAAAAGTATAACCATTTAGTATCAACCATGTTGAATATTTTGAGGAAAGAAACATTACATTTGCCTTTAAGAAGGACATTATTCAGTAACTATCTAAAAAAAGTGGTGGTGTATGCTTCAGTGTTTGCATGCCAAAAGAGCAACCCAGCATAAAGAAGCATAATGAACAGCACATAGAGATAATGTGTAGTGCTGCTCTTGATTTAGGTGTCTTTTGTATGGTATTTAACTTTATTCCTCCCCGTCAGCAGTCCGTCTCTCCAGCAATGGCTCACCAGGAAATGTCTTTCAGAATATCGTCTTTACAGTGTCGGGAAGTTCTGGATATTGTTAGGTGCGAAAAAAATGTGTTTCTCCCCATCATAACAAGTTCTTGTGACAGCTTTAAAACCACAGTAAAATTACTTCTATCAGCTAATAAAGAAATAGATAGCAACAGGTGTGCCAAGCAAGGAAGCAATGATGTAACTCCTCAGACCTAAAAAAGAAACTGAAATATTGAAAATAGTTGTGTCCAGCTTTCTCTGGACTGAACATATGGCTTGCTGGTGCTTAAGGGACAGTTTTACATTTTGCTGTTTAGCTTCAGTTGACATTTCCTGTGTGCCAAATACATTTCGAGCCAGTGACCATACCCATAATTTGGGCAAATAGGGTGAATCCACAGGGTCTTAATTATAGAGGATGGCACACTCTTTTCTTAAGCTGCCTCAATTTGTGATTTTGGCGGAAAAGATGGATGTATTTTTACATCAAACCTTTGCCAAGTGCAGCTTTAAATCCTACTCTGCAAAACCCAGGAACCATACTAAGCCATGGTTTGAACTCGGAGCCATGAGCTGAGCTGCTCATCGCACCACTGAGGCTCGTAATTAAAAATCTCCAGTTACTTCCTCCTTACCTCCACTGACCCCGGCCTCGTGGCTCAGCATGTACCCAGGACCAGTGAGCCGCCTCTGGGGAGCCACGGGAGGAACTTGGCCTGGGCGCTGGATGGAGACCGGACGGCGTTGGGAAGTAATGGGGATGTTGACTCAAGGGTGACTAGGGTGGGCGGACGTGACCGCTGAAGAAGAGCGTGCCAGGTAAACACTGTGCAATCATGATGCCAGATTTGCCTTGCTGATGATGCCAGTGTGTAGGCTGCTATGCTGCGGTACACGACTTTCTGTCTCGGGAGAAAATTGTTGAATATGACAGAGGGAGAAACACAGACAGAGACAAACCGACAAAATGAGAGGAAGAGTGAACGAAAGAGACAGGAACACACTGAAAGTGATCATGTTTCTGTCTCTGGGGTTGTTATTAAAGCGGCACCTAACACCTAGGAATGCCGGAATGCCCGCTGACGTCTTTCTCATCAGGTAGATAGAGCTAGACAGGGTGGAGAACGTGTCAGCTTGTTTCAGGAAGGAACTGATACTGCGTGGCCATCTGAGGATTCAAATATTGCCTCTCGGAGGGGGGAAAGACAGGAAGACAGAGGTATCATTTCTGTGAAGAATGGAGAGAGCGACAAAGAAAAAACGTATTTGAATTAAACCGTGATTGAATGACGCCTAAATCCTTCACGGCAAATGACCCAAGGCTAAAGGTAACACTGGTCCCCCTGTCACCAGGACCCCCTCCTTGAGCCCGCTGTGGTGAGTGAGCGGTGGAGTAGCAGAGGGCCATACGTACAGTAAGCACTCTGTCTATCTCATAGGCTCATTCAGCCGTGTGGTTTGGCAGGTAGAGCAGCGATGTAGGTGGCTGCGAGTGAAGATATGGAGACCTATGTGTGCCCAGCTTAAGTATTCAATTTACGTCTGCCATTAGGACACATTAGACATTGAGTCTGTGTGTGGTGGGGCGAAAGTCTCGGTTTATTGCAGCTAATCCCTCACCTTAAGCCCGCACTTGGCATTGTGCAGCGCCTTATATTTGTCATGCAACTCAAGTTTAAGATTCTAATAAGGAAGCTGAGGCCTAAGCTTCTGCAAACAGAGTGGGAAAGCGCCCGATATCAGCTGACTGGGCGAGCAGTGAGGAGGAACGTCTATTCCAGTAATGCCGCTGCTCACATACGTACCTACGCAGAGGTATTCCCAAGCGTCGGCCAAACATACATCAGCACTGTTTCATATCAAAGACCTTTATTTTGGCAATCACAGATGTTTGCTTGGAATTAGCACTTTTTAATAAACTCATTTGGTTCTGTACATAGTGTTAATGCACAGAGAAAACACAAGCTAAAGCCTTTCGACGCCTGTCTTGGTAATATGGGCTTATAGGAAGCTTAGACAACTTCCCATAAGACAACATCGAGCCATACAGGGTTTGGTAGCACAAATGCCCTTTGTGGGATGCACAGAGTGGGCTCTCTTGAAGTCTTAAAGTAGAGGAAATGATCCTTCCAAAGAAGGTCAAGTTGTAGCTATTGTGGAGGTACCACCTTCTACTGTGTGCTGGCTGCATATGTCTATTTGAAGATTTTCTTTATTTTATTTTTTCATTTTCAGCATTCTGAGGGGATTGGTAGTCATTTGGGCACATATTTAATTTTGGACTTGAGTTAAAGATAAAAAATAAAAGTCCTTTACTTTAACTCCTACTGACAAAAGTTAAGAATAAAAGCAGTGTGTCATATTCTTCAAGAGATAAAAATTCCTCCCTAGGTTTTTGTTAAAGGGGATCAATAATGCTCATTTTCAGATTCGTACTTGAATTCTGATTTTCTACTACAACAAGTTTACGTGCTTTACTGGTCAAAGTACTCTTTATTTTACTCATACTGCCTGTGCTGGAACACCTGTATTCACCCTTTTTCTGATACACCCCCTTCCTAAAAAGTCCTGTCTGCTCTCATTGGTCAGGGTTTGCGGGTTTTTCACATCTCAGTGTCTCTGCCCTGTCGTTGCAGCTGTGGGATGACTGTTACAGAGAATATTGGCAACAATAAAGCTTCTAAGTACAATGAGACATGTACCAGCAGACAAGGGTGTAGATTTTGTTTCAACATTGGGGAGGACACAAATGCAACAGAGGGTTTAGGAATCCACCAGGAAGAGTGTCAGACACTTGATTTCCTGCTTTCTAGTGATTTTTTTTATATGCACCAATTTATGATGTAAATGTCTATAATTTTGACACTTACTTCTAAACTAAAAGTACTCTACTACTTGGATGTTTTATAGGGTGTGGTAAATGCACTAAATGTATTAAATGTTGACAGGGGTGTCCCCTACATCTATAAATTTGCATAGGCAACCAACATCAAATGTTTCCCTGACGTTAGCATGTAGCTACAGGTAGCAGTGTATGTAATGTAAACACTTGCGTAGTGTCCCTGGAACCGATGACCATATAAAGAAATCCATCATAATCTGACATCATCTTTTTTTGGAAGTAGGAAAACAGAAACAGAGTATCTGTTTTAACGATTTGAAGCCTTGGGTTTTTGCTCACAAGACTCATTACTTTTACTTAATTCATTATTTGAAACTTTGGCCACATTTAATGTGAACATTGGACATTTTTACATTTTTATCTATCTATCTATCTATCTATATTTTTTGTTTTAACCACTTTTTGTTCCCATGTCAGCCAGTCAGCATCCCTATTTATACATTATAAATATTTAATAATATTTAATAACTCGCATGTTAATTGCTTCTTGATTTTCTGAGGATTTAACACAAATAAAATGAACTCAAGTAAAATGACATGCTCTGGCAGAATAGCATGTTCCTAAATAAAATGTAGATGCTTTTTAAAAAGAATGAATAATAGGGCAGATGTAAAATAAATACTTGTCTGTAATAAGCTCTTCCACAAGTAATCACTTGAGAGATGCTTTTAAATATTACTCCTACACGCCATTGAAAGAAAGAGTAACTGACTTGATAAACAACTTTTTTACTCCTATGTTGGCTCATTTTTAAGCACAAGTTTAATAAACACAGTCCCCAGTTAAGAGGCAGCCGCTTTCCAATGTACTATTTTAATACGTAGAATAATTCTTCAAAGAAGAACTTCCGGCAACACTAATGTAACACTGTGAAAGTAAGAAAGAGGCCTGCACAGTGGCTGCTTCTCTGATGATTTGAATCTGCAATGGTCACAAGATTTTCCTCATAAAGGTATTTTTCTATTTATTTCCAGTGTTTACCCTTTTCCTTCTGAAAATAAAGTATGAAACCTATTAACCCGGCGGTTAAGTAGCAGAGCCCTGATATTGCTTCAGACCCATGTGTGGCTTGTCCTCCTCTCCTGCCTGTGTACACTGAAGCCGTGCCAGAGAGCGGTGCTGCGCCGCGCTGCGATGTGCTGTTCTATTCTGTGCTCTGCTGTCCTGTGCTGCTGCGATGCCGGCTCCTCGCTAGGTGCCAAGTGATTTTTATCACTGGGAAAACAGTCTCCTTCCAATCTCAGCCCTCTTAGGAGCATATGAATACACTTTACACTCACACGAAGGAAAACAGGTAACATGAGACCGGGCTTGGGGCAAGAGCTGAGCCCGCAGGTACAGTAAAAGGGCTGCAGTGTGTCAGCGTGTGTGCAGTGTGGCATCTGAGTGAGTGTGTGTTGGACTTGTTCACACTCATGGATACCTTTATGAACAGAGGTGTGTCTGCACAGTATATATGCTTCAGTTTTAATGCTGCACATATAGCGGGCAGTGCGCTTTTGGCACAAAAGATGCGTGGCTAAAGGCTGTGGCTCCAAACAGAACTGACATACAGTGAGAGTAGACTAAGGGACTTCTGCATAGTTTGTTTTATTTTTAACCTCTGTTTATTCAGGGAGAGTCAACTGGGCAAATTTGACCTTTTCCAGTGATGCCCTGTGTCACACTCACAAACTGACACATGGAAGCTGCTCAGTGCAACCAGAGCTTTCTGCTGTCAGCTGCACTTCAGCAGTCACATCCTTGCCCAACACTTTGCTCAACGACAACATGAGTTGTTGAAGGAGGGGTTACGTGGCATTACTTAATTTTCCAGCCTGGTCAGGGGTTTGAACAGGCGACTTTAGTACCTTATTCTGCTCAACAGGGGTGGAAAGGAGTGGCTAAATAACTCTCCATGATGTTTTGGTTTTTGGTTTTTTTTGCCAGCACACTAACAAATAAAAAAGAAGTTTCATCCTCAAAACCTTTTCATGAGTTTCACAAGATTTATTTAAACTTGACTGATCTTGCAAAGTTTTTATTTTTACTCAAATATGATACTGAAGCCTGCCACATTTAACAGTAGAAGAGCAGAAGTTAGGGACCGTCACAAAGGTGCGTACAAAATAGCCAAGGGAGCTTTTCTGATGATTGTTTTTTATTTTAATAGACACTTAAAACCAACTTTGTTTTCTTTAGGACCTTCCCATTGCATGCACAACTTGAATTGTTATGTTCGTACTACTCTCCTGAATATGATGTCTCAGGAACATCTTGAGGGATTTTTTTTTTTTTTTCATATTTGGCACAAAGTCCAAATTAGATTTTGGCGGTCAAAGGTTAAAGATCAAGGTCTCTGTGATCTTGTGTCCATCTTATTTTATGAACATTATATCTCAAGAACACCTTGAGGAAGTTCCCTCAAATTTGGCACAGACGTCCGTTCATGGACGAACAGACTAGCATTTGGTAGACAAAGGTCAAGGTCTCTGTGACCTCACAAAAATCATTTTAGACTGGCAAATTATGCCAAAATCTTACTAAAATGCCATCATTAAACGTCGTAACTCAGGAACAGAAAGGGAGACAGATTGGTCAGATTCTGAAATAATGACACTAATATTTGGTGTCTTTACCCCAAAAATATACTTAAAACCTTTTATTAAACTTAATGTGTGCTTAAAGTGCTTACAAAATGGCCAAGGGAGCTTTACCATTTTGTTCGTTTTTCTTTTGTTTTAATAAACACTTCAAATCAACTTTATTGTCTTCAGTACCTCCCCTAGTGGATGCCTCAGTGTCGGTGACAACCACGGCCGGAGGCAATATGTTTTCGAGTTGTTCATCAGTCCATCTGTCCGACTGTCCCTTTTTCATGAGTGTGATATCTAAAGCACATCTTGAGGAAATTTCCTCAAATTTGGCAGAAACAACCACTGGTTCAAATTTTTTTTGCTCAAAGGTCAAGGTCACTGTGACCTCACTAAAACCTGTTTTTTGTCATGACTTCAGAATTCATATGCTACTTACAACAACATTTCACACAGGTTCTAACAAAATAAAATGACGATATGATGACATTTTATATCCAAAAGGTCAAGGGTCAACTTCACTGTGACATCATAATGTTCTGCAAAACACTCCTCTGCTCATTGTATAAAAATACACTTGATGCCTTTAATTAAATTCTTTCAAAGTCTTTACTACATATGTTATATTTGTCTGGACAGACGTGGATGTAAATTGCAATTTGACTGGCTGGTGGAGGCATAACTACAAGACGGTCATTCTAGTTAGTACATTTATTTCTATGTTTTACTGCAATTTGAGCAATTACTGCTCATTTTTGGGGCTTTTTTCACATTCACCATTCATTTGTCTTCTCCCATTATAAGCACAACCTCCAGTTTAAAAAAAAATGTAACATGACCCAATGCAATTCTGACTTGTATTTTCCCAAAGCTGAACCCTCCTGTTCTATTTCCATTATTCATTCCCACTTGGACCATAAACGGTTACGCAGCTTAAAAAACCATTAATAATAAATCATTTTTTCATTGATTCAGGTGTTCTTAAAAATATAATCTTTTATTTTTTGGGGGATTTTTTGTATATATGAGGAGTATAAATGGCAGTAGAAAACAGTTGAACAGAAAAAGAAAAGGAAGCGAGATAGACACTTTTTACGAGCTACTGGTATAAGTTATATAATTCCAGCGTCATTCGACATGAATACAGATGTTTTTGTAACAAACAGATATAGACAGTAGCTTTACATTATCCTGCTTACTTGCCACTACGGGCCTGAAATCTGTACAGACGAATTAATCACAGCGATGGCATAATCAATCCATGAAATCATTTCCATGTTTGTTTTAATCACATATGTGTAAAAGGAGAGCTTTGGACCGTGGCCACCACTCTAACATGGAAACTTTGTGTCCTAAAACATCTATCTGAAGTATTAACCACCACACTTTCTAGCCTGAACACAGCATGTCAGAGGCCCTCTCCTCATCAACTTGTGTTTATTTAATTTCAGAATTTCGTTTCTTACACACACACATATGTACATTAATCCCCAGTCATACGTCTCCATCCCTCCTTCGCTCCATCCTTCCCTCCTTCTTTCACCAGGGCTGTTTATTTTAGATTTTTTAAGGAAAAACCTGCAGTGAAATGAAAATAAAGGTAGCTTCACACTCATAATATTTGGAGTGGAGAGCAATTTATTTTCCTTTTATTAAATGCTGATTAATATGCAGTGTTGGGGAGACTAATACTGCGGGTTTCATTTCCCCAGTATCCTGTGCTGAGCCGGCTCTGCCTCAGAGGTGGAACCGGCCGCAAACAGGCTGCAGATATGGAAGTCTGGTTTGAATTAAAAGAAAGAAACTCCTCCTTTTCACTATTGCTCTTTTCCTGTCTTCTCTTCTGTCAGTTTTTTTTTCTCCTGAACTTGTAATTGTCGAGATGAGGTGTGTTGCATTTTGGGGCCGGCGTTAATGTGGATGTCGGGAACGTCCAGACTCTAATTGCTTTGGTTAAATTTTCTCATGGTCTCAGATGTGTGTGTTTGTGTGTGTGTGTGTGTGTGTGTGTGTGTGTGTGTTTGGATTCCTTCTAATTAACAGTGAGCATGTATCATGGTGGCAGATGAGGAAGTCCAGCCAGACAGCAATAATGCTGCCTCAGCAGCCTTAGTAGGATCTCAAACCACATTCTTCATGTATTTTATTTTATTTCTTGTTACATACATCAAGATCTGTGTGAGAGAAAACTGAATTCACAGTGAAATAGCGCTCCTGAAAAGTTTCACGAGTAAATGGGCAGAATAGCAAACTTGGACACCAAATGACAATTTTTTTTTAGTATTTTCTTTCCAGGGTACTTGACTTGATTAATTATTAGGGGAAGCCAACTGGCTGCAAATGTTGGTTATTTCTCATCTAAAACTCATTTATCATAAAGAGTAAAACCAGACAGGCAGGTTAGACTAATATATTAGTTTGCCAATATGTTGGCTGACACTGGGGTTTTAATATAAATCTGATATGGCCCGTTGGTGTCGTCCCCTGTCATGTCCTTCGTCTGGTATGACGAAGATCAGGATATCATTTTACAGCCTCTGCTACATCTGAAAATCTTGCAATGAAAACTGGTTCAGAAGCTACCCATCCTCAAATTTATAAGTCTGGGGTTCAGGTTGGATGCTTTTCCACTTTGATACAAATAATATTCAAGGAGGTGGAAAATGTAAAGGTTCTGACACCTGGAATAAATTAGCAGCTCAGTTTCATGCCATAAATTCAGTCATTGGTATCCCATTAAAAAGTCTTAACTTAAAGCTGCTGTCGTCATTATTTTTGTAATAATGGATCAAATGACTACATGTAATGTGAAAGATATTGTTCGTAGTGACAAACACACATGTAATTATCACATGACTTTGCAGCTCCCCTGAACTGATTGTTTTTTAGCATCTTTTAAATCACTGTTTTTGTTGAGTCTCACAGTTCTAACCAGCTTTGTGTCTTAAACCCACTTTACAATACCTGCCCAGGTCCTGCCAGCAGATAGACAAAGTTAGCAACTAGTGAGTGAACATATTAGGGAATTTAGCTGCTAAAGAGCCAGACACGGCCCTTTAAATAGTTGGTGGAGACCAAAATGGAGCCAAAAGGAGAGCGTATATTGGACTTGCAAACATTAGGTGATGAGAGAAAGAATGATTATCTTCTGTGTCCATTGTGTCCGTTGGATGTGTTCAAAGAAGTTCACTTTATCAACTTAAAAGGTGATAAAATGTTAGTGTTATGTTTACAGCAGGCTCTTCTCATGCACTGTTCCAATGTTTTCCTATGAAAAGTAATGCACCAAAATCATACACATCCCATGTAATGATGAGCCAGTAAGTTGTGCATAATCCAATGGGCTGATGGGAGTAAAGAAGGAAGCTATACAGAGTGATCCGGTTGGCAGGCAGGTTGGGGTGGTTTATTGGTTTACAAAACACAGGACTTTAACCTGGGAGATGGGTGTTCAGAGCCGTGTAAACTTTGAGTCATTTAAAAGTAGTTCCTCACCATGGTTCTTTTCCTAAGCCTAATATGTAATATGTAATTTTACATCAATTAAGTCACTTATGTTGGTTTACAGCTTGTTTTAACTGCTTCCAAAAATATGTCATTACTAGTTTGAATGAAACTTGAATATTGATTTCACAAATTCAATTAAATTAAAATCTCCTAGCAACTTTAGCAGTTCATTGAGGTAAATACATAACTTTTTTCTATTTTCAACTGACAGGTTACTAATAGAGCTACATAATTTTAGTGTTAATCAAACAACGTCACAATCTTTAATTGCCACCGTTGACAGGCATATTTGACATACATCTCTCAGCATCGCATAAATTGCGCACAGTTGAAAACTGGTGTACCTGCAAAGACAAACACACAGCAGTGCAAGCAAATATGTTACACAGTAACGTTTCTTTGCACATGCACGCACTTGCATACAAGGAACATCTCAGAGATGAGTGAGGACCTGGTGGGGAACTATGACTCACATCGGGAAAGCAATGCAGGTCGGCCCGTCACGTGAAAGGCTGTCCTGGAACAACTTTGTAACCGTATAACTCGCTGTTTAAACAGGCCTCTGAGAGATGCCCTCTCATTTCCTGCTGGAAAAGCTGATCAATCACAGCTCTCATCACCTTGGAGTCGGAGGAGAAATAGAGATGTGGGTGGACTCGTTCGGGACAGAGTGAAAGGTGAGACGAGTGGAGAAATGACAGGATTTGGAGGTCTCTTTTAACAGTATTTGTGCTTCATTAGATGGATGAGAGACCGAAACATCAAGATGGAAAAAGAGCGTGATGAGCAAAAAGATAGACTGCAAGCCATATAGTTCAGAATTGTAAAGGTGCAAGTCCAAATTCAAGCACTTTTGTGGAGATCGTGTTTAAGAGTTGCATATATTGTCAGAAATAAGATTTTGTAAATGTTGAGTAGCAAATCAAAATACATTAGAGAATGTAATATTCAAAGATTGTCATTTTAAAATTCAAAAATTGGACAGAAAAGCAGAAATACAATTCCTACACTGACAAGTTTAACCTACAGAACCACATATGTTCCCTCTGTTACACAGAAAGATGAAAGGAGAAGACATTGGAAGAGATTTGATGCTGGCTCTAAATTGAAAGCACTCACTCCCTCCCTCCGCAATTTGTCTCTGTGAGTGTTTTACAAGAGCTAGATGAATTGCGAGCGGTAACATCCATCTATCAATGCGAAAAGAGGAATGTTCTGCTCTTAGTGGTCCTCCCTTTGCTCTTTTCCCCCTGCCCGGCACTTAAACAACACATTGTGCCAGCAGCTCTTGATTTCCACTGCTTCAACACCATGTCGTTTTTCAAGCGAGGTCTATCAGAAGCATTTAGGCTGAAAGCAGAGCAGACCCCGGTAGCCAACTAGCCCCTGCCTTCTCTGACTCAGACCATACTCAGCTCCAATTTGTCCAGACATGGGCCAGTGTGTATGTGTGGGGGATGTATTGTGAGTTTTGTGTAGATGAAGCACTGCAGAAGAACTTTATTGCACTTTTTTATGTTGGAATGTTGCACAATACAACAAAATGGATATTTGGTTAATAGTTTACATGCCTAATTTGATTACTAAAATGATAAATAGAATATATCTGGTACTGATATTTAACAATCTCACCCCACATTGTTGTTGTTAGCTGTCTTACAACTTGCTAAAAAGGCTAATGAACTCGGGCCAAGCTAACAGACTGCTGTAGCCCATGGTTAACTGGCTACTGATAATTAATAAACTTTTACAAAATAATTTAGTTAATATTTCAGTTTGCAACTTCACAGGTACACTGCTAAGGGAAGTATGTCAACTAACTAGCATCATACAGTGCAGTAAAGCTTGTAATTGGGGTGTAAATTGGTTATTCTACATGCACTCCTATCAATATTTGGGTAACAATCAAAGTTTTGAGGATCTGGCACGTTTCAAGGGTTTTTAAAAACAAAGTAAAATTGTAGGGATGCTTTAGCTTCTTTGAGCTTTCATAATCTGATATTTTTCTGAGTGAATGGGAATATGAAGGCTGCATATCAATAAATGAGTTAAAGAATTACTTGAAATATGTCAGGGCTTTGAGTTGATTGTTCAAAACACTTGTGACTTAGTGAGAGAAGAGTTGAACCACAGCTATCTGGAACTGTTGTTTGATCATAATAGGGAAGATGTGGAAAAATTGGTAAATGAGACCATTTCAATGCATTTTTGGAAGTACAAAGAAACTTTTTTTTTTTTTTTTTTGCTAATTGATTACTGAACCTGCCTGACATATGTGAAATGACTGCAACCCATTTAAAACTTCATTGGGTGGTGGTGGCATGTAATGTGTTAAAATTATGTGCTGGCACTATGGAAACAATGCAAATGGAAACTCAACAAGGATGACATGACACAAATTCCCTGGTTTGGGAGCATCAAACAATGGGCGGTGGTTAATTTTATGACCCCATGGTTAGTTTAAAGACCAACTTTTAAAGGGAGGAGGTAGGGGTGGTGGACAGGTCTAATACAGGACTTTCACCCAGGAGACTGCTGTTTGTTTGCTGTGTAAAACCGAAAGTCATTATTGACTTAACAAAGCTGCAGCTGTTTCACAATGAAATTGTTCATTTTAGGCAAACCATAGAGTGTGAAAATGAAGCACGGCTCCAACTAGAAAACAATGTTTTGATGCATTGGATGCACCGAATGTGCATATTAAGGCAGTACAGGAGGAGGCACACATTAATAATCTTCCAGGACTGTAACATGCTCATGCTTGTTTAACCCAAAGATGCGTAATGTGACTGCAATTGCTGTGTTCACGCCTGCCCAAACAAACCACACTGAATAGAATAGAATAGAAAACTTTATTGTTTGGAACCAAAAGGCAACAGAAATTTGTCTTCGACAGGGCTCAACACCAGCTTAACACACACACAGAAGACATTTAAAACACATCCAAGACATTTACAGGATCTAAAAACACGCAAAAAAGTACACTAGATGATAGAAAACATTGACACTTAACAGAAAAGGACCAGCAGGAAGTCATTATCAAGGCACTGATATTCCTCTGCTGTTGAGGGCTGTTATGAACTTGAGTTTGATGGAACCGAACCAAACAGGGCAGGTGTGAAAGCACCCTTATAAATCTCCTCGTCCACTGCTTTGGTCGAGAGTTGAATGACTCACAAACTCCTTGGTGGATTACCATCAAATTTTGTGCGGACATTTGTTGTCCCCAGAGGATGAACCCAGGGGCGGATCTAGGATTATGGGAGATCCGAGGCTTAGCCCAGAGGGAGAAAAGATGTATGCACAAAGTTCTTTTTTTAACTTAATTTTTTATTGCAGATATATTTAGAAAACACATTACATTACATACTTTATCTAGACAAAGGTGCTGTCCTGAAGGTGTGTTGCATCCGCTGAAAAAAGAAAAGATAAAAAGGTGTTAAAACTGATCATAAGCATTACATTAAAATCTTGCAGTGCATGTAATCCTGATTGACATCTCATAAACTTCAGAACTGAAAAACAAACAAACAAGAAGTTTGTTTTATTATCTTACATTAATGCTGCCTAGCACCTCTGCTGTCTTGCTCTGTTCTTCACTCCTCTCTTCTAAACTCCTTTTTGCTTCTCTGTCCACTCCTTTCCTTTCCAGCATTAGTTTGATATCTTCAATATCACTCTGTCTGCTCTAAACAGTTTCATCTCTTGTGTTGAATAGTCATTTTTGCTTCTCTGTCCACTCCTTTCCTTTCCAGCATTTGTTTGATATCTTCAGTTTGACTCTGTCTAAAACAAAACAACAATCCCTTTCACATGTCAAATTACAGTGAAAGGGACAAATTTAGCTAACCTCTAACTCACCACTAATTTCTTGAAATGGTTTTCACTTTTCATAGAGAGCAGCACTAGTCTAGAACCATTAAAATAGAAATACATAGAAGAACATTATTATTTTACAAACCTGAAACAGCATCTGGAGCACTGGCTGATGCTGATGCAGCTGAAGTGGATGGCAGCTGATCTGAATGGCAAAATACACACACACACACACACACACGCACGCACGCACGCACGCACGCACGCACACACAGTCAGTGACTCATGTGGTTATATTTTATCCACTTTACCCTTCAATTTAGATTTTTATCATGTAGCGTTTATGTTGTTGTATTCACTTTAATTGCGTGTGCTAACAGTTATGCTAACATAGTCATAGCAGTATCTTTTATCAGTAAAGTGTCACACACCGAGTGTTAATCTAAAAATTCACAGACCTGAAACATCTGTTCCGGCGTTGGCATTGCTGGTGGGTCGTTGCGCCGCCGCTGAGAAAAATTTCCTAATATCCATTATCTGCGTCCATCTGACAGATCGCGGACTCGGAATCAACACAGGAAACAGAATCAGGAGGACACACTTCTTCTCGGCAGGGCAGGCTATGAACGCAGGTTAGGCTACTTTCCCGCTGCTGCTGCCTCTGTTAGACTCCGGTACTGCAGGAAGGCTACACTTCAATGGAGGGAGACTGACCGCAGTGCACGTTAAACTTTTTCCCCCGACTGTAAACATTCGGGGCTTTGGCAAAAACATCCGGGGCTTGAGCCCAAGTAGCCACCCCCTAACCCCGCCCCTGGATGAACCCTCATGATCACATGACTTTTCCACTAGTTGAGGGTGAAATGTCTTGACAAGTGTCTTTACACTGAGCATTACAGCCACCAGAGCTGCTAACGTGGCTGCAGACTCTCAGTCTTGTTACTCCATGCACAGCAATAAGCAACAACATCTGCTGCACATTCACTTTTTCGCAACAAGAAATTGTTTAGGTAAAGTAGCTTCACTCTGGTAGTTTCATTTTACAAAACACAAGTTCTGTTTTGTCATTGAACTTACAAGATGCTGTGAATAAATGCATGAAGTGAGATCCCTCGGATGACTGTGATGTATATGCAGCCAACCAATGTTTTCTACAAAAGGTCAAACCTATAGCTAAGACTCTGGTACAATTTGGCTTTGGGGTAGCTTTTGGGACTCATGCACTGAAACACTTGAGGCTGCCAATCCCTCGTTAACTTGCCACGTCCTGTTGAAAAGAAAAGAAAAAAAAAAAATCCCTGAAAAAAAATCTGTGAAATGGATCCCCATTATAGCTTCATGTATTATAGCAGACTTTAGTTTTATGAGCTTTTAACAAGTTTCCCAGGGGTTGCAATAATTTCTGTGGTTTATTTTCGGAACATTTACTTTTTCTTTTCCTTAAACGATCGGTATGGGCCTTTAGCTCTCCAGCCATCTCAATCCAGTTTCACACTCCTTCTTTGGGGCACTTTACTGTAGTTGGATAGCAGGTTGGTAGAGCCAACGTCAATCCTCAAATTTCCACAATCCCAATTCCAACTTGCCTCTTAAGGTTATTGCAGCTTGATTGACATTCAGTATGTAAAGAGTAATAATAAACAGGAGAGGCATGGCAGAATGGTGACAGAGGGCAACATTTCACAAAACCAAGAGTCCAGCTCAAAACATGCAGCGTGGAAGTCGGTATGTTTGTTAATGCATACCTTGTCAGCCACAACATCTTGTACCCGAGTGTCATGTTCTGGCAACAAAACATAATTCTTCAGTCTCTCTGTCTGGCTGTCATTTCACAAAGCCTGAAAGATTACTAGAAATCACATCCATATGTGGGAAAACAAATGAGAGAGAGGGAGAGAGAGGATGGTGTAAAACATGACTTCCACCCTCAGCTGTGCCCACAAGAGCTGCTATGTGTGGTGTTTTCCTTTGGCTCTGCAGATAAATCAGCCCACGGAGGGACATCGTTGTCCCACATCTTACCATTCTTTCTCCATTTCTATCTCCACCCGTCATGCTTTCATCCCATTCCGATATTCCCGACATCCCGCTTTGGACCCCCTCCCTCTGGTTTTCACAGTCTCCTCTCATCCTGCGTGTTTTTACATTCCTTGAGCTCCCCTCCTCCGTCCGTCCCTCCATCCATCCACACACTGCGTCATGTCGTTATTGTGCGAGTCTGAGCAGTTTGTCTGACAGCCAAAGTGTAACGCTACACCTCTGACCTCGGAGACTCAGCAGTCTGTAGTTTTAGTTAGAGAAACATTTCTTGAAGCTGCTGTGCTGAGTTTGTCAGAGAGCAAATGAGCTCTGTGGCAAAGTTGAAAACCAAAAGGGAACTATGATCAACATGTGTATACATATCTCAGCTAAAATACAGTGTACATTTGGGCACCTACATTTGGTTTAGTCTTGATGAAAATGCATTCTAGTTTTAAAAGTTTGTCATATATTTTAGTCAATTTTTGTTTTGCTTACACATATTCTTACTCATTTTACTGTAGCTACCCACATTCTCTGCTGCACAGCATGATCATTTCGAAGCTGGGCTCATATGCCTGTTTAATAAAAAAACATGAAAAATTGCCAACTGAAAGTAACATTAATTTTACACTTGAATAATATTTGGCTCAAGTCAAGCAGTACTATTTGCCAATCAGGACCCTGTTCTTTCTACAGTAGCCCAGAGTGGACAAACCAAACACTGGTTCTAAATACAGCCATTTGCGTCATCAACCAAAGTTCTCCTACGATCTTTGCACATGGAATAAATTCCAATTGGTTGCAAACTACTAGATGCCACTAAATCTGCACGCTAGACCTTTCAATGCATATCCAGTGATGTGAAACAGTGGTACTATGTTAGATTTCACGATTAGTTTTGTTAGGTTGAAGTGCCAAAACTATCTGATTAGTTTCTCAAAAGGTCACAGCTTGGGTTATATCAAGTACACTTGTGACATAAGGTGACATCATGTAACGTGATGTGACAAACTTACGTACACCAGCTAAATAAGTTAATGTTGCCTTTTGCATTCACATGGGACATGAACAGCGGTCTCCTGGGTGAAAGTCCTGTGTTTGTTTGGACCCCTCTGCCACCCTGACTTCTACCTACGTGGTCTTTTTTGTCTTTCTGCCACAAATCTATGCTGCCAATGTCAACTCTTAATGGTGCTTTCTGGACCTACCAGTAAGTGTAGCAGGCTCCGTCCAACCCATATCTATGGAGCTGATAACCACTGATAACTCCTATTCCATTAAGTGATAACATTCAAAGTAGGTGCATTTTCCTGGTAGCAAAAAGACTAGACTTACTGTCTTCATGCTTTTTTTATTTGTCATTTTTTCATTGGTTTGCACAACTTTAATTCTTAATTTAATAATCTTTAATTCTACTCATGAGATCATTTCTATCCCCAGAAGAGCTTAGCCTTCACAAACACATCCACATGTTACTATCATAGTAACTAGATTTGGAAAATTATGTGATCTAGGCGTTTCCCCCACAACAAAAACTTGATGTACTCTTTCAAAAAGCAAAATTGTCAGAAACGTTAATAATAAGACATTAACCAAATCCATACTTTATACCTCCCCCCCGGTCCAGAGCTTCTACTCTGGATGGTTGTGTTCCCCTCAGAGGAAAATGATTCAGCATTCTGCATACGAGTCACGCTATACTCTCCCTGAGTGTTTGTCCCTGTCCACCGGCCAACTCCTTCCCTTGAAAAAAAATCAAGTCAAACTGCTGCTGTGCTCCTCTAAGATACAGACCCTGGTGGCTTTATCAGAATCTGGGAGGACAGGATGTGCTCTACCAAATCGAATGTGTGTAGGTGTGTGTGTGTGTGAGTGTGTGTCTACAGGATCTGTGTTCTCAGCACCGCCCCCTGCAGAGTGCTCTGGCTGAGGCCAGTTAACTCCCTGCCAATCAGATTTCTCTCATCCTGAGCCAGACAGAGACTTGAGCCAATCAGAGTCCTAATTCATTTCCTGAGAGGAAACAGTGGTGGTAATGGTGCAGTTGTGGGTATCATTTGGCAGCTAGGGCAGGGTGGGGCGAGGATTAGAGTAAAATGATTTATTTCAAGTAACGGTGATTGCACGATGGCCAAGGACTCCTGAATCATGCAGCAATAACAAACACATGACCTTTTTTACTGCAGACCTCTTCATTTTGGGGATAATGACCTGACCCATTGAGTACAGAGTTTTTCAACAATACCTACAAATCTAGAAGTGTAATTGCAATAACACGAAAGAGTGCAGGGGGTTTGGAAGATCTGCAAAGACCCTTGATGAATGACCTAACCTGTAAGTTCTGATATGTTCTTGGTTAAGTCATCGACAATAGCAGTTTAATGCAGGATGAGCTTTACTGCTGTGCACTGTAGGCCAGTGCTTTAAACTGCTTATTCCAGCCATAAAACACACTCTATGATAAACGATGGCCACATAGACAGATTAAGAATGGTCTTCAGAGTCCATCTCCCCTAACCCCTACATATGGTTAGGTGTGCACACACATGCTCTACAATCTCATGAACTTATCAGTCATAATATCATAGTCTCCAAGTAGACTGCAAAGTTCTGAGAATGTAGCAACATTACTGAAAATTAGTCAGACAGTGCAAGAAACTTGAGGTGTTGCACAATCATAAAGGCTTTAAACAAGCCTCCACTTGGCCAAAATTATTTGGAAGAGGAAACAAAGGGGAATAGTAAAATTATTACCCAAACTGCCCTTGCCAACATCCTTCAGACCAACTTTGTGTTTCAGCTTTGACCTTCTGAACTTACCGTAGTTGTGCGCACCTTTAGTATGGTATGCCACCATGGTTTGATTTTGGCTGCACTTTCACAACAAGTGGTTTAAATCATGTACTTCATGTGTGGTGGTTTATTTACAGCTTGTTTTATCAGTCATTTCTTGCCCCGTGTGATTAATGTTGTAGACATGTTGCTGTGGTCCCAGGTCAGTTGGCAACTTCTTTGGTGATGGCGTTGTATTGAACAGGACTAATTCTTTTAAGTTTCCAGAAGGAATCCTTTTATTTTTTACAGTGGATAAAATTACTGTGTATATGCGAAAGGACGCCGCAGTTATCCTCAGCTCTGAGGAGCATTTTAGCTTCTTTTGGCTCGTTGTTTTGGTTTTGTGGCCCATAGCTCTCACCGCTCTCTGATTCCCCTTTTCCACCAACATGGAACCAGTCCTGTTCCAGTTCCTGCACTGAAGTTTGAACCTTTCAGAGCATTTCGGTCCAAAAATAAATTGGTTTGGAACCCTTAAAGTTAGTTTCAGCTGGAACCAAAAAACAGCAGATTTTCATTGACATGAATTGCGGACTGTGATGACATCAGTTAGCGTGTTATATACTATAGGTTGGAAAGAGAGGCTGGAGAAGGCAACAATGGAGAAGTCAAGTGAGAAATTGTCAGAAAAAAAGAGGATACAGTGGTTTAATTAATAGATGGTTCATGCTTGTTTTCTAGGTAAAAACAAATAGCCTATCAGGGATATCAGAACAGAAGTTCACAGGTAATCTTTGTAATCCATGATTTTGCTACTACTTTTTCCTTCTGCTGTGCATTGTGCAACCTCCTACATTGATAAAATATCCTTCATTACAATAGTTCTGCTTAAAACTGGTGGAGACACGGATTGTTTCACTAGATATTACCAAGGTTCCAAAAATCTGAATGGAACCTGCTCAAGAACCAGAGCTAATTTGGTGACAGAAGGGGTAATTATGTCATTGCTGGACACAGCAGGCAGCTGTTTTCCAGTAAACAAAAACCTTTTTCAAACACACTGCGACGAGCTGATGAACATAGTGGAATATTTAGGAGCTACAATGCCAAATATTTTTCATGATGATGTATGTTTAATTGCACGATTGGCATTGCATTTATTATTTTGTTCGATCTTGTCTTTTGGGTGTACCAGAATTTGTCGTAGTTTTGTGTGTGGTTTGACCGGTGTGTTTATGTTGTGTTTCCTCATAGTTCTTTGTATGCGTTCGGTGACCCCTCTGACGTATAGTAGCATCACCATTCCTCTGTATTCTGTTTTGTTTGTATGCTTCTTTTTGTGGCGTGACCGTCCTGTCAGTTTTTGACAGGACGATCACACCTCCCTAATATTGGCTAATTGACAGATGAGCTGATAAAGACGCGTCACAACCACCACCAAGTGACACTTCTGAGGAAGGCGGAAGTTTCCGCCGAAACATGTCAAGGTATGTAACATCCTAACATGTCTGAGATAAAAGAACAACTAAATTATCAGAAACTAAAGACATAATGAACACCACTGAACTATAAGGGGCTTTATTTATACTATATGTCAGTTTATATGTCAGCAACTTGAGAGACAACTCACTTCCTGTTGCAGAACAGGAATTAGGGTGACACGATTCCAAGCAGATGGAACATGTGGGGACTTTTTCCTTTGTCTGTTATCCTGTACTTCCCTTACTCTTTTTGGTCCAATTAGTCCTTCTTTACTAATCATCAGCTTTGTCATTAAGTTCCGTTGTGCATGCACATGAGTCCTGAAACACACTCATACACGCAATGCTATGTAAGTTAGAGGAGACACTAGCAAGCACAGAGGCAAGCAGTAACAGTCCTGGACACAGCGGATCTGCTACACCCTGCCAAAGCTGCCTTGCCAAGAAGTAATTGTTTCCATATTATTCAATATATTACACAGTCATTGCTCTCTGTTTTTCTGTCACTCTGTCTCTCTGTCACTCCTTTGTTGGCGTGCTTTCATTCTCTCATTATCACCTCTTTCTCCTGGCATTGTCCATTTCACCCAACACTGACTTATTAAATGATTTAATATTATCTACACTATTATAGTAGGTGCGATATCTGTTATTTGTAATAAAGACCAGTCACTTGCAGGTCTTTCCATTTATACACACACTTCCCACTTCTCCATGTGTTAAGGCCTATGTTTCTCTCACCACTACAGTCTGAGCAAGCTATTCTGTCAAAAATAACCGTTTTACTGTACATTAGGGCACATTTCAGATAATTCAGACATTCAGCACGGATATACTGAATGGGTAATTTCGTATTCAGAGTGCTCTTGCATTAGTTTAGGTTTTTAGGGTTTGGCGTGCGTTTATTTTTCCTCTCCTGTGGTGAGGCGCATATGTTATAGAGCAGCTCCCCCCGGCCCATTTGTGTGGTTCTGTTTCTGTCCCATAAATAAAAGGGGAAATACAGACCAAAACGGGCTCGGCGCTGGTACCAGATGTCTGGGTTTTTTGGTTCTTCATTTTCGTGGCTGTGAAAAAAATAGCAAAAAATAACAGGTGATGGAAGAAAAAAATTCAAATGAGTTCCAGTCCAACAACCGCTTGGTTATGACTTTTTTTTTTTCTCTTTGGTTCTGGACTCGACTGCAGAAGTAAAGCTCTGGTTTGTGGGTCGTCATCTGAAGTGTTCCGCAAAACCACGTGGTGGAACAATGACGGAAATTACCCCCCTCTTTCTGCGAGATTCTGGTGCCAAAGCAGGTGTCTGGGCTCTGGTTTCATGGCTTTTTGGGTCTTTCATACATGTCACATTTTCTGGTTGATTGAGCTCGTTCCTGGATTAAATTCCGGGACCGTGTGCTAGATTAAATTCTGGGACTCGGTCTGGGGTCGCGGTTGCGGGTTGAGCTCTGGGAGGAGATTCTGCCTGGATATGTTTTACTCGACCCAACTCTCAGACCTCAGATACTCTGTCGGCAATTCCACACATTCGTTTCTGCATGGCGAGATAAGTGAAGGAGAGCAGGAGGAAAAAGAAGACTTGGGGCATGTCAGCAGTTCTGCATGAGGGACCTTGAGAGGGCCACAGAGAGAAAAGTGGAAGACAAATTATATGGCCATGATTCAGCAAGAAACAACAGCTGGATGGATGATGGATAGGATGGTGAGGAGGAAATGGGAAGACGGCGTGAGTCAGCAGCTAGATGGAGAAAAAGAGTAAGGAAGCGATGAAGAGGCTAGATGAGTGAAGATGGTTGAAACCCAAGTCAGTGGTTGTACAGATGTTCTGTCTGTGTGTCAAAAGGAGAAGAAGAATATGTGGAAATATTGCAGTGGACCATGGTTATAGTTGATCTGACCTGTAATGACTACTGGTGAGAATTACATATGTTAATGACTGCCATCTTAAAGCTGCACTAATAAATATTTTTGTCATTAACAATGGAAAAAATGTGCAAAGTGAAAGGTGTCGCTCGTAAAGAGAAGCCACAAAGATTATCCACAAACTTTATGGTTTTAGGTTGCTAACTGATCTCATCAACCTTGTTTTCAGTTGCAACAGGCAGCTGTTCTCAGAAAGAAAAATACAAAACTCAAATACACACAGTATACTGACGCAAAGTTAGCAACTAGCTGGTTAAGCTAGTGGAGCATTCAGCAGCGAAAGAGGAATACCTTTCCCTCAGGAGTTGGTAGTGACCAAAATAAAATGACTAAGAAAATTTGAAATATTTGCCAGGTGGACAGGAACTTTGCCTAAATGCTAACCTGCTAATGCTAATAAATGTGTAAATTAACAATTGGTAGCTAACACATTCACAAAATCAGCTTTTTAAGGTTATGATCTGTCTGTATGAGTAGAAACGACGATTGACACTTCCTAAGTCCCACTCCTTTTAACTTGTGCTCCAGAAACAGTTAAGCAAGCGCAGAACCCAACAAAACCTCTGTCAACTTTCCCATTTGATGATAAATTGATAAGAAAGGAAAACCAAATTTTGAAGATGGTTAAAAGATGTGGCTAGGGGACTTTTCACAGTCTTTACAGACTCATTGCATGTCTTAAGTTAGCTACTGTTGGCAATACACTGGCTAACTAGCTAACACGTAGCTCCATCAGGAGGAGTTAGCCTTTTGTCAGAACACCAACGTCGGCCATGTTTGCTTCCTCAGTTTTTTGTGCTAGTGTTAAAAAGACTTGGAAAAGGACAAGGCTAAATCTCTGAGGTTGCACATCACCCTGAAGCAACTAATGTAACTTTCTACAATGAAGAGAAACTAATGTTAGGTCAGCACCAGGGTCTGTAGTCATACAGGGGTCAGAGTTATTTATCTTAAACTGGAGCTGAAAGTTTCTGGTAATGTTAGGACACAATGTTAGGCCTACATATTTGCAGAGTGTAATATTTCTTGCTGAACATTATTTAAATATGTTGGACGTCAACAGATTGTCCTGGTCAGAAACTGAATAACGGACACGCTGAGTGCAGCAGCGCTAATGGTAAAGCTGCTTGCTGTGTGAGAGAGATAGGGATGGAGAAGGTGGAAGGTGGTCTATTTTTTTTTTTTTTTTTTTTTTTTTTAACAAGTTATTACAATAACTTACTCAGAACGTTGCTTTTCACTGTATGACCCATCCGCCCCAAACCCGTGATATTTTCCGACAAGCTTACCTAAACTGTCTGGACTACGGGTCAACATGCAGGACCCACGGGCACACTGTTAGAGACATAACGTGGTAATTAGTGAGCTTTAAAGGTACTGATTGATGAATTTTGTTACCTTTTGACAGAACCAGACTAGCTGTTTCCCCTGTTTCCAGTCTTTGTTCTAAGCTTAGCTAACCGCCTGTTGGCTATGGCCTTGTATCTAACAGACAGATGTAAAAGTGGTGTCAATCTTCTCATCTAACTCTAGCATAGGCTCAGACTATGGAGAAACTGTAAGGAAGGGGAATAGGCAGGTATCCAATATAATAATGCCACAGTAAGTTTTTCTATATATCTACACTAAATAAATTGCAGTACAAATATAGTTTGTGGAATTGCCTCCCTATAATGTCTTTTACGCCTGCTATGGCTGTGAAATGGAAAGAAGGATAGAAGCGAGAGTGAGAACGATGGTCTAGAAATGTAGCCGCTATGCCTCCGACAGTGCTCCAGAACATGCATTGGTTACTAATGTAACTGTCAGTCAGCTACTAACCCTCGCCCTCATCTCATATGTTCCTTATAGCTGCCAAATGACACAGCCCGCTGGGATGCTCGAGGGAGAGACGGGGATCCAGTACAAACACATTAACGCCGCCTCAATGACCGTCCACTCTCAAGCTTTTCCAGTAAGCACCATTTTGTCCTTTCTCATCTTCCCTTTCCTCTCCTGATTATATCTAAACACGCTTTTCAACGGCTACACCTTTGTCATCTGCTGGCTCTCCTCTCCAATGTGATTATCTTTAGTTTATTTCAGTTTGAAATGTTGGAAAATGCATAACTTTTCTCCCTTTTACAATACAACATACCACACTCTTTCAACTTTCGACATTGCATCGCATACATATTTCATAGTCAGACTCTTCCATTCCATCATGTTTTGAGGTAAACAACTGAGGTTATGTGTGATATACGCTAATCCCTGCCTACTTTTTGCTATTTTGAGAGTTGTTTCAGGCTTAAAGCTCGGTTCCCAGGAGGCTGCTTCTTTCACTTCAGCTGGTGGCTGGAAACACACCAAGCAGACTATCGCACTGCATCTTGTTTCATCCGCTCCGACAGACTTTGTGCCTCCTACAGAGGACCCGAGGTGCTTCGGCATCAGATTTCTGAAGTTGGCACCATCATATGGTGTGTCACTTACTGTGGGATCACCATATGGACTTCAGGATTCTTAGGATGTCAACAAAGATGTTGGGAATTTATTGCCATAAACGGAACAGAAACACATACTGAGCAAAGTTTCTTCTTACTTTATTGTTTGGACTTTTTTTTTTTTTTTTGCAAAAAAATACAATAAAAATAAAGGAACTTCGCTGTTGCTTATTTCCTGGTTTAAAATGAATCTTTGAAAAGTACCGGTATGAAGAGTTTCAGTTCTTTGTGCATATAAAATGTGTAGGGACGTAGGCCAACAAGTGCAGTATGCTGTAGTCTCACAAAGGCAAATTAAGTGTCACTTCAAGAAAGCATACAAAGATGATAACCTGTCTGGGCACTTTATGTATTGAAATGCTCCACTTCTGTCTATCATGGTGATGGCATGGAGTAACTTTAGCTCTCTGTACCTCAACCACCTGCTGATATGAGTGAGCCAGATGATGGCTCCTTAATTAAAATGTCCCCTGTTGCTGCTCATGAACTTGACCCGGTCAGAGCAGACAGCATGATACAATCTGTGTGTGTGTGTGTGTGTGTGTGTGTGTGTGTGTGTGTGTGTGTGTGTGTGTGTGTGTGTGTGTGTGTGTGTGTGTGTGTGTGTGTGTGTGGAGGTGAGTGGGTGAATGAGCAACAGTGTGTCAGAGATGCAGGGAGAAAAAGAGGCTCTAACTTTTGTGCTAACTCATGGTGATGCATTTGTACTGAGACAGAGGAAAAGTGCATAATATCAGTTGGTTATCGGAGTTGTGAACGAAACCTGAAAAGCCAAGTGACAAAGAACTGTAGCAGCCATGTCCATACGATATGGACATGGTCAGTCCCCAACTTTTACTGTTTAGATCTTTTAAACAAGGAGGGGGAAGTTCTTCAGCTTGAAGGAAGAGTTACTTCACCCCCAAACAATGATGCTTCCCCTAACCTAACCAACCATAGTGGCATAAAGTCAGAAAACACCTTTATTTTGGCCTATATATGTATGAAGAGTGAAACACTTCACACTTCACACTTCTCTCAACATATGTGTATGTGTGTATTCTCTGAAATGCACTTTAAATTAGCCCTTTTTTGTTGATTTGCCTTTGATAATTTGTTTAGTTGCAGTGTTACTTACTGTGGGTACTTTCTGTGCTGGGATGGTGCAGACATTTTTGATACATGTCTAATATCTTTCTCATCCATTTATCTGTTGTCGTTTTACATTTCTAAGACTTCTAAGAACAAGAAGTCCTCGTCTTAAATAAGATCAAGAGTGACTGTGCTCAGCAGGGAGTTACCTGCCTGAAGTGGCTAGCAAGCTTTGCTCCATTATGTTGAAATACAGAGGAATAAGAAAGAAGGAGAGGGTTTGGTGAATCAGGAACGACCAACAATTTGTCTTCCTGCTAAAAAAAAAATTACAGTCAATCTGAGTATTAAGTCACCTGTGTGTGTTGTATCAAACATAATGTAAAATGTCAATTAGTAGCCTGGGCTATTATTTACTTAAATCACTGAACTCAACAGGCTTATATTTGAGACAGGTGTCTATATGTCTGATATTTACACAAAAGTGTTGCTCAGCAAGATGGGAAATACAATCATATTGTTTATTTGAACCAGTATGAATATTACTTGTATACAAATTAGGCTTTGAATACCATATCAATTATGTGTTATGTTATGACACTTGTTTTCACAATTTTCATAACTTAAATTAATTTTCTAGAAAGACTGGTGGACCCTTATGGACTAAATAAGTATAAATAACTTACCAGGTATTCAAGGAATGCACACATTTTCGGACTTTATGACTGCGTCCGAGGTAGGGAGTCGCCATTTGTTTTTTCGTCATGCAGGTAAATCTGAGTGAATTACTATCTTTTGTGGTGCTCATGGTTTCAGTAAAATGAAATGAGCCGAGCTAATGATGTGTAGCATCTCCATATTGACAGAGTTTTAAACATTTATATTTGTATGTGCGATCTAAACAGCTATCCAACGTTAGCTCAAGTGGTTAGTAAACAATTCAATTCCTCAAAAATGAACTGCTGGGCAACCAGACCAGGCCTCTAATTGAGACAGGCCTTTATTTGTCAAAAGGCTGGTAAAAGAGACTGGGTATTTAATTAATAAAAATAAAAAATAAAAACTGGCTGCTCAGATATGAATTGTAAAAATACTCCAGCAGTCATATTCACACACATAAATTGAGATAAATATTTGCTGTGCATCTGAACAATCTTTAAGGCTTCATGTCAGCTGGTTCCTCTGTTTCACTCTCCTGCAAAAACTGTCTCACACACACTGCCCACTGACAGTAAACTCACAGAATAAGACAGCATTCCTACATCAGACTGCTCATGTGACACTCCAGCTGAGAAAGATCTCAACAATCTGAGAGAGAGACAGAAAGACAGAGGAAGATATTTTGGGTTTTCACATTAAGGTATTGCACATGACTGCTGGGTGGCAGAGTTATACTTAGACTGTGACTGTGGCATTGTGGCTGGTATTTTATCACTGTGGCTTCCGTGTTGGCAGTGAAGCTGCATATGACCTGCGAAACACAGCTGATGTGTGTGCTTGTGCAGTTCATACAGGTCGACACTGCTGTGTATAGTGATGCCCAATTTAGTAAGAAGCAACAAAGTTTTAATCGTCTTGTCCGGAGGGTTAAGACCATGGACGCCTGGAGGCGGCTATGTTTAGCGATCTCGGAGTTGGCTGGAAACAAAATAATCTTGAAGCTGTTTTTGGATATGTGTTTTTCTTTGTTTCTGACACTGCACATTCCTGCTGGATAACAGGTTTTAACCGGTTGTTATTATGCAGTATTGTGTTTCAAATTCTTCGCCCTGTGTTGAGGACCTGCTGCTCTCTGCAGACTGAAGAATTTGATTCCAAAACACTGCACAGACGTTTTGGAAAGAAAAACTTGCTTGAAACCAACTGTTTTACCAATATACTGGAGATTACGTCATCTGAAATGCAATTACTTTTCAACTGTTTCTCCTTGTTTCAGATCAGTTCTGTGGTGTTCAGCTGCAGTTTTAAACTGCAGTAGTTGATAACTCAGTTTGGGAGAAAAAACACTTTTGTTAGGGCCAGTTAAAAGTCCTTACTGAGTAATAAGCTTCACAATACAGTCTCTTTACTTATATTTGTCTTATATATCGACAGTGTTGAGGAGCAGGGGCATGATTAACACAGGTGTACCAGTTGTAAGTCTACTTACAGAAACTGCACCTCACATATCAACATTTTTCTTTGATCAAATGTTAAGCTAACTCTAGCGACAGCTACTGAGGCTGCTTTAGCAACTGGTGGTACACCCTGTGATCCAGGGGTCTCATATACCCACACAGATCTTAGACTCCCTGTGCCCAACAAACTGTTAGCTGACAGCTTCTAACCCGCAACAAGAGCTACAGCAAGTACCCTGTACATGTTCAGTTTAGTAACTAGCTACTAATTACTGTGGGGGAAAAAAGACAAAACAAAACAACAACATTTTGGAACCTGCAAAATGTTTTTTGTGTGATCAGGGCCTTATGCAGCCCAAAAGTCATATGGAGGTGCAAGATAGATTCGAGGGGAAAACTACGGAGACGAAAGGGCAGAATGGAGAGACATGTGGATTACAATTAGGTGTGCTATGTCAGCACCATTAGAATTAAACAGTGACCTGCCATTTAAGCAGCACAACTACTGATAGGCTCTTTCAGAACAGTTGGCGTTCTGAATTTTACAATAATTTGCTCACAACCTCAGTGAGATAAAGGATAACAAAGCAGGGCAGCCTTAACTAGCGGGGCAGGCAACCAAAGACAAAAGGCAACTGCATACACAGTCTGACATTCAGTGACGTTCGAGGCCAGTAAGTTACAGCCACAAAGCCACATGGCCTACACAATAAAGCCACACACAACAACAAACTATAAGTGTGTATGTAATGTGTGGCCTGTGTGGTAGAACAGAGCACAAACTTTGCTGCCTCAGGTCTTGTTTTTGTCTGAAATGGGAGCAGTTGCACCAAGTTGTTGAGTTTGTGAAACCGCTCCATTGATCAGACAATGCTTACATAATCTGTGTTTGCAATAAATTAGAAAAATATCTGGGAAAAATCAAACTTGCATTGCAAAAAAATAGACTGAGATGATTGTAGCCTGGAGAGTGTCCACAGCTGGCTGTCACCTCATCTATTTTATCTCAATCCCTGCTGGGGGACACTGTCTTCCTTCCACACACAAATACACACACACTTCCCTCCCATCTCCATATTGCCTTAGGTGGCAGTCACAGTGGCTGCAGTGCTGAAGGGGACCACACAGGGAGATAGGTTCAGTGAAGAGCAATAGGGGGAAACACCGGCAGTAGGATGACTCCGTCCTCCCTGGCTGCTGGATTTGATGAGTCAGCAGTGTGTGGTTCAGCGGGAATATACTCTGTGTGTGTGTTTATAGGTTTATGATGATGGTTCTAAGACAGACAGTGCTTGGTGGGAGTTGTAAACCTATAACGGGGTATAGAACATAATTTAACACCACAGAGTGCAGGCTGTGCGCAAACTCTGGACCAAAGCTGTTTTTAACACTTTTCTTCCTTCAGAAAATCCCACTTGATTTTCACTCAATAAAAGGGTGTTGATATAACATCAGTAAGCGGAGCCAACTCTACTTTCGCTCCACATTCAGACCTTTAAGACGAAGCTCCTTGGCGGCCCGTAGTCATTAATCCATAGTGTTGGAGGTCTGCACGGAGATGGGATTATTCTTACTGCGTATGCATGCAAACGACATAATCTGACTTTTTTTTAGAGTGCGTGTCTGTGTTTACCCAGTTGTAATTGGAGCGCAGGTAGGCACAGAGTGTGTCATTTTGTCCTAATCTCCTTCTCGGCAATTCAGCCCCCCATAGACCCTGCTTGACCCTGCGCCATGGCTGCAATTACAAAGCCATACGACACACACACACATAAACACACACTACCAAACCTGTCCAAATCCATCCTGTGCTAGACAGATACCAGGACCTCCGTGGGTGTGTGTTTCCAGAGGAGATGTGACCTTAATTGCTTAAGTCTTAAATTATCTTTAATTGTGTGCACTGTGTTGCTTTATGGTAATGGGAGGGGGGGTGGCTGGGTTCATGTTGAGCTATAGTTACAGCAGGAAACAGGGCAGTGAAAGGCCATGTAGTCACCTCCAGCTGAGTCCACACACACATGCACACTCACACAGACATGTCGTTCACCTCTGCTGGTTTTATAGATTAATATGTTCTCATAAAAGTGTCTCGACATGCAAAGCACTCAAATATGCATACACCCACACACAAGCAATGTATATTGTTTGTAAACCAAATTTCTGTGCAATCTGATCTCATCTACTTGCAGCCCAGTCGCCAGAAGAAAATGTAGTCATTGTATGTTTCTCCAAACTATGAATATATTGAATTTCAGTTTCATACGAATCATATCAATGTTTCTAGAGTGACGCAGCGCTGATTACTTGTGTATGAGCTGACATTGTCACCAGGGGGTGGAGGGGATGGTGGATGGCATGTCACCAAGGCAGGACAGCTGCACAGGTTTTTTGTCGCAACCCATTGCTGTTCTTCCAGTTGCATTTTAGGCTCCAAATGTGGGTATTTTGTAGCAACCTGTGTTAGCAACCAAGTTTTTCCAGCAGCTTTTTAGGCTTCTGGTGTGGGTGTTTCGTAGCGACCTGTTCCTGTGCGTCCAGCATTTTTTTTTAACTCCGAATTTGGGTGTTTTGTAGCAACTTGTCCATGTTTTCCAGCAGTATTTTATGCTCCAAATCTGGATGTTTTAAAGCAACCTGTCACTGTTTGTACAGTGGCTGTTGAAGCTCCAAATTTGGGTGTTTTGTAGCAACTTATCTGTGCTTTTCCAGCAGCATTTTAGGCTCCAAACCTGGATGTTTTAAAGCAACCTGTTGGTGTTTTTCCAGCAGCTTTTAGGCTTAAAACCTAGGTGTTTTGTAGCAACCAGTCACTGTTTTTACAGTGGCTTTTTTGGCTCCAAACGTGGGTGTAGCAACTTGTTTTTTCCAGCAGCTTTCTAGGCTCCAAATCCAGGTGTGGTGTAGTGACATGTCAGTGTTTTTCCAGCAGGGATAGTACTATAAAAAGCAGTTGTTTTTCACTGAGACATTGCTGCATTTCCTGTTGGGATTGTGCCCCCAAAACCAGGTATTTTAGCCAAAAATGATCTTTTCCTGACCATAACCATGGGGTTTTTTGACTAAACCTAACCACATGTTAACCACAGTGTTGTTGAAATGAGAAATTCCAATGTATTTCTCAGATAATAATGCCCAAATATAACATCTCTGTGATTTGCAAAAATGTACACTGCCAACATTTGTTTGTGGTGATTGGGTTGCTACTTGGTGTGCTTGTGTTGAGCTTTATTTGTCTTTTAATTTCAGCTTTTTTTAAAAAGGGCTTCATGCTTAAACTTGGATTTCTTTTGACCAGGTAGACGGAGACGAAAAGCCGAGCACATAGAACAGGGAGGATGTCTGAGGTTCTGTATTCATCCAAGTCCTTTAGCTGTCTAATGGATGATTAGTGGATGGAATTAGGACCTCTGCAGGGAGGACGAGCTGCATGCTGGAAGACAGCCAGTCTGAACGGAATCCTTTTCCAGTCATTATCGTTTTCCACCAGTGCAGATTTTATGGATTTCTACTAAAAGTCCATGGCTAGATTGATAACTGTCTCTGAGGTTTCTGTGGTTGGCGTCTTTATGCTTGAATGAAAACCATGCTTTTGTGTGTTTTCCATCTGGCCCAAACAGCTGACTTCAGGTCAGCATCACTACTGGCCCAATGAAAGCTGAGTGACCACTGAGTTATCTGATCTGCTGCTTGAAAGTTATGAGTTAATATGGGGCTACATGCCATTCACTGATCAGCGTTTCCTTCTTTGAGGCAGAAATAATCTCATTGGTTGAATTAAACCTCAGTGGGTGGAGCCAAAATTGCTTTTCTGGCCAAGTACTTAGAGCTCACTTTAAAACGCAAGGGGTAAGTAAAAAAAAATGAGCTCATATTATGTAGCCTCACGTACTTACTAGTAATAGAAAACATGCATCTTTGCTATTTGGCTCGGCTGACCTTTCAGGTTCACAAATGCCAAGATTATGAAAACGTGTCATTAACATTTATATTGTTCATTTAAACAATAGTTTGACCGCGGTTTCTCCAGTTTGCCGATTTGCGCTCCAAAAAGCTGTCTCTTCACTGCTCCTATTGAGATTTAACATAACCAATGAGATTATTTCTTCCTTCAGAGCAGGCCAGGTTCAGAGAAATGTCTGCAGAAGTAAACCTGCTTTAAATTAACTCCAAACATCACAGGGACTGACGGGTCACAGAGGCACTGTAACTGCTGTGACCCTGCAAAGGAGAGCAGGCATCTGATCGAACATAAAAAGGATACATGTCTAGCATCAAATGGAAAATGATTCGAGGCATGAGTCAGCGTGCTGTGTGATATCACCAATGTTTAATCAGTAGTTCCTCACCACTGGATATCACACAGGTGGGTGTATTACAACAGCAGCTGTCGTACTGACAATCCCTCAGTGTCAACACATCAACATAACAGCCACCCAGCTCTCCCCTCCTCCCTCCATCCTTCATCGTGTCTTTTCATTTCAGAGGTCAGGGAGACGCTGGGTGACGACAGTGAGAGTTCGGTGCTTGACCGCCATTAAACTGTCAGAGGTCAGAGTGTAGAAGGACCTGATGTGTTCTGTGATGTAAACCTGCCTGCAACACTGGCTCAGGGAACGCCACTGCATGGATTTCAGTGTGTTAAGTTTTGTGGTTATGAGATCCCTTTTTTGCAGATTTTTAAAATGATTTTGTAAATGTTAAAGGTGAAGATATATAAATGAAAGGGTCTGCACTCTAGAAATTAAGAAGTAGTGTCAGATGCATGTGGCTAAGATCAACATCTAACAGGAAAAAGTGGCACTGACATAAAAGAAGAGGTGCCTCAGAATCAAAATGACTTTAAATTAATAAACAACAAACCCAAAGGCATTTATTACATGTGCAAAAGTGACGATGGGAAAAAATGTGACAGAAAGTCAGTATTTTGATTACAGGACCATTGTCAGCCCAACTTTAAAAAGTAAAATCCTACTTATTACTGATTTCATGTAATTTAATTCTGAAATGAAATAATGTATACACAATTCCCAAACATACATAATACAAAAACACATATTTAAGAGAACATGGACAGAGCAAAAAATACAAATAAAATATATAAATATACAATTAAAATGAACAATAAACTAACAATAAATCATGCACAGCAGGCTGTTTGCATGTGTTGTCACTAGATTATGTTCTCTTGCCTGCGCCTGCTCGGGTCACCTCACAAAGCACACTTTCCATGGCTTGTTCGCCAACACACATATTGAGACCTATTCAAAATTCTATCTATCTTAGGTCATTTTCAGTCAGTTACGCTAGATGCCTGTAGCCATCATACCTTATTAGCAATATGTCTTACATTTGCAGTCTATAATTTCAATAATGCATAAAGCAGTATGGGGTAGTAGCGTCACTACAAGTAGCAATGTTAGTAACTTGACTGCATTTATCAGTAGCATAGTGGTAACGTCACTACTTCCTGAGTTAAAAGCTTTTCAATTGTGGAGTTGATTAACTTCTTGACACCTCTCTCACATGTCTTGCCCATAGACTGTATATATTTAGTGGATTTGTAGTGGACATGAAAGAGACAGACACAACAAGGGCCAAGAAAAGAGCTGAGTTATTTGCAGGGCATGTTAATGTTCTAATGTCCCAAAAAGAAAAAGGTTCCATTTAGGGCTGTTATGTTTTGTTTATATTTATTGATTATAGTTGTATTGACTGAAAAATATATTTTGGAACTCTGTTTTTGAATAACTGACAGAGCCAGATAGATGACTGAAAGAGGCCAGGGCAGAAAAATGCATTAAGTAGGAAGAGGAGAGAGAAAGAGAGCAATAGGCTGACTGATGATGTCATGTTTTTGGAGGACATGTTTAAATGTCACCAAGTCTTCAAAAGCTTCACTGTAGTGACACTTTCGATGTAGAGTAGCTGGTAGCTTAGCTTAGCTTACTACATTTTCCAAGTAGCTTGCCCAACACTGGCATTATGCATGGCTTGCACATGGTGTACCTTCAACACGGCACTGGGATCTAATAGAATAGCAATAGTAGTATAGCCAACTTTTTAATGCCTCCGCACCAGTGTTAGCCATGGCCAGAGGCATTATGTTTATCTGGTATGTATGTCTGTCTATCCGTTCATCCATATGCATGTCTGTCCCATTCTTGTGAACGCTAAATCTCAAGAACGCCATGAGAGAATTCCTTCAAATTTGGCACAAATGTCCGCTTGGACTCAAGGATGAATTGATTACATTTTGGTGGTCGAATGTCAAGGTCACTGTGACCTTGCATCTGTCTAAATACTCGTGAACATGATATCTCAAGAACACCTTGAGGGAAATTCTTGTAATTTGTCACGTCCATGTGGACGAAATGTCTTGTAGGATGAAATGATGAAGTGATAATATTTATGTCCAAAAGGTCAAAGATCAACTTCTATTTGGCATCAACATGTTCTGCAAAAACACTTTTCTGGCCATAACTCAGAGCTATAACTATAAAGGAACAGAGAGGGAGACATTTGGTCAGATACTTAATTGGTGACACTAATCTTGGGTGCCAATCTTGAAACTGTGCTGATTGTATAGGTCTTTAGTGCTGCTGGGGACAAGATATATGTCAAGCAGCTCTGTTTTTGCCACTTGATGGGTTCACAGATGCATACAACCACAAAATGGTAATTCTAGTTGTTGTTTTTTTCTTTTAACTTTTGCCTGTTTATATATATCCCAAAGATATGCAGCACCATTAGTCTTTATTTTGAGCCATGTTGAAGAAAAATCCCATTTCCTTTAAGCTCTGATTTTGGTCTCCACCAACACTTGAGGGAAATAAGTCTCTCCATCTCTTTGGCTTTTCAGTGTTTTATCATGTTCACTAGCTAGTTGCCAACTTCCTGTCTGTCTACTATTTGGTGTTGGACAGGCAGTGTGTGGTCATTTCAGCAGAGCTTTCATACTAAAAACAACTGCCTGCTCTGAGAGTGAACCGTAATATGCAAGCCATAAACCCAAAACAAGAAGCTGAAAGAAGCTAAACTGAGCTGAGAGGTTGACACTATATGCTACCCCTTTTTACATACATGTAGACATTTAAAATATTCATTACAGCAGCTTTAAGCAAATCTCCAAACCCTATTTCCTCCGTATGATCAAAATAACTTCTGTTGTGCAGACAGGATTTCTCAGTTGTATGTTTGTTTTCTTATTGTACGGGATATACAGGATATACTTTGTAACCAGATGAAACCGTTTTAATCAGCTAAGGATAATAATATAGCCATCAGACAGTTAAGCTGACAGAAGTTCAGTAAAAATGTAAATTGATATTTCGTAACACCAATATATGTAAGTGGGTGCAGCTATTCACCATTTGCTTTTTATAATCAGCTATATACCCTAACTTTGCTAAAGAAAGAAAAAACGCTCCTTGTTAAAAGTGTTTATGTTGTACGATATATGTTATTTAAAGATGGTGGAAGCTTTCCAGCAGCAGCAGCAGCAGTAAGAAACACACAACATACCTGGAGGCCATAAATCTGAGGGCGATCACAGCAAAACCAACGTCAGGAAATATTTGCTTAAATAGTTTATATTGACAAACATATGGGTGGGAGACGCACTTAATGCAAAATATAGCACGTTGCCAGGTACATTTCTGTGGCTTTCCTAACTGTGTGTGCATGTGTGTGTGCGTGCATGTGTGTGTGTGTGTGTGCATGCATGTTGACATACTTGTAGCTGGCTATTTCACAGGCTTGGCATGCGTCCTTAACTTATGTGTGGTCCTTCTGTAAACATGTCAGTGTTGGAAAGTCCTCGACATGCATGCAAGGTACACAACATACACACATAAACAGCATCCGTGCGTACAGCCTCTGAATGCTGTTCATTGGTTAGACAGGGAACACGGATGTGTGCTTGTACACTAACACAACATGCTGTCCTTATTTTTCTCACTTGTGAACACACACACACACACACACACACACACACTCACAAAACATTGTTAGAAATATAAAAATGTAGGGTGGTAATAACAAGCATGCATCTAGCGAGCTGACTGTTGCTTGAATTTGCATGGCAGAGGGAGAATGCACTACATTTCGACAGATACTGGAAGAGTGTTATAAACCTCGAGTCGTTACAGTTTGGTCCTCCAAGATTATGCCAAGTAGGCGAGGGTCCAGACAGCATGCCGATGATTGCTGCGCTCATGAGGATTTTTATCCTTTTAGAGATTAGGCTTATTAAAATGAATAAATAAATAAAGATGGTGTCCTAAATACCTGACCACTGACCACCAGAGAGAAACAGGCGGTAAGGAGGTACTATACAGCATATAATACACCTCAGAGTACCACAGACTGTATTGCAGAGATCCACAAATGTTTGTTACACACTGAAACTACTACAAACATGAAAGCATGGCTGCCTTAAGGCAGATTTATACTTGTGCATCAGCTCTATGCAGCGCCTATGCACATGGCCTGCACCATTGTAAGCACTAAAACGTGTATGGTACTTTGTGGTCACACCTCCAAAACACTAGTCAGAGGTGGGATTTCTGTGAAGAGCTATAAAGTTTAGTTGAATCAAAACACACCCAAAACATGGCTTAATAGATACTATTTCAAACACAAGTACACAAATCGGCTTCACTTTAACTCCCAGCATCCACAGACAAGCACTTGTCTTTATCTGGACACCTTTTCCCCACAAATACAACATGCTAATGTTATTAGCACAAGCCTATGGCATTTTACATTTTATAAATTAGCCCAGCGGCTAGCAGACTTTTCCTCTACTTATACGAGGCCAGGGATAACAGCAACATTTAACAAGGGTAATGTTACAAAATTCTGTTCCATTAGAATTCCCAGTGTTCGCCTGCAAAACAACTGTCATATACTGAACACGTTTTCCAAACAAATACAAAATGCTAACATTATTAGCACAAGGCTATGGCATTGTACATTATATAAATTAGCCTAACAGCTATCAGACTTTTCCTTTACTCATATGAAGCCAGGATAAATCACACACAAGACATGAAATGTTATTTTGTGGGGACTTTATTGTCTTCACAATTTATTTATTTTTTTAATCTGTGAAATTAAAGTAAAAAAAAAAGCTTTTTTTTTCCACTGAGGGAAATGGTTCTCAGCTTACAAAAATAAACAGGAGGTCTGTATCACCGCAACATGCAGTTACATTTCTGGGGAGGTGCACTTAGCCGTAGCCATGGGTATTTGATACAGAAGTATAAATCCTGCTTAACATCCTGCATACCCACAGCCAATATTGGGCTTGTTACTCCAAAAATATAACATGTAACAATACTCATTACTCATTACTGTTGTCAAAAGTAATATTATTACTTATTATTATTATTATCCGCTTATCCTGGAGGGGGGCGGAGTTTGCATGTTCTCCCCGTGTCAGCATGGGTTTTCTCCAGGTACTCCAGCTTCCTCCCACAATCCAAAGACATGCAGGTTAATTGGTGACTCTAAATTACCCATAGGTGTGAGTGTGAATGATACATAATATTACTATTATTATTACTTAATATTCACAAATATCTTGTTTGATTAATCCAGTAATTTCATATTAAAAACTGAAAATCCTAAATCCATTCAGTACACTGATATTTATAAGCGAAGCTGTGTAGCATCATTGTTGATTGGAAAGATGATTAAATCACAGTTTTGATGGATGACAAGTTTTAATTTGATTCCAATTACAGTCAGCTGTAAATCAGTGATATTGATCAAACATACTGCGTCTTTATCTGCTCCCGTTTCACAAGCACAGACACATATCATATATTTAACTCCATGTTTTCCTTTGGGGAGTAAACCATTTTTTCAGTTCATTTAAATTTATAAGAATCAACTGAATGGAAATCTTTTTTCTTTTTTTTTTTCCCCTCCTCTTTTTGGCGGGGGGAGTTTTATGGCTAGAAAAACAGAATTTGTGGTTTCGACGGTCGAGGTTTGATGCAAACGGCTTTGGAACCTTTTATGCAACCTGGCGTCCAGGAGACTAAAGAAAATATTTTGCTTTCCACCCTTTTGAGCCTTTTAGCCTCTGCTAGGGGAAAAGGAGAGAGGGGCTGAAAAAAAAACTTGTGGAGAGAAAAAAAAAAGTCTCTCCAAGGTCAAATGTCCTGAGTGGGATGGCTGCCAGATCTGCTCCATAACCACTTTGCTCACACACAGTTTCACACAGAACACACACAGTTACACACACACAGGTGGAAGGAACACACACACGTGTAAGCTTCACATGTAATCTGGAAAGAACGAAATCACTGGAGATACATTTGAAACATGTTTAAAGCGTGTTGCATTTATTTATTTTTTTGCTTATTGTCCATAAAAGGGTTAAAAATGTTTACGTGTGCAAACACACCTTAAAAACCCTTCAAGGTACTTTATTGTAAGTTCAGAGAGATGATCAGATAACTGTAGTGTGTAAAGGTCGTGGAAAGTGTGTGTGTGTTGTGTGTGTGAGGGCAAACAAATGTGAGTTTCCTCATCACAATCCTGTCTTTGTGTTCATGTTCTGCTTCCATGGCGCTTTACGCTCATTGAGAAGTCTAATCTGTGATTAACCATGATGTCATACACACACACACACACACACACACACACATATGTGCGTATGTCAGTGCACACACACACATTCACAGTCCCTAGCCTCCTGTGTGCAATTAGGATGCAGTGTGTGGCAGCTTAATGTAAAGTCCGTCGATTGAGATCGGAGCCTGATTACACGCAGAGGTCACTCTCATACGTGGCTCCCTCGGGTCGCACGGGGCCACACAGAGGAGCTGCTGCAGCGAGGGTGACGAGGTGGTGTGCAGGCCAGACGCAGGCACACCGGTGGTCCTGTGTCGCTCAGTCTCTTAACGAGAAATGTGAAAAGGTTGTGTCCAGAGCTTGCTTTGCTCCACCACAAGGCAGATGTTAGGAGAAATCTGAAGGGCTGCTGCACTGGGTCAGAAAAGGCCTCAGAATAGTATGAAGTAAAGGCTCCAGTATTTTGGGCACGGCTTTAGTACTCGAGTCCATTCTGGGTCTTAAATTTGGTCTTGAGATTACATTTCTGAAGTCTTGTCACATCTTGTCTTTGTCATGTGCCTTGTTGGACGTGGTATTGCCTCATTGTATATAGTTAAAAGAGTTAGGATGGACAGAAATAATCACTATTATGAGCACTGGAAAGACACTATGACCTATTATAGTCTTGAAAGGACTCAATTAGCTTTTGGCTTGATCTCGACTGCCTTTGGACTCCATCTTGACTCGGACTCGACTGGACCTGGTCTTGGCTTTGACTTGGACTCAAATAAAATGGTCTTGATGACAGGCCTGTCTGTGTTGTTAAGTGGTATCACTGATTTCATGTCAGTGAGGGGATGGCAGGAATGTCAGGTCAGTCACACACAGGATGATGGTGTGAGTTTTGTGATTCACTGATTCACTTTATTTTGAAATTCAGTCACTGCTTGATGGCTTATTGCTGTTGATTTTCAGATTAAAGACTATTTAAAGATCCCCTCATGAAATGTGCATGTTTTAAAACATGTAAAAAAAAATGTTTGGAATAATAATTTATGTCTGATGTTTTCCATGAAAAGTCTCGATTCCAGAAATTATCAATGTGGAAAATGTTTCACACAAAATATTTCCTACTTCACTGCACAGTCCATTCAAAGTGTTTGTGGGGTTTCAAGTTTCCTCAGTTGGCTTCCAATCATTTGTTAATTTTCAATCCTCTGTGGGACTTAGATATAATTCAGTGATTTAGTGCCATATAAAATATTTTATTTTCTATCCACTTTGTTCAGCTTTGAGTCGGAATGTTTGCTCAAAAGATGCTCTGTGCTTTTTTGGTAGTGACGCTTCATACTGCTGTTTTTCACTATAGCCACAGTCCCAGAACATCTGATGAGACATATTGGTATTGAGCTGCCTATGGGAAGAATAAACGTGTAAGAGTCTGTACATTCGGGATTAAAAGGCTCTGTTTTTCCTGTTAACTTTTCTGTCTTTAGAATACGCCATATTAAATATATTTTTTACCTAACTCTTTTTTTTTCCAGACTGTTGTCTTGCGTCTTGTGCCGTTTTGGAATTCTAAATCTCAGCCCGAGCTTGACAGTTCTCTGAAAAGCCCGACAGTTTGGACTGGATTAAAGCTAAAAATATGTACTGAGGGGGCTCTGGTTGTGGGGGGAAAATCCTTTTTTTCATCATTTATTTAATTATTATTTATTTAAAATGTAAATCCAATATATAGATATTATATATTGTTGACTGACCGGTCAGCTCCTTAACTGCCTTCACTCCAGTTCTGCACCAGACAGCAGCTCTTTCTTCTTCTTGCCCTGCAGGCAGGGAAAAGGAGAAGGAGCAGACAGGCTCCGTGCCGAGCTCTCTGTCCTTCTTCCTGGCCGGAGCAGGGAGCTTTTATAGCGGGGAAATACAGTGTAGAGAGTCAGTGATCCACCGAGCTGGTCCACTGTCAACTGGAGATGTGCATGGCTTGCACCACTACACAGCTACTGTAGTGTGTCCTGGCATTGAATGCTGACAAGTGCTTTTGGGGGGAATTGGGCTTGGTTGGGCTCGGGCTCAGTATTTTATGTGATGATCTCGGACGGTCCAGGTTCAGTCTTCAAATGCATCATTTTGCACGGTGAAGCTCAAAAATTGCAGTGAGCAAAACACAATTTTAAGCGCAGGGGGACTTGATCCAAAGATCCAACTTGTTCCAACGATATGTGACCAGATAGAGATCTGACACAGGATCATAACACTGTTCTGACATGGATAGACTATGCTCTTACTGTGTGTTGCAGTGATTTATTGCTGGCCCTGGCACTGCCTATGATTATTAGCCATGGTATTGAATTACTATACACCCACACAGTCAATGCTCACATCACTGTTTTAACCCCATGTAGTTTATTATAATTAATTACTTGTGAATCAAGTTGTTAAACTGCACAAGCTTCTGGAAACTTTACTTTAGGGTCCCTTCACTGTATTTAAAGATTACTGTCTCTTGTGCTGAGGCATGGGAGCATCCAGGTTCAGGCCTCCATCAGACTGCAGGAACATGGTGTGAAGTTTTCTCAGGCTGCCGCTGCTCCTGCTGATGGAGAGCTCTGTAAGATGACCAAGGAGCCAGCTGGAGCTGCAAACAGATGAGTGTGTGTGTGTGTGGGGTGGTGCGAGTGTGTTGATCCATGACTTCATAATTACCGGCCGCTCTCGGGGGAGCATCAGTGTGCTGCTGGTGACCTAAGCAGTGACCTCATCAGTGACATCACGGCCGATGGGGCTCCGCTTCAGCTCAGAGGCAAAACAGGAAGCTATGATTGAGTGCATGCTGTGTGTGTGCACGCAGCTTCTGTGTGTGTGGGCTTATGTCTATATTTATATGCGTGTGTATGCATATTTGAAGTGTTGGCTGGGTTGGGCCGTGTGCTCCTACCAGCTGCTGCAGTGCCCTTGTGCCAGTGTGTGCACGCTGCAGCTCAAAATCCCAGCTCTGGTTATTTTGATGACCTTTCACATGATAAGGATTTGATGTTCTTTTAAATGGTAGCAGCATAGGTGCCAATCCCATGGGTGCTCAAGTGCTCAGGCACCCTTGGGAGGTGCGTGAGGTGGTCATGGCAGAGTTTTAACTATGACTTATACCCCTGTCCTTTCCCGTATTCAGCTGATTCTGTGTCCTGACAGTCCTGTTAAGGTTTTAAGTACGGTGATCTGTATTTTGCATCACCGTGTGAGCCGCTGCCTCCTCAAGTAATTTGCAACTTGCTTTGCCCAGGGGCCACATTTGGGAAATGACATCAGACCAGGGCCAGTTAACAAACGAACGTTAATAATATTTATCAGTATATATAATGAAGATAATGGACCTAGTTCACAAACAGTGAATACACACAAATCTGCGCTTAAACCATGTGTATGAATGTTTAAGTAGAAATCTGGGATTCATCTATATTTTAATACTTTAATAGGCAATATTTAACCATTAATTTACTATTGCATTGACCAAATGTATTGATTAAGCATGAAAATGACACCCTTTCATCCTCATCGGTTATTAATTAAAAGATTCAACTGTGAAAAAGGAGTGTCCAAATTTTTATTTTATAGAAATTGTGCATATATTCATTTGTAGCCAACTAATTAATTGGAAGCCTACTAATACAGTAGGCATGCAGAGTATATAAAACATTCTGATTTACCTCCAAGCAGGTATTAAGAAGACATATCTAACTTTTTGAAAATGCACTCTGGCACCTTATTTGAATTCATTTGTTTTCATTGTGACTATGAAAATGGTCAGATTTGGCCCACCGGTCTTAAGTTGAGTATCACTGGTCTAACAAGTGTGCAGTATCGTTTCCAAACAGAGATCGTAGCAACCAGCATCACGCATCCCGTTACTGTCCATCACTCTGTTGTGCTTCCACTGAGAGTATCCTGCTGTACAGTCTGGTATGCCAGCTGACAATCAAAAAGGCTCTACAGAGGGTAATAAACACAGCATAAAAAAATCATCAGCTGTCCTCTCCCTTCCCTGGAAGAGGTTGCTAACACCCGCTACCTTAGCAGAGCCTTGACTGTGCTCACCCAGGATACCATCTGTTTGACTTACTGCCTTCTGGAGAGCGCTACAGATCATTCAAATCCCAGACAAACAGACTCAAACACAGCTTTTCCCCTACTGCAATAAGATCTTTGAACAAATTCAAATGCACAAGATGAATCTTTTTTTTTATGGTTATAATTTCTACACTAAATGTGCAGTATTCACAGACTTACTATGTGTCCTTTTTTACCTGTTACACTTATGTATTGTTTATTATTTATTATTGTGTGGGTCGGATAATTGAAGGTATGGACAATGTGGTTTTTAACTGCATGACTGCTGATTTTGATTAAAGATCAGAGCCTACTGTAAATCTGGCTGACATAATGTTAAGATGCACTGCTTTGCTTTCGTATGTGTGTGTCGGTCAGCTGTATCGGATACACCTAATAAATTCTGCACCAGACGTGAGCAGCACAAAAAAAAGACGATTGCATGGATTAAATCTGACAGAGATAAAAGGACATAGATGTTCCTAGATGTTCACATTAGTGCAGAGCTGTCTGTGATGCACCTGAGGGGAAGCGCTCAGCCCAGCAGGGAGCCGTCACGCGCCTGATGTGTTCTGTTGCTCCCGCCGACCCCTCAGGTCTTCGCGGTGCCCCTGATAGTCGTCCAGCAGCCCTTTGAATCTGCTGTGAGCAGTGCCACTGCTGCAGGGCAGGGTCATGTGGTCGAGGTCAGAGGTCAAAAGTCAGCACTCCAGCAGTGACGTGCTGATTAAACGGTGCCTTCATCTCTCTCTGATCCTGACCTCTCAGCTGGACACCAAGAGAGGAAGTCTGACAGATGAGATGAGGAGGCCGCCACTCGCACATGCTCAGTAGTCACTGATCTGCACATGCCAAGAAGGCTGTATTTTTAAGCTACACCGCTCCAACACATGGCAGATATAACAAAACATCACACATTATTCCTCACCCCAACAACAACTTTTGTGTGATTATGAAACACATAGCATCAATTCAATACACATTATACCCTTAAGAAACCCACAGGGTTTATCCTGGTCTTGCTTTGAATACATATTATATTTCCTGTCTGTCTCTGCATGACAGAATCAATATCAATATTATTGAGCAAATCAGTACATTACAACTCAACTTGTTGAACAACAAATATAAACATGAGTCGATATAAAAAATCTGTTGATAAGCTGCTTTGGTAGCATTTCTCTTTTTTTGTCTGCTGGATTTTTGTAATTGCTCTTTTGAATAAACAGCACTACAATCAAATAAATGCAACCGTGTTCTTGAAACCAGAGAAGTATATATTTTATCTTTTGCACAATGTAACCTTTAAGATGTTAACATCTGTATGACAATAAACCTGTAAATGTCTGTCTTACTTTACAAAATAGCTGAATTCCCACTCGCAGCGCCGCTGGTAAAATATTTGTGGCAATGAAAGCAGCTCAAGTCGCTCATGACATCAAATTCTGAACGTTTGATTATGCTTCTCAATTTAAAGGAGCTGCAAAGCAGGTTACTGAAATGTGACTTTGTGCATTTGCCTGAGTACAGAAACTTTCATGAAAACAGGATAAAAAGTCTAAATAGGTCTGACATTAAACATTAAACACACACACAAAATGTTTTGATTTGTTATTCCCCCAACATCTACATTCCGATTGGTTGCTGGTCATTTGTAGCTAAAACGCATCATGGCTAATTTGCATACTTTCATTTGCAGCTCAATTTGCCAATCCGCCGCCGCTCATCACTTTTGCAGCTCAACACGCCTCTGCTCGCCACATATCCATTGAAAATGAATTAGACCTGTCGCCTTTGCAGCTCTGGCAGCTTTTGGTGTGAACGTACAGTTAGTTTGAGGAGTTTACATTTATAAGGATAGTCATGTAAATTTATTTGTATGGAGTGTCTTCCATGACAAACACAATAGGGCATTGCACGTGGTCAGTAAGTCGGCATCTGTGCAGGCTCGCTGTCGGAAGGTTTTACAACTCACTTCCTCTCCTCACTAGTTGGTTTGGGATGGCACTCAGCGTAATCTACACGTTAAATCTACACGTTAAATCTTGATATTTTGATCCATACAACACAAGAAAACTTTAAAAAGACAATTAGTGGTTCTGTGGGGGATTACACAGAAGACTATTTCTTGGCCAGGGCACTGACCCTCAGGAGTGTCCTGCTTGTGAGACATGCTGTATGTGAAGAACGACCTATTGTTAAGTTTCTCTTGATCTGAACATGATGCCAAGTTGTTGCATTAAGCCGACCCTATGACTTCTCACTCTGTATTATCTGTTTGCTTAATATGAGTGAAAGATTATGATGCTTAAAGACTTGTTTCTCATGTTATCTTTATTTCGCCTCGTGTTTCCACGTGGCCATGTGCACCCCGGATCACTGGTGAGTGTACCTCTTGACATTTGTTTATTTCCTTGGCTCGTGATTCTGTACAGCGCATGCCTTCTCAAATCATTCAGTCTTTATCTACTCTTTTCTACCTCGCCTTCCCACACCTCATTTCTCTTTGCCTTGGCACTTTGCTCTCCCCCTCTGCCCCAACCTCTGTCTGTATATACTCTCCATATACTGTAGTTTTGGAGGCAGTGTGCGCTTGTAGGTCATTAATACCCAAGTTAAATGGTCTGTGACTCTTCCTGGCCTGGCGAGGAGGCAGAGATGTATAGGGTATAGCTGGTACTGTTCCTAGCAGACTTCCCCAGCAACAGCAAGGTTATGGCCTCGGATCCTGAACAGCTAAAGCCCTGTTCACAGTACGTTAAAGGAACAAGGTGGGGATGGATACAGGTGGGAAGGAAAAGACGGGAGGTGACATGTATGTTTGATAAAGGGACAGCTCGGCTACCGGAGTGAATGTGGTCTATTGAGTTTAGCTAGTGCTGCATGCCTCTAGTTGGTGCATCACTGGTTCAAGCCAGAGTTTAACTGCTGCCCTGAGAGACACTGCGGTTTCAGAGATTTACACTTAGCATAATTATGGACTCCAAAGACGGCATATTTACACCGATTTTGCATCTGAAGTAACCGTGGTCATATTTGGCAGCAGAGACCGTGGCAATTACTGGTGTTTCCCGATGAAAAATTGCAATAACTTTGCTTCCACCTTCAGCAAACTTCAACAAACTTTTGAGACAACAAATCAACTGACCACTCCGCTTCCATCCGCAGGCCACCTAGGAGCAGCTAACCCCCCGCCTCCTCCCCCTCTCCCATGACGAATCATTACTAAACAAAAACTCCTCTTGTTTACCGCTCTCCCTCGACGCCTTTCACTTCCCACCGCGAGCCACCAACGCTCGGACGCTCGTGTGTCACCCCCCGTTGTCGTGAAAAAAATACCAGCGGAGGAGAGCATCCCTCGTTAGCCGTCGTCATTCCTGATCGAAATAGCATTCTGCATCAAAACCCAAATTAAATATAAACTCAAGTAGCGGCGGCACCACCCACGGTACGCACACACACCGACCTCCTTCGGTAAACAGACGAGGCTTTTAGCTGGGGCCCTGGTGGTCCGACTGTGGTCCCACCTCGCACCAGGGGCCGTGCTGGCATCCGTTTGAAATCCAAACCTGTCCGAGGAGAGAGATGCTACGCCCTTTTCAGACCTGGCTGCGAACCAGGGACCATAAATGTGGCTCCTAACCTGAGGTGGACAAATGGAGGGGAGGGAGGAATGTCTGAGGGGGAGAGGGATGCAGATATGTGTGTGTGTCTGCAAATTTATGCTCATATAGTATGATGTGTGAGATATTAGGGATGAAGGTGTATGCAGGCAGGAGGAGTGGAGTGTTGAGCTTATGCTGGACTTTGGGTTTTTTACAGGGGGGTAATATATCTTATGTGGTGTATTTAAAAAAAATCCGGGTGCATCAGAGAGGAGTAAAATCCAACAGAAAAGCCTCCCTGGTCAGCTCACTTGGACTATGAAAGAAGCCATTCAAGGCTGCGGGTGGCGACAGGTCTGGCACGCGGCTCGAGAGAAACGAAACGACGCTCGATTTGAGGACCGTAGAGCAAAAACAGGGAAGCCAAAAAAGTTTTTCAGCAAACATTGTTAGTTATTTTCTAGAAGCCTCCTACCTTCACGTCGGTGGGGCTGGTGGGGGGCGCCGGGCAGTGGAATGGCCGAGTCAGCAACTTTTTTGCCCTACTTTTTCACATTTTTAATCTTTTATTGAGCTTCCTCCAAGACTAAAAATTTACCTTGCACAAATGTGACATGAAGCAATGTCCATGATGAGACAATGTCAAGAGAAAACATCAATATCTGCTCCTCTCACATGTTAATTTATTCCTCCCTGGCCTCACAGCACAGCCATCATTTTGACTGTCACTCTATATTTGAACAGGAGTTCTAGCAGGATGTATGTGGGTGACTTTGTGTGCACATGCATATCACCATGCATGCATGTGTGGGCATGGCCGTCCATGCAGACACCTGTGGCCAACAAAGACGGTCTTATATCCCTGCTGCAGGATGGCACTGTCATTCAGCAGAGCCCCAGCTGCACAGCATTCACTCTGCCGTCGTATTCAAGTTTCTCGCCCGTGAGACGAGATGAATGGTTGTCATGACAACAAAAAGTACACCCCCTCCCCCCATACACACAAACCTTATCATCAAGTCTGCTGAGCATCATAGTTCCCATTGTGATCTAAAGTTGTAGAAAATTTCTCCAAAAATTCTATATGTTATTCTATGATCTGTAGCAAAGTCATTATTATGTGATACATTTATGAGAGTAAAATTAATGACCTTATCACCCACACCCAAATTTTACCTAATCTGTTTCTGTCTTTTCATCTAGTTGTCTCTATCCGTCTTATCTTGAGATGGACGTGGGTCAAGCAAAAACAAAGGAGCTGTCACAGCAAGCGTCGTGCCTGAACCCCCACCCCTCTCCATCACTAACCTCCACACAACAAGCTCTTTATAGTGGGCAGGGATGGGAGTCAAACAGCTGTTGTGTGTGTGTGTGTCTGTGTGTGTGTCTGTGTGTGTGTGTGTGTGTGTGTGTGTGTGTGTGTGGACAACGGGGTTAAATCGAACTGAAAAGCTGAAGAGATTTCAGATTGTGTGTGATTCAGAAAACTCTCTGCTGTTTAATTGGGAAAAAGAGGAACAATGTGGGAACACAGGAAAGATAATTGTGCTTTAATTTTAACTTTATTAGATTTTGCCTCTTGTTTGGTCCAGACCTGTAGTAAAAAAAATGCAATTATCACATGTGGCTGCAGACTTAAGCCTTAATGTTTTAGGAATATGCATTTTAAAATTTTACTCAGCCTTGCTGTTTGTATTTTGTTTGTCTGTTGTTCATATGAGTACATAGAAAGCAAAATCAGACTTGGTCATTTAGAGAAGAGCCTTCCAAACAAGACGATATCCTCAAAAGAATACAGTGAACTGAAAAAAAAACTGTCCACAAATATAAGGGTGCAACCATACAGTAGTATTTTCTATTAGCATGCAAGTGTTGGATCATGTTATCCAATGGCACAGTTCTATGTTGTTTAAAGCAGGGTTTATACTTCTGCATTGAACTGATGCTGTACCTATAGCGTATGACCTGCGTTAACACAGCCTGACGTGCACCTCCCCAGAAATGTAACTACACGTCACGGCTATGTAGACCTCCTGTCTATTTGATGAAACCATTTCCCTCAGTGGAAACAAAGCTTTTATTTCACATATAAGATAAGATACTGCAGACCAGCTGACAGAAACTGATTATTTGTGATGTTTCAAAAGTTCACTTGAAGTTTGCTTGACAGTTGAATAGAAACACTACTGTTGTAGAGTCTTTTTTCTGTTGGTTTAAAGGACTTCTTTGGACCTGATTTATATGTTGGTCTTATGCTGCATCGATGGACTTTAAAGTTGCGTTCATGTGCTATTTTGTTGTAATACTATTTCAAACCCGGGAAACAAAAAAATGGAAGTCCTTGCAAGTGAGAAAAAAGTGTAGCATCTGCAGAGGTTTGAATGACTGAATTCTTGGCCAGTATTAGGTAACATCTGTCACACATGCACACAAGTAGCTGCACAAAGCATGTAGACTGTATCTTTTCATTACCGTAACACGAAATACATTATCCTTCCTTTGCATGTATGTTTCAATCAGCTGATTAACAGGCTAGCCAAATATTATACGTCCATTAAGATCTTTCCCCTTCGTGTACTGATGCACTGAAAAAACCCTCAATCCCTGTTGTGTAATGATAGTTTTGCATGTGAGCGTTGTGTCCTTCACATGCATTATGTAGAGCTGAGGTCTGGTTATCATCAGCAAACCTTGAAAGAGAACAGTAGGGGATATAAAAAGTAAAAGATGGTGCCAAAGCTTAAAAAAAAGCACAAAAATTGATTTTGTTAAGTTATAGTTTGCATGTTTCCCTCAGTGCTTTTTGGAAGACAGTACATACAATTTGTAATTTTCAGATGCAATATGACGACTTTATGGAGCATACATAAAGGATCTATAGCAGCAGTAGCCCTGGTAGTAGTGTCCCTTTGATCATTTATGGTGCACCTGTCATACTTTTACAACTCCAGACTACTTTTCTTGAATGTTACATAGTAATAATACAGAGGAACAAAATGACTACAGCATAAAACAAAATGAATGTCTTTACCAACTGTGCCTTGAAACTGCCAGCAGTTAAAGGCAACATTTTCCTCTTTGGTTTGGAGCTAACATGCGGTCAAAAATGATACAGTACAACCAAGTGCAGCTTTTACCAACTGCGCTCCCTCCACCTGCTCATTTACTCTGAATGCTGCTCTCTCACTGAGATGTATGAAAGTTAAACAGGAGTAGACGAGGTAAGCTGATGGAAAGCGGCTACAGCAAAAAGGTAAATTACAACACTTCATCACAAAATAATTGTTGGAACACTCCAAGCAACACAGATTAACAAGAACTAACATTATAAGCATATCCAAGGGGCGATTTTTCCTTTAAACTGCAATATTTGACCTTCCATGTGTCACCTGGACAAACGTCATAGGGCTTGGTAGCTTACCGCTGCACCTTGGCACTTTGTTAATGGAGACAGAGAGCGTGACAGAAAGTGAGTGTTTCAGTCAAACGGCGGCACTGACAATGAAATTGGGTGTTTGAGAGTGATAAAATAGAAAGAGGGAGCGGGCGATCCATTAAGGCTAACCGTTTCTGTTTGGAAAGTTCTCCCTGGCAGCAAATTCGTCCCAATCATCAGGCTCTAATGTAATCACTTTATGAGGCCAAGGCATAATGAATATAGTGTTTAGGTGTGCAGATCCAGTCCTGGCCCCTGGTCCTCTAGAGGGAAGTGTACATTTCTGTGGCATCCTGTATTTATTTGAAATACCCTCTGTCTGGTCTCGTAATACAGACACAGGCAAGTGGGCATAGAAACCCTTTTCTATTCCATCCATTTTCATGATGCGGTCTCGCATTAATGGCACTCCCCATATGTTTTAAAGAAATAAAGCAGTAAAAGTTGCTCTGCTCTGCCTTCACTCAATTTGTCTCAAGTTTTAGGGGTAAAAAAAACCAACATACAATTTGTTTCCATTTTTAGGTTAAAGTATACAATTTGTCTTCGTTTTACTAGAAAGGTATATTTAAGTTGCTTGGGTCTCGAGGCTTGGCCAGCTTTTTTACAAACTGTACCCTGTGTACACACTTCAGAATAGACACACAGTTTAGGTGTGAGGACAAGAGTGTTCAGGGTTTGGGATTTTGATCTTGTTAGGGTGTTAAAGCACCTGAAACAGCATCGACACCATCATAAGGTCCTTTAACCTTCAGCTGAACGCACAATAAGGAGGTTGTACATGTATAGATGTGCAGATCAGCAGGTATCGTTGGTGAAGTTGGAGAAAACAGTTTGATGCTGTTATACTGTATGACTGTGCTGGAACAGCCTCCACTCAAGGTCATTTAGCCATTTACCAGACTGACAGTGAATATTTAGGTAAACTGTGTGCCTCAGATCTTAGAGTGAGCACCTCAGTGAACCCACTACATAACAGTTTTATACATTTTCCTGCCTCTTTCCTTATGTGGCATTGCCCTTTTCCCCCAAAAGGGGGCACTGCCTTGGTGATGACCATGGATGTATTAAGAGAACTGGATACAGCGTTGGAGGCGGGCCTCTGTTCATTCCTTTAAAAGCTGCTCAGTGTTGGATAAAGCCAAAAAGCACTACATTCGTGGTAATAAATTACCTTGATCTTCCACATTATGGGGCCCATCGAGCAAGCATATGAGAGACTTATGTTAGCCAAGTGCAGCCAAGTGCTAGGGTCTGTCAGCCAAACGGCTAACTGCCAGTTAAGCGTGCCGCTAACTTGAATGGGGATACAATGATTTAATCTTGCGGCTCTTTTAGACTTTCAAAATGTTATCAGACCGAATGTATCAAATCCTGATTGTGATTGTGCATTGTGATGCTCAAAAAATGTTTTCACTGATTTACAGATGTCTCTTTCCCAATGAAAGTTTATGGGAAAAAGTGTTTTTGGTCCCCGTGGCATCATGTGACGGAACCCAACATTGTAATTCCACTTAATGACCACTATGTAAAATTGGCTTTATCTGTCAGTCCTCTAGTACCTCAAGGGCTGTTGGAATTGAAAACATTGTAAGCACAGCCATGCAATCCAAAAAATAAATGCACAAATGTACAAAAAGTCATATAAATTAGAGCTGCACTAAAGATAGGCTTGGACAAAGTCTATGTAAAGGCATTTAGGACTTGTTTCAGAGGAAAGGTCAGCACCACAGACAGGATAAACAAACACTGAATGTGGTGTAGGACAGCTCGTCTCTGTGGGCTCCAGCTGATGTAAAATTAGATGCTCCTTCCTCTGTCGTCACTGTGTGTGTAGAAGCGTCTGTGTCCGTGCCGAGTTCCATGTGTTTGTGTGCAAATTTGAAACTCCCTGAAAACATACTGTATGTTCACACATGTGCATGATTCAGACGTCACGGTGCCAACATCCACAATGTCCTGTTCCAAACTTCACTCATTTGGCTCTTGTTTGTTTTCGACTTAACGCTTGTCTGAACATGACTCCTGTCCAGGTCCGGAGTGGCCTCGGCTCATTTGTACAACATATAGAGGAAACGTCCCAATATTTTTGGCTTCAGAGATCTTGCTTATATTTAATTTTTGTAGGTTTGGCCATCATTTCTATTAGTTATGATAACATTGGATTCACCGAAGTGGTTGCTGCCATCTTGGAATGTGGCAAGAAGCTCAGGCTACATAGGTTGCAAACAATCTAAGAGTTTGTAGGATTATCTAAACCGTTTTATTTTAAGGTCAATTTGAAAGTGACAGAAGACACATTTGGTGTTCTAGTAAGTTTTACGGCATCATGGTGTATTTTGGATTGATTAAAAAAAAAAAATAATAATAAAATATATATATATATATATATATATATATATATATATTATAATGTTGAAAAGTTCTTTATTTCAAGCATTATCCACTAACCAAATTAATCTTTTTTTTGTGTATGTTCTTCAGCTCCTTTACACATTTTTATTTCTCTCCTCTATGTAGCATCAGTTTTATGCAGCCATCTATTTCCTGGTGGACAAATCACCAAACAGCCAGAGCTTTGAATAGCAGGAATAGAGAGTAAAAATGTCTCATAGCCATATGATACCTCGCCATCTGTCCGTGTTACTTACATTCTCACATATGTGAAGGTTATGGCCTCGCTGTCTCCAGCAATATAACGAACATGTTGCTATTAGCTGTATGGAGACAGAAGACAGTTCCAGTGCACTGAGACATCTCCATCCTTTCATCTCCATCTGTCTTAATTTTGTGGACTTTGAAACCCCCACACTCACACACATTTATGTACACACATACACCTTCCCCCCTCTGTAGTGCATGTGTTTGCAATAATGAACTGTGCCTGTAAGGAGTAAATACCGCGTGGTGGGATTCAATGGAGAACAGGTGACCTGAGTTTATCACACAGAGACGCACAGACAGAAGTCCAACCACAAATCTGAGCACACAGTCAGCAGCTCGCGTGAGTCTGCGCTGATGCCCTCCTACTGTACCTGCTGGTGTGTCGAATCACTTTCACGCGGCTGGTTCAGGGGCGTGGCGGATCATGCGAAACCCATCGAGCCACGCTCCGTGGCCGACGTTCACTTCGATTGGTGCTGACACCTGGCAAACGCTCCTGCGTTTTCACGTATGGGAGAACATCGACATGCAACTTCCTCCTGCGGTTTGGGTCTTTCCCCAAACGTCTTTCCATTACCTTCCAGTGCCACACAGATGTTTTGGTTGATTTTGCGCTGTAACTCGTCAAGGTCTGGGTTCAGTGGCCTTGTTGTGCTGCTGGTGGCTGTTTGGCTGAACTGAATGGATTTACGGCAGTGTTTATTTGAGATCAGATTGCCATCTGTCTGGAGCTATGGAGCCGTTGTAAGCAGTAGATGCAGACAGTGTGGATCTGTGTGGAAGTCAATCCTATATGTGTACAGTTAATCTGCAATGTCTCTTTAGGTGTGCCATGTAGGTCACTCATAATCCAGAGGAAATATAACAGTAAAAGTTTCTGGAGTTAATTTAAGAGCACACTGGTCCATGAATGCACAGTAGCATAGTACACATGCAGAGAAAAGGTACTTAGATGTTTTCTTTTCTTTTCTTTCAAATATGCATAAAATACATTTCTTATTCTCAAGCCTCAAGTTATTCAAACAAAAGACAACAAGACTAAAACTATACGTGACAGGAGAGGTATTATATGATATCTACAGCACTGAGATTTAACATTAAAGGGTCAGATATAGTCCAAATTGAACATGGACAGCAGGTATGCATTCAGTTTATACTTCACAGGGTGTTTTTTAATACAGTATGTGGACGTGTCACACGCGTTTTAGTCTGCACAGCTTTACATTTATACTTGCACTCGTCTTTTGAAATGTGCATATTATGGACACAAATGGCCAGATGTATTTTTCATTCTGTAAAATGTGTCTGGAGAGGAAGCATGAATCAAATATTTCTGAAAAGTTATGGTAATAAGAACAGTATGTTATATCTGCTCTCAGGGGCTTATGAGTTTGACCTTTGGATTCACTTATCATCAGAGCTTTGGTGCTAAATTTGAGCATACTGCTTTATTGCATTAAGTCTTTCCACATAAAAGTGTCTGCTTAATACAGCAAACATTGATTGTGCTGTTGAAATTTTTCTTTGTCCCTCCACACTAACGTTCTTTGTTGCACAGATATCATATGTTAGCCATTAAAAACAAAAACCGTCACCATAACACATTCATGGAGAGCAATATTAGTGAGTAGTCTTTCATAAGGAATTGATAAAGGCACAGCATATCCTGCCATTCTGATTGGAGCAACATATTACACTGATGTTACTGAGGCAGCATAATGTGTTAAGACATTGAGGATTACAGGTCGCCCGCTGCTTGCCTGTCAGATATAATGATACAACACTTCCTGCATTGCAAAAAGCCTCTGTGCTAGTCTGTTTTCTCTTGACCTTTGGTTTAGATTTTATGGCAATTGATGAATATTGTGGTCGAACTATTTATATCATGAAATGATCGAGTGTAGGTGGAGGGAGTAAAGGATAATTTAGTTATGATTCATCACTTGCATAGTTGATTTTTCTTAAAAATCTTTATTTATTTGGGAAAGGTTTGGTAAGCACGCTCAATTTCAGCATGACTCATACAGTTCTGCATGCAGGAGCTGCACTTTCTCACTGTTACTTGGATGTAGAGGCGAAATATTTAAGGACACCCACTTTGATGACAGTAACAGATTTATGGTAAAAATCCTGATGTCGTGATGACGGCTGACATTTCACAAACTAATATTTGAATAAGAAAACTTCCAATACTTGTATGTGAAGGCTATGGTCTTCCAGCAGCTATGTCTGGAGGTCCATGGGAGTGTTAACTGTGCACAAACAAGCATGAACGTTTGTATATCTGTGCCCAGAAAAAAAAGGGAAAAAGAACAAGAAACTGAAAACAAGGGTGAGGGGGACAGTGACTCCTTATAACTTTAAAATAACTGGTGATAATGGTCTATGTCAACATGCTTCAGGTTGTAGGTTCTGTTTCCAATTTCTGCTACTGCATGAAGACAACATTAATCACTCCCAGCAAGCTGGAACCTAATTCCCCAGATGATCCACGTTGTTTGAACCAATCCAGCAGCTTCCAATCAACTTGCAGGAGAGAAAAAAACAAATACAAATTTTAAAAGCAATCATGACTTTTTGAAATTTATTAGATTATTAATGTGATGTTAAAATGGCATACATGAAAGCACATTATGACTCATTTAGGACATTTAATACAATGATTTGAGACTGGCAAACAATGACTTGGTGCCACCGCTGCTTAATACTGTGTTTAGAAAATAAAAATAAAAATAAATCATCTTATATGCATGAAATTCTGGTCTGCTCATTAAAAAGTTACTATCCATGGTGCATGATTTTTTATTTTGTTTTTAATTTAACCTTCATTTAACCAGGAAGTCCCATTGAGATTGAAGATCTCTTTTACGAGAGAGACCTGGCCAAGGTAGCAGCCAATCAAACACATTTAAAATGCAGCAAATCTAACATATAATACTAAAATCCACAATAAAACATCAACTATTCAAAACATTGTGGCCTCTCAAGAAAAACAAGCACATGTCTCTGTCACCACATTCTTCATGATGCCCTTAAATTCATCAATGGAAATAAGTGTTTATCATTTTAGATCTTTTTAAGGATTGTTCCGAGCTCATGGTGCGCAGTAGGAGAATGCAGTATTCCCCTACATCTCTTAAAACCAGGGGTACATTAAAAAGCAGTGATGAGTACGGGACTTTGCATTTGTAATAAAACACAGAAATGCATGGCATACTGAATCAAGGCTACGTAAAATGGAGGAGTTGCATGCATATACAATATGCCACCGTAATCGATAACAGACAGAAAAGTAGCTTCCACAAGTTGTTTCTTAGCAAAGAAAGTAAAACAAGATTTATTTCTGAAATGAAAGCCAGTCTTCACTTTAAGCTTCTTAACTAGAGAAGCAATATGTACATTAAATGAACACTAGTCATCTATCCATATACCCAAGAACTTGTATGAGGACACTCTTTCAATGGATTTACCATCAGAAGTGAAGATGCTAAAATCATCAAGCAACTGTGAGCGGGCTTTTGAGAAGACCATAAACATAAAATGTATTTGGCTGCAGGATTTTTCAGAAAACATCCACCCTTTCTAACCAATCCCATAATAAGCTGATTGGTGTCTTATTTAGTTTGACTTCCTCTGTACAATATCCCAACATGTGATTCTCTTCTCCCCACTCAGCACTTTGCTGCCCACCTTCTCAAGGACGTTCTAATTGTGTATTCCACCCTTCTCCATCTGTGTTGCATTCAACAGGTCCGGACGGCTGTACCCTTCCTTAGGATTATACAGATCTGATTACTGCACAAACAATGCCACTCCCTTCGTTGGAGATCTGCTTGATGCCCTGCGAGGCCTCGCTCTGCGCTCGGCTCGCTGACCTGAAGATAGGAGAGATGCTTCAATCCACGATGCACGGAGGTATGTTTGTGTTCATGACTAATTTCCTGGGTATGCATCCGAGGTGAGGTATGACAACTCTCTGACTGTACCAAAAACAAGTTATTTCCAGCGCTTAATCTAAATCAGGCAGTGTCTACATTTCTTCAGCTTGTGCAAGACTTTCCCTCAGTATGCTTCACCCTTTTTTTCTTTCCTCTGCTGTGCCCTTTGCCACAGAGGGAAAGGAGGTAATAGCGTTCACTAATTTGGCCCTGGGCTGCGCAGTCAAAGCCATATGCCAGAGTGAATCTGTAAAGCTAACATTAGGCAGCAGATATCTGAGGCTAGCGGCTGTGGGCTTTGACATCCTGTATTACACCTAATTGCCACCAGACATTACATCGAAGTCTCTGCAAAAATCCCCCACAACCACCTGCTCCTCGCTCTGTTTACCTTTTAAACCGGGAATAATGCAGGCGAGAGCGGTGCGAGAGTTCCTTGCTGTTATTTTCTGACACCCGAGCTGAGGATTGGGGAACTGGAATGTCAGTAGAAATTTGAATTTGAGACGTGTTGGGATAGTTAAGGGGTATCCCCCAGTGCATTGTGTTGCAGGGGTACGGTGTATACTTTTCTGATTTATGTGTTTTTGTAAGAGTAATGAGAGAGGGAGAAAACAGGGCAGGGGTAATATGGAGGCATAACCATAATTAGGTGAATTATAAGTTTCACCGTCATTTTCGTAACACGGGGGGAAACTTTTAATGAACATTACAGCGACAGGAGTGTAAATGTATTCTATGCACAAACATGTGGTTGTGGCCATGATGCGGTGAGTGTACATTTTTAGCAATTTCGTACATTTGAACCAAATACCAGTGTCTCATGTGGGCTGTAAATGAATTCATCCTCCCCTGTCCCTCGCTCCTTTGACATGAAAGACAGGAAAATTCCACACTCCTTGACAGTGTAATGATGAAATGATTTCATAGCGCTGTATCCTCTCGCACCACAGTGTCAACCCCTAAATAAGTCAAGCCCCTCTCACTCTCTTTTTCAACTAGCGGGCCCAAAGCCTCCTGCTGTACGGTGTGGAAATAATAACCCACTTATAAAACAACAGTGTTTACGGACTTTATGACTCCAATTTGGAAGGAAACCATGAAGTTTTGTTATGTACTTAATTCAATTTCTCTGTCTGGTACACTTGGATACAAAACTCCACTTCCAAAAGGTGACCTAAGCGATCGCATTTGGCTGTTGGTTGTGATGTATTTTGGTTTGCGTGGTTAGTTACAGTGGCAGCCTAGAAAGAAAACACAGGCTTAGATTTAGACTCAGTGTTCTCAAATAACTTCTCTTAATGAACCAATTAATTTTTTGATGTTCTTTTGTTTCCAGTTATTTTCACCACTGATTGCCTGTTATCGTTTATTATAATCAGAGGAATCTAGAATTACTTGGGTAACACTATGGCAATGGGACTTTAATGCGGCAAGAATTAAATGCAATTATTGATCCCTTTAGGGAAACTGGAGAAATTTATCTTGCTATGCTTGAAGTCAAGTTCAGCCAAAGAGCAGAATTCATATATAACCTACACGTATACAAATACTTAGGTTGCTTTCACACTGCCCTGTTTGGTTCGGTTCAGTCAAGCTCAAGATCGCTTGTGTCCTAAAGAGGTGGTCTCTGGTGCAGTTTGTTTGTGGTGAGGACATGTTCTGACCTAGATCCAAACCAACCAAGGGGTGACATGCATCAAAGGGTTGCAATCCAGAATTGAACCTGCGGCCGCTGCAGTGAGGCATCGCCTCTGTACATGGGGCGCCGGCACTATCCACTACGCTACCGACGCCCCTAATCTTTGTGTGTTTTAAACATGGATTTCAATTATTGAACCAGTCCTTTTGATTGTTAGCAAAGTTCAGCTATTAAAAGAAGTTGCCAAGAAAGGTTTAAATCAAATCAAAAACTCCAAGATATGAGGGTAAAACCAGACACAAGATCAATACCAAACAAAAAAAAAAACACATATTAAAGCACACGTCATTTCAACAGTCACGGCACAACATTTAATTTGAGACTTTGATGTTACATCAGAAAAAAAGGATTAATCCCATCTTCCTCGTACAAATGTAAAGTTGAGTTCATTAGCAATAAAACACACCCTTGCTGAATTAAAACACATTCAGCCTCATTTGGTCTGATATAACCAGTGTCTTGTGTTTGATACAGCTATGGCCCTCGTGCCCTCACAATTTGACCTTGTGCCCTTGAAAAAAATATCTGGAAAAAAAAAAAAAATCAGCTTAGAGGGGCACAAAGCCGAAAACCCTCAACTGGCACGTACAAATTACCCAGATTAAGAGATTTCTGTTGGCCAAGCAGAAAACTTCCAGTTTAGCCCTCTGCTAAATTTTTTGAGGATAAAATGATTGATGCTTAAAAACATGTATCCACTGATTTGCAAACATCTCTTTTACGATGTAAAACTATGGGAAAAAGACTTTTTGGGCTTGATGGCATTATGTGATGGACTCCGAAGTTGTAATTTAAAGGTTTGGCCACCATGAAAATTGGCTTTAAAGCCCAGAACACCTTATTTTCGTTTGTTTCTGTGGGCTTTTCAATGCTAACAAGCCAGCAAGTAGGTTTTATGTTAGCAAGCACTGTGTAAATAATTAGCCTATGACTCCAAAGCCTGGGCGTAAGAGTTCATGTGACTTTGTGTGAAACAGCAGTTCATTTTTGTTCATCTAATTAGACTCATTTTAACACATTAAAACTTTGCCTTTTCTTGTGGTGTTAGTCTTAAATCACCTGCTATATCACAATGTTAGGTAAAGCATAGAAAAAACAAATGGGGTGAACTTTTTTAGCACCACTTTGGTTTTAAAACCAAACAAGAAGCTAACACACCATACCTCACTAGGAGTTTATTATCTGGTATTCTAATTTTGATGTCTTCAGAACAACTCGCAGCTTGTTGACACAGTGGCATCTGTTCTTGAAAAGTCACAAGCAGCACAGTCCACACCCAGTCCAGCTCCTCAGGAAACTACCGTTACATATGGATCTCAGTAGACAGACATAGAACAATATTCAAGCTTTACCTCTATGAACATTTTACTGTGTCACATTGTGTGTGTGTAGGTGTGTGTGTGTGTGAGAGAGAGAGAGACAGAGAAAGGTGAAGGAGATTTACTGCCCTAATCAAAAACTGGCTCAGAGTTGGAAATGTAGCGTGAATGATGCCATGAAACTGTCCCCACTCTGATGCTGTGATTTATCACACAATATGGGAGTCATAAAAGAACACCAGTTCTGAAAAAAAAAATCAAATCAACAACAGGGACAAACTTTCATAAGCTGTCCTGTGTAGTGTAGCCTGCATGCATGACCATCCACATTCCCTTGCCAGCAAAGCAAACAAATGTACATTTGGATATTTTCTTTTTCGCCTTGGATGTTACACAAACCTGTTGCCACCGGCATGATGCATCGTGCCGCCAGCCCTTCATCAATATGGATAATTACACTTTCTGCGAACTTGGTGCAGTTGCGTTGTAAATATTTTTGCTGGGAATCGGGTTGTTATTCCCACGGTGGCTCCACACAGTCCAGGCCTTCCTCAGATGAACCCAAGCATATCCCGTGTGTCACTGTGTATCTGTGCTGAGAGGAAGCATGACCAACTGCACTTTGGCACTTCATTAAACAAATCACTGGAACGCTTAAAGCCACGAGCCTGCAGGGACTCCCAGAGAGACAAAGAGAGTAGGCTGCGGGGTTGTGTAATGGTTTTTGTCTCCTCATGGAATACACACATGTAAACATATATTGACACTGTAATATATTCAAAACATTAGTGCAGAAATGATAAGTCTCTTAAATGAAGAAACTTTGACACGTGTAAATTGTTTAAGTAGTTTATCAGACAAAAATGCACATCCACTGTTTCCAGCCTCTCAGATGTGAAGATTCTGCTTCTATCTGTTTCATATTATTGTAAATTGAATTATTTTGTGTTTTAGACTGTTGGTTGGAAAACACAGGCTATGTGATGATGTCACTTTGGGCTCTTGGGAACTGTAGTGGGCATTTATCTTTATTTTATGGTTAACAATCAATGGACTGAACCAGTGAATCGGGGTAATTCTATGTAAGTGCAGACATGCAATAAATTGTCATTATCAAAGGACTTTGACTTTGTGGAAATTTGCTAACTCACTTTTATTCCAAGTGTTTCATGAGAACATTGATTCCACTCTCATGTATGTCTGTTTAATATGTAGCTTTAGGGGTTGACACATGCTGCGTCTTTAACCGCCTGGAGAATGCAAAGTTGGGCACTGTGCACTACTTTTGTGCCTATTTCGAGGTTGCATCTAAGGTTGCTAAGCAGCCTTAACAAAGCACTGTATCATAGCCTATTTACCTGAAATCCTGAGTGTAGAGCTGATCAGACAGAGTTTCAACAATTAGTTGGAGCCTCCTTTCCAGCACCCTGGAGTAAACTTTACCCAGGAGGCTGCGCAGTGTGATACCGTCATAGTTGGAGCACACCCTCCGGCCCCCTTTTTTGAAAATGGGAACCACCACCCTGGTCTGCCGCTCCGCAGGCACCGCACCTGACCTCCACGCGACACTTAAAAGGCTTGTCCAAAATCAGTCTACAACTGCCTTTAAAACTCACCTTTAAACACTGTATCCAGAGGTGTGGACTCGATTCACATGACTTGGACTCCAGTCAGACTTGAGTCACAGATTTGATTACTTTGGACTTGACTTGACAAAATCCAAAGAAGACTTCCATCTCAGCTTGGAGTTTGACACTAACGACTTCATGACTTCACTTGGACTTAAGCTTTTTGACTTGAAAATACTTGATACCCTCCAATTCGACATTTCACTAGATGATCCACTTGTTTGATCTAATCCGACAGCATCCAAACAAGCTGCAGGAGAGAAAAATAAAAACACCTGGAGCATTATAATTAGATGTGAAAGTTCACCTACAAAGTGGCAGTATTGGATGAGTTGGGATGAGAACATGTTGGATAATGGGTGCAACTGAAAGATGACTTATAAACAAGGCAGCACGCTCACTCAGTATAAATCTGCTGCTTGCGAAATGATCTGCTCCTGGGACAAAACAAAAATCAAAAGCAGAGTCCAGCCACAGAGAGCAGGTCAGAGCACAGCCTAAAATAGAACAGGGAATCCTGACGCTTGTATTTAAAGGGGTGGGAAACACCTCCTCCCACGTGTGTGTGTCACACTCGCAACCAGACAGAAACAGGAGGCTTGACTATAATAAATGAACTGCCACAGCCGTGCTATTTCAGGTTGGGTCACTGGAATAATACAGGGGCTGGAGGCACAGCCGGGGCAGCGATCACATGTTTCCCTGCGTGTGCAGCCTGTTTCTGTCTCATGTCACACACTGACACACAGACAGACACAGACAGACAGACAGGTAAAGCGGATTCAGACTTCACCATTAAGTCCTTGTCTGACTGGATCTAAAATCCTCTCCCGCTGTATGTGGCTCTCTCAGTCTTTGCTCACCTGAGTATTTGGTTTCACCTCAGGAGAAAAGTGCTCTGAAAATATGAGGCTTTAAGCTGATGGACTTTTCCAGATTTTGTCTGTTGTATGTGAAAAAAGTAGCCGTGATCTGATGAATGCCACATCATTACTACTATTTTTAAGGCCCTCTGGGGAGTTTGAGACTTCTAGACACTTTTCCACTTATCTACCGATGGCGGTGACACGCTAAAATATGCAGCAATGCTCCAACAAGCATGAAAGCATGGATATAAACAATGTTGGATTTAAAATACTTGGCTTTGCAAATGTCTCATAAGGAAAGAAATGCCCTTGACACATTTGTTCGCCCTCAAAGATACACCCCATGTGTTCTTATGAGTCACACTGAATGTAAACATATGTTGTTTACAACAAAACTCCACAGGGCCCCTTTAAATTACAGGTGATATAAACAGAGGTATATCATTATTTTTCATCACTTTCTAGAATCTATTGTTCAGTTTATTACAGAATATTTTTAGCTGTTCGGTAGTACATGTGACTTATGATAACGCCTGGCATCAGTCACATGAAAACAACTGCTAGTTAAACAAAAGCAAAATGATTTTTCTAAAGATTTCATCTTTCTGGAGCTGTTTCAAGACAATTTGCTGTTGATTCTACTGTTTTGTTGGTCTAAGTAGCTACCCATTTTTTTTTCTGCAATGCATTGTGGGAAAATACTGCACATCAACAGCACGCTCAAATAAATATGCACACTTTGTAGCATGTGTACTGCCCTTTTTGGTGTACTATAATTTTTCTCTTCTCTCGGGTGATACATAGGCTACTCAGACGTGCTTAGAATTAGCATGTAGAGCTCATGTGTGTTTGATGCTCATGTGTAGCAGCTTTGTTGGGACATTTTGGCTGAAAAGTTGTTTGTACCGAGCTTTAGATCCTGGACCATTTTGTCCACATGCCCCTCTGTTGAGAAATGTTGGAGCATTTATCTCTAGATCCAACAAAACTTCAACAACAACGTCCATGATGCATGCTCTTTGGGCTAGCCGCATGTTTTGGCTCAGCTTAAGTTAACCACTTCTGATACTCACTTAAAATATGCCCCAAACCTCTAATGCCAGAATCTTGCTGGATTTGCTGCATTATGAGGCCTTTTTATCTGGTTTCACACACATGCAAACTTAAAGGAACAGTGTGAAGGATTTAGTGGCATCTAACTGTGAGGATTGCAGGTTGCAAGAAGTTGAAACTTGTCCAATGTGCCGAATGTGAAACAGGAGATTTTTTTGACTGCAAGCCGAATTATCCGCAGAGGTCTGATCAGGGGATTAAAACTGTAAAACACACATACAAAATACATAATAAACACATATAAATCTGTGGTTTTCCAACACTGTACTGCTTATTGCAGATGGACTGCTAGCCCATCACCTGCTGATATGTGCTCAGCTTTTTTATCTTATGATTCAAGACCCAGACATTTACGCAGTTTTTATTGGGAGCCGAATCGTCCACAGAGGTCTCTTCCTCTCAAAAACAACCTGACCTGGTGATTTAAACCAGTAAAAATATTAAATAAAACCATTTAATGGTACAAATCAGTGTTTTTCCTGTGCTGTTCAGCTTGTTGCAGATGGAAAGCTTGCCTGTTACCTGCTAATGTGTGCTCACCTTTTTTCTCTGATGATTTAAGATCCAGACATTTACGCGATTTTTACTGGGAGCCGAAATATCTGCAGAGGCCTCTTCCTCTCCAGAACAACCTGACCCAGTGATTGAAACTGGTAACGGCATTAAATAAAACAGTTTCATGTTACAAAGCAAAGGATTTAAACTAGTAAAAATGCTGAATTGAGCAGTTTCTTGTGAAAATTCAATGTTTTTCCGATGCTGTTTGGCTCATCGCTGAGGGGTTGCTAACTACGAAGGCTGAAGCAAAAGCGTGAATCGTCCTCTCCAGAGCCAGTGTTTGGTTTGTCTGTTCTGGGCTACTGTGCAAACATGGCGGTGCAACATGGAACATGGCGGACTCCGTGGAGGAGGACCCCCTCCATATGTAGATATAAACAGCTCCTTCTAAGGTAACACAAACACAACGATTCTTATTTTCAGGTAATAATGCACCAAAGAAAACTTAATTATTATATTTTATTCCATTTCTGTCAATATATACCTCTAAACCTTACAAACTGGACCTGTAATCAATCAATCAATCAATCAAAACTTTATTTATATAGCACTTTTCATACATAAAAAATGCAACTCAAAGTGCTTCTCAAGATAAAACGTAATAAAATAGTGAAACATACAACAATGAAAAGCGAAAGCCCGTCCCTCCCATCCCCACATGTACCCCCCCCCCATTCACCCACACACCCACACACACGCCCACACTCACACTCACAAACATCTGCACACACACCCACAGTCACACATACAGTAAGCAGACTGGTAACATGGCTTGGCACTGAGGATCCAGGTGAGGAGAAGCCACCCATGGGGGCCATCCACACCGAGAGGCACCACAGTCCGCAGCTACAGGGAGCACCGCCACAGAGACCCCCCCCCCTCAACCCGGACAGACCAGGGCAGACACCACACCAACTGCAGAGCCGCTCCAGTCCCCCGGGTCTGAGGGATCCCCAGGGCGACGCCCCCGTGGGCAGACCAGACACAACTCCCGGTGTGGAGGGCCCCCATGAGGAAACACTGGAGCTAAAAACTAAAAGATTAAGACAGTGGAATAAAAACAGGCAATACTGATAAAATGTATAAAAAAAAAAAAAAAAAGTGTTAGGGTTTAGAAAATTTAAAAGTAATAGAATGCACAAGACATAAAATAAATAAAAATAAATACAATAAACAAAAAAGATTAAAGGGATAAAAAGTAGTAAAATAAGGGAGATAAGAGAGTAAAAGAAATCAGTTAAAAGCGAGATTAAAAAGGTGAGTTTTGAGCTTCCTTTTAAAAATATCAACAGTCTCTGCGGCCCTGAGGTTCTCTGGGAGGCTGTTCCACAGATAAGGTCCATAATGGCTAAATGCAGCCTCACCGTGGGTTTTTGTTTTAACTCGTGGTGTGGTTAAAAGGCCGGTGCCAGAGGACCTCAGGGTCCGCGAGGGTTGATATGATAAAAGCAGGTCAGATAGATAAGATGGTCCAAGACCCTTAAGACATTTAAAAACTAATAAAAGAATCTTAAAATCGATCCTGAAGCGGACGGGGAGCCAATGCAGCGATTTTAAAACTGGTGTAATGTGCTCCCGCCCTCTGGTCCTCGTCAGCACGCGTGCGGCTGAGTTTTGTAGAATTTGTAGATTATTAATACTCTTTTTGGGAAGACCAGAGAGCAGGGCATTACAATAATCTAATCTACAGGAGATAAAAGCATGCATCAGCACCTCCGTGCTGGCCTGAGAGAGAAACGGGCGGACTCTGGCTATATTCTTAAGATGGTAAAAACCTATCTTTGTAATATTCTTTATGTGTGGAATAAAAGTTAGCTCAGAGTCAAAAATAATGCCCAGGTTCTTTACATATTGTGCAGGTTTAAAATCTTGTAGTTTTGGTAAAAGTTTCTCTCTCTGGCCTTCAGGACCTATAACTAAAACCTCTGTTTTGTCCTGGTTGAGCTGTAGGAAATTCTCTGCCATCCATGACTTGATATCTAAAATACAGTTAAAAAGGGTATCAACTGGCCCTGAGTCATCAGGAGACACGGCGATGTACAACTGTGTATCGTCAGCATAGCTATGGAAGCTGATACCATGTCTCCTGATGACGTCCCCCAAGGGAAGCATGTAAAGATTAAAAAGAACTGGACCTAAAATTGACCCTTGGGGCACCCCACACCTAATTTCATGTGTTCTGGAGGAACATGTATCCATACTTACAAAGAAGCATCGATCTGTGAGATAAGAGCGGAACCAGTTAAAAACAGTACCAGAGAGGCCCACCAGGTTTCTCAGTCTATTCAATAAAATGTGGTGATCTACTGTATCAAAGGCAGCACTTAAATCCAGTAGTACCAAGACTGTGAGTTTTTGTGAGTCTGCGTTACACCTGAAGTCATTTAAAATCTTAAAAAGGGCTGTCTCGGTACTGTGGTTCCTTCTAAAACCAGATTGATATTTCTCTAAAATATTGTTTGTATTTAAAAAATCGATTAATTGGTTAAAAACCAGTTTTTCTAAAATCTTACTTAAAAATGGTAAGTTGGATACAGGACGGTAGTTATTAAAAATGTTGAGGTCTAAATTGCTCTTCTTCAGAAGGGGCCTCACCACCGCCGTTTTAAAGGAGGTGGGGAAAACGCCCGTCTGAAGGGAGCAATTTACTATATTTAAAATCTGTTCCTCGAAGAAACCATAAAACGTCTTTAAAAGCGATGTGGGAATTGGATCTAAAAGGCAGGTTGTGGGCTTTACTTGGGAGAAAACTCGACCAAGTGTCCTTGCATCAACCAGGGCAAAACTCTCCAGTGTTTCCTCGGATAAAAGCAACTGTCCAGATGTGCTAAAAGTTACATTTTGATGTGTTAAAAGACTGGACCTAATGTCATTGATTTTACTTCCGAAGTGGTTTGCAAAGTCCTCGCAGAGAGCGTCTGTTGGTGTCTCTGAAGGTTTTTTAAAATTAGGATTTGTTAAAAGATCGAAGGTGGAGAAAAGAATTTTAGGGTTGTTTTTATTATCTGTGATGAGTTTTGAGAAATGGGATATTCTTGCCTGTTTGACGGTTTTATTGTAGGATTTGAGTTGTTCACGTAATATTTCATAATGGACTGTGAGTTTACTTTTTCTCCACCTTCTCTCCGCACTCCTGCATTTTCCTTTTGATTTTTTGATTTCATCCGTTCTCCATGGGGATTTAGGTTTACTTTTTATGGTTTTAGTGAAAAGTGGAGCCACAGAGTCCAATGTTGATTTCAATTTACTGTTAAAATTGTCAACAATAAAATCACAAGGTGCGGGTAAAATTTCAGCAGGAGTGCTCTGTAAAATCTCGATAAAATTTGCAACCACTTCGGAAGTTAGGTAGCGTTTCCTCACTGTTCTCACCGGGGCCTCCTGATGATTAAAACCGGTGATGTTAAAATACACACAATAGTGGTCAGATACAGCCAGGTCAACAGACCTGGACCTAGACCTAGACAATCAAGGACCTAGACAATCAAGGACAACCTGGACCTAGACCTAGACAATCAAGGAGAGTGTCATATCCATAACATAATCAAAAAAATCTGCTGTCAAGGATCAGTGAACTGGCTCACCTCTCACCTGCCTCCTCTTCACCCACAGCATCATTCAGTCTCTGACAGGACTTACCTCCCTCATCACATGACCATGCTCTCCTTCCCCCAACCTTACAGTGCTACCCTCAGCCCCCCAGCCTCTGCACTCCATGCCCACCCAGGTCCCTCCACAGAGGGGCTTGCGCCCCAGTGGAAACAGGCCTGGTCTGGTTACCCACTGTGGAGATGATGGATTGACGGCTCACTTACGGGAAAGGCCGGGGCCTTCAGGTAAACAAGCGCAGGGCTGTATTAAATATGAAGGAAAGAAAGAAAACATGTTCTACCTTTTGGCTAGAACTGAGGGAAAAGGAGACAGGAATGTGGTTTGTGCTGTATGCATTAAAGCCTGAGGCTGACATGCTACGTTAAAAAAAAGAGTACATGTTCAGGAGTTTCACTCAGGCCAATTCTCATCTCTAGATAAAGTAAATGTGACTTGGTCATTTGTGTTCTAATTGCTTTTCCAAATTAGCGGATTACATTAAGATTGTATCTGCAACTTGTACACTTGACGGAGCGCTTCAAACATGAATGCTACCTTTTAGAAATGCCCTTGGATCCTTGATAGTGGTGGCATTTTTTTCTCTATCCTGCCTCAATTTCCCTCCAGTAGGCCTACCAAGCAATGATCCATGGGAAGCCAAATCAACAAGGAAATTGGGCTAGATCTTTGCCCTCCCGAATGCAGTATAAAAGCCATTTCGCTCATTACCCTGCCACGAGGAACGTTCACCAACATTACTCTCCGATTGGTCCTGATGGCAGTAATTTCATCTTCTAACAATCTGATCCTGACAAATTAATTTCTGCTGCATTTTTTTTTTCATACCAAAAAGAACCCCTTCAATTCAGCAGTGACAAAAACTGAGACAGACAAAATGAGATAATTTAAGTGACTGTAAATGATGATTAACCAAAGCTTCAACTGGCCTGGCTCTTCCAAAGACAGGAAAGTCTACGTTACCTAAAGAAAAACTGCTGTAAAGTTTTGGCCATATAAATAAGAGGAAATTAATTAAATGCAGTGCAGGCGGTTTGGCGCCATGGAAAGAATACACAATTTAGAGTCTTGCGCCAAGGAGCCAAATGGACAAAATGAAGGTGATCAGTCATATTTCGCTGCTTTTTGACATTAAGCATATGCTTTTTTTCTAAGAGGTCAGCTAAGCAATTTAGACAAATTGGACAAAATTGCAAAGGTAAACATAGGGAGAGGTCTCGTAATGTTTCTTTCACTCCCTTTTTCTTTCCCTCAGTCTCATTTTCAGACACTATTTTGTTTAGTAAATCCCTTACCTGAATTTTCTGTGACGGTAACAGTGAGACAAAACGACTCCGTCAGGGCTATCAGGGGCAGGGCTGTGTTATGGTGTTTGACTGCACCACAATCCACCTAGCCAAATAAAACTACACTCCTTTTCCCCTGAAAATACTTGTCCAACCACTGAAACTACATAATATATTGAAGCTGTGGATGGTAACTTTTATAAAAAGTCACTATGTCACTATATCCACACAGTAGTAAATGTAAAAATCACGTTCTTTCCCCTCCTTCTCCTCCTAATTTGCAAGAATCCACCACAGTTTAACAACAGCATCCACTCAGGGCTGAGGAGTTTCTAATGCAATTGTCAGTATTGTCAATCATGGCTTGTGAAGTGCGGTCAAACTAGGCAGCGCTGATCAAATATGAATCGAGATTCTGTTACTGTATTGAATATTTCTCACCACAGATGTTTTCAGAAACATATTTTAGTGTACTGTTTAGCTGTAAAATGAGAAAGTTTGTGACCTGGCCACCACGTTGGAAACAGTAATGTCCAAAAAGAGCATCACACACTAACCGGAGCTAACATTCTCATTTTACAGATAAACTTTACACTAAAATCTGTGTCTGAAAACATTTTAAGCAATAAATTAGCAATATTGTAACAGAATCTTGATTCATATTTGATCAGCGCTTCCTAATTTGACAGTGTGACGCAGTTCAGGAACAGTGAATGACACAATTTTCAGCTGCATTAGAGACGCCTTGGCTCTGATTGGTGGGTCAAACAAAATCCGGACTTTCACCTGAGAGCCCAGTGTTTGTGTCCCGTGTGAGACCAAAAGTCATTTGAGTTATGTTAATCACTAAGTGTGCTAGTGTGTGCAGTGTACCATGGTATTGGTGTATGTCGCATGATGTCATATTGCATTAGTAACAAACATACTTATTTAAAGTCCAACCATGATGTTTTTCTATTTCTTTTAAACCTAACCATGTCCTTTTGTTTCCTAAACCTGGGGAAGTAAACCTAAAACACATTACATACATAATAAATGTATTTTGAAAAGAGTGTATGCATTTCACAAGCAGAAAGTGTACATTTTCTGTGAAAACAAATTTTGGAAAGAGACAACGCATGTGACTAGCTTTGAAAATAACGCGGGAGGAGGGGTACCTAGCACCTCATTTTTGACATGTAGGCTAATGACCAATCGCCGGTATTTGACGAGTGGGAGTGAGAATGTTTTGGTCTCAATATAATGGAAGATTCAGAAAATATGACAAAACTTTTTTCTATAAAAGCTACCAACTGTAGCTTTCACTGTGTATACAGTATAGATTTAAATAAATGGATCTGCTGGTAGAGATTTAGTTGGATGCTAGTTAGATGCTAGTCAGTCTTTTTCCAGTGCCACATTTTCAGCACTGTTGTTGCCTTCATCAGTTCTTAAATGTCCTGTCTCTCTGTTAAATCATTACGTGATAACTCTTTTGGGACTGTACTAGTTGGTACAGCACCCTGTATGTCGTTGTCCATCAATCCCATCAAAATATAGAATATGTGATGTGTTGATGTGATGTGGACTGGAATCAAATTGCTACTCCCCTGGGATTCATACAAGGTCAGCCTCAGCTGCGGGGTCAGCCTCAGTGCACCACTCCGGGGTCGACTTGTCAGCTGAGACCTTGCCAGCGCCTTTCAGCACCATGTTTCCATGTGGTACAATAACGGCAAGATGAATCGCTGGCAAGAGGCACACACACACTCACTGAGCCCATTGCTAACACCTTTTGGGTCTAGACATGCGTGCAAGGTGCTGAAAAGTGAGAGCGGGCTGCGAGGCGATTGGACGTACTGACCACAGAAATGAGGTTTACATAGGGAGAGTAACAAATATGGGTTGCTAAGACACTGAAAGCAAACTTGCTGCTGCTTTTCTATTCTTTCACAAGTCTTGCTTTTTTTTTGTTTTTCCTCCCCTTTTGGAGGCCGCTGGAATTCCTCGGTCAGTCTTCACTTCCTTTCGACAGTTTCAGTGAGGCAACGGTTTGCATTTGACAGGTTTTTATGCCACCTTAATAGCTTGAAGTATCATTAAATTGATGATTGTGGCCACACGTTCAGCAAGACAGAGCATGTAGAAGTGAAACATCAACCGTCCCTTTAAGTGTGGAGCCCTTGACGCTGTTCGGTTTGTTGTCATCTATTTATCTAATGACTCCTTCACAGTTTAGACAGTGGGCTAGATTCTGTCCACTCCTGTATGCCTAAAAAAGCACAGTGCTGCCATAACCCTAATCACCTAATTGCCCTGCCCTGCCTCATTAGAAAACAAGCCTAACTGGAAAATCACCTTAAGTGGTCTAAATTAATGAGACCTTCACGTTGGATGCTGAGTCATCAGAGGCCTGAGTCAGGGCGACGTCACCACAAAGGAAACGGCTGCTCCATAAACTGTCAATGGGCATTTGGGCAGCAGTGGAGAGGCTGACGCTGACCTTGTGACCATCATTATACAAGTCGCACTATTTGGTATGTGAGTCACCATGTATTGTTACTATATGAGTTTGGGCCACAATGGCCCGGTCACGCCACACAGTGGCACAGCACAATTAATCTTGCAAAATATTTGGTTGAACTACTGCAGCTGGCGAGCTACTGGGCTCGAACATTCAGTAACAAGAGCTCCCTGAGCTTCCATTAGCTTCACCTATACTGTGCTGTTTACTGGCATTTTGTGTGTGAACTGTGCACCATTTCATTCAATAAAGAGTTTAATTGAAAGATTGCAAAAGCTCTCCTAGCTAACAAGCAAAGGGTTAGCCGCAACAAGCCTGCTAAAGGCTTGGTAACTGGCAGTTAGCAAGTTCATCAGCTCAGGTTGCTTTTGGAACAATTAGTCCACCATTCAAAAGACTTGCTTGATAATGATAGTTTGTCAGCTCAGTCGCCCAAGGGACAATAACTTACACAGTTTATTCAAAAAGTGTATTCATACCGTTGACTCTGTCTGTGCAAACCATTCATCTTTTGCAGAGCAGTTCATACCACAGTACTTAATACCTCATGGACAGCGTCTTCCATAGAGAGCTCTAGGAATGAGTCCTAAACCCAGAAATCAGTAAGCATTTTAGCACTCCCTGTTCCCTCATCTCAAAGTCAATGTGTTCTTTGGAAAGGTTTTTGGTCAGGTGCTTGAAATAACATTTAGGGTTAACACAAATTTAAGAGACTTGCATGTTTTGTGCTATTGCATACAGTACATCAGTAAATACCCCACACATCATCACGCCTAACAAAGCTTTATAGCCCCGTTGTGGTAGGGATATTAAGTTGTGCATCCATCATGTAGTTCATTTATAACCTCATGTTGACATTTTTCTTAATGTAATATTAGGCTGTTCCAATGCTGGTGTGATCAGGCCTTAAAGTTCTTTGGAGCTGGAGGTATTGTAAGGAAGAGTTTTATCAGCCACAACAATGTTGCAATGGCTAGTGTTGTTTTCACCTTGTAAGCCTATGTGTGTGTGTGTGTGTGTGTGTGTGTGTGTGTGTGTGTGTGTGTGTGTGTGTGTGTGTGTGTGTGTGGAGCCCCTTGCTTACAATATTTTACAGGTGTGTACTTGAGATCACAAGAATGCAGGGTTTGAAGATGGGTGTGGTCAGAGCAAAGGTGCTGGAAGTATGGGGTAAGAAGAAGGGAAAGCATCATTGGCCCCCACACGTAACGCCCCTGATCGACATTTTGTCTCTTTTATGCAATGCTAAGAAACTGATTAGTCACAAATCATCGAAAACACAGGACGAACTTGATGAACTTGACAGTGAATGCCACAGAAATAGGCCAGATTATCGCAGTGATGACCCCATTATGTTACAGCTGCCGTGCTTCACAGACCTCATAACTCACCAGCTCTGAGGACGTAGTGTGATGACTTCATTATGTTCGCTCCCATGGTGCTGCATTCCTACCTGTTGAACTCTGACCTCCGACATGCTGTGTGGACGGTAGGCATGTGTCTCCGGAGCAGAGGAGACGCACATATTCTGGGTTTAAACAAGCTGTAAAGTATCAACGCTGTCAAGATCGTTCTGGGATAATGGATTGAGTGGACGGTTGGGGCTGCCGGTTGTGACTTTCACAGTTGCATTGTAGGCAAATCCCCTTCTTCTCATCTTCCTCACCTTTAGCTCCTCATCAGTACAATCTGTCATTTTACTGTCTGCTTGGATCTAATCTTTCTCTATCATAGTCTTTCATTTTTATCTCCAGTTTCCCATTGCTCCAGCTGCCAGTCTTCCCTGTCTTAACTGGCTGCCTATACAGGACATTAAAAGTTGACACCAATGAACACTTAGGCTTTAGCATGCAACAACGCATGTTTACATGCATACCTGTTGTCATGCAGCCTTCTGTACCCTTGGAAGCACTGATGCCTGCACAAGAGACAAAGGCATTTACAGTAGATGTGATAGACAGGTACAATTCTTTAGCCCCTGAATCACATTTCCTACAGGCTTTATGTTTGTTTGGAAGAGATAGCATTGATGCTTTTCAAATCTGAATTTTACCAGACTGCAATAAATCCAACTGAGTCTGCTTTACTGGAAGATTGTAGAGTGCTGTTAATGCATGCAGTGTGAAAGTGTAAGAGAGGCTTCACCTGAAAAAACTGCGAGGAAATTGTAATTCTGAACGGTTACTCAGAGCTTTGGTGAACAGATGACTGTGAGTTTATCAGTCTGTTCTGCCCTACAGCAGTCCAACCATCTGTCTCTCATCTTCTCAAAGTATTTACCATTCACTTCCCCTCTGCCTGCCATCCCTCTGTGGGAGACGGAGGTGTTGATAGTCGAGAAATGATGGTTCTACTGATTCCTTATTTTGGCAAACTCATCACTCCGACCTCAGTCCTCAGCCTCGGGTGATGTAACTGCAGCCAGACCGTATGGTGGATTGAGTTATACAAGCGTGTATTCAAGGTAGAGATGCTCTGCAGCCATGAGCACTCCAGCTGGTTGGATGAAAACATAGCGGATGGAGCTGACAACTTTTTGCTTTTTACCACGCAATTACAGTAAAACTAGTTGTCGATTTCAGTCATGGAAGTTCATCACACACCCGTGTGTAGCAGGAAAATTTGACAACTTAACTTTACTGAAGTTGCACTTAATCATTCTGATACATTTGCAGTTATTTTATACATTATTACAACAATCAATCAGTTTTTTGTGAGCATATAACAAGCTTAAAATCTTTAGGACCATTTTTATAAAAACGTAATCGAAAATCTACTACCACTCATTACTCAACACCCCTATATCCTGTTAAAACAATATTCACAACTTTGATTATTTTTTATGAAAAACCTTTTTGATTCTTTTAAACGGTGGACTCTTACAAACTTGAGAGAATATGAATAATTTACCTGGTAATCCAGGAATTAACAGGTTTTTGGATTTTATGACCGCTTCAGAGGTAGGGAGTCACTACTGTTTTAGCTACAGTAACACTGTGGGAACAGCACTGTATGGCTGGCCCATAGTCCTCTTGCAGTCTCATGAGATTGATCAGTTGTGACTACAGATGACGCCACCTCAACCTCTCTCTCAGTGTTTGGTCCTCCCCATATCTATTTTCCTTACTCCAGCCAGTGTCTCCATCACCGCCTATCCAGACAGACAAAAGCTATTCAGGTATCCGTTGTTTGATTTGGGTCAGGGCCTCCCATACCTAATACCTGTAAGCCCTATAATATGGTAATTTGTAGCGGCTGAGGTAAGGAACATGGATTTATCAATAACGGGGCTGACCGGGCTCATACTGAGCTTAGATTTGGTTTTTTGGAGGGAGACGTGGGGCGCACTGAGGGGTTAGGTGAAACAGAGGTTATTCAATAAGGGGGTGGTTGTTATTCCAAAATGGAACCAGGGGAACTTATAGGCTGTCAGTGAGCAGGCACTGACAGCTTCGTAGACTGACACTCCGTGTCTGTCCCATGGGGGAAATGGGTAGATGACATGCATGTGCATACATACATACATACGTGTGTATGAACACACAGATATTCAGTCAAGCACATGGAAGGTTATGAAAGTTCCCTCACATGAATTCATCCAGCATCATTTTTGCGTATATTGTAGTATAAATGTGTATACTTTGTCTTTTCTTTTTTACAGACTTTTACTGTAAAACACTGAGAGACTTTACATTAAGCAAAAGTTTGAAATTTTCACCCTGGTTTAATGTCTCAAAGCCTCCAAAAGTTGAGTTTCCTGCTGAAAGAAGACATGTATTCTATAGTTTATGATAAATAAGCTTCTCTTGGGACAAACATGAGGCAGCATATGCTGTTGGTGATAGAAAAAAAAGAAACCTCTAACCAGAAAACTGGAAAAAAAAAAAAATTCTGATTATGCAGCAGACTTTAAGAAATGTTTTTAAAAAATCTCATTTTCACCCTGACGTCTGTAGTATTCTTTCTTTATCTTGGCTAGTCTATATAAAGCCAGTCATAGTGCTAAGACTTGGTCTCAGCTCCTCAGTAATATAAGAGATCTCCTTCCTTCGTCAGGAGTGACCAGCAGAGGCAGCAGCTACAAACTTTGTGTATCCTGGAAATGTAAGATGATGAGATGATACAGAGTCTGCTCCAGTAAACACTCACTACCTAAACTACCTGAAAAGGTTGTTGTATTCAGCATGAACACAATCAAATGCTCACATTTGATTCTTCCTTGTGTTCACATTAAACACACTTCTATCAAATATAAAATATGCAATAATTATTATGGTAAATTATGTGAGCTGCGACGAGAGAAAGAATCGAATTTCAATGATTTTACTGTATTTCTATGGGAATGCATTTTTAGGTTGAACCCATGAAGTCATTTTACTTTCACATCCTTGTATTTATAATGTTCATCTGCAATTTAGGGTTAAATGGGGGCAGTGGTGTTGAGGGTAGGCCATTTGACAATACCCCAGAAACTCTCCCTCTTTTTCATTTGGTTAGATCAGAGCTATGGAATATTAAATCATCCATATTTTATCACTACATCTTAGCCTGTCTTACCCTCAGGTTTGCATAAACTACAAGTTATAAACTTCTATTTAAAGTACAAAAATTTGAAATTATCATTTACTGTATCAGTTATCAGCCATGAAAAGCAGATAATAATTGGTTATCGGTTGAAAAAAAAAAAGCCATATTGGCCATATAAAATGCAAACTGCCCCACATGAGAGATGCTGCCTGGCTGGCAGAGAAGTGAATGTCAGAAAATTGAAAATGTTGCAATAAAATCATATCTTGTGGTATTTCTAAGCAAGCTAGATAATATTAGCTTGTACATTTAGCACTCAGTACTGGCTCTGCATGGTGTGGTCACTCACCTGCATTTGTTCATGTGTGTATACACATTAATTAGGAACTGAAAAAACAAAGTTGTACTCATAATATAAACTCTGACAACTTTTAACTAATAACCATGTAATTCCAAGTGTCTTAGTTGCCCAGGAGAGATTGAAACTTCTAGCCAAACAGTTCCTCTGGAGACTGAGGAAAAAGTGTTCAGCTAACATAAAGTGAAAAGTGGAATTTCTACTATTTCTAACTGCGCACACAGACTCTCGAGAAGCGAATGCATGCACACACACACTGACGTAAGGTAAACAAAAGGAATTTATTAAGTCTCCTACCCACTGCCTTTGCATCATACCTGGGTCCTGAGCCAGGGAAGTGCAGCATAATGAGCTGCAGAGATGAAAGCAGCTCTCCAGGCAGCAGGAGGCAGACTTCTTTACACTGTGAAGTGTTTTTGGCCCGCATTATCTTCTTTCCAATCTCTACGGACAAAACAGGAGCAGACCTGGCAGATGGTTGTGATAAGATAAAACCACCTCCACGGGGAATGAATGCGAGAGCACACGCTGCTGGGTCTCTGGGGCTGTTTACCAGGACAAACTATCCTAGATTTTGTACTGCAGTCCATTTAAAGTTAGGTTTTTGGGTTTACTCATTATTTTTTCTTTCTTGAAATCAGTAATTTATCACTACTTGTATACCATATTGACTGAATTATTTATTTAGGTAACTTTCTTACAAATGTGTCCATCGTGAAGGCCTGTTATAGAGGTCTACAACATGTTTGCTTTACATGAATTATGTGGAAAATCTGACTTTTGCTCTTTTTTTCATTTGTCATATGTTGCAAAGAATGGCCTGGTAGTTGAGAGACACCAGAGACTTGTGTAACATCACACTAAGTTCACTGATTTGACTTTCTTTTACACACATCCATGCATAGCCATCTTATTCTACAGTCACATCCCCTCCCCAAAAAACCTGAAAACACTGACATATGCTCCCCGAATCTGGTTGTGACTGTGGTTGTGTAGTTAATTAGTGCCAATGTGGCCGCACTGTTAATCACCTCCATCCCAGCCCTCTTACAGTTTGTTAATACTGGATCCCTAGATTACCTAGACTTAATGGACTCATTAATTACACACATTTACTGTGTTTTTAATTAGTCATCTGTTCATTTAGCAAACTGGTGGTGGGGCTTTTTTCGTAGCCAGGAGCTCGGTGTTATGTAGCGTTACTCATAACAGCTGCTCAGTGGTCAGCTTGAAAAGACAGAATAAACGATGTGTCGGGGACTGGAGCAACTGGAGCTGTGAAACAGAGTGCGGGGGTGTGCGTCTGCTTTGTTTCCAGTGTATTTGTTTCTGGTCGAGTTGTCCCAGGACTGGCAGTGTTCGTATGACAGTGTTTGTTTGCCAAATGATTGTTTACCTCGATATGAGAGTTGAGAAATGTGTCTAGAGGTATGCACATGCACGAGTGTGATTTTGGGATCACCAGGCACACGGCAGGCACAGCTCGATCTGCTAGTCGCTGCTCGGAGCCCTACAAGTGATTTGTGAGACTGTTCCCATCAGGCGAGTCTTGCCTCAGCACAAGTGGAAATGTTTTTCTAATTTGTATATTTTCTGAGGCAGAAACCAAAGCGCCTGTGTGTGTTAATTAGTGGCTGTAAAGTACTTCATGATGTAGCACACGGCACATCGGTGTTGCATTGTAACAAAGCGTCCTGGGCCTGTGTGACCACCGCTTCTGCTACTGCTGGTTCCCACTCAGGTCCTTGCTTATTTCATTTCTGCTTTGTAATGGGAGTCAGATGCGATGGTGTTTACAACAGGCCTGAATCAGTCACATGCTGTCTAATTAGCAGCAAATGGGGGAACAGCAGAGACGGATATTTTTCCTCTGAGTAGTCATGAGTGGCGATCAAACCCCATACTGACTCTACATGGTTGTCTGCATGAAATGTGTCCAAGCAGGTGGTGACGGCTTTTGAAGTACCGCAGTGATAAATCATGCTTTAACACAAACGAGAGGATGTAAAAAGACTAAGTTCAGGACATTGTATGTCACACTGTGGGAGAGTGGAGGCACACAGTCAAATCAGCACAGGCATGAAACTCTAAAACTCAACCACAGTATTAAGTATTGGCATTGTACATGTCTGCAAACCACAGATATGTCACATTTGTACGTTTCATTAGTAGTGGATATGTTGGAATTTTACGTTTCTTTACATTTCAATTTTCAGTTTAATGTTGTGACAATGCTTTGGTTAATTTATGGTTAGGTCTCACATAAACACTTGTTTAGGTTTAGAATTTACATCATGTTTTAGCCCAAAATACCCACTTTTGTCACACTATTGGCAATGAACCAGTCTTGTTGAAATATACCTTCTGCGGTTGCTATAAACAAGGCTGGAAATGTCCAAGCTCTTGTTCCAAAATACCTACTTTTGTTGCTAAAAACACAGCTGGAAATGTCCCAAACTCTTGTTTAAACATATCCACTTTTGTTACGCTGTTGGCAATGACCCAAAGTCTTGTTAAAACTACCTGCTGTGGTTGCGGTAAACACAGCTGGAAATGTCCCAAACTCTTGTTAAGAAATACCAACTTTTGTTGCTACAAACATGGCTGGAAATGTCCCAAACTCTTGTTCCAAAATACCTATTTTTGTTGCTACAAACGCTGTCGGCAATGTCCCAAACTCTTGTTAAAAAATCCTCACTTTTGTCGCTGCAAACATGGCTGGAAATGTCCCAAATTCTCATTAAAAAATATTCACTTTTGTTGCTTGGCAGCCATGTCACCCAGGTGTCACACCATCTACAATCCCCTCCTCCCCCTCCTGATCACAAACTGAGCTCATATACACGTAATTTGATCTCTGTCACTTTAGAAATGTTGATATGATACCTATGAAAGATACAAAGGTTACATATTCACATACAATACCAATTCTGTCAACTGGGCTTAAAAGCCAGACCCCAATCCACATCTTTAAGAGGCAACCCAACTGAACCTTACTGTTACTGCCAAATCTGAGTCCTAAAGCCCAACACAGGCCTGGAGCTAGTTTTTGCAGTCTTTCATCAATTACTGATCATTAGCGCGCCAGACTAATACAACACAAGGGCTACAAACTCTCTTTTCCTTCTCCCACTGCACACACATGGATTTCAACAATCTGAAGAGTCTAAGAGAGAGAGAGAGAAATGTCCTAATTAATTACATTTGTAAATAACCAAAGTTAAGCCTGATTAGACCTCACGACATGGCTTGAACTCGACCCAAAAGCCCAAACTTTATCAGTACCATGCAGGTCCAAGTTCTTTAGTTCAAGTGCTTTACAGTGTACCTCTCATTCACCCACTCACACACAAAACACACCAATTGTGGTGGAGATGGCTGTAAATCCTTTCATACGTAGCATATCAACATTTCCACAGGTAGCATATGAGCTAATTTTGTTATCTTGAGGTGGAGGGGATAGTGGATGGCATGACACCTTGGTGAGACAGCTGCCAAGCTGCAGACCACTGTCCAAGTCCAACACACAACAATACTAGTTGTATTTTGGTGACCCTTAGCTGTGTTTATCGCCAATGTTCGTGGCACCAAACCTAGATTTTTCTGACTGACACATTGCAGAGTGTCCCAGCAGTGTTTGGCACAACAAACCTGGGTGTTGACTCTTCCCTGCTTTTCCAGCAGCACCAAATGTGGATGTTTTAGGCCAAATCATGATCTTTTCCTTATCATAACCAAGAGGTCTTTGTGCCTAAACCTGACCACAATTTCACTACAGCAAGAACTGGACAAGAAAATAACATCAAGATAGAAAGACATACAGATACGCTTAAACATGCATTAAATAAGAAGTAAAAAGAAATCAAAAACTGATGATAATATGATGATCACTAAAATAAATGTTAAAACCAATGCATCTGGAAAATATCTAGACAAAAACACTGGAAGTCTTACAAGTAAAAAATGTTTTTGACACATAAATTAAGTTAATGGCATGAAGGGCATGAGAAAGAGAGAGATTCCCAGTCTAAATAAGAAAGAACATTTCCATATGAATGAATGAATCACACTCATCCTGACTCCTCCAAACTATTGATTTATGACAATTGTAATTCCCACCCTCACATGTGCCTCTGCTACCGGCTATATAACAGCCGTCTAACTCTTCGGAGCGACACATCTGAAGGCGACCTGTCACTCTGCTCATGAATGGAGGCAAAGGAATGGGAGGTCTTGTCCCATTGTCCACTTCAATTAATCTTCACGCAGGACAAGGCCTCTTTCATCCACTCTCCGTGGTGGTGTTTTATTGGACTCTCTCAAAACGGGTGGGCAATGATGGCCCTGCAATTAAACATAGAACTCAGAGGGTTCAAAAGTCAGATGTGTAGGACGGCGTGAAGATGGAGAGGAACAGGAAGTGTCGGGGTCAGGACAAGAAAGTAGGAGGGATGGGTGGATGAATCGACGAGAGAAGAGAGGAATAAGTTCCAGCTTCAACAGTGTGAACTTGAAGTCAGCAATAAAAGTTAGAAAACAAGGCAAGCCAGAAACACCTGCACTGTCAAAATCACAAAAGTGGCAACAAAGAGGGAATCTGTATTAACTGGGCATGTCATCAGCATCAACCTTTGGTATTAATTGTTTTTGTTATCCAGATATTTTCTTATTATTACACCTCCTATATTAGTCATCTTTATTTTTATTTGAATCAATACCTAGTGTGTAGGATTTAGTGGCATCGAGTGGTGAAGTTACAGAACAAAAAGTTCTGTATGCAAAGCGTGTAGGAGAACTACAGTGGCCAACACAAAAACACAGATGGCCCTATCTAGAGCCAGTGTTTAGTGAGGCTGTCCCTTCTAAGTTGGAGATTCAAATAGTCAGTCAGAGATCTCTTAGTCGATTGAGATTCTTCAAGCCAAGAAGTCATTTTTTATTTATGTTTTTTTCTAGACAGTATGCTGTGCAGTGTACTTCCGGGAACATTTTGGTTCCCAGATTTTGTTGCAGAGTGAGTACTCTTGACTTTTACGCCACGGAGGAGAAACTTTCCACCTTAAGTCTCCGAGATAAAATGATCTTCTCTTGTCTACTTGGAAGTTCTTAATACAATATCTGTTTGATATTTAGTGTTGCACATTTCCAATCTGTTGTTAGCGCAGTTAGCTTGTTTACTATAAAACATGATTGCTGCTGTCACACTGAATGTCCCGCTGAACCCTGTTCAAAATTTAAAACTTAATATATATATTTTTAAAAAGTAATGTAAAGGAAATTAAACAAAATCTGATTCGACTGACAGAATTCTGAGTCACATACAGCCCCAGTGTTTAGTTTGTCTGTTCTGGGCTATTGTAGAACCAACATACTCCATGGAAGAGAGTCCACTCTGTATTTAGATATAAACTGCTCAGTCTAAGGTAACAAAAACGAAACAGTTCTTATTTTCAGGTAATTATGAACAAATGAAGATATAATTATGAATGACATACCATTTCTGATAGATGCCCTAAATCCTACATACTGGATGTTAAAATGCTCTGCCTTGTTTCAGTTCATTTACGTTGACATGAAAACATTGAAAGAAACTGAACCAAAACACTCTGAACATGCTCCATCCATACATACATACATACATTCATCCATCTGTCCATTTCCTGCTGCGCAGTGGCAGTGGACTAAAGCCCAATCCCAATACCCCCCCTTGTCCACTAGTCCACTACCCCCTAGCCCTTGCCCACTACCCCTTGGCCCTCAAAATGAAGCAAGGAGGGGTAAGGGTAGAAATCTTTCCCTAGGAATTGGGACACCACTCACTACGTCACCGCGTCGGTCACGTTCACGCATACGTAACTATTTTAAACAGGAAACTGCGAGCCATCTACATTTCCAACCAGCATCTACAATGGAGTCTCAGTATTGGGATAGGCCCAAAGTATGGTATGTAAATACATTCCACAGCAACCCAATCGCCAGAATAAATGTCGACATTTTACATTTCTGCAACTAACATTTTACATTCGAACTGTACAAAGCAAATATGTTGAAACTTGACAATGCTGAGAATAACATGGTTATGTTAAGTCATAAAAACCACTTGGTTATAATGAGGAAAAGATCATGTTTTGGCATTAAACACATAGTTCTGGTGGTACATTTGCTGCTGAAAATGCAGTTGATGCTCACTAAAAAACAACTGGTTTAGTGGCAGAAGTCGCTAAAAATGCCATCAGTGTCTCACTATAAACATCAGATTTGTTATGTGTTGGTCTTAAACAGTGGTCTGCAGCTTGGCAGCCATCTTCCCTAAGTCTCATATACATGTAATCAGAACAACATCACCTTAGAAACATTGATATGATGCATGTGAAATGTACATTGTTAACATTTTCTTCTGGTGACCGGGCTGTCCTCAGCTCTTCCCGGTGCACCCATGGATGTCTCCAAGCTAGATGGGATATATAATCCCTCCAGTATCTTCTGGGTCTACCCCAGTGTCTCTTCCCGGTTTGCTGTACTTAGTAAAACACCAGCTATCATAGAGAGGGACAAGACAATATAAAACTCAAGTTGGGGTTAGCTGTTTGTTTTTTCACCAACACACACCTGGCAATCCCTGTCTGAGGTGGGTGTGATGATCGGATTGTCAATATCAGAAAGTTGTACGCAGACCTCCAAAGTCTGATGTCAGAAAAGCATAGTGTGTAGGAGTGTCCAATACTGTTTGACATGCACTTTGGCTGAAGCATCTGAACAACTCAAGGGTGAGAAAACTCACTCAGGCTGCTTGTACCCATGATTTTGGTCATTACCCAAAGCTCCAGACTATAGGTCAGGTATTGAACTTACTATGTATCTATAATAATTGGTAATACACTGTATGTTGGTGGTGCAAGTCTAGAAGACACCTTATATTGTCCTGAACTGATTTGGTAAATACTGATGATCATTATTAACATCATTAAGCATTTATTGCCAGCAGCTTTGCATTGCCATGAATTATGAAATCATGGTTTCCATTCAGATGCTACATTTCCCACACACTCCCATTTTCCTTCCAGCTTCAGGAAGCCGCTCGCCAAGCCGCTATAGTGGTGGAAAGCCACCGTTTCCCATCACAACCAGATGTATACCCATCTATTTCCATAGTCCTTGGATGGGGCACACACGCACAGTCTTTACAATATGGTATATATTGTATCGCCCATAAGACCCGCCACTAGTCTGCTGGCCTGATTACAACCTCAGTGTTTGCGTTATGCCATGTGTTTTTGCCAGCGGTCACCGGTGGGACGGTTGGGCGGTCGCACTGCGGCGACAGCTTAAAGAGCAACGCCGCAACTTCTGCTGCCACACTGGTGACACACGCATCCAACACACATACACCCTCATGCATCCACACTGGCTCCAGGGCTGACTACTTGGTGGAAGATCACGTCAATGAGACCTGAAGGCAAGAATAACAGGCCGGGAGGCACAGCGATGCAGCCACACACAGAAGAAAGAAAAAGACCCACTATGGAAGGTTTATTATCCTGTGTTTCCTGGCTGTGAGCTTTTCTACAGGACAGTTTTCTTTTTGGTTTTCCTCTGCCTGTATCCCTGCAGTCTTGCGTGACCACTGTGACCACCTTGCTGTATGGGATGTGCCGTGAATCTGCTGCAGAATTGAAACAGTGGTTGGAAAAGAATGGCTTGCCGAAGTGAACAAGTCATGCGAAAGCTGGGAGAGCATCCATAAATCCACTTCACGCTGTGCACAGTGAAAGTGCAGCGGGATGGAGCAGACACGGGTAAACATGCCCTGTTGAAATAAAGACCATCAAACACACACACACACATACACACACCTGCTCTCTCCTGTGACTTGGAGCCGCTGTGCTTCATGTGGCCTGTAGTGGTCTGCTGAGGAATGCTCAACAGAACCACAAATGGACCAGACACACAGCCAGACGACATAAAACTCAATTGGCTGGTTCCTGTTCTCTCTGTTTCTCTGTCTCTCTGCTGCTCTTCATCCTCCTTAAGTTTCTTTCCCGCCTTGTCCTGTTTCCATTCCAGTGTCCATACCCTCTCTTTATGTCTCAATTAGACTTAACCTCGTCAAATAAAATATGTACATATATATCTTTAACATCCTCTTTTCCTCCTTTTTTCTCTGTTACCGTATTGGCCCTAATATAGGAAAACCCTTTTCAAAGTCTATTTTTAGCCATCCTTAGACATGGCAGTGTGGGTTGGTCACATCGCTTCTGTCCAGACTAAAATATCTCAACATTTACTGAATAGATTGCCATGAAACTTGCTAAAGATATGTTCCTCTCAGGGTGAACTGCAACTTTGCTGATCCCTTTCTATCTAGTGCCATCATCAGGTCGAAATTTAAACTTGTACAATGCTTTGGTTAATGAACAAATACCTGCAGACCTAATGGCATTCCCATCAGATATGTCTAGGGCAGGGGTTGGTGACCTTTACTATCAAAAGAGACATTTTTGGGCCAAAAGACAATACTTTAAAAAATCTGTCTGGAGCTGCAAAACATATTTGAGCCTCATAATAAAGGTAACACAGCCTTTTAGGTCGAATTTAGCATTTCAACATTTCTAATAGATTTACATTAGCATTCATTAACATGTCTTAGCTTGTGCTAATCTGCAGTGGGCTGTTTATGATTAATGGGAACTTAAATTTTGCAGCGTTGCAGATGAAAGCAAACAAATCCATGCACTCTTATATTCTCTATTTTCCCCTGAGACTTTGCCCTTTTCGGATTTGGAATCCACAGCTACAGTAACTAAGCCAGGAAGACTCAAGACTACTTTAGCCATTGCTAGTGATATTTTTAAAGGAAAAGGCACCAGGCCACAGACTAATGACGCACATTTTAGTTGACCAAATGCTAAAACATTTTTTAATTTGGTGTATAGGTTACACATTTTTTTGCAGTTGAAGAATGCAAGAATCACTTTAAGCTAACAATACATTTTAATTGAAATGTTAAAAAACAGTCATTCATTTCCATATAGTTTTCTGTCAAAGCCACAGGGAGCCACTGAAGAGGGGCTTAAGAGCCACAGGTTGCCTGTAGTCAAGGGCTTTTACTGTGACAGATAAGAATGGAAGGTTGAAGGGAATAATAAAGTTTGCTGTCTTGGCTTGTATAGAGCATCTGTGTTGTTGTTGTTCTGCGATACTCAGAATGTTCTCCTTGAGTTCATTAAACTTTGTGTCTTGTCAAATAACGCAGGGGGCTGAGGAACACAAATGATCAACAGGTCCACCATTGGGTGCGGTTACATGATGGCTTCTCATTCGGAATTAAATAAATCTGAATGAAATCATTGGGAATTAAAGTTTCTCCAGGTAGTTTACATGGGGAATATTCATTCTGAATGAGGGTTTACACAGGAGATCAGTTTAATCGCCTTTATTCAGGTCCGCGCAAGGTTTGGGGCAGGGAAGGTTTCTGATTGGATGAGGGAGGGGATGTGATGTGTTTATGTTTACCGGAAGAAAACACTGTAGTCCTCGTTCCGGATAACAAGATGCTTGATGACGTTCTTAGTGTATTTTTCGGGCTTGTTTTGCTTATGTTCTTGAAGCAGCAGTACGACAACAACCTATGCTATGCACGCTATATACGTCATCGCGCCAGAAGGGCAAGGAAACGAGCATGCGCAGAAAGACCAGAATGAACTTAAAGAGGAACAAGGGTTTACAAGTGCGAGAAATTCTTTCATTTGGAATTGGAAACAGAATATTCCAGCCCCTTAACATCGCATTGGCCATTTTCATTCCGAATGAGGTGTTTGCAAGTTCACTTTTAATAGGAATGAACTTTCATTCCTAATGAAAAGGGAATTAAATTGTCCACGTAAACGCACTCATTGTCATGGCATTGTAATGTGACGTCTGTTCCACACAACATGATTGATTGTTGCCTTTATTTACGATGCAAAAGCTCATAAAAATTGACCTTGTTCTGAGGATTTTTGAAGATTTTCTGGCACTTTCTTGTCAGGCTCTTGGATGAGATCTGAGTGATTTTTTTCTGGGCATTGGTCATTTTTCAGTATTTTTCAGCCCCTCATTATTAAATCTTGTGACACCGGAGTATGGTTTCCTTCTTGATGAATGGTTTGATGATTTACTGCAGTAAAGATGATGGGAGATGATTTTGTCTTGTTTTCACTTAAGAATTATTACCTTCGTGGCAGCAAAATATGTTTAATGAGCCATGAGAAACTGAACTTGGCTGACAAATGCTTTTAGGGCTGACTAAATCTAATGGACTATGAAGACTTAAAGCAACTTGTTCCCTCAGCAACAGGCTACAAACAGCCCATGATGCACCACTTTCTGCAGCAGCTGGTGTTACACTTGCAGTCTCTTTATTCAAAAGAATATCTGATGTTGTAAATCCTTAATATGAAGTCTTTGAATATAAACCCCACTTTCCAGGGGGAAAAAAGTCATATTCAGGCCGTTGCGGTACTTTCCTCAGTTTCTCCCTCTCCTCTTCAACCATTTCTTCCTACCTTCTTTCCTCCAGTCTGACATCTCTCCCTCCTTCCTCATCTTCATCTCAGGTGACTGTAACTCTGCAAACGCTCATCAGGAGTTTTGCAGCGCCAACCGCTCCCCGCCGAACGAGCAGCCAGGACAAACCCTGAGTGTGAAAGCTCTCATTTATCACCGGGCACCACAGGGCAACGGGCCCAGTCAAGCTGTAGCCATGGGCGGAGTAAGGTAAGGGTTGGGTAGAGTGTAGGAAAGAGGGGAGGAAAAGGGTGGAGGAGACTGAGATGCAGGGCGAGGAGCCAAATGAGGTGGGAAGGATCGAGCTGGGTGGGGCAGGTGGGGTGAGCTGGTGTGAGCGTGGGGCAACGAGCTGAGTTACCTTTGGGAAGGGAGGTGATAGGAGGAGGGAAAGTGGGCAGGGGAGGAGGAGAGATGGATGGAGAGAAGCTGTTTGGGTGGGTAATTGGGTCAAACATTACAGTGCAATAACATTAGTCTCAAGAAAATCTGGAATGATAAATCAGTGCAGCAGAGAACAAGATATCCTGACTTTTACAAACTATGGATCATGCATGGATGGATTGTGCAACTCAGCAGCATCTCATCTTGATATTCTCTCTTAACAGTAAATTTACATCCTGCCTGCCCCGTTCTAGTCTATAGGGCAGGCTTTCAGTTACAAATTTTACAACCCAGATCAATCCAAGATAACCCTGGTTATTTCTAGGTTTTTCTCAGACTTTATAAAGCTTCTCCAGAGCTACATGAGAAATGGTACAACTGTTTTTATTATTTTTTTCCAAGTATGTTGCATCTCATCACTTCTCAGTAATTGACTTTACAGCAAGATGTCTGCCTCTGGGTACATGGTTGCTTGAGCAGGTTTTTCCCTCATTGAACTTGAATTGTATTGTGATGAGGTGGAAACAAACAAGCAAACTGAATATATAAGCAAGCTTTGTAACCTTGATGTTAGATAAACCAAAAAGGTGAAGAGAGAGGAGGAGCGCACACCAGGGTTGGAGAGGTGCTGACCATTGATGAAAAAATACAAATTTGAAAAAAGATGTCAGGCACACACTCTAAGACTCGATGCAAAAATATTTTCTTTTATTCAAGTACCAACGTTTCGACTAGATCGTCCTCATCAGGGCTTAGACCAAAAAAAAAACCAAAAAGAAAAGAAAATGTGGTATCTGTGGCTGCCAAAATCTTGTAATAAGCCAGTCCAATCATTCCATTTGGGTTGAATTAAATGACTGGATATCATACCTGTCTGTCAGTGAGAGGGCGGTCTTATTTGCTGTTGTACTAATGCAGATGCCCGTGCACATCCCGTCAGTGAAAGCCTGATTTAACGGCGGAGAATCCTGCAGAGAAAGTTGCTATTCCAACAACTGCTTACACTGCAAAGCAACCCCTCAAATGGAAGACGGACTTATTGAATAAAGAGAGTCTGAAAATAAACCAAATAAAACATGTTCATTTTAGTTGTGTTTCAGAAATGGAGAGAAAATGTTGCTAGTAGTTTAGCCTTCTGCTAAGTGGTGCTAAAGGCTCACAGCTGCAGCTTCATGTTCACGTTTCTGTAGCTAACGTTAGTGACAGCTTCGATTTACAGTGTGTCCTGCTCTGACCCCCACTCAGCGGCTGCAGCAACATGAATGCAGCCAGTGCAGATCCCAGCTCCAGGGTACTGGACAACTTCCATTGCTCGCCAGATCAACTGACTGGTTAGACCTGGCCACCAGCTCACTGTGACACCTGGCGCTGGAGGGTTTGCGCTGGCCAAATTCGAACTGCTAAACCTGCCAACCCTCTGCCAACCTGCACAATCTCGTCCCGGGGAAGCAGTCCACAGCGGCGGGGAGCGAGGCAAAGGGACGGCAAGGTGGCAAATAATACCTTGTCTGATTTGTGGTCTGATAAACAGAAGGAGAGATCATGGGGCAAAGACGGGCTTAGCGAATGGGAAAGGCTGGGTTACAGCATGAAACGTGCACATGCCTGTAGTCGTCTGCTGGCAGGGTCTTGGGACAGACATGGGAGAGAGGCGAACTGCAGGGAGTGGGTGGTTTTTCAAAGGATGCCAGGTTTTTTTTGGTTTTTATCCTTTTTCAGCTGTAAGTGCTGTAAAATGACCCACTCTTACAACATACATCAATATAACAAAAAAATATAAAATGTATTTGTATAGCACTCAAAACCAATGTTACAAACAATGTTTAAATATTTTTTATGGACCAACCAATAGATAAAAAAATCAGGAAGAGGTTTAGTAAGTTACAAACATCTGAAATAGGGCAGTTCCTAAAAAACCCTCTGTAAAAGCGATGATTACACACTGACCTCTGCAGTTAATTTTGATGAGGATGTTGCTTGACAGACAGTTGACGCAGATTATAGGATAGGCTGTTACTCCTCAGCACAACCCAGACCCCATTAAAGAGCATCGTGTTATGTGGTTGGGTTTGTTTGCCCTGCAGTTTACACACTAAACAGAGTTGCCAGGCGGTAAATGTTTCTAAAATGCAGATCAATACTAAACAGTGGAATAAATGAATTCTCATGGGAATTATGGTCGGGAGCCGCGCCACTGACGCAGAACTGGTCTTTGAGAAATGTAGGCCTGGATGTGTGTTGACTTACTCTCTGCCGTACAATTGCGGGTCAAAGAAGAAAGAGGAAATCACAATTTAAGACCTCACATTGATTTAACATGCATTCCTCTCAAACGGGTAGCATAATATTTATTTCCTCCTTGTTCTCCATTGACGTTGACACCGCTCATTTAATTCCCATCAGCAGACAGTCTACAGACAGGCTGGGCTGCAGGAGCACAACTTGTTTTATGAAATTACCCACTAAATCGCCCATTCAAACCTGGGACTAGTTGTGGTTTTTCTCAGCATTTGGTTGGTTCTGGTCACGAACGTCAGTTCAGCGTATTTTTTATTTATATTTTTTTTACTGGATGTCCTTATGTGATTGAGCACATTTTTCCAGCTTTCCCAACCCTGCTGAATAGCCTCCCATAATAAGACTAAAATACATAAATGAAAGCACTTTTGCCATCAATCTCTGTTTGTGTTGCGCTCCCAAACTAACTTTGACACCTTTCGTGACCGCAGGTGGGAAACTTCAAGGGAAAGCTGGCAGTCCTGTTGATCACATCTATTGAGGTTTGAATTCGTCAACAAAATCAATACAGGAAAATATGAAACGACTTCCATAGTATCACGTGGCATTTCAAAGTAAAGCTTTGCCACAGTCACAGGGTCAGGGGTGAAATGGATTCTGTTTTTGCAGGAAATTGCAAAGCATGCAAGTACTGAGTGAAGGTCAGAAAGGAAAATGTTGTTTTGTGCTTTTCAGTATTTCAATTTAAATCATATTGGAGCTGTTAAATCCATTTATAATAAGATTCACTATTTGCTACAATTTTAACCACCAGGGGAAGCCTCAGTCTTTTTCCCCCTTCAAATTCAGCATATATATTATGCATTAACATATTAACCTAAAGGTGAGGTTTCCGAAGAAAATAAAGAAATAAAATATTTCCCTATATCTTTCATGAGCATCTTTTTATTAGGACTGGGATGATATGCTTATCTCCAAATTTGATTCTATGATACTACTATTTTGTGTTTTGGGTATCTTATGTTTTCAACACTAGACCATACGCTTGTAGAAACTGTATATCATGAGGCATATTTCCAAAAACAGTGCACATCTCAAATCAGCCAGTCTTTCTGACTTTTATTTCAGCAGCATCGTATAGATCTACTGCGTAGAAAAGTGGTTAAAATAACTGATTTTATGGTCTTAATTTTAACAGTTTTATTCCAGTGAAGCACTTTGTGACCTCGCTCTGTTAACGGCGCTATATTAACTGGTTTACTAAAATGCAAATGTACAAAAGAAAGAAAAAAAAAGCTTTTCAAAGTAAACTTGAACTCAGTGGCAGCCCTGGCACATTTGGCACCCTAGGTTGTTTTTTTTCCTTTCCCTATTTGTGGCATCCCCCATGGATGATGACTCCTTCAGGCCAGTACTGCTTAAACTGCTACATTTAGATGTCCCTGCTGTCTCAAGCTTGAAGTGTTTCCCATACATTGATTTATTTGTGTCAGCTGCAACAATATCAACATTGACCGCTGCATTTCGTTTTCTTTTTTCTTATGTTTTAAGATGTGTAAAATCTTACTCCATTGTAGAGCCCAGCACAGATGATTCATTCAGCCTCTTGCCCTGCTCTCATTTTCTTTGTTCATCAGACCACAAATGAGACAAATCAGCTTGATCATGCACCCTGCGGTCCCTTCACCTCATTCCCCGCCTTTAGGAGACAATTCTAATTTGTGCAACTGCAGCAACAGAAAGTTTGCTGTTCTGGCAGGAAGTTTGCGCTGGACTGGCTGATTTTGAGTTGCTATTTGAGCAGCTGAAGGCCTGTCCTTTTTTCTGCTTCCTCACTATGGCTTTTTTTTCTTTCTTTTTTTCAAACAGAAATGCAGCTTCTTTCCACCTCCCCATCTGAAAAATATTGATTTGGGCATTTGAAAATCTAAAAAACTCTTCAGAGACCCTGCCATCTGCCTTTATTTTCTTCTTGTTTCTATGTTCTATATAATTTACGGGTGTGCACCGCCACAGCGCTCAGGTGAGGTCAGGGCTTTATAAAAGATAGCAACCAGGATTCAGACTGTAAGCAGCTCCATCCAAGAGACACAGCACCGAAAAACTATAGCAAGGTGAAATGCCAAACGAGACTGAATGTGGGTATAGCCTTTACTTTCACTGTTACTGGTGAGCAGGTATACAAACAGCAACAGACAATATTGCATAGTATACCAAGGCAAACATATCCAGCGATTACACTTAAAAACACTGAATAAAGCAGTTTCACATTTAAAAAAAACTGTTTTTCAGACGCTGCTTGTTGCGAAGGGGCTGACATAAAAATGCTAAAACACATAAATGTCCTATCTGGATCCAGTGTTTAGTTTGCATGTTCTGGGCAACTGTGGAAACATGTCGGGGCAACATAGCGGACTCCATAGACAAGGACTTGCTCCCTATGTATTCTTATTTTCAGGTGATGAGAAACTAAAGGAAACATTCTTATTTCTTCCAATTCTGGCAATATATTTCCCTAAATCCTACACGCTGGACCTTTAAGTATCTGAGGGGTCACCAGATGATTAACAGGCTAAGAAATACAAAAAGGAAAACATATTTTTGCACATTGTTTGTTTGTTTTGGACTTTCTTACAATCTGTGCTGATTTAATTGTGGAATACTGGATATTTTCACCTATTCAGAGCTTCAAGATTTTCCCAGTAATACAGTATGAACATCACCCTGTGGTTGCACCACTTGCACCACAGACATTAGCGACCTCTAACGGGACTCACAAGAGGACATGTCTTCATAATAACGGGTTGGGAACTAGTGTGGTGAACATAGCACTCACCTTTGACCTCCTTACTATTTGCTGCTCGCACTGCTGTTGATGGAAAAATAAATAATTTACTCTGCAGTTCCACTCATTACGAGTCCTTCTGGGAAGACGCCTCATTTCTAGAGTGAAGATACTTTAAAATCCCGTTTGGAAAATTGGGTAAATACTTACACAATAGCTGCCACTGTGCTTAGTAACTATGTCACTATTACTTCACTCATCCGTTTTGGTACAAGGACAAGGACTTTCAGGGACATACTAAGTAGGTCAGTCATTGGACAGCAATGAGGACGACGCAGTGGCGTCAGACCCAGACCCATGTGTCTCTTCACTTTTCAAACCTTTCCATCAGAGTTACTGGGGCTGGTTATCATTGATACCAGTACCAATATAAGTGCCCTTGAAGAGTAACTAAACCCTCAAACCGCATTTTTTCAGATGATAGATTCAGGTCCAAATCTATTTTAAATTAATATATTATTGGCTGAGCAGGTGCCAAGTGACGTGTACATCGGCAGCCTTCATCAGAAATCGAACTCACACCCCCAACCCTGTCCCCATCCTCACCTCCTCTATAAAATCAGTGTCTCTAGACTCACACAGCTTTCAAGCGGACCCAGCAATTAGGTCTAAGTGGTTACATGTATTGAGCCTATCGGATAGTAATCTACCTTCTAGAGCTGGAGTTTGTAATATTCATTTTATCCGGAATTGCTTCTCCAATCTTATGGTGGTGGATCTGGATTTTAGAAGTGCCTGCACTGAAAATCTATGCGGTGCCAAACCTTGCGGTGCCAAACCTTGCTTTGCCAGAGCTAACAGCAGGACCACAGTCCTGCCACAGCAGTTGTGCCTGTTGCCAGCAACGGCACAAAGGCATTTTGTAATTGAGATCAACTATGCTGAGCTAAACAGAACCAGATCCAATGCTATGTTTTACGTAAGCTGTCACACAGGCATTTCTACTCGCAAAGCTTTCATTCACAGCAACAAAGAGCGCAGCTGCCATGACCTCTCCAACTGTCCACTGTTTGCAGGGGCTGAGACTCACCTGCAGCAAAACACCACACACCATGAACAACAGCAAAATGTAGCATGAGACTGTTTATTTATGTTATTTACCAAAGTTATGAGCACTCGTTTAAGTTCAGCTCAGTGTTACAGTCTCTTGTGTTTTGTTGTCATCTATGGCACATGGTGTTGCACCGCAGGCGGAGGAGAGACAGACAGCATACTGTCACACTCACCACACCACTGTAAGTGCAACAAAAGCCCCGTGAGAAAACGGCCAATAGGAGTAATATATTAATGTAGCCTAATCCCCCCTTCCATGTTAAGATGGGCGGACCTTGAAGGAGTGACAGCCCCACCCACGTTGATATTTTTTTCATGTTGCAGGAGGAGGCACTTGAGCCAAAATTCTCTGGATTAGTCACTCTTAAAGTGATACAGATACCAATAGAGTATTTCACTGAAACTTTTTTACTTCATTTGACACCCATCATGTGAATGGAAGCATTTAGCAGCGTAAACTGCCACCAGACGCCACAGGTGTGTAGTGCAGCTTTCGAAATTTTGTGACATCTCGACATGGTGAACTTCCAACTCTGTTAGATACACTGTGTTTGACTTCACCACACCACAGACTGGTTGAGTTGTAGCTGCTGTAGTAGTGGGCCAGTTACATGTCACATCAAATCAAATAATTCTTGCGGTGATTTGTTGTAACCAAAACCATACAGATAGTCATTTTTTTCTCGACTTGGTACTGTGTTATTTCAGTCAATATCTGTACCAAACCCTAAGTGTTACACATATTCTGTCTCTTGCAGCTTTTTGTTGCCACTCACATAGGTATAATTACGCACCCTATGCTTTTGAATGTTAATTGAAACACTGAAATCAACACAGTGACTAAATTAAAACATTATATATTATTCATTACTTTTTAATTGATTAAGTATCTTTCGCTCATGCTGAAAATGTGTCGAACTCTTTCAGGTACCTACGGCAACAAGATGATGGGAATGATGTAGGATGTTACAGGTAACATCATCTCTGGCTTTTGGGTATTTTCTTAACATCTTAGTCATTTTGTTTTCAGGCCATTATTCTAAACTTAAACTGGACGAGAAGTAGACTTTTTCCGAACAATTCCTGGGAGCCACGGTCAACAAAGGGGCAGCAGACAAACTGAGAATGACATCCTTGATGTGACAGACTTAATGACACACAATTACTGGGATTCCCCATTCTGTAAATTACTCCCACACTTTTTTTTTTGTCCTATGTGTGAAAACAGAAGTGTAAAAATGACAGGAAATGCCATTCAACCACTGCAGTTCTGTGAAATGTTCTGTGCCTTCAAGAGAAACATTCATATATAAAATACCTCAATTTGGTTTGAGACGAATGGACCACAGGTTGACTTGGCTAAATACAAATGACAGTGAAAATATGAGGCTTTAAAGTGAGTTTACTGTGAGTGAGTCTTTAATTATGTCTAATTTGGGAGATTTAAAATAAAGAGGATTTGTTTTACACTGCACAGGTAATACTAATTTCAGAGCATGGCACCAAATCATGGTCAAACCTCCACAGACAAATAAACAAGTGAGTTTTGTCCACTCGCTCAAATTGCAGATCGTAAGCTTGTAATTATCATGCTTAATTTGCAGCTGAAAATAAGCAAGGGTTCTCAATGGCTTGGGATGATGTGTCTTTCCTTTAAACTTGTTCTTTGCCTCATAAATTCCATCGAGATGCATAGAACTGCCTGAGTCAGGTCGTCTGAGTGCAAACTGTCGATTGATGCTCACATTTTAATGACTGTGGTGTATTTGATGTTTTGCTAATTACTGTTTGCATGTCAAAGATAAACTTAAATCTAAGACTGGCATTTATAGTCCATTTCTTTATGCCAGCAGTGATGTTCCTGGAAGCTACATATGCAAGTTAAAGGGTCATTCCGGTTTCATGGTTAATTGCTTCAATATGAGAACGTGGCAACTCCACTAAAAAAAAGACGTTAAAATAAACAAGACACACAAGCAGTCAATCAGGCAGGTTTTAAAGCAACTTTCTGACATTTTGGGAAGTACTCTTAGCCAACGCTTTCTTGTTGAGAGGTTAGTGGGGATGATTGATGCACATCCTGATTTTTTTTTTTATGGATGCAGCAAGTATTCCAATAACAATCTTTAATTGTCGAGGCCAAAACACAGTGGTGGCAAACACCACATGTCAAAAAATTTCAATGTACAACCCCACACCGCCGGCGGCTAGCTGCCCTGCATTTCACGCCACTGTCCTATTTCCAATGTCACCGCCCCAAAGTTAAATGCATGTATATACCAGCTACCGCAGCAGCTCTTTTTCTCTGCTCCTATGCCAGCTTGACTCCTCTTCTCACCATTGATGTATGAAGACAACTCTAGCTGTTGCTGTTTCGTCAAAAGAATGGATGAGGAGAGACTCTTTGTTGAGGTCAAGAAATATCCCTAGCTAAAAAACCCATAGTCCTGACATTATAAAGACAATAGCCATACAGATATTTCCTGATAGCAGTTTAATTTGTGGGTATATCATAATCAACAGAAAACAAAAATATGACCCAGATTGTATTAAACCCAAATTATCCCCATAGGATTATTAGCCTCTGCTGTTTGAACTAATAACTGCCTGAGCGTCACTGGCTCTTGAGCCACCCTATAGCACTTACTAATCCCTGGTTGAACTTTTTTCTCCCGATGTGTTTGCTTTCTAATGGCAGCAGCACAGTTTACTCTTGTTTAGATCATAGCAGAGATTCTGACCGCAGTTTGATAAACTTTGGGGGAAATGTGGAGAAACGGTCCATTGCACTTCAATCAGAGAGGGGAAATGTGAAACACATGAAGAGCTAAACTCTAGTCTTTTCTCAATAATCTCTGCGGCTGAGGCGTCCCCGCGTGCATCCTCACTCGACTGTACACTCACGGCCTGTGCTCGCTTTTTAAGTCACACTTTAATATTTTAAGAGGGCAAGCCCTGCCACGGTGCAGAATTTAATGTGATGATTTGTTATTGTTGATTTAATTTCAATCCAAGCCTTATTAATACTCCCAGGACACGTATAGGCTACTCCTTTGGTAAACCTGTTTAATGCAGCTGCATTCTTTGAGGCATGTTCTCGAAAAATCTCCCGCACATGTTACAAAGACCTGACTGAATCCACGGCTCAGCCCACACACTTTTTCCAGTGGTTTTTGGCCTTGGCAGACCTTTACCCACTACAGCTACATGCCAGCGTCCAGACTCTGCCTAATATGAGAAGGTGATGTGCATAATTTGTTATATATGTATTGCTTAAAATCTGAAATATAAACACAGCAGAAACGACAAGCCTGCTGCCCTCAAAACCACTAAGAATAACAGTTCAGTTTAAGCGTTCTGGCTGCTCGCATCTGATTAGGACAAACTCTACAGTTGGATTTTTTTTTTTTTCTCTGATTTTTTTCACGTCAAAATGGCCGAAGGCTTTCCATAAACACCTCGGAGAAATGCAGGGAAAATGAGGTTGTGGGTATAGAAGACGCAGTTTGTATAATGAGAGCGTGTTGGGGGAAATCAGAGCTTGTAGGCGATCAGAGTCGTCAAATGGCTCCAGTACATCACAAGTTTTTTTTTAACCTCATTATTGGATTTATTTTATGACATTTTTTCTGTGCTTCATGTTTCCTAATAAATTCTGACTTTTATTTTCATATGACCAAGTAGATGGCTAGGAAGACTGATGTTTCTCCTCCTCTCTCCTGTTAAGTGTGTAAAGTATAACTTTACGGTACATTGACGCTGAGAGGGAAGGGTCATGGACTTCAGTCTAGACCCCCCCTACACACACACACACACACACACACACACACACACACACACACACACACACACACACACACACACACCTCAGTCTCAATCCGACGCTCGATTAGCGTTCGATTTTGTGGGATTTTCAGTTGCTCTGCAGATCTAACCCAAAGAATAACCCAAATACCTCAACGTCTGCTTCTGGTCCCTGTAAAAACATAGTTAGAGCGGGGAGATGTACGGTGCGGTCGCTGCACTGTGCGCAGACACACACTATAATTGGAAGGATCAGTGGAAAGGAGAATTTGAGACAAGCCAGAGCAATTTGGAGGTATGACAAGATATTGTGAGGGGCTGAAGAGAGAGTGGCAGCAGGTGAGAATGATTTGTTGGAGGTTTTTCCTGTTATACTGCAGGGCTGCCTCTGCCTTACCTGACACTGAACAATGTCACTGTCAATACCATATGAAAAAATATATATGTATAAATGCAAAGTGACAAAACAAAAGGAAATGAAGAAAAACTCCAAACATTTTTTTGGCATGAAAACAGAAAACAATTTAAAAGTTTTAAGTCAGTATTGGTGATGTCAGTGGTTACCGTTAATTGGTGCCGCAGAGAATAGTTCAGACCGGTTACATCAGTCTGTAGTTATATTCGGCTACTCATGAGTTTACTGCACCACAGGATCTGGTGGGAGACAGACAGCCTTCTAGCTACGTTAGCAGTGCCCACTGCCCACCTTCCCGTATCCGGGTCCATGTCATTGGTTCGACCTCCCATTAGTTCGGCCTCCCATTGGTTCGACCTGTCTGATCTGTTCGACCTGTCTGATCTGTTCGTACTAATGGGAGGTCCCATAAGTCCGACTGTCCGTTCTGACTGTTCACCTCCATTCGGCCGCGGGAGTGAAAGGCATGCACCATATCTACAGGCTGTTACATATTATTAGCAACCAGCAATCTGATCTATTGAGAGTTTATAGTACTGTACTGACGCATAGCCTAATTCCCGACAGCAAGATCGGTTTTTAAAATAATAAAAAGTCAGTTAAGCCTCAGAACTCAAAGCGGCAGCTTTCATATTTTGCAGAATATCTCTTAAACCAAGCAACGGAACTTAATGGGTTAAATTGTGCTCAGTATCTTATGTGTTGGTTGTTCAAAGATGAGCTCGGGGCGATTATAACCTTTCCACAAAGTTTTTAATCCAGCCGTGAAGTGCGGCGTTTTTTCGATAACTTCATAAAGTAAAGGCACTGCGGTATCGCTGTGATACTGTGATTATTTACAGTGTTGGGCAGTAGCGTCACTACAGTAGCGGACGTTGGTAGTTTAACTACGTTTCTCAGTAGCTTGGTGGTAGCGTCACTGTTTTCTGAATCAAGTAACTTCTCAGTAGTTAAGCTCTTTTATTGATCACTTAGCGCGGTAGCGTCCACACGAGCTACATTTCCAAAATCCTTTAAACGAGGCGGATTTCTGTTATGTTCTGAACCACCCCCACTCCGAAATTGATTTTCAAGTCCAAATCAGTTTCCTGCAACCAATGGGAGGTCGAACCAATGGGAGGTCCCGTTAGTTCGACCTACGGCCCAGTCGAATCAATGGGAGGTCGAACCAATGGGCAGTTCCCCCCCGTATCCACTGGTTAGCTCACGTTAGCCTTACCCACTCTATGTTGTGCCCCAGCTGGGTCGAGTGGGAGCTAACAAGGGGCATTGGTTATTTAGTGATTCCTACCGGTAACGCCGTCATGACCCAACAACACTGCTACTGCTGTGGAAACACTGTGGACAGCCTCCAGTCTCCTCTTAGGTCACCTCCCTGAGTAAGTGGCTCAGATTTAAGATGCAAACCTTTAGCATAACTGTTAGCTCTGTTAGCACTGTCAGCAGTGTGGGTTAGTGTCTCGCCAGTACACCCATCCAGCCAATCATGAGCAGTGCCATTGATTGTGAGCACACCGATCTGCACACAGACCTGTCAGTTATGACATCAAGTCCCCTCTTTATAGCATCAAATAAATAAAACCAAACTCACTGGAGAAATGAACACTTGAACAAACTACAGTGTGATCAAATCTGCCTAAAATGACAGAAACCATATTTAGGAAAAATTTAAAATTTATTTGATGTGTACTTACTTACCTGCGGGCAGCCACCAGGGGACGGGCGACATATTTTGGCGAGCTGTCATGTCGCCCATCTGCTTATACAGCATAGACCGTATAGTGGGGTATGTGGAGAAGTGTTGTTCATCTTTATATACAGTCTATGCAGGAGACTGGAGGGTTGACAGTGGGCACTATATTTCTGCATGCTAACAGGGCAAGCTGGCTGTTTCTCAGCAAAGCCAACAGAGTATAAAATCAAAGGCAAGACATTTACGCCACAAAACATTAAAATGTCACCACCTCTAAATAGATAGTACATTAAAATGCGTTGCTAAAGCTCACTGAGTCAGTGAAGTGCTGGGCTAAAAGGAAATACCTCATGTACTTTATGTGATTTTTTTCTTCCTTAAAAATTAACCGGTTAGTTACCAGTTAATGGCTGTTTAAGCAAAATTAATTGAAACTGACATCCCTAGTCTGTATATATTATTACTAAGTATTAGCCACTTATGCTTTAGTTTAAATGCAAACACCAGTTTTGGCTTCAACACAAACAAACACACACACACACACACACACACACACACACACACACACACACATCCAGAGAAGCGCTTGCCAATGTCTGTTCACAGTAGCTTTCATCCATCACAGCGACATGGGTGGAGGGATATAAAGACAGACAAGCAGGATCACCTGCTATAGCTCACCTCATTCTGGCTCCTGCATCCCCTCCTTCCTGTCTCCTCGTCGCCATGACAACAGACCAAACAGGGCTATGCCACAGTGCCGCCAAACAAGCTCCGGCTCTATGATATCATACCGGATTTCTTATGCTGAAAGAGGCTGTTTTCCAAGACGTCCAGAGGATTAAGCATCGTCTCAGTCACGTGATGAGAGACTGACTTTTTTGACCTCCTTGACATTCAAACACTGATGCAATTATATAGTTAACTGCACTTCTGTTAAAATCGATACATATAAGTTATTAAGTATATCGGGAATTATTAAGTATGCCATAATTGAAACAACAAAATTAGCACAGTACTGTATGTATTATGGACTTGGCTGTATCTCATTCAAATAAACTGAAAACTGATTGTACATGGAGCTACACTGAATCTCTAATTGTTGTATCTGCGATCACTTTGTTAGAGTAATTGCCATATCAGTAATCACTGTTAATTATCACTTGTTTCAAATGTCAAATATTTCATCTAGGGAGAAAAGGGATCTTTCTGTCTTGCAGCAACACACACACACACACACACACACACACACACACACACACACACACACACACACACACACACACACTGATGTTAAGCAGTATGCTAGTGTTTCCCTGCCTGCTCGAGCCCTCCTTGTGAACCCTGAGCCACTGTTCAGGGAGATGTAATGGGGTTGATGTTGGCAGGCCATCACACAGGAACTCCGAGAGCTCTCTGCCGGCAATCATGGATCCTCCGTCTCCTCCGTCTGCAGCGCACAGCGCTGCTGCAGCTAAAGACATCCTTTATCATGTCCTCACTCTGCTGTGGGCTACACTCTCAAGCCTTGGCACATGCATGGATCAAATGTTTCAAGAGTGTTAAAAAGGTAAATAAAATACTAGAGACATTCACAAAATATATTTTAAAGTGCTTAACGCAGGAAGAATATACTGTTATTTTTTCTATTGCCATTTCCCACAACTAAGGAATTTTTCCCCCCTTTGGATTAACCACTATAACTTTGCTTCAGTTAAGTCTGACAGCATGCCTTTCTGTAAACTGCAGAAATTACAATACGTCCTGATACCTAAAGGACAGAATAGCTTGTTTGCCAATGATTCTCTAAATCCTTAGTCATTAGTTTGAAGTCCACACAGTTTAATATATTCAGCTTGATATTTGTGCTTGGCCATGTCATCGAGCTAGTTTGCATTCTCTGTCAACTAGCAGGGGTTTGGAAAAGATCATGGGTTAAAATGAGTACATTTGTTCCGTAACTTAAGGTACAGTCCTCAGTTAACTTATGTTATAGATGTTAAGTAGAGAGAATGCGTTACATATAGGTGAAGTTTTAATGCACCAAAAATTGGTACATGTCCCACGTAATCTTCAGCCAGTAATTCATATATAGCCCACGTAATTGGGAAGACTGCGATCACATGACCAATGCACCGACAGGAGTGCCTGCCTGCTTAAGGGACCACCCTTAAAGTCCATTCTCACTGAGGGCAAATAGCCACGCGGTTTATTCTCGTGGAAAAATATAAAAGTTAATTTCATAGGTTCTTATGGAAGTTTGCACACCGGGGCGAAACTTTCGTAGGGTGAAAAAAGTTTCCGCCTAGACTTTGACCCCCCGCAGAATTTGCTGGCTGAACTACACAGCTGAGCCAATGAAATTGATTGTTTATATTCCCGGGGACCCGGGAGAGTCCGAAATCCAGCCAGGCAGGACAGTATGGGAGAAAGGTTGATAAACCTTGTTTCACAGCATCCCGTCCTCTTTGATAAAAGATGGGATGATTTTATGATCAATGAATTAAAGGACAGCGTCTGGCAGTCCATTGTCCAGCTTGGTGGCTGCGGTGAGAGTGGTAAGTGCTAAAGAAAGTTGATGTTGATGCTTGTTAAACGTTAGCTTGCTAACTCACTGCTGCTGCTGCTGCTACTCTCGTCCGTGTTCACCCACACCCGTTCACGCTGTGTGGAATTGGAACACAACAACGCGTGTCCATATCGCGCCTGTGTGTATGGTTTAAACATGGAAAAGCACTGCGCAAATATTCCGCCAATCTGTCCCACATTTCCGCACCGCAGCAGTGAGAAATGAACCTTTAAGCAGGCAGGTTGGGGTGATAGATGGGTCACAAAACATAGGACTTTCCCCAGGAGACTTGTGTTTGGAACTGTGTGACCTTCAGGTCATTTTAAGGTACATTGTCACCATGTTTCTCTTCCTAAACCAAACCTCCTTGCCTTTACTTTAGGTATATAACTTAACATCAGGTATGCATAATATCATTTGTGGGTCGCTAATTTGTAGAGATACGTTGCATCTTGACTTATTTTCAACCCGCCTATATACTTCAATAGCATATAAGATTCCTGAAATGCAGTTACGGATTTTAGTTTTTTTTGTTATGGGACCAAGTGTAGTTAAGTAAAGTTTGTGTGCCTATGTGGACTTTGCCGTTCTTTATTCTTCGTCATCTGACTTCCTCCTTTGCTCAAGTCATACTTACTATGGCCACTAGAGGTTGCCGCCTAACCATAAAAATAAATATGGGTCGCAGTAAATTGATTGCAAGCACAGATGACCTATACTGCCATTATTTGAGTGAGACAGTCTGAGAAATGTGCCAGTTTTCTTTGCATTTCTGTGGTCCTACCCATGTTTATAACAAAGTTCTAATTATGATTATTATGAGTTTAAGTTGGAAGTAAGCAGGATGCAGTTATGTTGTTGCTGGGGCACAGAGCTTCAGTGCCAGAGCTCAGACTAAAATATACAGCCTCTCTTTTTTTGGAACTGGAGCATCATAATAGCTATAAAACCACAAGTAAAGTCTAATTTTAAGTATGCAAACACACTCTTGAGTTTTCTGAGCTATCTTGTGTCCAATAAATGTGCTAAATGGGCACTTTCTGCAGATAGCACTAACATTTCCAGCTAAGATTGCATCACTGTACTCGACATCTACACCAGTCTTTGTGTAAAACCCCCAGACACAGGGCCTTTTAATGTTCTCTTTCATGTTGCATGTTTTGTTAACCCCGTCCACCCTGTCCGTACGATGAGGAGCATGTTATGGCTCAAAATTATTAATTACCTTAAGACCATTGCTCACAGAGTAGTTTTGTGTTTCACAGTAAAATCACTTACCTGTATAGAATATCTGCTTATGTGCGTCAGGTAGCAATACTTCTCCAAAATGGATGTGGAGTGTTTTGAAATGAAACCCTTAAAAAGCTTCAAGAGAGTGAGTGCCAAAGAGTCGCACAGCAACTCCTATTCATAAGTCCGGTCCAGGAGAGCCCATTGATAAAAAGCAGGCCGTATTGAAGTAGGAGCGAGTGGAAGTGGATGAAAGGGAAACGATGAGGTCACTGAATCTGATTGGGGAACATTTGTGGATGTTACAGAACAATTTATATCCATTTAGAAGAAACAAAGCATCATTGCCCAAAGGTCATCATCATGCATCCCACAGACAGTGAAGCAAAAACTTTAAAAGTACCACAGTGAGCAAGTCTTAAGGCAGCAATGAAATTGTCCAGTGGCTGAACACCTATTTAATGTATATATTATTTTTATCCAGAATACAGACGCCAAGGGGTCCAGGTAGCCCTGAAACACATCCATTAAAACAGTGTGTGTTATTCCAATCCCTCACTGCCTGAAGTTGGATAGCATCAACATCCACAGAAAAACAATAATACGCCTGGAAATTAAACAAACTAGCAAAACTTTTATTGCACGCAAGCGTTTTGATACTACCTCTCCCCTCAGAAAAGTGGCCCATTCAACTCTGGCTCCCGGCTGACTCCCGAATTACGCTCCATGTGCGTCTGTGTGTGCGTGTCGTGCCCTACATGGTGAAAAGCAGGACTGTTGATCTTGGTGTAAGATGCCAAACAGTTCTATAAAGGGACTTTTGAGGGTCTTACTGGGCACTGTGCCAGTCTGTCTGTGCCCTTGGGATGCCATATTGTGTGTGTGTGTGTGTGTGTGTGTGTGTGTGTGTGTGTGTGTGTGTGTGTGTGTGTGTGTGTGTGTGTGTGTGTGTGTTTGTGTGTGTGTGTGTGTGTGTGTGTGTGCGTGTGTACCCTTGGGATAGTATAGCAGGAGGGCAACAGGAGGTTGGAGACGGCTCTAAATTAATAATTCAGTGATGCTTTTATTTTGTCTCATACTTTTTCTCTCGCTTTGCCTGCTGTACAAAGATCTTGTGGACAATCTGGTACATACAAATGTGCCAAAAGTAATGAGTTTGCCAAGTATAAATATGACACATGAATAAGAATCAACATATATTTACCAGCCATGACAACGTCCTGACAGCTGATATTGTTTTCACCTTGTGAGTCTGCGTTTGCATCATCACGACAAAATGTGATCCAGGTGACACCAGTTGTAACGAGAACTGCCACAGAAAAGGTTTTGAGTATTTTGCCAGGTGTTTATATGTCTGTCTGTCTGTGGACAGATTTTGTCAATGTGATATCAGAACTGTGCAAGATGCAGTTACAAAACTTTACAGGTGTATAGTTCACATCAAAATGAAGGACGAGTTTGAAAATGCATGTGGTTTGATTATATAGGTCCTCTGAAACTCTGCAGGACTTATTTCCACCCTGCCCAGCAGCGGTACCGTGGCGAACGGTCCCTACCTGTGGGAGAACGGAGCAGGCTTCCCTGGAGGTCCACCGCTTAACCCGGTCCATCTCTTCCACACTTTGACTTATTTCCACGCTGCTGACAGTGGGACTTACATTCATTGTGCCGACAGTGGCATGGAAAACCGTCCATAACCGTGTCACACGGGGAATAGGGAAGAGCTAAGGCGGCTGGAGTTCCTCCAACATTTGCGGTTAGATTATCATATTTTTTTTATTGACAAAAATATAGGCTGCTCCGGCTGATTTTTTTATGTGCACGTGCCCCTAAATATTTTTTACAGTTCGCACACACCTATTTTTAGTCGCAAATGCAAGTGAAACGCTCACACTGGCGAGCCCTGTCTTAGGGAGTAAAGAGATGAGGTTTGTTGCTCAGCTTACAATGTTTCTTTAAGACTGGTCACGATTGACGGCTAGCAGACAGCTAAAACAACTGTTGGAAAAATGGATTATCACATAAAACATTTGGCAACGGATTTATTATCATGGATTCATTTTACAAAGTCTCCAAAAAGACTCCACAGTTCAAGGCGGGATAATAAAGCTTCTAAAAGGAATAGGATTGCAACAGAGCCCTGCTAGCACTGGCCCGTCCTGTCTTGTAATACCACTTCTACCCTGAGAGGCGATAGTGAGTCACCAAAGCATCAAGTCTGCTCTCAGTCTAGCAGAGCTACAGTCCTGGTACAGTAAATATTCCGCAGAATAGAAGTGGAATAGGAACAGAATTGCAACAGAGCCCTTGCAGGTGCTGTACAACGGCTAACATAAGTCTCTGGGCAAAACATGGCAAGTCTCCAGCATGCAGGATTACAGAGATATTCAACGTTTGTAACGTACATTGCCCACTCTAGTCAGTTGTTTCCATCAGTCCTGTTCAGCACGTGATGGTGAGACAGACACACACAGATCAGCTATACAGTAGGTAGTTTATTGTCAGAAAAGGTTATATTAGACATCATATTTATTTTTCACTTGTCTGATTGGACAACTGCATGAGCCACTCCACTTGTGTGAACACAGGTTTATGTCGAGACATGCAGGCCGATGCCTCACGGGTAGATTATAAGATAGCAGTTATTATTTTGGCAGGCTCTCAGAGTTTCAGCAGTTTGGTTGAATTGGGGTAATCTTGCCCTGCTGCTAGTTGCTTTTATTTTTATGTATAACTCATGACTGTGAACATAGATTATGGATCAAGTAGTAGACTAGTAAAGTGCTTCCCCTATGACTTTGGAGCACAAGGTATTACACATTGCACCTTTAACGCTCCATACCATTTGGACTTACTGATTTGAAATGGAATTGTAATACCTAAAAATCTGTGCACTGTTTTACTGTATTATAAAGTGTATAAAATTGTTTTTTTTATGGTTGGGAGTAATTGAGGAATACAGAGAATAAAAAAGGGCAGAAGAAAGTCAATCTCCAATAAGTTCTAGTCAAAAGCAGTGATGCCCAATTAAGAAAAGGATTCCAGTATTAGAGACCAGACCTAAGCACTTGAGCACTGCGCTAAGCTGCTAACAAGCTAATGAACTTGTGAACCATGGGGCTTCAACTCCCCAAACAAGGCTGTGATTGAGCGGAACTGCCGGTGACGTACTTCACCATCACTTAGCCTAACAGACACTTGACTGAGTCCCTGGGGCCGACTCTGAGGAAGGGGGTCAGTGTTTACCAGTGTTTGCTCGTCACTCTGCACGACTCCTGCAGGTTCACCCCTCACTCTCAACTCCCAGAATGGCCCGCTAAGCCAAACAGCCGGGGCCTACACCTCTTGTTGATGTTTACTCTACGAGGACCCTGCCTCCCGTCCATGGCAACGCAGATACCATTTTGGAGATTGGGGGAAAATATTTTCCCAAGCAGGCTGACTCGGGGCAAAATAAACACCTCGGTTTAGGGGTGCACACAGCATCGAAAGAATCCCACCTCAGTCAAGGAAAATGGCCATGAGAGATGGAGGTAAAGATGTAAGAGAAGAAGAGGAAAAAATAACATAGAAATGTGGAATGATACAAAAGATAAAGAGTAAATACCAAGAGGAATTTCCCAGCATCTGTTGGAGACCTCAGTGAATAGGGTAACTTTCAGGTCAAAAGGCATTTTAAACGGGCTTAAATTTATTCAAAAATAGGCTTGAGCAGTATTATGGTATGCTAGGGTATTTGGAAAGCAAAAAAAACAAAACAGGCGCTCATCTTTCTATTAAAACTCATATGGAGAGGCTGTATTGAGGATATATTATATGCAGTGCACATCATGTGCCACTAGAGGTCAATCTGATGGAACAGGCAGCTGAGCTGACAAACATGGCAACTATGAGTGATGAGGATAACGTTACTGGACTGTGAAGAGTCGGCCTGCAATAGTTGAGAGTTGAGAGACTGTATATTTTACATCTGACCGGGTAAATTGTTTATATTGATCAAACCAGAGTTGGTGATGTTTGGAACAGTGGACTAACTAAATTAAGACCAAAACGGTTTTGGTGTGTTTTATTTTGTTTCTGTGTGTATTATGATGCATTGACAAGGCAATTAAGCTAATGTTAGCATTGCACACAGATACAGTCATATACCATATACCAAGGTGAAATTTCAGGAAGGTATGGAGGTCTATTCGAAACAACAATAATATGTAATATTTAAAAAAAAGCTAACAGACTAACAGCCAAATGCAGTTATATCGCTATCAATGTCGGTGAAGATTCTCAGTCATCCAGGTCATGGTAATCTTAAGTGCTATATCGTAGGCAACTGGACTTGCTTGCATTTCTTGAAGACGTTTCGCCTCTCATCCAAGAAGCTTCTTCAGTTCTAAATGACTGGTACGGAGTTGCAGGCTTTAAACCCTGTGTGGGTGGGAACCCTTGCAGAGTCGTAGGGGTCACGTGAGCTCTTAGTTTCAGAGTCGTGAAGGTCACAATGTGGGTCGTTGACCCACCTGGCCACCAAGAAGCTTCTTGGATGGGAAGCGAAACGTCTTCAAGAAGCGCAAGCAAGTCCAGTTGTTTATGATATAGCACTTATGATCGCTATAAATATATTTAAAAGAATCATTAGAGAAAATAGACTTAGTTGCTTCCAGATAATTAGATGAGAAGACTGATTCTGCTCTCATGTCTGCATTAAGTATTAAGTAAGAGAAAGTAGCAACCTCTGAGGCAGAAGCAGAAGTGCCAAAAACTGTAGTTCCTCGAATGGCCACTTAAGGCTGGCTCCAAAAATGAGTCAGTTCTCTTAGACACCATGTGAAAATGTCCAACTTCACAGAAGGAAAATAAACGTGTTCACAGCCTGGTACAAAAATTTTTTTTGGTCTTTATTGCTAATTTCCTCCTTTATGGTGACTGTATAGGGGTAAATTCTTATATAACTCACTCATTTACATTTTATTAATGCATAATTAGGGTCATAGCTGCTTTGAGTGATAAGCTGACTGTGAGGTGTCACCACTGTTTATGAGTCAGATCCATCCCTCGCTCTTTGCCAGCTCCAACAATCCAAGACAGTGACAGGCAAAATTCGAGGCCTCAGAATGGGAGTCAACAAACCAATAGATGAAGTCACAGTGGCTACGTCCATTATTATATACAGTTTATGAGCTAGCGGCAATCAGTTAAGCATAGTATTAAGGCCGAATGAAGGGGAAATAGTTTGCCTGGTTCACACTAAAGTTCAAAAATCCACCTACCAGTGCATCCGAAACTCACTAACTACTAACAACACAAATATTACTGTATTTTTTTTTGTTTAATCCATATAAACACAGCAATGCAAACCATTGAGAGGGAGTAACGGTGTAACTAGCTTAGCTGTTTCCACCTACTTCCATTCTTCATGCTAAGCTAAGCTAAGCTAACTCTAGTTAGCTCTAATTTCATGCTTAAAGCAGAGACACAAGAGCATTATTGTTTGTCTCATCTAACTCTGAGAAAGAAATTGAAAATTTCCAGAAATGTTTTGCAAACCTTTCCTTTGATTTGGTTATTAATTGTTGTATTCTTCCATCACATTTTCACATGGTTAAAAATGACTTCTGTATAAGATGGCTGCTTAAGCTCAAAGTGAAAGACCCTGATGGCAATTTCCCAGTCTAGTTAGCGCAGGAAGCTTTTCTTATTTTTTTCAATCGGAAAAACAAAGTAGGAAATAAGTTCAGTAAGTACTGTAGAATTCAAACCCAAGAGTGAATGATAAAGGCTGGGAACGGGTCATAAAGCAAACACCTCAGGGGTTGAGGTCGCAGGTTCACAGGCATTAATCACAGCTGTCCAGCTAATGGCGACAGCAGCACTCGAGGCCAGGTTTGATCAACAGAATCACATGTGACTGTTGTCCCGGGGAAGTTGTCTCCCTCAATAACGAGGGTTAAATGGGCTCCGCAGGATGAGCTGTCTCACACACACACACACTGATGCTTTCATTGAGGAGAGCCTTCGCTGTGTGAGCTGCTGTGCTAAATCTCTAAAGGATAATCTGATTTATTACAATTTTGGTTACATTTACAAAGTCTTGGGCATAATTTCTCTCGGTTATAAAAACATTGTACGTGCTTAAGTGATTGTTGAGCAACATGGGTAACACAAAGTCTCATAGGGCAACAAGCGGACTGTCATACAATCGGGTAGCAAACAAGCCAACATCATCCTGATGTTGAGGTAAAATCAAAAGTGAGCAGAATATTAACTGTGAATAAAACATATAGATCATGTAACTCTTTTTTAAGCTAAAACATATTCAGAGGACACTGCAGTCATTTTTTAGCCTTGATTAGAGATTACAGTCCCTCTTGTAGGCTGCATATGACTCTAAGCCTCCTACCAATAACATAAAGTAGATTGTATGGACCCTGAAAGACAAAACTCAGGGCAAAACTAGTTATCAAGGTAGTTGCTGCTGCTCATAAAATTCATTGCTGTGAGTGTACTGTACCTCTTATCTTGGCAGTGCTTGCTGTACAGTAAAAGGACAATGTTAAGAGATATTTTTGCAAGAAATTTTAACAAACTGTACAAATGACCAAGGCAGTCTTCTACAGATTATGTCTGTACACTATTAATTATTTTATTGGCAAATGTTTTTTTAGGGAAACATGACTGCAACATGACTGCCATTGTTTTAATATTCACTCTACTTTTAGCTTTGTTTTGGTCTCAACCAACACGTGGAAAAATTCAGACTTTTTTAGCTGCTAAATGCTCCACTGAGTTCACCCACAAGTCTCTCACTTTGGTGCTGAGCAGGTCGTGTACATTGGGTTTTTAGAGCTTATTCTCTGAAAACAGCCGCCTTCTGTCACCTGAAACAATGCAGTAAGAGCAGTGAGATTTAGCAACCACTGTAAAGGGGTGGGTCTGACGGCTAAACAATCAGTGAAAGCTGGAAAGCCCAAGTGGCCACCTCAGGGGCTGAAAACTAAAGCCAACGTGAGTCAGTCCCATATACCCCCATGTTAAAAAGCCTAACTTCACAGCAGAAGAAAATGTTTTCAGCCTGGTTCAGGCTTTGGTCAGTTTTGGTCTTTTTAGATACTGTCTCTAGCTGTTGCTATTTCATTTTATGAAAGTAAGGCTGATTGTAATGTTTTGGTTGCCTGACAATGGCCCATTCTTCAGTTTTTCCCAGTAAGTTCATTTTGGTTTTTTGGTTTTTTTAGTGCTTATAAGCCCATTTTATGCTAGAAAAATTAGCATTAGCATTATCACAGTTAATCATACCTGTAGGCCTAAGAGAATCGTCCTACCCAAGCTAGCAGCTAGCATTAGCGAAGGTCAGTGGTCACGTCCAGAGATGGTCACTTCTGACTCTAAAAACCTAAGACGGTGACAGCTAAAACAACAAACTCAAGTCTTCAAAACTGAAGTCCAAACCAGTGGGTTATATCATGGTAGCTATGTCCATTACATCATAAATCACTATAACACTATCTTAATTGTAATAAACCAGAATTAATATTGAAGATGACTGTCATGTTATAGTTACAGTGACGGCAGCACAGCCTATTTAATCTAAAAAAGGCCAGTCAGCATTTCTAATAGGTCTAAATTGAGCATTCATTAATATATTTTACAACAAAGTAGCTACTCTGCAGTAAGCTATTTTTGATTATTTGGCACTTGAACTTTGCAACATTAGTAGAGAAAGCAAACAAATCTCTTGACTCACAATGAAATTCTCTATTTTCCCTCCGAGATGCTATATTTTTTGAATTTGGGATCAATAGCTAGCCTCACTAAGGAGACTCAAGACTAGCCATTGCTGTTGAGACTCGGCAAATTTTAGGAACAAGCGCCAGGCCGTAGATGTATGGCGCACAGAGTTGACGAGATGTTAAAAAAACGTTGTTGTTCTTTTTTTTATTTAAAAATATGGGCCGCACATTTATACAATATGAAAAAGTAATAGTCACTTCAGAGTTACAACAATGATGAATAACAATTAAATGTGAAAAAAACCCAACTGTTATTGATTTCCATAGAATTTTTTGTCATAGCCTGAGCTGCAGGTTGCCAGTCCCTGCCCTGGGTAATCAAGAGAGGAATATTTCATATCAGCTATGCAGTGTTAGGGACTCATGAACTACATATATTAAACTAGTAGTTTAACTACAGTTTGGTGTAGCTTGTTGTTTGTTCAGCTACATTCTACATTTTTGTGTAGTGTTTCGAGTAGTTACATTACTTCATTGTCATTTTGTGTGTGTGTGTGTGTGTGTGTTTGTGTATAGTTTGTTTTTATTTTTATCTTTGCTTGTCTATTGTTATTGAACCCCATTTGATCACAGTAAGTCAGTTATTGATTATTGATATGTACGTAACAATACTTCCACCTGGACTCTAGTTTCTGATGTCAGATGTCTGATTGTTGGACACTGTACACCAAACTAAAGTTCACATTACTTAGATTCTCAACTCTTTTTTATATTGTATCACTGTGAACAAGTGGTCATGTAACTTTTCTGTATTATATTTTGTTATTATTTTGAATCATTGTCTATTTGATCATTTTTTGCAAAATTGTTTAAACTACTTGTGAAATGGCAGAGAACACTGTGGTATCTACTCTTTTTTAGTCCTTTTTCCCTTTTCTTGGCTTTACCACCATGTCTGCATGTCGTCTGACCTTCCTCTCACTCTCTCGGCTCAGGTGTTACCCCAGTTGTCGAACCCTTTACAGCCCGTTGAAATTCTGCCTCTCTTTTTGACCCTGCAGGTCATTTCATCCATGCCATTTTCAGAAAAGGGGATTTGGTTAAATAATATTTTCAGTCTCCCTCCTTTTCCGTCTCTCCTCTTGAGTAGTTTGATCCCTTCAATCCAAGAACAATTGGCCGCCGTGACAAAAGCAGAAGGAGGGAAAATGAAAGAAAATAAATTGATGGTGGAAAGATAACATACTTTGCAGACATGGAGGTGGGGAGAAGATCAGCGAAGGTTTATAATGGCAGAAATAAATCATGCTGTGCTTGTTCGTGTCAGCGGGCTGTTTAAGTTCTAGTCTCTTTATATAAAGCTTGAAGAAAATTCTGCATTCGTCCCGACTCTGTTAGTGACGGGGAGGTGATTGAGGGTGAAAGGGTGGTGTTGGGTTGCAGGTACAACGCTGCAGCTCATTTAATGAAGACAAATAATGTTATCATACAAAAATAAGAAGCTCAAACTGTGCAGTAGGCTCTGACAAATGGCAGTGACTAATGTTCATAAAACAAAGGTGGTTGGTGTTGACAAGATGACTTAGACTGTAGGAGACTGCTTCCATTTTTTACATAATATGGTTCACTATGTTACAGATATTCCAACCTATTTCTCGTTTTAACTCCATCTCAGTTCCTTTCAAGGTCCATTGCTTGGAAATGTGAGGCTTTCTTTTTTTTTGTGGTCAGTGACACACAGTGACAAAAAAGAAATGTTGCTGCACAAAAAGTTTGCAATTTCATATTTATTTCCACTGAAAAGTCAACAAAGTAACAGTAGCTGATGGTAATTGGAAGCACTGGTCAGCAAATAACATTGCATTCAATTAAAGAGTGATAAAAGCAAATACTTTAGTAAAGACTGAAAGCTACTTTTAACAACTGAGCTATGCTAGCAGCTCTTTGAGGCTGTACTTTTAGCACAGCCTTGCTTTGAGCTAAATACTAACAACAGAATGCTAACATGCTAATAATGAAAATGCTAACGTGCTGAATGTTGTACAGGACATTGAGCATTTTAGCATTTGTTACCACCATTTGCATTTTGACATTGGCTACTATACTAAGCAACCCCTCTGCCACAAGCAGCATTGAATTTTTATTTATTTTTATTTATTTTTTTACATGAAACTGCTTCATTATGCGTTACTGTGTTTTTATCAACTTTAAATCACGGGATCCATTTGTTTTGCAGAGGGACAGACCTATGTGGATAAATAGGCTCCAGATAAAAACCTCCTAAACAATAAATGCTGAAGGAATTCTAACATCCCGTTTCCACTTATGTATTTGACTGGTGTCTGTAGATTCATAAATATATGGATGATGCTTCTAGTGTAGCAAGGAAAGAAACGCACTAAAGAGAATTGATCAGTGTCGTTGCAGCGTCTGGAGGAGAGGTAAAAAATACTCAGACATACACAATCCCATGTAGATGTACATTTAGTAAGGTGACACGCATGTGAGAACATCTGAACCCATCTGAAACGTATGCTTTGTGTATAATTAGCAGTATTGCAGATTGCAACCAGCGGAAACTTCTTGCCATTAGAATGCCTCCGGTGTTCATTGTTCAGAAGCTGAATAATCTGCAGAGGTCTCATCCTCTCCAAAACATATGGACCAGGTGATTTAACCTGGTAAAAACATAGAAAAAAGTAGTTTCACGTTACAAATCAGTGTTTCTCACACGGCATGTTGGAGATGGGCCACATGCCGAGCATTATGTGTGCTCACTTTTTGTCTCCGATAACTTAAGACATTCAGGAGGTTTTTACCGAGAGCCAAATTATCCGTAGTTTTTCTCATCTTTAAAACAAACTGAACCGCTGATTTAAACCTTTCTAGGGCCAGTGTTTGATTTGTCTCTTCTGGGCTACTGTAGAAAAATGCCAATGTAGCATGATGGACTCCAGGGAAGAGGACCCGCTCTCTATGCGGATATAAACAGCTCATCATAAGGTGATGAAAACACAATGATTCTTTTTTCAATTGATACACTAAAGAGAAAACATCTATTATATTTAGTTTGCCAATATATCCCCTACATCCTACACACTGGACCTTTATTACTGTATACCTTGTAACTGCAGGGTGTCCACAGGTATCAGACTGTTAAATTCAACACTTTTTTAAGACCTGTTCAAGACACTTTTTCACCAAATTTAGGACAGATTTTTGGACAAATCATGTTTTACTTATTTAAACATCACAGGTAAATAATGCAGACAAGTAGTATATATGTGGTCTTGTTCAACAGTAGGTGTTATGTAGGAATATGGTTATTAGAGCAAGTTAAGTTACTCTGCATTTTGCCAACAGGACAGGACCTTTACATAGAACGGAAAGGAAAGAAATAAAAAAATGGATAAATGAAATTTGATAAAATGTACGTATATCCTAGTTAAGTCCTCAAAATTGTTAATTTAAAACTATTTGATGACTTTTAAGGCTTTATTGTTGTAACATTGAGTTTAAGACATGCTAAGACTTTTTAAGGACCTGTAAACAGCTTGAACCAGCTGTGCTGATAGTTTGCGGTTTTATTTGCCAATACTATTCACCTCTATTGTTTTGGGTTAGAGGACAAAATCTCAGAGATTGATAACTCTAAACCTAGACAAATGAAACCCAAACTATCTGCATGGCAATATGCTTTTTTAGTTTTGTGCGTACAGCTGATGGAATGATGAATCATTGTCAGGCCACTGGTTGCTGCAACCCACTCACACACAAGTACACACTCACAGTGATTCTGAGTATGTCCCCTGCTGATGCCACAGACTTTACACTCGTATACCTTATACCGGTATCCCTCCTCCATAGAAATCACCATGAAACGGCAGGTCATTTTTTATTACTTTCTGCTAACAAGCCAAAAACTCAACCGTGTGGAAGTTAAAAAACAGCCCATGATTAATGATCGCTGTGACATGTCTGAGCGAACCAAATGGAGTGTGCATGTAAACGCTCCCCTGCCAAAGCCTTCACCCTCACACTTATTGTAATCATTACAAGGAGAGAAAAATTAGAGGGGGAACTGTAATGGGTTAATTACACCACAATCGGCGGGTGTAGAAATGCAGGCCTTTTTAATTATCTCCCTCCATCATTCGACACATTTCTATTATTTTCCTTCTCTTTTTCTGCTCTCTGCTTTGACTGAGGTTCAGTGCCGTGAAAGAAAATAGGGGGATAATTGGGTTCATCCATCTCTCTCTCTAAGCCGCCTACCACCTCTCGCTCCACCTCTCCAACTCCCCCTCCTACAACTTGTTTTAACTCCCTCTGTCTGTATGTAAATACTCCCTTAACTCTTGTTCTGTTCCAGCCTTCTCTCTAAACGTACCTCTCTCTGTTGTTTTAGTCAATTAAAAAAACAAAAAAACAATAGAAAATTCATAACCACCCAGTAGACCCTCTTACCGTTAGTAAACAGTATGATGTTTTTTGGTGGGCTGGCTTTCGGCTTAGCTGGAGGCGAAACAATTCTCCAACTACATTAGCTAATGCTAGCATTGTGTGAACTAATTGGACAAAGGTTTTAATGCAACAGACATATATTTATATGTAAAAGTCAAGCACACAAGCAGCTTTAAATTTTGCATTTCACAGGTGGTTTTTACCTTAAACATAGCCTCTAGCTGTGGTTTTATTCCTTTTTAAAAATGTCTATATCTCTGTTTTTAGTAAATTGTTTCATCTGTTGCTTCTTTTCTTGAGCGCCATCACTGTCTCCACTCACTTGCCTCTTCCATCTGTGTTTCATCCTCTACCGTTTGCCCCTCCTTCTTTTTCTTTCTTCCATCCCTCCCGCCATCCCCTCTTCTCCCAGGGACATTGTGGGATCATAAGATCTGTATAATGTGACGTGAGACGTGTGGCCCCGCGATGCCCCTGGAGATCGCTCACACTCCTCATGATGAAACAAACTCACACACGTACAGAGCACATGTCAAAAGGCTCCCGGAGATGATTTCTCAGGGCTTTGCAATCACACCAGTCTGACGTTGGCCGAAGCTTTTAATCTCTGCGCATTAATGAAGTGTCCCATCTAATTTCCCCATCCCCCTGGTGATTGGGAGGTGGAGGAAGGACAGAGAGCGGTCGGAGGGAAAATTACCAGCAGCACCTCCACTTTAACCGATAGGCATTTAGGAAAGTGGACAGGGGCTTCCCATTTACAGGTGTGTGTGTGAGATTTGTGTTTACAGTGTGTGTGTCTGTTAGTGAAAGAGAGACGTGGGGGAGAAACAGTTTGGGGGCGTCTGTCCAGGATTGCCATTAAAACTGTGAGGAGGGCTAAAATATGCAACTTAAGCACTGTGGTAGTGTTAGAGTGCTGAAATTGGCCTCCCAGGGACCTCCTGGTATTATCAAAACAAAAGCCAGAAAAAAGAAATATATATTATAAAAAATGTGGAAATGGACTAAAACTTTTGTACCTCTTCTGTTACAAAACTACTACAGATTTATTCACATTTAGCACATAACAACGATGTTTAATTAGTTGCTTCATTTATGATACAATTATTTTTTCTTAAATTACTACTGAATAAGAAAAGCAAAAATACTGGTCATAGATAGATTTAGTGCTTAACAGAGCGCTCATTCAAGGATCAACATCTCTGCTACTGTTACATGATGATGTTATTTGACGTTACACGACTTGACTGAAAATAGCTCAACACTGACTTTTGGTTTTACACATGACATGAAAGGCGGTCTCCTGGGTCCAAGTCCTGTGTTTGTTTGACTTTATCACCAACCCAGCCACATTACTACGACGACTTTGTTGCTCTATATAAAATGTAGCCTGACTTTCTCCAGCCCTCCCATCGTATGACGGACAACAGCTTGGTCACATGATCACAGCCCTCAGGCTTATGATAACAATTAAGTTGGTTCAGTCAGGACCACTGTCGTCATAGATTTAACCAATTTTTTTCAACAAATGGAAATACAGTTATGCTTGGTGCTGATGGCCTCACTCTTAAGGTGCTCAAGATTAGGCCCAAAGCAAGACATTAAATGCCATTCTGACCTTTGAGCCATGTGAGCACTCTGAATTAGAAATGTGGAGGCAAAGCTTTGCCAGCGACAGCAGCAGCAGTGTGTGGCAGCATTGGTGTAGCAGGGATCCGTGAGTAGGAAGCCATATTCAAATGGACCACCTTGTTGTGAGAATGGGCTGTGATTGGTGTGGGATTGATTCGAAGCGTTGGTTCAATCAGCTGGCTGTCAGCAGCTGGAGCATATAACTTCCAACACGATGCTTCCCTGATATTCAAGTTATAGCTACATTGTGCTACTTTCCGTAACGGAGAACAGTGAATGAGAGCAGCTTGGACATAATGGTCTGCATATTTATCTGTTTTAAGTGTAGTTGCATTTACTGAAATGTATGGTATTTGTGCTATAGCATCTGGTTGTAATCAAACTCCGAATCTGGTTCATGTAATACAGCGTAACTCTTACGGGATTATTTGAATCATCTGTGCTTACCTGTTTGTGTAAGTACAACATTATCTGTATGTAGCTAGAGAGGGATGTGTCTGCATCTCCACCCAGGAACCTAATTGACACTGATTTGAGTGGTGCACAGTGCGAGTGTGCAGAGACAATGATTGCCAACAAGTAAAAATGCTGTAAGTAAACGAAACAGATCATTCAAAAACAGTCAGTAGCCAGTATGGCAGGTGCCCATTATTGATTTATCCTCCGAAAACAATTTTTACTGGCATGGAACACTTGGCAGGTGGGGGTCTGCTTATGAGTATCATCTTTTTATATATCAAGTGTGTGGGTGTGGGGTTAGAGAACCAGCCTCTGCCTGCGCTGAGTAGCAGAAACCCACTCTTGTGCCCAGTTCAGCAGAAGAAACACAATGAAAACATTCAGCTGTGCTCCTCAAGATTGTTTTTGGCCACAGAAGCCCTGTAGGAGGAAACACAAGCCCACCTCTATACTACTTTGTGTCTGCTGAAATGTATGGATTCTTTTTTTCCTGTCTGCGGCTGAAGTTGTGTAGCGTGCCAAATGTTACTTAATTAAAACTCTCATTTATAGGACGCAATTGCAACAATTTTGTGCACGCATATTGTGACGAGGAAATGTAACTAATTGCTTAACTTTTATTATTGATACAGTATTTAATGTTTTAAGAGGGTTTTGGCAGAGCGGTGTTGCCGATGGTGACGTCGGTGGAAAATGAACCTGGGCTCGATGTTTTTCAGTCTGCGAGGCCTTGTCCTGGGCAGCGCTGTGGTCAGACCTCAGTCCATACGAAGTGATGATTAGTTTGTCTTATTTGACCGCTGACCAGAGGAATCCTCGGGAGTTCCAGTAAGTGGGGCTTTAGACACTGAGGAGAAGATTAGTGTTTAATTTCACTGTGAACCACCTTTCTGTCTGTCCAAATTTACTCTTTCCTTCTCTCCCTCTCTCTACCTGTCTTGCAGTCAGGAATATTTCAAGCCCTGGAATCCAACAAGCATCTCGGCACTTGTATTTTTATGCTATTAATGTACTTTTTTCTTGCATTTTTACAACAAGTGATCTGTATCTGAATATGCCCAAGGGACCAAGAACCCTTTGAGGAACTCCAGAACTTGACCTGTGTCTCAGCCAGAGGAAGCAGGGACTAAATTTAGACCACTCCATGTACAATAGTTTCAGGTGCCAAACTAACTTTGGCGGTAGAACCACCCAATCAAGTCCTTCAACCCATATAACCACATAAGTCGTCTGTTCCTACCCTCTTATACAAAAGGATCCTATATTGGTGCCCCTACCAGTTAGGGTAAGCTTCTGAAATGAATCATGGTTGGGTATTATCACATTAGGTAAGTTATGTTAAATCCGAAATCAGTGTCTAATATGTGCATAATCTACATGGTTCTTGGAATGCTATGGAAAAACAAAGAAATGCGCAAAGGTGATGTTTAGCTCTTGGTTTAGTTCCTGACTTTCATGTGGTTCCTACTTGTAACTATTTGATCAAATAAGGCTATATGTTATCTGGATGACGATATCTGATTATGGGCCTTTGGTATTAATAAGCATTCTCATGATCTTAAAAGAGCTGTATGTAAGAAATCTAGAGCAAATAGTCGTAAAATCATCCTAATATGTCACAGAGACTAAGGAATAATGTTCTTATAACATACTGATCTCACCAACAACAATAGTACAGCCAGAATATTCGCATTTAAAAAAAAAAATTACAGTCCGCAAATCATGTTTATGTTTTGAATTTGTGCTTTGGCCTGTTGCACCACCCACCGCCGTCTAGCAGTCACACAGTCAGTAGAGTCTCAGCATCAGTTACAGTTACGACTGAGCTACAATAGCTGACGGTGCGACGAAACCCAAACAACCTCGTTATGATTCCCAAAAACGGCAAGACAAAACTCGAGGAAAAGCGAGGGTCTATATAGGAGATGCTTTTGAACGGTGGAGACGGTTGAAAGCGGAGAAGAATTTGAAATCGGATGTCAAAGTGGCTACCCTTCTCCTCGACAGGTAATCTTTAGCCAAAGGTGGCTAACTAGCATCATGGCTAGACGGGTATGGGCATTTCAAATACTTTCAACTGTTATTGATTTTTATCATACATTGTAGCCCATGTGCAGGTGGGTCATCGACCCGACTGATTTTTTTGAGAAACAAACATTAGCAGCATGGCAAGCAGTTGGTTCCTCCTCAGCTGTATCCCGGCAGCAGCGTTAGCAGTGACCCGGTACATAGCATTAGCAGCCGGCTCCTCCTCAGCTGTATCCCGGCAGCAGCGTTAGCAGCAGAGAAGCCGGACTTGCTCGAACGGTCCGCTGGAAAACCGAAGATCAAGGACGCGGCGACACGGCCCTGCCACGGCAGCCGCCTGTGGGCAAACAAATCAGACTTCAACGTGCCGCTGTCCAGCAACCTCAAATCTGTAGGGGAGGGGGGGCAGACACGACTCGCGGCAGTATTTTGAATTTGAGTGCAGTAACCGTTTTGGCCACATTCTTACATACAGCGCCTTTAATTGTTCCTGCACTGTTAACAGAATATGGGGGTCCCAGGTCAAAGGAAGCAATGCTGTTATAGCACTTCGTACTTTTCCGTTGCTGAGGAAGTCGTAGCTTTTGGTTGAGCTGACTTTAGATCACAAGAGATTGTTTCCTTGTTAACAAACTGGTATATTGTACAAGTTGCGACCAAGATTCAATCACAGTGTGATCCAGACCACCTCTGAATGTGGATTTGATGGCAGTCTGTTGGTATTGTGTTTTACCCGTATTTTCACATTGCATTAGTTTACATTGTTCCAGATATCCAGATACATATTGCACAGTAATATCGAGTGTAAATGAGCTCTTAGTTGCAGTGATTCACCACATTCTCATCCCAAGTCGTCACATGTTACAAACTGACGCCACCTGGCAGCTTATCATACCGCCAGACGAAAGGTGGCTTTTGGCATCAGATGCTGAGATCACTGACAAAGCAGCAGTTTTTGCTGACTTTGGAATGAGAACAGGCTAAGTGATTTGAGTCACACATTTTGCGTTATTGCTGAATTAATGTGGCACTTTTGCTCAGTCCTGTAATTTGTGTAACTAGCACTAATTCAACTCAACCAGAAATGCCTGAAGGGTGCATAGTACATTACTATAACCACAGCATTATCAATGTGTGAAAATGGCACTAACAGAGTTAACAATAGTGAGCAATGCTAAGGGAGTTTTAAGGTTCATAATTGAGCCATATACTCACCAAGGGACATGGTGGGAAACCAGGAGAGTGGGTCCAGCAACACTGTTGGGTTGTGATGGCAGAATGAGCGGTGCTGCCTGCTAACGTTAGCACCCACCAGACCTGGGCAATGCACAGCGCAGTGAAGTGAAGAGCAGAAAAATTTACTGACAAAACGACATGCATAGCCTTCAAAAATATTCTCTGGGGTGAACAGATTAAGGGTTGACCATTGACATTCTTGATCAGACTGTACCAAACGTGCTGCATGGAGGCAGAGGGGTCCAGCTACACCAGAGACATCCCCCTCCCCCCGGACTGATCCAGCCTGGAGCCTCATTACCTGTACCTGTCTGTCTGCCTGTAGGTACAGTCCATCTGACTGTCTGACAGCTTCGCCTCCACCGCCGACTGCTATTCAGAATTAATGAGAGCCAATGAAAGCAGCCCTCCACCTCCCCCCCCCCCTTCCCCTCCTGTTCTCCCCCTGCCCAGCCAAAGCAAAGGCCGACCGTAGGCCTCATTATTAAAAGCAATGGCCAGGACTCAGGCCCTGTCTGTACAAACACGCAGCGACGGAGCTGGGAGGGAAAGGGAAACCGGCTCGCGGGGGGATGAGGTTTCAATAAACGTCAGCCAGCGTCGGCTCTGTTTGGACTGCAAATTATTGCTGGCTGATGCTCTATTATTTTACAACCAAAGATCGCTGTCGAGAGAAAGGTAGAAGGGGAGGAAAAAGAAAGAGAGAGTTGCGAGGGAGGGAGGGAGAAAAAGAAACTCTGGAAGGGCGCCTAAGGGGAAAAAAGGGTTAGTGAATACTATAATAATCTTTAAAAATATTACTGGAGCGGCCACAGCTTAAGCTAAGAATAGGCTGGAGAAAACGAAGTCCTTGGATGATTCCAGCGCAGATAGGAGAAGTAGAGAGAGGAAGGGAGAAGAAAAAGCAAGTGAGGGAGGAGGAGAGGAGAGAACGGGACAGCCATGTGAGAGGGCTATAAAATCAACACCTTCAGTAAACATAACTTACAGCTGCCTCATTACTTCTGTGGGGGAAAAGCACATTTTTGGAGAAATTTCCTTAAAATCCAAATAAGCAATGGTCCATCAGCCATGTGCTCAAACAAATGAGGAAAATACAATGAAGGTCATCAACAGAATTCATCATCATCCATCAGTCCTGCTCCATCTATCAGGTGCTGCGGCAAATGTGGAACAAAGTGACCCTTAATGCAACTCAAGCTGCAGTTGCTGCGGATGATGCAATGGGAGTAATAACACATAAATATATTTACGTGATAACTTTTTATCAGAAGCTGTTGCGTAGGAAATACAGTCACACTGGACTCCTCAGTGGTAAAGCAGTGTGTCATTGTCAATCATTCTGAGGAATAAATATTTTGTTAAGTCTAAAGCGATGCTGTTGAATTGCTGAGTATGGACATTCTAATGCAATTTAAAGTTTCCTACATATTTTCATGTCATGTTAAATGAGACAGAGTTGATATGCAGGTGCTCACTGACATCTCTCTTTGCTATTCTTACTGTTATCTGTAATAACATTTGTACTGTACCGCAGTGCACGCAGCTTTTGAAATTGAAAGAAGTCCAAGATATCTAAAAGCTCTAAAGATTTAGACATTGTTTAGTCAAGCTGGTGGCATGACTTTATGGATGGCAAATCCTTCAGACCATCAGTGTACCACTTTGGCTCAGACTGAAATATCTCAGCAACATTTATAGGATTGATTGACTTGAAATTTTGTACCGAAACTCATGGTTCCCAGATGATGACGCCGGCAGACTGTGGTGATCTGCTGGCTTTTCAGTTAGCATGATTGTAAGGTCAAGGTTTAAATTTGGCTAATGACATTCCCATCAGCCTCAGCTTTGTTTTGTGTAACGTGCTAATTACCAAATATTAGCATGCCATCACGCTAAACTAAGTTGCAGACATGGTAAACATTACACTGAACCATGCAAGATTTTCATTGTAAACATGTTAGCATGTTGATGATAGCATTTAGCTGGAAGCAACACTGCCAATTTTACATTGTGGCCAAAAATGTAATTACACCCTCCAGGTCTGTCATGTGATGCCATTGGGCTTAAAAAGACTTTTTTCCCCATAGACTTACAATGTGAAAGACATATCTATAATTCAGTGGATACATTTTTTTGAGCATCACACCCCCCACGAAATGACTCCTTTTACTATTGGGATTTAATGCATTTGGTTCGATAACATATCGAAAGACTAGAAGAGCCGCCGCATGACTAAATCATTTAATCCCCATTCAAATTAGACCCGAAATACTACTATGAATGGAACCGCGTGCTCGTCAGCGTGACCGCAGCCGCCCACAGATGTTCAAAGCGGAAAGTATGTCAGAGCCTTTAGTCCTCAAAAATTTTAACTTTATTATTGTCATACTGTGCAAAGATCTTTTTTACTTATGTGTGAAGAATCTCTAAATGGGTTGTGTTATGGATTAAATTTATAGTAATGCACAAATGTGATACAACAGTCCAAAGAACAGCACCTACTCCCAACTGTTAACAGATAAGTAGCACTTGAGCCCACAGAGAGACTGTGTCTAAACTGTCACAACTGAGCAGCTGTGATAAACTCCTTACATTTCTTTAGACACATAGTTGCAACACACTTGTGGCGCTTTTTCAGGGTGCTGTGGTCAATATTATTCAAGAGCTGCTGACATTTAACAGGCATCTATTCTGGTTAACGTGTTTCTGTCTGGATGTTCACAAATTAATTTGATCATTGCTTTACAGAGCGGCGTGTTAAAGACTGGGAAAGCTGTCACTCCGCTGTATTCAAGTCTGAGTGTGTGTGTGTGTGTGTGTGTGTGTGTGTGTGTGTGTGTGTTTGTGGTTGTAAAGGTTTTAATGCATTGGTGGATGTGTGTCTTATGTCCCCACTTTCCTCACACCAGCCTCCCCCTAAAATAGGTTTAAAAAGTCATCTGGCTGACAGGGGAAAGTAGTTTTCTTACCTCAATAAAATTATCTTGGATTTTAGTGTTTGCCTAACACTCTTGTACCCGTTTAATATTCGAGCACGCTCCTCCACTCTGGGTTAGAGGGAGAAAAAAAAAAAAAAAAAAGGTGTAACTTATAATGGGCTTGGCCTCGCTGGCAATTCCTGCAGCTGAATTAAAATGCAACATTATATGTGCTTGGCCAAGGTTAGTCCGTGTTAGCCGGGGCGCTGTTACGGGCACTTTTCGAGCCTCTCAATTGAGGTAATAAATTGAGTCTGATGGCTAATTTTAGGTGAAACTCAATACCTCTGGCTAAACTATGAGCCAGAGGGGACCATTTAATCAAAATATGTCTGGCACTGCCGCCAATATAGAAACAAGCACAGAAAATACAAAAAAAAAAGATTTTAGAGTAAATATATATTTTACAGAAATTTGTTTAAAGGGATACTGTACCTTCTGTCAGTCAAGTGAAAAGACTTAACAAACTGTGGGAGGTAGCAATCTGTGATTTAAAATCTCTAAACATCCACTGGGCTGATTAAAATAGTGAAAACAGCAGTTAAAATGGCAGTTAAATAAGGCAAATTTGGCTGGTGGACAGTATGTCTATATGTGTGAATGTATATCTGTTCATTAGGACAGCCATACTTTGAGTAAATCAAATGAAAAACATTCACTGTGGAGAAGGTTTGAAGCTAACCCTCTGCTCGTGCAGTCACAGCATCTTAGAAAGTGACATTTGATTAAATTAATGCCACAAGATGAATTCAGAAGATGCATATAGAGAAATAAACAATCCGATAGCCAGAATAAATGTTGGCTTCGTACATTTCTGCACACCACAGATATATAGGAAAAGATCAAGTTTTGGCATAAAACACCCAACCCGTTCTCATTCTCAGGTCATCAGATGTTGACACTTTGTCCTTTGTCTCATAGTGACGCACAGGGCACACGGTCTCCTAGGTGAAAGATGTTGTAGCGTGAGTAACGTGGTATGGTTGCGCTTAGGTTTAGGCAACAAAACTATTTGGTTAGGTTTAGAAAAACATCATGTTTTTAATCAAAATACGTACTTTTGATACAGTGTTACAGTTAATTCAAGCACAGCGTTAGTTCAGGCAGGACATGATGTCAATCTCAGCTCACATCACAGCTACATCAGCTGATCTCAAACAGCCTAATCAAGTAGTGGAGCAGCTGCCTGATGGAAGTGAATCAGCTGCTGGATCACATGATTCCTTTCTATGCAACCAATTGGCGAATCTCATTCAGGGCACGCTATTTAAACTACTCTGGCCTACAGTTGCTGCTTCTTTTGCTTTGCAATCTGCCTCCACCCCAGCTTCTCCTTTTCATGCTGTGCCTGACTCTGTTTTTTCATTGATGCTGCTCTGTTTGTTCCCAGTGGGGGTCTTTCTGCTGCTCTCCTTACCTTAGGCTTTCCATGTAGGCACATGGAAGAAAAGATGATGTTTTGGGATAAAGTAAGTAGATTTGAAATGTAACTTAACATAATGTTACATTACGTTACCTTACAGTTAACGTAGTTAAGTTATGTTACGTAAATATTTAATGTGAGTAAAGTTATTGCATGATGATAGTACATAAATCGTTCAGAGTCATTTTAAAACAGCACTGATTTTGGTGTCACATGGACATGAACTGTGGTCATGCTGCAATTTCTTGCCAAAAAACACCCAGTTTTGTTGTTTGTTGGTCTTGAACAGTGGTCTGCAGCTTGGTGTCCCTCTCGCCTAGATCTCACATCATTCACTGTCCCCTCCACACTTTAGAAACACTGATATGATACCTATGAAAGGTACAAATGTATCTGTGTTTTGCAGAAACGTACAATGCCAACATTTAACTCAGGCAACTGGGCTGAAATAAAAACACCTGATTCTTACAGTGGAATAAAAAATGTGCTTTCAAGTTCCCCTACACTCACTAAATCATTCTGTGAGAGTATCTCTCAATTAGCAGGGGAGAGAAAAGATCTCCCAGAGAGGCGTCCAGTTCGCAGCCTTCGCGGCCTGCCAAGAGCCACATCTCTGGCCTGCAATCAGTGACACTCACAATAAACGAGCTGATATTTAATCATTAGGCGAGGAATGCACAGCGGACGTCTCTAATCTGCTCCCGCGGCTGCTGAAAAGTTGCACGGCACGCAGAGTGGAAGCCGTGAACTCCCCGTGTCAGCTTCAACCGCCTGCCTGCAGGGTTTCGGTGGCAGACCCGAGAGGGGTAACGTTGCATAGCAGGAGGCCTCGGCATGCCATTGCAATTAATGTATTGTCTTACTTAATAAGATGGAAATGTTGGAATGATTAGTGAAGACTGTGGTGTGCACTCTGGGGTCGGTGGGAGGATTAGTTACCAAAGTGCTGAGGCGCTCACTTACACCTACTGCTGAGTTGGACTGAAAGAGAAAAAGACTGTATTCTACTGTATATACAGTATTATTGTTGGAAGTTTGAATGTCTTTGGTATAGATGTTAAGTTTACTGGAACTGTGTCTTGTTTTTGGCTCAATTACTATATCGAATTAATCCTGAAAATGTTTGGCTCAAAAACTCTCATGCATTCTTCAGTCGCATGAACATTTGGCAGATCGATCATTAAAGGATAATTCTGGAGTTATTCTAGGTTTTTCTCATTGAAGACCAAAACCAACAACAAATTTATTCTACAAGTATTGTTTGTGTTGCCAGAGCCTGATATATCTTATCACTCTGCACCATAGAGCTTAGTTGTCGTCCTGACCAGGACACAGTATATAGGCTACAGTTCGGCACACCACTGAATATATTAGCAGATATCAGAATATACTGTTTGCATGGTGTTGTCAAACATGCATTTCTGGGCTCCAAACCTATAAGAGAAAACTAATTGGACATTAGAGCTCTATAGCAGTTAATTTTAAGCATTACATTTTTTTCACTAGTCATTGACCATATGAGGAATTACACTCAAGTCTGCCCAATTACAGCTGGGTAAGTGGGTAATAAATCGTGCGTCTGCAGTGCTGAGATATAGAGCAGTAAAGATTTGACATATCAGCTGGCAAAGCTGTTAAAATCTTTAACCCTAATTACACAAGGCAAGCATAAATTAACATTCAAAGCTTGTTAATATGTCGTATAGTTGGTTTTATTTTCAAATAAGTAACAGAGGAGAGTAACAGAGTGTGGGTGCATGGATCATGTGGGCTGCTTCCTTACTAAACATGCATGAGCACTGCAGAGAGTGCCACTATAGAGTTAGTGGCTGAAACCACAGCATCCATATCATTGTGTCACACTACATGGAAATATATTATGACAGTAATTATATTTTGCATGCCTTCATGGAATAATGAAATTATTACCAAGTTATTTTGGGTAAATACTACTGCAGCAAAGCAAACAACAAGAGGCCGCGTGATTTTTAGAGAAAATATTTCTCTGGTGAAGAAATTAGCCACCATCGAGTGTTCATAATTTGTTTTTTATTTTCTCCCTAAACATTTATAATTGCATCCAGAGGTGTGTGTGTGTGTGTGTGTGTGTGTGTGTGTGTGTGTTGGAGCAGCTGCCCTTGTATCACATGGCTATTGTTGCAAGAGTGGGGTTAAGTGCTTCGTCACTCGTGCCCACATCAGTTAACAGGAGTGCCACACACATTGAGCAACTTTTTTCGGTTTTGCCCTGACATAAAACTGAGTCGTCTACATGCATTCAACCTGCATTTCTTTTTTTCCTTCTTTAGTTACTATCTGTACTCTGCCTGCACACTTATAGGAATAATTTAATATTTGGGGAAATATACCTATTTGCTTTCTTGCTGAGAGTTTTGATACCACTCCCATGTTTATACGTTAAGCATGAAGCTACCGCTAGCTGCCTGTTAGCTCAGCTTAGCATTAAGAATTGAAACAAGGGGGAAACAACTAGCCTGGCTCTGTCTGAGGGTACAAAATTTGTCCACTAGCATCTCTAAAGATCACTAAAAGCCAGTTTCCACCAAAGACTTTCAGTATGGTACCTTTGAACCCAAAAGTAACCCTTCAGACATGGTACCTAGACCCTAGTATTTCCACTGCAAACAGTACTCTTAAATGTGGGCGGGATTGTTGTCACACACTGCTCCATCCAGCACTCATTGTATTTCCTCATATATGGAACGTCTGCATCACATTTATTAATAATATTAAAGCAGCTGTGCGGAACTTTTTACCATTAATAAAACTGTCCCTAGTTCGTATCACCCCCCCTTGAAGATCTGCATATTTATTTGAACCCAACAGCGACAAAAAAGCCTTTCTCTATATGGCTATTTAGCGTAGCCTAGCTCGGGTCGGACACACAGCGGAAGTCAGCAAACCAGAATACGGCACCCGAGGTGGAAGTGATTCTGCTCACCCGCAGCAGCCTGCAGCGATTAAACCACAGAAGAAGGAGCCGTGTTTACAGTGTTCTTCGAGTAAGCAGTACGCAACGGGCATTGCTGAACAAATAACACCTATCAGTTTTGCTGTGTTAGGATTATGTTATGTCTTCACTGTGTATCTTCACATTAAAGAATACTCTGATGATTTGGGAGTTATGCCCTTTCTCTATCATTTTCATATTGAGACAACATGATCAATATCTTTTTTGTGTCTGTACGTCCAGTGGCTGGGTCTCAGGCTTTAGCATTGCGCTGATAGAGGGTCAGTACGTCCTGCGCTGTGATCCGCGGAGGGATACACCGGTGAGCAGGCACAGACGTAGCTTGTAAACAAAACTCAGCTGTTTATTTAGCCTAGCGATATCTCCGGATTTTAGCAGCTGCAATGGACGACTGTGAACGCGATTTTGAAGAGTTTCTTGTAGCGGACACAGATCCAGAGCCATACCTGTTTGAGCCGGAGAATAATGATGAGGAACTCCAGGTGTTAGATGCTGAGCGGGCGAGAAGAGAGGCTGAATCCTCTGCTCCCACTTTGCTGCACAGAATGGGATTCGGTGCTGCCATCGTTGGGGAGATATATCATCAGGAGGAAAACCTGACATGTTTTTGGCTTTCTTTTAAAAATATTTAGCAAACTAGCTTCCCCGATATCTAAAGGTAGTGTGTTCCATAGCTTTGGGGCGTAATTGAGAAAGGCTGCATCCCCTATCTTGTTTTGACTGTTGCTGGGAACCTGCAATAAACTGGTGGACAGTAAAGAACAGTTCCATTGGTACCATCCACAACTTTTCACAGTGGAAACAGAAAAAATGCTGACAGAACTTAACTGTACCATACTGCTCGGTGGAAACAGGGCTTAATTAGCACATTATATAGTGTTTAATCTGAACAAGAAGCAAATGTTAAACTGACACTGACTCTTAGCAATAAAGCGAACAAGCTAATGTAATATCATACTATTCCATCAGTCATCTGTAACTGCTTATCCTTAGTGGGCTAAACATGGTCCCAGACAATTTTTCTTGTTTTTATATATTTATGAAACTTTTTGCGACTCATTGTGAAGCCCTTTGTGCACAGGATTTCAAAAGTGCTACGATGTAACTCACCTACCTTGACTACATTATACTGGTCTTTACTATGACACTTACAGAAGCATGGTGTTGCAGTTGTTTGCATTGTCGCCTCACAGCAAGAGGGTTCCTGGTTCAGAAACCCACTGAGGGAGCCCTTTTGTGTGGAGTTTGCATGTTCTCCCCGTGTCAGCATGCATTTCCCCCGGGTGCTCCGGCTTCCTCTCACAGTCCAAAGACATGCAGGTTAATTGGTGACTCTAGAATTGCCCGTAGTTGGGAATATGAGTGTGAATGGTTGTCTGTCTGTATGTGTCAGTCCTGTGATAGTCAGGTATACCATGCCCCTCACCCGGTGTCGCATGTCGCTTACTGTTTGTAAACAATATCGCCAGGGAAAGTTAATAAAGTAAAAGTCAACCCCAGCTTTGTCAACTTGGAATTTTACTTTGGTATTTTTTCTTCTTTTTTTGGTGCTGCTTATAGTCTGACACCTGGTCTTAGAGAGCCACAACCTCACCCACACACTGTATCCAGTAAGCAAATTTTCGTTTCCGAGGATAGCGAATGGCCTGCCCTACTCTCCTTATGATTGGCAAGTACTCGTTGTCTTCATTGATTTGATTAGTTCGGCAAGAGGAAGTAGATTGGTTAGGGTTGGGGTAAAAATGTGCAGGTAAGCCAATCAAATGCAGAGTAAGGTGGGTCTTTCCTTCTCTATACAAGGAATCACAAATTTGCATCCTGAAATGTCCTAAACACGACAAGAAGAAAATACAGAAAGGCAAACAGCAGAGTCTCTGCAGATAAATACAGTGCTCTTCTAGTGATGATTGAGAGGAATTTTTTTTTACGAGTCCATACATTGTTTTTTCGGAAAATCAAGCATAATACAGCCTTAACTGTCGGAACAAAAGCTAATCCTCCCAAAGGATTCCTCTTGAGCATAAACCAAAAACACTGGACTTCCACAATAGCTGCATCTAAAAAGGAAAAAAACAAGTGCATCTCTCTTGAAACAATTTGACAGCGAGCCTCCAGCTGTCTTGTATATTTATATGTCAAGTTGATGTGCTGATCTTTATGGAAAACATGAAGAGATTATTGGAGAGAGGCGAATCAAAGTGACACTAGTGACACACACTCAAGCCAACCAATATACACTACAGGAACCACAAGCTGGAGTCCCTCAGGCTGTGGTGAGTTTATGGCTTCTTGTGACGTATAAAAGCCGGCGGCTCTTTAGTGTTTCTTTGCTCCTGATTGACTTTTAATTGATTTCTCATAGAAGTGCGGTTCATTCTTGTCATTGAGATGGAGTCTTTTGGGTTTCTAATTTGCAGATCTCTTGATTTATCCCCCGAGTCTGTGATTATTACAATTATGTGGCTTTTGTAATTGGTGGATATCGAGTTGATGTTTTTTTGGGGGAAAACATTACTTTGAAACAGTGAATGTTGCCAGGGACAATGAGGCTGTCCCGGGTGGAGTTTGATACATGGGCACCCTTGTGGTTTGAACCAGTGTGTGTGTGTGTATGTGTGTGTGTAATGTACAGTATGAGCATGTTTATTCATATTTCCTGCATCCTGTGCGTCCACAGTGTGCGTGCCGACCACAGCGCCGTAGCTGCCTCGCCGTCTGCAAGCCAGTGTAATGCGTGTTTATGTTTACTTTAAGTGTGTGTGTGTGTGTGTGTTTTAGGAGTAACTGTGATGTGGAGCACCTGCCCTCTCCGCCCAGTCATGCTGCTGTGTGGCAGCTACTGAGCTGGAACCTTCCGGATGACATCATCAAACGGTGACAAGGCAGACAGGTCAGGGCGCCTGTGGTTGTTGCTGGAAAAGGCTACTCCCAAAAGTGTGTGTTTGTGTGTGTTTAAGGACATACACCCATTTTTTTTCATATTGAGTTTCATATTGACTTGATCTCATTGACAGGTAGTGTATTATGGTATGTTCAGTTTTAACATGTAACATACTTCACCCTGCTCCACATACATCGTATTGTAGTAACAGTAAAAACAACTATCGCTGTATACAACAGCTGTGTGTATGTGTAGTGCGCTTGTGTTGTTTATGTGACAGCTGATCATAAAACTTACTAAGAGCTGTTGTTGCTCTTCAGACCTCTATCTTGTCTGTTTTTTATTAAGTGGAGTTACAAAGTCTTGAAACATTTTTCAAGACACATTTTTCCTTTTCGTATTGACTTAATGTACAATCTTTGCCTCTAAAATTCAACATGCAATAAGTATGGACAGACCTTTGGTTTGATCACTGTAAAATTATTACACAAGATTTTTAAATATTAATATTGTCAAATGATGTGTCACAGACTGAGCACCAATTTAGGAAGCCAGTATATGATTAGGGGAAGTACAGAAAAAATGCAGTTGCAAGTTTTCCACCAAAATTGATAACTATCTCACAGCGCTAGCATTGATGACTGACAAAACGTAGTATCTACAACACTTTGGAGGTTCTACTTGTTGCCATGCAACCAGCAGCCTTCAACAAAATGCCATCCCTAACCTGACAAACTCTTGTTAGGGGCCATACACATGCTGCGTCTTTAACTGGCTAGAAAATGCGTGGTCAGACACTAAGCGCCATTCAAGAGCACGATGGCAGGTTGCGTCTGAGGTCTCTAAGCAACCTAAACAAGCACCGTATTACAACACATTTACCTGAAATCTTGAGTGCAGAGCTGATCTTCTTCCAGGTGCTGTTTATAAGTGTGTAGGCCTATCACCTGTAGGACAGATGAAAAGCTCTGGGTAGCCCTGCATCAACATGATCAACTTTTCCTTTGTGTTTGAATTTGAGGGCACAAAAAATGCAGCATGTGTTGGCCTCTTAGGGGGCTGCAACTTACAACACAGGTGCATAGTTAGGTTCAGAAAAAAAAACATGGTTCAGCTTAAAATAAATATGTTTGTTACTTCCGTAATGTAACATCACTACCTCATGCTATGACGTTATTATTGTAAATAACTCAGTTGACTTTTGGTTTCACATGGGACACAAACAGTATTCTCCCATGTCAAAGTCCAGAGTGTGTTTGACCCAAACATCTCCTCTTCCACCCACCCATGCAGACGTTTTTTGCTCTTTTTACAACAGTAGGTGTTTGAAGCATCACACAAACTTTAATTTCAGTAATCTGTATTTAACTCTGAAATCCTGTGTAGGAATAACAGTGGTAATAATATGAAAACAAGCAAATAAAAAAATATATTTTCAGCACAGTGTTTAACAATGTATTATGTACAATCATTTTCATAATTATATGGTTTTATTTAATTACATTTCAAAACACAGTGAGTGCTTTATATAAGAGTCCACAGAAAGAGACAGAAACAGGATTTTTGCGCCCACGTATTCCTAAAATATTCTACCCACCGCTGAGTTTCTAACCTGTCCATAAATGCTTTCTTACACATTCTACTCGCCTGCTCTTTGTTTGCTCTCTTTAGTTTCACCGTGGAGTATGCATATGTTGGTCTGTCTAGACCACAGAGGACAGGTTAGTGAGGGTATATTCTTTTTCCATTTGCAGATTTAGAAGATATTATGGCCTATTTGCACCTGCAAACCTAAAAAGTGTACCTCCGCCTACCTGCTATTTGTCAGGATCTGTGTAATTACCAGCGTCTATCCCTCACTCCCCATCTCATATCCTGAGCACAACATTTGCCCAGATTTACCTACTGGCTTTTGAAATGGTTTTCGTTCAAAAACAACACTCAGGTTTCACTGCGGGGGAAAAAGAAGTGGCGGGAAGATGCTGCCAGGGCGCAAAATAGACAAAATATCTCCTGTCCTGTGCGTCCTGCGTGCCACCGCATCATAATCAAATCAAATCATTTTTTTAATGACTTGCTGTGCACAGGAGACGGCGCGTGGCTGCCCAAACAAAATAACCCAGAATGCAGTGCAGCACCAGAAACGGTATCTGCATTTCAGCGAGCGCTCCCTTGGAGAAACAGTTTTGATTCAGGAACATTCCTATTTCAGGAACTTTAAATGTTAAGTAAAGAAACATTATGAGAGGAGGGCTGAATGGAAATCTGTGTGAGTGTGTGTGCGTGTGTGTGTGTATGTGGACGTGCATGCATGTGAATTGGAGGGGCCGGGAGTGTGTGTGATTTGGACATACACCTCTAAGCACACCTAAGTGTATCTAGCCAAATGTTTTTATATGGTTCCATGACGGGGGAGAGAGTGTGTCTAACAAAGGAGACTATTTCGATGGGGCCGGTCAGTGAAGGAGTGCTGGACTCATAATGACATAGAAAACAAACAGTGGTGAATGGGCACATGGTCCCTCCGTAACCACAGGGCCCTTAACGGGAAGAGCCTGTCCAGCAGTGCACAGCCCAGCTCCAGCACTACAGGAAGACCCAGGCGCCAAGGAGTTAAAGTACACCTACTGTGTCTGTGTGTGTGTGTGTCTGTGTGAGCGTACAGTGTGTGATATTACAGATCAGCTGCACATATGCACAAATACCTGATGAGAAGATACAAACACTCACACACAAATCCCTAACACCCCCAGTCAAGAAGGTCTATATTAACATACAAATACACACATTCATGCTCCCTCTCTGTCTCACCCGTACACACAGTCACAAGGGAGGCTTCCCAATCAACCACCAGCAACAATATTATTCTGCCATTCACTGTCGCAGGGGTGATTGATGAAGGCGAGAGAAGGCCGGACTCCAGATCCCAACATGGAGCTCATGTAGAATAACAAGCTGCAGACAATGCTCATATGAGACTCAGACTGTTGCTACATGTGCAAACTAATGGCCAAAAAATACCCAGCTGTACCCACGCTGTGTTCCCATTACATGCTTTGGTGAAATGTTTGGCAATGTATGAAAAATTTAATGGGATTTTAGTTACGTTTGAAATATCAAATACTTCCATTCCGTATATCAAGACAGAATTTGATTTTGAAAATGACGTCAACTGGAATCTGCCCACAGGGAAACTAAGGTGTGGTTTCTTACCATTTTATCTGAAACAGGACAGTATGTTGGAACACATTCTCACTCCAACCTTGTCACATATTTCTGTTTGGTCATGGACTTTTCACGTCTACATGACATGCAAGGTACCCAGGGTGCATCTGTTGTTGACGTTCTGAGACGCCGTGTCATCTTCTGCCTGTAACATGCAGTGTTTTTTGAAAATACACTTCCGTTTTCATGGGAAATGTAGAGTTTGCATACAGTCTTTCTCAAAATAAATATACTACTTCAGCACAACGGCGCAACTTGGCTTTTTTTTCCTTCAACAACAAACGCACGTGGTAACTTTAAGTCAGCACATGCATGTGGTTGGGCTAAGGCAACAAAAGCAAATGGCTGGGTTTAGAAAAAATAGGGTTTGGCGATACAATCAATGAGTAAGCGAACACTGGCCTCTGGGATGAAAGTCAGGTGATTGTTGGACCCATCCACCACCCCTTACGCATGGCATACTTGGACTTTTTGCCCCCTTAAGTTATGTTGTTGTCCTGCCACATCTGACATGTAAGTCACTGCCCAAGCACCAGCATGCAGTGACTTCAGAATGAGACCGGGTTGGCGTATAGACAATACTTTGTTTTTTCCTTGGAAAATGAATGTCACCTGACCAAGGTGTGTTTTTAGTGTGTCATGTAGTCCCACATGGGATGGACCATTTTAATAGTATGGCAAATTTAAAAAATTATTCAGTCATACTCAACGTCAATTGGATATTTTTTTTCTGATGTTGTCACTATGGTTTTGCAAAGTAAAGGTGTTCATTACCTGCTGGCATTTAACTTACTGAAGCGCTCCTAGCTTTGCAGAATATTGACCATGTAATATTCATCCATTATCCGTAAAAACTTTTCCTTAGAGAGTCTCATTTTAGCCACTCTCCTCCCGGCTAACAGAGCTAACATCTGCATGAGCTAACACAGCAGCACCAGCTAACATACAACACCGAGCTGTTGAAAGGTTCTGACAAACTCACATCAAAATGGCTCAAGTCTGTTGTTAAACTTCCTGATAACTGTTAGCCATGCGATGCTAACAGTTACCTCTGTCACTGTGTGGTACTGTATGGCTATACCAGTTGCCACTTCATTTATAAGATGGGTATCGAATGAAGTATCCTACTGGTATCAGTATCACTTTAAGGGTACTGGTATCGTTACTCTTTAAAAAATTGCCCAGCCCTACAAGTAGGGTGGACTTTGGACAGGTCAACTACACAACATAGAGACAGACAACCACATTGACTGGGTAGGAGCAAAACTCTGAGAAAGGCCACACTGACACAGGGGCGAACATGCAAACTCCACACAGTGTTCGAACTGGCCTGGGAGCTGTGGATAAAGGTCAGCTGCAGAGAGTTGATAGTTTCTCACTTCCCCCACGTAACACCATTGGATGTGTTTTTAATTATTCTTTGCGTCCTGTGACTGTGTATTAAGGTTTTATTCAAAATAACTAGAGCCCTGTATTTTTTTGACAGCGTGTGGGTGTGAACAGTTGGTAAGGGTAGTTTTTGTAATTCTGGATCACTGTGAAGGAGCACTATCTAAAGATGTCAGTGCAGAGCAGATTTTTTTAATTATTATTACCTGTCTTTGGTTTCAGATAGTAATTGCTGTTCTACAATATTAATGATTTTAAGTATTTTATTATACTGTGCATTCTACACTACACAGATTTGTCTCTACAAAGGCCTGATATTTTGGGATAGTTTTTCCCTGTGTAGCAGGACAAGGCTGGTGAAAACATTTAGCGTGGGTGGAGGTGTCTAAACAACAGATGCACGTAGAAGTGCAGACATGTGTTCGCTTTCCGGTTTATGTCCCTCTCCGTCAGCCCACACAGATGTTTTAGAGACGCTGAATTTAGTTTTATTTATTTTCTTACTATGTCTGGCACATACACAGACTTTTCCACCTTATGTGGTTTGGAGAAGACACTTTGAGGGGCCAGTTGCTATTTTGAACCCAGCACTTACTGTTTCTGTCACAGTAAACAATGTGCAGCGACTACTACGGGGCTTATTTATACATTTGCAATGCTTATATTTTAAGCACATTGCCATGTTTTGCTGATGCACGGGATCATCTGAGGACACATGGGTGATTTAATTATACATGCAATCACTCAAATACATTGTGTATTTGTTACATATGTATTTAAATACACAGAAACAAGGCCCCTTTGAGGCGAAGACACATGCACAGTCATGATGATCGTGGTGTCTCTTTTCACTCTGCTTGTTTACGTGTTACCATGATAACTGTCAATGGCTCTTCACCGACAGCTTTCCCAGCCCACACCTACCCCCAATTCACTCCCAGTCAGACATCCCAGAGGTCCATTTACCGCATTGAAAACATCATAAAACAGACTCCATGCTCAAAACTGTGCCAGGGCGTCAGCAGATGGTTTATAAGGTCACGCTGATGACTAAGCATCAGGAACGTGTCATAGACAAGCCCTTCACAAGGTGCTTTTTATTGAGAATACAGTGATTTTGTGAGCAAAAATTACACCACATAAATTCATGTTATGTAATTTTAAAAACATGAATTTAAAATTTTGACATGCACATACAATCATTTCATTGTTAAAACACTGACGTATTACTCAAAGAATTATTAAAGAATCACCACAAAAAAACAATCAGTATAACTAGCAGTATAACACTATAGAAAATTATTTTAGTAATACTACAGATTTGGTTATGGTAATGTTATAGTGAACTATAGTGTTGTTTATATAGCATCACTACATTGTTTCATGTCATATTTTCATGTTTTTTTGGGCACTATAGGGAAATTACAATAGTTATACTGTAGTTTTTATACAGTGCCACTATAGTGTTTACAACACTGTAATATTACCTTAAATATTAACTAAAAAACACCCCAAAGAAAGCACTAATTACTATTACAAACAATTAAAGACACTATAGTAATATAAGAAATTATAACATCATCATTGCTGAGGGAGTTTTCTTGACTACATAATATACTATTGTAATGTTATTTGAATTAACATAGGAATACTACCAAAACACTTTATTAATACTATTACAAATACTATTGTAATACTATACATCCACACTAACATTATCATAGTATTACTGTAGGAATGCCCTGTAGTTTGTTTAGAAGAACTGCTATATAATATACTATAATAATGCCATTCTGGGAACCCATAGGCTGTATTCAGTGTCTGACTTCCGGCAGACGGCGATACAACCTCTGGAGGCAGACCCCTGATTTTTTGGCATTCCGGTTTGATTTGGGCGGAGGAGGCGAATTTTCGTTTCCGACTTCCGTTTATATATAAGTAAATATGCTGAACCATTGTGATGTATTCAGTCACCATGTTTGCAGTGACGCCAATTATGTTCCGCCTCATAACATACTATTGTAATATTATCTAAAATAATATAGGAATACTGCCAAAACAGAAAAACTGTCTGGAGCCTATCCCAGCTGCGATTGGGCAAGAGGTGGGGTACACCCTGGACAGGTCACCAGACTATCACAGAGCTAACACATAGAGACAGACAATCATTCACACTCACATTCACACCTGTGGGCAATTTTAGAGTCACCAATTAACTTGCATGTCTTTGGACTGTGGGAGGAAGCTGGAGTACCCGGAGAAAACCCACGCTGACACGGGGAGAACATGCAAACTCCACACAGTAGGGCTATCACACCCCAACGTCCGAACCCCCCCTCCCTGGATGCGAACCAGGAACCGTCACTGTGCTCTTGCCATAGTAATGCTATAAATGAACTAGAGCATCATTGTAGAATTAATCCAAAAAACAACTACAGAAACACTATATATTATACTACAGTAATACTATTCAAAATAATACACTTTAAAGATCTAAATGCACAGTATTGCTATTTAAATATTATGGGACTACTTTAGATAATAAAATGCCATAACAGAAAAAAACTATAGTAATACCTGGTTAAAAATGTTTTAGAACACTACAAACTTTCTTTAGGATATGCATCAATTGTGAGTGTATTCTATAATAATGCTGTAGTTCATTTTCATAAGGGGCAATCACTTGCATATTCTGCATTCTCTGCAGAGTTAAGCTAACTTGAACCTGATGGGTGAAGTAGAAATGCTGAGAAACATTTTTCACCATAACACCTCTCTGGGGTGTCTGGACGTGCACGTGTGCTGACCGCAGCAGCTCCCCCACTTAGTTTTATTACACGGGGTTGTAATGTTCTTCCTTGCGTTGTTCTACTGGCTTTTTTTTTTTTTTTTTTGGTTGCACATAATACTGCCAAGGACTAATTGGCGTAGTTACATATCCTCCAACTGTATCTGGTTCAGTGTGTGTGTGTGTGTGTGTGTGTGTGTTGTGTGTGCACATGTAAGTGAAAACCAGACACAAACCAGCCAAGAGAGAGACGGGTTACTTTGGCAGAATGTCAGGTTCATGCCCCCGCTAACCACAAGTAGCCGAGATATATCGGCAGTTCCTGTGCATTATGGGATACTGTGCTTGCAATAAACAGACACGGAGGAAATCTGAAATGAGGTGGCTGAGACATTGTCTGACTTGTCCTCTTCACGATGCAGAGGTCTGCTGCATGAATCACCAGCCCAAAAATCAAACATATAATCTGTATCATACATATATATCTTAATGTCCACAGCTGAAAAACAGGAACACACACTGAGGTCCTGCATGGAAAAGCTGGACTGTCTTTTGATTGATATTGTCTCTGAGGTTAAGCGCACATTAATGAGAAGTCTTCCTCTCCTACTTTCTTTCTTCTTTTAATCTCCTTTTTGTCTGGCGTTCTGGCTCATTGGCCCAGGAAACATGGCCTGAATCAGAGAGGTAAGTTGATGATGATGATGAGCTCTATTCATTCTGCAAGCGTTGACATATTTGCTGCCATAACCATCAATAACTCACTTCCTTATGTCTGTGAGTGTGTGTGTCTGTGCATGCATCAGAGTAAGAGTGTGTCCCTCCAGTTGAGCATCTCTACACAGCCCCAGCCAATAGAGCAGTGTACGAATGAGTCCTAAAACTCGAAAAATTCGTTTGCATTTTAGCACGAACAGTTTCAAAGTCAATGGGATTTTTGAATGGGTTATTGGTTACATACCTGACATAAGAGCTGTGGTTAAGACAAGCTTAAGAGACTTTCAGTTTTTGTTATGTGACATAAAATTTGCTAGTAAGTATCCACCTCATGAATTTTGAAGCTTTCACGTGTCTTAAAAAAAGTGGTTGTTCAAAAGTGGCAAAATGAGACTACAGAATGTCATCACGCCAAACACGGCTTTTCAGTCTTGTCGCTGTGGCAACGTTGAGTTATGTATTGTTTGTTTGTAGCCTAAGGTTAGCTTTTTACTTCTGGTGATTGCATTTACACTCCAAAATCATAAAAATAGTGTTCATTTTAGTGTTGCACGGTATACTGGTACCAACGGTAGACCGCAGTACTGAAACACCATGGTACATATGATACCATAATGTTGGAGTACCGTAGTACTATGGTACCTCACGGTACCACTACTGTGGGATAAGTTCAACGTCCTATTGCAAGAGGGTGAGTGTCCATGTGCGGTCCAATAATGACACACTCTGGCCACCGGGCACTCAGTATGCTGCTGCAGTGGTTTGTTTTCCAGTGACATGTCAGGTATTAGCTGAGCTATTGAGTATCTTTAAGCAGTTAAAGTTATTATTTATTTATTTTTTTTATTCTTGTAGGCTAGATTTGTATATGCTACAGTGATTTGTTTTCCACAGAGCTCTACGGTGCGAGCATTTTACTCGCATTTGTGACTAAATATAGTTTTGTGAGAGCAAAAGAAATCATTCAGGAGGACGCTGTGCGAGTACAGATTTCAACAGCAGAAACGAAAGGCAAATCCTGCCGGTTGTGGGTTTAGCGGGGGTCACAGACAGGAAATACGGCAGTCATAGGGCTCCGCGGCACAAGATAACGGCTTACCGGCGACCGAGAAACCCGTCTCCAGGTCCAATAATTTCCTCTTCATTGGTGTCATGACTGCTCAGAAGTACCTGAACATCTGAGCTGAGGCGGCTCCATGTCATTGGTCCGACAGCCCATTGGTCCGACATCCCATTAGTCCAACGTCCCGTTGTTCCGATATGTGATTATACTAGGCTATACTGTATTTGTGTACCATACAGGATCATTTTAACCCACACCATGATCTTTTCCTGACCCTAACCAAGTGGTTTTTGTGCCTAAACCTAACCAGACCTTAACCACAGGGAATCATGATGATTTCGGAACAATGGGCTGTCGGACCAATGGGCAGACCCCGCCGAGGCGACACACAGGTATGTGGCTTGTCAGAGGAGAAACGAGCCATTCACTTGCGGCAGGCAACGGTCCACAAACCTCACCGCACTGAAGGGACTTAACTTATCAGAGGAGGAGGGTGGCTGGTTGATTTTTATTTTATTTTTGACCCCCTGCCCCCCCATGTTAATCACTTTTTGATGCTGTTTTTGAAATATGAATAAGTCAATGAGTAATTTATTCCATTGAAATATCATTGATGTATTATAGAAAAGTGATTTATCTTTTTATAAATGACAAAAGGCAAATCTGCCTCAGTTTGGCTGTGGTATCATGATACTACTCAGAACCGTGATACTTTCACTGGTATCATACCGTGGGTCCCAGTTTTGGTACCATTACAACACTAGTTCATCTGTAAAGGTTGTCTTGCGGAACAAAATGTGTAAGTACTACAAACTTGTGTTTGCCAGTTTATTTTCTGCAGAACTCCAAAATCAAATTGAAAAAATCCACTTGGCATTCTGGGTCTTCTGCATCAGCCCTACAGTACTCTACACACTGTGTATAAGCTAGCTGAGTGTATGCATGTGCAGTAGATGTTAGCTTCATGTACAGGAAGTTGTTATTTTCTCCCCAGAATACTTAGATTAGGCATGCAAGCAGTTAACTGTTAATGGTTAACTGCCGAGAATATTTATGACCAGTTACGCATGTTGGTCTATAGGTTAATTTTGCAACTCCGCACAACCTGGATTGGGTGGGAGCTAGCTTGCGGTGCTGCTCATTTAGCGATAACTACTGGTAACGCTGTCCCTACCCAAGCGCGCCGCTGTGGAAATATTGTGCCCACCCATCGGTATCCCCGCAGATCAGCTCAGTGGGGGGGGGGGGGGGGGGGGGGGGGGGGGGGGGGGCGGTGGCCATCATCTTGCCGCACCACCGCTTTTCTGATGGCAGGGCAGCGTTACCAGCTGCAATCACAAAATGAGGTGTGCCGCTAACTAGCTCCTACCTGACCTGGGTGGTGTGCAGTACAGCTGCCAAAGCAAGCTAACCAGTAGAGACTGAAGGGCGGGCAGTGGCACAATATTTCCATATTAAAAAAGCGACTAGCCAGCTTTCTGTCAGCAGAGCCAACAGAAAATAAAATAAAACACAAAATATTAAAATTTCACCACCTCTAAATGGAAAGTGCTTTGAAATGCAGCGCCTAAGTTTTTTTCCTTGATGGGTGTAGGGCTATCCAAACCAAAATTAGTCGAAACGGACATCCCTAACTTTGACGTAGTGTGACTGAGAGGCTGCTCCATGTGGGATAAAGTTGGAAAATTACATGACATGCTGCTGTGTCAGTTTTTATCCAAGTGATCTTTCAATGCTTAGATTAGCATGGGTGGCCACAGCAGGAAAGGAACTCATTACTAGCTATAGGCAAATAAATTACTAATATAAACAGCCAAAGAAAAGAAAACATCATTGCAAGATTTAGCTCTTCTTTTTAACGTCATTGTGTGGTCAGGGTGGACACTGACTGATCAACTGACTTATTATTTAATAAAAGACTTATATCATCCCAATATATCAGTTCAACTTCACTGTTTCATTTATATTTCTGTGTCACTTCCTGGGATCTTGAAAACATTAGCGCTGAATCTTCACCCCCGCTGCTCCCATCCTCATGTTCCTCCATGCTCTTTGATTTGGTTCTGGCTCCGATATCAATAAGCTTGATTTGGAAAGGAATAACTGAGGTCTCCCTGTGAACTTGAACTGGATCCACTGATACTGTTTGGATAGGTGCACAGTAGGCCTTGAGAGACACACAATGTAGCTGTAACCATCAACTTTTTATTGCATGCTTACTGGGCCACCGCTGTACTTTGGCTCAGTCCTCAAGAAGAATTATTTGGGGGAAAGAAATTGCGGATTGAAAGATGAATTTATATAAACATTTCTCAGAGGCAGAGCTGCACCGAGAGCAGAAATAAGTTCATTTGTTAAAGCACAAGGGTCGGAGCCAGATGTTTGGTAGAGTTAGCTAATACAACGAAATTCCAAACTTCAAAAATAGAAATAAAACTGTAGCACTTGACTTTCAATTCATTACACTAGCATCAATGATGAATGCTATATATTATTATTAAAAACCTTTATACATGGTATTGTTGCTAGTTTACTGTTGCACAGGCAGCTAAGCTAACAGGCTAACATAAAAAAACTACATGCTGCGTGTTCAGCACCAACTTACAATATACAACCCAATGTTTCTTTAATTAAGTTTCATTCTGGCATTACATAATCAGACAGCCTTGCCTTATCTCTAAGGCTGAGCCAGGCCACCCTACAGAGGAAACTCATTTCAGCCGATCATATCCATAATCTCATTCTTTCGGCAATGAGGGTCAGAAGTGGATCGACTGGTAAATCAAGAGCTTTGGCTTCTGACTCAACTCTTTAACACAACGGTCATGTACGACACGCATAGCACCAAACTGCTATCTCATGCTCCATTTTATTCATAAATAAGACCCTGAGATACTTAAACTTATTCATCTGGGGGAAGCAACTTAGTACCAACTTCAAAGGAGCAATCACCCCTCTCAATCCAAAGCCGTCAAAATGCATCACTTGGGCAGTAACTTGGGGCATCAGACACTGATGAAAAAGAGCCGTCCTTTAACATTGGCATGATACGCGGCTGGTCGCCTGGTCGTCACAGTTTAACAGTGCTCGGCGGTGTCGGGGAATTGCAGCGGGACAAGAACAAAAGCTAAGGCACCAAAAGTCCGAGTAGGGCAGGCAGGAAGGGTGGTGAATCGGTCCAACAAACACTGACTTTCACCCAGCGGAGCGGTGTTTGTGTCCCGTAAGATTCCCAACATTCATATTGTCCTATCTATAGAACCTCTTAACCTCTGCTTGCAAATGTTTAAGTCAAATTCTTTTCAGCTTTCAGGATTTGTAAAAATTGTTACATATAATCCTTACAAAATGTGGTACAAAAAACAGAAGAAATTGGTAAATAGGGCCTGCATAGTCTTGTGTATTGTATGAGGACACTGCAATGGCCCCAATGCAATGCCAAAAGTTGTGCATTACATCAAACTGTGCACTCGTGCCATTTACTGACTGCACAGCACATATTTTTATGTGCATATATACTACAGCACATTTTACTTACCCGTATTAATACGGTTCAATCATAGTGTTATTTGCTAGCTGGTGCATTGGCCTGCAATGCTGAATTGGCTATGTATGTTTAAAATCTTGAGGATGCATGAGTTACTTTGACAGGCACCTCCTTACTGACAAGAGCATCTATGAGATCATTTGCATCACTAAGCTGTGAAAACATATTTCGCTTGATCCTTAAACTTGATCCTTAATTCTGTCTTTCAGTAGGAAACTGTTTGAAGTGCTGATCAACAACAGATGTTGCTCTGTCCATTTTGTCAACCTTCATTTATTGAGCGTAGAGATGCTCGAGGTCAGAGTATGTCACTTTCACTTTCCCAGCAAAGATTTTTCCAGCGTGGACTCAAACTAGCAACTCTCCAGCCACAGTCTTGACTCTATGCCCATTAGGCCACAGCTCATGTTCAAGCTCTTTGTTCTCTCTAGGATGTTCCTGCTCCGAGCTGCTAGTTGGGTCACTCAGCCAAAAGTCTAAGCCACTGTGACAGTTACTGGCAACAGAGAGCAGCAGCCCTGCGTGAGTTATGGAAGATCACCACATGTGTGATCCCACCGAGCTTGAGTTATGCTCCCACTGCCTCTTGTTGTCTTTTGATCACAATTTATCGCCGTGTGTTTTGTGTCGACCCTGCCTTCTGACACACTGAGCATAATACTGAGGGTGAGATAATGTGAAGATATTTGATGCTGTCTCTTAGATATTGCTGCATATCCTTTTCTGCTGATTGGTTGATGTGAGGCAGGGTGGAAGTGTTTGTCCCTTATTTCATGCAAAATTATGGGAGCTGAGTTATTCTGGCTGATACAGATTGGTATCAATTTGGTAAATTATTTGACCTTTTGGTAAACCTTGCCAATAAACAGCATTCATCATCATAGCTGGACAACCACAGACACAGTAGCTCTGACAGGTTTTGCATTCTCTATAGCAGTGTGCATGGGCCTCAAGTACTTGAGTGGTGTCTTTATTTATTATGAAAGTGTAGGATCTGCTCTACCGCACTGCAGATGTTAGCATGCCAGGCTAACTAGCTTACCTACTGCAGTAACCTAGTGTTACTCTACAAAGGCAGCCTGTTGTTAGCAAACTGCTGTATATTATTATGCAGGGTTACAGATTGTGTTTCAAAAAAAAGCTTTATCGGGATTGGAACATCTCCTGTGTTTGAGTCAAGGTACAAATAAATCAGAATTTAGCAGCTCCAAAAAACCTTGTGTGTTAAATTTGGCAGAATATTTAACCTCAGTCTTTTAGCATTATATTTTGTACACTATGCCAGTGGTTTCTAACAGGTGGGTTGCGGTCACAAAGTGGGTCATGGGTCCATTCTGAATGGCAGTTCCTGCAGTGGCAACAGGCCTATTGCTGAATATATTAAACTGTGTGGACCCTGAACTAATGATTAAGGAGAAATCTGGACCCACGTGACTGGACTGGACCACTGTGTTGTGCCATTGTCTACATATTAAAACCCATTTTACTGGCTCGTCTTAAAAAAAAAAAGATGGTAACATTAAAAAGTTTTCAATCAATCATGGGGTTTTAGCATTAGCAATAGCTTACAGCAGCTAGGTACAGCTGATACCATTGGAGACAATTCTCTCCTCAGCTGACAAAATACACAGTTATAACAGTGTAATTGTAAGTGGATTGTGTAAATGTGTGTGGTTGGGTCCATAACTGAAATCAGTGCCATCTTATTTTTGGCCAGGTGATTAAATGTGCTTAGAGCTGTCTTTTATATTTCAACTCTGTACATGGAGGCACTGCTGCTAACTTTAGCTAGCCTACTATTTTCTACCTGCTCAGTCAACCATTCCCAGAGGTCTGGTAAAAATCTGGGTCATGGCAAAAACACGGAACAGTTGTTGCAGCACATTGAAATTGCATCTGACTCGTGGCATGTATAACACAAATGTTTAACATTGCTTTAACGTGGCCCTTGTTTTGTTTTGTTTTTTCCAGTTTAATTAATTGGAACAGCCCTAAATGGCGCAAATCATAAGTATTTACATAGTTGTTGTAGTCTTTGCCTAGAGTCATTTTATTCATTCAACCCAGATGTTAAAAAATGGCAGCCCGCAAAGCCATGCTGTGGTCAATTGACGAAGTGCAGACATTTCTCTGTTTGTGTGTTGATTAAAAGGATGTAGCTAGACATAGATGGAGCAGGACTTAACAAAATTAGCATCAAAAGCACCTTGAAAGAAATATGTATAGCGACTGTTCGTTTCTCTAAGATCTTAGGTCACAAGTGCCCATGTTCCTCTAAGATGATAACCTCAGTTTCCACACAAGGGGTGGTGCTCTTGTCCTCTTGTCCTTTGGCCACAGGTTCCCCAGATGTTGTAGCTATGAACAGAGGGAAAAACAGTCAGGGTAGCTCTGATGAGTCACCAGCCTAATGGACCATGGTATGAAACCTGATATGGGCTGCGTCTGCCTTGAGAGGGCAGTTTAGTGAAAACAGTGTCATTACTACAACCTGAGGCCTCCCAGGCCAGGACCTCATGCGGTGAACCGTATGCCAAGAAACGAAAGAGAGGAGAGGGAGAGGACAGGCTGAACATGATACAATCGGGGATGGAGGGAGTCCAGTTTCAGACGGCGAGAGCAGGGAGGAAGGAGAGGTAACGGGCCAAAGTCTTTGTTTTATCTGGAGCGAACAAGATACTTGCATCATAGCAGCCCTCCAAGAATAATGTCAGAACCTGATGACTCAAAGAGAAAATGGAGAGTTGATGAAAATAAAGCTTAGCCTGTCTCGCTTGGTTAGGACTCAAAGTCGGGAGCAGAGTGCGAAAGTGGCTTTTGGACAACATATATGTTTGTATCTCATTATCTTATTTGTAGTTTGTTTAAAATTTTTATTGCTACAAATTCAAGTATTCTACCAAAATAACGGATGCAGACAGTGAGAAATACTCTCTCTTACCTAATACAGCCAGAGACACAGTATATTCCAGGTGGCCTACTGTCAGCTGTCACTCAGCATTTTACATTTGACCTCAGTTCAGAAAAGAACTAAATTGATTGTATAAAACCTACCTGTGTGTGTGTGCGTGCGTGTGTGTGTGTGTGCCTGCCCACAAGGATTTTGCTTTTCACTGCATATTTGTTGAAATACTGCTAATGTTATTCGAAGTCCACGAGACAAACTGGGGGGAAAAAATCAACATTTGCTGCCTTTTCAGCCATCAGCACTTAGTCTAGTACCTTGTCAGCTGAAAATTAGTTTTTCTATTTCAGCATACGTTGGCTCCAGCAAAAAAGTTGTCTCTGGACCGTTTGCAGGAAATGCATGGAGGGAAATAACCATTCATGTTGAATAAACTTACAGATAGCTTGTATTATGATGCTTTTCCATCAGTGGCAATTCCCAATTCCAGTTCTTTCCTGCTTATAAGGTGGCATTGCAAAGTGCCGCTACATCTGCAACCCAGATTTCAGTAAGTAGGTTTATCAAACCAGAGCTGGTTAATTCCATTTAGCTGCTTCAGTTTCAGTGTCCTGGTATTGTTCACGCTGGCTCACTGCCGTAGCTTACTGTAACCACTGAATAGAGCAGAGCCATTTACAATGTTATTAGTAACACTTGTGCTTGTCCTGCTTTGACAAGTCAAAGTGTCTGCTGTGAAAAACGCAGATGAATTGCTGCCATTACTTGGGATATTAGTTAAATCTGTGTTTTGCAAGTCAAAATCTCTGCTGTGAGAAATTTTCATTGTGCAACTCTCCGCTGCCAGTTTGTGCAGTACAGGTTTGATACAGTCCAAGTGGTGACTGGTGGATTTTATCTGTATGTTGGCTGATCCTATTGAGTGGATTAAATTCTGTATTGAGGCAGTTCTGAGCCTAATCAAAATGTTGCTATCTAATATTGTGAGCATTGTTATCCACTAGAAATTTGATCTACTATGAGGAAAAAATACGGTAGCAAATAGTTCCCATAGAGATATGAATGTTACATGCAACTAAGAGTGCTCTCACACCTTCCCTGTTTGGTTCAGTTCAATCGAACTCAAGTTCGTTTGCCCCCTAGGTGCGGTTTGTTTGGGCAGGTGTGAACACAGCAATCGCACTCGGGTGCGCACCAAAACAACCAGACCGAGATCTTCTTGAAGAGGTGGTCTCAGTCTGGTTACAAACGGACTCTGGTGCAGTTCGTTTGTGGTGAGGATGTGTTCCAACCTCGATGTGAACCAACTGCAGTCGCTTTGCGCATTGTTTGGGTTAAACATGAGCATGTTGCAGTCCTAGAGGATCACTAATGTGCACCTCCTCCTGTACTGCCTTAATATGCACATTTGATGCATCCAGTGCATCAAAACATTGTTTCCTAGTTGGAGCCGCGCCTTGTTTTCAAACTGTATGGTTTGCCTAAAATGAACAATGCAAGCAATATAGTTCACAATGTCCAGCACTAAAATAAACCTGTGTAGCTGTCCCTCCATTGTGACATTTGAAAGTGTTGCGTTCATCTTTCAAGTGTACTCTTCTCCATATTTTTCCAGCATGGAAATTCTGACCAATCAAGAGCAGCTTTCTCGGGCAAGGTATTTTATCTGGTCCACTTGTAAATGCTGCTGTGAGAACATGAACCAACTCTCGGCAATTATGCAACTTTGTAACAAAATTAGTCTGATTCAGACCAAAGCAGGCGAACTCTAGGTCTGAAAGCACCCTAAATCTCTTACTGTGAAATGCAATCAGTAGTGAATGCGAAGTGTTGACATTTAAAGGGACAGTTCGACCCCAAATCAAAAATACATATTTTTCCACTTACCTTTAGTACTTTTCTATCAATCAAGATTGTTTCGGTGTGATTTTCTAAGTGTTTGAGATAGTGGCTGAAGATATGTCTGCCTTGCCTTCTCTCCAATATAATGGAACTAGATGGCAAAAATATATTTAAAAATCTTAACAGCAATGTCTCTTTCCAGGAAGGAACCAGTTACTCAAGATAATCCACAGACCTCAATGTGAGCAGTTCCAAGTAGGAACTTTTTTCTTTCTACCAAACTGCATCTGCAAACGGTATCACCATGCAGACAGAAGCGTGCATCTAGTCATTGACAAAGATCATGCTTGTACCAGTGCAATACATAAACATTAATGGCACCCTCATTTGTATTTCCAATTCATATATTAAGGTTCACATTTGTTTGCCTTAGTTTAGTTTGATTGCAGTTCAGATTTTCTAATTTGGTTCCAATCCATTTTGAGTTGTCTCTTGAGGAGAGGAACCTTGAGAACAGATACTGTCCTGAAGAGTAAGTCACTCTGCTTTTGCAAATCAAAGAGGTGGAGGTGTCCGCTGTCCTGTAGGGGTGCTCTACAGCAGTGGTTCCCAACTGGTGGGTCGCAGTCCAAAAGTGGGTCATGAGTCCATTCTGAATGGGAATGAATGAAAAGTAACTTGCAAACATGTCGACTTTGTAAAAACACAATTTATATTGGAGTAGAGTGAATATCTGGCACAGCTTTTAATTTGAAGTGCTGTTTCCTGCTGTAGAGTGAGTGACTTACAGACAGCTACTTGACAGAGAGAAAAAAAAAGCTCAACAACATGGCCAAAGGCAAATTTAATGTTGCGTATATTAAACTGTGTGGACCTTGAATTCAAGACTTTGGAAAAATTTGTACCCCGTTGGACCACTTGGGAACCACTGCTGCACAGCACTCTTATACTATGAAAACAAAGAAAACTGCAAGAAAGCCAGCAGCCAAGAAGGTGAATGGGGATGAGTGAATCAGCTCAGCTGTCATGATTGCAAACGGCTTGGTGCTGAGCACCACTCTCTTGAGACACGGTCGCAATTGTGTGGCCTATCAAAGGCTATTGCCATCCACATGTGCAATATTCCCTTGCAAGTTCTTCCTCTTGGCATTGGAAATTATGCAACAACAGTATTTAGAGATGGAAAATGTCAAAATAAGGGAATATTAAGAGACATGGGAAAAAAGAAAGGAACTCTTTGTTTTATCTATTTATTATCTAATGGTGGACCCAACTTTCAGCATTCACACCCAGTAGTGCTCAGTGCTTGTAGCACGTGGAGTATGCAGCATAAATTCATACAAATTAAACCCCTTACCACTTTTCCAACTTTTCCTACTACTTCTGCTTACTACATATTTAAGTCAGCATTGCAGTGTAGCATAAGCTTTTCAGCAACCCTTAAAATATTCCACATTATGTATCATTCAACTTTTCAATGATGTTCATACTAATTAGACCCCTCAACTTTTTCAACTATTCCTATCACCTTACCTTATTCTTACACATTAAAGCCAGCATTGCAGTGTATTGTCAGCTTTTCAAGAACTTTGAAATATTCCACAGTATTGGTACCATTCAGTGTAGTGTCAGCTATTCAACATGTAGCATTCACACCTGCATTCTGTATTTGACATATTGCCATTGTATGTTGGAGGAAGACTTGTTGAGTAGTAACCAGCTACTGTTACCTGTTCACATTGCTCAGTAGCTTTATTTGGACTATTTGAGCAAACTAAATGGCATCTCTCGTGCCTGACACATACATGTAGCACCTACGGTGAATGGACCTCATTTAAAAAAAAAAAAGAAAGCCAATGTCTTGTTCATGCTGGTGAATCTGTGGCCACTATGCCCTGCTCTCCCTCTGCTGTTTTCCCTCAGCCCCCCCTTCTTGCTCAGAGGTAAACTCTGATTTATAACTGGTACTAACTTTGGAATAGAGCCTGCAGTGGAAACAAATTTTGGGCGTCTGCCTTTTCACCCTGAAGGTCACAAGCAGTACCATGTCATCGCAGCGCTCCCCTAGTCACTGACACAAAAGGCTCTGCTTCATGTCCCCAGTATGCCACTGCATTAAGACTGAGACAGTGCGGGAATGTGTGTGTGTGTGTGTGCGTGTGTGTGTGTGTGTGTGTGTGTGTGTGTGTGTGTGTGTGTGTGTGTGTGTGTGTGTGTGTGTGTGTCACCCCTGACTTAGGGACACACACAAAAGTACACACGCTGGGTGTTGGGTAATGGAAATGGAGACTGTAGCACCATCACTTTCTGCTTATATAGTCTTGAAGATGGCAGACAATAGGAGATTTATAATGTGTGTAAAAGTCTGAAACAAAAGGAAGAACAGGTCTTTAGAAAACCACTGCTAACCTCTTAAAATGACAGAACTAATTTCATAAGTATGTGAAGGATGTTTTACATTGAATGGATATTTTACATTGGTTCAAGAATGTGTCAGGAAAATTTGAATAATTGAATCAAGAGATACCCAGGCAACTCGCCATGTGGTGTAAATATGAGGCAAAGTTGGCCTGGTAGTAGCACAGCTGACTGCAGGATACTTAATCCAGGCACAAAGGGAGTTGAAATGTGTGGAAGCAAGAAAAAGTGTAGCCACATGATAGTGAGGAAATTGAATTTATTCAGTCTGATTATGATTATTTTAAACTTAAAGGGACAGTTCACGCCAATAAAAAAAATGCACATTTTTCCTCTTACCTGTAGTGCTACTTGTGTATCTAGATTGTTTTGGTTTGAGCTGGCGAGTGTTGGAGATATCAGCTGTAGGGATGTCTGCCTTCTCTCCAGTATAATGGAATTAGATGGCACTCGGCTTGTGGTGCTCAAAGCACCAAAAAATACACTTGAAAAACTCAACAGCAACGTCTCTTTCCAGAAATCATGACTTGGTTACTCATCATAATCCACAGGCCTTAATGTGAGCAGTTTCTTGTAAGATGTGTTCTTTCTACATATGCCAGTAAATGCACAATTCCTTCTGTAGGATGATATGGTTAATAAGTGTAGAAAGAAAATAGTTCCTACATGAGTAACTGGGTCATGATTTCCGGACAGACACATTGCTATTGATTTTTTCAAATGTATTTTTTTAACACATTCTCCTAACTCATAAAATACTGATGCTTAGTCCGTCGCACTACACGTCCAACTGTGATGCTCTAGATATTCCTCCAGCCTCAGTTTTGAACGCTCAAGGACAAGGTGTCACTTTATGCTTGTTACATGCAATTGTTTTTTCAAAATAAACTTCTGTTTACACAGGTCATGTATAGTTTCCACTTGTTATACACTCTCCTTTCAAAATAAACTTAGGCAGTAAATAAAAAAGACCCTCGTTTTTAGGTTTTTAATATGTGGTTGGGTTTAGCATGTGGAAAAGCATGTGATCACGTATGGAAAAAGTTTCCTTACTTACTAACATTATGTTACGTCACATGGCATACATCACTATCATGGTATGCTACACATTCTAGCACACAACGTTGTTATTAAAAAACTAAACTGACTTTTGGTTTCACATTGAAAACATACATCAGGTTCTCGGGTGAAAGTCCAGGCTTTGTTTGACCCACCCACCCCATGCAGACTTTATCCGTCTGTATACTACATCAGTTGCTTGGTGCATGAAAAAATGGTGCCAACCGGTTTGTCTCATACCTCTGCTAAAAGGCTGCTTAGGTGTGTTGGTATCTGATGCCAAGGGCCACTGACCAAACATCAGTATCTGATGAGCTGGGTACGCGACTGGGTTGATTTTCAGGGGGGGCTGGGCACAACAAGCCGAGTACCAACTAGCTCCATTATTTTCCAGAGAAGGCAGATATCTTTACGTCCAATATGTCCAACACTCAGCAACTCACACCAAAACAATCTAGATTAATAAGTAGCACTACAGGTAGGAGGAAAACTACTGTATGTGCTTTTTATTTTGGGATGAACTGCCCCTTTAAAACTTTGTTTTCATACCATACCATACTCTACCATACCATATCAGTGGCCATTTTCATGTCACTCATGAAACATTCTTTGTATCCAAACAGAAGGACAACAGACATGGTGTTTCTCAAGGTGGATGTTTTATTAGGCTTCTTTGTCAGCCACACAGGAATCAGTTTAACTCTAAAATACTGTCAAAGTGTCACTCTGTTTCAACCATTCTCAGTTGCAATCAGCTAATGACCTGGTGAGAATAACAAGACTCGTGATACAATATAGTTTTGTTCCACCATGTAAGATTCAAAAGAGCTTTGTCTCCTGCAGTAATGCATAAGCGACCACACAGCAAACCAAGTGGAAAACCTACAATGGCTACAACAAAGTGTGGTCAGCAGAGGGGGAGTCAGTGGTCGGAGAAAATGCACCTGAGGCGATGAGAAAATACTAATGTTCTCACTTCTGATGTCATGGGCAGGGGGCACAGCAGCTGCTGAAAAGTCCGACCACCTCTTCCTGTCCTGGCATCTGAAGGACACCCGAGGGAGCAAGACGTCAGCGTCACCACAGCCGTCCGCCGCCGCCACCTTCATCAACACTAACATCATCATCATCTGTGGAAGGTAAAGGCCATATATCTTTCATCCATCCATTTTTACCTACTTAGGATGAGTGATTTGGTACCTGTCTCTCTTTACCTGTTTTCCTGACCCTTGTTTCCATTCCTTGACTCTCTCCCATGTTCCATACCGAGCATGAATACACTCCTTCGCACCACATGTCATTTAAAGTGTTCCTTTTCCTCGGTTTATTTTTAATTCTGCAGAACTGCTGTGTCAAAGGCTGAGTTGGCTGTTGCCTTGTCTCATATTTTATTACTAAAACCTGTTAAAGTCGCAGCAGATGGCATGTCTGGTGTCCAAATGCAGAGTGCAGGGAGTTTGAGTCCAATGCTAAAGATGCTAAACTCATTTCACAAATCAGACCCGAAACAGCCAAAAGCTAAAAAACTATTTTCTCACTTCCAAAATCCACTTAGAGCAACGCAGACACATGTTTCTCGCTATTTATATAAAATGGCAAAGTACAGTATGCACTTAATTTTCTGTTTTTACTTGATTTTCTCCTTTCCTATGATGGGATTTCACCTCCCTCTTGTTTTCTTTCCCTCTTTTTTTCCCCCCACTTATCCTTCCTGTCTCACCACAGCCATTCTCTATTTGGGTTATATTGCTTGGATTAGACAAGCCAGGATTTACACACACAGGAAAGATAAGGGGACATTTTAACGGCACAACCACTATTTTAGAGGTGTGTATGAGAGTCGAGGAACCATTTTTAGACTGCAGACATGGCTGGAAAATTGGTGTAAGCTACTAAAAACTAGGTTGTAACATTTTAAGGCCTCATGGCTTTTCACGGAAACACCTCCCATATACAAATATACCATATTAATCATGTAGCTATTAGCATGGTTGTCTGTATATAGGCAGGGGCTGCTCAGATTAAATATAATACTCTATTTAGTCACAGATATTTAGTCTATGGTTTTGTGTGCCAGACTCAAATTGCCACCAAACTTTAGAGTCCAGTCGAAAAGGATTTATGCAGTCGAAGGTCAAATACAAGTTGAAAACTCATTAATGTGATCATTTTAAAAGAAACATCACCAGTGTTATTGCATTTGCATTGCATTTGCATTATTTTTAAAGAGTCTTTTTCTCACTGAATGTAATCTTCTTTTCTTGACTGAATATATGTCTCTGCACTTGCTCTGTTATCACAGTATTACACAATAAAGGAAACTTAAAAATAAATAAAAATAAAATGACATAAGATAAAAAAAATGACAAAATAAAGTAGAATAAAAGTTAACAAAAAATTTCTTTATGTCTTTATATTAAACAAACTGAATTAAAACGGGTGTAATTGAGTAAAATGTAGAGGTTCAGGTGGGCACAGTTACAAGCTAAGTTAAGCGCCTGTACTTTGTATACAGACTATTGATTTTTTCGTCTCTTTCAGCTGTCCTTTACCCTGCTGATAATCAGACTTTGCTTATTTTGCTTGCGGGTGGAAGGATCCCAAAAGTTTTGAAAGCCAGAAAACCTGGCCAAGCTCCTAATCAGAGTTCCTGCAGTATCAACCAAATGCTGCTATATCAGCATCTTTTTGAGGTAGAAGTGTTCCTTGTTGCACCTTTATAATGTTTATTACACAATCTGTAGTATGAAAAACAAGCCACTACCTCCTATGTATTGGTACCAGCCATGGGCAGGGGTTCCCCAGGGGTTTAGCGTACTTGTTGGTGACCTGCTGTCCTGTATGGTAATGGTGTCAGTGGGACACAGAGGCCTCTGTGCAGCAGCAGCACACTGGCCTGTTGTGACCGTGGCTAGTCAAACAGAGGCCCTGTATGCCCCTTTATGAGTGGCACGTGTGTCCTCTCGCTCTGCTACTAAATATAGCAACAACAATGGCACCGGGGAAATGCGTGTTTAGAGAAAAAAAAACCCTGACCTCAGATGATATCAGTTTACAGCTTATGAATAAAGCTCAGAGACATTTAATTTTCCATCGTTGGTGGAGAGACTGAATACTAAGGAGGATTGTTTGCTGGAGCCATTTGCGTCTTCTATCCCTTCATGTCAATTTATTTTATCAGTTTAGATCTATAAGTGTAGGTACAGGAGGAATTCAAAACAGTCAGTGGAAAAGCTTTCAGAAATTAGTGAGGAAGCATTTTTATCAGCTGGTAACGGTGATGAATTGACAGAAATGATGAAGATGATTAATGAAAATGATTAATTTAACTAATAATAAAACACTTTGTATTTTTATTGTCCAACGCTTACTTCACTTTGTTTCGCCCATATTTAAATGGCCTTTACAACCTATAAAGGACGTCCTGCTTTATCAGGCTTGGTGCCAAAAGCACCATCTGTGGGTCAGCACAATACAAAGCGTCGACCCACCAAATCCTCCCACACTGAGGAGAACCATTAGAACAATCCCTGCAGGAATATATCACAGTTATAGCTCTTAAATGCTCAAATTCTCCCATGCACATTGGTCTGGCCGTCTGCATGCCTCCCTGGTGGTCCGCTCAGCTGAAAGATGGTGATTAAATTATCATCGTCGATCGGAATGGTTGCCATGGGTCCTGATATGGGGCGGCCGGCGCTAAGAAAATGGCACGTTCCTCGTTGAGAGGATCTGTCTGTGGCTGGAAAGCTTGGAGGGACTGTGCAACCTCAGGCAGTGAACTGCAGCTATAGAATGACCCTCTTTCTCTCCTGAGGCCATCACTCACTCAGGGGACTGTGAAATGACTTATTGAATAAAAGAAAATAGATTTTATCATGTTTTTAATCCTGCAGTGCAACATGATCGCCTTTAAAGGGCAAATACATATTATTACTTAACAGTAAAATAATGATTGATGCATCAGGGAGTTGGCAGAGATGCCTTATAACTCAAGGCGCTGACGAAAGAAAAACAGTAGTTTTTAAAATGTGTAATAGTCCAACAAAAAACTTAGGAGTTAATTTATCTCCTATCTGGTAATGCTGTGGGAATATTTACATACTAATCCTTCACATTTGTAATAATAGAGCTGGACACAAACTTTACACAGATACTTGAGTAAAATTAATAACACCTCAATGTTAAAATACTCCATTACCAGTTAAAGTTCTGCATTTTACATTTCACCTCAGTAGAAGGACAGAGGTAATAGGAGAAATAGCAAGACTGTCCCTGTCAGAGTGTTATGATATTACATACAGTGCATTGCACAGTATTACTGATGTATGGAAACCCAATTTCACCAGTGTGATGACAAAAGAGTTTCTGTAAGTCACTGTAATGTGGAACTTTTTCAAAATAATCAGTATTTCAAAATAATGAGAAGCTTTGTCAAAAGTGACTAAAAATCATTTCCGATTTAAAAAAAAAAAAAAATACTAAGTCCTTATTTTGAGGTACTAAGTCATTTTGAAATAGTTTCTCATTAGTTTGACATACTGAGTCATTATTATGATACTCAGTTGTTATTTTGAGGACATTTGTCATTATTTTGAGAAATGAAGTCATTATTTTGAGATAAGTATCTGTTATTTTGAGATAGTTTCTCATTATCTTCAGATACTAATTCATTATTTTTGAAATATTAATTTGTTATTTTGAAAGAGTTTCTCATTATTTTAAGATGCTAAGTCATAATTTTAAATAGATTCCATTGTTTTGAGATACTAAGTTGGTATTTTGAGACAGTTTCATTATTTTGACATACTATATCATCAAATTGAGGTTGTTGTTTTCTTTTCATTATATTGAGATATTAAGTCATTATTCTGAGGGAGTTTCTTATTATTTTGCCATGGTAATTGTTTGGGATAGTAACAGAGATTTCCTTCATTATTTTTGAGATATTTAGTCATTATTTTACCATTCTCTGTCACTATTTTTTATATAGTGACTTGCATAATCTTTCTTTTATCACATTGGAAGTAATGGGCTTCCATTCTGATGCATTAATGTGTAAGCAGCATTTTAATGATGTAGCTGGTTAAAGTGAAGCTCATATTTATCTACTTCATATTTGATTGAGTAGTTTAATCTATATACACAATGCATTATATTTTATGATTTATTATATTTTATTATATCGTATATATATATATACCTATATAATCTTGATCCTACTCTTAAATAATAAGTGCAGCTGGCAGGTAAATTGAGTAAAAAGTACATTTTTTCCTTCTAAAATGTGGTGATTTACAGGTAGAAAGAAATTTGTGATGGAGTAAAAGTGCCTCAAAATTGTTTAACAAGAGCTCCCATTTTATTGTTTATTTTTCGTATCTGAATAATTTTGAGAGGTAATCAAAGAAATATATTATAGTGTAGTTACTTCTATATGACATACACTGTGACGCATCTTTAGAAATTCTTTTCTATTTATTTCTAGCATAAAAATGACACCTAATATGACCAAATATGGCTGGTAAATCTCTGCTTCTAACTATTTTTATTCAACAAGCGGGATTTATTTACATTTCAGCCCTGCGGGTAACTCCCGGCCCTCCCCAGCCTCTTAAGCGTCTTGTTATCTCTGTTAGGTGTGTTTGGCCAAGAGTGTGAGAGCTGGATGCTGTATGGGCGTCTTGTTCCACGTGTTTGCTTTTCACCGCTGGAGTGGCGAGAAGATGGATGAGTCTTTCAGTGCCGATAACTCTGGTTTTCTGCCACCATTAGCTACCGAGCAGGCTGACACCCCCTGTGATCCCTCTCCATCTCAAATAGACTGGAAAATCTAAGATTGTAGAGCTGTCAGGAGTGACCACTTCTATATTCAGTCCAACCATGATGGACAACCTGGGTTCATACCCTGCAGACTCAGTACCTCTCAGTCTCTCACTCTCTTTTCTGTTTCTCACTCCTTCACACACACACACTGTCTCTGTTTAGAAGCAACACACGGAAATGCAGGAGGGCAGTGTTCCTAGATCCGTCAAAGCTAATTTGTCCGAGTGGTTTGCCAGCAACACAAGGATTAAGACAACGAGGGGAATTACGTTGAAGTAAACATGCCCGTTTGCATGTAAACTCATCAGCACTCGCGACGCGTTCCAAATAATTCCATCTCATTTTCAGAGATGAAGTGGAGGAAAATGCTTTGCGATGGTGCAGAGAGTCGTCAGGGTTTAAAGTTGCGGACTGTATAAGTTTGCGTCATGGTTCCCAGACCGCGGCGCTGCACGCGTCACGAACTAGAAGTGCTGGAATATTTCCTTTCAACAGTCATGGGAATCTTAATATTCACAATCCAGCTTTTTGATTGTACCCTCTCCGCTAAGCTTGTTTTTTTGCACGACAGCCAAACGTTAAACATTTAAGCCCCTTGATTAGAACTGAACGCTCCATCGGCATGATTAGGCAAGTCTGTAAAGCACAGAAGAAACATTGTGGTTATTTTCTTGAGGGATTAATTAGGCTGATAACTTTTAATAAATAATGTGTAAAGGTTACCCAGTAATCACGAAACGTTCAAATATGAGGACAAAAGGTCACAGAATGGGGTCATGAGTGGAGTTTAATATGGATGCCAAAGCGAGAAACCCACTTAATGCTAAATAGTTATGTATTTGAAATGCTAATATCTGTTTTTGTTTATTCAAATTTGATCACTTAATGCCCAATATTACACGAAAATCAAAAGGATTGAGTGTTTCTTACTGGATTCTAGTCTGATCAGGTTGGAAAAGCCTCTGAAACAGAATTTAAATCATCATCACACAGTAAAATTCTTGGGTGAAAGCTGCAGTTAAATAAGATACAGTTTCAACATTGGAACCCATGATCAGTTTCGCCATTTCAGTACCTGACCAAATGTCTCCCCTTCTGTTTCCGAGTTATGGCATTAAATGAACATCCCAGTGAAGTTGACCTTTGACCTTTTGATATAAAATGTCTTTGCTTCATCATTTAATCCTATTAAACATTTGTGTGAAATAATTAGCATGTGAATTTTTTAATTCCCGCCAAAAATGTTGTGTTAGGTCACAGTGACCTCGGCCACCAAATTCTGATCAGTTTATCGTTGAGTCCAAGTGGAGATATCTGCCAAATGTAACAAATTCCCTCAAGGCCTTTTTGAGATATTACGTCACACCAAAATCTAATCAGTTCATCTATGACAAAAGGACATTTGTGTCAAATCAAGGTCTTCTTGACACACTGTGTTCACAAGACACGGATGCAAGTTCAAAGTGACCTTGACTTTTGACCACCAAAATCTATTCAGTTCATCCTTGAGTCAAAGTGAACGTTTGTGCCAAATTTGAAGAAATTTCCTAAAGGCCTTCTTGAGATATTGCTTTCACAAGAATAAGACTTACTTAAATATGCACAGACAGACAACCTGGGGACGTAATGCTGGTGTGTCATATTGTATCCTCCATCATAATGGCAATGACTGGCCCTAGCCGATCATAGTATCCACCAGGGGTCAAACAAACACAGGACTTTAACCCAGGCATGGGGATTTGTGTCAGCGTTGACTTGTTTGAATAACACGTTGTTACTTACGTCACAAACTTACTTATTCTAAGTCAAACCCTGATCATTTATTTCTAAACCTATCTAAGTAATATTAGTGCCTAAACCTAATGAAACTGAAAGTGAAACAAAAATGCTCCCGATGACAACTGATAACAAGCTGATAAATGGGCTGATAACAGCTTTCTGAATCTGCCCCCTCTAACCCATGTCTATGAGTCTGACAACCATTGATAACTCTGATTCAGTCGAGTGAAAAACCCCTAAAGAAATTAAAATTCCTCGATTTCACATGACAGTAAAATAGCACCACTGGGCAAATCATAGCTGCTTAAAATGACACTATGTAACTTTTGGAAGAAAGAATCACAAATAAAATACACTCTTCTGCTGACACAACCTGACTTGGTTTGGTATGACGTGTAGATTATGGTGGCTGATGTTGCCTGATGTAAACACACTTTATATGGATTCTGCTGTGTCAAGAACAAAATCACTTCCCCGACTTGATGACTTTTCTATACTTGTGCCATTGCTACACTGTGTTTTAGCAGTATCCCATAATTGTTACTTTTGGCCACAGCGGCTGCTATTTAGCAACATCACATAGTATTGTGTTTACTTCTGCATAGAGACAGCTTCTGGTGTCTGGTTTTCACTTAATCTCCAGGTATTTTTACAGAGACCTTAAATGCATAGAAAACATGCCAACACCACTTGTACTTTTTAAACGTCTTAAACGAGACTGATCATGAGGCATGCTGCAACTAGGATGAACTTCTTGACCCCCACATACTTAAAAATGTAATATCTGTCTCACCTTATAAATTATACACAGTTAAGATAAATTTGTACCAAACCTAACTGCCAACAATCATGATTTAATGCATTTCTATTTGAGGCTCTTTTATATATACATATAAAAAAGGTTAGGACCTCCTGTGCTATAGTATCAATTACTGCATATTTTAAGAGCTTAGTGGTAGGTAAAGCCCAATGAACAAATATTTGGCATGTCCAAGCAAACATTTTCCCCTGTGTTTAATCGTTAGGGAGAACAGCAGACCTGTATAGGTGTCCTTCAGTGAATCTCGGTGCTACGTAAACACTTGTGGTGGAAGGTGTTTACTCGAATCTCCAGCAGACGTGTGCTCAGGCGTCCACGGAACAACTTAAATGTGTTGGTTGCATGGCCAATTTGCCCTTCTTGAGAAGCTGCGGTGAGTGTGTTAGTTTGTAGAGATATCTATTACAAACACAGAGTGAAAATGCTGCTGGAAATTAGAGTTTGGTATGAACGAGGTCCTCCTCCCTCCCGTCTAAAGAGGCTTTTGTTTGTTGTGCGAAAAGGGTAAAGGTCGGTGTGTAACCTAGACATACATCCATGATTCATCTTACATACAGAGCCAGAATTGATTTACAAAACAGGCTGAGAGTGGAAGGTATAATTTGTGAGCTTTCATCATGCATATCATGCGTTCGTGTCCTGTGATGGTCTAAATACAATTTCAGAGGGTTTTAATACCCACAAAACTCACCTAACAAAAAAAGCTCTGTCCACAATGTTGCTTTTAGAATCGCTAATCTGGGATCTATATGTTTCCTTCAGTATACGTCACTTGGAATAAGAAAACATCAGCTAAATGCCTGAAATGTAAATGTGAAACCCTAGTATTGTCTTTCCCAGCAGGATGTCTGCAGCCTCTCATAGGGGAGCTGTGTCCGCCTAATAATGCTACTGTATCTGAAGATGGATATGGACATTAAAATTCAGAGGAATGTTGGTGCCAAGACTCTCTCGAGACTGTCCTCACTCGAGCTGTTACACATTCATATATGCAGAGAGACATATAGAAAGACACGCTAACAGTTGTACATATTACATTACTGTGAGGAACTTCCTTAATGACAATCATTACTTTGCCTTAACCTTTATCTGACCTTAAACTCTGACCCAAACCTAGCTCTGTCTGAGACAGTGTCATCAATTATGTGGAAGAAATTTCCGGATGCATCCTATTGCAAAGGTTATGGGAGAGGCTGTGCGCTGCATGGTTTTTATTTTAAAGATTTCTTCACTAGTTCTTCTCATCTTTGCAACCTTTTCTCTTGTAAAAGCAACAACATACTGTCTGGAAACACTTCCAATAAATCATGAGTCTGGCCTCTTAAAGAATGTTTCTGAGGGTGACAGAATTGTTTCATTGATGGCCTTGTTGCAAATCGAGGTAAAGACCCACAACAACAATGATTCTCAACATTTACCAGAGACAACAGCAGTTGCGGTGTGTCCTCATTGGCTGCGTGGGCAGTAGGCAGCTTATTCCAGCATGGTGCAGCAGCAGCCCAGTCGCCAGAACAAAATATTGGCATTATGTGTTTCTGCAAACCATGGCAATGTCACATTCGTACATTTCCTCATATCCATGTTTCTAAAGTGACACAGTTTTGATTAGATGTATCTAACTCTGACTTTGTCACTGGAAGGTAGAGGGGATCGTGGATTGCATGAAACCTAGGTGAAATGGTTGCCAAGCTGCAAACCACTGCCAATCACCGTTGGAGACCACGCGTAAACAAAACTGGGTGTTTTTTGGTGAGACATGAGCAGGCTTTCCAGTCACAATTGTGCCAACAAAACATTTTTTTAGCGTGACATCAGAGGCATTTCCAGCCACACTTGGAGCACCAAAACTTGGTGTTTTATAGCAAGACATCAGAGGCAATGCTGTCATGACTGTGCCGCCAAAGTCGGGTGTTTTTTAGTGAGACATTGGATTCATTTCCATCCACAATTGGTGCCACCAAAACCAGGTATTTTAAGCCAAGACATAATCTTTTCCTAACCATAATCAAATGGTTTTTGTGCCTGCACATTACCACACGTTAACCACAGCTTGTCGAAACATAAAGAAATGCTAACTTTTTTCACACTTTGGATTTCCTGCCCGACATGTTATTAACTAGCCTGTGTAATAACCACAGGTACCAGCCCTGTACATTAGAGGCCGTACACATGCCACGTCTTTAACCTCCTGTAAATGCGAGGCCAGGCGCTGGGTGCTACTCTTGTGCCTTTTTTGTACCAGCAGGTTGGGTCTGAGGTTGCTAAGCAACCTTAAAAGGATAGTGCACCCAAAAATGAAAATTCAGCCATTATTTACTCACCCATATGCCGAGGGAGGCTCAGGTGAAGTTTTAGTCACAACAGTCACGGAGATCCGAGGGAGAAGTGGGTAGCAGCACAACTGACGACGACCCAGATTAAAACGTCCAAGAACACAGAATTGAAACCACAGAATATCTCCATACTGCTTGTCCGTAGTGATCCAAGTGTCCTGAAGCCCCGACATAAAAAGTTGTTTGGAAAAACGTCATTTGAACTCTGTTTTTGGCCCCATTAATCTGGGTCGCCGTCAGCCATTAGGTGTGCAGTTGTGCTGCTTCTAGCTTGCTTAGCTAACTTTATCAGCTGCTAGATGTAGCCCTGTAACATCAATCTTCACACCTAACCCTCGGAAAGAAAGCGAATAAGCGAATTTCATAAATGCTGAACTATTGTTCTAACCACCAACATTTTGAATAAATGTCAGACTGATACTGAACTGAACCAGAACTGAAATCTGGTTCTATCAGCCCGTCTGAACAGTCTCAGGCAATACATGGTTATGCAAACTGAGGGGAAGTCTACTGAGCCTATTGATTTACATCTGACCCCCTCTGCTCCCCCTTACTCTCCCTGGGCCTATAGATTTACATTAGTCTCTCTGTAGAGAGAAGGAGGAAGCAGACTGAAACATGGCACAGGAACAGGTTTATGGGGTCACTATCTATCTACAGTGATCTACTTTTAATCCCTATGGAGAGGACGGATACATTTACTCCAACATTACTGTTAATATGCATTTCTCGGACTGTATTGTATGAGGTGCTTCAGCATCATTAAAGCAAAGTCACAGTTTGGCATGACACAGCTTCCTGTGATCGTAGATCAACCTTGAGTCCAATTCAAACAGCCCATATTCAGCTGAATTTAAACTGACTGAACGAGTGGTGCGTAGTCAGCGCTGCACAGCTCACTGCTGAGTCTCCCATTCAGTTTCACACTCTAACACCCATCTCAGGCCGGTGCCTCGTTTGACGTACCATGTTTGACAGCGCAAAAGCTGTTTTATTTCAAAATATTTGCTCAATAATTCAGAGACAGATGTGCTCGTATTCCCATAGATTTGATTTCACGCAACCTGAAATAAAAGCTCGCCCCCCGCTCATAAAACGCACCAGTAAGCTGAGTCTGCTGTGGGTACGTTATTTTGCACATGGACGGAGGGATCCGTTTCAGATTGTTATCAAGGATTGTCCAAAGACTACACATGCCTTCACTGCTATACTGGGGTCTTGGCACGTCAGTATATTTGCACAGTTCTTCGTCCGCACCGACAGACTTATGGAGTCAGTCGCACTATTACATTTCGGTGGCTTGTATGCCAATAAAAATGTTGTATTGCATTGCATGTCTTCTTGTGTATGCTGATTTGGCACTTACAGTCACAGACTTGTGCGGCTCAGATTGTTTTTTAGTGCACATGCCCAAGGACTTGTCAAGATGTTATACCAAAACATGCTCGAGTAGATGGAAAGAGAGGGATTATTCCCCTGAGCCATTCCACAAAAGGGTGGTAGACAAGCATATGATTCAGTAATTGTTGCACAGACATGTCTGTCTTTGCTCTTTGCCTATCCTGTCCACCTTCAATTTGTCCATAAGTCTGATTGTAAGGGACAAGCAGGCAAAACTTTAAAATGCTGTTAGAGGCACTGTATCATAAATATAAATGCTGAGAGGAGCAGAGGGTGTTTTCACTTCTTTTAGGGTCAAAAACACTCCACAGCTCACATAGCCCTTTTAGCTGTGAACATTTCTGAATGTGAACATGTACAGTACATTAAGCCCAGTTCAGACCAAAGATGTGAAACAGGCAACTACTTGCATTGTGACGTTCTGCAACGTTCTAAAAACATGACATTATGTACTTGATGTAAAGTTACTCTGGTTAGGTCTCGAAAAAGAAACATGGTTGGGAGTCTTTAGGTCTCGGCAATTAAAGAGATGTAGGTGTGGATTAGGAAAAGAAACATGGTGACAAGGTACCTTAGAAGACCTCAAAGTCCACAGGGTTCCAAACACCGGCCTTCTGGGGGAAAGTTCAGTAGGGAAGTCCTGTATTTTATGACCCAAAACCTGCCTCCTCACTGGGACCTGCGTCTTTCTTAACTCCTGTCAGTGCACTGACCATGTGATTGCAGCCTCCCCAAATACATGGGTCATACTCAAACTAGTGGCTCATGATGACGTGGGATATGTAGGAATTTTGTTGCATTACTTATTAGGAAAACAAACAAACAGTACATGAGAACAGCCTGAAAGAATACAGACTATCTCTGCATCACAATGCATACCAACAAATGTGAAAGCCAACCTGAGATTCACGTTCGTTTTGGAACAAGATTTGTCTGCTTGGTGCTTCACCTTGCTATATTTCCTTTTTCCAATGCTGTGTCAGCAATTCTGGTAGCTTCCTCTTAGGTACCTGCTACTACAGCAAAGTCGCTACCTTTTTATTAAGTCCTGGCTGGGTGCTATGTGACCAAGAACGTCCTGAAGAAAATTTTATAGGCAGAGGGCAGAGTCTCTGCAGATAAATACACCACCACCCACCTGTACTGGGTCATAAGTTATGATTGAGAGGGTTACTTCTGATTGAGTCTATGCATTCAATGCAACATTCAATGTTAAAGCTACCTTCCTTGCTTACAAATTCCACTTCAGCTTCTTTCAGTGCTTACACTCCAACAACTCCTGGTGCGTTCTTATTTTCTTTCCTCTTTCCCTCCTTTTTTTAATTTCAAATTATTTCTCACCTTCTTACTAAATGGCTTTAATGCACTTAAAGAATGGCACATGCACAGCCAGCACATTGAACACATGAACTCAAAGAGAAAGCCAGCAGATATTACAAATATGCACTCAACGCAGAACTCTCTAATCATGTTCCTCTTAGTGCAAACACGCAATTCAGTGTACTGTGCTTCTATCAGTGCTTCAAAACTCCACCTTACAAAGAAAGTGATGTCACCCTGTTAAAACCAGACGCGTGCTTTACCCAAGGCCACATGATGGCTTTATATGTCAGCTCTACCTGCCATGACATCTTCATAGGTTTGGCCAAAAGAGTTATTGCTTTAACACAGGGTGTATACAGTTCATATGAAATTCCCTTTCTGAGCTTTGAGTTAAACTGTCAAAAGAAGCCAAAATAATTCAAAGAAATCTATAAAAGAAGTTTATTTTGACAGAGGGCGCAACACAATATCCTCAGGCCCTCCAGACAATAGCCCCATCCGATCATTTGATATCTGAAATACACAATTCCAGAGAGGCTTTTGGCAAACAGGCTGCATATTATTGGGGGAAGGTAGTGGATAAGAGTTTTTTGGTGGCAACCGACTGGCAGGTTTATTAGGTGCGATGTAATTCGATATCCAAAGTGTCCCGCAGACTGATGTAGCTTGTGTCAGGGCCCTGTTTGATTCATTGAGATCCCATAAAGGCCAAAAGAAACCCCTCCTCCTAACCTGATGCCTTCAGCCTGCTGTCACCACAAAGTCTCAGGCCAAAAACGTTGATGATAAATTACATCAGCGTTTACCCTGATATCAAGTGTCAAATAAAAGAAGACATTAATTGGACTTACAGAATGTAATGCAGTCATTTTGAAGACAGTGTTTATCTTATTGTACTTCTTTGGAAGCCAATGCCACTTCATATAACTGAATGTTTTTTCTTCCTTCATACCCACAGACTGTTGTAAATTTAGTTTACTAAATTAATTAATGTTATGAAAGACGCTGGGACTCTTTAAATGGGATCACAGCCATTGGCCAGGACAGTAACAGCTGCTGAGCACACTTAAAGCTGATGTATAGTTGTGTGTAGGCTCTATGCAGAGCCTATGCTGTAGCCTGCACAAGTGGCCTACACTGTTATGAGCAATTTCTGCAGTCGTGTCTATGTTGCTCTGTAATTACAGCGGCCACTAGTTGGTAGTGTGGCAGTGTTTCTGTATGTCATTGTGTTGAGTTTCTGTGAAGTGCAGTAAAGAATGATTGATTCAATTGACACTCCTGAAACACGAATAAAACATCGATTTATAGCAACGATATTTTACAAAAGTACAAAATTCTGCTCCATTATAACTCACAAAGTTCACAGACAAAACAACTGACCTTTTGCTAAGTCCCGCCCCCGGATGTAGCATTAGGCTGGCTCAGACCAGCATCCGACAACAACACAGCTGTACTCCATTGACTCTCGTGCATTAATTCCTTCATTTTCAGGCTGTTTTTTTGGATTTGGAGCTAAATGTTGTGCCTGGGGTGCATTGTGTACCCTTATCTGGAGAGGTTGGAAAAAGATATACTTTTCTTCCCTGGCATAACCACGTAGAATCATGTGTCAGTACTTGTCAAGAACATGTAACAGGTTATAGTTTTTCATTGATTTGCCCAGACTTTCTCACGAAACTGCTGTTTAACTTCTGTGAATTTAACTTTTTTTTCTGATGCTTTGTTTTAAAACTGAATTCAACAAAGTTGTACACTTTTTGTATGTAATCCATGGCATTTCCTGTCTTTTTGTAATACAGACAATAGGTGGTCTGCAAGCACTCCTCAGTTCAGTTACCAACATGTTAAATAAGAGCTTAGCGTCATGTAGTGTTTAGAGTATGGCGCCATATTGATGGCACTTCACACAACCGTATCAGACAGCTTGGGGTAAACAGATCAGCTATCGTGGTTTTCTGCTCGGAAAACCAACATTTCTGTTCCAGTACTGAAGACAGTCTGTGTTTCTGTCTTTCCAAATATCCGTGGAATGTAACAATTCCCAGAAGTGAACCATTGCCTAATACCTCTGCAAAAACATGAGCTACTGATTCACAGTAAGACTGTGAGCATGTAGGCTTGTATTGACCTGTTGGCACTATTTTATCTGTATCATTCCACCAAGGCAGAAAAAATATGAATGTAAACAAAATGATGGACAACAGGGAAGAAATGTTGATAAAGCCACCTTTAGGCACCCAGCAAAGAAAAAGAAGCCAATTTGTCACAGAACGATTACCAAAGGGGTGCAACATTAGCCTTTTATTTATGTGTGTGCAAAGGGAATTTAACGCAAAGAAATAAAATGCAAGGAGAGGGGTAGTAAAGATTCTCTCTGTCAATGACCCAAATCTGCCTCGTTGAGGTAAATTTCATCTCCAGGAAAGAGAATCCTACAAATCTTTGCCAACAGACAGACAGACACGGACAGAATGGTCCCATCAATGGGCCGTGACGGCTGAATTTCAAGTATCTCTTCTACAGCAAGGGGGAAAATATAAATATTGTTCTTGAAGAAGCCTGGACACTTGACTATTTCAATCCAAGCTAATTCTGAAGCTCTCTGATGTTGAGGAAATGAACTCAGAGGTTCAGGAGTTCTGCAGAGCGATTTGTCAGCGTCCCATGAGAACATTTGTGTTGTACTGTGCAGCTGAAATATCTTTCAGTTGGCAAGTAGTAGTAACTCTAACTTTTATAACTTTTCAAGGACTTTTGGGGCAGCAGAGAGTAGTTTGGGCCATAAACTTTAGTAGTCATTGTGTATGATATGATATGATGTGTTGTTCAGTGTTGGACAATAGGAAGACAGAATCTAGGGCTGTTGTACTCGAGTGGGGTCTTGGTCTAAAGACAGCTTTTTTGAAATATAGCACTTGTCTTGGTCTTGTTCCTTGTTTGGCTCTGAACTGTCTTGGCCTCGGGCTCAGCTACTGAGAACTAGTCAAGTTGTTCCTGGCTGCTAATGCAGGATCGGTTGTATTGAACATTGCCTGACTCTACCGACACGATGCATGAAAAAACAAAACAAAAAACTTCCTCCACTTTTTTGTTGGTCAGAGTAACACTGGCTCTTGCCAAATGAGACAAGTGCTTGTTTGTCAAAATGTGTAGCCACACCGGGCTAATAAAAGGGACGTGCATTAGATGAGAAGATCAATAGTTTTATATCTATCTGTTTATTGTAAAGCTAAAAGAAACTGCTAGCCTGGCTTTTGCTAACAGTAGCAAACAGACTATTTGCATGTCTTGAGTTACAAATGTCCTCAGGCTTAAGACTACAGTATTCTGGACCTCCTAAATTCTTTCAAAAGAGCCAGGCTTGCTGTTTCCTTAAGCTTAAAGTCTTTACGCTAAGCTAAACCGCTAGCTGTAGCTTCATATTTAGCATACAGACATGAGAGTGGGAATCGATTTTCACATCTAGCTCTTGGTAAGATAGCCAATGAGCATGTTTCCCAAAATGCTGAACTAATCCTTTAAGCATTACATTAGATATTACATCATGTTATGCTATTGTAATTGCTAAATGACTCAAATCAGGTGAATTGTATTATCAACAGAGTCTGAACAGAACAAGGTTCCTATTAAATATGAGAAATATGACTGCAATATAAATTATGGATGTGTCTTGTAGGGTTAATGCTGTGTTTGTAAGGAAAAAACACTTATGTCAGAAGTAATTATTGGACACTTGACGTGGGGATTGCTTGCAAGTGTGAAACTGACTTATGCTGGCAATCCAAAATAAGAAAAGCCTGACTTGATTTATGAATTCATTATGAAAATAATTGTAGCTCATTCAAACAGGTCACAAGAAACGAGCAACCCAGCATTCTCTTATTGAGCATAGATTCTGACATTTATATAAAGTGAACCGATATGTGCAGTACATAATAATGACTTTTTTTTTTTTACCATTTTTTAATTAATCTGAAGTGTCGAAAAAGCTATTTGTCTTTGAGGAAACCGAAACATTTACAGCTGAGTATCACCAGGAGCTCTCAGTCTCTTCGTCCATCTCTCTCAACCCCCCCTTCCCCTCTCCCCAGCGTCATTTGTCAGTGTGACAAATATGACTTTTAGCTAAATGTGTCCTGTTGTCCCCAGACTGCCCTAAACACCAGTCATGAAAAAGTCATTGCTAACAGCCAGACATCCTGATCCAACTCCTGTCATGGTAGATGCATTAAGCTTCCCTGGCTGCCTCCTCACCCCTGTGGAGAGGGGAGCGTAAACAGGAGGAGGTACGGTCGAGAGGGAGAGAGGTGGATGGATGGGAGTGAAAGGTAGAGAAAATGAAGGAGGGCAAAGTTCTCCAGAAAGAGGGGGTGGGCGCTGGAAAGGAGCTCTAGGAGGAAAAACTAGCAAAATATGAGGAAGACGGATAGTTATTGAGTGAGAAAGACGGCTGAAAGAGCAGGAGAGTGAAGCAGACATGTTGGATTGGGTATAAACCAAAGCGGGGTAGCACACTGGGGGGTGTATTTGAGGGTACCTGTGGGACAACCTTGCAAAGCAGCTCGAAAAGCATCGACAACCCCTGATGCTTCCAGCAGCTGTTCCAGCGGAGCACTGCGTGTCTCGCTTCTGGGAAAAACATTTTCCCTCCAATTGTGGGGTCTCTCTCTCTCCGTCTTCTCTCCCATCATGGGTAAAGCATATCAAAGCAGTGTGGCGGGACATCAGGAACACATTGGCCCACAGGGGTCACTTTCAGAGGTGATTTTTTTTAAAAAACGTTTTTTTTTTCACCCCTTATTCTAATTTTCCTACATCTGTCTCAAGCACTCACTTTGTCATCCAAAGCCGCTGTTAACGTCGACCGGGGGGCTTGTTAAAGGAAAGTGTTAACGGAGAAGCAGTTGTCACGTTTAAGAGAGCAGAGAATGATGTTCTCATTGTGACTCATTACGTGAGAAATGATCAGTTTTCTTCCTGTTGCATTCAGATGGAACAGTGTTCAAAATGCCTAGTTTCCCTGAGACACACCTGTCAGCTGAGATATGTCTCTTTTAAAGCAGGTGCTAATATATGTGTGACACAGCTTGATCGATATGGGTTGTTAAAGGCTAATACAGATATCTTTGAGAATGAAGTCACCTGATATTTAAACCTGGGTCTTTAAAATGTACTTACTGACTATATCAGTGTTTCCTCATGTGTTTTTCTTCATCTAATGCATCAGTCAAACCAGTGATCCCCAGCCTTTTTGGCTAGTGACCCTTTAAAATGAATTAATGTGTACAGTATTTGTGCCCGTTGACCACAGGTGATGGCCTTAGTGTGGACAAGATTTGAATATAGTTTAACCAAATAGTGAAATTGTCCTTACTGGAATTAGGACTGGGCAGTATAACGTCTATGTACAATATATTGATATATTTTCAAGCAAGATATACATTTTAACAACACTGTTTATATCGATATAGGGTTTTGATTGAGGCCCACTTGATACTTTTATACTCATGTTATAGTTTTGTGGCCAGTGCTGCAAACCTTTAAACTTCTGTCTCTCCAGTGCAGTGTGCAAAAAGTTAACTTACAGCCCTTCTGTTTAGTGTATATGATTTTTTATTTACATGTTGTGCAGCTGTATATTTTCAAACAGGAAAAAAATACAGTTTTTGCATTTTATTTTGATCACAGTCTGTTTTTTATAAAAGTGCTTGTAACATCTTGCAACTTAAAACATGTAGCCAATTTCTTGAAATATACTGAGATGTCTGTTGCCAGTCAGCCTGTAAATTCCAAGATATGTGTTTTTTTGTCCACATCGCCCAGCCCTAATTGAAATTTTCTTATCTGGATAGTTACTGTGACCTGAAGTTTTTTTTTCTTTTCTTGTCCCTTTAATCATCTGGTTACCCTTTGGCTTTACTTGTCTAGATTCATTTGAAATTTATGTTATTTGCCCAATTTGTCTTGGACATTACTGACTGAAGTCGAGACACCAACCAGGTTGGGAACCACAGATTCAGACCATGATAGGATACTCCTTAGTCAATAACGGTTGATAAGTCTTTAAGCTTGTGAAATTATGTTCTGAAATTATTTGAAGGCCATTGGTTGTGTATTGTTTTTAAATCTGTGCAAAACTGAGAATTTCAAGTTTATGAATGTGAACAAAAGACTTGCAGTTGAGAATCTGTATATGAAATGCATTTACTGAAAGGCTCCAAGGAAGAAAAAAAATAACTGTGATTGTGAACATTTGAGTACAGATTCAAAGCAAAACTTGATAGACACTGACTTAAAGTTAAATTAACAAAATGCAAAGATTTAGTCCCAGAATACAAAAAGTCAAGCATGTGTGACGGGTCAAAAGGTCCTGTTTGAAAAGAACAATGAATGTGAAAACGTTTGGGATAATAGAGGAAATACTAAACTTAACCAAACAAAGCTGCAAAAACATCACTACCAGTAAGTCTTAGCTCAGGGGGAAAAAAGGGAAACCAAAGGTCATTCCTAAAGGCACAATCATAAAGTTGGTGTGCAGCCTTTCTATCCCGACTTTTCACATCGTCTGAAATAATGTGGCACATTTAACATAATGAAGTTCATGTGAGGACTCTCTACTATAGTACAGTACCTGCACAACTGGAATATGGCCAGCCCATGTGGACTTCAGTGTGACAGCTGGGGTAAAAAAGTGTTGCAAAAGACTGGGCCTTTGAGACAAAAAAGTAAATCAAACGCTCATTTTACTTTATACACCGCTGAGTAGATTAATCTGTCATAATTAATCATAATTTATCAGTTGATGTAGACTTTAAATTCATCCTCTAAATCTGACAAATAAATGTAGTGGAGTTAAAAGTACACTTATTGCCCCCAAATGTAGTGGAGTGGAAGTACAAAGTTCCAAATGAGGGAAGTACCTGTTCATGAGTAAATGTACTTAGTTACATTCCACCACTGCTTTATATAAACAGTGTTTAGCTTTCCTGACACCCAGCTGCCCTGCTCAGAAAGACTTGATGCTGATTAATAAGCAAAAATTCCTTGCACACTAGTATTACAGGCAACACTGCTGAGTTCAAAAGTCTCAGCCATGGTGTGGAAGAACATACTGTGTTTCTCTGACTCAGTGAACGTGGAAATGGCCAAAATGTAAACTTTCTTTTGTTTTACTTTATTCATATGTTTTTTTTTATACATTCAAACACACACACCATCCTCCAAAAGTTGATTATTTTGGTGCAGGGCTACCCAGAGCTTTATATCTGTCTGATTATAGGTCTACACACTTATAAACGGCGCCTGGAAGAAGATCAGCTCTGCACTCAGGATTTTAGGGTAGACAGGCTACACAATGCTGGTATAGGGTTGTTTAGCAACCTCAGAAGCAATCTGCCACCGCGCTCTTGAAAGCTGGCACAAAATAAGCACAAGTGTAGCGCCCAGCGCCCAACCTCACGTTTTCCAGGCTGTTGTCACACAGGCTAGTTAACAACATGTTGGGCAGGAAATCCAAAGTGTGGAATCTTTTTTAGAAGGCGAAGGCGAGATGTAAACTCTGCAGGCAAACATTTGCCTATCATTCGTCGACTACAAACATGACGTATCGTCTGAAACATGTCAGTAGCCACATGCCCATTAGCCACTTAGCACAATCATTACTGCTTTGCCGACAGCGTCATTAACAGGCGGCTCGCTCAGTGTGTGACGTGCACTTGAAGATAAAATATAGGCCTATATTAATGAAGGTTCATTAGTACGGTTTTGTATTTCTCTGTAATGTGTTAACAGTGTTACTTAACCATGAACTCAAACCATTGTGTTGTCCAGCCCAAAATATATAATTAATGATTAAAGTAATATCATAAACATGCAGGCGACTATTGGTCTGGCCTTCTGCCAGTGCAGAGTTCAGATCTCAAATCTCTACAGATTTGAAAAAAATATATATTTGTATATTTTTCTAAATAGATATTGTATGTCCCAAAACAAGCAACAAAAAAGACCCAGAGTTCTGCAGATTTTCATTCTGGGTCATTGCTGGGAAAAAAAGATAATCTGCAGATTTAATTCAGGTCTGCTCATATGCCATTTACACTAACCACTTTATGTATTATGGTGGAATTGGATTGCCGTTGGATAGTTCTTAAGTTCAAAGTGTAAATACAAATAAGCAAGAAAAGCAAGACAAATGGCATCAGATTTGTAATCTTGCTAACAGAGATACATTTATGTAGTTAAGAGATGCTTGAAATAAGTATAAATGTGGCAGCCTTTAAATGGGAATGTATCTTTGATAGGATAGTGCAGAAAAGATGACAATGCAACTTTAATGTGGAGAAGCAATAAGAATGCACCATGGATGAGAACAAAGTGATGGTGTTGTAGCTGTGGGTGGAGGGAAGAGAAGTAGCTCAACGCAGACACTGTTGAATCAAAGTGTTGACGTGCCAAACACAGAACACAATAATTGGGGAGTTAGTAATTGGACGCATTCAATTTTCCTTCAAGAGGGAAATGGGTTTTGAAGAGTGGTGAGTAATAGAGGTGCACCACTGTGGGGAAAGTGGATCAGTAGAATATGAGATTTTTTCCTCCAAAGCTTTTGCCATGCACTTCAATTAAGCCACGCTTGGCACCACTAACAACAACATGTCATTAAACTGCTACCTCAGAGATTATTGTTCTTTCCGAGGTCTCCAAATATTACAGCATGAAAAGCTAACGGTAAATGTTAGGCTAAGTAACATGCATTTTCATAACAAAGCCATGGATACGGTCATACCTTTGGCTAGTCAACAGCAGATATGACTCATAACTCATCCTGAGGGCTAATAGCTAATGACTTGTCATGGCATAATGCAAGAGATGCATTGAATTAATGTTTTCCCAGACTTGAAGTCTCATAGTCGAGCATTGAGACCAATTTAGATTCAGGATTACATGTCAGAAGCCGTGACTTTGCAACCTTCATGGGAAGTCTTGCTGCCAGCCAGCCGGCCAACCTGACAACAGCGGCGGTCAAGCTGCTTCATGATTTCCCTGTCAGCAAGGTGAGTCAGGCCGTGACTAACCAGCGAGACTAAACCACTATCGAGCGTCTACATCTATGGCACAAGGGCCAGCAGGCATGATGTGTAGCACAGGAGTAACTCTATCTATTCCCCCCTATTCTCTGCTGTCCCAGAAAAATAAGCCACTCTTTTTCTTTTAGTAAGAGTGGAGTAGATTTGTTCCTTTGCTGGATCCTGACATGAACCTGGAAGCTTTGGAGCCACAGGGGCCAAATGTCTGGGAGCTACCCAGTCCTCAAGGCACCCAGACGGGGGAGCGAGTGCCAAGAGGCTGCCTCGTCTGGACCCGATGTCTCCCCTGGGCTTGGACTCGAGAGCTTCGAGATGAAGGGTGGAGGAGCTAAACATGGACATTAGCTAGAGCCCATACTGTAATTTCAGGTACATTATGACCCAGAATTTGCCATGTGTGGACAGATATGATGTACTTGTTATTTCTACCAAAATCATCAAAACACTGCGGATAGTGATCCACTGGCATCCGATTTTACAAAACCTCATGCAGAAATGTGGAAAAAGCTTCTAGTGGTGTTAACAGCAGCTTGTCGTCAGTCAGATGGTGGAGTTGGCTATTGACTTTTCATTCCGACAGCAGCTCCATTTAGACTTCATAATTTGACCAAGATAAAGAAATATACTTGTAGCTGTGGTATTACAGTATGCATGGGGCACAATCATTAGAGGACATTTAAGTTAGCAAGGATGAAAGCTGTCGAGCAAGCACTTGTTCTCTGTTAGGGTTTGCTTTTTCAGTACCACAAATCTGCAAAGCCAGATGTTGTAAACATTCAGGGCTCAGGCCACACTTCGGGGGGTCCAGGTTCATATTCCTGCAAGTTTTTTTTCCCATTTAAAGCAGCTATGTGCACTATTTTTCAAGCCATTTGACAAATAAGATGCCCAAAATCTGTACATTATATGGGAAAAACATGATAGCTGCCAAGAAAAAAAGCCGATAGAGCCTATATCCTATTTTTTATATTTCATTTTTCTTCATCTGTCTTCATCAATCTGAAACACAACAAACATTGAGGACGACTAATTTTCACTCCTGCTACCTAAGCCATGTTTCCACCGAGCAGTACGGTGCAGTTCAGTTCAATCCAGTACGCTTTTTTCAGTTTCCACTGTGAAAAGTTGTGGATGGAACCAATGGCACCGTTCTGTACCGTCCCCATTTTTGGTCCCCCCTCTGTCGGGGTACCTAGCACACAGATCTGGTACTAAAAGGTGGAGCTGGTAACACTGTAGTCTGTTGATAGGTCAGTAGTGGGCGGTCACTCTGCTCAGGGCTGAGTTGTGGCTGGTTTTGAAGCTCATGTAACCACTGTTCATACTGGGGAGAGTTTTACATACATTAGTATACTGTAACCCTAAATTTCACCATGACAACTTTGACCATTACCATTACTTTTTTATTGTCTTTCTTGGATGACATACACTCTTAGGAACGAGTGTATCTTCAATCATTTAAAAAAATATTAATTTCGCCCGGATTATGTGAACTACATATATTCTAATCCTCATTCCTGTGGGCTCCGGTAACACCAAACCCTTGAGCTTGCCTTCGAAGGACTAAATGCACAAACCTGCTATTTTCAAATATCCCATCGAAAGATTACTGTTTGCTGTGGAAATGCTAGGCGCACCAAGGGTCTAGGTTTCAAAGGTACCATAATGAAAGTGTTGGGTAGAAACGTGGCTCCGGAGGCAGAGGCAACAATTGTTTGATGTTTCTATATTTTATTTATATGAGAAAGATAGTGTAGGAATTTGGCGTAAACAGTATTACTGATCTTGAGACCTATTTTTGTTGTACTTTGCTTGAGCTCACAGAATTAATATTTTGCTTACAAGTCTGCTACATTTGAGTCCATGCCATAATTCTAATTGCCAGTCAAGGATCCCCAACGATGCCAAGTAAATGTGGTCCTCCTACACTAAATTATATGTAAGGCCAACAGAAGAACATTTACCCAATAATATTAGATTATTTTAGGGAATACCGTTGGCTTAAGCTTTTGAGAAAACATTCAGGGCTGGAGCCCATAGAAGGACCTTCAGCTTTAAATTTACACATGATGAAATTTTCTCTGCCGTCCCTGTTAGCTGGTTAGCTCCCAAGCTAAAAACAAGCTAGTTCTGCTAGCTCCAGATCCACTTGCAGCTTGCTGGTTCAACTGGGATAGCCTGATGCAGTGTTCACACTACGACCGACAAAGCAACAGTGTTGCCAGCTCCATTATCGCTGAATCGTCGTCTAAGTGTTGCTCAAGTTGAAACCATCCAGCCATTCATATGAGGTGCGATATGACACAAAACGCTCAGACTTGAGAAAATGGGGTGTAAAGCACTGGATTATTTCATGAAATCATAAAATCTCAAGTGCTTCACTGCCACATTTATTCAGTAAAGAAAGTTGATTGTTTTTTTGTTTTGTTTTTTAAAAAAAGCCTTAATCATTTAAGGTCTTTGCACAATGAGTCTGTGTATTGTCGGATGCATTTTTTCAATCCGTCATCTGAAAAAAGTCATTACACACTGAATCTGATGCATTTCTTTTGTTCTATGCGTTTCGAAAATTCGCAAGATGAAAAAAACAAAAGGACACATTTCTTCCCTTGTTCCTCTCCACTGGAGTTATTTATTTGTCACCACTCTTTCTCCCCTTGTCTTGTATTTGGCACTGCAGCTGCATAAAGGGGCCAAGCTGTCCTCCGTCTCTGTCTCCACACTGGCTTTCCCTGTCTGTGTGCAGTCCACACCCCCTTCCTCCTTGTCATCATCATCCACCTGATTATTACTATCTGACCTGTTGAACGTGAGCTATCTGAGTTATGAAATGATTCTGTGCAACCCTTTCCTCTGTCTTGTTGTGTCCCATTGCCACATGTTCTTCACTGAATCTTGGTCTAACATCTCTAAAGGCTTCTGACGGAGGCGAAAAACGCAGATTATCAAACCTGTAACGAAAATGTTAATGGCGGACGTAAGTTTCAGACTTAATGCGCAAACGTGATTGACACAGCGTGAGGTTGTATGTATTTTTAGACGTATAACTTTGGATGGACAAAACTCTTTGTACAAACTGAGGATTTGTGGATTTATTTGATGAAATAATATAATATGACGAATGTTAAGAAAGAATGTTAAGAAAAATGGCCCTTAGTACAGCCCTGATAATTACAATGATTGTGTTGGGTTGTGAGTGCTGACAAAACAAGAACCTACACAGCATAATGTGCCTGAATGCATCTTTGGGCTTTATGGGACTTATAGTGTTGAACTCAGAAACAGCTTTAAGCAATGAACCTAGCTTTTCTTGGTCTGATCTGTTGTTTAATGATAAATTTTCATACTCCTGTTGATAACTTGACAAAAGCAGTGCGAATGTGACATCAGGTTTTGTCACTGTAGAAGAGGCCAAGACACATAGTCCAATCCACAGAGTAAAGAAACCAGAATGCTATGCAGCAGCAATGCAGGTTGTGCTGTTAGAAACTAGTCCACAGCTAAAGCAACATGTACTTGTCTTGTTAGGGTAAAAGTACATGAATTACTGACTGATCATATCGAACAATGTGAGAGAATTTTCTTTGATGTTAAAACTCAGTCCCTTCACAGGAAATTGGTCACTTTTCATTCAAAGCATAGCAGTTTGTACTTGAGCCTATGTTGGTGTGTTTGTTTGTTGTTTCTAATGCCTACACTGCCGACCACATGACAGGGAGCGGCAAGAGCCAGGCCAACCACCCAGACATGATGTGGAATTAAGCAGCCTAACCGCACCAAGCCAGCCAATCAGAAAGAGACTAATGGGCATACACGGGACCTGGGTATTTAGCTGTCACAGGGCCGTCAGCGGGAGATGGAGAGGCGACCGCGCTGTGGTGCCGCAGTCTGTGATTACGCTCCGCCGCCAGAGGAAAATCAAAGCGCTGATTACACTCTGCATCTTGCTGTGGGCCTGGCCTCACAGACTCAGTGGTCAGAGTTGACTGACACTCAAATGGCAATGGAGAGAATTAACAGTTTCTGCCTTTTCATGTAAAGCAGCCCTCCCTTACTGATCATCAGGGATTCCATTTCACTGTGGGAATCCCATGAAATGTTGATACTACACTGCGGTCAGCTCCCATTGTGTTGTTTATACACTTCTTCCAAAACTACTGTCAACCATGCAAGTCCATAAGAGATACTAAAATCCTCTTCACACTCATCTCTGCCTCTGCATTGATGGAAACACTGATTACAGTGTTGCACAGTGTGGGATTACTCTGACGACCACATGCTGGTCAGAGGTGGCCGACGTTCAAACAGTAATGGAGTGGGAGAGGGAGCCGTTTTCTTTTCCAGAGTGGTTTTGTTGTCACATTTACTTTTAGTTTTTTTCAGTTTCGTTCTCTTCTGTTGTTCTTCTGTGCCTTCCAAATCTAACCAGCAGTGGCACAAAGTATGCCGCTGATGCGCTCTATTCTCATAAACTGATTTGTGATGCCTTCTAAAGGTTGAGTGTGTAGGATTTAGGGGGATATATTGGCAGAAATGGAATATAATACAAACAGTATGTTTCTTTAGTGTAATCGTCTGAAAATAAGAATTTGCTACGAATTCATTACCTTAGAATGAGCCGTTTATACCTACATAGGGAGTGGGTCCTTGTCCATGGATATCGCCATGTTCACCACCACCTTTTTACAGTAACCCAGAATGGACAAACCAAATTCTGGCTCTACAGTCGATTAGACCATTCACATTTTTACATCGACCACATAGTTAGCAGCCCCTTTGCGATAAGATTTTGCTCCCAGCAAAAACCTCCTCTGGATCTTTAGTTGGAAGAGAAAAAAGGTGAGCACAGATTGGCCCATCTCCGACATGCCAAACTGTGCAGAAGAAACACCAAATTGTAATTTGAAACTGCTGCATTCAGCGTTTTCACCGGATTAACTCACCGGTTTGGTTTGTTTTGGAGAGGAGGAGACCTCTGCGTAAAGTTCAGCTCCAGTAAAAACAGTGCAGTTGCCCTGTTTGCCCAGTTGGTAATCCGGCCCTGCTGCACTGTCAAATCCAGATTACGATGGTTTTAGATTAGTAATGTGTAGCCTTTCTTGCTGCTCGCAACATATTAAGCAGGATTTAAGTTTGTGTGTTAGGTCTATACGGAGCCTACGCTGTTGTGAGCATTTTTACTTTACTTCATTTTCCCAACAAATACAACATGCTCACGTTATTAGCACAAGCCTATGGCATTTTACATTGTATAAATTAGCCTAGCAGCTAGCTGACATTTCCTCTACTTAGACAAAGCTAGGGACAACAGTGACAAAGGTAACGTTACAAAATTCAACTCCATTACAGTTCACAGGTTTCACTGACAAAACAACTGTCTTTTACTAAACATGTTTTCATCTTACAAAAATAGACAGAAGATCTGTGTTGCCTCGGCATGTAGTTACATTTCTGGGGAGGTGCATGTCAGGCTGCGGCGTATGGTATGGCGTTGGCTCTACACTGACGCAGAGCCTACATCGTAGATGAGGCGTTGATTCAATGCAGAAGTATAAATCCCACATTACTTTATATTACACCTATCATCAGTTTGACAACACATAAAAGAACTGCACAATAAATAGATATTACATTGATACTGTGATAGGAGACTAGATTTCATCTTAGATTTTGGATATCGTAATATCACAAGTGTTGTCTTTATCTGGTTGTATTACAGTAAAGTGATGTAGTTTCCTAAGCTAACCAGGCTGTTGTACCTGTTCTAATTTTTGTCTTTATTCATTTAGTCCTTATATCCACAATACTTATGTTTATTTAGCTAAAATCTTAATGTGTTAATATTCTATGAAACCAATACAATATGGATATCAAGGTGTTTGGTCAAAAATATTTCATATGATATTGATATTTGATTTTCTCCATATTGCCCAGCAGCACAAAATAAGCTTCTGTGATTTAGAATGCTGTTTGTGTGTTACTTTTGTAAAACTATGATTGACAAACAGTCAAATGATTTGTTTGACCCAGAAACAAAAATAAACTCTAAATCCAAGGTTTCAAAATCTAACCTTCAAAAGTCAGGAGAAGTCCAGGTAAGGCCGATCTCTCGACAAAGTTTAGATCCCAGCTCTTAAAAAGGAGAAAAAGAACACCTGAAAACCCCCCAAATATGTATCTAGTGTATACCGCTGCAGCATTTCTTCCTCAATAAAAGAATAAAACATCCCATACTAGCATATTTGGACCCAACACCCAATATTAACTGAACCCTTATCATTCCTGTTTCAAACAACTCCCCCTCCGAACTCATTTTACTGTTGCTGACCATCCCTCAAACATAATCCCTCTTGACCCATCCACAGCTGGTTAGCAACCCGTTGCCAGCCACCTTTAACCCCTCATCCAACATAGCTGCCATCTCCCACAATTATCAGCAATTGGTCAGTTATTTTCTTAGGCCACTGAAATTACCATGTCGTCAAAGTAAGCAGGCGATAAAATGTAAACGCTTCCATTTGCAGATCAGAGAGCAGAGAGGTGTGCGCCCTCACACATGTGGGTAAACAGATTTGTACGAGCACCAAAGGACTTTCTTAGAATTAGTCCTAAGTTACCCACTACATTGTAATGCTAGGTTTTTGAAATTACTATTGTAGACTGATAATATTAATATTTCTGACACTGCTCTCAGGATGAACATTTTCCTTGGTAAATTCTATTCAATAAAAGAAGATGAGGTTTTGAACATGTGAACTTCCCCTGTACTGAAGCACTGTAGCTGACTGCTGCCCAATTAAATCCCTATACACACTTTCCATCGTCAGTTCCAGATTTATGACCCTTTCCAAACAATACAGATCCCCCAACACAAGAATGATTTAGTGCTGTAATGAAACTATGATTCCTGCGAGTGAGGGAAAAAGTGAGATGGACAGAGTGGAAGAAACTATAATAGAGACGTTAATGGTGGATATTGGGTGACTTGCGTTTGACAGTGGTGATTACTGGAGTGGTGAAACAACAGCACTTACAGGAAGCTGCTGACTCTCATCCAGGGCTGGATCGCAGGATCAACTGAGATGGATGTCAGGCATCGGCAGTGAGTGAGGGCTTTGCCACGACATCAACACTGCAGGGTTAGCAGTTTGAATCTGAGTGGAGATGCTTAGATCCTTGAAAAGTATAATTTTAGTCTCTGCATCTGTATTTTAGTCTCGAATCTTCATTTGATATTATGTGATGAGTGAGATGAACTAAATGCGTTACTGTAGGAGTATGACCCACTGGGGGAGGAAGGGGTGTATACCAATATACACTTCCTCTCTGATTGCTGAATTTGATGTACTGTAACCTAGTGTTGTTCATTAACACGCTAAAAGAGTGAGTTTTAACCTTACCAGGTTAACTGGTTAACCGCTGAGAATATTTGAGTGGTTACACATGTTGGTTTATAGGTTCATTTTGCAACTCTCCGGTTTAAAATACAGCCAGTTACTCAACAGGGCTGCATGGGAGGAGACCAGGGGGTGGCTGCCATGTTTCTGCAGCAATGCTGCCACAATGGATTGTGATGGGCATTACCAGCAGTATTCATCAAATGAGCAGCAACGCTAGCTAGCTCCCACCCAACCCAGGCAGTACGTAGTGCAGAGCACCCAAGAATAATGTTAGATAGCTCGTGTAGACGAGAGGGTGGGCAGCCGTCACTATGTTTCCACATGCTTATGTAGCTAACCGGCTGTCTGTCAGCAAAACCAACATAAAATAAAATAAAAGGCAAGACATTTACACAACAAAACATTAAAATTTCACCACCTCTTGAAATGCAGTGCTAAAGCTCATTAAGTGAATGAAGTCCCACACTAACAGAAGAGTTTTTTGTTTTGTTTTGGTTTTTTTTGCTTAAAGTTGGACGTTGAACTTGAGAGTGTTGAAAGCAAAATTAACCGAAACTAATATCCCTAGCAGCAACAAATTGAAATGACACATTGAGTCGAAGCATCCAACCAGTCTTAGGAAATATCTGAGAGATTATTAGATCTACTAGTTCATTTTCTAGCACTGTGAAATTAGGTCAGAGTTCAAAATTGTGAACTATAAACGTGAACTACTTAATTTCCATCTGTGTGAACTGATTGAGCGAGCCCTTATGAAGTGTGAACATGCACAACACTGATTGTAACTTGTCTGTCAATGCTCAACATTTGACATCGTGATTCAGCAGGATTCTGGAAACACAGACTCAACGGCAGCGATGCCAGTGGCTTATTTACTTATTTGCTTGTGTGTGTGTGTGTGTGTGTATGTGTTTGAGAGAGCGCCTTATTAGTCTGCGTCTGTGTTTATGTTGGGATGGAACTCCTCATGGCGCCATTTTTGCTATTTACGCAACGGCCTGCATTGCGTCATGTTTGTGTTTTTGCTGACAGGGCACGGCAACTGACGCACAGGAAAAACAGGTCTACGTGCCTCTGCTCGGCTTATTTTCCTCAGTGTCTTCTTTAGGCACCAAAACATGTTCGGGGGACTCTCGAAAAGCAAAGCCAGAGAATCTGAGTCGTTTTTCCATGGAGGGCCGGTGGAGACTAATCCAGTTGGAGTGATGTCACCAACACAGTTCTTACCTTTTTCACTGTCAGCTTCTGCAAATACAGTAATTTTCTGAGTGATTGACAGAGCCATGATGTAAGCAGCACCTCGTACATTTGCTTGGATAGTGTTGAGTATTATCTGCCAAGATGGTGTCATTTGTTTACAAAGCTCATTCCTAATACATACTGTATGCTCTAATGCTGCACTGCTGTACATTTTCCATCAAACTGCCCTCACAGCATAATGTTCAGGTGAGCAGAATGACATTTTAGTGATAATTTGAGCCACATTAGTGCCCATTTGCCCTGTTTTTCTTCCATCTCACCAGAAAGAGTCAATCTTTAAAATTTCCAAAACGTTCAACCCCGATTTGAAGAAATGTGGAAACATGTTCAGGAAACAAAACACATAGCCCACCATTCATTTAGCCTCCGTTACCATGACGATGTTGCAGTCCGGTGGATGCGCATGCATGCTTGCGCCCCGGTGACGCTGACTCACGCAGGGGCTGCGGTCCATGAGCCAGGCGCCAATCAAATGCAACTTGTGTGCCACTGAAACCGCCGAGTCCATGCCACCCTGGCCTTTCTCTGCAGCTGTCACTGTTTGGCAGGGAAAAAACGAAAGCAAGAAAAAAAAAAGAAATAAAGAAAAGAAAGAAATGTCTCGCTCTCTCAGGCAAGTGACAGGTCTCAGACGTTTGGCAAAGAAACCAGAGAGGGCAAAAAAAAAAGAATTCCCGAAGAAAAAAAACCATCAGGACAGATTTTTCATTGCTGTTCTTGTCAATAAATCAAGATCTCTGACAAGAGGTTTGAAGGAGTTTTCTTTTTTTGTTAAGCACGCTGTCCCTCCCTCTCGTGCATGAGAACAAATGAGAGGCAATGAAAGGAAACAAAGTGGGTCTAAATAAAGTCTGAAGGCAGAGGAAATCAGAACGGAGGAATAACACGGGGCAGTCGGCTTTCTCTGGCCCTAACAAATCAAACCACGTAAAATTGTCCCAGGGCTTACAGTAGGAGATGTTTGACATGAGTGCTCTCCACCCAAAAACACACACTGATGGAAACGTAGACACACACATACACACTTATGCGTGCATGAGTGTACACACATAGATGCCGAGATTGCGAGCATGTCTCGCCTCAATAGCAGTAGAGTCAAACAAATTGCTAAGGTCTGTGCAAACAAGAACAATGTGTGGTTAGATCTGTTCAACCTCTCTCTCTCTCTCTCTCTCTCTCTCTCTCTCTCTCTCTCTCTCTCTCTCTCTCTTATACACACACACACACACACACACACACACACACACACACACACACACAGTCCCTTGTATTCTTCCTCAGTTACCATTATTTATTCCAAAAGAGTAAACCACCCAACATCATGTACACGGTTTGTATTAACGCTAAACATGGAATGTTACGTATCATGTCTTTTTTTTTTTTTTTTTTTTGACATTTTCCAATCATGTATAAATCTTGTGACCAGTCACGGAGCAAAGCGCTTCATCAAGCTTTATTTGGATGTGTCACATTCAAACCTGCAGAGAAGTGTGGGTCTACCCTGATTACCAAAAATAAACAGTGGGGAAGAAAAGGTCTGACTCATTCATCATTGCATCATATCGACTGGCGTTTGATGTTCTGAGGTTTGTGGATGTAAGTGAGAATGGGAAGCATTTTCCTCTGCATTACTCAGCATCTGTACTGTGCAATCCACCTTGTGGTATTAAACCTTAACATAATGCAATGGAATAATGCAGTGTTGAGGGTCATTGGTTAAGTCTGTTAAAGTTAAGCATCCCTCGCACTCACAACTGCACCCCTCCTTAATATCAGCGCTGGAGAAGAACCTTGGTGTCCACATCACCAAGGGCCTATTCTGGGCGCTGCTTACTGATTCAGTGATAATGTTGCGTTCACATTGCATTGCTCGCGCAAGTTTGAACGTTAGAATATTGTGTGTTGACTCATTTCAGAGGTGCGAATAACTTGCGTCATATACGTGTGAAATCACTGAATAGATGAGTGAACTTCTGCCAGTACATCCTCGGTGTCACATCTTTGGAGGATTTCAGTGCGAATTGGCTATCGCCGCACAAATTGGTCACCGAAGTTCAGATTTTTTAAACTCTCACAAATAGGTATATGAGGCAAAATCATACTACTTCATTTGCACCACTTGCACTGCAATCGCATCATTCGCGTTGCGTGCAACGCATCCATTGAGCTGTCTGGTGGGAATTTGCATTAAATCACATCTTTACATTGACTTAATATGTGATTTACTCACGTAAGTTGTTTTATTCGCGCCCAGTGTGAACGCAAGGCAGAGATTTTACCTTGCGAATAAGTGTATAACACGAAATCACACTACTTGCTTCATTTGCGTCAATTAATTTGCATCATTCGCATCTGCCTGGTGGGGAATTTGCGTTTAATCAAGTCTTCACGTGGGCTTTTCACGTACTTTACTCACCCACACTGTTTTATTTGCACCCTATCTAACCACAACATAAGAAAAGGCAAGGCAGAGACATTTTCAGCACAGACATTTGAGGAAATTCTGGGTATCCCCTCAAGTACTGAGGAATTTCTAAAATTCTGTTCAGAGCTTCCTGACTGGAAACATCACTGCAGTGGGGGGTATGTGCAGGTTAATTGAGTATACTCACCACTGTTTCTGGTTGTTTACAGTATACCCACCTATCAGCCAAAAAGCTTTTATGAAATATAGGACAGTATTCCTACTTGCTTCTTGGTGCCCATATATGCCTGATAGTACACTCACCTACACACCACAGCTACCACTACACCACTGACTGTCTGGTGCAGAAACAGCACCAAACAGGACTGCATGGCCCTGCAAAGAGTGGTTCCACAAGAATCCGTCCGTCCAATTCATTCTCATTCTCGTGAACACAATATCTCAAGAACTCTGTGCATTTCTCAAATTTGGCACAAACTCCCACTCGGATTCAAGGATGAACCGACTACATTTTGGTTGTCGAAGGTAAAAGGTCACTGTTACTTGATGTCTGTCTCACTTTTGTTAATTCAATATCTCAAGGATACCTCGAGGGAATTTCCTTAAATGTGGCACAAACGTCCACTTAGACTCAAGGATGAACTGATTAGAATTTGGTGGTGATGACCTCACAAACATGTTTTTGGCCATAACTCAGAATCCATACGCTAATTGTAACAAAACTCCGCACAAATGTCTAATAGGATAAAATGATTAAGTGATGACATTTATATCCAATAGGTCCAAGATCAGCTTCATGTGATAATGTCCTGCATAAAACACTTTTCTGGCCATTATAAAAAGAATGTCCGCAGACAGTGATCATGTACATCAACCAAGGTCACCAGTCGTCCATGTAAACTGTTGGGCAAGAATAGTGCAATTACCAGTGTCAGAGTGGGACTTTTTTGTTTTCCTGCGTTTGACTATCATAACTTAGGCTTGTCTTAATCTTTGAAAAGCACTTTGCTCCTTTGCATTTCAAACATACTATACTTCCAATTCTTTTTGGCTTCATGGCCTACAGTATTTAATTCTATCAGAAATAAACTTCGGTTTTAGTGTATTTTAATCAAGAACCAAACACAGATCAAATCACCCACCGACCTCAAGCTATACCATGATTTACTCGAGACATGTGCCTAATGTACATCTGACCATAGGGTTAACTTCGGGCCCTACAAACATTTGTTTAAATCTCCCCTACAGTTCCACTCCCTGCACTGTAAGTAGCTCAGAATCAAAGCTAGATCCAGTGAAAAGCTTTAATGTAAATGTACAATACAAAGCCTGCAGCCGCATGCAAAATAAAGACTGAAAGTATATGAAAACACTCTTTTTTTAAACACTAGTTTATTTTTTCAACCATAACACATACTGTATATATTATCTTTAAGGCAGGATCTGGTTGACAGACTTTTCTTTAACACGGGTGGGCGGATTAATTAATTAGCATCATTAGACTCCTGACAGTGAAATGAGCCTCATTACAGAGAATTAGATGAAACACACACCAGCCAGTGCAGGCGAGGAGGGGGGGGGGGGGGGTAGCTGGGGTGAGTGTGGGTGATAGGGGTGGGGGTTAAAAGGCAGAAAGAGATGATGAAACATGCAGCTTCAAAATACAACAGCATCACTGGCATGTGATGCGGTGTGGAGAGAAGTGGATCATTGTTGAGATTCAAACAACAGAAGCAAATGGGCTGAGTAAATGAGCCTGTGTCATCAGAGCTGCTGGCCCAGTAATGAGACTCCCCATGGTGGTTTTGCCCCCTCTTGTGGAGCTTCGCTAAACTGTTTCATTCAACAAGTTGGAGTTTGTCCAATGTTTTCACTGTAACAATTCAGTCTTGAGCAGAGTTTGAATTTCATGTGATAATGTACATTCAAAGAGTGATAGACTCAGTTTCTTCTGTGTGGAATCACTATTTCAATGCATTACATCAGCGTGTCAGCGCTGAGCGACACTCAAAATAGAGCAGTGAGAGTGAATCATTAGAGTGAGTTATTCAGAGTGATTGCTACACATCACTGCTTACTCACCAAAGATCACCACTCCTGTATTTGTCTTTCCGTCCTCTGCAAGGAGGACGAAATTAAACATCTCTAATCGACGTTCAAACTTAGAGAGCGTGACGCATCTGTTTGCTTCATCTCTGTATTTACCTGTGGTCCTTATTTAAACTGAGCGTCCAATGCAAGCATAGCTCCAGGCCACACCAGACCAGAGAGTGAAGGCTTGTAGCAATAGGGGATAAAGTGGAAAAGTAATGTAGGGAGAGGAGAGAAGAGCAGTGAGATGAACTGTGAGACAAGAGAGCATCGGCACCGTATGAGTGAGGGAGAAAGGCATGGAAAGGACAAACAATCTGATGTGACCTTGCATCTCCATAAATCAACAAGAGTAGGAAATTCAGCTTCTTCTGGGAAAAAGTTGGCCAAGCATCAGAGTAAAAAGCAGTCTGTATGGCATGCTGTTGTCTTTGTCAAGATTCCCAACAAGGGTTACTGCAGCGACACAGTGTTTACTCACAAGCAGATGTCTTAGACTTTATAATGATTTAACTCAGAAGAAGAGGTACAGTGCCAACCCACAATGAGGAAAAAGCATGAATGCTACCCTTTTCTCTTAATACATGCTAACACCTATCCCCTGTTCACATCAGTAACTGACTGTAAAACATATCTGTCTATAGCTGTGTGAGCAGTCAATGACGGGCAGTCAACAAGCTTGTTGAAATCCGTCAAAATCCTTGAGACCCATGAAGATAAAACCCACTCCATGCCTTCTCTCCTCCCTCTTTCCGACTTGCGCCGGTAGGAGGGACGGAGGCGGGATAACGTTAGTGTAACGTTAGCATCTATTATTTGTGTGTGGGGTTAGTTGGCTAGTTAGCTTCTAAGCTAACTGGCAGTGGCTGACCAAGCCTCCAGGAACAGCTCCGGGCTTTGAAGCCAATTTGATATAGTAGCCAAACCATGGAATTACAACTTCCAGGTCTGTCACATAATGCCATCGGCCCCCAAAAAGAAATTTTTCCCATAGACTTACATTGTCTAAAAAAGATGTCTTTGAATTAGTTTTTGAGGATCACAACCCCCGTGAAATAGCTTGTTTATGAATGGATTTGATCTATTTGGTCCGATAACATTTTGAAAGTCGAGAAGAGCCCCACAATTAAATCATTTTATCATCATTCAAATGAGCATCGCCCTCGTTCCCTCGACAAAATTCCAATGGGATTTTCCCAAGGCAGGGTTCAAACAAACTACACCACGGTCCCATGACTTCAACTTCACCACCACATAAAGGCTGTAAAGCCGCATTCAGCATGAAGACGTTCTGTAGTCTCATCAAGCCACTTGTTCGCAGCTGACACGTAAAGGCATCGAGTGGTACATTTACTAACATATTTAATGTCATAAAATAAAACGTGAATGTTAAGCTTGTTATGTTGAGCTTATCTCAAGCATCTAACCCAAAAACCCATTCAAAAACATAATGACTTTGAGACAAGGAAACTGGAAGTGCAATAATACCAAATCATTACCAGGTTTTATGAGTCACTCCTGGAACACTCTATGGATCCAAGAGCGAAGACCCAGGTCATTTTGCTCATGGAGGTCAAACTTGTTTGGTTTCATACGCGACTGAGCAGCTTTCATAGGAATGATCTGGGCCCTGCCTCTGACACTGTATCCAGCTCTCTTTAAACATCCGTCTGGCTGACACAGCATTAGTGGCTCTGGAACATACAATAATACCTGCTACACTCCTCCTTCAGTAGAGGAATGTGGAAACACCTCTCTAGTGACAAACTTTGCACAGATACAAGTGAGTATGGTCAATATCAGACATTTAAGGGGACCTTTATGATTGGAGGGGCACTTTTAAGGTATTAGTAGCATTTTATTAGTAAATTGACAGTTTATGGCAATTACTCACGTCTACTAACAAAGGCAGTCAAGAAGACTGCTTGCTTGCAAGTAAACATAGATGTAAACAATGCATGGTTTAATGTTAAAATATTCATACATCTGCATTTGTATATGTTTTATGAGGATGAAAATGTAAACCTTATGAAATACATAATGCATTGTGGTGAGAAAAACTGAATGTAAACATGACTTTAGTTTGTTTACAAGAAAACTCCACGGGAAGCCTTTAATTAAGATGAATGCAGCCTAACAAGTGGTTGCCAGCAAACTATGTAAGCCCATTAAAAACACTTTATGTGAAAGAAAAAACATGGCAGCAGACATTCTTAATCCGGGCAACATTAAAGCAGTCATCTGCTACGTAGATGAATGGTGGGATGCCAAATTTGCTAAGAACAGAGCACACCATCACCCAAGTCTATTGCATAATGAATGTAAGGTGAAGGTAAAGTAAATTTCCTTCTAACTGCAGTGCAACATCTGTTTCTTTGGTTTGCATGAACCCTTGTTCCAGCCAAAAAACACTGTTTTTTTTATTTCATATTAAACCGCTGAACTGTTTCAAACCCTAATCCTAAATTAGAGCCTACCCTACCTTACTTCATTACGAATATAGTCAACATCAGGGCTCAGCATCATCCTTCATCATCACCCAACTCTACAAGTCATTTGGCTGGGGGAACAGTGGAACATACTCCATCACATGTACACACTAGGAGGGGCGTCGTAATTGTGCAGAAGGCCTTAATTGCATCTGATAATTGGTGGCTGTTTTAAGAAAATCTGCCCAGCTATCAGTCACCTAAATGGGGCGATGGAGGGGCCTGGTCTCACGCTCTTGGAGGCAGAGGTAAAGGAGAACAGGGCCGTGTGTTTTTAAGGTTCACAGGAGTGCTGTCAGGGTCTCGCAGCTTTAACCCAGCCAGCTTCTCTGGTGGTCGGCCAAGAGCAATGGCGCGGCCTCTTGGGGAAGCAGATGGCTCAGTACGTGAGTGTGTTTCTGTGCACTGACGACATTCATTTTGCTCTAAACACACTTGAACGTCGATTCAGTTCGAGCTGCACTTGAGTAGGCACTTAATTTCTGAGTGCTTTTGTCAAAGTGGAAAGTAATGACCGCTGCTACTGCTTCTCCCAACGGGGACTGACTGATAGTAGCTTTTAAAGGCTGACACCAGTACAAGTGTTCGCTTGATAAATAAACTGAGCCAAATGTGACTTCACCGTAACACCAGACATATGGTGTATTGTAATGTTAATAAAATGTTCATCTGAGCCTCAACTTACAAACTGGACCAATTGCTACACTATTTTCTACACCACAGTCATTTTTCCTTTTCTGTTCGAACATTCTTTTCACTTTTTTAAAGCAAGTCAATTTAACCATTGCTGATTAGTGGCCACTGTCACCACAAGTTATGATTACAGAGCACATTGAATGTCCCTCAGTGACAGTAACACGTTGTTTCTTTTATTTCTTACAAATAAATTTGCATGTTTAGCTTACTAAATCAGTGCAAACGAGGGTTGCCTCCTTCGTCTGGCTCAAAGCCAAAGTGTTGCCATATTGGCGCATTCTTTGATTTCTTCAAGACTAAATTGTCCGCCATTATCGACTCCCCGTCACTGTTAAACAAACTCCAGGCTACAGCAGAGGCCTCGGCGCATGCGCACTCGCACCCCCTAGCTCTGCCGGGTGAAGGTCGGTGTTTGTTGGACCCATCCACCACCCCTCTTGCCCACCCTACTCGGACTTTTGCCGCCTTAACGTAAGTTCTTGTCCCACCGCATATCCCCCTGGCACTGCCAAGCACTGCTAAACTTTAACGGCGACTGGCACTACTTTGGCCGCCACCCTGAAGACCCCCTTGGGGTGGCGAACCCCCTGTTGAAGGCCCAGGGAGTTTGGCGTTAGTGTGTCCAGTGTGCATCAGCTGTTAAATTCATGCTTATTATCTGGCCAATCATATTACAGCAATTTGATGGCTTGGCCATTGTAACTTGACACTTGTCACAATTACAACGCTAATATGGTCATCCCAACACTGTTTGTTACTGGAGTTACATGAGACAAATCATTAAGTAGTTGAATGGTGTGGACAGATGAGTATATTGACGATAGCTCTCAGTGTCCTGTCACCCTAATAGCAGAAAGGCAGTTATGTAACAGTATTACATCATCTTCTCAGATGGGGCTTCTAAGGACAAATCTCTGTCCAGTGGGTTATCGTAGTCAAAGACATGAAAGCGTTTGGAAATACTGACTCTAACCTTATTCCTAAACACCAGCCCTGCCAATAAAATGCAGTGTCACCTCACAACAGTAAAGCCCTAATGGAAACTATCATTTTGGTTGTCAGCACCTTCGCAGTTGCTTCTCTTGGCTGTGACTGTGTCCCTGTATGTCTACCTCGTAAGCGTGGCCGACAGTAGCGGTGGCGGCCGGTAGACAAGGTCTGCCACCACATGTGGAACATCACAGTCACCGTACGGTAGTCAGCCTAGGAGCCAGAGAGTCGCTGTCTTCTGCTCCCACAGGAATCAAACCTGGAGCGGAGAACTGGGATCTCACTGTGAGGGCCATGACTTCATGTTTTGCTCACCTCCTCCTCTTCCTCCTCACTCTGGTTCTTATTGACTCCGTGTCCTATGACAGCATTGCTCTTTCTCTCTCTAGTTTACACGCACATAAGCCAAGTCTTTGGCCAGGCTCCAGATAAGGTCTTATTTACATGCACTGTTGATACCCTGGGGATTGAATCTAACCCTGTTGCCATAAATAAATAAATCACAGATAAAACAGCCCGCCGGCAGAACAGTTTGAAAAAGCAGCGGCTGTCATCTACCATTTTTAACTGGGCACAGGTTTTCTACAGTTTAAGAAAAGTCAGATTTAAGACTGTATAAGACTTTTTTAATGCCACTTGAAATGAAACTTGAGGCCAATAACCAAAATTGAAGGGGAAAAAACATGAGCCAGCATCAGTCACTTAGGGTTAGGGACAGTTTTGCCCACATTTACTGTGACATAAAACATGACTTTTTTGTCTAATGGTGGAGACGAGGATAGAACAGAAACAATACCTGCAAGTTTCTTTCTTTCTGAATTTGTGTTTCTTACTCTGCATTTGGGATTCCACCAACTTGATTCCCAACATCCCCAATTTTAAGAACTCTTTGCATAAAATACACCGAGCCTCGCATGAATGACCTCGTTAACAGTTTCAGCCATGCTGCAAAATCTTGGTTAAATGGCCAGTTTTTCTTGAATTTTCACTTTGCACCATGTCATCCTGGGTACAGTGACAGCTAGCTGGCAGACAATTGATCCTCTGCTGTGAGCATTCTGGCCGCAAACAAAATACAAGTGCTGTTGGTTCCACTTTCTGATCCACGCAGCTTTAATGAGAGGCATTTTTACTGGTTCTAATCACTTGTGGTGTCATTTATATACATTGCGTGCACACAAAACAAGGACTGAAAGTGGTATACGCCATTTCCCACGCAAAAAGCTGTGATCTATAAAACTTTGGAGACGGTAAAATTGGCATTGCAGATGGTAAAGTGGAAGCCTGATTGTAGAAATTGTTTAATACTTTTGGCGCATGCCATTTTTGGCTTTTGTCTGTATGTACATTTCTAGTATGGATCCTATGCATTGTTTTTTTAAATGAGGCCGCTGGTCTGTTTGTTTTGGAGAGGAGGAGACCTCTGTGAATAATTCTGCTCCCGGTAAAAACCTCCTGAACAGTGAACAGTGAAGGAATTCTAATTGGGACAGGTTTTAGCTGGTTGCAATTCACAGTTCTCACCATTTGACACCACAAAATTTCTCTAAATCTTATACTGTTCCTTTTAAGAAAAAAAAAAGTTATTTTAATGTGCAATGATTGCAATCATGATCCATAAAATGCTTCTTCCCATGTCTTAAGACTTTTGAAAGAATTATCTGCCATGTTGTTTGTCAACAGAAAACTGATGCGCTTTCATTTTTGCTGATATACAGTAATGAAAACTAAAGCAAACAGCAAACAGAATTTTGATTTGACACATTTAAAAGTGTAACTTAGCTTGTAGCTTTGCTATACTACCGCAGGTTTAATCCAAAATCCTGTTTGGAAGACACTTTCTATCTTCTTCTTTTCAGTCTCTACCTCCTCCTCTGACTTTGTCCATTCTGCTCTTCCTCTCTGTCTCTGGCCTTGTTATCCCATCCTCTGCCTCCTTCTTTCTCTGTGCGTGTCTCTTTTTTTCCATCTCCCCCTCTCTCCTTATGTGGAGCAGCTGACACAGTGTCAGGCAGGTTATCCAAGGAGCCAAGGTCCAAAGTGACGGCATTAGTCACCTGAAAGCAAACAAACTGCAACTAATCCGAGGACTGTTTACCAGTAAATGTCACCACAGAGGAAACGTAAATCTGTGTGTGTGTGTGTGTCATATCCATGGTGACAGCACCTCTACCCTCCTTTCCTACAACCCCCTCAGTTCCACTCGTTGGCTAATTTCAAAATTAATCGCAGCACCTCGGGAGTTATTAATGACCTAAACAAATAATCGACGTGGCGACTGAGATGGCGTCTCATTTCCTCGCCAATGCCCCCGCCCTAACTCCACCCCTATACCCCATCTGGAAACTCCAGCCAGGAATATGTAAATGGCAATTAATTGGAGAGCCCCATTTCTGCTTTTTTTTTTTTTTTTAAGTATTTTGAGTGAAAACACAGTCTTGAGTGCGAGGCTAGCAAAGGTTGAGCGTCTCCCAGGCATGGAGCCAGATCCCCGATGCTGACGGACTAAATGATGCCGTCGTCGGTCGGCTCGGAGAATAATTTCACCTCATTACACTGCAGGCGAGGCAGGTAGATGGGGGAATTCTTTCCAGTGAGCAACTTAGGAAAATAAAACATAAAAAACCAACTTGTAGCTCAAACAGTCACTCCTTCTGGAATTCATGGTCTGATGTCTGCCTTGGTCAGGTACCAGAAAGGCCGCTCTGCCTGAAAACCTTCCACCTGCTTGTTGCAGGATAATTCAAGAAAATGATACACCTCTGCATAAAACCAGTGCAACACATAATAATGCACATGCACCCTCGCTCCATCCCCAGTCCGCCACATTTTACCTTTCCTATTTACCTTCTCGGCCTCTCTCCCCAAAGATTTATAACGTGGCAGGTACAGTTTAGTATGTGAGCAGTGAGCTGTGCAAACCACGTCATGAGAACTCACGCACCGCCACATGCTTCTGTCTCACTCACACACACACACACACACACACACACACACACACACACACACACACACACACACACACGTGTTGCTGACCAATCAGAGTTTGGAGGGGGTAGCTAGATTGCTCCCCAAGAAAGTAGAGAGGCCCCCAGTGCCACACAGATCCGGGGGGAGTGCTCAAACGTGTGTGCTAGTGCATAGTACCTTGTGTTTGCCATGTGTGTGTATGTGTGTGCGTCTGTGTGTGCTTTTGCATATGGTAGTGTTTGTTAGTAAAGTGGGGGTGACACTGACATCTTCGGCTACATTAAGACTGCAGGCAAATCACATTTGTTTCTCAAATCAGATCTTTAAGACAGACTGTCTGTGCTGTAATTTGCAAGTGATCAGATCAGATTTGTGTGTCCAGACATCAACATATCTGCATGGGTTGCTGTGGTAACGACAGAGGCATCAGTGTCTATGTAGCTATGCTGGTGATGCGTCTTTCCAATGAGGAAGTACGAGAAAGGAAGGTCCATCATTTTGCCCTCCAAACCATCAGATGTGCTATGCTATGCAGATATGCTAGAGTCATTGAGGGCTTCACTGTGCGGCAAATGGAGTGGTGTCATGCAGGTTAGGGCTGGGCGATATATCGATTTATCCATATATTTTCAAGCAAAATATAGATTCAGACAACACCATTTATATCGATATAGGGTCAAGTTGCATCACATAAGGCATACTAGTGTGCATCTCTCCTCACTCACACTCTCTGCACAGCTGTTAATTAGTCTACAGTGCGACATCCAACTAACTCAGTCTGTGAGCTGTCACTTTTGGCCGCGCCGTGCCATGCTTCACCAATTAGCCATTCCATTAACAGTGAATGCGCTGTGCTACGCCTAGCTGCACCAGAGATGGACCTTCTCCAGAGTAGGTCCAAAAGCTGGGCCATCCGCCCTCAAGCAGGTAGCGGTGATGAGGAGACCAGAGAGGAAGGTGTCTTTAAAAGTCTCTATGTGTTCAACTCTTTGTAATTTTGTAGCTTCTAACTGAATCTCTGTGGTTTGGAGTTTAGTTTTTCTCCTGCGTCCTGTTTGTACTTTAGATATCCATTAGAATCCATTACCCGTTACAACGTGTCTCTATCCTGTCAGTTCAAACACACACTTTATTATCCGACATTGTAGAAGAGCTGCAGAAAAGAGATGATGGGATATGATATGAATTTTCAATATCCTCTGGCATGATCTCAGAAAAAGTGTGAGATGCTCTGGCATGATAAAAGTTGAGGTTGCCTGAATCTGACACAGACTGTAAAGTGTATCTCTCTCTCATATTTCGCCCCCACCACGCTCATACAACACAACTACTGTAAAATCCATATGGAAGCACTATACTGCAGCAAAACACCCCATAAACTTCCATATTTTTCCATCATCTCACACCCGCACACATAACCTCCACCGCATCCCCGAGTATCCCCTCTGAGATGAAATCAATAGCTGTCTAGATTGATAAAAGACACCTAATTCAATTTATAAATTTGATCAGGCAATGTAATAAAATAGTAGCTTTTGCTCGTAGCGCGATGAAACTTAATCTTGTTTCATGCTCTTGTGCCTTCTCTCAAATCACCTGTGTTTGGGTTTCAACCTCCGAGCGCTCTGCTGAACTCGAGAAAAATGGAGAGCGGGTTCTTGCATGGAGAAACTTGACCCAGTCCACTCGCGGTCTCCAGTGAGGGGGGCTGCTCTTCTAGCTTTGACAGGGCTTTAATAGCCTGATTAAAGGGCGATTAATCACTAATTTCTGGACCAAACATATACAGTTGGTATGAATCACCTCAGGGCTGACATGTTTGGTGCAACAGCTACGGTCACACCGGGGTAAGCGATAAATATGTGGCTTAGTCAGTCAAGCAGGCAGAGTCAGGATCAAGCTGTGCCCCAGTGGACTTATGTTCTGCAGGGTGTGTGTTACATAGACCCCTTGGTGTCTGTACAGACTACTGACCCGTTACTGGACTCCCTCCTCTACCGTCTCCTAGCATACAGCACCAGGGTGCTGTGGGGTGGACACACACACACACACACACACACACACACACACACACACACACACACACACACACACACACACACACCCTCCAGCTCACTAACACACATGTATGTGTGGCCCCTCGCTCACACAGAACATCTTGTTAAAGTTTATGGTCAATTTTAGATGGAAAGAGATATCAGCATGTGTTTTATTTGGTCTGCTGTTGATTGGGACCCCCCCCCGCCTCTACCTACCCTGCATATACAGTATCACCCAGTGGCACTGTAAGACATGCGTTTAGTCATCTTAAAGAAACTGACACATTGGAAAATACCACACTTACTGTCAATAATGCTGCAATAATGTGCTCCTTGGGTGGTACTATTTCCTGATTCAAGAAGTCATTCCTCTGATTTTGGTGTGTTCATGGGTTTTTAACCCTTACACACAAAGAAGATGTGTTGTATTATTGCTCAGATTGTTTAAAGTCCCAGCTGAGATTCATGTTGCTATCTAAGTATGGTGAAACTGTTTGAAGCTTTATCTTAATGATTTTGTCTCAGACCTGCACCACCTAAAGCCACTGAAATATAGTTTTGCCATGACTTGTTATCAGGGTATAAAAAAAATAAATAGCTTTTCTATCGAAGCTAGGTCACAACAACTGATGGTTACAACCTACGACATAATACAAATTACATGTGAGCAAAAACTGATATGCAAAACATTTATTTTAATAATATTATAATATTTAATAATATTTATTGGGATAATAAGGTATTATGTTGAATACAAACTGTGCAGTGCAGAGCAAAATGTAAATGAAAATGACTGTAATATATATAACAACTCATCACCACAGCCTCAGTATGTTAATAAGTTCCCTCTGGTAGGCAGCCATGCAGCGTACATGTAAAGGGCTTTTATTTATAAAATTTATCTTACCATATCTTCATGCTTTTGGGCTAATCCAGTTAATTAAAACTTTATAAAATCAAAGTGCATTATCAAATAGACTAAACTTGTTGCAGCACTGCCCACAATGTCTCTACCATTTGACCAATCTCTTAACAATCTAACGGTGTACATCATCATATTGCCCAATCTTACCAACTGTATAAGTTAGGGATGATTGATGGGTGATGTATATTCTGACAATATGACTGATGGTGTTTGGAGACCTTGGTTCTGGTTTTGGAAGAAACTCATTCATCAGCACAACCGGTGCTACTTCTGGGGGCTTGGTGTAACCCTAATAAAAATGCATGCACCTCAGCAAATAGAAGATTTGCTACATTACATTTGTCAATCACCCAATCGAGTGAATGTCTTCGAGCGGTTCTCCCTGCATAGCTTCTTCTCAGTTAATGATTCCATATGTAGCTGCAGCCATGTGACAAATATTGAGGCCTCTATGACCTTACAAAAAAATAGACAGTCGGGAAACGGTCTGTCATGCCAGTGTGTATAATTTGAGATCTAAATTTTGCTTAAATTACCTGAGTGACCTCTCGCTATGAATCCACATTTCCGTGTCATCGTACACATACAGTACATAAGGGCGCAGTGCTGTGATGCCAGACGACACGAGATGTGACTGAGAGAGGGGAGGGGGAAAATAACAGAGAGGCAGAAAAAGAGAGACGGGTGGCGTCGGAAAGAAGCAAGGCTTCAACAGTCCAGTGGAAGATTTCAATTAATCATGGAAACAGGAGTGGCCCACCCTGCTACAGTAGTGACAGACCTCACTTGTCCTCCTGACATACATTCGCAATCCTTGTTCTCCTCCACACTACAGCCACAGCCTCACTCCGTCCGTCCTCTCCTTCTCTGTCCATCTCTTTGAATCTTCAGTCCTTCATCTTCCCTTAATCTCTACATCAATCCTTTTTTTCTGCTTTCCCCTCCTGTTCTTTATCGTCATAGCCTTTTTTTTCCTCTTTCCTTTCTCCCTCCTGCCATTTTCTCTCAGTGACAGCTGAGCTATGACAGCTTTTTACATTTCATTTTTCTCCGCCACAGCGAGAGAACAGCCGGGCATCAGGGGGCCTTGTTCAAACAAACAGGAGGCCGTGTGGTTCGCCGAGGGTGGCAACACGCCATAACAAACCACCGGCTCCTGGCCGTCGCAGGCACATGTTGCACAGGGCCCCGCTACGGCGAAGCAGAGACCTGCCGTCCTCGTTTCCATGACAACCAGACAGAAACATTAGCCGCAGCGAGGTGCGGAGTGACAGCAGATGGGAGCTGATGTATTGAACCACCTGGTCGGATGGCTTGACGTGCACAAGATGGAATCACAAGAGCAGAACGGGTCAGAAAAATAACATTGAATACAAATATTAACTGAATGATGAATGAAATAAGAAAAGAGACAAAAGATGAATAAACAGTGTTATGGCAGGCTGCAGGGAGAGGTGTATGTGGTCTTAAACTGTGTGAGTCAGGATGTGTCGAGGCTGAGTCAAGTCAAATGCATCAGCTGTAAGAACATACCAGATTGTTACAAAGTACTTAATCGGAAACAACAGGTACAGAGTGCGGGTCTGCGGATGTGTGATTCAGAGGGCTTATTCCAGGGGCCCAGAGCTGGACATGTATGGGGTGCCGTTGTAAAGTGGCTCACGCTGAAAATAACATCAACAACTCCCACCAAAATGAAGTCGGAGGAGTTAGGGAAAGCAGCATTACAAATGAAAGTGAAGGAGAATGATCACCCTGACAGAGCTTTCGGGCAAGTCTGGAGTGCTAAAGAATTTTTTAAGACTCAAGAGTGATGCCGTTAAATCTTCGTATGCTGCTTGTAAGACGTGTAAATTACTTGTGAAATACACGAGTGGCCTTCAGAGACACACCTGTAAATCTGGTGGCGAAAGGCAGCCGACAATCACCTCTTTTGTGAAGCATGAAGTGCCAGTGATGGTGAAGTCTTGACTAACCAACACTATTGTTTGCATGTGCAGCCAAGATTTTAGACCCTTCGCTATTGTAGAGGGACAAGGCTTCGCCAGTGTTGCTCAGGAGCTCCTTAACAGCGGTGCTCAGTATGGAAGCAGAAAATAAAAGGCAATAAACATCAAAACACAACATTAGATGGCATATAACTGAAATACAACACGGGAGCGGGGTGGGACAGGAGTCATTCTTGTGGGATTGGGACGAGACGGGATTATTTTTGTGGGAGTGGGATGGGACAGGGCTGAAAATCCACTCCTGTGTCACCCTCTAGTGTAGACACAGTCTCAAATAGTTGGATTCCAGACAGGGAAATGTGATATATTCTTTGGTAATATCCTCTCAGAGCTCCTAACTTAGCCTAAAAACATTTAGTAAGGAGTCCAGGCTTAGGAGTGATTTTGGAAAATTCTCAGAGTAACTCTGAGCAAGGAAGGGACAGAAACTTTTACCTGAGTGAGGAGGTGTGGTTGACCGGATTGCTAGGTATGATGCATTCTTTGCAGGTGTGATTGGTTGCCACAGACACACCCTTTTGTGAGCCAGCAAGGTGTGGAGACCCAGTGGAAAAAAAAGTAGCATTATTTTGTTGGTTGGGAAATGTGTGCATATTCCTAATTAAAACAGCCACACATTTCAGGGTAATTCAACTTAAATTCAGTGTGTATTGCTCCACAATATATTGTCAACACACAGTATTTTGACCCTCAGATGACCATCTCTGCCATCACGCAACCATTTGGAGATGTCCGACAGTGCGAGTGCAGGTTACAAAACGGAAGTAAAGAGAGAATATTATACTTGGAAATGGAGACATAGAAACAAATGTACGGTCATGAAAACGTCTATAGGAAGGACAAGAACCATGACAGAGAGGGAAAGACATGACTGCAGGTAAAGGCTAAAATCTAGTGACATTTTTAAACAGTCCAAACAGTTTATGCCATGCATCTTGATAAGATCTCCCTGCTACAAATAAAAAACCCATTAGCAGTTTGTTTCCACAAACCTCCCTCGAAACTACTGCTCCCTGCTTGCACTTAGCATAGACTTTCCAAGTAAGTGGGCAGATCTGCACAAAGATTACCCAAATGACCGAAGCCTTTCTCTCCATCTCCCTGACCACTTTCTACCCCCACCCAGCGTTAATCCACCACTGGACTGAGTGAACGGCACCTAATGACCTCCCAAGTGATGCATTTCCTCTTTTTCTTTCACTCTAATCTGTTTTTCGAAGGTACATAAGTTACGTCTTTCTCTCCCCGTCTCTTCCTTCACAATCCCTGGAAAGTCTAACATTTAGACAAAGGAATATGTGCATACGTGCTTTTTGGGACTAGAACATTTTTCTTCTCGCTCGCTTTCTGTGCTCACCATAAACCCTAAACTTCTACACTGCAGCCACTTTGTCTTATAAGCTAGCTTTGCCTTAGTTTCAGCAGTGAATGATGGGACAGGTATCCATAGTGAATCAGGCTAGTCAGAGATGGAGAAGTTAGATTACACACATTTCTAAACTGATTACTCAAATCAAATTAAAAGGTCACTGGAGACCACAAACCACAAGCCTGAATGTGATCCTGAAAAATGAAATGGGCTGTACTTGTTAGTTCTTTGTCAATGAAGAATCCATATTTGTGTACATATTTGCTTTGGCTGGAAGCTTGTGGAGATCCCTTGGTGCTTTTAATTAAATGTCTCTTCAGCATCCAATTCTAGGATAAATATTCTCACAGGTAAACACATTTTTCCATGGACGCTGACCAGTGTAACCTCAATGCTTGGCTGCAGCTTCAAGGACAATTGACCATTCACTAACCTGAATATCAGTTGTGCAATGTAGCTTACCAACTGTAAATAGCCACAGAATTTCTTATGTTGAAGCAATAGTAAAAGGGATACTTGACATTAAAAATGTTTGAAGGGTGGTGTGTTTTTTTTAGCATTTTCAAAACCAATAACACAAGAGCAAAAGTATAAGGATTCGATCTCGTGTTGATCTAATCTGGCATACGAATGTTAGCATGTCAGGCTAGCTAGCCACAAAGGTGATGGGAGAGACATGTACAGGAAGGTTAGAAGGTTTAAAAATAGAATAGCCTTTGAATTTACTCTGTGTGTCTTGAAATGTCTGGTGTCTGTTGGACATTTGGATATTTCTTCTTCACTGGAATTACCTTAAATTGGACGAAGGAAATAAAGGGGACATTCCTCCGATTACCTTTTTTTTTCTCATTTTTTTCCTCTTGTATTTTCATTTGGGGAGGGGAATCACACATAAATAAATCATGTTTGAGTCTATTTAAGTTTCCTTGAGAACGTTCTTCTGCTGGTGTCAGGGAGCTGGAGTCAGACCCCTTATTTTGTCTACCCCCTATAACCAAGATTACGTGAGTACTGTTTAAATTTAACTCATAACTAGGTTTTAAAGGTAAGCTGATTATTATATACTAACTACAGCAGTAACCATGCATTAGCCTATTTGCAAGCATTAGCACATCCTTAACTTACTACATTATTTGGAAGGTTAAAGTTTACGTCTAACAAAAAAGCCTGTTAGCAACTAGCACCAGTTTGCCAGGAATGAGTCCTAAAACCCAGAAATGATTTAGCATTTTACCGCTCACCGTTCCCTTGTCTTAAAGTCAGTGGGTTGTTTGAATGGGTTAGATGTCATGAACTTTGGATCTTCTATGTATCTTCAAAAAATAAGGTGTTAACTAAGTGGTGAAATTAGACTACAGAACGTCATCACGCCGAGCTGCACCAAACACAACTTTACAGTCTTGTGATGGTGGTGACGTTAGGTCATGCGACCATGATGCAGATTGTTTATAGCCTAACGTCAGCAATCTGCCGATTTGCTCCAGCAAAGGGGGGATGCAAAAATGTCTGAGCACTCTGCAAAAAGATGCTGGGTGCTGCATCTTGACTCTAGGCAGCTGTGTGCAGTCACAGAACAATTGAAAAAAGACGCTGGCACTCAAATAAATTTGCAACATGGACACAGTCCCTTATGAGTCGTGTGAGAATGGAAAGCTTGACATGTGTAGCAGTAGTAACTAAAAGGAGAAGCAAACAGTGAGGTGTTTTGCTCAGAAGTAAACTTGACAGCAGTTATTTAAGGACAACAAAGTGTTTCTTGCACACTTGTTACTTGCTGCTTTATCTCACTGTCACAACTCTGCCCCTCTTGAGCTTTATAGGTTTGACTTTCCCAAGCTGGTCCTGTCACAGAGCAACCTCATCCCTCTCCAAGCACACCAATGTCATCTGTGGCAGCTTTAGTGTTTTGAGTCATCTTGTTTAGCCAAAAATAGAATCAGCAAGAGATTGTGCAGTGTGTGTGTGTGTGTGTGTGTGTGTGTGTGTGTGTGTGTGTGTGTGTGTGTTTTTATTCCCACCCTTACAGTGAGCCCTGCTTGGTTCGACACCACTGATTGCACCCCAAGGCACTGGGAACATTGGCAGCGTTGTATGGCGAGGGAGACTCCAAGTCTGATAGATTAACATTAATATGGACTGGGGGAGAAGGCTGGGAAGGAGGGAAATGACCCTCCTTCACGGCTATCGAGGGAAAATGCAACGGGCCATTGACTGCAGGGCCACACACGCATGAACGAATGCACCCACTAACATAGACTCAAGAAAAAAAAATACAAATAGACAGAGATATAAAGACGGTGATGTGATGGCGAGCACATACACTTAAAACAGACACATCCAGACATAGACATAAAGACCAACGCTCAGTGTCATACACAAAATGTGGGTCTCCAGATGAGATGGCATTATATACATGTACTGCACTGGTAAACTGCTGTGTCGACAGCCTATTAAAAACCCAGTGAATTTATAACTCCCAATCTGGTGATTAGGGATTGTGAATTTGCTTGCTCTTAGCTTCAGGTTCTTGTCACACAGGGCCTGTTTTCTGTCTATAAATCTAACAGCCAAGAGTTTTCTTCTTCTCCCCCACCCTTTTTATGGAGGTGATTGCTCCAGCTAATATAGAATTAAGACCGTTTCATGTACATTTTTCACAGCCTCTGGCTTAATATGTGAAAACTGTGTCTCCCAGGTACCAACAGAACATTTCCATTTATCTTTTGGTTACTTGTAGAAACATCCATCAGATCTGCTTTTCTTAAAAGTGGATGGCAATAGAATTAGCTATTAAGCAATTTTTCCCTGAAGACATGGCAATGATAGTATAATTTTTTTTGGGCTGGGAGAACAGTAAAACAGCGAAAGATGCTTTATCTTCTGTACTAGCTTTATTTTATTATAACTAATGTAGCTCCCTGTGTCCGTTTGGGTTTCGGAACATTCTCAGGCTGTGTGGCTCATTTAGTTGACGGCCATGAAACCTTATTGAACCTAACAATTTGGAACAAATATTATCTATCAATATTAAATTGAAGCAACCACCCTTGGTATTTTGTTGTATTTTACCGACTGTTAATGTAAGCCTAATAAACGGCTTAGTGGCAAATGGGCAAGCTGTTTTTTGTTTTGTTTTTTCTTTCCTAGTTTTCTGATGAATGGGACTTTTTTGTTTTACAAACATTTGAACTTCTGCGAGATGGTCTCATTGTTCACAAAGGATGCTTTGGCCCTTGATGTCAATATAAGATCTCACACATCGCTGTTTATTGAGGATCAATGCTGAATTTATGAGAATTTTAATTGTTCCACCTCCACCGTGATTCCTGGCTTCCTTGGACAAGCACTGCAGCAATCTGATAAAGATAATCAGAAACAAGGGAGGAGTTGTCTGAAAGAAGATTCCGAATGTACGCAAAGTTCTTCATCAGGTAAGTACTTGCTCGGTGCATCAAAATTTGCCTCATATCACTTTTGTAAATAGAACATTGTTCATTTTGTCAACCCATTTGATCATGGAGTTAGATTACACATTGGAGGATGTACAACGTTCCTCCTCTGAGTTTCCAGGGCTTTTAACTAGTTTGCGCAAAATATTTGTAAATCACAATTACTGTCACTCAAAGTACCCATTTGTGCATGGTAAAGTGTCTGTGTACTGTATGTTGAGGGGCCTCGTACACCTTGGGGAAGACTTGGACAAACTTATCAGGAAGTATCTGGTAAGTAGTTTTGCATTAAATGCCTGAACCTCAAACAAGATAAAATATTGAGTATTAGAACTTTATAGCTTCTATACACTGTCTGAGGTCCTATACAAATACTCAGGCCGGAGTTTTCATTTGTTGGTAAATGCCGGCTTTTGGCTGGTATCACGTGTAGTTGTCCTGCAGATGAAAATATCAAGAACAAAAATGTCCAGTGGGAAATATGCCAAATAAATGAATTCATTAATAGCATACTCAATAGCCTATAACAGACGTTGCCAAGGCAATGTAAATATGACCTATATTATGCAGACCAGATTTTTGGATATTATCTACCAACAGATCTATTTATCCACCAAAGAGTGCATCCCTGCCTCTTCAAAGCATATACCACATCCACAGTAGTCAGCATTAGTTTTGATGCCTGAACTAAAAGCACCTGGCTCTAAAACCTGCAGCCGCCTCGCTTTCCCAAAATTAATTGATAAAGACGATGGACACAAGTGATTGGCTCTTATTTTGTGTCAGGATTTGAAGCTTCAGGCTTGCTTTAATGGGTGACATGAAGCGGGCAGGAAATGCTTCTTAGATTTGATAGAAGAGAGAGAATCCTTAACACATATAAATGGAGAGTAACCACAAAGTGCACCTGAGAGGGTATAAGCTTCATTAATTTAATGATTAGAGGCAGAAATCGCAAATGCACACCAGGCGATAATATTATTATCATACACACGCACAGTCGGAAATTTGCAAGTGATGTGAGTGAGCCAGCTTTCATTGCAGGATATTAGAAGCACCAGGCAGGAGGCAGGTTCCATGCCTCCGTGTGGTGTGGCCTGTTTGTGTACTTTGGATAAGCTCCGCACTCCCTCAGAGAGAGGAAACAGAATCAACGAAACAAATGAAGAAAGGCTCAGGAGTTCTTATTGATTGGAATTAATTGTTAATGGCGTTACAGGCAGAAATAACAAACAGGTTAGCAAAGACTTTATTGTATGATTCAGCTGGTTTTACACTCATCAGCAGAGTGTAAGTTTAAGTTATTAGACATAGTGCATGTTTCTGATTTATAGTGTGTGCAGTGTATGTGAATTATGGATGTATATTTTTGTAAAGGAAAGAATGAAAATGTAGTTTAAAGAAAAAGTTTGCTTTTTTGTGATGTGTTGGCTCTTTGCAAATTCTTGTCTTGCTTTTTGGAAGCCTTGCTACTATTTCTCTTTTGTCATTGATCTACAAGTCAGAAGCTCCTTTGCAGTCCCATTCTCTCTTTCTCCACCAACACATTAGCAAATTTATAGTCCTGGCTTTTAGATATATCGTGTTTTCTTTAGTTCTGTTCCCATCTAAGTCTTGCTTATTTAAAAGTCACGCAGCACATTACCTGTGGAGTCTTACCATTATGTCACCATGGGATCGGGGTTCTGCTCCTGCACTTAAAAGCCCCCTGATGACGGACAAAGACATAATCAAACCAACTTGGAGGAAAACATGCCTGCCTCGCTGTGCACATGCACTGCACAGTGCAAACACACACAGTAGATGTGTGTTCTTAATACTGAAGCTAAATTATGCTGTTGCACTTTGGCAGCCCCGAGTGGCGGTATGGAGAAATAGTTTGAAGGCCTCTTAACACTGAGAACCTTAAGTAATGTACGATTTAGTACAATGGTCACCATAGTTTTGGCTTGTACCCATTTTAAAGAGAGAAACTGTCTATCTCTTGTCCCTTTATAGGGGTCCCTGTATCTTGTGAGCAGGTCAACCAAAATGTGATGTTCTTTCCTAAAATCTTTCATTGCCTCAGTAGGTTAATCTACAGCATTAAGTGTTTCATGATAAACACAGGCAGGTGTTATAGAAAGGTCAGAAAAATTATATGTAATTTGTTCTGAAAAAATATATATTTTTTATGTCCTGTTTTGTAATCAGAACAATCTGTGACAACCATTGGTTCTCTCATTTAAACGTTTATTTTGAAATGGGACAATTTTGGGATGTACAACTAGATGTTGTCATACACTGTACGTCATAGACAATGTCCTCGAAAGACCCAAATGCACTGAAAGCTTCTGGGCGGGCAATTTGCAGTATACCTATTATTTTAAATAGCTGAAAACAAAGCATTAGGAAGTGCATCGAGAAAGCGCTTTGATGCCCCCTCTCTGATCTTCAATTTTGCAGCGGCAAATGAGGACTCAGGGACCAAAGTGAGGCAGAGAGGTGGATATGCAGCAAGAGCACACACCAGTTTTGGGCCACAGCTGAAACCTAAGTTTAGATCAAGAGAGACTCTCACTGCAGCCTGTTCTATTTTGTTCTGAAAATGTTGGCATGCAACCTCGTTCTGTGGATGATAAACAAGGTGCAGACTGATAAAGGAGGAAATACAGTGGAGCGGTGAGTAACAATAGCCCCGCCCACATTTAAGGGTACTGTTTGCAGTAGCAAGGCTAGGGTCTGGGTACCATGTTCCAAAGGTACCATACCAAAAGTGTTTGGTGGAAACGGGGCTTGAGTCACCAATGAACCTAACCTGCATGTCTTTGGACTGTGGGAGGAAGCTGGAGTACCCAGAGAAAACCAACCCTGACACAGGAAGAACGTGCAAACTCAGCACAGAAGGGTTCCCCCACCCCGGGGTTCAAACCTGAAACCATCTTGCTGTGAGGTGACAATGCTAACCACTGTACCACCTAGCCGGCCCTGCCAAATTATTGCTTGATAATTTAAGTTTAAATTAAAGGTTTTGTGTTGATTTATTTTATTTTTAAAAACATTAAAAATGAACATGAATCTAACATATTATTAGCAAAGATAAATCAGCCTATTAATAATATCTCCATGGTGATATCCACACTCCGGGTTGGGAAGGTGGTAATGCATTTACAAGCTGGTTGTCAACCGCCAGAAAACGCAGGAGAAGAAGAAGAATGCGAGACTTGTTTTGTTTTCGGTTCTGTGGAAAACTCTCGCGAGTTCATAGTTTTCACCAAAGTCCGTACATTTAATGGAAACACACGGATTTGATTTGAATCACTTTTGGATGGAAACATAGCTACAGAGTAGCAAGCCTTGCTGGTTTAATTTAGTTTAGATATTTAGCCAGTTACTCTATGTGAAGGTTTAACCAACGTATCTGCTGATAGAGGATTGAAAGCTTTAGACTTGCTAACGTTACCTAATGTTATTTTCATTAGCTAGTTTTTCACTCATGTCTGTATGCACGGTCTATTATATAGTGAATAGAAAATGCTGCAGATAATTACAGGAATAGTTTTACAGTTGGTAGGTAAGTTACTAGGTAATTAACGTTACAATTACTGATGTTTGGTCAGCCAAAGCATTGTTAATTAATAATATAAGGTCTGTAGTGAAAATACCTAAACTGATATTAGATTTATTTGCAATAAATAATTTTGGCAACATGCATAATTTGTGAGTGTTTTGTTTTTCTAGTTGAATAGCAAAACAAGACGAGATAAAGAGGAAGTGTGGAGAAAGGAAGAGAGGAGAGGAGCAAGGGAGTGGGACAGAGGACGAGACGGAAGGTAAGGTTTTCTGTAGAGTATAAGACACTTTACTTCCAAGGGCACATCTTTTATACACCTGTAACCAGAGTATATTCAGTTGTATTTGTTTTCTATGTGAAATTGGATATGAATTAGGGCAAATATCAGAATTACAGTACATATGAAGCCTACAAATACATTTGGTAGCCTACAAATAGTTTATTAATATTAACTAATTTTTGTATTTGTCTGTCATTTGTCTTTTACAGTGAAGAGAGAACAATGCAGTTGGGAGCAGAGCAGTGGAGGAGACTGAATGAGTAGTGCAGTGGAAAGGATGCAGTGTCAGCCCTCTGTTTTTAAGAGGTAAATTACATTGATTTCATGATGAGAATTGCAGTAAGAGTTTATTTGGTAGCCTAACTATTATTTCCCCTTAACGCCTGAGAGAAGTTGTTTCGACTCATCCATTTAGTGACTCCTTTACAATATAATAATAAGGGAGCCATAATCAATAGATCTTGGTAATCTTTAGTGTAGCTTTCATGGTAATGCGTAAAATCAACTGAGGAGACTGAATGCAGAGTAGAGCAGTGGAGAGTTAATTTGAACAAAGAATATCCTACATTATTGTGCAATGCAAGGAAGCATCATTTGTTTATATCTTTAATGATTATCTTAAATTTCCGAACGTGGGGATGCGGGTGGGGTCCACGTCAGCTGTCCGGAGCCCATCCACCCATATCCAAGAGGTTCCACTAGTAAAATCTGGCCATTTCCACCACTTGCTACAACTGCTGCTGATTTAGCAGCTACAAGCAAATGCAAGAAAGAGAAGACCCAGAAAATATTCAAATGTGTCAGGTGCAACTCAAGTTTATACAGTATATGTAGTCAGGGTCCCTGCTGCGTCTCTTGGCCTGAAAAATAGTAAAGACCCCTGCATTAGCATAACAGACCTACCCTGTATCATCTGTCATATATATTTACTTGTAAACTACTTGTTATAAAGATTAACTTACGACATAAACATAAAACAGCAATTAACCCAGTATAGAGTTATGATAAGCTGTGGTCTATCTGTAATATACAAAACTGTTGCATAAGTAGTAACCATTTCACAAAATACTGCTGGTTCTGTTGTGTTGGCATTTCAGTGCAGTGCGCCAAGGGAACTAATTGACATGCGTCAATGAGACGCGTCATTTATCACTTCCACTGTGTGTTTGGGTCATTGTCCTCCTCGATGATACACTTTCTTGTTTGGCAACATTGAGGATTGTTGGAGCCCTAACCCTGTATATAATGCCGACATAGAGGCAGCCCTGAAGGCTCCTGAGCATCAGCATTTTAGCAAAATCATCCTGCACAAAATGCTGACTGAACAAGAAATGTGGTAGAAAAGATATGCCAGAGGCTGAATCAGCCAACATGTCCAGGCCAACTGTCTGACCAGAGTCAGCTGTCACATGAGCTGTTCTGCGTTTATTTTCTACAATGCCAATTAAATACAGTAAAGTTAGCTCAGCAATAACAACCTTACCCACCTCTATTGCACTGGTTTTATAGGCCGTGACAAAATGACCGTTTTTATCACAAGTACACACTGTAACCACTGGACACAGACATGCATTGGCTTGGTGGTTTGTTGCTCCTCAAGGAGAGCAGTGAAGCTGTTTGCCCAGAGCTACAGCCATCTGGGTGGTCCTGTGTGAGGTTTTCTGGGAAAATTTGTTGTCTCCTCTGTCACTGGTGCATGAAAGTTTAAGAAACTGCAGAAAGGAGTAGTATGAGGTGGTATTGCATAGTTACGGTACTATCTGGTGAATTTATTTTTTTTTTTTACCGAAGTTGAGCGTGTTCAGCTGACTTGTTTCTGATTCATTCTGAGACATAAGCCTACCCCATCCTGTCAATGTGTGTTTGCTTCTCTTTAGAGGCTGAGAGCTAAGGTGAATCAGATGTTTCTCTCTTGATCTTTAAGGTTCACAGAGGGATGCTGCCTCACCTCCCTGAAATCCCACTTTACACACATAGTTTTGCTGTTAGAGCTTGAACACATGATGCCACAGTGACTCAAAGGAAGTTAGTGAGGAAACTGGAAATCCACCCATCATCTGACTCAAAGTCACTCAACACTGTGTGGCTTACAGAAATAATATTTTTTCAATTTTTTGTAAAGCTGCAGCAGAGGTGGGGGACTCGAGTCACATGACTTGACTCGAGTCCAACTCAAGTCGCAAATTTGAGGGCTTGACTAACACTGATAAAAAGAATTGACTCTGACTTGGTGACTTGAGACTTGACCTTGACTCGTGACAGATGACTTGAAAGAACTTGACTTTTTTGATTTAGTATTAATATTTTTCTAGATTTTTTTAAGTTCCGTTTTGTTTATAAAATACAGTGATGCACATATCACAACGTTTTTAATAACTCATTCTGTATTGAACATGCTTGAACATCCCATTTTCGTGAACATGATATCCCAAGAACGCCTTGAGAAAATTCTTTCAAATTTGGCATAAACGTCCATTTGGACTTAATGATGAACTGATTAGATTTTGGAGGTCATAGGTCAGAGATTAAGCTCACTGTGACCTTGTTTCCTTTGTTCTTGTGACCATGATACTTCTAACACCTTGAGGGATTTTTTTTTTTTTTCAGATTTGGCACAAACATTCACTCAGGCTTAACTATGAACTGATTAGATTTTGATGGTCGCAGTTCAAGGTAATTGGGACCTTGCTTCCAACTCATTCTTGTGAACTTAGTATCTTAAAAGGTCTCCGAAAGAGTGTCCTCAAATTTGGCACAAACATCCACTTGGACTCAAGAATGATCCAACTAGAATTTGGTGGTAGAAAGTTAAAGGTCAAGGTCACTGTGACCTCACAAAAAATGTTTTTGGCTATAACTCAAGAATTCATGTAAAAGGTCAAAAGTCAACTTTACTGTGGCATCATAATGTTCTGCAGAAACACTTTTCTTGCCATAATTGTCATAACTTGTCAGATACTAAACTGGTGACATTAATCTTGGGTGTCCACCTTGTAACTGTGCTGATTGTAAAGATCTTCTGTGCTGCTGGGGGGGAAATGTGTGCGAAGCATCCATGTTTTCACAGACATGGATGTAAACCGTGACTGCAACTTGATTGGCATGTGGAGGCTTACAACTGCAAGGCAGTAATTTTACTTTCATTTTACATCTTAAGTACATAACGGAGTGACCTCAGTCTAACTTCAAGTCATGTAGTCTTCGTCTACGATATAAAAATCATAAAGAATTAAACATTTATGTTTACAACTATTAATTCTAATGCAAACTATGGCAACTTGAAGGCAGGAGACTGTGAGACCAACTCAGCTTTTTCCTCTGTCACACACACGTATGTACACACAAATGCACATACATGTACACACAGTCTCCTTGAGCCCTTGTGCTGTAACAAGAGCCCAGGGCTGTCAGCACAGCACTGAGAAAACAAATTAACCCAGTGATTAATGGAAGGGAATTAGAGCCAGCGGATCATCCTGCTGTGAAGATGGGACACCCAGTGTAGAAGAGCATGTGGCACACACACACACACACACACACTTACACACTTTACTAAAGTTGTGAGGCCATGCGCTTACGATATGCACTTCCTCAGTCCCCAAACCCTGATGTTCACCTCCACCACGACACGACACGTCATGTAAATGTTTAACTCAGTTTCCTCATCTTATAAAACAAACATATTGGAAATAGAAAACACTTACTTTACGTGAATATAACTAATCTTAATTAGGGCTGTCAGTTTCGGGGAATTTAGCTTTTGACAGCTTGACATCCATTACCAGTAACTAACTGGTTAATTTAAAGAAAAAACAAAAACAAAAAAAACACAAAATGTTGTGAAGTACAGAGGCCTTTCCTTTTAGTCCAGCACTCCATTGACTCATTGACTTAGTAGTTAGTGAGCATCAACACAGCATTTTAAAGCCCTATTAATTTAGAGGTGGTGAAAATGATATATTTTGTGATGTTAAGCCAAACTCCAATCTCCATTCGTTAGCTAACGTTGCTTTGTGAGCACACCTCCCTGCCCTTCCACACGCCTGCGTGGAAAGCCTTTAGGCAGAGAGAGCAAACCTCCCTGCCCTTCCCTGCGCCTACATGGAAAGCCTAAGACAGGGAGAGCAGCAACAAAGACCCCCCTGGGAACAGAACGGCTTGCAGGGGATGCAGCAACAGTAGCAGGCCAGAGCAGTTTAAATAGGGCGCCCTATATGAGATTCGCCAATTGGCTACATAGAAAGGACTCAAACTAATGCTATGCTCAAATTTGTTAGTTAGTTGGTTTAAATGGTAGTGTTTAATTGTTTATTTGAAGAAAATTACAAAAAAAGGTTAAATAGTTACTCTCCCAACCCCTGTGGTGTGGCCTAATTTTAAAATGTCAGCTTCAGAGCGAACCCTTGCACAACAGTCGTAATGGCAAGTACAAGACAAGATTAATCTAAAGGCTAAACAGCGAGTCTTTGGTGGCTCTCTGCCAAGTAATAAAGAGTTTTTAGAGGAGCAAAAAAGTCAAAACTAACCCTGATTAGATGTCACAACACAATGCATATAAAAAAATACATGTATCCTACAGTGCTGAACAGCTGACAATCATTCCCACACACTGTCCTTTTTCCTCTGTTGTAAGAGTTTTCAGCTGCGCGCTGACTCCCACGCACTCGTATGTTTCTTTGTACCTATGGCAACACATAAATTCTTTGATAAAGACTAGACTTTGGATGGTGACCAAATAAGACTTTATTAGTATCAATCATGCAACAGTTGGATTTGTGCTGGAATCATCAAATGTGGAAAACCATGATTAGCATGTTTGTCTTCACCCACCCATCATGATGAAAGAATGCGTTCATGTGAGCGGAGAATTTTGAGGTATAAGAGACATTATTTGACAGAACTGTGGTTCACAGGATCCTTTAAGGATAAATATCCATGCAGTACACAGAGTTACTAACTAAATATGAGGTCAGCGTTGGCTTTTTATTAAGTAAATAAGAGCTCATATCAGGCACTTGCGTCATCCTCTGTAGATTTGTTCTTCATTAAAAAGCAGTATTGCATCCCAGAGCTCCTCGAGCATTGAGTAGGTGTGGTTGGTCACACTGCCTTACAGAAATACCATCACTAAATTTCATAGTTTTCAGTACAGTTGTGCTGATTTTCATGTTGATGTTTTTTTTTATCATTGTAGCCTAGGTCTGAGATAGTTTTGTGCATGTTGTGATCATTTTGTGTCTCTTTTTTGGTAATTGTGTATTTTTGGGTGTTTTGTGTAATATTGAGGCAATTCTTTTGGTTATTGTGTGTCTTCCTGTGTTTGTTTTGTGTCTCATTAAGGAAATGTTTATGGTCATTTTGTGTCTGTGGCCATTTTGCCCCATTTTCTAATCATCTTTCATCTCTTTGTAGTTCCATTGCATCTCTTTGTAGTCGTTTTGTGTCTCTTTTAGATAATTTAGTGCATTTTTTAATGGTGCTTTGTGTAACCTTGAGGTAATTTTGTCAGTCTTTGTGGTTGGTTTGTGTCTCTTTGAGGTAATTTTGTGTATTTTTTGGTTAACGTGTGTCTTCTTGTGGTTGTTTTGTGTCTCTTTATGGTAATTTGTGTCTCGTCTTGGTTGTTTTGTGTCATTTGAGGAAATTGTATGTCCTTTTGTGATTGTTTTGTGTTAATGTACTTGATTTGTGTCTCATTGAGGAAATTTCCATGGTCATATTGTGTCTGTGGCTGTCTCTTTTAAGTAATTTAGTGTATTTTTTTGTGTAATTTTTAGGTAATTTTGTCAGTCTTTGTGGTTGGCCTGTGTCTCTTTAAGGTAATTTTATGTCCTTTCGTGATTGTTTTGTGTCTTTTTCTACTTGTTTTGTGTCTCATTGAGGAAATATTTATGGTTGTGTCTGTAGCCATTTTCCTTTTCTTGTCCCTTCATCTTCCCTATGCAGTCTTTTTGTGCCCTTTGTTGTCATTTTAACTCTTACTGTTTAGAGTGTTAATTTCAGTGACATTTTGACCAGAGACCAGAGGGCCCCTGACACTTTGGCCCCTGAGTGTGTGCCTGTTAAACCTGTTCAGTAATGCATCCATGCATTCTGGGATAAACATGGAGTACTGTTCACTGACTCCAGAATATCAGTGGAAAATAGGTCGTCATAAAATCAATCCCTATCCAACAAATTCGACTGTCTGTTTTCAGATTTCACTTCTAACCGTAACAATGCTCCTGCAAAACAGGCAGCAGTGTTTTTGGAGAGACCTCTTTGCCAATACCACACATTAGTCAAACCTAAGAGGGAAATGAGACTGATTGGAGAGAAGAGCTAATTAGATTAGAATTATTTTTCATTAACGTCATTCGTTTGGCGAATTAAGAGGGAAAACTATACAGTGGTGAGAATAATGCTTTCAGCGTGCTCTCTGCTATGAGCTGGCAGCATTTGACACCAAAGTAAAGAGATATCCTTTTCAGAAAATTAGCCACTGGAAGCGATCATCACCAGAGAAAATATTGACCGCCAAGTTGGATAAGTGATAGGGGGGAAAAAATAAATACATTGTGAACTTTTACACCATACCCCGATACTCTCCATCCTCTTCGTATGTTGAACCAAGAAGGAATGACCAGCCGCGGTTTCCCCCTCAACATTTACTCTGGAGCGATACACCAATTATTTTTAATGGAGCTGAGAAAAGAATGGCGCGAGGAGCTGGTCAGCAGCGGAAGGCATAAATTGCCTGCAGCGCAGTGATGACCTCATACAGGAAGCCAAGGCCCTCTTCTTCCCCTTCAGTGTCTGGAAGTGATGGGTGATGAGATATGAAGCGGGCTGACGGAGGATTTGGATCTGCATGTAGCGGGGCCACACGAGCACTTTGACTGACCCGTGCACCACAGATTGACAGGCGAGGGAGCTGCAGATGTCTCACCTGTCAAGAGGCGGATCGCTAACACGGTGGACGGTGACGGATGGAGGAAGGGATGCATGAGTGGAAGGAAGAAAGAAAGGCACTGTGAAAGAGGGAAAAAAGGTGAGGAAAGGGGATTTGAGGAGGAGAAAAGGTGGAAATAGGAGGATTCTTGGTGGAAAATGACAAAAGGAAACAGAGGCGGGAGGGCAGACAAGTGAGGGATATAGGGTGAGAGGCCTCAGTCCCTCTGGTAGCTATAGTGGATGTAACCTAACCAGCAAGAGCAGTTAATGACATTTTATATAACTATTAAGCAATTATTGAATACACAAAGCCTTTTTATAGCATCCGAGCACTGTGTACGTCGGGGACTCAAACGACGGAGGGGAGCGGAGGGATTAAAAAAATAGTAATAATAAAATCATTCGAACGTCCGGGCCAAAACCTACATTTTCATTTGGCAAAGCAGTCACGCTTGTGCATAATCCACAGCGCACCTCGGGTTTCATATGTGACTGGAGTTCGTCCGCAGCGGTCTCAGCTACTCTATTTAACAGGTACAGAGCTCTCTATGAGGCCATATAGCAGACCACCACTCCGCCTGCTGCTTTCCTCCCCTCCAGGCTCCCAGTAGAGCTCACACAGTGGAGCGACACACCATGCACTCAGGTGATGGAGTCAAGCTGCCAAAGAGCTCGCAGGTCTGTGGCAGGATGTTGAAAAGTCGTGTGGTGAGGGAGCACGCAAAGGGGGCAGAAGTGACCAATTGTTAGGTAACAGTGCCAGTCTTTAGGGGAAGAATAATGGCCAGAGCAGACAGATGTGGGCAGTTGTGGCCCTAGTACACATGCATAAAAAACATGTTTGCTGCAGCTCAACAGTCAAAGTCCTGCACATTTATCACCAAAATGCAAATAAACAAACAAGCTAACAAGCTTTCAGTAACATGTTGTATATGTGTTATAATGATCATATCAATCAATGATCAATAAGAAAAAAAAACAAATTAACTTGCTCCAAAGAATGAACAATAAAATATATGACACTGTAAAAAAAAAAATTAATAATAATAATAATTTAAAAAAATGATTTTGAAAATCTGAGCCGATACTGATACCAATATTTAAAATAATTTCGCCATGCACTGATATTTATATGTTGGTGTTTCTTTTGTTATTCATTCTACTCTCGTGCCACGGAAACACAGAAATTTACATTATAAAAAAATAATTGAACAGTTTTAAAGTCATTCAGTCCTTCATTACACTACCTTTGAATTAGCACAAATTCAATAATACTCATTTATGAAACGTTTATTTTATCCTTCTTTTACATGAAAATATCTTTTAAAAAAAAAGCTAAAAGCCTTTTTACTATATCCGTCCATCCATTTTCAACCATTTATCTGAACCCATTCATCGTGAAGGGGTAGCGGCCCTACTCCAAGCTCCCTCAGGATGTCAGAGCCTCTCACCCTATCTCTAAGGCCAAGCCCAGCCACACTACAGAGGAAACTCATATCGGCTGCTTGTATCCGCGACCTCATTCTTTCAGTTACTCTCCAGTCTCACTTTGAAGTCTTCGAAATGCAGCGCTTGGGCAGTGATTTGCAGCGTCAGAAACCAGAGACGAAAGGTGTCCTTTAATAACGGCACGCTACGTGGTCCTAGATCGTCAACAACCATTGCACCCAGGGTACCTTTCATTTTGTATCTGGACTTGCAAAGTCCATGACCAAAATGTCAATATGTGATGAGGTCAGAGTGAGAATGTGTTGATTGAGATCAAAACCTTTTTCTGTACCAGGCTGGAAACTTTTATTTCTGCTGTTCAGTTGGGCATTTTGACACGGGGGTCTATGGAGATTTAGTTGCTTTTGGAGCCAGTCTCAAGTGGCCATTTGAGGAACTGCAGTTGCTCGCACTTCTGCCTTGGCTTCATGTCTCAGCCCGGGAAGTTGCTGTTTAATTTGTCCTGAAACTCTGAGGATCTAGTAACAACTTTTAAAGGATCATTATTAGAAGTCTTTGTTTCTTTTTCTTCATGAAGTCATGATATTTAGAAGAGAATCAGAGGGAAGCAACTAGATTCAAAAAGCTCTGTCTCAGCTTGGCAGTGTCTATGCATAACCATTTCATAATGCCATAATGTCCATGTGGGCATCCTTTGCTATGATTATGGTTACTTCAGTGCTGTCAGAGTTTCAGGACACAACCACATCAGAGCTGCTCACATAATCGCAGTCTCTTGAGTATTATCACCATGTTAAACAACACCTCGACAACTTTGCGTCTAATTCTAGCGCTAAACTCTTTGCAACTGTAAATCATTTTATTTAGGTAAATATGGACTATTTGCTCTTGGACAGTTTGTGAATGTTTATATGTTCCTGAATTAGTAAGCGAGTGTTGCAGTGGTATTAATCACCAGGCTTTCTTGCCAGTGGAACGAAGTTCTCAGTAAAAATGTGGGAGCAGAGCCGGGAGTCTGCAGATCTCAGTTATATTTACTCTCTCTACAGTAGAGACCTGCTGTGAAAGCAACCTCTGTCTAATCAGGAGAGAATAATCGGGATCACTTAGCATTAATATTTCATCTGCCAGCAGTCCAGTGAAAGGGATGTTTTGCTGAGAGGAATCCCTTCATGACTCATGATGCTCCTTCATCTACACTGATTAATGAGGACATTTAAATTTCAATAATTGCTGCCATTTGCTTATTAGTAAAGCATAAAAGTTCAGATTCAAGTTCATATCAATGTTCTTTTAATGATAGTCATAATATACTGGGTACAATAGTTTAGCCTGCTAATAACCATATGAAACACAGTGGGGTGTAAGTGGATGTGAAACACCAGAGGATCATCATTCCTCCAGGCTACACTTTATATAGTGTCAGCCTTGTATATTGTTTCTACGTGGCTGCATATTTCATGCTTTTCTGAGCAGGTTTTACAGCTTAATACTGATTGTGGCTTTTTAAATGCTCCCCAAATATGAGTGTGTACTTTCCAGGTCATGTATATTATCCTGAATGCCTCGCGTGTTCCATTAAAAAAAAAAAAAAAAAAAGCGCTACATTCATCAGAAGAAAATAACATATAATTCAAGTCACTTTTTTATTATTTACATAGAAGAAATCAGAGTTATTTTGTGGAACAAGGTGCACCATACATGTCAAAGAAATACAGGAAAAAGGCAACTAAAAATAACTGCAAAACCAAATCATAATATTTTCTCAGGGCACTGTACTTGCACGGACGCGTGACTGGCTGACACAAGGAAAATAGACAAGGATGATTTTTAGAAGTATTTTCTTAAGACCTCACTCCATTTCCCATGAAAATACTGTATGGAGTACACGGAGGTGAGTGCATGAAGTAGGGGTGAGGAGCAGGAGGTCAGACACTGGTGGTGTGAGGTACCCTGTGGAGGTAGAAATGCTGTTGTAGAAGAAGAAAAATTATCTGTCTACCTGTTGAAGAAATTCCTCAAATTTGGTAAAGGATGTCCACTTTGACTCAAGAATGAACAGATTAGATTATGGTGTTTGACGGTCAAGGTCACTGTGCCCTCGCAAAACATGTTTTTGGCCATAACTCAACTTCACTAATTTGCAGGATAGCCACAGCAAACATTTCTAGAGCAGCTACTTTGTCAAAAAGGTTTTTGTTTTTTTTGTCAAGCTATGGCTTTCAAAGTAAAAAAGGAACCTTCAAGTGCAATGTGTGTTTTGATCACATTTATTAACAGTTTAAAACCAGCTTTTGAGGGATTTCAACACTTGTTTAAACAACTAACACTGTCGCATGTTTTTTTGTTTTTATTAAACATGATTACAACTATTATACTGCCATATCAATTATTTCAATCATTAATTTCATTGTTCATGAGCTGTTTATACACCAGATACAGATATTTCATGGGGAAAGTTTAATTCTTGACAAATCAAACCCTTAGAATAAGTTCAACACAAACTGTAAAAGAGCAGATACCAGAATATTCAAATGCTTTTATACTGCTTATCAGTCCTAATCAAGGAAATTAAAGTAGAGTTTGATATCTATTTAGAACAGAGATCCAAATGACATGTAATGAAGATGTACGTTATGGCTATTAAAATGTTACTTTTTCTCAATGTACGATATCATGGAAAGCTGGCGATTTCACAATGAAGCTGTCCACTATCACTGAAGAGTAAATAGCACCTAAACTGATAATGGTTTAGTCCATGGTGTCTGCTCCCCACAGCAATAGTCATTTTGTGTTATGTTGCATTAGACACTGTCTTACTACATATTTTAACCACTGCAAAGGCCACGCAGCAGACGTGAGTTGCCATGTTTATAAAACAGCATGTACCTGGCGGGCAACGCTGCCATTCATCCTGACAACTCGGGCGGGACAAGACTGATGGAGTGCTGACAGTGTGGATGGATGGGCGCGGAGGGAAGGAAGGAAAGAAAGACGGAAGGTGCGGAGGCTGGCACTGCCAGACGGGTGAAGGAGAAAAGGAGGAGGAAGGTGTGTAAACTGGCAGCAGATGGACAGATGGAAAGTGCGATGTGGGGTTTGAGCAAGGTGTGTAGGGTCAGTAAAGTAGAGTATAATGGGGTGTAGGTTGATGGTGATGCTCGTCTCGCGCGCGGCAGGCCTCCCCTGCTCCAATGATAACTTGCGGTTTTCAAAGTGTTTCTCAGAGCCACAAAGAGGCCTAAGAAATGGCCGGCACTTGGCAAGTACTGGACTGTTCCATCACAAACAGGGACCTGGGACCCTTACTCTTGAAGACGGAAATGTCTCTAAACCATGTACCACCTAGTTTACTCTGGCACTGCTCTGGAAACCAAGACTTTTATATGCATAGCTTTAACATCAGCTTTTGGAAACGGAGTAGATGATGGACGAGGGCGGAAAGCTACCTGCTGGTAAAAGGAACACCGGGCTTGTAAAGGGCGTGCATTACCCTCCGTTTGTGACTTGTTATACCAATTAAAGGATTTGGGAATCAAATATGGTGAATTTATTTGCACGTTTGTTCTTATTTGGCCACTCTTTCCTTCTGTTTTGATCCCATGGAGGCAGTAACTTGCATCTCTGGTACATGCTTGAAACAGTCCAGAACTTAACGTGAAAACCACAGATCACAAACACCACTGTAAGGAGACAAAACGGGCCCTGTTAAGGTCCGGTATAAGCTGGTCACGACTGAAGAGGAAGGTAATATAGCTTATGTTCTTCTTCTGGAACCTGCTACAGAGGCATATAGATGCAATTTTTGGAATCAAAAATAAATGTATCTGGCATCCATAATGTTTTTCTTGACATTTTATGTCTGGAATACAGTTTTTGAACATACGAGTCCCATCAATACCCATCAGTTAAACTTACAGCCTTTCATTGTTGCTCAAAAAGAGACTTTGTTGGCGTCTTATCATTTCTCTCCTACACATTATTAGCTTTTCACCAAGGTGACTGTATGAAACAGAAAGAATAAAGTATCATAATGCAAATGTTGGGATGTGCCCCTTCTTTGACATATTTGTGAAATTATTCTAGCTGTTTCTTTGACTGATCATCACATTCTTCTGAACTGTGAACTGTCAACTCAAGACACACCTCTTGCTGTGCTCCTACTTCACGTAGTCCATTAAAAAGGTCTTGGAAAGGTCACCGTTGGGTCCTCCCTATGTCAGAGACAATCTGTAACAATGATCCTCGTCTAACACCTTTAACTTCCCGTCTCCACTATCATTCCTTAACTCCTCCGATCCTCAGTATCACCAACATCTCCTTCTCCTCCGTCTTTCCCTCTGTCCCCTCCCTTCCTCTCCCACCTTCACCCCCTGCATTCTCTGACCTAATCTATCCTAAGTGTTTACAGACCATTCCATTTTTCAAAGGGGGTCAGCTGGACTTTCTCAAACAAACATCTAAAACAGACGAATAGCAGTGGCTAGCTGACCCTCCTAGTTCAAACCAGTCCTTTTAAACTATAGTACTCTAAAATCAGCAGGATTGCTAGCTTATATCTTATGTTTTCATGTTTTCATGCAAGTTTGACAGTATAGATCACTGCAAATACAAAAGCATCTGCAGTCATGCTTGAAGTTTTGTGAGTCTGTTCGTAAACTTCAGGCAACATGCTAACATGCTCACAGCAGCAACATCCTAATGTTTGATGTGCTCACCATGCAAGTGTAGTATGTTAGCATGCTAGCATCTGCTAATTAGCACTAAACACTAAGTACAGCTGCGGCTGTTGAAAGAAAATCACTTGTTCATTCAGTGCTGTTGCTGCACCAGGTTATGACACATTACGGATTCATGAGTACTCAGACGTTCGGCAGGCTTACCCTGTACATACTGGACACTAAAAAGAGTTATTAAATATTATATGTTCATTTTGCCCATTACTTATCCAATGATAGTGCTAGAACCAAGATATTAAATATCGTTTATGAAAAACCTGAATGCCCAGATTTCATAACACTGATCAAACCTCATGGTGGTGTCAAAGGCAAAGTAAGGGGATCAGTAAAACTGCTTTGGTTCATCCTCTGTGGCCCATAAATGTCTGTACAAAATTTACCTCCAATCAGTACAGTAGATCTTGCGATATTTCACTGGATAGGTCAAAAATTTTACTTGCTGGTAGCTCTAGAGGAAAAGTCAGGGGATCACCAAAGTCACAAGATTCATCCTCTGAGGACTATGAATGTCTGTACAAAGGTTCACGTCAATCCATCCAGTATTTCATGAGATATTTAAGTCTGGACCAAATGGTAGACAGATTGACCACAAATGCCATCCCTTGCCTAACGTGTCTAAAAATGGATTAATGTTTAGTCAACATTTAACCGGGATATATAAAATCAATGGTAAAGAGTTGAAAAAAGGAGGGGGACTGTGCATAACCATAACTCAAGGACAGTCTTCTTTAATCTTTAATTTTAGAGAAATTTTGGCACATCTTGCATACGTTAGGCTAAAACCTAGCAGTCATTTAATGTCCAGGACCAACACATTCTTAATCTGACCTCGTCACATACTAACTTTTTGGTCATGGACTTTCCACGTCCAGATACAACGTACCCTGGGTGCGCTGGTTGTTGACGATCTTGGACACCATATCAAGTTCACATCTTTCAAGATACACTTTAGAATCTTACGAGATGCAAACACCGCTCCAAGTCTTACCTGTGAGCCAGCACCTTACCGAAATACTGTCGATGTACAGCTTTCTAAAGTTATAAAAACAAGTGAATAACACGACACAAGACGTCAAAGGTCAGTCAACAGGTTGGGGAATGGGTTGATCGCAGGGAGGAGTGAGAAGTTGTTGGATCGTACAAGCAAACAAGGAACAAAAGGTGAGAAAGGTCAGGTGAGGGAGAGTGAGCATGGGAAGAAGGCGTCCAAAGAAAGGGGTAGGGGGGCTATGATAGTGTGTGTGTGTTCAGCTTGTGGAAGCAGTGTATGTTTTTCTGTCTGATCTGTGGATAAACGTCGGGACAGGGAGGAGGGAGGAAACAGGGTTGTCGGTGGGATGGGACGGGATTAAATGGACAAGTGAGGAATCTGGGGTCAAGTCTAAGATTTGGGTCTTTACCCTTGAACGTAGATCATAGAAATGACCTTCGGCCGGTGGGGGTTGCCTCTGTGTTTGTGTGTGCTTCACGGAGAGAAAAGGGACACACACACACATATTCAAGTATTGTGGGAAGCAAAGTCAAGTTTTCATGCCTTGCCTAGGTACACAAACTTTGCTTGATTGCCTCTCATTTGAACCAGAACCTCCGACACACACATGCACAAACAGACATGCAGAGATACATATGAGCTCATTGACCAGGCGCATTTTGTCTTATATCCTACACAGCCAAAAACTCCCACACAGCCAAATTCTTTGCATTAAGACAAAGCTGACATATGTAAACATATAAAACAAAGCCCAGAGCTTCATCTCTATTAGTGTTTATTTTTAGAGGACGAGAATTACTCTGGCATGCTTGAGAAGCCCTACGTTCAATCATCCTATAACCTACCTAAGCCAGATCCCCTTCGGCTGCATCTATCCTTATCTACAACATCTCTCTTTTACTAATATATCAGATAAGAATATCGCTGCTGTCTCTCAGTCTTTCTCTTCACCTCTCCATCCTTCAGTCTCTGTGTTGTAATCATTAAACTACTTAACTGGCATTAATCAACTGGTGTCCTCCCAGACACTGTGCACTGCAGACCCCCTTAACACTTGCCTGCCAGGCACAGCAGTGTAATTAATGAGCTGTAATTATGGAGGTGTCAAAGAAACAGAAACAGTCCTGCAGCATAAATGAGTGACATGCTGCATTGGGTAACTTCCTGTTTTTTGCCCCTTTTGACCTTGTTGGTTGACCTATTTCTCTTAATTTAAGGGTACATTGTGACAGCACACCGGCAAACATCAGAATTAAGGTCCTCTGACTGGACGTTCCACAGTGCTTGTTAATAGAGAAAGTAGTAGTTTCTTGATCTTTGGTTGAAAAATAAACTTAAACAGTTTAGATTCATCTTTGATTACATGAATTTCTAACAAACTCTTTCTTCATAATACATAGATATACATCAAGTGTTATCTATATTGACATGATGTGTAGCCAGTGTCTAGAGCCAGAATCTAGAGTCATGTCTTCAAGGTACAGCTGCCAGAATTATGGGGATTTTGAATTTCCACTAGGACCATGAATACCGAAAATGCACACTTATAGTCTCCAATTAACCTGCATGTCTTTGGACTGTTGGAGGAAGCCGGAGTACCCAGAGAAAACCCACGCTGGCTCCCCCACCCCAAGATCTGAACCCCCACCATGGGTTAGAACCAGAAACCTCTTGTTGTGAGGCGACAATGCTAACCACTGCACCACCATGCCGCCCCACAGTGATAATCAAATGCAAAATTACCATTCCTTGAAACATCATGAGTCATATCACAGTATCTGTCAAAATAATCACAATATGATTTTCATACATACAGTGCAGTAAGTGACGAACATGATGTTTGTTACTCTGTTCAATTCAAATTTGATTTTAGTGATTTGTATTAATCGTGTGTTATATTATGAGTATGTTGTGTTTTAGTGTTGCATTCTTCAGTGCATGTGCTTTTAGGTTGTTTTTTAGTATAGATTTTATCTTTATGTATGGAGCACTGGACCAAGCAGATTTCCCCTTTGCAGGATAATAAAGTTGATCTGAATCTGAATCTAATGTTGAAAACTGAGGTTAACAATGCAAACCTGACATCCAAACCCTTTCTCTCTCCTCTTCTCTCTCTGAACTTGCTTTCACAGTCCCTCAGCGAACGCAGACCAATGAGCCAGAGCGCACACTCCTCCCAGGGGTCACTGTCGTCATGGAGGTTAGGATTGCAGACTGGAGGTCTTCCATCGGACGACTGGCCACTGATACAGCCAATTACAAACCAGGTCTTGCAGAAGGATGGCACTGGAGAGGAACATCAAACAGTGGCGGACTGGTCAGGTTGGTCCGTAAGAGCGACATCATTTGAGTGCTGAATGTGAAAACATTTCCTTAATAACTCAATTAGGCCTACTTAAGATGTGTGCAGTCACTATTAATAGAATTAACACTGGATTTGAGCCTTGTGTTCCAAACTGAAGAGATAATTCACACAAAATGTTTGTCTTTAATTGTTGGAAATTAGGGCTGGGTATTTCATTCATTCATTCAGTATGCAGAGAGAACAGCACAATTATCTAATGTAATGTACAGGGTTGGAAGCAACAGAATACAAATGACAAAGTTAGGTATTCAAAATATGAAATATGAGTAACTGTATTCTAGTATAGTTACAGTTAAAATTTGTGGTATTCTGAATATAGTTACTGTCTTTAAACTGTCTGTCTATGTCACCAGTCTGCCGCACACATAATAGGTAGCCTACGTGATTTGTGTTCATAACGTAACAGAAGTACATGTTTAATTGATTCGGTGTGGACAGAAAGCTCCACTTGCTTGCCGTAAGGATGAAGTGAAATATTAATTTGAGGTGTGCATTTCCCATCAACACATTACAGACGAGATGCACAGCCAAGGTGCTGTTGTGTATTTTTGGCTTGGAAATATAAGACCCATAAAAATGAGCTCAGCAAGACGATTTTGAAGTATTCCAAAAGTGATCCAAAGTATTTCGAATACGTTACATGAGCACAGTCTCACTCTGAAGTCGTCGAAATCCAGCACTTGGGCAGTGATTTGCAGCGTCAGAAACCATCTAAAAAGGTGTCCTTTAACGTCGCCATGATACGGCAGGTTGCTGTTATTGTTCAACAGTGCTCGGCAGCATCAGGGGGAATGTGGTGGGACAAGAGCGAACGTTAAGGCAGCGAAAGTCCAAGTGGGTGGGCAAAACAGGTGGTGGATGTTTCCAGCAAACACCCGAAAGAGCCATGTTTGCGTCCCATAAGATTCTAAAGCCAAACCCTGTTCTTTCTTCTTAAACCCAACCACTTCCTTTTGTTGCCTAAACCCAATCATGTGTGTTTTTTGTTGAGGAAAAAATACGTCAGTTGGTTGCTTTGTACCAATGTAGTGCCTTTATTTAGAAAGAAGCTGTATTATAAACGTTAAACTTCCTGTGAAAACGGAAGTGTATCTTGAAAGAAGAGAACTTTACACAGTGTCCCAGAACGTCAACAACCAATGCACCCAGGGTACCTTGCACGTTGTATGAGGATGTGGAAAGTCCATGACCAAACGTCAATATGTGACGAGGTCGGAGTGAGAATGTGTGAACTCTCCCAACACTGGCAATTTATAACTACTCCTAATTTCCAATGCCTGTCCCTAAAAGGGCCATTAAAATAACAAACATAAAACACGATCACAAACAAAAACTAAAAACAAATGTAATTTCTAACTAAAGAGGCCAAACTCTTGAATTGTTTATGTTGGCTGAGCACAAGTAGCTGCACAAGATCTGCTTCTGTAGTTTCTTTTAGCCAGTGCCAAAAACTATGAAGATGTCATGCTCTATTGGAAGTTGCACACAATCAAAAAGCAGCAAACTGATTGTGAGAGAAACTATTTGATGTTCTTGCAAAAACAGATGCCTAATAAATGTTGAGTTGTACAACGTTGTACTGGCTACCTGTCATGACCTACAGCAACAGTTGTCTGGTCCAAACCTTCACACGGATCATCACTTTGGTTTCATTGTTTTTCTTTCTGTCTGTGGTGAGACGACACACTGCGTGGAGGAGGCAAGAGCTTCATCATTGTTTACCTTCTCCATGCTTGGACTATACTAAAGCTGTGTGTGGGCCAGACCCCCACTGAGACCGGCCGTGGAACTACTGTCAGCAGTGTGAACAACACCAATATCACCTCCCGCTGCACAGACAGGTTCCGCACCATTATCTGGGTGACTTGCTAACCAGAATGTGTCGTGCGTGAGCCGTAAAAAGCCTGTGACGCTTGTCGATTTGTAGATACTTTTATCCTCAGCACCATGAGCGTATACAGATGTAACCTATGCAGCTGTCACACATGTTGTGTAGATCTCTTTTGGGATGCAGTCGAAATTTTTGCTTTGCATCTCACAGCTTTTGTTGCTCTCTGTTGTCGCTAACCATTAAATCCACTGATTATTTCCCATCCAAGTTAACATTTTCCCTGTTTAAATACAGTGTGTCATTTACAGAGTCAAGAGGTTTTCCAGACTAAGCAACTACCCTGATCACTCACAATGAACACAAACACTGACCAGTAGTTAGGAGTAGGCTTTGGGTTTGTAGAAACCTGTTGGCAGTATGACAGTAACAGAAAGGAGATGGTTAGAACCCATTTGAAGCATCAGAGATACCAAGAGGGTGCTTAAAGTTTGTGTTTATTACATCACATTCACCTTATTTACCGAGATTTGCAATATTATGATCTCAGCCCCGCCCCTTTTTGATGGTCCAACAAGCTGTCGGAGTAAGCATGGAGCCCACACTGTAACTAACTGCACTCCCTGAAGAAATATTATCATATTTTGGGAAAAATGAAACAGTGATTCCAGAGAGCAGCAGACAGAGGGGTCGACAGTCTGCGTTTGAAGGATATATCCAGGATGTCAAACTGACTCAGCAGCAACAACAGGTTAAAAAGACAAAGACAGTTAGAAGCTAAAGCCGAACTATAGGCTACAGATCACAGTGTAAAAGTGAACCACCACATCACTGCTGATCGCCACAGAAGACTATGAATATAAAGGGAAACTTTGCCGATATTGAACCAGCTGTGTGGCATCGCAGTGTGTGCAGATGAACGGTGTTTGGCTTCACCCCCATGCCGCCAGCACCCTTACCTCCACCACCGGACACGCAGGGATCTTCGGAAGAAATTAAATAAATTTCATCTGCACGTTCATCTTTTTGCATCGGTGTAAGAAAGGCAGAGAGGCCAATAAGAGAGCTGTACCGCCAAATATAATACAATAGAAATAAAGTTTTCTTTGACTGAAGTGTTTCTGACTGAACTTAATTTTTGTTTTAACTGTATCTCAACTCTAATTTATATCCTCATACTTTACTACCACATACTACATAAGCAGAGTTTCTCAACCTTGATGAAAACTGTGCTAAACACTTTTTTTTAACATCCTGTTTCAAAGACGAGTCCTCACTCTGACCTTATGCCGCAGAACATGTTCAGGATACCAAGAACAACTCATTACAGGTTCCATTAGTAAACCATCCTCGTTTCAATAAATTTTTAACTCAGCAACAGACCATCCAGACACTGTAACCCGGGCCAGTTTCAGGCCTCAGATGGTGGTCTCTCTCATTGACTCTGTGTTCGCTAATGACCCTGGATCTGGATTGCCATTATAAAACACAGATAAATGTTTACTGTCGAGCGATGACATCACAAGACTTAAGGTCTGTACAAATATACAGGTGCTCCACCACCCCTCTGCTCTCTCCACTTCCTCAAGTCCACATTTCTTTGATAAAAACAACTCCAAACGCCAACGTCCCGTGCTCACATTTGCTCTGTTTCATTTATTTTGTTGGCCGCTGAAAACATAAACTTTTACGTAGCTGTGTGTTATTAGAATGTAAGCTTTTTTCCGTAGGGGAGGTTGGGGAGGGTGTGTGTGTGTGTGTGCGTGTGTGTGGGCATGTCTGTATTTTTGACCTTAGTTTTCCTTCTCTGTTCTGTCACTGATTAAAACTCTGTATCCAGACACTTGTTTTAAATGGCATTACATAAAGCATTCAAACATTAATAAATCATTGGCATGTTAATCTGCATATATAATGTATCATGACTGCAAATAAACAAAAATTTTGCTGAGGAGTCTGGCAAACTCTAACTCTGTGTTCTAAGTAGTGAAGGTGGTCTTGAGTGTATTATGTCAATGTTAACGTACGTCACAGAAATCTACAGTACATTACCCCCTCTTGTCTGCAAATCAAACGTGAGGGTGGATGGATAAATAGAAGCATGTAGCTGGAAATAAGAGGGTTTATGGGAGATGTGATGTCATTCTAAATAAGCTTTGTCATCATCTGGCAATTTTGGCAAATGTCAGATGGGCCGGGAAACCTTTTGGGCAGCAAGACCACCACAATCTAAAGAACACCCAGCCAGCTGCAGCCCATTGATGTTGGAACAGCCCATCTGATTAGGGGTCACATAGTCCCAAAATTGTCAATAGATTACCTATACTGTAAGGCAGGTGTAGTTGTTGTCAATCCCTCCCACCCCTTTAAAAGAGTCTACATTTGTTTGCAGGAATTGTACATGGTATCACAGTAGTGGTATCACAAGAATTATTGATCTTCTCAAGTCTCGGAGAGCCAAAAAATAGTTTGAATTGTCTTTTTGCTTGCTTGAAAAAAAAAAGAAGCTATTGCTGGTGTACAGACACAACACACTGGGGGAGCATTTCTGGGAATTGCAGTTTTTCACTTTCTTTCAAAAGGAGAAGGGAGGAAAATTATGCCACATTTATGTCATTGTGTTACATATGAAACTGTAGTCTGGATCTGTTTAGCCTTCCTTAGACTTGTTAGTTACAAGTAGAGGTGTTGTGTGTCGCCTTGTTTTTGAAATCGGACAGAGCGAGGCTAGTTCATTTCTCTGGTTTCCAGCTTCCTTGGCATGACATGTCTTGATTCTCTGTTTTAAAGAGGGACCGTTCCCAAAAAGGAATATTTTATAAGGCATATTTTCCCTCTTACCTGTAGTGGTGTTTATCAGTCTAGATTGTTTTGGTGTGAGTTGCCAATGTTGGCATCTGCCTTTACTTGGATATAATGGAACCACACTTTCTTGTTACAAGAAGGAAGTGTGCATCTACTCATGGACGAGAGGCTTGTGCTTGTGATAGTGCGAGATGTAAACATTAATGGCGTCCTCCACGGCTTAGCTGTAGCGATGGCTAGCTCAGTAGTGCTAGTTGAGCGAGCAGTAGATGCAAGCGTCCTTCTGCGCAGTGATACGGTTGATGGGTGTAGTTCGTTAGAACTATGTAGTTCCTACATGAAACTGCTTGCAAGATGGTCTGTAGATTATTTTAGGTAGCTGGGTTATGATTTCTGGAAAGAGGCATTGCTGTTGAGTTTTTCAGTTGTGTATATTAACTAAACTCACACTAAAATCTAGATTGATAAATAGCGCTGCAGGGAAGAGTAGAAATATATGGGCCTATTTTTGATTTTGGGGTGAACTGTCCCTTTAATGCACTGACAGTGTGGTATTAATGTTTGTATGTGTTTTAGCTATTGTAGCTTATGAATTTTTGTACTGTTTTTATTGTCTTGATTGTTTCTCTGTCTGTTTTTTTACTTGTGTCTATATAAACCATACTGGTCTGAAATTAAAAAAATAAAAATAAAGTAAGTAAAGTAATCCCCTCATCTACCTCTTCGAAAGACTGTGGGTAAGCATACTTCATTACATTTTTAAGGTATTAATTTGGAAAAACATGGTGCAGTTGTTAAAAGAGGGCATTTCAGTCATTTGTAATAGCTATGTCATTTATTTATTTACTTACTTATTTTAAGTTTTCAGATAAAACACAATTTGAACCTTTCTGTTAACTTTCCAAGCAGTGATGCCATTGGACTTGTCCTCATTCTTGTCAAGGCAATTTTATTTTTATAGCCACATATCACGCCTACCACCCTCTATTCTAAGACTGTATCACATATTAGACTGTATTACTTCTTCTCTTACTTTTACTAAACTTTTGTAGAAATCAAACTTTGAATTCTGTTCAGTTGTTGAGCCAGTGATGCAGTTGTTCTTCATTTTCAATCTACAGCATGTTTTATGGAACAAGCTCTCCCGTCTTTCCACATAAATATTTCAAAGAATGGCTGGGTAAAAACTTTTAGTTTTGTCTTGCAGTTCACTGATTACCTAATGTAGCCTGTAACACCACGCAGAAGTGCCCCCGTGGGCTAAGAGGGGGACAAACTCATAACTTCTAAACTGGCTACTACTGTGTACATAATCTTTTCTGCTGAGGTTTCATTTTCCTCTGAATCTCATTGCTGTCACACCCGCTTCTCAAACAAGACTGACATCCTCCCTCGTTAGACATTCAGCAGCCACACAGTAACCTGAACCCCGTGCATACACATACACGCTTATATACACTCAGGGTCACCCACTGCCACCACACTCCTATCACAGCCTGTCTACATCTTGTACCATAGTTTGTGTAAATGCATAGTGTGTCTATGTGCAGACGAAGCCCCGTGCACACATGTTCCTCAGCTGTAGCCAACACTCAGTACCAGCCCGGAATCTAATATCCCCCCCATTGGAAACACATGTGGAAGTCTGACAAAAGCCGGCATGTTCCCTGTGCCGTATATGTCAGCAGTCAGTCAGTCTCCATGCTGTCTGTCCTGTTGGCTGAGCAGTCCTCTGCAAGGGCTGCAGCAATGTAGCAGGTTTTACAATGTGTGTAGGAGAAGCGTGGCCTGTCTGCTCTTGTGGTTTCCTTAGAAGGAGCCTGGCTTTTTTTTCTCAACGACGTTTAACATTTGCTAAATTACTGTGTCATTTGTATGTCTTTGGATGATTGTATGTACTATAATTCATGTTTTTTATGGTTCAATGTGAGCCATAATAAGGCAAGAGTCACTTTTGACCGCATTCGCATGCTTGCTAAACTGCTATGCTAATTTATCCACATCCTGTACAGCCTGGTCACACCAGAAAGTGGCACAGCAAAATATATTTCAGGCTTTTCTCGTGCTCTGTTTGTACGTCTGCCCTATGAAAAGTAATGCTTAAAAAGTCGTACATATCCCACGTAATGATGAGCCAGTAAAACATAAGCATAACCCATTATTTTGGAAGGCTGCGATTATGTGAACAATGGGCTGACAGTAGTAAAGAAGGAAGCGGTCACCAGTTGTCCAGTTAGGGGGCAGGTTGGGATGATGGATGGGTCACAAAATACAGGACTCTCCATAGGATATCAGTGTTTAGAGCTGCACGAACTTTGGTTGAACTTGAGGTCATTTCAAGATACGTCGTCAACATGTTTCTCTTCCTAAAGCTCACCACAGTACTTTTACTTGCCTAAACTTGTGCTACGTAACTTGACATTAATTACATAACTTTACATTAAGGAGGTGATATCACTCGTCATTTGTTATTTCATAGGATATCATACAAACTGTTGGGTGTACATTTCCGTAGGATGTCTTACAAACCATTGTCTTAGAATATGTATATAATTAGCTCTAGAAGCTTGGTGTCATAACGGAGTGTTTTGTTGGTGAACTACTGTAGCTAGCAAGCTAACTGCTAATGTGCTAGCTTGGAACGTGCTAGTCATTTGTATTTGCTACCCAAGCTTCTTTTCTCACTGAGATTTTGCTCGCACGATTGTACATCATTATTGTCAATAAAAAGTCGTTTAAGAGTGGGAAAATGTTAGCCAAGCCAGTGGTGCCACCAAGAGGTGGCCAAGGGGGCCATGGCCACCCTGATACAATGGTTTTATATTATAATATAATATTCCCATTACTTTGATTTTGTCGGGAGGAAAGATGACAAGAACGGCTGGATTTGTGGTGGGTGAAATGTTGCTCCATGAGCATCTCTCCATCTTTCAGGCAGAGCCTTGGGAAAATACTGGTCACAGGCAACAGAAGACCCCCAGGTAAATAGAAGCTATGGAGATTACCTTGCAATACCAATTTTATGGGGTGCAAGGAAAAGTAATATAACAAGTAGTGTAACGAATTACTGTCGGCACGGAGTAATAAATAAAGTAATGTTATTACTTTTGTAAAGAGGCCTCATTGAGGTGTTTTATAAACTTGAGTAGGCTTGTTCCCAGGAAGTGCTTTTTTCCTTACTATTTATATACTCCTTCAAATCAAAGTTGTATATTTGTCTTTTGAGGAAAAGGACAACCAGCCTACTTGAAATAGTTAATTTACAGGAGCCTCCATCATATTTGAGTCTTCATTGCAGCAGAAAACTTAAAACTACCTTAATTTGTCAGACATTTTGTTATTTAATGAAAGCTGCTGTCCACACAAGGTCTGTAAAAAATAAATGACCGCTCTGTTAGTTGTACTTTTTAGATTTCGTGCAGCTACAACAACAAAAATGTGTATTTATTCAGACAATAATTGCTATTCATGCAAAATGTTGCTGGGCACACGTGGAAATAAAATGTTTTCTGTAACTGAAGTGTGACCTATTTAAAATGTTGGCCCAAATAACACCAGAGTGTGCTGGTTATAGGCACCGGACAGGTTTGTTATATTTGAATAAAATTGACATAATTTGTTAGTTTTAGACCAAGTAATCCAAAATCATTTTGCTGAGTGTACAGTGATGACAATGTTCCTGCAGGGAAAGCAGAGGTAAGTGGCTGCTAGGAGCTTTCATTTCTACCTCGAAACCTTGCACCTTTCCAAAGTGCCAAATTTCCGCCCTGGTCGGTGCAGGCTGGCACTCCTGTTGCTGGCCTCTGAGAGATTGTGGTTGGGCTTTACTCAGCTGCACAGACGGCTTGTCTTTAGCCACAGTGGCTCAAGCACACCTAACCTGAGCTGTCTCCATTCTCTGTCTACTGATATGAATGACTAAATCATTCGCAAACCATTCTTGACGTTCAGTTTTCTCAAGCGGCTACTAATCAGCAGTCCCTCAGTCGGAGGAAGTAATCAGGTAGCGCAAGGGGTTTTTGAAAACCAGCGCGTTGTGACAATCTGTTTTGGCGCTTTGTCAGAACCTTTCTTTTGTCACCACCTCGAGTTTGAGAGCTAATAGGTGGTGAAAAGCCTGTTTGGAGGCCCAGATGAAGCAGATTATTTTATGAAGAGAGGCAGGAGAGGCATCCAAGCATTAGCATGTGCGCTAGCCAGAGTCAGTCCCAGGAGGGAAACCCAAGTCTGGCCACGGTGTCCCGACGGACATCCTCTGCCGAAGTTAGCATATCCCTGTTTCGGCTGAGTTGCTGAAAGTTGTATGTGCGAGTCTGTGTATATGTGTGTTAGGGTTATATGGTCTGTGTGTGTGCGCGTGCGCGTGTGGCTGCTGAAAGATTTGTTATTTGGAGCAGTGAATTTTAATGACGTTTGTCAACTCTAATATTCAGAGCTGCCCAGCTGTGGACGAGACTGAAGTTTTCTCAGCTTGCTTTGAGTTTATTTAAAGGAAGTGCCGGTTTTCAAGAGGGCTACTGCAATGTATTCCTGGAATAAATACGTGTTATTTATAGAGAGAGACAGAGATAGAAGCATAAATAACAGATACATTTAGGTTCTCAGTGTCACCTGGAGGATTATGTGTTTTCCAGGCACTGCAGGAGAAGACCAGTGAGCTGTCAACACTTTTCATCAGATGAACTCTGTTTTCATCATCACTTGCTGTTAGTTTATTTAATAACCCGACTCAAGAGACGTTTTTCAGGCTGTTCTCATGCACTGTTTATAATTTTTCGGTAACACTTTTTATGAAGACCACATCTACAATGTGTGATGAGGGCATTTATAGTAAATTATAATGCATTAATGCTCTATGACCACACTGTTAAACACATGTAATGCTTACTGATGCCCTATATCAACAGTCATAAAACAGATGTGACTATACCTATACACACCTATGCACACATCAACAATCAACATAGTAAGGACTCATAGTATGTTATAACAGTCCAGTACATATTGGTGTATCTATAATGATGCATGCTTCATCATAACATTTTATTGTTGGTGCCTAGTAAAGTGTGATGCAATTTTATGTATTTAAAAGAATCTATGCTGCATTACAAGTGATGAATACCTGCCATCCATGCACTAGAATACTTTGAAAAGACTCAAGTCTGACACACTCTCACTTCTAAAGACAATTGTCTTTAGATGTGAGAGTGTGTCTCTGCTGTCATGAGTCAGACACTTTTTAGGCCATGTTTATACAAAAACGATCCGCTGAAAATGGAATCATTTCTCATTTTTGTTTTAAAAAAGGTCCGTGTTCAGACGACAACGTTTTGATAACAATCGTGTGCACACGGATCAGAAAAAATGACCAAAAACACTGTAGTATACATGCCAGGCCAGTAGGTGGCAGTGTGACGTGATGAAACAACACGCACCTGTGCACATGCGCTTCCTTCTACAGAGCGGTGATGTATAAACAAACAAAATGGCAACCACACTAATGTTTGTCTGGTGGATGACGAGGTGGAGTTGCTACAGTTTGCTGGAGAAGCGCTGATAAAGTCAATAGGGTGAGCGACACAAAAAGAGCTTGAGAGTCCGCCATTGTTGTTGTGATGGTCAACTAGTGACTGTATTTAAGAGGAACTGCATATTGCAAGTTTACATGACAACAGAGATGGTGCTGTTTCCAAAATATTGCACTCTGGAACCTGTTTTCAAAACCTTGCCATTTTTAGGCACAAAACGCTGTTGTCATGTGAACAATCAGCCAAAAGGCAACTAAAGTTTACTGTGTCCGTTGAAATCGTTGTCGTATAAACAAGACCTCAGTCACAGAATAAGATATTGCAAAGACTGGGGATCTTGCAGGGTCACTATTTGCAAGACTGTTGGCTTTAAAAAGGAAAGAAAAGTGGACATAAATTATTGTAGCCTTCAAAATCGCCAGGGAGTACGTTATATGTTATAACTAGCTGGTACAGGGACGTGTGGTGACTGCATCACCGTAAAAGGTATCAGCAGCAGTTATCAAATCAGAACTTTTAATTAAAAGCAAAACAAAACTGAAAAATATCCACATATGAGCCTGCAAACTGTTCCAATGACATGGGAACCTGGAGGCATATGTGCCAGTTAACTCTGCTGCATATGGCTGACTGCATACCTCTGAAACCCAACAGTCTGTGAAACATTGCCCCGTCAAACTGCGAATCCCATAATTCAGCAGGACGGGCTGACAGCACCACCTTCTTCTCTTCCCTCTCACCGTCCAGACTCGTCAGCTGCCTCCATCCATCCTCAGCTGACACAGACCCGGTGTGTTCACAGCTCATCATCATCATCATGGAGTAAAGACACGGTCAAGTGGCTTCTCCGCTGTCTGTATGTAGGCTCGGCTGTTTGTGTGTGTACATGTGTGTGTGCACTGTATTTCTTTTTCTGTGATCAGATATAATGTGTTTATAAAACGCTGCAGTGTGCCAGCTCTGAGCAGCCAGTGGTTCTTTGTGCCAGCGAGGCCTGTCAGATGGTTAACACACATAATTGCTCCCTAATTCTCCCGTCAGTGGCGGGGTAATATCTGATTTACAGCTAATGAGCCACATCCCATTCACCAAAGTCCCGCCTACAGTATAACTCTGTCTCGCTGTATTGTTCCCTATCTTTTCTTTCTGTCTTATACTTAATTAACCTGTCTGGGTTTTTTTTTTTTTTTTTCAGCACAGAGAAGGCCTAAAATGTTACTCTACATTTTCTACTTCGGTAGCCTATTTATATGAAATAATAATAACGGTCAAATAAAATTCAGCTCTTTTGTAAAATGAGGGTCAAGACCATGTATTAGTATGCTTAAGAATGGAAATTAAGGCAAATTTAAGGGAAATACACACCTCCAGAACAGCTTCAGTTCTCGTTGGCATTGATTATGCAAGTCTGTGGAACTCAGCTGGGTTGAGATCTGGTGACTGCATATGATTCATGTCATTTTCATACTCATAAAATTGTTAAGCAACGACTTGTGTTACTGAAAGGGGCATTGTTGAGAGGTGCTCATCCCTACTTGAACAAAATGTGATCACTCAGAATAACTGCAGTTATTTGTTCTGACCTTTTTGTCAAAGCAATGTTAATTTCATCAACAAAAACTATGACAAAATATGTTTGTCAGCAGCCTTGTTTTTCCATGCTTGAGACAAAATGATGATGGGATGCCAACAATAAACGCTAAGGGCCATTTCATGCAAGTCCGGTTTCACGCAACGCGAGCTACGCACTTCCTTTCATAGTCATAACATTGAACGCAAGCGACGCGGGCGACACTTGGAATGCGATACATCACTCGCGCAATAGGGGGTAGCAGAGTCACCGGTACATTTTGGCTAACTAGTACTGCTGTAGCTAGCTAGCACTGCTATTTTTTTTAGAGTGCAGGGCACTAGAAATGTCATATAAATGGGGGAATGGGGGGTGCCCGTACGAGTTCGCAAAGTTTTTCCTCCTCGCCCACCATATTTCATGCTTCTTCTGTGAAAAACAAAAAGTGGTTAATTTCAAGTACGTCACTTGCATTATCACCCTCGCTGGCATGATTTTAGTGTTGGAAGTGTTCTGATTTCCGTTTGTAGTCTGTGTAGTATTGACCAATCACATTTGAATGGTAGTTAAATAGCCTGTGTGGAGAGGCGAAACACATTGGCCAAAATGCAGTCTCTGAACCCATCTGCTATTGTTTGACGAGTTAGCTTTATATTAGCATTTTTGTTTGTTTGAGTGTCTTCATCCATATGCAGATATCTGTTTATAGAGATTAGCTGCAATGAACCGCGCACAGAGGTCTCAACTCCGATGTCTGCTGGCAACACCAGATCAGCCTTAAATATTGGCCCCCAGAGGTTTTATCGTTGTCAAACTTAAAGCCAAAGGGTTCTGTGATTATTGTCCATCACTCTCAGTCACCTGAGGAGGGGGAGGAGCTTTTTTTTTTATTCCTTTGGTATTGCGGTAACATGCTAGCAATACAATAATTGAATTTGCGCTTTTGACCACAATTTTTTAATCTATTGAATGATGTTTGTTCCCATAGATATGCAACATATTCTCAAAGAACGGTTCGTATGGTATCCTACAAAAAATGCATGCACAACAGTTCATATGATATGCTACGAATTTGCACCCCATGAATGACGTTACATCCTTAACGTACAGTTATGTAATTAACATAAAGTTAGAGGTTAGGTTTAGGAAAAGAAACATGGTGAGGACGTACTGTAAAATGACTGATTCACACGGATCCGAACACGCGACTCCATGTGAGTCCCAGACGAAAGTCCAGTTTTGTGACCCATCCGCCACCCTAACCTGCCTCCTTACAAGCGCTTGGGACTGCTTTCTGTATGTAGAACTCCTTATTTGTCACCTGTCTGTGTACGTACTTCATCTGTGTCTGTTGGAGCTCTGTTCAAGCTCACTGTTTCTTTTTTGAAAATTGTACAAAATGCCACAGTCAATGAGAAAAACAGGTCAGGAACAGCACTAAAACTTCTGCTCTCTCGGACAAACTGATGGTGGCCAAAGATTACATAATGACCTTATAATGGTGTCTAGATCTGACATAGCTTTAAGTAGACGAAGTTTCGATAATCTCGTCCTGACTACTTCCAACAGTTTCGAAGAAATGTTACGCAACACATTCAGATATACCTGTGACTTTTGCATCAGTATCAGCTGAGCAGTTTCTTGTTGATTCTCGCCCAGTTTTCGCTGTAAATGTTGGGGAAAATGAGAAGCAAGAGGGCATAAAACAGCAACTCTTGGATTGTTTAATACCCCGTCTGATAGGTTTATAAGCTTCAGCAGCAGACCAAACAGCAATGTTTGACGCCGTAATTGCTCAATTTATGAGCAAATGCTTAGATATGAAAAGTATTGTGCTCCATATTTATGCCAAAACAAGTAAACTAATCAGATTTAAGGCCCGGTACAATTGCAAATGCATAATTTTCATTTTGAATGATTTATTTTAAAAGAGATGGAGTGATATTTTGTGATGGTTGAAAAAATCTGTCAAGCTGAAATCACTTTCCAAAGAAAAGAATGTAGTTTTCTAACCCGCTGGTTTTTATGTTTAGTTTAGAGGTACTCAGTATTTGTACATCTCTACGTGCTGTGTGCATGGATGAGTGTGTGTTTGCATGCATGTACAGCTATGCCAGACTGGATCTGAACTCTGCTCTCATGCCACAAAAACAGTGCCTCCCCTTGTGTCATACTGAGGCCATGAGACAATAGTATCATGGAAAAGGCTCAAGGTTCAGGACCTCTAGGATTGTGCTCCAAACATGTTAAACTCCCTGGCACAATAAAACAGGGTGCTGCTGTAACTCACTGTCTCTGGCCATTGAGCGTTAAGTTGATCCTGGCTGTTTCTGCTGTTGTGCGCAAACAGGGAGAGGGTATAATGAGGAGGAGACGCACAGAGGTCACGCAAATGAGCGATGCTCTCACATCCCACCTGACATCTGTACAGAGAAAACATGTCCTACCATGCAAGCACAGAATGTATGTGCTGGTTGGCCATCAATTGGAGTCCTTGCAGTCTGCTCATGTGCAACTTTTTGGCCAAGACGCAGGGTGCCTACATTGCCACTAGTTCTCTTAAGTTGCTTGGTGTGTCTGGGCCTCAAGACCAAAAAGTCTGAGCAGCTACACTGCACCTGACGTCTTCCAGCACTCTTTCAGCCTCTTCATCTTCTACCTGTCTTGGGTTTCCTGTGGTCACATTACAGGATTTGGGGATTTTTCATTCTTTTAATATTTGCTTCTTGGAGCTATTAACACAAGGTTGCAAAGAGCAGCTTTGACCTGCTACAAAAATGTGACAGGACTTTAAAATGGAGCATTTATTCTACTTTACCTGCTAGCGTCTTAAAACTCAAATCACTAGAAGCTCATCCATCAAGATATTAAAAGTTATTCAAGCTTTTTTTTTGACTTTTGTCGGAGCCTGGCTTCCAGAATGCTGCAAAGCGTGACAGGATGTCTGGCTCTTGTCACGTGTGTGGCGACGGAGCTATTTCAGAGCCTTCTGAAAACCCACCAACCTGCTCCAGCTGCCGTGAGCTCTGCAGAAAGTGAGCAGCCCTTCTGACAGGAAGAGCGAAAGATAATATATTTTATTTTATGTGTTTTGGGAGGAGAGAATGTTAGTGTGACTCCATATATTAAACATAAACCCATTTAAAGCTAATTGAATACAAATACAGGGTCAGGGTATAAAATAAGAAAAGTGGGCAAAGGGACATATCAGGTATTAATGTTAACTGTTATATTTTTCCTCCTAGTAGGTGAGATATTCTGTGTCCAGACTATTATAAGAAGTGAGCCCCCCTAACATATTTTTCTTGGACAGGGCCCACACACTGCATACACACCACATACGCTCACAGACACACATCCTCCGTGGAAGCTCAGCGTGCTTGGAGAGGAAAGGCGGACGTTTCGGGGCACGGGGGCTACATTATACTATAGTAGCGGCTTTTATGAGACAGACAACACGCCTGGCTCCAGCGGGAAAACCTCATGATGGACAGGCACTTTACCTGAGCCAAGAGCAGGCGGGCTGGGAGGAGGGAAAATGAAATAAAATCAATACTCGAACATAACTTTTTAAATAAACATTTGCACTCTACGGACATTGTTGGCAGTGGGAGCCGGTAACCTGTCCCTATTGGTGGAACTCAACACCAGACCGTTCGTGGAGCACTGGCTCCCATCGAGGTGATGGCTACTGGCAAGATGTGACGTGAATAGCGGGCTATGTTCTGTTTATCCAAGGTAAAAGAAGAGAGAGAGAGAGGGAAAAAGAGGGAGACTCAAATCCTGAGGCGGCTCTTTGCCTGAGCAAGGGTTTTCACGGGTTGTTGATCACGCTAAAAGCTGCCTAAACCTCTGCAGGAGCGAGGCCTGGTCACTTTAAGCTACAATTTCCCACCAGGGGGGAAGAAATGAGATTAAACTGTTTCAACTGCAGCAGTCATGTACCTCCCCTGAACCAAGGTGTGATTCAAGTACAGCTTTTCATTTGTCGTGAGGATAGAGATGCATTTACCAGCTGAGACACCAATGGAATTTGGGTGTTAGGCCAACACTTCATCAACTGAAGGCAGTCATTTGCCAGGGATAGTGACTTTTGGGAAGAGTCCTATATATTTAAAGGGGATGTATTGTGCTCATTTTTAGGTTCATAATTGCATTTGGGGTTTTACTCGCACATTTACATACTTAAGTTAAAAAAAACCACCTTGTTTTTCTCACACTATCTGCCTGAATATACCTGTATCCCCCCTATGTCTTAAATGCTCTGTTTTAACTCCTGTCTCTTTAAGCCCCTCTCCCAAAACAGCACAGTCTGTTTTGATTGATTAGGTGTCACAGTGGGCGCTGTCAACCTGCCATAGAAGCCATTCTCTCAGTTAACCCAGTGAATTTCCACTAACCAACGCTCTCCACCACATCCACCTGCCAGCCTATCACCTGTCCACACATCTCCCACTCCTGCCTGTCCAGCACACCCACCTCATCAAGCCAACTCTGCTCACCTGTGGATCATTACCTCCTGCCACTATAAAGACTCCAGATTGTTCTTTCCAGCATTCATTCTCAACCTTACATGTTTCCCTGATGTTAGCATGTAGCTACCTTTACCAGTGATTTTAAGCTAATGTGAACAGTCGCAGTACTGTGCCTGCAGCAGATGACCATATAAAGAAATCCATCAAGAGCTGATGACAGCTTGTCTCAGATGTAGAAAAACACTGTAAAACAGAATATTCAGAATGGTCTGACGCCTGAGGTTTTTGCTCACAGGGATTACTTTTACGTGTGTTTACCTTTTTTTAAATCTTTGGCCACGTTTAATATGAACATCTGACATTGTAACATTATATACATGAAAGAAAATAAGGGAAAGCATGGTAGGTCCCCTTTCAAGAAATTCTGTGAAAGCTCATCTTTATTCAACATCTGGTTAAGATACAAAACACCTGCCATGCTACAAAAACTAAAGGGACATCCATCATTAATTTCAGGTTTCAATGCTGCCAAAAGAACAATGCAAATCAGCCATAAGACACAAAGGGCTTGTTTATAAGTTGTTGATACTGTTGCCATTATGATACCTGGTTTTGGAACCAATATCTTTTTTTTTTTTTTTTTTTGTTCTTCAAAGACCTTTTCTACATTTATTTGAAAAAAAGCAGCCCTATAAGAACTTTGTCTAAATAAATACCATCTACCATCTAAAAACCCTAACCACCAACATTTGTCGCATCAAGAAAAAAAATGAAAACTTTTCTAGATTTTTTTTTTTTTTAATGAATGTGGTTATAACAGTACAAGTGTTGCTGAAGTATTTCAATATTTAAGCCACATCTGGGTCGTAGGGGTTAAGTTGGCACATCATCACTAATAAAAGGAATAAAATAGGGGCCTTGGTGGCTTAGTGGATAGAGCAGGCACCCCATGTACAAGCCTGTTGCCGCAGCGGCCCAGGTTCGTCTCCAGCCTGTGGCCCTTTGCTGCATGTCATTCCCTCTCTCTCTCTCTCCCCCTTTCACACTTGACTTTCCTATCAAATAAAGGGCAAAACTGCCCCAAAAAATATCTTTATGCTTTTTCATTACCATAAAATGCTATATGTGTTATATATCAAATGTGCATTAATACACTTTAGAAATGTTCGTAAATCGAAAATAGATTTTTTTTTGTTATTATTTCTATCACTTTCTCCATCTAAATACACCCATTCGCCATGTGTTGAACAGCATTCTGGGAAATGTAGGCTATTAGAGGAGCAGGTTGAGGTAAGGTGGGTACACTTCATGTCAAATTAACTCCTGGAATGCAGGGAACATTGCAGACTGATGAACAGTGTAAGAGAATCTGAGGGGGATTTTTCCTTAAAACAACAATAGACAGTCTGGGACTAACAGGCCGCAGGATAAGCTGGGTGGCCTGGCCTGGCTGCCGCTGCCCTGAGCTGGCCCAGGTGCTGCTGACTACGGTGGAAAAGTCCTCTCACTCTCCTCACAGCTGGGTAGATGGACACACACACACACACACACACACACACAGCTGGTTCCTGCAGTGGCCCAGCTGCAGCAGCTGCCACAGTGAGCGTTGGATGGACTGGGTCACAGTGAAACACCTGGAGGCAGACACAGTCAGGCTGTAGCGAGACTCAGACTAACCTGGGAATAAAGAAATCCATCTGGATCAGATTTCACATGTTTGAGCTGTTAAATGTGCACTTGGATTGTATTTGTCCCTCTGAAAAGAAACATGACTTCTGAGATGAGGAAGGGAAAAAAAAAAAATTCAATTCCGATCATTTTATCAAGTTATCAAATTATCTAATTTCATCCTTTAGATTACTCCTTGGAGGAAATGTATAACAAAAGAACAACTGCAGTATGAAATTATAAATATAGTGAAATTATGTATTTTTTTAATTGGTAAACTCCTACTTCCCAAAAAAATATGATGGAGATGATGGAGGGGCAGCAACAGGCGATTGCTGACGATCAGTTGATAAAGTGTTGAAGGATCACCCCAGATAGCCGTTTTCCTCCTGCTCTCTCCAACTGGTTATCACAAGCCAAGACAACATAATACTGTCCCCACTCCTCATATTTTACCACTTGGGCCAGAGCCCCACAGCAGTGGTTAACATCCAACACTGAGACGTTAGTTTCACACCGACACAGCTTGACTCTGTCGTTAAACCTGTTAATAACCATGGATAATGTTCGCTGTGTGATGCTAACAGTTAGCATTGTCCCTGTGTGTGTGTGTGTGTGTGTGTGTGTGTGTGTGAGACTCTGTCCCAGGCACAGAACCCTGCACCTGTAGTCTCATGATAATCAGAGGGAGGTGGGTAATGGATCAATAGGCTGTGGTGTATGTGTATGTGACCAATGGCACTTGAAAACGGTCAAGATCATGCCTTTAGGTTGAAACCAGGCTTGTGGGGCCATGGGTTGCTGTATGAATATGTACATTGTTTTTGCTTTGATTTACCCATTTTATTCAGGACTTTTACCACTGACCCGACTCTTTGGGCCAATCAGCTAGCCTCAAATATAGTCAGGTGTTAAAACTAGCTGTCTTAAGTACGAGCTGTCTTGAGTAGTATACGTGTGAGTTATATTTCTTGTAACTGCTTGGGTGAAACCGCAATTGACTAGCCAATGAATAAGCTTGGATAGGACAGTTCTGACCAATGAAGAAGGAGAAGCCAGGCTCGAAGCAATGCACACGTGTGCTGGCAGGCTTGACGGGATCGTACGTGAGGATTGAGACATACGCAGCTTATTTGTTTTCTCGATTTTACCCTCCCCCCCCTTTTGCGTCTGTTACTGGAAGTGAGGGCCGGGTGTGTGTGTTTTAATAGTGTCTGACATAAGCCCGGCACCGCTGTGAATCAGACACAGTGTTGTGGAGATAGATGACACTGCTCATGGACATGCTTCATCTGCGGTCAGCGGATACACTTGGGAGGACACCAAATAAATAGTGGATGCTGGCAAATGCACACCATGGACATCTCTTTAGACTCACTTCACATCATCTTCCTTTCTCAGCTGATTTTTAGGCCATTCTTTCTTTCCTCCACACACAAACATCCACCTGCTTCACTCAGAGTTGACGCAGTCTAACCCCAGACAGCACTGAGTCCATGTGCACCGCTCTGTGTGAGCCACATTACAGGGAAAATACCCATAAATCTCTCAAAACGTCATGTTCCATTGAGTCTTTTCTTATTAGCTGTCTCAGGTCCTACGTGTAAACACACCTGTCACATGGGATGATCGCTATGGAGAGCATGACAGTGGATATGCAAGTCTTCCTGGAAAAGTAAAGCGGGCAGAAAAAGGGGAGATTTAACTGGGATATGAATGTGATTAATAGAAATGTCCGACTTGAATTGCTCAGGCTGAGATGCCAAGAACAGCTGCGAAAACCAGGCTGGTGAAATGTGTGTGTTTGAAGGAAGTGTGTTGCCCTTAAGCAAGGCACTCAACCTGCTCTTACTACTCAGTGTCCAACAAGAGAGGGCTGTGGTTACTGGGCAGCTCCCAGGTGCGAATGTGCGGAACTGTGTGAGTGTGAAGCAAAGTGAAATGAAGCATATTGTTTTTGAAGGGAGAATGGGAGGTCCACTTGTGCTGGTGACAGAGGCTCAGAGCAACACGGTGGTAACATGTACAGAAAGATACAATGACTAAAATACCAGTAAACATAAGAATAACAAATCAATAAAAATAAAACACACACACTCACGTTAGAACGGCGCAGACATAATACTTAGACATAGATATGTGAATATAGAGTTGATGCAGCCCATCCCTTTAACACATATCAGCATGTCTTTATTGTCAACTGAAACTCAAAAAATTTAATTTAACCCCTCAATCTGTCATCAGGTATGGTCAGCAGTGTTGAGACAAAATGTGTATCCCTTTAAGGTTAGTCAATTGATTTTCTCTAGTTTAACTTAGTGATGTCTTGGGTCCCTATCTCACACCTTGCACAAAGGCGCACAGTGCAGCGCCATTGTCATGGCTAGTTCTATACTGACGCAGTTGTCATTTTCACAGCCAGCGCCCAGGTTGTGTAAGTAGCAAATGTGCTAACACCCATTTGTGGACCCATGGGCGTCTTAAAATTAGGTATGGTCAGGTGCATTGTTGGCACATGGCTATTTTGAGGCAGCAGAAAGCAACATCGACCATGAATTGCACAGTATTTTCCTGCTATTTAAAGGGTGCGTTCTTCAGATAGCAGATTTGTCTACTTAGGCAGGTTCGCAAATTGCTTACATTTTGACTGTTACACACACAGGGATGCATAGATGAGGAAACAATTAATTACATTTCCTTAAAATATGAACATAGCAGAGATCAGAGCAGAGCTGATGTCAAATTCGCCATTAAGAAAGACACTGTGCGCATTTAAAGGGAGAGTTACTCAGATAGTAAGGTGTGCCTACTTAGGCAGGTTCACAACACGCTTACACTCTGATTGTTACACACACAGGGATTCACAGATGAGGAACAACTTAATTACATTCCCTTAAAATGTGAACATAGCAGAGATAAGAGCAGAGCTGATTTCAGAATCCCCATTAAGAAAGACGCTGTGTGCATTTACACACAAGGAGCAGCACCAGGGGCCATACACATGCCTTCTACTTGGAAGAGCACAGAGGCAGGTTGCATCTGAGTTTGCAAAGCAACCATAACCAGCACTGTATCATAGCCTACTTACCAGAAACCCTGACCGTAGCCCTGCATTAAAACGATCAACTTCTCCCCTATATTTACCACAGACTGATATTTACAGAGAAGGGGAAAGACATCTGCTGGCTGTGATTGGTTGTTCCTCATCCAATGATTTATGGTGTGCACTGTTCCAAAAGATGACAATCTGATTGGTTGAATTCATGTTACACCCAAAACACACCTATTAGGGAACTAAAGACAACTCCTTGTGCCTTACTTTGTGCCTGGATTATGCGCTGTTTAACTAGCAAAAGTGGAGCTGGACACGCTCTAAATGCATGTTTGCCAAACACTTCAGACCACACACTATAGATTGTTTTAATAGGACCTTTAGTCCCATTTTGTGCATTTTTATTTGTCCTCTTAGCATTTTAGGCCATGGTTACAGATGTTGTATTCACATATCACAAAGTCAGAAGCAGAAAGGTTCTGTCACTTGTTTATGGTGGACCATTATGGTTTGATGTTTTCATTTTATTTTAGCTTTTTGCATGAATGCAGCTGGCAGGACACATTGTTCAGACAAATAGCAAGCAGGGCTGACTCACCATGTCATATCTGGCTCTATTTATACATCCATAGTCCAGCCCTGTGAATCACACAGAGGTCGATACAATATTTGACATTTATAAATACATCTTACGTTATCTTATTGTTATATTGACATACCAAACAATGATGATGTGGCAATTCTCAGTCATTTTTTTAAATGAAGCTTGCAAGAAAGTTCAGTCAAGCAGATAATACTTTACATGCTGAGGCTGGAAGTTTCATTCTCACCCTGCCATTCACTCTTTTCGCTCATGCTCTCTCTCTGTCTCTAGCTGTCATTTTGCGGGCTGTCAATTGAGTCATCAGCTGATTCACAATCAACCAATAGCACAGCGACACACCTTCTCTGTCAGCCTATCATTTTATTGCTCCTCATTTTGAATATGGTTCTTTCTCTGCCAAAGTTCTTTCTTGCTGGAGTCGTGTGTTCCTGCCACCAGTATCTTTACTTCATCCTTCTGTCTCTCATGATTGAAATAATGTGTTAGATCTGTGAAAGAAATAGACAAAAGCAGGTGTCTTATTTTTAGCTGTCAACCACAGATTCACCAGTTGTCAGAATGTTGAGTATTTTCAGGCTCCAGATGTTCGCATTTCTGATATGCAATTGCCATAGTTACAGGTGTTGTACTTGCATATCACAAAGTCAGAAGCAGAACGCTTCTGTCACGTGTTTATGACAGACTGTAATAGTTTGATGTTTTGATTTAATTTTATTTTTTGCATCACTGCAGCTGGCAGGACATATTGTTGAGGCAAATAGCAAGCAGGGCTGACTCACCCTGTCATATCTGGCTCTATTAATATTTCAGTGGTCCAGCCCTGTGAATCACAGCAACGTGAATATAGCTGAGTTTCAACATCAGTGGCTGAATCCAACCAACTCTTACTTAATAATGCCCAACTGAAACGCCTCATTTAATGTTAGTATTATGGTTTAACATGACCATGACATTTAGGAAAGATTTAATAACAAATAAATTTCTGTTGAGAGTTGAGAACTACAACCACAGTAATAGAATTGAAATCTTCTCTAAAACATGGGGACAATGACCTCTCCATATTTTATAATAAAAGGTAATTTTTTAAACCTATATTCAATTGAATTCAGTCCAAAGCCAAGATATTCAATGTTCAAACTGATAAACCTTATTTATTCATGTATTTATTTTTGTAAATATACATTGAGTCTGAATTTGATACCTGCAACACATTCCAAAAAAGTTGGAATACGGAATGTTTACCATGTTGTGACATCACAAAAGTTTGGGAACAAAGGACACTAACTGTTGAAGTTTTGAAAGTAAAATTCTTTCCCATTCTTGCTTCATATACGACTTCAGTTGCTCAACAGTTCAGCATCCCCGTTGCCATATTTTGTGCTTCATAATGCTCCACACAAAGGGACAAGGGACACAAAGGGAGATGGGTCTGGACTGCAGGGGGCCCAGTCTAGTACCTGAACTCTTTTACTATGAAGCCATGCTGATGTAATTCATGTCATCTGGATGGCAGCATATGTTGCTCCAAATCCTGTATGTACCTTTCATTCACAGTGACCTTGCAGATGTGAGCGTTATCCATTATATAATGGGCACTAACATACCCCCATACCATTACAGATGCCGGCCTTTGAACTCTGCACTGGTAAACATCTGGATGGTTCATTTCCTCTCTAGCCTGGAGGACGTGACGTCCATGATTTCCAATAACAATTAGTAATATGGGCTTGTCATACCATTGTACACTTTTCCACTTTGTGTCAGTCCATCTCAGATGAGCTCTGATCCAGAGAAGTCAGTGGTGTTTCTAGACGTTGTTGATATATGGCTTTCACTTTGCATGGTAGAGTCTTAACTTGCATTTGTAGATGCAGCGACAAACTGTGTTTACTCACAATGGTTTTCCAAAGTGTTCCCGAGCCCATGTTAGTTTTTAATGCAAGGTCAAAGGTCATGGCCATTCAGTGTTGGTTTTTAACCTTGCCGCTTATGTGCAGCAATTTCTCTGGATTCTCTGAATCTTTTGATGATATTATGGATTGTAGATCATGAAATCCTAAAATTTCTTGCAATGGTTCATTCGGAAAGGTTTCATAAAGTGACTATCCTTGCTTGTGAACATATAAAAAGGATGCCCCTTTATACCCTGTAATGGTACTTTAATCAGTTGACAAATAACCGGTTACTTTGTCTTTTGTTGCTCTTGTCCCTTGTTTGGACGTCAAATATCTTGTCTCTGTACTGTATTCAATTGAAATCATTGCATTTCTGTTTTTATTTACATTTTACACAGCATTTCAACTTTTCTGGAATTTGGGTTCTGTATCATAAAATTTAATTATACCCTGTGGGTTATTTAATCTAACTTTAAACAGGTGAGAAAAGAAAATACAATTTAATTCCAATGTTTTATTTATTTTCCCACACAATCATAGTTGGTAAACCAGTTGTTTACAGTCACTTGAATGAAGTCATTCTGCAGTCATCTGCAGTTTGAGACTTGCCGAGGCCCTGAGGAGTCCTACCTCCAGGCAAGCCAATCAGAGAGCTGTGGGAGAGGACGCGTGGCTGGCAGCGTGGCGGCGGAGACCACAGCCACCTCGCAGCTTATGAAGGCCCCCATTCACCTCCATTCACACAATATTCATGCAAGAGAGAGACTTCCCCAGCGAAAACAAGCCCCGTTTAAAGAGAAAACAATCGGCCCTCCCCAACAAATTCCTGCTAATTTGCCAGGGCCGGAGAGGCGAGGGAGGAGAGGAGCGTCGCGAGTGATGGACGCCTGCCCGTCTAGCTGCTGAACGTGTGTCTCTGTGTGTATTTGATTATGTGTGTGTGTCCTTGTGCTACTACATGCCTTAAGGGTGCCAGCTATTCCATCAGGCTCAGCTTTGACACATCCCTGATGCATCCTGTTCTGGAGTTTCACTCGTCAAACTTCCAACAACCCCTTCCTCCAAACACACAGCTCTCTCATCTGCCTCCCCATACCTCAAAGTCAAAAATAAATGTTTTTTTTTTTACAGTTTTTCTTGTTTTATTTCACTTGTTTTATTGTGAGTGAGTTTGAAAGCAGATCGGAAAGCCTAAATTGAAAGGGTGTTTTCATCCTGTTTCATTAATCACAACTCATGTGAATGACTTGTTATTGTGTGACCATTTAACACGCGATGCAATATGACTCAGAGTATAATTTGGCTTTCCATATTTGTTTTTCTGGCTTATTAGAAATAGTGCTGCTTGTTCAGCAAAGGACTGTGAGGGTGCACTGTGCTGCAGGAACATGTTCCAGCCCATGGGGGAGGAAACGTGGGGGAAACCTCGTCTCACTTTGTGTGAAAGGCGCTCGTGGCAAGTGTGTGCACTGTTAATATGTGTGTTCATTAATTATGTGTGTGTGTGTGCGCGTGTGTGTTATGCATGCATATGTGCTGGTTACAGTAGCCAGACTGTCTGAGCGATTAGCAGGTGGGTCTCGTCTTTAACACTTTGGACGTGTGTGTTTGTTTGTGTGTGGGGTTCAGGTGTTATGTGATGTGAGACAGGGAAATGGAGGATTGGCGCAGCGTGTGTGTGTGTTTGTGTGTCTTGGGTCGGAGGCTGAGGCTGGTGGTAATAGTATTTCATTGCAGCATCTTTAGGTGTTACTCAGTCTGTGGTGAACCTTAAATTTAGCTAAACAATATTTGACTGAAAATAATATGTTTTCGTATTTTTGTGGAAATAATCTGTGTAAATATGTTGTGGGTCGAAAGCTCTAGACAGTTCAGGGTTCCTGAAGCTTAAGGCAAGTTTGATTTAAGACTTTAAAAAATGTTTTTAATGCCATGGAATTAAGTTGAAGACCAATTTTACAATATCGAAATTAAAGACAATACTGCCCAAATGTTTATTGTAACATATAACATGACTTTTTGTGTCATGGTGGAGGTGAAGGTAGAACTTGGGAAATACCGGGCATTTTGTTGGTTGGTTTTCTTGGCATTTTGTGTTTCTCACTCTGCATGCCAGATTGCTTTGAGTCCATCATGCTGAGTCTGAAAAAAACATTTTGCATAGAATACACAGAGGCTTGTATGCAATGCCTTGTGCCAGTTTCAACCATGTCAAAATCTTGGTTAAATTGCCAATTTTGGTTAACGTTGCACTTCCCCATGTCGTCCAGGGTCAAGCTAGCTAGCAGACGATGGAAACAAAGTCTAAGTGTTGATGATTCAGCTATCCTAGTTAATGCAAGAGGCATTCAGTGAATTATTAAAATTAAAAAACAACAGATGCTTTCAATTATTTTGAGATTTTAATATGCGTTATCAGAAAAACCTAAGTCTTCACATTTTTTTTTTATCACAGCTGAAGCTGGCTTTTTGTAATTGTTTTTAATGAGAATGAAGCTTTTTGTTAGCAGTCTTTTTTTTACTGTGACATGCCTCGCCTGGCATTTTTGCTTCACCACTCTGAACTCCCATTGCCCCATCGGATGATGGAGTGGTGGTCACAACAAGAAGTTTACAGTTGGTAAACAATGGAGGAGAAACTGGTGGTAGCGGTTGCTGGATGCGCAGAGATTTACGGCCCGACGATAGACAGCAGGTTGTCCAACCGCCCTGAGTCATCCTAAAATATGCCCGCAAATGGTCATTATGGAGGTGAAGCTCCTGGACCAGCTGGTGGTACTCCCTGTGATCCACCCTCTTTATTAGGGTCTCAAGTAGCCACACAGATCTCCGTTTCCCTGTGCCCAACAAACTGTTTACTGACAGCCTCTCACCCTCAAACAGAGCTACAGCAAGTACCCTCTGCCTCAACATTTTAGGAACTAGATACTAATTACTGTGGAAAAACAAACAAACGGTAGATTGATTTCATGGGAAGATTTGTGTAAGGACAAGATGGGGAGGGTGCCTGGCAACAATAAAAATGAAACGATATATATACCTCAGACTGGTTCTGACTGTCCTTTGAGCCCTTTTGTAATTGTTAATTCAGTGGTTCCTAACGCACCAGTTAGGAACCACACAATTACAGAATGCACAACACAACTGTTTGAATCCAAGGCTAGATGCTTAAAACTCAATGTTTGTAACCACCCTCTCCTCTATCACTCCCTCTCATCCCCCGTAAACTACTCAGCCCCCCCCCTCACTTTAACCCACCCAGCCCTCTGCACTCTCCGGGCCACTCTCCTGCCCTCCTCTCTTTCCTCCTGCAGTCAGCTGGCGTGGAGAAGAAGGGCTCTTTGACTCATGTTGAAGGGGGGGAAATGATGAGGGTTGGGGGGTCCCGGTGCTCTTGGAGTCTGATAGTCTGGCTGGTCCGTACAGGCTTTTCCTCCAGGGTTTTAAGCAGTCGAGGAGGCGAGGAGAGAGAGGAGATTTCTGACAGCACATCTCCACCATGTGGACTGCTCACAGGGCCGCCACTGAAACTGGCCAGAGAATCACTGTTGATATTGTGTGTGGTTAAGAATAAGTTGTCTTTCAAGGAAGTTTCACATCTCCAATAACACCCAACACTAGATCATTTGATTGCTGTTGTCTGTCAATCTGAATTCTTTTAATGTGTGTTTTAGTGGTAAGTCATTCAAGTGTTTTTCAGCCAATCACAGTCACAGTCACAGCCAATCATGTAGCTTTGACATTATGTGGTTAGCTGTAAACATTACACTTGAAGATCTTCCCATAGGTCGACCGTCAAAGTACCTGTATTACATTTACAATGCATGTTTTTAAGTAAAGCACTTTACGTTCTTAACATTAAGCGCTATGCTTCTGAACTTGGCCTCAAATTCATACATATCACACAAAATGAAAACTTGTATCAAATTAGTCATCACAACATAGTGTTTGTTTATTACAGAATTTCTCAGTTTAAATAAAATGATTATTATCATGTAATGCTGTCAAATAGTATATTTTGATCAACGGAATATTCAATAGGCCTGAAACTAATGATTATTTTCATTGTGGATTAATCAGTCAGTCATTTTCATTAGAGTTTAATTAATTAACTGTTTGGTCTATAAAATTTCAGAAAATGGGGGAAAATGTCAGTCAATGTTTTCCAAAGCCAAATTAGGACTGTGCAATACATCAGTACATTATTGATATTGTGATATGAGACTAGAAGTCCTCTTTTGGATATCGTGATTTTGTGATGGGGTCTTTTCCTGGTTTAAATGCTGCATTACAGTAAAATGTTGTAATTTTAATACACTGTTCTAGCTGGTCTACTTTTGCTTTTAATGACTTAGTCATTATATTCACATTAGCTAATGTGGATATAATGACTAAGTGGATTTATTTTTTTAATAAATAATAATCACTAGTGATTATTTTTTATTAAAAAAATAAATCTCATTGCATAAATATTTTGTGAAAGCACTAATAGTCAACCCTACAATATCATCCTAATATTGATATCAAAGTATTTGGTCAAAATATTGTGATATTCGATTTTCTCCATATTGTCCAGCCCTAAGCTCAAGAAGACATGCTCAAATGTCTTGTTTTGTCTGGTACCCAGTGATACTCAGTTTACTGTCGCAGAAGAGTAAGAAAACAGAAATATTTACATTTAAGAGGCTGCAGGGAATTTTGGCTTTTTTATTTCTCAAGTTAATTGGCATTTAATAGATGACAACTAATCAAGTAATCAATGCAGCTCAAATATGCAATGGAAAATTCCTCAAGATTAAACATAAAGCTGTTTATGCTGATGTCAATATTTGAATTGATGTATGGTAAAACTTTGTAAAAAACCTATTTTAACTTATTTGATACACTAATACTGTAAATATGTAATGTGTATAAAATAATATCAAATCAAATCAAACAAAAAATACTACAAATATTGAAAACATTACAACAATATGTGGCATAAATACAGTCATGTCAGGGTGCATAAAATAGTTTACACTTAAAAATATCGATACTTTGTAACAGTTATAATACATATTTTTACAGTTAAAATATGTTTCCAAAGTTTTCCATGATTTATTCAATACATTAAAAAGATAAATAACATTACAGTATTAATGACCAGGAAGAGTTTGACTTCCGGTTGACATCTGTGAAGTCAGCAGGAAGGAAGTGAGTTGGAGAAGGAGTGTGATGACAAGATGGGGCAGAGCAGAGAGCAACAGGTGTGAGAGCTGCTGCAGACCATGCTGTGGTTATTGTGTATTTTTACACATACTGGACTGTGAACTGTTCGCGGGTCAATGTGCTCTGAACTGTTTACTGCTGTCAGGGTGTTCTTCATGAAGCAAACTCAGCTGAGTCAGCTAGCCGGAGCTAAGCTAGCTGCACTGTTGTCATCCGCCTGCATGGATGGGAGAAGCTTCAGCGGATGTCGCAGAGGTTTCCCCAGCCGAGTGTGTATTGCTGCTTTGCTGCTGCTGACTGTAGGAGCTGTGGTCCTGTTTACTCACACACGGAGCTGCCGCCATCTTGTTTCCTACATGTGGAGGTGCTGCTGTTATGTCTTCATCATTTGAAGGTAATATTTGGTCACCATACCTGTGTTAACCCCTTAGCCTCTAATTGGATTGTAGTAGAGTGAGATCAAATATTACCCTAGACAGGTTTACAGTGACGTGTGTTTAACCATTTTCACTGCATTTAACAGGTTGAAGATCAGTGCATTATGGATTTCAGTCTAGAAGATATAGTTTTCAGTCTGTGAATCTCACTTTGTTAATTTTTTGCTGCAAATGTGGACTGTAAAAGCAATTGATTTTTATTATTCTAGTAGGCTACTAAAAGATTGATCTGTATTTGCAGTATTAATAAATTCATATTATAATATATTGATACGTGGCACCCATATATCAATACAATATTGCCACACAAAATATTGCGATACTATGCTGTATCAGTTCCCCCCACCCCCTAGTAAATATAGATTATCTGTTGATCTGTACCTACCACTTTGTTTTTATTCAAGACACCAAACCTTCGTTACTTGTATCAATTGTAACTCTAATCATGTAAAATACAGTTAGCTACATTAATACAGTGCTATATTAAATAACATTACAGTGCAAGCAAACAGCCAGTGTGTGGCATATGATAGACAAAGGACATCACTCCATATATTCACTGCTGCACATTCACTATCCATCCATTCAGTCCATTCATCAGCAGCGCTCAGCACCCATCCTGCCCTCCAGTAGCTGTAGACCCCCAAACTGACACCTAATCCAGAGCCTCGCTACCATAACATTTTCACAAGGGTCGCGAGCCGTGCAATAACAGCTCCACATGAATTGGTGAACTGCTTCTTTATAAGAGGTACGACACACACAATTAGTGTTCACTGGTGGTAGCCTGCCGCCACTTTTTTTTCTGTGTATTTTTACAAGAGTTGAATATAATCCTTAGATAGCGTGTATCTTTAAGAGAGACTGTGTGTGTGTGTGTGTTTGAGTCTGTTCTCTTGTCTTGGGGAAGAGGTGGTGTGTTTGTGCACATGCAGGTCTGAGGTCAACGTGCACCCCCTAACCTTTATATTATGTATTTAGCAGAAGTTAAGTATAAGTATTAAAAGGAACATACTTGGACTTTTTGCTTGATCAAAATAGAATAATGATATCCACTATCAATATGTGAAAGATACTTTGGGTAAAATTGTGAACTTCAGGTTTAAAAGAGGAAAAATCCCCAGTATACCTTTATAGCTCCAAGGAATAAAACCTTTCAAACAAATATTTTTGACAAGCCAACTCAGACGTCCTCTCTCTGGCTAGCAGTAAAACTAATGAAAAAATTGGAACAATCTGCTTTTTGAATGGCCACTTTTATTCCTCACATGTAGCGATCTGTGGCCTAATTTGTCCTGTGGGACGCCACACGCTCCCCATAAAGCCACATTAGGGCTGCAGTAGCAGGGATAATGAATATGATTCAGACAAGGTGCCCGGCAGCAGCTCCGCCTCCTCGGGACACAAGGCTGCAGCAGCTGCAGAGGAACCGAGCGAAAGCACGTACACACACATTTTACGACTTTTAACATCAAGGTCACTGTAATTAATCACTCCGAAATAATCATTTTCATCTTGTTTTATTGAACTTGAATGTAAATTTTGATTGTCATTACTGAAATTGATTGTGACATCATTTATTGCTTTTCTGTCCATTTAAATATAATTGATTTCAATAATGTTAAAAGCTTTAATCAGCTCCTTAATGAATTACTGAATTACAAAGTTTAAAGATGCATGGGTTTGGATTTTATGTAAAAATCCATCTATGTCATCAGCCTAAATCGATAGTTAAAGGTACCATGTGGAATTTTCTTTTAAACAACCCAGTGGCACTGCGTAATATGCGTAATGTGGGAGTTAAAGTTTTGTTTGATATAATCAAAGTTCTCATTCAATTTAAAGCTGTATATTCGTCTTTTTAAGGAAAGGACAACCAGCCTGTTTGAAGTTGCCTAAAACATAAACGGATACATAACACATAAAAACAGGATTGTTGCGAGACTCCAAAAACTGTTCCAGTATTAGTCTGTGTACATCAGTAATTAGTAATATTAACCCTTTAAAAACAAACCTCCCGGGAGATCATTGCAAAATCTTTGCCTCAGTGTTGTTTATTTTTTTTCTAACTGCTGCAACCATGAAACAAATAACTGCCGCTTAGTCTATTAGCTCGATGCTAAGACATAGTGGGAATTACCATTAATGCGCCACCGTAAATTAGCATCTTAACAAACAATTTTATTTCTCATGCTTGTAAAAAAAAACATATGAGTGTGCTCATACTTACATGCTACATGGAAACAAACTAATACCTGCTGACTTCCCACTGTTAACCCAGTATTATTATATAATTCCTGTCCCACATCCATCCATCCATCCATCCATCCATCCATTTTCATGATCTAAAATAAGAACCATTACACCTAGAGGACTCTTTCTTTTAGCAGCAGAAAACTAAGGCTTCTGTCTTCTGCGTCATCACATCATGACCTTACATTACCTTACCTTACATGCCATGCAAACATGGTATTTTGCCCAAATTATGCTGGAATTTCCCCAGGTTTTTTCCCAGTAATGGCTGCAGGAGATTGTTGTTTGCATAATCCTGTATACTAGTCCATACCCATTGGTAGCCTTGTCACCTTCTACCTATGCCAGTCCTCAATGCGCAATGTGTACAGTTTCACATATTGTGCGAAAAACGTGGGACAGACAAAATGACTGACTGACAGTTTCCGTGATTATGTACAGCATACCATACCATGACTTAGTCATACCAAAAATTTGAAAAAATAAACAAAGATTCGGCCAAAGGGGAGCCACAGCGATCGGTCGCATTTTAGCCATTTTTAAGTATTTTTCTGTTGTTATAGCTCCACTCAGTTAGCCTGGAAATCCAGACCCAACTCTAGAAAGATTTGGGCCCAATCCCAGTTCCTATCTTAACCCTCAATCTTAATTTTCAAGCTCAACCCTCAATCTCACTAACCCTTAAAAAAAAGTGTTAGGGCTATGTTGAGACTTAGAAATGGGACACCCCTTAAAGGCAGATACGTCTTCAGACTGTGGGGGGCAGCAGAAGCTCCATGTAGGTGAGATTGCAAAAACGTAACATTATTGTTGTAAATTAGTTTGCGTAGCAGATACGACATCACGTGCAAACAAGTTATTATTAACGTTAGTATCATGGAAATGTGTATCAATCATTAGCGGCAAGGCCTTGTGTGATGGTCTGTGTGCATAATAGAAAACTACACATGCATTGTATCAAACCTGAGTCTGTTTGTCCGTGTGTTTGTAGGTTTGGGGGATGGGAATTACGAATGCTTATACAGTTGTTTTGGGGGATGGGGGAAATGCTTTCACGTTTTCTGCAGTTTTACACACTAAAAACTTTCATGTTAACTTTTCAGACTGGTCATCCTACGCAGGGCTCCAGACTAACTTTTTCCACTGGGAGCACCAGCGCTCCTTACTGAAAATTTTAGGAGCACCAGCACAAAATTTAGGAGCACTATCTATATCGACACAACATATTCAGAATTTGTCGAGATTAGCTGCATTACTGATAATTTAGCAATAAACACAGACAGCCCTGCAGGGTTCAACGCTAAGGTTTTTTTTCAAGTTGGTCAGAGATCTACTTGCCCGGAGTCAGTTTTTGCTGCTTTATTGTCATTTACAGCACCTTTAACTCTAAAACCGACTAGTTTTCAACTAGCCTATAGCGCTACAACAGTATAATTGAATTCCTGAAATTCACTTGTGGCTTTTGGTCTTGGTGTGCCACTCCAAGACTTTCAGTGGTCCCATCTTGCACTACTGAAACAACTGCATTTATGTTTACATTCAGAGCCCTATTTTCAGGATGGTGCAACAATTATTTTTAATACCCTGAGACTATTTTAAATCCACGTTTACATCAGTTGGCAGCTCTTCTCTGTATTTTGTTGGTGCATTGCTACACTTTATGGTGCATTACTGCCACCAACTGTCAATTGGTGAAGTTGCTGTCACTCCTTCCTTTTTGGGCATGTAGGTGAATCCGCGGTGGCCCTTTCTCGAGCCAATGCTTGGTTTGTCTTTTTAATAAAAACCCCACAATTCGTAGTTTTAAGCGATCATATGAAAACAATTATGAATGTTATACTCCATGTCTGCCAATAGATCCCTCTAAATGCTACACACTGCTCCTTTAAACATACCCCTCATCCTTCAGCACCTCTGGCCTGTACATCACTCAGCATCCTGAGGTCAATAATGGCTCAGTAATACTGTCAGTGTCAGTACACACACACACACACACACAAACACACATAACCAATTACATGTTCCTGACAGACGCAGGTTTATATGATCTCGATTATGAACCACCTTTTTGCATGTGCACACACACACAAACCATCTGTGCACACAGAGAGGGAACATCCATCCACACCCCAGCGTGTGCCAGGGAGTTATGTTGTAAAGATTTATATGACAAGGTGGCAGACAGACAGTGGCAGGGCTGCGATCCTGCCCGTCTCACTGATGATGTTGACAGTGTTATTGCTCCAGCTGTGCATGTGTGTGTCTCTGTCTGTCACACACACACATTTAGCACCACTCCGTCGGTTGCCTTATCTGACTCTTACTCACAGTGCTTGCCCCACTCCCTCTGATGACTGCTTGAGGCTGTTACCGTTGGCCCAGCTCTGCCCACACACAGAAAGACAGAAATTACTCAGTAGTTAGTGAGCAGGAGCTCTGATTATCTCTCCTGCAGGCAGTGCAGGCTTGGCTGCATGCTTCACTCCATCCATCTTCACTTCAGTCTCTCTGTATTCTCAACTGGGGTGGCTTGCTGCCCAGTCATGACTTGCTTAATGCACAGTGTAGTGTAGAATGGATACACGCTGCCAATTTTTGTCTGAGTTCATACTGACCTGCATGCTCACTCCAAGACAACCTAGTAACACCTTAGCATTCACAGCATTCACTAGTAAACACATACTCATGACATAGCAAACACTGATAATCAGGATTGACATCTGATCATTTTCGGCTTACATTTGCAATTGTGGATATGACATGCTGATGGGAGTAAAGAAGGAAGTAATCTGCATAAGGAGAAAGGTTGGGATGCCGGATGGGTCACAAAACACAAAAGAGGACTCTCCCCCAGGAGAAGGGTTTTTGGGGTTGTGTGAAATTAAGTGAATTTTGAGTTATTTAAGGTACGTCGTCGGCATGTTTCTTTTCCTAATCCTAACCAATGTAATTTTACGTTGAGTATGTAACTTTATATTAAGTACATTAAGTCATTTGTGGGGCGCTAATTCGTCAGGTGTGTGAACTGTTGTATTAGGATATGTTGTTTATCCCTGCTGTGGCAAGAAGGTCAGGCAAAAAAGGTTGGAACACCACTGATGTATCGTGTCCCAGAAGTTGTCAGTTCTACAGCTGACATCCTTTTTTTTATTTATACACCTTCAAGGACTTCCACTTCAACCTACACTTCAATTTATGACCTACAATTCAGCTTACACTTTAACTTGTTTTCATGGGTAGAAGTCTCTATTAAATCATAACAACTCAAGTCAGAAAGTACTCATATCAGTGTTGACCTTCAATTTCCCATTTTGGCTGAGCTGCAGTAACATTCGTGCCTGCTGGTTTCTTGTGCATGTGTCTGTTTACAGCGTGTCAACGTCTGGTGCATTTGAATTGGCACAGAGTTTGCCCATAATGGAAATCTCACCATATGACAAACCTTTCAGCTGCTTGTGAAGTGACATGTTACAGTGAAAGAGGGAGAGATGAACTTATCATAAAATGCACAAACACACACAGACATAACTTCGTAACAGGTTCTGGTGCAGCCGTAATGACTGCTAATGTCTTTCTGTCAAGTAGGAGCTAAGCCTGTGAAAGCAACATGAAAGGCGACTGCTCTGGGTCTTTCTACAGTCCTGCTGCAGGCTGATGCCAGGACTGAGCCACAGGCAGAGTCTGGCTGGCAGAGCAACATGACTCTGTGGTGGTGCTCTGCACAGGTCTGCAGACTGTCTATCTGACTTCACCTCTGTTCTGTACCAAACCACAGTTTGAAAAGCAACAACCCTCCAGCTTCTCACAGGTTTCTCCTAATGTGATTCTACATGTGTACATGTTTCTATATTTTCAGAATATACAAGAGGTTATAATAAGATATTCACCATGTGGAAGAAGGAACACATGCTCTGACACCATGATTGATGGTATAAAAATAAAAATAATAATCTTTAGAAGAGATACAGAGTAACAAGTTCTTCGTGGGCACAATCCTAACACTTTAAAGAGTGGAACCTCTATATTTATGACAAAGTGAATGATGATTTTCCCAATTATGGTCAAATACTTAAGGTTTCAAATATAGAAACAGTGGCTATATGTGAAAACGCATGTGGTCACTGCTGAAATTTTACAGTTTAAACATTTAAAATAGCCAAACTTCTAAAACTGTTGAAGTTGTGCCTGAAGCGGCAGAAATACAAATACTGAAATGAGTCAGAACAGCATTGTTGAAAAGAGTTTAAGTTTCAATGTAGGAGTAAGGACTGAGTGAAGTTAAAGTATCAATTGAAGTAACACGGCTAAAAGGCATTAAAGTCTAAGCTGAACTGTTGGTGATACATTGAAGTGTAGGTTGAAGTTCTTGAAGGAAGCTGTGCCAGTTAAGATGTATCCATAGAAAGGCACGTCAGCTGTAGGGCTATGGTCAGTTAATTAATTGATTGATTGGTTGACATGCTCTTGTCTGACCAAATTTGCAAAAGCTGGTGTTACTTTTATAATGCATTGTATCCAAAAGTGTTTTTTCTTTTCTTTCTAAACCTAACCCTGCGCTTTTATGACGCTGGTTGCGGCATCCTGGAGCGTTAACAGCAGACACAGGAGGATACCTTGGGTGAAATATATAAATGTGAAAGGCCAATGACAAAGCAGAGATATATGTGATGACTTAGGATAAGAAGGTGTTGGAATATCCCCTGAAGCAAAAATTATTGCATGAGGTAAAGTACTTGCTATGAAGCGAAAGCTAAGGCATGTAGGAAGAGAGGACGAACCTGTTGGTCTGTGTGGACAGTAGTATTCATTCATTTTTTGTTGTAGTTTAGCACTCGTAGACGATGTGATGGTTGGTCTTTGTTGTATTTGTCCTGCCCCTCCTCCACTGGGATTGGACAGCTGGGTAAAAAGTGACTGACAAGAACAGTGTTTTATCAAAAATTGAACAGTTTTCAACTCTCTGCAACCAGAAAAAAAAACAGTAGCGTAGTGGATAATGCCGGTGCCCCACGTACAGAGGCGATGCCTCGCTGTAGCAGTCGCAGGTTTGACTCCGGCTTGTAACCCTTTGGTGCATGTCAACCCCCTTCTCTCTCACCCCATTTCAATCTGTCCTGTCCATTAAAGGCAAAAAGCCCAAAAAACTAAAAACAAACTATTAATAAGCTGATGGCACACTAACATGTTAGTAAATTCCAGCAGAAATAAAAACTCATAATTGTACCATTCTCATATGGTTCTAAGAAAACTCCGATCAATCATTGAATGTCTCCGACTGGACTGACGTAACACCTCCAGCCGCTCAAACAGGAAAATCAGTTAGCAAAAGAAAGAATATAGCAGAAACACTAAGAGAGAACTTGATGCTGCAGGAGCCAAAACTCGGGTCAACATCGGCTCTGCTTTTGAGCGATGGCGAAGACTGATGCAGCTTCATCCTGAGCTAAAAAGGGTCCAGATGGTCGCAGAGTTTCTGCTGGAGCCTACTGTAGCCTAACGTAGCCTGAGCCTCTGTATTATCTTCCTTGTTTGTTGCCAGTCTCCAGTACTATCTAATTGTAGCAGCATAGAGGTGTTTATCCTTTGTGATTTGCCACTGTTTAGAAGGAGTGCCGCTGGTGGCCGCTGCCGCCGGGTCAGCGGTCATTTGATCCGACAGGTATGGCCGCACACTGCTTCACCTCGCTAGTTGTTTGTGTCTCTCAATGTGTTTAAGGCAGTGGTGTTGTAGGGCAACTGCCTGTGTGCTGCTCCGGCCCCCCCGTATGCGCTGCTGCGTGTGTCTGTGGTAGATGTCCTCTCTCTCTGCGGTATGGTTGATGCTGTCCGCTGGCTATTGCTAGTGTGGTCACAGGTAAATGCTGGTGGCTGCCAGGGGTCCTCTCTCTCTCCCTCTGCTTGTGAGTGTGTGTGTGTGTGTGTGTCCATCGCTGCTAAAAAGGTATGTGTGTGTAGCATAACGTGTACCGTGTCATCATCAGTGTACTTAATATTGCTAATAGTATTTTTCTTGATTAGGAATTACTGTAACCAGCTTGTTGGGGCGCTGCTGTTTTGTCTCCACTGCGGCTGCTGTCGTCTCCCCTTTTTTTTGCTGTTTGTCTGCTGTTTTGACGCCACTGCGGCTGCTGCTGTCTCCTCTTGTTTTGCCGTTTTGTCTGCAGTTTGTCTCCGCTGGCGCTGCTGCTTTGCCTCCACCACATCTGCGGCGTGTCTCTGCTGCCGCTTTGCCTTTATGGAACAGCGCCACGCGGCGGTCTTATAAAACGCTTTGCAGCTCTGCTTCAACAAAATAGACCCTTGGTGACTCTGTTTCAACGTCCGGTGCAGGCAGTTGCTCGGCCGCACGCCGGGGACACGGTTCTCTATTCATATGGGGGGCATGTGTGAAAGTGTGGGTTTACACCATTATTTTTGATTATTTGTATAGGTTTATTTGTATGTTTTATTTGGGTTGAACTTGATTTGGTCTGTGTGTGTAATTCATTTGTTAATTAATTGAATTAAATAGAAAGGTTTTTTTTTTTTATGTAATTAGGAAATTGTTTTGTTTTTTTGTTCTTTAGCCTTATTTGCCTTTTTTTGGGCTATATTTGTTTAAATCCGTATTGGGTAGTTATTGGTTGATATATTTTGTTAAGTTTGTGCCCTGTTCCTTTAATTATAATGTTGTTAGATTTTGCTTTGTGTTTTGTTGCAACCCCACTAATTGGTTTTATCTTCCCCTCTTTTCAGTGGCTGGAGGCCGGTGGTGGCGGTGTTGGTGATCTGGTGTTGGCACCCTTCTGTCTTGTCTGCTGTGTTCCTGGGAGTGGGTTACTTCACTGAGTGTGTGTCTGCCACGTGTGTCCGGTGATATAAGTTGATTTTTTTTTTTTTTTTTTGTGAATCCTTCCCCTGCACCAGCTCCCGTCCATCAACTAGGCCTCAGCCCTGGTCAGTTTCTTTTTTCCCCTCCCTGTGTTACATTTTTAATTACGGTTTTTAACCAATTTGGTTAAATAAAGTGTACTTTTTTTTATCAATTGGAACCATGTCTCATGCCTCTTGAGTAGACATACCTGTGTGCCTTGTATTGCAAAAATAATTCTCTGGGTGAAATTCCCAGGGCGACGTTGTTGACAACCTTAGCTTTACTATCCTTACTCCTCCTCGCCACATAATGTTAACATTTACGTTATATCATAAAACTCATCAGTCATCACTGACCCCGGATAAGTTTCAAAACTCCAGGGTTGCGTTTGACTGTGCAGGACAGGTAAAGTTACGTTTAGTTTGCTTCTAATATAACATATAACGTTGTATGACAACACAGCATCCAGTTGCTAATGGCTAACATTAGCCTACTGTAGCGTAGCCTCTGAAACATTAACGTTATCCTTCTTGTGCGTTTCCACTTACTAGTAACCTTAACGCTACTATCTAACGTTAGCACTGTAACCTTATTCTGAAACTCATCAGTCATCACTAACTCCAGTTGAGTTTTAAAACTCTGGGGTTGCGTTTGACTGTCTTAGTTGTAACGTTACACTCGCTCTCCTCTTCCGTGTGTCTAACGTTACCTTGCCAACGCCTACGTCTATCATAGACATAATGAGGACGTAATGGAGGGAGGTGGAGTTGCAGGAGGAGGGGGATGGGACTTTGGAGGGTGGCGGGAGTTGTGGATGTTCAGTTTTTTTCTAAGTGCTGTGTGAAATGCAAGAAAGGTAAGAGTAGCTTTAATAGACAAATTCAAATCCCCGCCAGAAGGAATGGTTTTGATGAGAGATATTCAGACAAGTATTTTACAGTCTTGTGTCATTTATTCGGCGCTCCCCAGTGTGTAAAGGCATGTAAAATTGTTGAACTGTTAGAGAATAAAATTAAGTGTCAGTGTCAGCTGACATGTAACATGTGAAAGCAGTGGAAGTGTCAGTGATGAAAGCATTAATTTAATTTAATGTGTAAGTTAATGACACCGTTGAATGGTTCAATTAGGTATGAAAAGCTGAACTAGTGTATAAAGACATTGAAGAGAAGTTGATGATTGCCAGAATATTTAAAGTTTTTTAACATTCATTATACCAATTATTAATCAAATTAAATAAATGTATTTCACCCAACTTATATCACAACCTTCACTAGATCGTTTTTTATGTACCAATCACTACATTATGATGTGGTGGAATAAGCTTTTGTTGTCATTGTTTATATCTCTACTACCAGTTGTTAGTCACGTACACAAGTCTGTTTCTTTCACTGTTTTTTAAATCTTCTTTTGTGAGTCCCAGTATGTGTGTGGCATCGCTCAAGCCATCACAAACACACACTCACAGAGTGTCAGCCCTTTTTTTAGTACCTGTTACTGTTTTCCTGCTGTGCTCAACGTCAATTGAAATAACTAATATATCCTATAAAACCCAGCAGCGGTAGCCTGCTCAGGTTTACACAAATAATTAGCTGCAGGCAGACACTATTATACGCTGAGAGAAATATGATCTGCCAGAGTGCATGATAGAAGCCTCAGGTAATGACCTCATGTTGTGGAATTTCTCTTAAGCATTCTGTAGTAAACAACTAGCGGGGCCTTTTTTGTGTTATGGAAAACAAAATAAGTGATGATCTATGGCTTTTAAAAGGGGGATTAACAACATTATATGCAACATATCTTCTCTAAGTCCACGTCTTCCACCCTTTCCTTTAATTCCCCCTCTTTTACCCAACCACATGCCTGAAAATATGTGGGCACTGTGTTTTTCAGGAGCAAAACCAGCGGGGTGATCTGTGCATTTTTAACGGGGCTCAGCGCTGTGTACCTCCAGGGTCTGTGGTCTCTACTGACAGCTTTACAGGCAGCTGATTGGAGGTGCCATGCCAGCACAACAAGGGAGGCCAGCACCCACAGTAGCTGGCATGAAGGTTCACACATCTACCGTGTATTAACATCATAATGCAACTTTTCCTGGGACACAGCTGGACCAAAGCTGCAATATGACGTGCAAATTTTATCACATAAAAAAAATCTGTGCAGAATTTAGTGTTTTATTAGTTTGCTGAAGTGTGTATGCAAGCACAAATGTTCCTGGCTTGCCTAAAATTGGCTACTGAATGGTGTTGGGAAGACTTTACAGCGTACACAAACATCAGTCAACAGGAGTGTTCCTGTTAGGACCAAGGACACAAGCTGCAGCTCTCAAAAACAACATGGAAAGAGAAATATCTAAAGACCACTTAACCAATATCTGGCTTTTGTACGTTTTATTAAAATGTTTTGTATTTTTTTTTTTTTTTGAGAGAGAGAGAATTTTGTTCTCTCCATGTTTTTACTGTTGCAACAGAATGATGTGGTGGGACATGATGTAGGGAGACATAATTCAAAACTATAGCCAGAAGTAATTGACAGTGGTGAGAGAAGAATGGTTCACTTTGTTTAGAGGTGCAGGTTTATAAAATAAAAAAATCTGCTGGTACAAGATGATATTTATGACACAAATAGAAAGCCAAAGTGAAACTGTAATTTTGTTCCAGAACTAAGACACCTTTATTTTATTTAAAAATGCCATAATGCAAATTACCTAAAGTCCAAACTCGGAACTTGACAGTATGTTGTTTGGTCACTTCACCAGATAACGATGGTAGATTAAACAAGAACAGCAATCTAATGATAAAGGACAGACTCACAGTTGTTCAAGTATGTCATAAAACAATGGTCAGGTGCCCATATAAACATTAAAATAGTTTTACTTGATGTAATCTCTGTAATTTTTGTTCATACTGACCATTAAAGCTTGACTATATTCAACATGGCAGCCAGGTCACAAACTTTCTCATTTTACAGCTAAACACTAAAATATTTTTCTGAAAACATCTGAGGTGAGAAAAAGACAATCCAACTTTACTCATATTTGATCAGCCTAGTTTGACAGTTTGACGGGAGTTCATGGGCAGTGACTGACATGATTGACAGCTGCGTTGGAGACTCCTTGGCTCTGATTAGTTGTACAGCCAGGCCTGATGATGTTAATTTCTCCCTGATATCAGCTCATATTCCTGGTGAACATGTTGAGTTGTAATGATTTTGGTTTAAAAGCATTTGGTAGTGATTTTTGACGGTAGAAAGTGTCACTATACTCCGTTACAGTCATTCCTCAGCTGCACTTACACTGCTACATATAGCTATTAAGTCAGAGAAACATGCAATCTTGGTGGCTGTTGTTGCTAATTCTTCCCAGTTTTCAGATCATATCACCATTGGAACATGTCGGGTTGTAAAGATTTTGGTTTAGAAGTTTTTATTAGTGATTTTTGACAGTATAAATTGCCTTTAGACTGTGTTACAGTAATTCCCAACCTGCCAATTCACTGCTGTCACAGTACTTTGCCATCAATTTCATTTCCTCTTGATATGCTAACGGTGTGCACCAAACACTGAGCCAAAATCTTTGCGTCAGTGTTCTTTATGTTGTTTCTAACTGCTACAATCATGTGACCAATAATTAATGCTAAGTCTTAGCACGATGCTAAAAAATAACCGTAAATAAGCATCTTAACAAACAATTTTACTTAACATAACATACTTAACATAAAATGAGTGCTCATACTTACATGCTACATGGAAACAAACTAATACCTGCTGACTTCACATTGTTAGCTCAGTATTATTACGTAATTCCTGTCCCACCTGCTCTTTACTTTTTTTAACGTCCTTGTCCTGTCACATGATGAGTAGCGAAATTTAATCCCATCCCGCGGTAATCCCACGGAAATCCTGTGACCCACGTGATCCCCGAAAAAATGTCAGCCTCTAATGCAGAGATGTGGAGATGAGGAAGACCTGGAAATGCTGACCAATCAGAGCAGACTGGGCTTTTTTGGCAGGGGAGCTTTAAGAAACAGGCACCAAAACCAAGTATCTCGGACAGAAGGTGAATATGTAGAGACAGCACAGACAGAATGAGGAAAATAAAGTGTTTTTTGACCATTAACATGTTCCCCAAAATACAAGTATGATGATCATGTAAGATAAACATTTGAATACATTTTTGCACTTAATGAGGACTGTGGATTTTGTCCCCCATCATTTAGACTACATGAAAGGGAATTGAGGATGAACAGGAAGAGTGATTACAACTAGTAAAGCATGTTTCAAAGTTCATATGGGCAGATGACTTTTATGTTAAGACAGATTGAATCTGTAAACACAAGATATGAGTCAATTACACTGATGTGCAGCCATCCATTGATCATCTTAAAGACTTCACAAGAAGAAAAAGGATGAGTTTGTTTGACCAGACTCGTACACAAATATGAGAAAACATGAGTGTTAAAGTGATGCTGCAGATCCATACAGGGCACACACACACACACACACACACACACACACACACACAGACAAACATAGAAGTACACTTATTGGAAAAATACCCATGACATCACCATCACTTTAGCTACCATTGACATACTCCTATTTATGCACAGACGGCTGCTGCGTGCCACCAGGACATAAACACACACTTTTACGTACCACACCCTTACACACGCCCTAATACACCCTCACATACACACACGCAGTCACTCCACCCCATACACACCCATGCCACCACCTATATACCCACCCAACGCCACAAACCTAGTCACCACGTCTTTTCTAGAAGTGTGCCCCTCCTTTCACACAGCGCACCCACACACACACACACACACACACCTCTCAACCTGCCCAACAAACACATAGCAACCCAAACACTTAGTGTGTGTGTATGTATGTGTTTGTGTAGTGGAAACTTTCATGGCTCCAGAGGTGTCACCTTCCAGACTGTCGTCACACGTTTGCTCTCCTGACATTTACCGGAGGTTTCCTACTTGTTTCTGGTCTTTCCCCTCCTCTCTCTTTCTTTTAACACTTTCTCTTTCATTCTTGCTGTTATTCTCCCTCACACCCCTTTCTCGCAATACTTTTTGTTTATTTATTTAGTTTTTAAGTTTGGCTATTGATTGTGAGAACTAAATGTCATCAACCTTTTCTCAGAATTAGTTCTTGGTTTGTTGAACTAAGTGGGAATACAGACGTGATTATTTTTCCCTGGTCAGTATTTTGCTGCGGTGTCCCATGTTAACACTTGGTGCCTCTGAAGCCCACCTCTGCTCTGCCCCTTGTACTAAACTGTTCAAGAAATAGCAGCCTACAGCCTAAAACTTCTCCTCAAACCACAAATTGTAGTTTTTACATTTCTGGTTGTGTATGGATTAAACAAACCAGGCACAAATGTGTTAGAGAGATTTAGACATGCTCTTATGGCATATTTCTTTACTTCTGTACTTTCTTAACCAGGCGAAAGCTGTTTGCCCTGCTTCCAGTCTTATGCTAAGCTAATATAACCACCCCCTGACTTCAGCTCTACACTTTAACGTATCAACAGACATAAGAGCAGTATCAATCTTTTCATCTCACTCTCAGAAAGAAAGACAATAAGCATATATCCCAAAAATGTTGAGCAACCCCTGATGCTGTAGCTTTTGCGATTCTAAACTTGGGCTGCAACTAACGATTATTGTCATTCCTTCCATTAGTTGACTAATCATTTTAGCGAAAAATTTGTTAAAATGTTGAAAAATGTCGGTCTGTCTCTCCCAAACCCCAAAGTTATTTCATCTAATGTCTCGTTTTGTACTCACGCCAAAGGGTTTTAGTTCACCATCATGGGAGAGTGTGTAAAGCTGCCAGTATTTGAACGTAACAAGCTGCAATAAGAGTATTTTGGGGTACTTTTATGGCACCTTTCTATGAAAAAAGACTCAAACCGATTAGTCGACTACTAAAATAGTCACGATTATTTTAATAGTCGATTAGTCATCGATTAGTCGACTAATCGTTGCAGCCCTATTCTAAACATTCACTGCTTGAGAGCTCTGTTGTACTTTAGCCTACTTCGGTATTTCTCATTGACCAGTGGTTCCCAACTGAACCAGCCACAGGTTTCAGAGTTGTCCTTGGTCATTAGTTCAAGGTCCACACAGTTAAATAGTCAGCATCATACTTGAATTTCAACATGTCCTCGAGCCAGTTTGCTGTCTCTGTTAAATAGTTGTTTGTTAGTCATGTGCTCGACAGCAGGAAATGGCACTTCAAAATAAAAGCTCTGTACTGGAAATTCAAATAGATAGGTACTTTATTCATCCCGAAGGAAATTAAGGAACAGAACTTTGACACATTCTCGAGTCACTTGCGGTCCATTCAGAATGGATCAGCGACCCACTTGGACTGTGACCCACCAGTTGGGAGCCACTGCCGTAGACTGCATAAAATAATGGAAGTAGCAACTTTGATGTCACCCATTGGTTTATGGACTCCCATATAAAATCCTGAGTTTGGCATTTTGGCTGTCATCCTCTGAGAGGTGGAGATAACCCTAATGCTAGCTGCTAGGTCATGATGTGTCTACAACAATGGATAACTGTGACAGTGCTAATGCAAAAAATTTAAACATCCAACTCCTTGGAGGGTCTTTAAGTGAACTCAAATGCTGAACAAGACGTGAAAACACACTGAAATAGCGACCACAAGGCTATGCCTATACTCTTGAATCTGGGGTTGCGCCATGGGTATGTCACATAAGCAATGCTGTCATTGTCGTAGCCGATAGGGTTGTCAAAAGTATCGATACTCTGAAAAGTATCGATACTCAAACGCTGTATCCGGATACAATACTAATTGACAAAAGTATCAATACTAACAGTGCACGCCACCTCAGCACCTGTCGGGTGTGCGCGACGGGTCCGACGGACACGCGCTGTGCAGGCAGCATCTGGCAGGCACAGAGCCCTCGCTGCAACCCAGCTTGTTGTCGTCGCTCTGCATGCATGCACACATTTCTGTTGCTGTAATATGACCAGCGTGGCTGCAGGAGGATCAGAGCAGCCAGTTTTGGTCAAAAATGATAAAGGAAAAAGCGCTCTTTGGAAATATTTAGTGAAGTGAACACAGCACGCTGCAGACAGCAGGTACAGCCTCTCCCCTCACTGGCAGCTGAGCAGCTGGTGTCACCAGCATCAAACTAAAATATAACTTCTAACGTTAATGTGGGAGCTAAGCAGAAAACTTTATCAGTCATGCCCGTCTGTAACATTAATAGACAATGCTAGTTTAACAGGACAACACAATTATGTGTGTCTGAAAAGCTGTGTTCACTGCAAAGTCACAGAGTGAAGCTGAAAAAACGTTTGGTTTCTCTCGTAACCCCTGGTTCTCTGATCACATAGTGAGGTAGAAACAGGAGCATCCTGAGCCTAAACTACCAACTCTGTTTTATCAGCAACTAAAATATGGTGCCAAATCACCAGAAGCACAGAAAATAAACAGGGCTGTAGATAAATACATTTGTATGGACAGATCTTGTTTCTGGTTGTTATTTATTTTGGGGGGATTTTTTGTTGTTATTATTGATGTGACTGTTCTGATCTTTATTTAAAAAATGACATGCCTCTTCATTTTTTGCTGCTGTAGCGAAAATGGTATCGAGTATTGAATATTTTCCTGGGTATCGATATCGAGTTTGAAATTTTAGTATCATGACAGCCCTAGTAGCCAGTTGTTGTAGGATGGCACCCACCTCTCACTCAAAGCGGATATGCCCTTAATTATGAACATTAAGCCACACACACACACACACACACACTTGTTTTTATTACTCCGTGGGGACCTAAAAATTGGACCTGAAATTTTTTTCACGGTGGGGACCTCACCTTAAAGAATCATTTTAAGGCAAAATTAATAGTCAAAATCAATTCTCTGATTTTTTTAAAGCACTTCTTACCAGAAAAGTCACCAAAATTCCCAAGTTTTTTCAAATTAATTTTTTCAGGTTTTTCTATTTCGCTGGGGACCCCTCTTTGGTGTCATACCACAAACCACCACCTGGTGTCAGACAATTAAATTTACCAAACAGGGATTTTTTCTATTCACTTTTGAGTCTGTATAAGAGCAGAAATTAAAGTAAAATCTTTAGGGCTGACCCAAAAAATTCGAAGCTTCGAAGCTTCGTGTGGGGATAAATCGACGCTTTTTTTCCGTTTTTTGGGGGGAGGCCTCAAACGCAACACTAACACCGTCAACGAGCCACAAGCGCACTCAGAGCCACTCTAGTCTGGTGTCAGAGACACTTCTGATCCTCTGAGTTGCGCATCTGTTTGATTGTGTTGCAGTGTGCGCCGAGAGTTTTAATTTAAGGTGCTCACAGACTCGGGCGCACTATAAGCGGAGCGTTGAGCGCACTTCCACGTTGTAGTTTCCAATAAAAATGTCCGTGAAACACTACATTATCCCCAATTCTTGCACGTTTCTGTCATGGCGATGTGAAAAATACATGTCGAGCAGTCTTTGTGCACACAGGGCTTGCGGACATCCGCTTTTAGTCCGCGCAGATTGATTGCAATGTAGATTTATCAGTAAAGTACAGATGTAGCTGAAGGTCCATCACTGTATATTTGTTACATATTCAATAATACAGCAGACTGTGAATAAGTATACTTAATTAACAATAACTGCATCTGAATGATCACCACTAGACACTAGCTGTGTTGGCCTAGTTGTACTGTTAGCAGAGAAGCTACAAGAGCCAGAAATAACTGCATCTGTTAGCACTGGTTGTTAGAGCAACATGGACAAGTGACAGGAGAGGAGCAGAACATCATGAAGACAGGAGCAGAACAACATGGAGGAAAGCAGCATGGACGGGAGGAAAAACACAATGTCAGTGTAGTCACTGCTGTGATTACCTGTGGCACTCGGCCTGCGGCCTTGTGCCTATGACCAAGTCACACCAGTATTGATATTCAATCCAATCCATTTATTTATAAAGCACAATTTAAATAAACACAAAGGTTTCCAAAGTGCTGTACAGTAAAATAAACACAATAAAACATAATAAAAAGACAAAATACTACATAAAATCAACAACCTACGTGGTGTTAAAAGCCAAAGAAAAGAGGTGCGTTGTAAGAAGAGTTTTAAACTTAGACAGTGAGGAGGCCTGTCTAATGTGCAGCGGCAGTTCATTACACAATTTTGGAGCTGCAACCGAAAACGCTCGGTCCCCTCTGAGCTTCAGCCTAGCCAGCCAGCACAACACCTTGTAGCATTTCACAACTTTTCAGGTCTTTTAGTTTACCACTGTTCCAACTTTGCAGTTGGTATTAAATTCTTAATGAGGATATAATTTGTCAATAAAATGATATTTCTCGGCTTGAACATTTGATATGTTGTCTTTGTGTCATTTTACTCAATAAACAGGTATGTTTTTTTTTTTCTTTTTGTACTGACAAGGGCAATTGTGCTGCACAGTGAATACCTCTTCACAAAAGATACAGAATAAAATAGAAATAAATCAAATAGTGCATTAACACAACGGTGTAAATACCATCCACAGCCTTGGATTGTGAAAGCCAAGTAATTAGCTTGCTGATAGATATGTTTCCTCGTATGAACTGCGTTAACCCACCATGTCATCATCCTTAAGCTGCACTGCAAGATGAACATCACACTTGTCCCTGCATTGTTTCAGAACCATCAGTGGCAGTCATTGCCACCAAAGACGGCATTATGTAAACAGAAAAAAAACATCCAGATGTTATCATGCCCTGGAGAAAGGGGAAAAGCAGCATGGACGGGAGGAAAAACACACTATCAGTGTAGTCACTGGTGTGATTACCTGCGGCCTTGTGCCTGTGACCTAGTCACACCAGTGCTGATATTCAGCACAACAGCATGACCTCAAGTGTGATATTGCTTAAGTAAAGATGACAGATATACTTGCATATGTAAACAATTAATACTTTAATTTGTGTATTGCTGAATGATGACTTCATAAAACTGCAATAAGAGAAGTGGTTTATTCAACCAAAACGGTTAAAGATGCACATCAAAAATATAAATAACAAAATGCAAATGGTGTGCATTTACCTACACAAACTATGAGCAGCAGCCGCTCATCTCCCCCTTTTGGCAGCTTATTCAACCAACACAATTAAAGATGCACATCAAAAATATAAAATCACAGAACGAAATGCAAATATTGTGCATTTTAACTCGACAAGATAGAATACCTGTTCTAATTCAACTCTTTTTCTTAACTCAAAATAAATTCAGAGCAGCAGCAGCTTATCTCCCCCTTTTGGCAGCATCAATTCGGTTTTTGACATAGAACTTTACTGCTGTCCAGCTCCTGTCCTGCAGCGCCTGTGGAGACTCCTCAATACATCTCACGCAGTCTGCTTTTCCTGGAACCCTCCTGGACCTTATGAAGCTATTCAGCGTCTTCTCCACCGCCTGGACCTCCTCCTCCGACCACTTTCTTCTCCTTTGTGAAGAACCTGAATAAAATACAACAATAGCTTAATGTTCTTGAACACTGAACTCAAGCTAATCAACATCGTTAAGAGCAGGTCCCTATTTCAACATTGGTGCAAATGATTTCTTGATAGTAGACAGTGCTTAAAAACAGTTGAGCAAAACTGGTTATACACAAAGAGGTTAACTGGGTTTACTGTTGAGGCTGATCAGAGTATAAAATACAGGCCATTTAACAGTTTCTACTTTGTACACTGAATCAGCTTTAACCACATTAAAACTCCAATCACCAAACGCATTATTATTGACAGCTTGGATCAAGACTTTTTAGATTAGACTTTGAAGATGACCTCATGAGTGTTGAGATCAACAACCTCAGGTTTAACCAGGTAACCAGAGGGGTGTACTGCGAAGCAAGTTTAGTTGTTTAGTTTAGTTTGGTTAGCGAGGTATGTTGAGTCTAAAGCCAGGCTTGCTTTCAATAAAACACACTCACATTCTATAATTGTGATCAGTAAAACATATGAAAACAATATAAAACACAATTTAAAAATGACAGTTGTTGCTCTAGTTTATTTTGTTTTAATGGATAAATCTTCGTATTTAAAAGTGCCGCAGTGTTCAGCTGTCAGAAATTAAAATCAGCCTCCTCTCTTTACTTGTTATTCATTATCATATTTGCAGCAACAGTGTTGCTTTTGGCTGTGATCACGCTTTTTTATCACTTATGCTCTCTCCATTAACCCTCATGTTCTACTATTTACTGTAGATGTTACCTTGAGCTGGAGGTGTGCTGTCCTTTCCACTGATCTCTCTCTCTCACTGGATTTATCTGGAAACACAACAGCTCTCTTAGTAAAAGAAGTAGTGAACCTGATGAATATGAAACCTTAATAACACAGAACATTACTAGGTCTACAGATCTGTCTTGCTGACTCCTAATGACTGATTAGCTGACACAGAACACTGAAACATCCTGTTTGTTTTCTCTTGAGTACTTTCACCACCTTCTTCATATTTTTTAGACTATGTTTTCTGCTTTTTCTGATCTCACTGTGTCTCTACATTATGCTAGGTATTATATTCTTTCTAATTTTACTATGAAGCACTTTGTGAATTCTTTCTGTGTAAAGTACTGTAAAAAATAAACATTACTTACTTACTTACTTCTCTGTTGTTGAACAGACCTTTAATTTGAAGCTACAATTTTTCAACCACTGAACAACAGTGTTCCTGCACACAAACACAAACCCCCTCTGTCCGACTCACACAGCTGATTTGGGGTCTGATTTGAGTTCAAGGGTTCACAAACTGTAGCTCCAGAGCAAAGGTCTGTTTTATGGTGAGACATGGGAGAAAATACTCAAATAAAAACATTAACTGATTTTGTTTTGTTGTTGTTGTTGTTGTTTGATTTTTTGTTTGTTTTTTCTTTTTGATTTAGCTGACAGCAGCTCCTCACTCAGCTTGCAAATTATTGGTGGTTACACAATAATTTATATGATTAAATATATAATTATGTCAGAATGCAAACTAACTGAATAATGATGATATACATTTACTAAAGAGTAAAAATAACAGTAACAGTAGCCTTTGACAGAGGGTTGTGTGCTCAGCTGTCCAAGTTACGTTTCCCATCATTACTGAATCAAGATTCAATATTCTCTTTATTGTCATTCAGAAGAAAACATCAAAGATGCAGAGTAGAACAAAAGTACAAGCATGGCTCGATAAAAAACACGGATGAATAATAAACAGGATGCAAAGAACGATTCAATATATATACAGGTTTCACAAATTACTTTCTGGGTTGTGTTATTACTTTCATACCTGCACATTCAGAGCTGAGTCCTGTGGATCTCAAACTCCTGTCAGCACAGACACAGTCAACATGTCAGATGACATACAGCAGTCAAAGTAATAACAGCAGTATTCAATCATCTACAACATTAATAGTCATTACTTGCTATTTTGTGATGTTTAATTTATTTTTGATATCACCAATATTCATCTCCAAAATATTCAAACCACTAACTCAAGTATTGTTCAGTGTTTCTGGCATCATTCAGTGAAAAAAAAGGCAATGTAACTTCACTCAGCAGAACACTTGACATTCACATTACAACAGCCAATTTCTGGATTGAGAAATGAGAAATGAAAAATGAGCGTAACAAGTTTCACCGAGTCTCTCTCTCTCATCCACGCAGTCTGTGTCACGTGAGACATGAAGCCGCGACCAGAGTTAAAAAGTACAAATGGTTAAATCCCGACCAACACCCGCCATTTATATCCGGTCTTAAGACCTGGCTAATAGTGTAGCACGTGAAGCTAGCGTTCATGGTCAGCTAACATTAGCTAACAAAGGCTAACCCACACAGCTAACTTCCTAAACTGCACTTTGCAACGTCATTCTCTATTTTCATGCTGGACACAATTTTACAGTTGTTATAAATGTAACTCAAGAAGACATGACGAGCCTATTTCATTAACTTAATAGTCACTGTCTCCATAGGTAGGTGGAAGGACTACAGCTTCATAGTAATGACCAGTACTCGAGTTGTAAAAAAAAAAAAAAAAAAAAAAAAATCAGGGGGGATGGTGGATTTTATCACATGGGGACATAGTTTGTGCTGATGACAGCGCAGAGCGTCTGCCATAGCACCACTGCTCTTACATAGTTAGGGTCAAATGCACAGAACAAGTGCAAAATCATTTCTTCTTCTTCTACTTGGGTCAACCGATGATACCAACAATAATCAAAGTCAATTTTGCTTTTAGAATATTGAATTATAGTGTATTTTTCAAAAAAGCAGTTAGTGGTATATGATCAAAACTGGTATCTAAGGGTTAATTTTTAATTGTGATTAATTAAATCATAGTAATTAACCCTATGGGCCCTAGGCCTTTTGGGGTATTTTTACTGCCTTTACTTTTAAGCTCATATCACAGTCATTATAAAGGCTACATACACATGCTATATCTTGTTTTTTTCAGTATAATCTGGGCTAACCAGATTTGCCATCACCACATGTCCTTCTATGTGTCTGTATTTTATATTCATTTTTATATCAATAAAAAAAACATCTGTGACTAAATTCTTACATTTTTACATGTATCTCACCATAGCAAGTTGGAAGTTGACATATTCTGCCATATATGAAGAGGGGAGACTCTCTGGAATCTGGCAATATAAGAACCATGATGCTGGGACATTCTGTCACTTCACAGTTGTCCAAAACGTGGTTTGTGCCAGGCGGACATGATCGCCAGCATTTTTTCATTATTGCAAGAAATTCCATTGACTCATTCACAAGTCAAAAATGTGTTTTATCTAAAAGAAACATGCAATATTTACATCTAAGTGTCTCTCTCAGCTTTAACTGATATTGTCCAGCACCTCAAGCCTTCTTACTGTCCTTTTGACAGCATCCCACCTCATCTTTTTAAGGACTTTTCCATATCATTGGGCCCTCTGTTATGGATCTGATAAATTCATCTTCGTCCCAGCTGCCTGTAAAGATGCTGTGGTCCAGCCCCTCATCAAAAAACATAATCTTGACCCCACAGTTTTATCCAACTTTAGGCCTATCTCCAAGCTTACTTTTCTTTAATAACTGTACAGCACTTTGGTCAACTGAGGTTGTTCTAAAACGTGCTTTATAAATAAAGTTTGACTTGACTTTTATAAGATAATAGATAAATATTAATAATATTATTCCTCACTATATGAAGTGACTGATAACAAGATCTGTATAATGGATTGTAAAGAAATTCCTCAGGTTTTTGTTTTGTAGACAATTGATTTGTATTTACAGCGTGATGGGATGACAGCACGGGATGTGTGTGGTATCACTGGAAAGCTCTGGTCCTGCGCTTTCATGTGATATGCATTGCATTTCGCAAGTAATCCATCCAAGAGTAATGTGTGTGCAAAGCTGTATGAAAGCTTTGTTATACATCATTTTAGTGTGATTTTATCATTTTTTTCGCTGTGAAAACATTGGACTACAGACAAGTGCTTGCCAGTTGTATCATTGAATACAGCAAAAATACAGTGATGACATCTTCAGCCGTGTCTTTATAGATGGATCCACATTGCACATGCTTTATCCATATCAAGACTAGACGGATACTGTGTTCAACATTTTCTCTTGTTCATGCTTCTCTCTCCTCTCCTCATGATGTACTGCTCCTCTCTCCTTCCCATTGTCCATGTTGCTCTGACAACTGGTGTGAACACTTGTATTTGAACATTCAGATGCAGTTATCATTTTTGTTAATTCACACACTGTGACTCTTAGCTTCTCTGCCAACAGGATAAGCACTAACAACACTGATTAGGGCTCGCAATGATCAATCAGGTGCAGTTATTGTTAATTCACACACTGTGATTCTTGTAGCTTATCTGCAGACAGGACAGCCAGTGCTAACAAGCACCAGTTAGGCCTACTGATTTATTGTTAATTCACACACTGTGACTTGTTTTTCTGCTAAGAGGACAGGCAGAAAATCGACCCACGAGGCCTTTCTCTTTCAAAAGACTTGCTCTTAGAATTTCCATTTGATTTTTGACTATGTGGCACATCAGCGCCAGTAAAGGAGGACGATACACATGAATCACACAACGCATGTTGAGTAGTGCGGCAGCAGCCGTTTAGTGTAAACAAGAGCAGGTACAAAACACAGACCCAGAGGAAGTGACGCCCGGTAACTATAACAACCCCACCGTACATAGCAGAAGTGACATATAGTCACTATGACAACCACAAACACTACTGGCGCAGAGGGCCTTCTGCTAGGATTTTTTGACTTGTGTCGCGATACGGCCACCGCAGAGCTTGTTAGCTTTCCAAAGGGTCTACGGTGTTGGGCCTTGGGGAGACTGCTATAGGTCCTATATGAAGCCCACAGGCCAAGTTTCACACGTTTTGGTCCATTTTTGTGGCAACGGCAAGCACTCATAGGTTGGAAAAGATGATTTTTCAAAGCCCCGCCCATCAAAAAGTACAGGTCCGATCAGCACCGAACTGATGTCTATCCGCTCGTCCGCAGCCCTTGAAAAACGTAAAATAAATTCAGACTCGTATGACTTTAGGAAAAGTGTTTGCTCCAAAACGTCCACCTGCGTCAGAGGGTGTAGGAGGCTTTAGGTCTTACAGCTCCTGATTTGGAGTTTCTGAAACAGGCAAAAAAAAAAAAAAAAAACTACAGGACTTTGGGTTTATTTTCCTCGGGATTATTGTTTAGTGGCCCCTGGGGATCCTCTGTTCCAAATCTGGGGTCTGTGGGGTCAAAGATCACTGCCTGGCGGCCAAAAAGACACGTTTAAAAACAGTAGCCCAAAAGGAGTTTTCTTACCGGCATTTGAATTTCAAAACGGCGGGAAACTTGAATTTCTTGAATAATTCACAAACGCTTTGAGCTAGGATGCTGAAATTTGTATGTTTATCAGGAGGTCACGGCATTGACTGGGTCGAGTTTCAGACCTGGCCTGCTTTTTTTTTCAATAATTCACAAACACTTTGACACAGGGGTTAAATTTTCTGCTAACAGGACAACTAGTGCTAACAAACACTGGTTGGGCCTCCTAGTGATCCCTCAGGTGCAGTTATTGTTATTTCACACACTGTGGCTCTTGTAGTTTTTCTGCTAACAGGACAGCTAACAAACACTGATCAGGCCTCCTAATGATACCTCAGATGCAGTTATGTTTGTCCACACAGTGATGCTTTTAGCTTATTTGCAAACAGGACAACCAGGCTAACACATCTATTTAGTGGAGGTCACTCAGCTGCAATTATTGTTTCTGCCTTTTTAAACAGTGATGCTCTCAAGTTCTGTGTACGGGACAATCAGCTGTATTGTTGAATACAATGAATATTGGACCCTTGTGTCTGTACTTTATTTAAGAATCCATATTGCACATGCTTTATCCATATCAAGACTACACTGTGTTCAATGTTTCCTTTATTCCATGCATCTCTAGTCCTTTGGCTTCTCTTTGTGCTGCTCTGCTCCTCTTTCTTCTCTTCATGTTGCTCCATCAACCTGCGCTAACACTTAAATCTCTCAATAATCATTCAGATTCAGTTATCACTTCTGTTTGTTCATGCATTGACTGTTGTAGTGTTAACACGTCTATATAGTGGTGATCATTCAGATGCAATTATTGTTTATTAAGTATACTTATTCACAGTCTGCAGTATTATTGAATATGTAACAAATATACAGGGATGGACCTTCAGCTACATCTGTACTTATAATATAATGATAAATCTACATTGCAGATATGCTTTATCCACATCAAGACTACACTGAAATAGTGAAACTTCCTCCTGTCATGCTCTGTTCTTCTCTCCTCTCTCGCTTCTCTCTCCTCTCTTCTGTTCTCTTCTGTACTTTACTTAAGTATTTACTTTCAGTTTTTCACCATTTGGGACTTTGTCCTTTGTGTATACCCAGAATTATAGGCTATTACATGACACTGTGAATACAGAGCCACTCATAGTTATAATTCAAGTGTTATTATTATTATTATTAAAAGATATGAACAGACTCTGAGAGCAAATTCTATGGCCAGAAAATTGCAGCAAAATGATGCTGAATATTTCTGGAAAGAGGCAAATTATGAATGATGGTAAAATACCTCTGCTCTCCATTATTGAATGAGTAACTGGTAGTGTGAAGAAATAGGAAGGAGACAGGATAGGGAGTTTTTTTTAACTGTCAAAAGTGGTGATTTTTGTGTTGGGGATGTTCCCCATGATAATGTGGTTATCAGGCCTGATGAAGACAGTTGTGCTATTGGGAAACAGGCTTTAAATAAGTCTTGTGGCCTTGATCAGATTAAAAATTCACAAAAGGATCCTTATCAGCACAAGTCTAACCAAAAAAGGTGTAGCCTTCCGTCTGTTATCTGCATTTCATTGTCTTCAACAATTAAATGTCTGCATTTTTTGTGAGGAACATATATGTATACTAACAAGTATTAGAGGAATTTAAAGCTAACGATCAATTTTGCATGAATACTAGTGTCCTGATGCTGTATACTCATGAATCGGTTGAATCATGTCCTCATTATATTAAATATCTAAAATATAAAATAAAAAGTCAAAATACAAACAATTAGTTAAATTTAGTAGTAGTTGTAGAAATTGGAGGTAACAGAAATGAATGGTTTGAAAAAGGGATCATAATAGTTTAATATATTACATTGATGTATTATATTTACAATTGTTTTTAAAACAGTAATAAAATCCAAGACTTGGTAAAAGTAAGATCAAAATAGAATTAGATTTTTTGTCTATAATTGGGTATCATTGAAAAAAAACAACAACTTAAATTTAAGATAAATTACCAAGCTGTCATTCTACCTTTGACCCAAGTGATGTACACATTAACGCACCAATAATGATTCTTAAATGGGCCCTTCTGCGTAATGTGTAATTTTACTTCTGGTACTGGTATAAGTGTATTCTGATGCTGATGCTTTTGTACTTGTATTTGAGTAGGAGTTTGCCTGCAGGTATTTTACTTAAAGCAGAGTATTTCTACACTCTAGTATTACTTATTTTACTTAAGTAAAAGATCTGAATACTTCTTCCACTACTGCCTCTGGGAAATAAAGTGCTGAACCACCAAAGTAGCTCTTCTCTTAGCATTAAGCTGCCTGATGATAGACTCCACATTGGCCTGGATGCTGTAGGAATCACATTTGTGACCCAACACCATGTAGATTACCAGCTAATTCACATAAACCCTGCTTTCTCTCCCTTTTCCTCTTTCTCTCTTTCTACCTGGACCAGTTTTATTAGCGTCCTGGTTTTGGCCCAACTGCTGTGCGCTTTTTAAAGTGCGGTCAGCACAGTTCACATTAAAGTAGGAACATGTGTACAGACAAACACTCCCCATGCTCGCTGCTACCGTTGCTACAAACTCACACCGCCTAATTAAATTCAAAATGTCAAGTTCGATTATTGTCCAAAAGAGTTTACAGCGCAGTAAATGTTTTCGACGCTTTCGAAATATATCACAGAGAAATGTGTTTTGGTTTAACTGCTTTTCACTGACAACAAAATGACATGTTGAAGGAAATCCCTGTGTGTCTTTATTACTTCAACATTTTTGTCTTTCCCTTTTTTTCTGTGTAACATATCCTTCCCTGATTGTTGTCCTCTCACCCTCGCCCTCTCCTTACCTCTCCCAACTTTCTTTAAATTGTTGCTGCTTTGTCTCTGATCCGTCTACTTTCTTCATGCGTCTTCTCAATGTCCTCTTCCCCTCCTGCCCTCCTTCCTCCTCTTTTACTCATTTTCTTCATGCCTCTCCAATCAGCCCCAGGTCTGGTTTAGCGCTGAAATCAACCCTGTGATTTAGAGTGACACCGTTAATCAGGGTTGGGCTAAACTTGGACATAGTGTGCATTATACTGTATGTGAATGTGGTGTGTGTCTCTGTGTGTATATTCAACAAGGAAAAGAACTCTTTTGTGTGCTTGCCAACATGGCTGGTGCAACTGTCCCTCTTTTATCAGCCAACTAGATATTAGGTATAAAAGAGCTCAAATAATGGTTGGTTTCCTGCCAAAGTGACTAGTGTTTTGTAACATACCGAACGCAAACAGATTGTTTGTGCGTCTGGTAGTAATTTCCCACTTTGGTGTTTTCATGCATGAGTGTGTGTGTGGCTAATAGTATGCACTTTTTGTGTGTGTGTTCTAAATACTTTGATAGCCAATACTTCGAACTTCGGTAAGGACTAAAAGAAGAAAGACATTGTTTCTGATGAAGAATGTGGCCATTAGGGGTGTAATGACACATCGATCTGGTTCCATGTATTGATTCAGTAATCAGTGATTCAGTGTCATTGATGCAATGTAAAAACATCAATACCTATTGTCATCTTTAAGATATGACTTAATTTTGAAATTCCAATGGCATGTCTGGGTCACCGTTTTTTTCCAAGCACACCTCCTTCCTAAACATTCAAACAAAACTAGCAACCCCAGTGCCAGGCAGACAACGGTAAGCAGCCAAGAAAAAGACAATAAGGATATCTACTGATATTGTCTCATGTCAATCACTGGGCCCTGAACTGCATGGAATCAAAACTGTGTGTTGACTTGTGATATCAGCAAATATTGTATCCCTCTCCAAAGAATCAATATAATAATGTATCGTGATAACCAGTTAGCTGAATGATAATTTTCATCTACAGTGGCATGGTTGGTCACAATTAAAATATACACTCCACTGCCAGTTAAAAGATAAACTAGCTTTAATTAATGCAGTCTAATACAACAGTCAGGGGTGTTGATTCCATTGTGTTGTTTTTTTGGGCTGAAGTTAGTGGTGCTGTTAAACTGTATTGCATTATAGTGACTGTGTTTCCATTATTTTGTCCACCCCATTTATATAAATTCAGGCAGGCTAAATAACAGAAACAATTTAGTAAAATGCTGTACAAAAGGCTCCAAAATGATTGTACAATTGAAAGAACACTTCTCTAAAACAAGATTTTAACAACTTCTTTTTTGTTGTCTAAAGTGGCAGTGGCATATTTATCATATATTATGCAATGAAAATAAAACTATAAAAGTAACTGCCACTACCACATATTCAAAGAAATAGATTAACCCTAATGACCACATGTATATTGATTACTCAACCTGTGTTATGTTGAATTCTTAAAGAAAACATATTTCTTGCGTGCCTCTATGGTGAATGAAGTAGGGCTGTAGTCTCCTGGTTGACTGGTCGATTATTTGGTCGATATGCTCTCGTCCAACCAAATTCTCATTGGTCAAATAATTGCCGTGTTACTTTCATAAGTAGAAAAGTGCTACATCAATAGCTTTCCAGGATTAATCCATTATTTCCTGCAGTGGGAGGGACAAGCTAAGTTACCTGTGAAAATAGGGGTGTTTTCAAAACACCCCTTTATTTACACAAGGTTGAACTCGCCCATCCTAATCCGCTCCGCTCGTCGCTAGGCTAATTTATACAATGTAAAATGCAATAGGCTGGGGCTAATAACATTAGCATGTTTAATTTGTTTGGAAAACGTGTTTAGTGTAACAGTTGTTTTGTCGGTGAATATTGTGAGTTGTAATGGAGCCAAATTGAGTGCCCTTAACTTTGTTAAATGTTGCTGTTGTCCCTGACTTTATATGAGACAAGGAAAAGATAGCTAGCTGCTAGGCTAATTTATACAATGTAAAATGCTATAGGCTGGTGCTAATAACACTAGCATGTTGTATTTGCTCGGAAAACGTTTTTAGTATAAGACAGTTGTTTTGTCGGTGAATCTTGTGAGTTGGAATGGAGCCAATTTACGTGCCGTTTCCTTTGTTAAATGTTGCCGTTGTCCCTGGTTTTACATGAGAAGAGGGAAAGATCGCCAGTAGCTAGGCTAATTTACACAATGTAAAATGCCGTTTTTTCCCACGACTAATGGATTAGTTGAAGATTATGTACGACTTAAGTTGACCAAGATTTTCTTTGGTTTACTACAGCCCTAGAATGAAGAATCAAAAAACTGAAAAATATTTTTTTTCATAAATTTAAGTCCTTGAGGTTCGAGTTTATCCACAGCAAAACCATATCAAAACATCAGTTTACAAACTCTCACATAGCTCATACAGAATACTCCAAGTCTAATTTATCCAGTCCTATGCTCAGTACTTCTCAAACAGACAGTCCTTTCCAATAGGAAACTTAACTAAAAGTGAAAATGATGTGCTCTCTTCAGAGCCAGACCCATTGACATAAACAGTAATTCTACATTGCTGAACACAGGAGATGCTGCTCTACCACTGCTATGACCAATAAGTTTCATTTTTAGTTTAGTTCCCCATCGAGAGGGCCTGTCTGTTTGGGAAATACTGAGCTTATGAACAGAAATGAGACTTGGATCATGCTGCATGAGTTGTGTGAGAGTTTAAACAGATGTTTTGATAGGGAGCCCTTACACTCCAATTCATGAAGATTTTTCTATGTTTTTGGATTCTACGTTCGCCAAAGGCATGCAAGGAAATCAAAGTTTTCTTCACAACTTCAGTGTAACGTGGGGTGAGTAATTGATTTATATATTTTTTATATATATATATTTATATGATCATGATATGGTCATTTTGGGGGTGACATATTCCTTTAATTCCAGACAATAATGATCCATTCGTTCTTCTTGCTCTGGTTCAGCAGTGGGGTGAAAGTACATTTTATTATAGCTTTCCACCACAAGCCAGACAGAAGCCTTAACTCCCCCAGCCTTAAAAATAATCAGCCAAGGACTGAGCACTGTCTTACAAAAATAAAACTACAAAAAAAAGTAGCGGTTTGGCTTCAACCCAGCTAGACCCCGGGGCTGAGCTGTAAGACACAAGTGCTGTAAATGTTCAGCACCTGATCATTTGTGTGTTTTGGACTTCCACATCCCTCCCCATTGTTATGGCAGGAGGACAGAGGGAGGGATAGAGAGAGGGAGAGAGGGGAAAAAAGCCCACCAGAGTCGTCGCTCGTAACCCCGGGGCAGGCGGATGCGTGACGTGATTGACAAGGCTGATTCTCCCTCAGTATATTGCTGCGGGTTTTTTAAAACCCTGGTCACAAGTTTACATTTATTTAGACAAGGATCCTTCTGGGCCGCCGAGAAGCCGCAGAAACCAGAAGATGTCTGACAGAGACAAGTATTAAGAGTGTGTGTGTGTGTGCGTGTGTGTTTGGTCTGACAGGCAATTTGTGCTAAACTAACCTACATACCCGCCTTGCTACGTAGCACCTTCACAAGTTTAAGGGACCGTATTAAAATTGTGGAGGCAGGGGAGGAGATGAAAAAGAGAAGAAAAGGGGGAGGGTTTTGCTTTCTTTTTTCTTTCCTTTTGGCTGATGAGAGGGTTGCCAAATATCTCTTGGACAACAGGACAGGGAAGGCCCTTTAACTTTTCCATTATCATTCCAGAGAAAATATCAAATACATTTTAACCAGCGGCATATTCGATTTTTTTTTTTCTATTCAGAATTGACCACAAAAGTTGACCATATTTAGCCGAGAGGGTGGAGCTGGGAAGGGGTGAGGGGTCGATCCAACTGGGACTTTGTTGTGACACCTAGCAGACAACCTGCCACTCAAAGATACACTTAATTACATGTAAGTTTAAACTTAATATAATTTGAATAGGTGAGCTATCTTAAAATACCAATACAGTTTTCATGAATGGGAAAATTAGCTATAAAGACCAAAATTGTTTTTTGTTCCAGTTTGTAAACATGATTTCTGCTGTAAAATTGAACAATTCAAGATGGGGATTTATGGGGATTGACTCACTTTTGGAGCCAGCCTCAAGTGGACATTAGAGGAACTGCAGTTTTTGGCCCCCTCTGCATTGGCTTCATTGTTTTTTTATTTAGACCTATAGGTTGCCGCTTGGTCAAAAACTGCTATCAGGGTACCTGCAGTACCCACAATTTGATTGCCATCAGTTTCAATGGGGATTTGGGAGTTTTAGCTGCTAATGTAGCCTTGTGCTGCCACTGAATTTTTCAAATGTGCAGTAGTAAACTCCCCAAGACCTGTAAACAGACTTTGTAAAATTGAATCTAATTGAGTTTAAATGTATCATTTACAGTCACTATGAAAGCTCCTGGTTAAGTAATGGTCCAGTATTGCTGGATTATTCTGTAAACGGGGCACAACATTTTGGTAAATTTTCCATCATTTTGGCATTGCTAACTTGACTTATATTGTTTACTATGTGAAAATGATTACATTAAGGTTTAAAGTGGGCCCTGTTTACACCTGGTATTAACATGCACGTTAGGTGATTGAGTAACAAGTAAACGACTCTAAGTACAGGTGTGAATGCACCAAATGCATCCTTAATGAGATCCAATGCTCAGACTACAGTCAGAGCTGCTCTGGGCTGCATATGGACACGTTCTTTCAGCAGTGTGTATACTAACGTGTACTGGGCGTTACTGAGGGATTTTGGCAGGTTGCCACAAAAAAAATCAATGTTTGAGAAATACTGCACACTCTTCCACAGTCTGTCCTCTTGAAGCAAACTAATAATTTAGTGATGAGGTGTGAGTATTGCACGACAAACTTACCACTGATTTAAAACAACACATTTGGTCACTGCAAATGGAAAGAATGTATTTGTTTATGAGCATATAGAGCGGGGAAGTGAGATCCGATCACAGGTGGCCAGGTGTGAACAGACCGATTTAGAGCTTTCCACTTGTCATCGGATTACCAAAGAATGTTGTTACAAGCTGTACATGGGCTGGAAAGCATCTACTATCTCAAACTCTTTTGTAATAGTGTCATATTATTTAGAAATATTTTGGGGAGATGTGGTGTTGTATCTTTTCAAATACAATAGTTAGATGGTGAGGGTCCAAAGTAAGTGTAAAGACAAAGGTCAGACTAGGTCTTTTTTTCTTTTTTTTTTTTTTTTAAAGTTGGATTCAGCCCAACCCAGTGATTTTCATACAGTCCCTGAGAAGAGCAAAGCACCACCAAGAGATGGCCAGGGGAGATTAGGAAGCAGTGAATATCAACTTATGCTTCTGGTTTTGGTCTGGGTGTGATGATGTGCGTGTTTGTGTGTGCCTTGGACGCAGATGAAAAGTAAACTAAGATGTAATAAGCTAGCGCAAGAGAGTCTTAAAGTCTTTGGTAGAAAGCCGGGGTCCTGTTTCAAAGTGCAAAATCTGCTGTAAGCCCCCACAGACGCAGACTAAACACAGCATCGGCCCTATTGTTGTTCTGCACTGTTACAGCCCTCCCTGGAGATTTAGCAGGAGCCATAACCCTCTGCTGCTGCGACAGGCAGCCAATAGCCACACTATTTACTAATGACCTGGCCACTGAGGTCACACCACAGCCTGATCATGAACATTTATAGAGCACTAGATTGGAAAATGATGGGATTTGGGGTTGTTTTGTTTTTTTGACAGTTTTCAGGTATGCCGGTGAGACAAATCCTGACTAGTTTCAATTGCTTTCCCAGCATAAATACAAAGTAGAGGCAGGAATATGGCATGGTTTCCTTTTATGACAGAACAGTTGGTGATAATCGATTCAGCATGTTCATCATTTCTAACCATTGTATTTTAAGACCTGGACAAAATGTTTCACGTCAATTTTTTTTCCAGCTAATACATGACTAGTCACTCCATCTTCAGATTTTTTTTCACATCAGTTTCCATCACGTGTCGTTCTGTGGTTTGAAGACCATGTATACACAAAGTTACGGGAAGGAAAAGGAGAGAGTTTACTGGAAGAGGTGGCCCATTACTGAAAGCATGGAGTTGGATCTGTGGATAGGTTGAAGGTCAAACAAACCCTACGCATTTGTTCCGTCCATTATGGTGGACGTATAGGACGGTTGCACACACAGTTAGGCTTGTATGCATTTGTGTATATTTAGAGTGTGTGTGCATGTCGTCTCCACCTGGCTCTGGGTTTCATCGCCATCTCCCACTGGCGTCTCTGAATCATGTAATCTACCATGTTAACTCAGTGATTACCTATCATTACGGAGAGGTCCAGTTTCAGTGACACCATTCAATCCAACATCTAATCTGGGTGTTTACCACGTGTCAGCAATGACTTCTCTTTTCCCAGTGCCAAGTCTGGGTTGAAAATAAACATCTTCTTTTTACTCAGAGCACAAAGTAAGATTAACTTTAACTAACAGAGGCAGATAGTGAACATGATATGGCTATAATTATAGACTGTCTGGTAGGAAATGGTGAGATGTGAGTTGGAGTTTTAAAGGGCTGTTGTGTCAACCAACCACAGACACTGGAAGTCATCAGTGCACTACTAAATGTGTGTGTGCAAATGCAGTGCTGGAGGTAATAACTTTTGTAATTTGCCTTTGTTTGCCTCGTCACCATCCGTGGAGGCCAGGGAGGCCACATTTACACTACAAACCTTAAAGCTACATTAATCAATCAATCAATCATTCCAATGGGTCAGATGGCAATGTGTAATATAAAAGGAATAATTTGTTGCAGCAAACCTACAGAGAATTATCCCCCACAGTTCCTCTCAGGTCTCCAGTGCATTTTAGCTTATTTCAGCTTGTTGTTTTGGTTTTACATCCTGTATCTTTACTGTTTTGGTTCACTCTCACTACTTTTATCAACTCTGGCTCCACCCACAATAGGCAGCGATTTCCAGACAAGAAAAAACTGTGATAAACCCACTGTACACTTCCTGCCTAGCACCAAAAAAAACCCCACAGTTAGCAACTAGCTGGTGAACAAAGTGGGGCCTTTAGCGGTAAAAGATCAAGGAGTTGGGGAAGACCAAAATGGAGCTGAAAGGAGAGTGTATATTGCGCTTGGGTCTCATCAGGTAGACACACAACAATTTTTTGCTATTATGTTTTCCAAAAGACCAGGAAATCAGTTAATGCTGCTTTAAAGCTAGCCTGTGTAACTTTTGTTGGCCAGTGTAGCCATTAAGAAATAATGATAAAGCCTAAAACGTGGTGTATCTTGAGAGAAGAATCCTAAAATTAGCAACTGACTCAGTAACACAACATAATTTCTTTGCTAACATTAGCTAAAATTAGCTAACAAAAGCTATTGGTCATACCCAGGCCCCTAGGAAGTGCACAAGGCTTTGAAACCAATTTTTGTAGTGGCCAAGCAGTGGTCCTGCAATTTTCCAGGGTCCATCACGTGATGCAACTGGGCCCAAAAATACTTTTTCCCATAGACTAACATTGGGAAAGAAACGTCTATAAATCAGTGGAAACATTTTTTGAGCATCACAACTCGTGCAAAATGACTGGTTCTACTCTTATGATTTAATCCATTCAGTCGGAAAACATTTGGAAAACCTAAAAGAGCTGCAAAATTAAGTCAGCCGCTTGGCTGTGTTCAGCGGCTGACTTAATCTAGTGCTCCTCCTTTATGGGTCCGATGATGCAGAAGCAGCGCTGATCATCCACGTAATTTCGTACCTTGAACATAGAGGGATTTTGGCTTCATGTGCCACTGAGCAACTTTCATAGGGATGAACAGGGCCCCAATGCTGTTTCAAGGTATCCTAATACATCCATAGTCATACCAGACCAAATATTGATTTTTAGCAAGGATGATTTTTAGCATTTATAAATTAAATCTTTTTTTTCTTTCTTTCAAACGTTACATAGTCTCGATTCATTGTTTATTATCCAAGCAGCAACTGCCAGAAACCTACAGGGGATGTCACAGATTATAAGTCCATGTTTGTTAGCATGCTAGCCGGTATAGCTAGCTTCCTGCTAGCTTTGGTGTAGACCATAGATGTTTAATAATAAACTAGATATTGGATCCCAAGATGCCGCCTATTCATTCCAACTGAGTTGCTCACCAAAAAAAGTTTTCTAGCTTCTGGGTTTACTTTTGCATGTATCTCTATATATTTTCTACAGATCTGAAATAAAAGTTTTATTCTATTTCTGCTGTTCAGAATAATTGGATAATATGTATTATAGAATAAACAAATCAGAATTGAGATATTTTCAGTTGCAGTGTGAACACAACCATTATTGGAAACAGTGGACTCCACTGTAGATCTTATGACTGCTCAAGTTACTACCTACACAGCGGGTGGTCGTTTTTCTGGATCCTCTTTAATACCATGTGTTATCCTGCCAGATTATGTTCCATGTGTGCGTGCACACACCAGCGAATAAACTTGAGTATAAAATACACATGCACACTAAATCCCCCTGCTTTAGTCACCTTGTGAGTCAGTTATCACACAAAAAAATCAATGGGGGATGTCTTGACGTCTGCCACAAAATGAACACCAGCCCCCAGTGGCAAGAAACACAACTCCCAGCATGCTGAAAGGATAAGAGGGAAAGGAAGGCTGGGATTATAATGAGAGAAGGAGGGCAGACATGATGACTGTGTCATGTGGCCGCCACGCTTTTATACTTAACAGGCACCGGTGGACCCCTGAGTTTAGAGAGAGCATATCTTAATGCATAATGCAAAACCTGAGTGTATAATAAGTAATATTTGAATTACCAGCATTTTTGAAAACGTTGAACTGCCAAGAGGAAATCCAACAACACAGACCATTGCTTCTACAATGTGCAAAATTATGTATGGAAAAAGTCTAAAATGTACATTGTTCTACTATAGAACTCCTGTTTCACATTGCCCATGCATGCATGTTCCCTCTGTTCCACTTCCACTTCACTCTGAACCCCTCAAGACCTGGATTTCCACCTCATATAACGTCCTTCACTAACAGGAAGTTTTAGCCTCATTCTCCACTGGCCACTTCTTTCTTTTGGCTTAAAAGAAGCCAGTTTAAAGCACTGGTAGTGCCTGTCGCTGCTGCTGTTGCCAAGCAACTATTGAAAAAGAACTTAAAGTGTGTTTTTTTCTTTCCTTTTTTGTTAAACATTAAAGTGTTTTTAAATTATTGCACTTGGCAGGAAACAGATGTAACAGAACACTATTGCCATTGAAAATAATGAGGCAAAATGAAGCCAGGGCTCTAAAAACAAGGACCGGAATAATTGTAAGAGGTTCAATACATTTAAGAATTAGCAGTGACTCTCCAGGTACAACAAATACAGCAGAAGTTGAACTCCAGTGGAAAATTGGTTAGTCTGTGAATTGAAGATAAAAATGGTCCATATCTGGTGAGTTGGTGAATATTCTGGTGAGATGTCTACCATCACTGCAATAATGGAACTAGATGGCACTCGGCTAATGGTGCTCAAAGTGCCAACCCGACGGGATACGGGATACTGACATTTTTAATGTGAGCTGACCCACTTTATTATATAATGTTTCATAATATTCATTTTAAAGAGGCAACAGATAGGATTTGTTGTTTTTTTTTAGCTTGGCGCCACCCAGCGTCAGCGGTGTTGCTCGCACTGTCGCAAAGACCAAATTGACCGTGGGGATCAGAGATAATCAATAAAATGTAGGCTGTAAAGCCACCAGTATACCTCCATGTATATGTAGAATGAGAAAGTGTGTGGACACTATACTAAATAAATGAGTAAAGAGACCGAGCAACAATTATCAGATTTATCTGAAGATAAAAACAAATAGTAATGCAAATAATTATACCAGAATGCACAGTACCAGTACAAACAACTCAGTAAATAATACCAATATGTACAGTGTCAGTACAAACAACAGTAGACATGTAAGGGATAATGTATAGTGAGCCGGTGACTGCTGAAAAATAACTCCCCACAGGGGAATGGAACCCACTGGCCGAGGGCTGTCGTAGAATGGCAACGAGGATGTCAGCCGACGCTACCCGGTCCCTGGTTGCGGCGATTTGCGATGCTGGCCAGCTAGGAATGAACTAGCAGCCAGTACAGTACAGTCCTCTCTCGGCTAGCTAACATTTAGCCGTGTTACTTACTGATCCATTAGAAAGAAAGCTAGCTGGATATCGGTGTTGAAGCCTCTTTGGTCACGGAGCTCCCTCCATCTCTTGAACGCCTGACTGAGGTTTACTCTTGTTTTTCCTCTTCTTTTATCACTCTCCTTTTTGTGCATCCTCGCCTCCTCAGACAGAGGAGCTCGTTTTCTTTTGGGAGGCCGTTTTTCACTTATCTCCAAACTTTGTCCATCTGCCATTGTGCTCCTGATTCAACTATCTCATGCCATGGCCAGTTCCTCATAAGGACCAGCTCCAGTCCCTGATTGGCTGACCGACCAGTTTGGCAATACATGACGCATTTCCTGCCGTAAAGCAGATTTTTCCGCGAAAATTCGTCCCCTGTGGCAGAAGCTTATTGCAAAGTAACTAAGTAAGCTATGTAAACGCTGATAGTCTGATTTTACTGTGTATACTACCCTGTGCAACCCACATTATTTTCATAATGATATATATATAGGCAAAAATGCTGTCTGTTGCTTCTTTAAATGTAGGGATCTTGTCATTACAATTACATTTTCTACCTCTGAACAAAATCACAGCAAATTGCTTCTTTTTTTTTTTAACAAATTTCCAGGAATAACATTTACTAGTCTCCACATGAAACTAACTGTACAATTAAAATCAACTGCTGCTTGTGTCACTGGAGCAAGAGATTAAAAGAATAAATCAGACATTTACAGTGGTCGCCATTGTAGAAAAAAACCTTCATGTGTTTGTTAGTATAATATTAATACACACACTCTTCCTTCTTGAATAGCTAAATAAGGATGTTGAGTATTATAACACACAAGACATTTCCTAAACTGCTCCTCTTGGAAGTGCAGCAGTAATTTCACAAATAGCAATAAAAGGTTTTTTTAGGACTTTGCACAAGGCAGTAATGTGGCCGATAGTTAATGTTTCCTCTTGATTCAAGGACTACAGTAGTAACAGACAAAACCTGGAGATCACTGTGCTTTTGTACCATTTTTGAAATTGAGATTCATAAAATTAAGTGAACTTTATCACCTCATGGGATTCCATTTATGAACTTCCTCTTGAAACATAAATTCTGGTAGCTGAGAGCAAGAGATTATAAGAATAAATCAAGAGATGTGCTTTATAATGGTAAGAGGCTATTCTCCTGAATGTCTAAAGAGGATGCTGGAAAAGGAGGAGGAAGTGAGAGAAACATTGATAGGAGGATATGTAGCAGACTGAGGAGAGAAAAACGGAAAGTACTTCTCTGTTTTGTTGTGTGACTGAAGTTTTAGCTTTTTAAGGATTATTATTTCTGGCTGTGGTGTGACCTTATCCCAGCAGTACCTCCGGCTCGGTCGTGTGTTCCAGCGAGCGCAATTGGCAGTTTGATCGTCATTCTCAACACTCAGATTCCACACAGAGAGAAGCCAGTAGATGGGAACCCAGGACCTTCTTGCTGTGAGGTGACAGCCAACCACGACTTCTTACTTCCGCTATTACTTAAATTATTGAGGGATGTTTATATTGCTCGATGATGTGATATGTTGGACAATGCCTCACTACTGGCATTTTTAGATGTTCAGAAATACACAACAGTGTTAAAAGAGAAATGGGTGTTGCAAGGCATTTAGAGAAGCTTTGCTCTCAGTACAAAGAAGAAACCCAAAGCAATAACAGTAACAGCACGGTGAGGTTTCCAATGGCATGCACTTCTTTGTAGCTTACTTTGCAGATGTATCAGCCCGTGCATATTCCCAGGTCGTCAAAAAACGACGCTTTGTCACGTACCTCTGCTTTTAATACTGATACCAAAGGCATCCTTTAGCGTCTTTATGAGACAAGTTTTCACCCAGTTTTGATGTAAACCTGCAGCACTATTTTGACGAAAGTTTCCACGTTATTAGAGTTACGTCTGTGTGTTACGTACTCATGATACATACATACTCATTTTAAACCAGAATATGATCTTTTTTCTACATCTACCAAGTAGGTTTTTTTGCCTTAATCTATGGCGAACATTTGACAACCACGTGTTAAGTGTTTCATCCAGAAGATGGCTGTGCGTTACATATGGAGGTTAAAGGGTGTGTTTCCTAGAGATGCAAAAAGGTGCCTTCACTGCGTTGGTATCACACACGAGGGGAATGAGAAAGTGACAGTATTTAACAACATGGACTTAGAATGCGTTGAGTATTGGTAAAGAATCACATGTATTCAAGGCCCATTTCATTATTGATCTTTGTTTAAATTAGTGCTTGAAAAAAGAAGACAAGAACAGTGATCTTTTCACTCCATTCCCCCATAGAAAAAACACACAATTAGCAGCATATTCAAATTATCCATAAATTGTCTTGTTCAGATTCAAGTCCTCTTAATTGTTGTATTAAGTAAGCTTACCTCTGATATGTTTATGCAGGTAGGCAACCAAAAAGGCTCCCCTTACCAGCAGCAATAAATGAAGCCACTTGTATTCAAAGTCACACAGTCAGTTTGGAGACACTGAAACCTTCTGACGATTCAGTAGGCCACTTTGTTGACAAGTGATAGTGTTGGGTCATTTGAACTGTTTTTTTTTTTTTTTAGCTTTTACTGAAGTACTGATTTCTTTTGTCCTGCATGTGCTTTGTGCAGGAGCATGTGTTAATGCAGTTTCCATGATTCCTATGTTACTGTTATTTCTGCAGTCTAAATGTCCCTCACCATCTCCCACATGACTTTAACCAGAGCTCCCAGCAGAGATGCACAACTAAACACAGGAGAGGGAAAACCTTGCCAGCATGTTGCTAATGTGTGTGATTTATTTACATGAGAGTGCAATTAAGAATCAAAGAGGCACAACGTTACGTCCTGGCTCAGATCTTTCAGTGCTGCACTCCCACTTTGTTATATTTAGTGTGTGGAGCTGGCTGAGGGCCAGTCACATTTACACCCTGCCGATGTTTGGCTACAGAAGCTACTGTGTGTGTGTGTGTGTGTGTGTGTGTGTGTGTGTGTGTGTGTGTGTGTGTGTGTGTGTGTGTGTGTGTGTGTGTGTGTGTGTGTGTGTGTGTACATGTCTCCCTTTGGTATTCACACATAACAGAGGTGCCAAGTAATATATTATAATATTTCCAATGCAAAGTTGTCATGGAGATGATAAATGCATGTTATGATGTCCTTCAGCTTTTTATCTGTATTGCATTTTCCTGATGTTAGTATTAATCAGTAACTGTACAAGCAGTCTCTATCAACAGTCTGTAGTGTCAGCCCAGTTGCCAGAAGAAAATGTTTGCATTGTACGATTCTGAAAATCACAGATATATTACATTTACATGTTTCATACTGCTCATATCAATGTTTCTAAGGTGACGTGATATTATGAGATAACTTCTGGAGGTGGAGGGGACGATGCATGGTATGTCACTGAGGCGAGAAGCCTGCTTAGTTGCAGACGACTGTTCGAGACCAACAAACAAGACGACTGGTTGTGTTTTATCGCTGTGTTTCATCACTGTGTTTCTGTGTTCCATTGATGTTGTCCATGTGTTTTGCAGTTACCAGTCAGTGTGTTTCTAGCCGATTTTTAGGAGTTTTGTAGTGGACCATCTGTCTCTCCGGGGGCTTTTTAGGCTCCACAAGTTGATGTTTTGTAGCAACCCGTCTGGTTGCTACATGTGTTTTGTAGCAACCCGTCAACGGTTTCCAGTTGCTTTTTGGGCTCCAAATGTGGATGCTTTGTAGTGACCAGTCTGTGTGTTTCTAGCAGATTTTTAGGCTCCGCATGCTGGTGTTTTTTAGCGACCCATCATTGTTTTTCTAAGGTTTTTTTAATCTTCCACACTTGGGTGTTTTGCGATGAAATGTCTGTGTGTCTCCAGTGGCTTTTTAGGCTCTCAAGTGGGTGTTTTGTAGCAACCCCTCTGTGAGTTTCTAGCTGCTTTTTAGCAGCACATGGGTGTTTTGTAGCGAACTGTGTGTTTTCAGTAGCTTTTTAGGCCCGACACGTAGGTGTTTCAAGCAATGTTTTAGGCTCCACATTTGGATGTTTTGTAGCAAATAGTCTGTGTTTCCAGCTGCCTTTTAGCCTCCACATGTGAGTGTTTTCAACAACCAGTCATTGTTTTCCAGCGGCTTTTTGGGCTTCACACGTAGGTGTTTTACAAGAAATTTGATTAGGCTCCATGCATGGGTGTTTTGTAGTGACCCCTTAGTGTATTTCCGTAGGAAAATCAGTTGTTTTTAATTGGGACATTGCTGCGTTTCCTGCCAGAATTGTGCCCCCAAAACTGAGTATTTAGAGCCAAAACATGTTGCTTTTCTAACTGTGGCGAGGTGGAGGTGAAAAGGTATAGAGCTAATACTGTTACCAAAAAAGGTCGACAACGCCACCCTGGGAATTTCACCTAGGGAATTATTTCTTCAATACAAGACACACAGGTTCGTTTACTCAGAGGCATGAGACGTGGTTCCAAGTTTATAAAAAAAATACAATTTTTATTAGATAACTTTTCTTTAAAAAAAAAAGCATTCACTCAGGGAGGGGGGAAGAACCTAATCAGGGCTGAGGCCTAGTGAATGGTCAAGGACAGGGGGAAGGATCCACCAAATAAAAGAGAAAAGGGACCAACTTAAATCACCGGGCACACGTGGCAGACACACTCAGTGACGCAACCCACTCCCAGGAACACAACAGACGAGACGGAAGGATGGATGCCACCACCAAACACCAGCACCGCCACCACCGGCCTTCAGCAACTGAAAAGGGGGAATGATAAAACCAATTAGTGGGGTTGCAATGAAACAAACAAAATCAATAAATCAAAATTTAACAAAAATTGTAATTAATGGGCAGATCACAAGTTTAAACTTAACAGAATGCTGTATACCAAATAACTGCCCAATTGGAATACTCAAATATAAACAAGTAAAGAAGGGGATTAATCTAAAGAAAGAAAACAAACCCCAAACAATTACCCAATTACATATACAAAATATCTCAAATTAACCTAATTAACGAATGAATTACACCAAACAAAAACAGGTTCAACCCAAACAATATATAAATGAACAAACTAATAGAATATAACAGTATAAGAATATAACACCCTCACACACTCATTCACTCAAAATGTGGGGGACCAAACTCCGGTTAAAACTGTCTCAGCCCGCGGCGTGCGGACTAGCAACCGTCCTGCACCAGACGTGAAACAGCAACAGTGTCTATGAGGAAGCAGAGCTGCGGAGCGGCTTACAGGACCGCAGCGTGACACCGTGCCGTGAGGACAAGCAGCAGCGGAGACAACGGCACATGTGATGGAGGCAAGTAGGAGACACAACAGGAGACAAAGCAACAGCAGAGACAAAGCAGCAGCGGAGACAAAGCAGCAGCGGCCCAATAAGCTGGCTACAGTTAACACCTTTTCAAGAAAAAAAATACTATTAGCATGGCTAAATACACTGAACATGATGCGGTGCATGCTACAATACACACAACATACCTTTTCAGCAGCGCGGGCGCACACACACACACACACGAGAGGAGGGAGGGAGAGAGAGGGCTCCGTGCAGCCACCAGCGTTTACCTGCGACCACACTAGCATTAGCCACCTAATAGCATCAACTATACCACAAAGAGAGAGGACACTTACCACAGCCAACAAACGCAGCAGCGCATACGGGGGGGCCAGAGCAGCACACAGGCAGTCGCCCTACAACACAACACCAATGCCTTAAGCACATGGACAAACAAACGACCTGCGAGGAGAAGCAGCGTGCAGCCATACCTGTCGGCCCAGATGACCTCCGACCCGGAAGTGACGCAGAGGCGACGATGGGAGCGCAAAGGAAGAACCGGTGGGAGGACTACCGCTTTTATACCGGCCCACCTCATTAGCGGCCACCAGCGGCACACATTACAAACAGTGACAATTTATATACAGAGTAAGCACCTCTATGCTGCTACATAACCATAACCAAACAGTTTTGTGTCTCAATCAAACTGCAGGTCAGCGACAGCATTTTTGAATTGGAAGTTTCAGAGAATCTGCTACATAATAATGTGCAAATGTAACATATCTTTTGTTTACAGAAATGTGCAATGCCAACATTTTCCTTTTCTTACAATTGGGTTGGTGGTGTGCATGCATGCCTAATAATGTGCACGTGTGGTGTGTGTTTTATTGTTTATGTGGAGTGGATCAGTTACATAGTCAGCTGGATTTGCTGTTAGACAGCATGTAAAATCTGACCTCACTGTCTCCAACCTGTTTTCACATCTAAGAGCCTCAGAGCTCCACTTCCATCTGTGTGAGTAGGAGTCTGTATGAGTGTGAGTGACAGTTTGGGAAAGAGAAAGCGTGATGACGTGTATATTCGAAATTTACAGGGCAGCACAGACTGTACATCTTGCAGACAATGACAACATCTCAATGCGATTGAGGTTAAACAAAGCAAAAGTTTGATAAAACCAACATTTTATCAGACTCACAAGTTTCTAAAAGAATTACTTTGGAAAACGGACTTGGCTACCATTGTCTGCTCTGATATGCTGAGTTGTGTTTAATCAGAGTGGTCTCACACAGCATTTGCTCAGCATCATCTAGTTATGATTTATTGCTATGGATTAACCACGAAGAATCAGGCTGGATCCTCACGGCTGAAACATAGAAATATCCAAATATGTTATCAGCGGGCGGCTAACCTCAGCACATACCTGGCATGATCCCCACTTGCAGAGGAGACGCAGAGGTGCAGCAGTGGGATCTGACTGCATAAATAATCGGTTATTTACAACCCGATCAGACCTTTCCTGGCCATAAAGCACTGAGTGAAGGCTTCTTAAAGTCATCAAATTAGTTTATTTTTGGAGGGATACAAGGATGAGGCGCTGGCAACTACTCATGCTTCAGGATTCACTTATGCTCTTTGTTCCAGTTTGTTTCCCCAGATGACAAATAAATATTTTGAGATTCATGACCTGTCTCTTGTTATTAAGGGATGAGACGTGCATTCTCAACTACCTCTGCCTCGCTACTGTTGTCTTTATTTCCTGGGTCTGGCTCTTTTAAGCTTAACTGAAACTAACATTCATGTCTGCTGAGAAATTGGTGCTGTAATTATAATACTGTTGTGTATACAACCGTTGCCATGGGAGACTCCAACTCAGAGGCCTGAAGCTTTGACTTCTCGGTTTTCTGAAATGTTTTGTTGAAGATAGAGGTCATCTGTTCAGTAAATATTATCAGTTTGCAAACCGGGGCCACAGATATAAAGATGAAGCTTTCACAGCCGTGGTACATTTTAAAGGATTCTGCTTCATATTTAGACTTACATCTTTTATTTGTAGATTTTAGGTCAAAATTTTCAGCCCAGTTCAGACCAAAGATTTGCAATTAGAAAACCATTTTAGTACATTGCACCAGTGTGAAGCTGCTGGTTTGAACTTGACTCAGGCCGGCTGATGATGTCACCTGTAACTCCACTGGTCAAATCACTGGCAGCTGGTTTTAGAATGTAAAGCATGTCAGCTGTTTCTACAGCCAACCAGCTTGTGGAGAAGTCCGCTGGTCAAGTCAAAATGACCATACGACGTGTTCGCTTGATGTGGCAGGTGCTCTGCCCTGTTTCCGTCCTCACAGTGTGCCTGGTGTCGGACGCTGGGTCTCTGCTCCTGCTTGCTGTATATGCTTATGCCCCCTCAGTGTCCAATAGGATATAATGACGAAGTGATGACACTTAATATCCAAAAGGTCAAAGCTCAGCTTCACTGTGACATCATAATGTTCTGCATAAAACACTTTTTTTGGCCATAGCTCAACTTCATATCTCAGGACCCTGCAAGATTCCCAGTCGTCATAAAATCTTATATTGTGACTAAAAAAGTCAAATTGTCTTTGGATGAGAGAGGGTGTCAGACATTAGTCTTTTAAAAGTCATTTCAGAGTCTTCTCGAGTATGATAGGCATATTAGTACCGCATTGTCATTTAAAAATCGCCTTTGTCCTACATCCATAAAAAGTATCTAAATAAGCTATATTTTTACTTATTTATTGACTGTTTTCCAGTTGCAGCACTTGTTATAGGTTTCATCTGGTATTTTAGCATCAGCATATCTTTTAATATTATGTTCTTGGATATGTTTCTTGTTTCCTGCAGCTGTCTTACCCTTCTCTTTTATGTGTGTGGAAGGTTTTTATGGATGCAGCATGAGAGGAAGCCCAATCCAGATTTCCTACAATGTGGGACAATAAAGTCGATCTTGATCTTGAATGAAACTGGATTTGGACTCTGTTGAAAAATACTAGAAGTCGTAGTATCGTCATGAAATTTCTACAAAAAATCAGATTTTATTTTGGCTTAAAAAATTTCACTTGTTTTTTAATCTGTAAAATAGGAGAGCATTTTGGAAGAGGGTTTAGTGGGATCTTTGTCCCATTCCTTTTCTCTGCAGCTTTCCAGGTAACATAATTTCAAAAAAACATCAAACATAATAATTAACTTTTCTGAACACTGTGACAAGCAGAATTCCCTCATTTACCTGTCAGACACACACTCTGACACACACACACACTTGAGGAAATCCAGGGGGGGATTTGAGTCTGACCACAGAAAAACATGAGCAACGTTGACGTGACATATCGAAGCTAACTGATGTTGTCACTGGCCTCTACCGCCCGGACAAAGTGGTGTGTGTGACTGTGATTGTATTTGCGTTGGTGTGTGTGTGTGCGAGCAGTAAGGCCCATTAGTGTGCAGTAATGGGAGGGGATATTGGTGGTGTATAGGTGTAATTACCTCGAGCTAACATGGAGCTCAGGCCGCGTGGCGCCTCCAACACAAATATGAACTGCAGAGCATAGATACCACTTTGTCCTCCTTCACCGCTTGACCTGGGGAGGAAAGTTCAACAGGGCCTGTAGTTCTGCAAGTGTGTGTGTGGGTAGAAGAGGAGAGTCCTGGGAAATAAAGATCCCAAAGAAAAAGCACGAAGAGAAAAAAAAAAAGAAGAAGAAAGTGTAGGTGTTTTGGTCTATGTCTGCATTGACTGTTATCTGCCGCTTCTCTCCTGTTGTTCTCCTCCTCCATGATAATCCGCAGAGCTTTTTCAAAACCCTCTGTTCCCATCATCTATCTGCCCATCGATCCACTTCTCTGGCACTCTGCGTACGCCCCCCTCCGATCTTTTCCTTCCCTTCTACAATCCATCAATCTATCCCCACCTCCTCCCTGACACAGAGGTTGGACATCTCGCCATTATATTTGCTTTATGAGAACATCTGTTTAGCTTACTGGCTCAACCCCTTGGCCTTGGAAAAGCCTCCAGTAAAGCCTTAACCCGGCCTCCATGTGGAGCACCACCACTCTGCTGACTGGGGGACAGCAAAGGCATTAAGTGGCCACAACTCAGTGACCATTAAACTCTGCAGTATGAAGCTGATGTAACTGAGACAACTAATAAGGACTTTGTGGTGATGTAACATGGCCTGTGCACTGGAGGTCCTTGGCAACAGAGGCTGTGACAGCTCATTGCATGAAATGTACAACTTGTTGTGGTTACATTGTCGCCTCACGCTTGTCTGACAAAGCAGATTCACTTCAATTTTAATCAATACAGCTACAATCTGCACCAGCTGCTTCACCCAAAATGCCCTTTCACACTTGTAGTTTCTTTCAACTTCTGTACTCAACTGGATTGATTGTGTTGTTAGCATTGTCAAATGCTTCAGTGGTACTGTGAGTGAATGGATCCAGACACTGACAGAGGAACTGCTGCCTTTGTGCTGCTGAAGTTTTTCATGTCCTGGCCAGTAAACAAGCTGCTCCTCTACTTAAATGGAAACTCATGCTAATGCATAAAACAAGCACAAATTCGCAGAGGCCGTGGCCACATAGGTGCATGCGTCCATGCACATAGGTGCATGCATCCATGTGTTGCCCATTATTGCTAATTTACATGAACAGTTAATCAGCTTTGGCTCATGGCCAGTCTGTCCACTAATTCTTGGGTAAATCTGTGTATCCATTCGGAAGTTTGAAAGTGCATTTTTGCAGTAAGCCACTCCCTTTGCCAACCACCATCCCAACCTCCCTTTTAGCCAGTTGGCATGAACCCAAACACCTCTTCAAACATACACACGTTTGACCTCCAACTCTTCAAATTGTGGCCACCAAAGGGTGGGAAAACTTTTGTGGATTGACCAACCAACCAAAAGAGCGACCTACAGGGCTGCTGGTCACTGCTAAAAACTTGAATAAAGGCTATTGTGGCTCCAGAGGGAGTTCTGTGTAATCTGTTAATCCTCAAGTGATGTTACTTGAGTCAGCATCAGTTGAGGATGAAGATTACAAGTTTAAAAATGAAAAAAAAAATCTGGAGGTGTGGAGTTAGAAAGAAGTGAGCTAGCAGACCTCTGTAGTAATGGCTGAAATTCAAGGATGTTGAATTGTGCTGAGGGACTGTTCCAGTGTCAAGGATCCTTTGAATTCTACCTAGGACCGAGTGCTTCCTTCAGAGAATTTTCAAGGATGCATGTGTGTGTCCTTTGCAGGCATGAAGTCCCCACGATTCTTTAGGCACGATTTGCCTAAATTGAAGTCTACCGAATGCTAGGAAGGAGTCTTGCCTTGACTTTAAGAAGCACCGAGAGTTTATTGCCATCTTTTTTTTGTTATTATGATTCAGATATAGCAGATGTCTGCTGTGAACCAGAACATGGTTTTTCAACTAAACAGTCAATAGGTTACATCCCTTTGTGTATACGGATAATTTTTTCCAGTATTTTATATATTGGTCAAACTGCAGTCTTAGAGAAAAGGTAAGTCTCTCCATCCAGTGAATTTCTTTAATAATAGCAATCCAGTCATCCTTTGAAGGGGGGCTTGCCTGTAGCCATCTCCGTGTGATGGCTTTCTTGCTTGTGGCCACAAGTACTTTGTAAAGGTATTTGTCCTGGGTCAGGACAGGACAGGAGTTTTGCCTAAGGACAATATGACAAAAGGACAGTTAACTTCTATTACAAAGATGTTCCCCATTTCTTTGGCAATCGCTTGTCAATATGGAGAAATTAGTGGGCATCCCCAAGAGGCGTGAAAGTGGTCCGCCATTGATTTACCACATGTTGGGATTCACAGGACCACAGATGATTTATCATTTGGTAAAATCATCACTGGACATTTAAAGGCTTTTTCCTCTGCATGCTCTTTGTTCTCCAAACAAAGAGAGCTATGTGACACTCATCTCCACAGGAGATCTCACCTCACACCTCAGTGAGACTCAAGTCCCAAAACTTGATTGGACAGGACCAGGAGGGCAACTGATCATGGACTGTTGCTAGCTTTCCAGCAACAAGGAACTAAGTGAGTTAGCACCTAGCGTCTAATTCTGCTAAACCCTGAGTGACCAGCTTCCTCTGAGTTTCACCTTTGGAACAAAGAACACAACAAAGACTGGAGCTGGAACCATCTTCCCAGCCTTCTTCTGGCGGCTAACAAAGCTGTACACCACCAAGTGACTCTTTCTCCCATCCACTCAAGGATCGGTAATGTAACAACTGGGCATAGCTTATCACAGCCTTACAGGCTAAGCAAGACTGTGATTTAATGCTGTTTACTGAGTTATTGTTGTGATTTGTTTGCAGTTAGGTCATTGATTAGTTGGCTTCACCAAAGCTAAGTGTTTAGTTTGCTAATACTGTTCACAAACAGATTCTTGCACCCAACTAAACAATCTCTGCACTAATCCAGACCATTTGCAACACATATCACATTCACGTAGACTCATGAACAAATAGGCTTTCAACAGAGCTACACCCAAACAGGCATCTCAAAGTTCCCGCTTCTTTTCCTTTGTCTTTGTCCTGACCACACGGTCAGACAAACACCTCCCCCGACCTGAAGCAAGCCTTGATTCAGCCATTTTGGTCGTTCTCTGTTGTCAGCCATTGTGTTTTGTGGGCCAAACGGCTCCTTGATCACCACACCCGCCTTTGTCTTTCTCTTCTTTTTCTTTCTCACACACACACATATACACACCAAGCTTGTATATAGTTAGTTAGAATTTGTGTGTTTTGGTTTGCTGTGCTAGTTTGTGAATAAATATAATTCTTTGGAATCATACCTGCTGTCTGTGAGTGAATGAATAGTCAACCTCTGCTGTGTCAACAACTCCAAAATCCTTCAGGTGTTAATTTAATTATTAATCAAAACTCCAAATTAATAGTTTAGCGTATTTTATGAGACTGATATCTTTAACTGGTTATCATTTTTCCCTTTACGGGAATGGTGCCCCACGAGGTGATTTAATGTTAATTAAGTCACATTATTTAACATGAATATTAATTATTAATAATAATTATTAATTATTTCCAATAGCCAATTAAATCCCTACATATTTGGTGCCTCTTGGTGAGACCTAATATATTGATCCCAACATATTTGGTGCCGCCGTGTGAAGCCCAAATTTATGTTCCCAACATTTTGGTGCCTCTGTGTGAAGCCTAATGTGTTGACCCCAACACACACATCCTCCAGCATTCATCCCGCCCCTGGGACCCCTGTTGTAGAAATTTCAATGAAGAAATACTTTCAAAAATTTTTGATATGGATCCTCAGCAAAGTTATTTTTTGGGCCTAATTTGTAGCAAATTTCAATGTATGCTGTTAACTTTTAATATCTAGCTACCTAATAATATACACTTACGTACGTGCTTACAGCATCTCACAAATTGTTTTGATGGGAGGGTCAGTGGCGTGCATTGCAGTCTGCGTCTGGCTTTTACACTTTCACTGTTGGGCACCAAAATTGGAAATACCAAACTGTACTTAAATAAACTTCCTGGTTTTGCTTTGCCTCTCAAAGTGTCAGTTACCCATTTCACAGCGTGATTCATGTACACTATCTGTTCTTTGCAGTTGCTATATATTAAACCATCTCTTGTGTGTTTTTCCAATGGATGCTAATAATGACATCAGGTATGCTTGCGAGGGAAATGATGCAAGTCATTATTGAGGACCTCATTGAATGGCGATGATTGAAGTTACGTACCGTATAGTACGTTTGGCCTGGAGATAGTGTTAGATTTTATCAAAGCCAACTTGTTACCGTAAGGTTTCTGGTTCCTGGAACAGCTGACTAAGTTTAAACAAGGAAAGCTGATGAGCAATGCTCGTGCCTCAATGAACTGGAGGTAATTTTCTGTTTCTGTGCAAGAAACACAAATTAGTGTTTGCATTGACGCATGTAGTTACCGGGTGTTAAATTGTGTAAAGCATGCTGAGAGCGAACATGTGTGCTTAGTCTGTGTTCTGTAGGAAAATCAAGGCTAAGAAACAACAACAACAACAGTGGGGGATGAAAGGAAAAGAGGAAGACGGACCAGAGATTTGTAGAGCATGGTGATGTCATGTTAGCGGTTTGGGACATTTTATCACACATGGTTTCGATATCAGTGGGCCGCTGCTTGGCCTGATGCATCAGAGTGGACTGGACAGACCTCAAAATCCAGCAAGGAACACATCTGCAGATACACGCTGACCTCTGGCCAAACTGGAGATTTGGCCTGAGGCTGTTGTTGGTCAGACTAATGGTTCAGAAAGAGAGAGAGGGAGAGAGAGATAGAGTGAGAGAGAGAGAGAGAGAGAGAGAGAGCGAGTGTGCTCATATTTGCGCGTGTCCTTGTATTTTTGTGGCAAACTACTTTTTTGACATGTTGTCATCCCTTAGAATCTGCAGTTCATTTTGCAGTAACAGAAACCACATTAATACCAGAATTGTCGTTGGTATGTTTTTGTGCCGTTTTATTCGGCTTCCAAGAAAGTTTGTACAGCTATGTAAAGTTGCAAATAGTAGTGACAGCTTTATCCCCCTTCTTAGAGCAGAATCAGTTGATGTTTTTGAAAACTGGAGGCAGTAGAAAAAGCTGTGGACACAGCACTGACATATTATCACCCTTTAAAGTTATGGCTGTTACAAAACAACTGCCTATTTACACATCCAGCAAACACTGAGCAAGAAAAGCATTACAGCAGAGTTGTATTTTTGTCGGGGGCAGCCTGCGGGTCGGAAACATAAAAGTGAAACAGTAAATAGTCCTCAAATCTGCATTCTTTCTACTGCCCAGCAGGGGGCGACCCCACTGGTTGTAAAAGAAGTCCGATTGTATGGAGTTCTATTAGAAAATGATCCTACTTTTCACTTGATTTATTAACTCAGTAATTATTTTTCTAATGAGTTCATAGTCTCAATTGCTAGATTAAAGTCTTCTTCAAAACAGCATCATGGTCATTTAGTAAAACATTTAGAGTAAAATATGGCCTTATGGCCTCAAAAAACCAACATGGAGGTCGCCAAAATGCCAAATTCCAGCAACCCCCAGGAACAATGCTAGTGCTAGGCCTTGAAGCCAATTTGAAGTAGTGGCCAAACCTTTGAAGTACAACTCCGGGTCCATAACGTGATGCCACTAGACCCAAAAAGACTTTTCTCACAGACTTGCATTGTGTAAGAGACGTCTTTAAATCTGTGGATTTGTTTTTTATACGTCGCAACCACTGCAAAATGGCTCATTTCACTATCTGGATTTTATCCAATTGGTGCAATAACATTTTGAAAGTCTAGAGCCACATGATAAAAGGAGGGAGAGGGAAAGATCTAGGATAGGGTATGGTTTGAGTGTTTTCCGATATCGGTCCAGTATGAAAATTAATATGACTCATTGTTATGAAGCTTTAATTTAAACAAAGTGCAGCACTGGATTTACTAGCTGGGACAATCAGGCGAGAGATGATGTTGAAGTGCTGTTTCTTATTGTAAGCTTATTGCATACATGAAGTATTATCTAGTCATTAAATTGCCCTTGTTAATTATCATTTTTATTCATGTCTGTATTTTGTTATTTTTACCTAATTTCTCACAATTTCTTTCTGATATATTACCAACTCAGTCGCTTTGGAGAGAAAAGACTCATGCATTTGAGTTTTGAGTTGCACCTACCTGCATACCTGTGTCCATGACCAATGAAGAGGGGCCAAACAGGCTGGAGATAAGACAGAAACCAGAGGGACAGAGGGATAGGCAAGGCTGTTTTCGCTCACTCCTTCATGCGATCTCTATTATTCTACTGTCTGTTTTTGTCATCACATCATGCCCTAGCTCAGTTTCAACGTGCTGTTGTCTTTATGCGCATAAATGTGAGCCTGTAACTCATATTCATAAAGACAGGGCTCCAACAGAGGAGGTTATGTCATGCCTTCTGAGATTCTGAACATGATTGGTGATGCTGGTGATATAACGTCAAAAACAGAGGAAGTGAGCGGTGCAGACAGAGATATATGAGGTGAGTCAGACGGATGGAAGGACTGCAAGAACTTCTACTACTGATGGAGAGGAAAGAGAAAATGAAAAAGTTGTAAAAGTTAATTTGATATGAATGACCTTGGTGAATATGCAGAGTTGATTTCAGCTGCAAATTAAACAAAATACTTTTACAGTCTTCCTCTAAAATGGCTACCACTGCACTCTGCCATATACAGGTCACACAAGGACAGGGGTTGTTTTGGGTGACTTGTTCCAACAACTGGTAAATTTCAAGGCCACATCCCTAACTTTGCAAAAACATGGGTGTGCATATGAATAGCCTATTCACTTATTCTTGCATCAAAACCAGGGTTGGGCATTTTCTAGCCTGCAGAGAGAAAAGGTTAGCAAAACCAGCTGACCCTCTGTTTCCCAGACTACCACTGTTTACATAACCAAACTACTCGTATGTTCGTGTATGTGCAATCACAGGGACCGCAAACCTCTCCGGCAGGCTTTATCTGCGGTAGAACAACTCAGTCATGTGTATATGCATTTGTGTGTGTCTGTGTGTGTCTGTGTATTTGTGTGCCTTCATAAGTGTTTGAATATGCAACTGTAGCAGTCATTTCCCTCCAGCTTTTGAATTATGGATTATTGTATTAGTAGGCTGAACTATCATGAAGTCAGGCAGAGCATGCTGTGTGGAATAAATTGGCTTGGCCTCAAGAAAGCAGCACTGCTCTACAGTGTTGAAGTTCCAGTCACCTCTACTTGTAGTCTCCATATTGTGGATTCATCTGTCCCTGATTGCAGAATCATCAGGGGCACCAACAGGACTTATGCCTGGTCTTAAGCTAGGTTGGTAGTAATGTGGCATTCTAAGTCTGACCTAATAGTGACGCCGGGTGCGCCATCTAGATATCAGCCTTCCTTTCGCCAAGATATGGCGCATAGTCAAGAAGAGGCATTAAGTCAAAATTTTAGCTGTTCACTAGCAGCCTCAAACACAAGAGCCACAAACTTTAAACAACCCAGCTTTCCTGCTAAAATCTCCTTTTTATCTAGCCACCTCAGCTTCTTGAACGAGTGACCAAACAAACATTCACCAGTAAAAGTGCACTGCCAATGTTAGTTACCAATCTAGATAACTTAATTACTGTAGCTGGTCACAAACAGCAGTATATAAATTTAACTGCAAATGTCACTTCAGTCCATTTTGGAAGTTGCTCTGTGATCCATAAAGCCAAAAAAGCTACATTTCTGCAGTATGTAATTTCACCATAGAGCAAGCGTACTAGAGACTTTCAGCCATGGAGCATGTCCAAGTTGTGTTAAGCGCAGCTGCACAGCGTTTGAACTACAGTTTCATGCTCAGCTAACTTCAGTAGGGATACAATGATTTAATCTTGCAGCTTTTCTCAACTTTCAAAATGTTATTGGACCGCACGGATCAAATCCTGAGACAAGTCATATCACGGGGGTTGTGTTGCTCCAAAAAAATGTATCCACTGATTTACATACGTCTCTTTCCCAATATAAGTCTATGGAAAAAAGTCCTTTTGGGCTCCATGGCATCATGTGATGGACCCAGTTATTGCAAGTGCACTGTTTCAGAGGGCTTGGTCCATTCAGACACTGGTGTGGTCACAAACTTGGGGCTACAGCCATGTTTACTTTTTCTCTCCTTTCATGTTACCTTAAACAAAGATGTACAGCTCTATTATTGTTTGTATCTCTATGTCTGTGAAATTTGCTTTTTTCCCTCTGACCCTCTATTATAATGTCACTGCAAATGATAAAGGAGTAGGTATGCTTTAGAAAGACAGCAGAGGATTATTAACAATGTATTCCTAGCAACACATACACTGTTAGCAAAAGCCATAGTGGTGTGGACATTCACATGAACTCATATTGCTGAGACTGGCTGTAGTTAAAACCAGGCCTAAGTTTGGTTGGTGCCACCAATTTAAAGACTGTTCTAAAAAGTCGTCTTAACAAAGACCAACTTAGCAGTTAGAACCAGGCCTAGTAAAGACCAGTTGGTGCAATCTGCTCAGGTAAGCCAGTCTGACATCCCCAAATTGAAATGAGAGCATTTAAAGTCATAAAATTGGAATTACAGTGAGATTGGTCTAGTCAGTTACATCATTTATAAAAGCTAGCATTCCTAGCCGACAAACAAATAGTGACTTTTTAGTAGCGCACTTTCATTATTCTTCCTATCCATATTGCACCTGGTTCATTACAACGTCGAATTGCTTGCTAATCACAGTCGGGTTCAGTGGCGTGTTTTCTTCTTCCAAATGTTGCTGTGTTCCTCTCTGTTGTCATAGAGAGAGCAGGAGGTGGGTGGGGAAATGGTTCCCACATGTTTGAATATTACTCTGTTCATTAGCGTGGTGTGTGTGTGTGTGTGTGTGTCAGAGAGAGTTCTGATTAATTGGTCCTATCCACTAAGCTCTGGAAACACCAGGGTTTGGATCAGGCCACTAATTGTCATAATCCACCTTTGTTTGTTTCTACTGCTCGACCAGAACCCACCAGCTGAGTGTGTGTATGTGTGTGTTCGTGTGTCACCTACACTTTCAACAGCACATGACTTGGCATCAGCATCTCTTCCTCCTCTGTTCCTCTCTGTGTCTAGACTGCAGCAAAGAGAGCAAGAGGTAAGCCGAGATGCAGAATGAAAGACAGGCGGACAGAGAGAGAAGAAATTACAGAGAAAATATGCTCTCTGCTCGGCCTCGTTGTGGCCAGAGATATTGCCAAATGGATCCCAGTGGATGCTCCATTCTCTATAGATGGTTTAAACTGGTGTGCTGCTCACTGAGGCTCTTTAAAGCCCTTCAGCATATTACGTTTTGCTGATTTTGCATGGCACGGGGCCTCTCATGACGACTTGCACCCCCACTGTAAAGTAGCCTGCTAAAGTGTCTTTGAGCAAGACACCAAACCTCCAGCTGTTGTCGTCTGTAAATAGCATGCCTTATTGAATGCCTGCCTGAATTTACCCTTCACTTAGTCCCGCCCCTTGAGTGCAGACTGGCCTGTCATAGCGTTGTATTGGCCAACTCTGACAAGGGTCCAACAACTACTGGCCGGCTGTGCTCCATAGACTTTCAGTCGTTTTAGATTTCCTTCATTTTTAGGCTGGTTTTGTGGATTCTAAGCTAAATGTTGTGTTTGGGACGTGTATTAATGAGGGACTGGAAGGAAATTTGTGTTTCCTCCCTGTTCCAAAACCACAATCAAAACCTGAAAAGTGTAGGGCTGGCTATCTAGCTACTGAAGATATAGCCTACTGAATGTATACATGCGCTACTTTTGCTTTTTATTGATCACAACATGAATTAAGACCCACACTGCTGTACATGAACCATTGAAGGGAAACAGGAAAACTGCCAGTACTCAACCAGCTGTATGTCACTGCAGTGTGTGCAGATGAACGTTGTTTGGTTTCCCCCGGAGCCCCCTGCCCGTCTGCAAGCAAAGGTCCAGGCACCGGCAGCACAGAGGGAAGCCAAACACTGTTTATCTGCGCACAATAGGATGACACATAGCTGGTTGAAAATCAGCGAACTTTCCCTTTATGTTCATTGTTTTCTTTGGCGATCACCAGTGAAATGGTGGTTCACTTTGACACTGTGATCTGTAGCCTATAGTTCGGCTTTAGCTTCTAACTTTGTCTTTTTAACCTGTTTTTGCTGCTGAGTCAGTTCGACATCCTGGATATATCCTTCAAACACAGACTGTAGACCCCTCTGTCTGCTTCTCTCTAAAATTGTTTTTTTGGTTTTTGAAAAATAGGTAATATCTCTTCAGGAAATGCAGATATTTACAGTGTGGGCCTCATCCTTGATGGACTGTCACAAAGGGGTGGAGCTAAGTCAAGGGTCAGTTGCCCTCTGCAGGTCTCTGATTTTCAGTATAGTTATGTAAAGGTAGCTAGCTACAGCTAATAATATCTGCGAGCAACAGTTCATGCTTGAAGGTCACTGGTTAAAATATAGAAGACTGCTTTTGTCTAGCTCGATCTCAAGTCAAGGCCTCATTGTTTCAAAAGCTAATATTATTACAAATATTGAGTGGTAGACTAAATTTGCCACTGTTGTAAACTGCATAAATGCCATGAAAGATTGGCAGGCATAGCAACAGTATACAAGGGGGGCAAGGTTAGCGAACGGTCAATTTAAATAAAGAAGAGACAGAGCAGAGTTTGTGCAAGTGAGACTGCACTTTAAAACAAAGTAATCCTAGAGGCATGAATGGTTCTGTTGGATGGGTTAGATCACAATAGGCAAAGCCAAAGGAGTCAACCAAAGAGATTATTCCTCCCTACCAAACAACTCCAAGAAATATTTCTGTAGCTAAGACTTCAAACTGCAAACAAATACAAAATGGATAATACTGATGCAACAGGGATTAGTCAAACACACGCAGGAAGTGATGACATATTATTCATCGGTGTATTCTTTATTAGTCACAGGATCTCCCTTTTTCATCTGCTGAATGGTTTGTTGCAAGTTCGTCAGGCAGGAGGTCTAACAGTCTCCAGCAGCCCCGCAAACAGAGCACTGAGCCAGGGTTCAACCATGAAAAATATGCCTCTCCCCCTGATAAATAGGACCTCCTCTTAGAAATAAGGAGAAGTCCCAATAAGAGCTGTCCTCCCTGTCTTGTGGCACTCCATCTTCTTCTATGTTGTTGTGGTATCCTGGTGTGACCTCTCACCTCCATACCCACATGCAGGAGATACACACGTCAGCAGTGAATGTGAGATACTTGTGTGCTTGTTTTGATACTGAGCCACAGCCCACCTGCAAGGGAAACAAATACGTCTCCAGAAAGCCCTAAATTCTCCAAGGTTGGAGCAGTGCTGTACACATGGGGAAGAGAGTACCAGAGGGTGAGAGAGATAAAAATAGGAGAAAGATGTGCACTTCAGAGCAACATTTGTAGTGTTTTATAGCATATCATGTACAGCAACAGCTGTGTGGCAAAAATCAACATTTGTGCGTTTCCCCTGAGTCTGTCTTGAACTTCTACTGCAAGGAAGGTCTGTCGCAACTGTTGAGTAAGCATGTGTGATATATAATGGCAAGATAGTGTCATCTCTGCATTACTGGTGGACTGAAAACACAAAAGCTTTTGTTTGAGTGACATCGTCTGAATAAAATAATTTAGTTGGAGTTACAAACTAAAGTAGAAAATGGACCATTAATGTGCACCTGAATCAATGGTGACTGGTTGATGGTGGCAATTATTTTTAGAGAGGACCTTGCAATGTATTGGGTTAATAGAGTTGTTTTCACACCATATACACTGAAAAGAAAGAGGAAACTTAAAAAAGAATAACTTTGATTGGTAACACACATGTGAATTAAGTTTTTTTAAACTCAGTTTTTAAGCAGTTATGTTAATCTAGCTTGTTGTCTTAGTTTGAAAAAACTTAATTAATTTCTATATTACCAATTTAAAACCACAGGAGGTCCTTGCACATACAGTCATAAATGTGAACACAAAATATTAGGCTGATTGGCCCAGTAGTGTTTGAGATTAGCTGTGGACAGACAGATTCACACACACAACCAAATTTTATTTTCTTACACCTGGTGAAAATAATAACAAGACTAAAGCTAAGAACACATACCGGCACTGCTGCTGTGTAGCAAGCCATGTGATGCAGATAGATAGATACACTTTATTTCAGTGTCACTCCACAACACACATTAAAACGTGGGGGAAAACATGTCAAATTCAGTGGAGGTGAAGCTGGAAATAGGACAGTGGCATAAAGTGTCACAAGTGGCGTTTTGTGAGCATGTCCATGAGATGTGGGGTATTACATAGAAAACAATAGGGACGGCTGTCTCAACACGTGCCATGTGGCGCTGGTGTGTTTTAGCCTTAATAGTCCATACACATAGCAGCTCTGTGATGTCATATGTAGAACAGTTCTATGTGCTAGATGCTAATGTTAGCGTTCTAATATGCTCATATATGTAAGCATACTGCCATGCTCATATGTGTTAGCATGCTAACATTTGATAATTAGCACTAAACGCTGAAACTGATAGGAATGACATAAGTTTTGTAGGTATTTTTTGGTCATAAACCAAAGTATTTGACAAGTGAAACATTTCCCTGATGGTGGCGCTAGATGATAAGTAAAGGACTTACCAAAGTAATCACAGTCTGTCCTAAAGGGGTCATGAATGCCTGTGCTGAATTAATAGCAGTCCATCCAATAGTTGCTGTTTCACTCCAAAACAAAAACTAATATGCTCTTTCTTGGCTCCTGACCTAGCTTTTCTACATACTTCATTGGAAGTAATAAAGTAGTGTTTGATATGTCTCAGTAACAAAGAGACAAGCAGAGAAATAGGGCTGAAAACATGACCTCATGGCAGAAGTAACAAACAGTCGCAGCAGCTACAATGATCAGCATCATTTCCTCTGTTTTATGGAGCTGTCCTCTGGTCAGCCCCCTGCTCTCCCTCTGCTTGACCTATGACTTTGACCCCGCAGCGTAACAACAGGCCTGCCTCCCGTCCCCCTGCCACCTCGTAAACATTGACAACAGCCCTTAACTAGCAACTAATCGCCGGCGTGCACTGGTGCGGACGTGCGACGGGGAAGCTTTAATTAAAACTTTCCCATGAACAGCCAGCCGGATGAGGCACCTGTTAATGGTGACATGATGTCACTCTGTTACCACGGCTACCAGTCCAATTAGTAAACAGAAGTGTTTTCCGAGTCTGTTTTTATTGAGGGCCACCAACAAGACTTGTTTTGCTGCTGCTGTATTTACTCTAGCAGATGTTTTTGATGGCTAGCAGAAACATGCCGCGACTTTCACCTCCCTGTGGCTGGTTTCAGTTTCTGACACTGCTTTTAATGAAACTGACATGAAAACCTACTTTGGGAACTCAAACAAAAAGGAAGAAAGCAGTCAGCACTGTAATCTTTGCAGAGGAGTCCCCACTGACCTTGATAGAGTCTGGTTCACAGTCTGGAAGTGTCCCCATTTAATTAGGGCACCCGTGGGTGTCATTTGATACCTAGGCTGACTTAACTTTAAAAGACCCCCCCTTTTACTGCCCTGGAGGTTACTCTAAGAAAACACTGCACTGAAACTACAAAAAGCAACTAAATGGCCAGCCACCACTCACACACATTGTTCTAATGCTGGCCATGAAGGTTCACTAACAGTTCACTGCCTGCTATCCACAGATCGAGTGTTAAATAAGGCATTATAATCTCACCCTGGACCCTTAGCGAGCCTCTTTAACTACCCTAAACCTTTCTGGCCACCCTTCCCCCAGACCCCAGCCCCAAGCCTTTAGGTGAGGCCAATAAAATACACCTCCATTTTGCGCAATAATCAGCCCTTTTAATCATGCATATCAGTCCTCCAATAACTTTAAACGTCATCTAATCCCCTAAAAGAGGCTGTGAGAGAAAGCCGGCCCTCATGCTTAATTTTACCCAAGTGGTTTTAGTCGGGCGCCTGGTCTAATTCAAACTTTACGTGGCCCCAACACGTCTGAGAACAATGTGGAGGCCTTTAGGGAGCAACTACGGTGACAAATGAGCCCAAATAGGCTTGTTGGTCTGTGACTGTCGCTGGAGTTAAAGTGGCTGATCTCTTGATGTTTTCATGTGTTTCAGTGTGTGTGTGTGGTTTTGGACTTATTAAGCATGCATGCTTGTGAATCTGCAATTGAATCTAAACCCCTGAGGTGAATTTAAACTCTCGTTTTTTTTCTCTTTTGCTTGACCTTTTATGGAACTTTGTGTAAATCGTGAGATAAAAATAAATGGTTTTGGTGTGTGAGCTTGTGTGGGCATACACGGGTAGCCGTTATAGAAGGTACAGGGATGCATTTATCTTGCCTGTGATATGAATGTAAAGTAGATCCAAACGATTGAAGCAGAAAATAATACAAAAAACTTTGACATCCATACATTATCTATAAGAGACATGGAACACAAGCAAAAATAGTATTTCAGCATAAATACAGTACTGCAGAACTTCAACAGTAGCTCCATCTGTTAGAAAGCAACTGACGGTGTGCAAAATATGTGTGTGCGCCTACAAGTTAGTTTGCACATTTGCATCTGAATAAATACATATTTTCTAATGGTTGCCTCAACCTTCATTCCTGCACAGCTTTTGTCCTTTTTCCTTTCAATGTTCTGTGTCATGCAAATAAATGCAGCAGATGTCAGCGCTTCTGCCTGAATATACAAACTCCTGCACACTCACTTCCACTCCACATTCTCTACAGAGGTTGATGTATTGCTTGTGTGTGATGTAAACGACATTATCTCCAGTAACAGGGCACGGATGCAGCTCCAGGAGTCTCAATTCAAGAAACTTTCTGTATGGGCACATAACACAGATGTATACCCATAAATCTCCATGTGCAAACACACCTTTGACTAGTAGATAAACACAGTTAGTGATACAACATGAGGCATTTTATTACTCCAGGTTTTAGCTGAGTTACTAAATTTTCATTTTATATTGTTAGAGGATCAGATTTCGCAAGACAACTGCTGGATGTGCTTAGTTTCCAAGGAAATTTATTTAATTCTAGAAGCTTCATTAGATCTGAATGCATGTTGGCTGTTTTAAAAGGCTGATGTCGACAGTAACAGTGCATTTATCTCCCTCTGTATGCAATACTGTAGAGTTAATTTTCTAATTGTTGTAATATTTTCATATTAACAGTGATTTAAATAACTATCATGTGAAAGGGGTTGTCTGCAGTAATGAAGCGACATAGAATTATCACCCATCTTCGTTCAGCTCAACTCTATGCAGCATTTTAGCATCTTTCAGCTCATTTCTGGGGGGGTTTCCAGAAAGTGACAACCGCAAATTAGCTAGTTAGCCAACTAGCATTAGTCATTAATCATTACAGACTGCTAAATTAACTCAATAAACATACTGCTGGCTTGCACCCGACAACCTTATAGTCGTGCTTAGTGCAAAAAACACATGTATTTGTACAATGCAGCAACGTTCATGGTCGCACAGTCCTCGGCCGGCATCTGTGATGCAGCCACCAAAAAAAAGAGTATGGAGATTTTGTGTAAAATACAATATATTTTATAATGATTGTTAAAATTATTGTCACAAAACAGTCAAGATCATCAACACTTGGTCCATCTATTCCTCTCTATCACCAACCTGGCTTCCGACTTTACCCAGCCTCTGAGCTCCCCCGCTGTGTCCACGCTGATGTATTTTATTGTGCTCACTTTCACATACATCCCTTACTAAATAACTACGCTTCCTCCCTGATCCTCTTTCCACCTCACCTCCTCTCTTTTCCCAAGGAAGTAATTAAAAAGCCCCGCTGCTCCGTCTGATATTCCCCTGCTGACCCACTGCGCTGAGGCCAAGCATGGAAGCTTTTGTTTTATGTGCTTGTAAGGTCTTGGCATTAAGAGGAAGCACCGGGCTTGCCAGGGGTATATATCTATCTCAACACCGCGCACACATACTGTACAGTGGTAGTCATTGTAACAGCCACAGTTCATGCATTAATCATGCGTCCATCCTGGATTATTGCTACATACAGGAAAAGAAACATGAGCATAATACAGCGTGATGTTTTCAAGCAGTTTGTTACATGTACCGTCCTGAAATGTGATCACTGAATATATGCAAACAACTGACCTCCAGACTCTTCCTCTAAGCCTCACCATATAGGGCACACTGCTTCCTGCAGTCACAATGAGCATTTAGTGCAGAGTCATCCATTTGGATGTATATCCTAGAATGTATCAAAAACACTTTTGCCGCTGTTGTTCTGATGTCGAAATCCATTTCAGAGCATGTTTTGTTTAATTTGTATTCAATTTCTAAAAAACTCTCTGACATAGTTGTGTATAGTGACCCAGTTATAAATGAGAATAAAGGTCTGCAGCAGGGATACTCAACTGGCTCTGCCACTTTTGAAAAATGACATGAGGCCAGGGGCCAAATAATACACAATCACTTTTAATATTTATCAGATAAAATGATTAAAAGCACACATCCAGTTGCAGCAGCCCCACGCAGGTCAGGCGTTTGGGGCTTAACCTGGACTTCTGTTGGGGAGTCTGTGGGATCATTCCCTTGAGTTGTTTTTTATTTTTTATTATTTGATAAAGAAGCCCTATTTTGGTGCTTTTTTGTGCACTCTGGAACCTTACGTTTAAATAGATATTTAGTCATAAACCCAAGTAAAATTTGAACATGATGATGGCGCAGCCCAGTCGCCAGAATTAAAATGTTGGCATTGTACATTTATTCAAATCATGGATACATTTTATGTGTGCATTCCATATGTATCATATAAACATTTCTGAAGTGAAATAGCTCTGGTTACATGTATTTGACCTGAGTTTCTCATTAGTTGCAGGGAATGGTGGATGGGGTGAGACCAAGGTGAGATGGCTGCCAAGCATCAGGCAGCAGTGTTCAAGAACAGCAAACAACCACATGCTGTATTTTAAACAACAAATTCAGAGGTACAGGTATTTTTCCAACCAAGTGTTTTCTGTGCGTAAACCTAACCATGAATTAACCACTCCATTGTTACAAAATAAATGTGAAATTTTATGAATTGTAAGAAATTTAACATAAAATGTACCAATTTGACACAGATATGGTTTGCAGAAATGTACAAAGCCAACATTTACCTTGTATGATTTAATGTGACAAATAAATGGATTGATTAATTTGGATGTACCTATATTTTACCATTTACTGAGAAGTGATGATCATTCAGGACATGAACACACTGGCCAACACTGATGCAGTGGATTGTGCTGCAGGAATAGCCTGAGACTCTTCTCTATATCTCTAAAGGCCTTTTTATGTATTTTTTTCCACTATGATTTCGGTTCACCCTTTCATAAAACTGTTCTAGACCATTTTCAGTCTAATAAACATGTTGGCAAGCTTCCCTGGATGCTTGGCTTCTGTAGGAAATGAACATCTTCCGATGATGTGTTTCTTACAGTATGAACGCAGGGCCACACACATACATCAGTGCTGTCAGGGCTTCTCAGTTACCCATCCTAAGCACTTTCACTGTGTGTCCAGGCCATCTCTTCCCAGGCACTCAGATCGGCAGGATGAGCTCATACTCAGCCAGACCAAAAGCACTTAAACATGTTCTTATAAAAAGATAACTATTCTCTGGGGACTTCTGAGCCAGACTGGCTGTGTATATGTGTATATGAACTGCTTATAGTGACCACAGTCTGCCACATGCAAGGCTTTAGGCAAGGATAATCGATATGTCAGACACAGCTCATTTGTTCTTCAGCTTTCTTTTTGAATAAATCCAAGATGTTGTCTTGGAAGTTGTAGCATCAGCACTGTATGAAAGGCTTAAAAAAATCTTCACCACCATCCACTTATTTGTTACTCTGCTTTTGCACTCATATTAAGATACTGTGGTTGAACAAAATGTAAAATGTACTGTTGCACTGATCTATTATATATATTCACCTCAACCTAGTAAGCAGTTCATTGGTTGCACCAAAGGTATACTTTAAAGCTGCAGTAATAGATTTTCTCACCACTTGGAGGTAGCGGAACAATCTGTAAACACAACACTGACATATTATCACTACAAAACACTGCTATGCTAACAGAAAGTGTTAGCAAACTGATGCTATTTACACATCCAGCCCACATGGAGCAACATTAGCATTTAATTTGACTTGTGGTTCTGGCCGATATCCGCTCTGTTTTTAGCTTTGGCTTGGTCTCCGCCAACTCCTGAGAAAAGTCTTTGGGCATAGTCATTTGATCCATTGTTCATATGAAAAATATTGATGTCTGTAGTTGAAAATCTTGGAGAGAACATCCTCTGCCAGACTCTTTTGTCACCCTACTTGCAGATTTATTTAAAAAGACAATGGTAATTGTACAGACAAAAATCATTTAGCAGCTTTGGAAATGTCAGAAAAAATTACTGATAATATGTTTATATGGCAGAAATTATTTTTCTCACTTTCCATCAGTTTGAGTACCACCGCTACGCACCATAACACAGACTCAGTGTCCCTGCTCACTCAGCCATAAGGCCTCTGTGGTGTTTTATAAGAGTGTTGAATCTCAGCCAAGACCGTTCTTGTGGGACTTCTACTACTCTGAGGGTCCCGTCATGGTTCCTCTCCGACACTGGCTCTTCATTAACCCGAGCAGTCAGTGGGACACACACACACACACACACACACACATATTCTGGCATTACTGTTTGTCTTCTCGTCAGCTGCAAACATGTAAAATCCCAAATTCAAATTCAGCTTTAGGGAAATGTAAATTCTCTGCGTGCATGTGGATTTGAGTGTGTGTGGATTTAATGAGAGCCACGCAGCCATAGTGCCTTTGGCTTGTTTCTTTTTTTTCCACTTTGAACTCTAATTTACACCACCGTGAAGACTCATGGGGGATTTACAGATTCAGTGTTTGAATCTCTGGAGATCTTGAGTTTCAGAGTCAGAGGGCACATAAACACAGAGAGCCGATCCTTTTCTAAAAGTTTCCTTTTTCACAGTATCTTTCCTTCATTTTTATTTCCCACCCAGTTCACATGATGAGCTGAATTGTAGTGCGTAGTCTGTCATTGCAGCATTGTGGTGCTGAAGTGCTGTCTCGCACTCTCTAACCTTCAGCCTCAGTGTCCTGACCTTTCAACCAACAACCAGCTTTTGAAAATGTCTCTTGGTCACGGAGGGTGGTCACTTTTTACTCAGCCACCCAACCAAAGTGGACGAGGGGTGGGACAAATGCCAAATAGCAAGTACTCTACCTTGTGCCGACGTTTTGACTTCCAGAGATATTTTGTATCATAGCAACCAGATGCAACCAAACCCCAGCTAACACCAGACATCAGTGTGACGTCAAAAGGACATTGGACTTGTACGCCAGACAGATGTAAAATTTTGGTTAGAATGAAAAATGGGTTGAGGATATTTTAAATGTCTAAGTAGAAAGACAGTAGAATTTTACATTGTGTGGATGTTAACATTATGATGTTTGTAGACGTTGGGTTTTGTTCTTGACACCTCTTGACTAAATGTCGTTTTTCTTTGTTGGCATGAGACCTTTGGAAGACAATGGATTTTGATAATTTACCAAGAGAATTTAAAGGCCCACACAGTCCCATCATGAAAGTAGCACCAAGAATTGTCCAACCAGTGAGAACTAAGTCAGAAGAGCATATCGACCAACCGACCATAAGGTGCCAGCCCAATGTTGCCTTGAAAGTTACTGGAGCTCTGGTGTGGGCTTCTTAGACCCCCTTTCCACCAACATGGAACTGGTTCTGTTCTGATTCCTGCACCTAATTTTGAACTGCATTTGACCAAAAATAAATTGGTTCATAATGAGAAAAATTTGAGGTTTTTCTTGACCTGAGGTGTGAAGCATGACCACATCAGAGGGCGTGTCATATTCTATAGGTTGGAAAAAGAGGATGTAGAAGGCAACAGTGGAGAAGTCAAGTGAGAAATTGTAAGAAAAATGAGTATGTATAAGTCTTATTAATAGTTGGTCCATGCTTGTTTTTGGATGAAAGCAAGTGTCTGTAATCACAGAACATATGTTTGCAGGTAAACAATGTAATCCCAATTTTGCTACCATTTTTTATGTCTGTTGCGCACTTTGCAAAACCTTCTGTTGATGACACATCCTTAATTACAATGGTTCCACTCAGAACCACATTGCACCAAAGTTTCGAGAATTCTGAGCAGAACCAGTTCATGAACCAACGCTGCTTTGGTGGAAAAGGGGTATGTCTGGCTTCAGCTAAACGCAGCTCATTGGTATTGTAGTATTTGGAGCATTCTCAGAAACTTTCCAGGAACAAAAGTTTGAATGACTAAAAGTGCTGATCCTAACATTAAAAAAAAAAAAAAAAGTTAATTTATCAACAAAAAGCCCAATATGAATCATTTCAGCAAACATCCGAGAACAGCATATGTTCATGTTGAAGTGACAAAGACCTTCAGCAGCTGTAGGAATTATGATTCTTTTCCATACTGAGCAAAGGAGAAAATAATATGTAGTTGTAGAGCCACAGTGTCCACAGAGGGAGGAGGACGGAGAGGATGGATGGGTCAACAAAACATTTCAAACCATGATGGAACCATGATTGTTCCCCAACCAAGTCGTCTTTGTGCCCAAACCTGACCAAACTTTAACCATTGTGGTGCCAGATGAGAAAGGGCTTTTATATTTGCAACAGTGATTTGTTGGAGTCGAAGGTGCTGACAAATGATGTCACCCTGTTGATAGGGGCGTCAGCTCAGAGAACGCCTTAGTGCCACTCTGAAAGGCAATTACATCAATTTTGTCGTTTAGTTCGAGAGGATGTTTCTCTTCACATTGTAACAAACATGATCAAATCACTGTACGCTTATCAGCCAATTGCTAAACATCCCTTTTTTCTCAGACTTATTTTTTTTTTATGGAAACAGGCCTTACTGAGAAGTGTAAAATTAACTTTTATGATGTTACTTTTATGATATGTTTCACCTGAAAAGAACAATACCTAAAATTGATTATAGAAAAGCAGGATTAATCATCCATAGTTGATGCTATGATGTCATTTTATCGAGTTTAAGTCTACTTTAATCAATGTTTACTTGCTATCAAAACCATGCACAAACATGAGAGGAAATAGCAAAGCACCAACAATTATGAATGGACAGATTATTTTTCTTGGTCAGAAGATTGTAGCTACAACCAAGTGCTCCGTGCAGCAGTAAAGTCCTGCCCAAAGTAAATTTTCGCGTCTACTTCTGTGCCTTTGCAGACCTTTAATTGTTCCTGCTGTGGCTTGAGCATACAGTTGGCTCCACCATGCAGAAATAATGAGATACCAGTGCCAAGCCTGCGGTCAGCTCTACCAATCAGGAGTGACCCAGTGACAGGAGAGTCAGTCCCGATTCTGATGGTTCAATCCAAGACGGCAGTGCGCCAGTGAAACATGTTCTACTGCCTGAATCGTTTTGTGAGCCATTACAGTTTGTAATTTTGACAGTAAAACATGAACCCCAAAAGATAAATTAAATCAATTTATCACAGACAAATGTTGAAAATTACTAATTTACTGATTTGAGATTTTACAGGCATTTGATTTGAATGAGTATGTGCTGGAACAACAAGACTTTCATGGCTAGTACATCACCCACTACAATATGTAGCCAACTTGGAGGACACTGTTGGATGAGAATAAACAAGAAATTCACAAGAGCGAGTGATCAGTGATGGATGAGGCCTCAGCTCTAGAGACATTTGACCCTCCAAAGCAAAGCGATGATGGTTGAAAAAAAAATACAAAAATGATAGATTCCAGAAATACTGTGTCACACAATGTTAACCCAATAAACATGGTACATCATTTACTAAATCTTCTTTTACACAGTATGGGATCAACATCATAATTGTGAGCTTTAATGATGAAAAATTGGTCTGAAGTGAGCTTGTGTTTATGGCAGTTGGCCACTAATGATTCAGCTTTTCAGTAAAACTCACATGTAATTACCAATGTGGCGAGGTGTAAAACATAAAACAGACATCCTGTTTTCTTGTTGCTGGCTTTGCTGTCTTCTTGGCTTGTCCTGTGTGGGAAAGCTTAGTGGGTGAACGTACTTCTTGCTGTAATTGCATATAAGAGAGCAGGAGTGTAAAAATCTAATAGAAGTGACAGTTATGAAAGCAGTAATCAACCTTTTTGAACTGCAACCACTGACAGTAAACAGGTGTCCACTCACAGTCCTCTCTGTTCATTTGTGAAACAACAGAATGGTAAACTTTGACACATTCTGACAAAAATAACCAGAAATAATCCTCGTTCTGCAACAACTGTGCTTCAGTTTCCTCCCAGGGAGGAACCCTAGAAAATGAACATTAAATAATAATTGGCCATCACTGACCTCTGTCCAAAACCAACTGGGGGCAGAGCAACAACCTGTAAGCACAGGGTAATAGCATTTCATCACCATGAACATGTTAGCAAAACATGAGAAATGTACACATTGAGCAGACATGGATAATGTTTTCTGTGTCTGCCTCACAAATATTCAGCCTCCTGTTGGTTCTATATGGTCTCTACCAGCCCCTGAAGGAAATATGCAGCTTTGTAGTTGCTAAACTCTCCATGATGTTCATTAGATAATCGCTACCTTTGCTGGTGTGCTGGTGTGAGGCAGTTCGCATACAGTGGGTATATAGAGCTTTTTAGCTGAAAGCAGCTGCCTTGTTTGAGAGCCCATGGCCGGGAGGAGACGTGTATAGCTGCAGCCCCTGGTTTGCCCCTTTAAAGGCCCTGACAATACACTTCCTCATGTGACCAGTGGAGTCATAAATAACATGATCTTACAGTTTTGGTTATCTCACATAAGTGATTTCTGTATTTGTGTTTTTGTCTTTCCCCTTCTTGCTGTGTTCTTGATTGGAATTTAATTGAAATTTATTTATTTGTTTCCCAGGCTGCTGTCAATCAAATCTAATCAAACCACACCTAAACAATTGTAAATTGCTGACAGTTTAACTCTTATTGTATAAAACCGACAGTGTTTTTACAAAACTTAAACTGATAAACTGTAGGGACTTTATGGGTGGCAGATGCTGCGCTTCAAACTGAAGAGTGATGTCTTGAATCAGGCATGTCCTGGGATAACTCACCGCCCTCCAACTCAGGATCTGTGCCACACTAGAAGAAATATTTTCGTCTCCGGCGGTTACACTGTTTAGCTTGCTGGCCTAAAGTAGAAGATGAGAAATATTTTAGATTTATAGCCCTTGTTAACCCACTCTCACTTCATCACCTCCCGGCAGCGACTCCTAATCCTGAAACATCTGTCTCCGTCTCTGTTTAGAAAAGACAAGTCACATCTCCTGTTGTCCTGTTTCTGTTCACTGTTGGCAGGTTGGTTCACCTACGTGTGTGTATGCCTGTATGCGTGTGTGTTTGAGCACTGAGGCCAAAGGGATGTTTACTGTTTTTTTATTGATATCTGCAGCTGGAAGACAAATATTGTCGTCTTGCGGGCCTATTTGCTCAGACTTGGTAAGAGAATGTCTGAATTCCTTGTGGTACCTTTCAGATGTTAACAGAGTGTCCGTGGCCAACTGTCTGACTTCAAGGCTTAAAAACAAAGATGCGATTGCATCAACCTCAGCCCTGTGTCTAGCTCTTGTACTCATATGATTGTTTGCTTAAGTCCAGCTCTCAGAGGAAAACTCCCCCTCAGATACTCTTACACTGTTAAGACAGGGTTGTTTTTCATGACGAGTTGTAATTGACTTGCTTCTGGCTCATCTGTTTCATCGAGTTCACTACAGTTCCCGGAATTTCTCTTTACAACCCACAGAAAATGGAGTGATGGTAAGAAAAGGAATACAAAGTGATGATGTTCAACTGTAGAACAAAGTCATTTCTTTTTCATTTTGATGTCATTACCGGTAATGCTTCAAAATATTCCTGCTATGGCTCTTGAGTGGCCCACACCACTGACCTCAGACCTGGAGCTGCTTCACAGGCCTTAATTACATTTTGGCTATGCGCTTTTTAAAAAGTTTGAAGGGGTCAAAGATAGAGAATGAATTTTCCCACATAAATTAAACGAGATAAGAATTTACATCCATGTTAGCCGCTGTGAGGCTGCCTTGAGCTAACTAGTAACGTCAGCATGCTAACATGTTGATGTTTAAAAGATAAGGTTTGCTGTGTCCATCTTAGTTTAGCCTGTTAGCGTGTTAATATTTGCTGTGGAGATCTATGTCTGGACCAGAGTGGTGGGCGAACAAAACAACAATCTGACCAACCAATTGACCATTTATCCAGTACAGCCAAGCTGCTAGCATGGCTAAAATGAGTATAAATATTGTTATTAGTTAATTCAACACTGTTTCACAACCAACTGACAGTACCAATGCTTGGTCAGAGGCCCTACAAATTAAATTATGACACTCTATGTACCCCTCAAGCATCAGTTTGAGATGTTCAGGGAAGGCATGTCAATTTTCATGCATTGCATGCATTGTGTCTTTTCAAAGTAAACTTCCAGTTTCACAGGATATCTTTAGTTTCTGTTTGTTAAATTCATCAAGTCTCTTTACAAAATAAGATTATCAAGTAGGTAAAAAACATTTTTCTGTCTACTCCTTTAAGTTTAGGCAACAAAAGCATGTGATTCGTTTCAGAAAAATATATCACTGTATGGCTGAAAATAAGTACAGTTGTAACTAACGTGATGTCAAGTCATTACTAGCATAGTATGCTACACATACTAGCATACTACTGGGTTGACTCTTGATTTCACACGGGACACAAACAGCAGTCTCGGGTGAAAGTCTTGCGTTTGTTTGACCCATCCATCTCCCTTACCACACACTATGTGGAGTTTTTTTTGCTCTTACTATGGCAGTTGCTTGGAGTGTCAAAAAAAGGCAGCTGCCAGTCCATCTCATAACAACATCTTTGCTGTCCAACTTGTATTGGAATGCGGTCAACTCAGGTGTGACATCATTCCCAGCTCCGACCTTTGAGGTTAATGGAACGCAGCAACTGCTTTTCAGCCAACACATTCCCTCTGACCTTGTCACATATCAACATTTGGTCATAGACTTTTCCACGGCGAGCTATGACGTGCAAGGTACCCTGGGTGTGTTGGTTGTTAATGTTCAGGGACCCCGTGTTAACTTCAGCCGGTTACATGTATCGTCTGTTTTCAAAATGCACCTCAATTTTTATCAGGAAATGTACAGATTGCATTCAGTCTCTTTGCAAGTAAATGCACTAAGTTGGAACAACACTGCAAATTGGTGTTTTTTTTTTCTTAAGCTGGTTGGGTTTGGCCAACAAAAGCATGTGGCTTGGTTTAGGGAAACAGAACAGGGTTTGGCTTTACATTCACATGGGAAGTGAACACTGGCCTCCCGGGTAAAAGTTGGTGGTTTATGGACCCATCCACTCCCGCCCGCCCTACTTGGACTTTCGCCCCATAGCTTATGTTGTTGTCCAGCCACATTCCCCCCTGACGCCAATGGGCGGCATCACATAATAACGGCGACCGGCCTCTCATCATGCGGGATGTGATGTTTTTTATTGGTCTCTGACAATGAGTTACTGCCCAAGTGCTGGTATTCGACAACTTCAGAGTGAGACCAGGTTGGTTCAGCCTGGTGTAGATTAACTCTTTAGGGTGCATATATACACTCTATCAGTTATTTAAGTACACCTAGCTAAAAGTATTGCAGTCTCCTACAACAGCCCTGCAATACAGCTTACCTTAATGATGGTTATATTGTTCAGTTTCTGTTGAAACTGTTTTTCGACAGGTACTGATTTAAGACCATGGTCGCCAGCCACCAACCAAACACTTAATGGATGTGCTGTGCCACAGCCGGTCCAGTGCCTCAGTGCTGAAATGTTTTATGGTGAATTTGAGTCCTGCACTCACGGTCAGAGCACATTCCCTTTGGATGAATATACAGCAGAATACCAAAATCAAGCAATACGGAAACATTAAAATATGTTGTCTGTATGCATTTTAAGTGCCCTCTCAGCTAATTCTAATATTCTACTGGAAAAACATCAACCACTTGCCTCACCCACTCACTTTCTCAAGCTCTGAACTTCTTGGCATGCCTGCTGCGCCTCTCCCAACAGGGGCTGCAAAAACAGCATTAGCATACGTGGGAGGGGATTTTTTACCATTACTCAGAATCAGATAGCGCACAGTTGACCGTGACATAATTCTATTTATAATGGCTCGAGACCGAGGGCTGTATAAATGTCATATCCTTCTATCTGGGCTATCTACATGTCTGCCCGCAGAGCATGAAGGGAGAAGGCGTGGAGGTGGATAATGCAACCCTGGCTGGGCGAGGACTGACCCACGACTGGTCATAATGTAAATGTAATTATACAGTGGGTAGTCTCAGCCAAACAATCTGATTGGACAATAGTGCGGTCAAGCAGTGGTGATAATTCCCACGAAGCACAGCTAACCATGCCTGATCAAGATTATTGGTTGTCAATTCAAAGTGCAGTGATGTCAGTAGAGCTATGGATCCAACTGTCTAATTTCACATACATCTTTTTTCTTTCTCTGTGGCCTTCCTTTTTCTTTCTTTCCTTTCTTCCTCTGTCCAGGCATGGTGAAACCTGGGTAGCACATGTGTTCGATAACATCATTTGAGTTACGGATCAGGCCTAGGTCTGTGCTGCTTACGTAAAGCCATAACAAGGCCCATTTAGACAAACAAAATGAGGTAAATTCACCAAAGCCATTTTCTATTTATGCATAATTAGACTAATTTCTTCATAAATGGTCAAGTAAGAGAGAAAAAAGGCACAGATTGCATTTTGGATCTCTTTGTGGGTTTAGATCTAATTGCAGATTTACAAGTGGTTGATACGCCACAGCGGCACACATACCATACAGTGCCACATTAACATGAAGTCACAAGAAGAGTAACACAGTGCAATTCAGTTGAAATTTACTGTCATTCTTCTTTTGCACAAATGCATTTTATGTTATGTTTATGTTTCAGGATAAGTCTCTGTTAAATTAAAACAAAAGCAGAACAATGCATTTTTAGGTAGATCAGGAAATTAAGAAGTAGGAAGTAGGAAGTAGGAATTTCTTCAGATTTGGCACAAACATCCACTTGGACTCAATGATGAACTAATTAGAATGTAGTGGTCAAAGGTCAAGGTCACTGTGACCATAACTCAAGGATTCATACACTAATTAAGACAAAATTTCACATCATTAATAAAATAGGATAAAATGATGATTTGACGACATTTTATATTCAAAAGGTCAAAGGTCAACTTCATTGTGACATCTTGAAGTTCTGTAAAAACACGTCTGAACATTGCTCACCATCATAACTCCAGAACTGAAAGGAAGATATTTAGTTGAATATTGAATTAGTGACATCTTGAAACTGTGGTGATTGTGTAGATCTTCTGTGCTGCTGCGTTGAAGTTGTTTGTGAGGCATCCAGGTTTTCGAATTTGCAGCTTCTTTGCAGCAACATCTATATTTGAAGCATGCATGCTAGACATGGATGTAAACCGCAACTTGATTGGTTTTTGAAGGCGTACAAGTGTGATGACATAATCCTAGTTTACATGACTGTTGTGTAAGACTCTTCTGAGGTTTGATTTTTAGTGATTTATGTTCTTGCAAAGCCCAGTGTGATTTTTGACTGACATTTTCTTACTTCCTGAATGCAAACCCGAAGTTCCAGTTTTACACCGGCTCTATGCATTGGCATTAAAGCAGTCCATTCTACACTGTAAGAGACAAAATGTACTCATTTTGTCCTGCCAAAGCTTATATAAGGCCTCAGCAGTCTGTGTCATCCAAATCAAGTGGTTGTCTTCCAAGGTTACGGTCTTTGCAGTACAGAATGGGAGTCAGGCGATTTTCCTTGTCCCACTTGAGAATAGATGTTGTTGAATGCTGTACAGATTGCTTGCAGATTACAAAGCTTGCAAGAAAACAGACAAGATTTAGATTTTGGGATATTGTGTGGTATAAATTATTAAAAGGTTTTGCACTCTAGACAGTCTTATAAACAGATGAATGGGATCCTAACCTGACTGTCAAAGAACCAAAAAATTATAAACGCTGTCAAGCATGGTCCTCACAAACAGTGTTTCCTTGCTGACTCGTGGTGAAGGAATGCCCCCAGTAGTTATTAGTATTATAGTAGGTGAGGTGTCAGGACACAACACTAGCAATAATTTTGCAATGCATCAAAACATTGTTTTCTAGTTGGAGCTGTGCCTCTTTTTAAACTGTATAGTTTGACTAAAATGAACAATGCAGGCAACACAGTACACGATGACCAGCACTAAAGTCAGCCCATGTAGTTGTCCCTCCATTGTGACATTAGAAAGTGTCGCATTTTTCTTGCAAGTGTACTCTTCTTCAACGTTTTGTTTACTTCCTGGATTTTTCCTGCATGGAAACTCCGACCAATCAAGCGTAAGGCATTTTATCTGGTCCGCTTGTAAATGCTGTAGTGAGAACACGAACCAACTCTAGGCAATTATGCAACTTTGTAAAAAAAAATTGTCGCTAATTCAGACCAAGACAAGTGAACTCTAGATCTGAAAGCACCCTAAGTCCAAATCCTAATAAATTCCAAGAAGCACTTCCTCAGTAGCTGCCCCTGTGTGGGCCAGCCTTCTGTCTCCAGCTCAGGCTACTGCAGCTTCATATAGGTCACAGGTGGTTGCATGTCAGGGCAAGCAGCTCCAGATGGAAGTCAAAGGACACCTCTCAATTTCACAACTCACCTCTGAGGTAAGTCAACACAGCAGCGAGAGGAAGGGCAAAACTGTCAGTGCGGAAAAGAGGAAACTCCCTGTTTTATCATTGTGTCCTTCTGTCTTACTCTGGCTGCACTTTTTACACCACGTGTGAAACGTCATCATATTGTCCCCTTCATGTTCTCGTCACTAAAGTGTGAAGGGTTTTTTTCTCTTTCAATTCCAGTGTTGAACTTACCAGAAAATACTGACATTTAATGGTACAATTAAGGAGGTTGAGAAAAATGATGTGGCCTAATTTTTCACATCACTGTCAGCTCACATTGGTTGATGACTCTTGTTACAACATCAAGCCTTTTTTTTTTCCTGCGTCTGTCTCTGTCTGTTTCTTTTACTCCAAACTTTGGACTTTTTCATTGGAATTCAACCTGGGAAATTCCCTCTTTTGACACTCTGACAGCTCTGGTTTGTGTTGTTGAGGATAATCAGTGAATTCTAGAGTGCAGCCGATCCTGTAATTACAAGGGAAATTAGCAATAGGCAGTAATTTGTGTCTATATACAGCCGGGCTCTTGACAGGGAGGGCGAGTTCATTCTGAACTTTACCAGAGTGAGTAAATTGCAAAGGGAAGATTGGAAGGGATGCTGCCTGTGCTTCATAGTAATCCTCAAACATTTGAAGCAGAACTGAGTATTTTGTGTTACAGTTTATATTATGGGTTTAATCTAACATTTAATCAGTTAGCAGAGATTGCTGAGACAGAATCAATTTGCAATGCCATTCCTGCATCCCTTTCGTTTCCCACTTCCTACCAAATTACGTCATGCAAAACATTGTTCCGTAATAAAGCCTTTGTTGAGCTCTTGAACAAAACCACTAAATTCTCTCTTTAGAAGCACCAAGAATTGTGCTGTGACGCTGGTAATCTTGAAGCCATTTGGCCCAAGGAGATTCCCATTGCCCAGAACACAGTTAAAACACATTCGGTCCGTGTGGTTTCAAAAGCTCAAACCGTTTTTTAAATGCTCCGATGTTGCTGAATCACTACCAGCTGCCACAGTCTGCATCCTGCCAGGTTACTCACCCACTGATGTGCTAGCAGCTGGCTCTTACCCAGGCTGCTGCTGCTGCACACGGTTAAGGTTGGTTTGGATGCAGAAATAATAAATAAAAATAAACAGTATTACATGTTGCTGTAAAACAGAGGGAAAAACACTTAATTCATGATGGCAATCAGAGCCAATGATGGCATTATAAAACCAGCTCGGTCTCAATGGAGGAAGTAGCATTCATAATTTAACCATACTGGAGTTGCCACGCACAAATATAAAAATGTATTCTAAAATTATATTGAACACAATCTTTGGTATCAGAGAATCATTCAATAGCAATTTTCTGTTTGAAGAAAATTAAGTTTCATGGAACATGGAAAAAAATATCTGTATCTTTGAAGCAAAGCTGTAGGCTAATACGTTTTTTTGCCACTTGGGGAAGCGGAACAAGCTGTAAACGCAGCATTGACATATTACCACGTTGTTCAGTAGGTATGAAAAATGTGTTCGCAAAGATCTGCCTATTTTCTCATCAGGCAGACACGGAAAAACATAAGCATCCGTTTGAAGGCGTGTGTCTGGTGACCTTACAAACATAGATTCAAGATTCACTTTTATTTTAGCTCTAGTCTGGTTGCCACAAACTCCTGAGGCACTGTCTTCGTCTTTAGCCGCTAAATCAGGGGTGTCAAACATACGGCGGTTGGCCAGAACCAGCCCTTTAAGGGGTCTAATGCGGCCCACTAGATGACTAGACTAAGACGTGCAATGTTTCAGGAGCAAGTTAAACAATGCGTTGCCAACTTCATGTTAAATTCTGCTTCAGAGGCTTTTCCACCCTGACCAGGATGCAGTTTTGTAATATAACAATGAATACTTCCTGTGACCATAAAGATATTGAACATTGTGCAAAATGTTGTCAATCAGCAGCTTCAGATCAAAAGAATCTGTATCAGGTAATGTATGGATGAATGCAAATGTAATGACAGTGAGAAAACGACGAACTGAATGTGGAAAAACTTAAACGTACTGATGGTACTTATAGGTCGTTATGCAATGGTTTTATTGGTCAGACCCTTCTGAGATCAAATTGGGCTGTATGTGGCCCATGAGCTAAAATTAGTTTGACACGCCTGTGCTACGCTACGCCTTTAAATATACCGAACGTTAAGCCTTAATAAAATATTAATGGGTGCGTTATGAAAAATTCATATTGACACAGTTGTCACGAAGGGGGAAATTAGCTATAAGGAGCAAAAAAAAAAGTATTTTCTTTTTTTTTTTTTTTTTTTTACCAGGCTGTAAACATGTTTATTTCTGCTGTAATGTTGGGTATTTTAACATGGTGTCTTTAGGGAC